>OZ025300.1:61350289-63850289 GCA_964019185.1 Maratus speculifer
GATACAGAACCCACAACTGAAAAAAATAAAATGCTTCACTATCCGATTTATATTTTAAATAAGGCTTTGTTGTAAATAAATTACTGTTTAATAATTTAGATTGATTTAGTGGGTGAATTTCTTCTTAAGAGCTACCGGACTAATCATTTAGTTCGAGAGTAAGTCACAACACATTTAAAAGCCTTTTATAATAGCTTTTATCTTATTAAATGCATTCAACAGTAATAATGTTTTCATCAACAAAACATATGGATAACATTCTTTCTCTTTATTTACTAATAAACACAAGAATTATTTCAAATACACTTCACATAAGGTTTCTCGAACAGCGACTTATATATGCATACACATAGAAGAAGATTAGGAACGCGTAACTTTGCGGTATTCCATATTTTGGAATTAAATAATTTTATAATCATTTAACAAATTTAATAATAACTTTATAATTGTTTATATATAGATAGATAGATAGATAGATAGATAACAGACTAAAAACAGATAACACACTATTTTTATGTTAATACCAAGTTAAATTAAAAAGAAAAAATTTTGGTTGGATCAAAAATGACAACGCTTTAAAAAGACAAACTCCCTCCCTAGAGATATCATAATGATATCATGTGCAACACCCTCCTTCACCCTGAAAATGATAACATTATATGTATGCACATGCACAACCCCTTTTTAAAACTTAAAATAATATTTATCGAAAATTTGAACAGATATGGAACCACAAGTAGTTAAATAATAATAAAAAACTTCTACGAAAATACTTATAAAATCTTCAAAGTTTTTAAAAGTATGTGGGAAACTATTAAGGTTGAAAATCGTTTCCGAATTCAAAACCTAAGCAGGTAGGCGAAGAAATTTGCTTTGAAAAGAACGTAAATGCATAAAAATTAACTTCTTACATAAAATTAATTCAAAATAATGCAAGCATGGTTTTCAGAGAAAATTGTTTATCGTAAAATATTTACAAGCCGTAAAGATGAAACCAGATGTTACAAGATGTATAATTTCCCGCTATATTTTAATTAATTCCAAAATATAAATTAAAATTTTATTCGCTATTGATCTTGCTTGATTACATGCTACAAATTAGAAACGCGAATTAGCGAAGGATATTATGTAAAATAGAAACTTGTCGTTGAGGCCACCGTAATATTTACCCATCATGGATATGCACAATATAAAAATCGAAAACAAAACATATATGTAAACAATTTAAAAAATGTATCGCTATTCCAAAATAAAAATTAAACGTATATTTAAATGTTTTTAACAAAACGGGATACTATGGATTACAATGGAAGCCTATGGGTATTTGGCGAAATAATGGAAATAGTGCCAAGATGG
Source organism: Maratus speculifer (assembly GCA_964019185.1). Taxonomy (NCBI): domain Eukaryota; kingdom Metazoa; phylum Arthropoda; class Arachnida; order Araneae; family Salticidae; genus Maratus; species Maratus speculifer. Next base: position 61,351,646 of record OZ025300.1, read on the forward strand.
CGTCACTTTTGGGAATTACTTTTTGTCGCCAGATTTGGCGATATATCACCAAGTTATCGATAAACTGGACAATAATTGTTTGGTTGATGTCATGTAGTACCGAATTGCGTAAAAAAATCCTCACAACTATAAATAAATAAATAAATAAATAAATAATAACAGTTTACTGCGTCGGATTAAGCGTATCATTTCCAAATAAAATATACATTTGAATTTAAGTTGGTTATGAAAAATCGAAGAGTGTGCAAAATAGGATTACAAATATCTCAGCAACTCATTATTCAATCGACTTCATTCTTTATAAAAAAAAATGTTTTTTTTTTATTGTCTTTTACATTCAGTCCTTAAAAAAAAAAAAAAAAAAAAAAAAAAAAATCGTAATTTTTTATATACTATTTATTAGAACGGTTATTTCGAGAGTTCGAAAAAATAGTTCCGGATATGAGGTTACTGATATTCAACAGGCTTCTTCCCATTACTACATACAGTCGACTCTCGTTAATTCGAACTCGTTGGGACCATGAGAAATGTTCGAATTATAGAAAAAAATGAAATAAAAACATGCTTAATATGGTACTATTATAAAGGAATTAATGTTATAGTGTTTTTTAAATATATTTCGTCTGTTATCAATAGAATATGACTTAATAAAAAATTAGAATGTATAAATACATAAACTAATTAAGTGATTAGAAACAAGCACAATGGAAGAAAAATTTGAGGTGTCACTGACGGACAGACGAGGCACTAAGAAAGTGGATATCAGATGCATTGGGCTATATGTATACTCGTTCGGAACAATTTTCACAAAAATTGAAGAAAGAGTGTTATTCAAATTATCTGAAATCCGTGAGAAAGAAAAGAAAAATGAAAAATCGGAATTCTCGTTAGTTCGAATTAAACGAAGTCAAGAGAAAATGAGTTCGAATTAGTGAAAGTTTTCAACGTTATTCTACCATTGAAAATTTCAGAACTTCATGTTTAGTTCGAATTAAGCGAAGATTCGAATTATCCGATTTCGAATTAACGAGAGTCGACTGTACTAAGAACATGCGAAATTTCAAGTCTCTGTCTCAATTTGTTCAGGAGATAGAGTGTTTACAGATGCACAGGCAGACAGACACCCAGATCGACGGACAGCATTTTTTTTTTCCCAAAAATATGTTTTTTGGAATCTCTAGTGTCTAAAACGTACATTTAAAAAAAAAAAAAAGAAAAAAGAAAAAAAGAAAAAATCGATTTTCAAATTGATTTGTAAATAAAATAAGGAAATCTGTGTATAACAAATATAAAGCTATAAATTTAAAAAGATTATATAAAGTTGAATGTATATAATGATATTTTGTAAAATATGTGTATTTATATCAATAAACATAATCAAGTTTATAATTTAAAATATTTTAAAATAAAATAAGTATTACTGTACCATTGACAGTTTTCTAAAATATTAAATACAACCGTCAATATATATATGAAGATAAATATGAAATTGTAGAGGTTAAAGAAAAATATGTGACGGTGAAGCTATGCTTAGCAAAACATAAGATTAATCTCCAGTTACAGATTAATTAATTCTAAAGCATAAATCAAAACTTCGAAGTCCATTGAATATATTTGATTAATTAGAAGTAAGAGTAATATTATGAAAGCTAGAAAAACAATGCAAATCCGAAATATAAATGAAAATATTTAAATGAAAATTTGGGAATAATTATAAGAGATTTCTCTTCTTATATCATTACTTATTAGTTTTGGTTGTTTTCTAAAATATAATACAAAAACGTTAATATCATTGAAATTAAGTTTAACTGAATTCTTTTTAATTAAGTCGAATCGTATTTTAAATTAAGATTAATAAATTGCAAATAAAGTTTTTAATTACCAAAGTTTCGTCGGTATAGTAAAAATTGATTTATTTTGAATATCTCTGAGTTTTTCTCATTGGAATAGAGTTGTTAATTAATCTTTATTGAAAAAATTATATATACCGTATTTACTCGTGTGTAACGCGCACTTTTTTTTTTTTTTTTTTTTTTTTTTTTTAATGAGGGCAAAACTCCCAGGTGCACGTTATACACGGAATAATTTTTTACTGTTGGATGTAATCACACGATACACATATGAAACAAGAATTCATTCAAAGACATTAAAACTCGGAAAATGTTACTTAAATAAAGTATCACTGCATCTTTATTGTACTCCTTGCAATTTTTCATACAACAGAGCTAGTAACATTATTTAAACGCTAATTGGCAATCTCATTCTTCCCATCATTCACTTACTACCCGAAGTCTAAAAATGCATTTTCGTCTCGTTTTCTGGCCTGATGTAAAGTTTGTTTCTACTTTCTTTCCTGAAATTCATTTGACCATTCTTCATTAGTGTATCAAATTTATGGTGCGCGTTATATACGAAATTTTAAAAAATCGCCAATTTTTCTTGTAAAGTAAGGGTGCGCGTTATACACGAGTAAATACGGTATTACAATAATAATAATAATAATAATAAAGAAAGAAAGAAAGAAAGAAATCTGTGTATAACGAACAAGCTATAAATTTAAAAAGATTATATAAAGCTGAAAGTATATAATGATATTTTGTAAATTTAGTGTATTTATATCAATAGAAATGCAAAATGAACTAGGGACTCAACCTGACCTTTTCAGATTTCCATGAAACAAAATCGTTCTGCTCGATATTATAAATGAGAATATATAATTTTTTTTTTTTTTTATCGCATTAAAATTTCATATAATTAATTATTAAAATTTTGAAAAATAATCATTTTTTGGCTTGGTTACATTTTTTTCAATTTTGAATTTCTCAAGTTCTATCGAACGTAGAAAATTTTATGACCATTCATTTTAAAGAGGAATTTATAAAGTTTGAATTGATATGCAAGTTTCTGCGAAATCTACATGTATGCAGTTTTTCCTTTAATTTTTTTTTAGCTTATTTTAGTCTATTCTTTTACCTAAAAAAATTTCTTTTATCTTATTTTTTCATTTATTTATTTACCAATATTTGTAACTGTTATTCACTTTTTAAGCCAAAAATCAAATTTTCATTTTTACCCCCAACTAAAACAAATTTAGTCTTGAATTATTATCGAACTTGCTTCCTAAATCAAACAATATTTCAGACAGTCAAGCTTGTCATTTAACAAAACAAATACTCTTGTCCCAATGGTAAACAGATCAAAATATTAAATAATCTCTAATGCCAAACTTTTAGAATTACGTTCAATAAAACTGAAGATTACGATGAATAAATCATTAGGCAATGCAATATCTGAGGCAATGAGAATAGTGTTTGAAAAGAGCAAGGAAAGGGGATATGCAACATTATCACTTTAGGGGGAAGAGGTGAGGTCTGGCACTTGATTTCTCTAGGGCGAGGGGGGTTTGCTTTTTGATATCGCAATCATTTTTGGTTTAATCATTTTTTTTTTCTTTTTTGAGCAATTTCTTCTTTACATCTAAATAATCTCTTACCTTTTATTTATTATTATTTTTATATGTTTTATGAAAATACAAAGTTATTACTAAAGCCATTAAATGTTTATAAAATCATTCAATTGGGTATCATGAATTGTGTTTAAAAATTATTTTTAGTTTTTTCTCAAAAAGGAGTTTTTAAATTTTCACTATACCCAAAACATTCTAAAACAAAATATTATGCATGAAATGCTACGAAATTTATTTTACTTCTTTTACAAATGTCCTTTGAGAGAATAGACTACACTCATTATGATATATTGAAAAGTTTCATATTTACAGATGTATAAATGAAAAACTCGTGATACATTTTGCGAATTTTTCATAACATTAGTACTTTAATTGCAATATCTGAGATAGAGATACGATTATAATGTGTGTAATCTAAGTTCTAAAGTAAGCTATTCTGTTTATTATGCAATTTATAAAATGACAATAATTTGTTTTATTTTTGAGTTATCACGTTTTGCGAAAATATCAATTTTTACATAATTTTGACAATTTTAATTTTTTTAAAATTTATTTTTGGATAATTGTTAAAATTTATTTTTGGATAATTGTTAAAATTTTTATATTTTTTCAAAGTTTTAAGGCGAAGGTAGACTCTCAAAAAAACTTCTTTTTCTTTTGAACCGATTTGCTTGAAAATAAAAATATGTGATTACAATTGTAGTTATTTGAGAAAAGCTAAAATTGCAAGGAAAAATATTAAGTACTTTGGTAATTATTAACTATTGAAATAATTAATTAATAAAAAATGCTCTATGCGCATTTCTTTTGCATATAAAATAATAATTTTTATTTATGAGATATCTTTCAGACCTAAGAGTAAAACTTAGTTGAAATCCTAAACATAAATAGAAAATAAAAATTAATAATAATAATAATAAGTCGAAATACCAATTTTTATAGTGAAAAAACACTGTAAATCATACTTTTGATGAAGAGTTTACCGCTTATGAGGTCCGAAGTACAATTATTTTAACTAACATTTTTTCTATGTACTATGAGGTAATAACATAACAAATTTAGAAGAACTCAAAAAATTAGAGATGCGCATGGAACATTTTGAAAATTGAGATTATCCCGAAATTTTTATTTCGAGAAAATCCACTATTAAGTTAGAAATATCAGTATTTCAATAATAAAGAACATTAAATACCATATAATAAATGAATATTACTTATAATACACTTATAATATAGTTATAATAAACTCATAATAAGCGCTTCATGAGTTGGAAAATAAAAAAGTATTTTTCGAAATTTTGGATGATTTTTGTCGATTTGAAGGTCCACCTTCGCCTTAAAGTAAACGTCATTATAAAAAACAAGTTGGAAATTGCACGTGAAGCATAGCAAATGAGGTGCGTTCGTACTATAAGTTTTAAAATATTCAGATCTTGCTGATATAGTAGAGAGTACTTTGGATACAGTATAGTGGTCGAAATCTTTCTGTTCCTGTAAATATGCAGGGAGTAATTTTTATTATACTTCATTGACATATATCTTATTCATAAAATGTGAAGTAGATTAATATAATTAAAACACGCCCCAAACAATGTTTCCCCGTAATAACATGATTTAGTGGAATACATTTATGTAGCCCTGTAATTTAATAATAAATATTATCTGCATCCCAGATTGTACAGAATGTAGATTTTAGTACATACATCATAGATTCATGTCAATTATATTATGTTCAAATAAGTGTAATACCATTAAAATGCATATGAAACATTTTTTCCCATATATCGTAATGTAACGGAATACTTTTGATTGTCCCTGTAATTGATCTATGCATCCGATTTTCATAACATTTGAAATGACTCGACAAAATTATGTAATAATTAAACGTTTTAAATTTCAAACGATTAAAATGCATTTGAAACTTTTTTTTCCCATTGATTGTAATGTAACGGAATACTTTTGATTGTCCCTGTAATTGATCTATGCATCCGATTTTCATAACATTTGAAATGACTCGACAAAATTATGTAATAATTAAACGTTTTAAATTTCAAACGATTAAAATGCATTTGAAACTTTTTTTTCCCATTGATTGTAATGTAACGGAATACTTTTGATTGTACCTGTAACTGATCTATGCATCCGATTTTCATAACATTTGAAATGACTCGACAAAATTATGTAATAAATATACGTTTTAAATTTCAAACGATTAAAATGCATTTGAAACTTTTTTCCCCATTGACGTAATGTAACGGAATCCTTTTGATTGTCCCTGTAATTGATCTATCCATCCGATTCTCATAAAATTTGAAATGACTCGACAAAATTATGTAATAATTATATATTTTAAATTTCAAACGATTCGGTTGGATAGTTTTTGCGTTGTTATATGCGGACAGACAGACAGACGGACGGAATGAGCGACAACAATAGGTGCTACGTATTTACATAATTACCAACGCACCTAAAATGGATAACGAGAGAAATTTTCAAAAATTTCAAAAAATCCATTCTGAAGAAGGGCGGATATCTTAAAAGAATATAAGGAAGTATGAAGTACCACTTCAAATAAACACTACATTCAGAGTAGCACTAGCATAAATTATATAAATAAAAGAAATAGATAAAATTTAAAAACTTAAAGGCTGTATGAAAAGCAAACTATTCTTAAGACGATGTAAGATTATTTTTCGCATTTTTATTAATTCCAAGATAAAAATTATTTTTTTTAATACCGTATATCAGATAATTTTAATGTGTTACACAATATTAATTTAGTCAAAAAAATTCGTAGTTTTAAGAAATTTAGTTATGAGAAAAAAAATAATTAATAAATACGAAATGCTCAAATTCTATTAGTTTTTAAATTAATAAATTTAGAAAGCATGATTTTGCAGTGGATATATACAAAAACAGAGAGTAACAGTTAGAAATACATGTAAATAAATAATACAGGTGAAAGAATTTTTATAAGGAAACAGAAAATAAAGTTTAAAAAAAAAAAATGTTGTATTCATGCATATTTCGCAGAAAAAAAAGAAAATTATTTTTATCAAAAACTTTATATATTTGATACTTTATCAATCTAATCTTGTATTTTATATCAATCCACTGTATGGACAAAACTTACAGAAATCAAATTAAAAATGTTTATAGAATAGGTTTTTAAATTAATTATTAAAAAAGTAATATCATCGATTTATTTTATGAAACGCGAAAAGGAAAGACAAGGAAAAAAAAATCCAAAAAAAAAGGGTTTCCTAAACTCTCATATAGCTTAAACCATTACCAAAAGGAAGCAATGACTTTGCCGTAGGAAGATTTTTTCATTGGGGGTGTGAAAAGAGATGAGTTTAGATTTTATGTTTATTAATAGTCAATAATTTCAATCCCAAAACTCCACAGTACCCCCCAACCAATATAAATAAAAATTATTCAAAGGAGTGGATGAAAGCACACTGGGCACAAACATAATTTCTTAAAAGGGACCCGGAATACAAACATCTTCAAATTTTCTATTTTAAAAAATGTACGGCATTATTATTTTTTTCTGCTTAAAATGATGTTTAAATCCTGTTTCTATGTTAATGGAAACAGAAAATATTAATTTTTTCGTTTTGGTTTATTTTCAAAATCTAGATTTCAAGCAATGATTGCCAATAAAACGATTTCTTGGGAAAATGCGTTTTTCTTCATGATGGTTTTTTTTTTCTTTTTTTTTTTTTTACTATTTTGTTATAACTCAAGAACCGTTAAAGATAAATGGTTCAAACTTGAAATATGTCTATTTCAATTGTTTTACTTTAATTTTGATTCAGCTAATTTAAACTTTTTTTACTTTTGAAAATATGATTTTTTTATGTTATTACTTTTTAAATAGTTTTAATTTTTATTTAAATTAATATTTTTTAAAATGCTGAATCAGGATGAAAGCTTATATATTTCTGTTTATTTAAATGAAAAAAAAAATCAATTCTATAAATAATATTTCGAATTATCGCGATTTTAAATTATCCCACGTTTTTAATGAAATTTCAAGAAGTTTTATCACGTGATTTTGCTTACAAATGATATAGTTAACCATCACAAAAATAAATAAATAAATAAATAAATAAATAAATAAATAAAATAAAATAAAATAAAATAAATAAAAATAAATAAATAAATAAAATAAAATCTTAACTCAATAAATAAAAATTATTTTTAAATGTGTCCCGACCCCTTTAAAAATAAATAAATAAAAACACTCATTATTCAAAATTAATTCAAAATATTTTAAAGCAAGGATTTTCTAAACACAGAAAATTTGCAAAGTTGGAAGAATTACAAGACGTAAGCATGAATCTCCGCTTCGGAAGATATAAGATTAATTTTCGGTGGTATCTTAATTAATTCCAAAATATAAATTAAAATTTTCAACGTCGTTGATCATGTTTTAATATACGCTCCAAATTAGAAGTTAGTAGAGAATATTCAGCGAGTCACTAAATTCATGGAAATAATTAAAAAAAAAACACATTTATAATTAAAAAAAAATAAGTAATAATATTTTAAATGAAAATTTAGGAAATAAAATAATAGTCTTCATAACATTAAGCATCAAAAAGAGTCGTGCAAAATGTAACATAGCAGTGCCACTTGTTCGATAATTTACACGGAAAACTAATTTGCAACAACTTATGTCTACATCTATCTAAATCTGAAGTTTGATGAAAATTCGTGAATAATGCAGCATAGTACTGCGACCTACAGATCGATTTACACCAAAATGTAAACAACACCAAGTCATACTGAGTTTTATAAAAATCTGTGCATTATTTCTAGATGTAGGGTTGTTGCGCAAATCGCAAAAAAATGCAACATAACAGCGCTGTTGACCTATTTACACCAATAGGTTGAAAACATCATTTCATGTCAAGAATTAACTGTATCTGAAGTATGATGAAAATCCGTGCATTAGTTCTTGAAAGAGAGCTATTACGGAAATCGTTATAAATGCTGTATAACAGCGCCACCTGTTGAGCGATTTACATCAAAACGTAGAACATGTCAATTCATGTCATGGATTAACTGCCTCTGAAATTTGATGAAAAACCGTGTATTAATTCTTGAGATAAGAGTTATTGCTGAAATCGTGAAAAATTCTGCATAGCAGCGCCATCTGTTGAGCGATTTTTACTAAAAACTAATCAGCACCAATTTATATCAGAGATTAATTGAACACAAATTAATCATTTTTGTTCATGGAAAAAATGTTTCTTTTTTTTTTTTTTTTTTTTTTTTTTTTTTTTTAATTATAGAAATATATAGTGCAAATTTGTAAAAAGAACTTTTGACTATGGAAACGGAATTTAAAATGTTTTAATTTAAATTTAAATTACTTATAAATGGCAGGAGAGATTATGTAATTTATAAAATAACAATGAAGGTTTAAATAATTTTTATATATCTACCGGGCCACATGCTTCCCGCTGGCCGCAAGTTGAGTATGGTTTTTTAAAACATCAAACATGCAAGGAAAAAAAATCATGCGTCAAGCATAGATTTGAAACTCTTTCAACATATTCAGATTTGGAAACTCAGACCACATTTGAAAACCCAATTTCAACAATTCCCAACTTACAGCCGTAAAATTATCCGAAATCTTTAAACAGCCCTGTGTATGATGCGTAGATTTGTATTTATAAACTTCATGATGGAAAAATTTAGCTAAAGTAGAAATACAGGGTGGTCATAAAAAAAAAACTTGCCCGACATATGAACTTATAGACCGCTCAACTAATCAAAAAGAAATTTTAGATATTTTTATATGAAGGTATGTGCTCGAGATCGTGATGATTTAAAACAAAGAGCACTCACAGTTATAATTACAGTGAAAAAAATTCGAAATTTTCGAATGACAACGCCCATTTTTTCACGCGCAAATTCATCAGAGATTTGAAAAACCATAAATGACGTTGGAATAATACTAAAGTTTAAGAAAAAAGCTAGTTGAAGAAAAACAATCTATTCATGGAACCTTTTTATTAAATACCAAGACGACAGTAACTTCGTGATGTAATCCCCCTAACCATAAAAAATATTCGACCTTACTCTTCGAAGTCCATTGTACAGAAATCCTCACTTCATATAACGTACCAAGCAATGCCAATACACCGCTCCCCTCTCCCCCCCCCCAAAAAAAAAATAAAAATAAAAATACATTAGATTTGCTACAAATAAAATTCAAACATTAAATGACTTCGATCTGGTGATATATATAACGAATGAAAAATGTTTTATAAAGATTGACTGAAAATGAGGCATTAAATCTTTTCAATAATTTATATGTTAAATTTATCTTAAAGTTATATGAATATTAAACGAAATGCAAGCCTCAGTTAAACTATAAAGGCTACTTTAGCTAAAATGAATATTTATTATATGATTGTGTATGATTTTTCTTTTTTGAAGTATGGCGAGTAGAACCTCGCCAGATAGGAAATGAAAAATTTTATAAAAGAGAGTTTTTTAGTCAAAATTAAAAAAAAAACTAGTCGTTGGGGGCCACCGTAATACTTACCCATCATGGATATGTATATGAAAATAAAACATGTGAAAACTATTTATACAATGCATTGCAATTCATAAACAAAATTTAAATATTGTTAATATACATAGTAATGCTATATTAAAGAACTGCTGATGTACCAATTTCGACAAATTATATAAAACGCCAAACTACTCAAGTAGTACCGAACAACATAAATGAAACATCCTTATAACTCCAAAAATAATAATTTTATTAACTAACAATTAACTGCGTGGGATTAAGCGTCTCATTTCCAATTAAAATATATCTCTGAATTGAAATTTGAATGAAATACAGGGTCATGACAAATTGAAGAATGTGGAAAACAGGATTACAAATATCTCGGCAACTAATAATATGATTGACTTCGTTCTTTATGAAAAATTTGTGTAATTTTATTGCCTTTTACGTCCATTCCTTAAAATAAAAAAAATTCGATAATTTTTATATACCTTTCATCAGAACGTATTTTTCGAGAGTCCGAAAAAATAGTTCCGGATAATCGAGGTTTCTGATATTAAATAGGCTTCGTCCCACCCTTACATACTAACTACATACAAAATTTCAAGTCTCTATCTCAATTTGTTCGGGAGATAGAGCGTTTACAGACAGACAGACGGACGGACGGCAAAATTTTTTTCTAAAAATACGTTTTTCGGAATCTCCACTATCTGAAACATGTAAACCCGTCAAAAAAATTTTTCGATTTTCAAAACTATTGCAAGACTTACCCTATACTACGTATGATGGGTAAGTAAAAAAAAAGTTATATTAGACAGTAAATGAATAGATTTTAAAATGTATGTAAGCAGAAGTAAATTAATGGAATGTAATTTAGGAACAAACATAATTTTGAGTACATTAAATTATTAATATATGGTTCTACATCGAAACAGCTTTTTTAGCAAAGAAATCAAATTATTTAATTATCTCAAACGCAAAACTTTTAGTGACGAAACAAAACATTTTGACTAATTAAATCTTTGGAAAAAGCAATATTGTTAAGTAGACATGTAAAAGAATAGATCTTGAAATTTAAAGTTTAAGTTCTTACAAAAAACTATTTTTAAAAGAAACACAGAAGCATGAAAAACAATTTTACAACTACATTCAATTTAATTTAACAAAATCATGGATTTCATAAATCAAGAGATTGCATGAAGTTGGAAAAATTAAACAGAAGAGATAAAAATGCATTTCAAATGTAAGATGAATTTCAAGTGCTACTTTGAAATTAATTTCAAAAAATAAAATTAATTTATGAATGGAGTTAATCAGAAAATTTTAATATATTATCTAGCATGGACTCCTTCAATGTAAAATATGACTACTACCAAATTAAATTAAAAATCAAATTTGTATTAAAAAACGCGGTAGAATGTTGGCAATAAAAGCTGGTAAATCGCAAGGTTTGATTTTCATAAAATTTGAAATGCTTCGACAAAATTCTGTAATAATATATATGTATTAAATTTAAATTATGTATATTAATTTTACAAACCATTCGATTGGGTAGCTTTTGCGCAATTATATATACGGACAGACTGACGGTCAGACGACGACTATAGGAGCTACGGATTTATAAAATTACGAATGCACCTAAAAAGTGCAAAAATAGATTTTCTTAATACTAATATTATACAATAGTCCAGTCATTATAGTAAGTTCACCTCAGAATTCGAGATACCAAGCTGTAAGTCTGTAAATACTTGTATATTGACACCCTAAAAGTTGTCTCAAAACCTACATATGGTAGGGTGTACGCAACTATTAAATTCCAAGGTCAAAGGTCACAAAAATCGGTTTTTTGCGCTTTTTTTTGTAAATATCTCATTTCCTATAGGTTTTTTGCTGTTTGTATTTATTATCAATATTGTAGAATACAAAATTCTCTACAAATTTTGTTTGAAAACATTTTTCATACGTCGAACCGTTTTTGAGATAGAGGGCGGAGAGCGTGCGGTCACAGCTTCACTTCAAGTCAAACGGTGCCTCCGGTCGAAAACGCGCCATATATCATTTTTTTCCTAACCTATCCACTTTTTATTCAGTATTAATTTATTTAACAACACTTACCTGTCCATGTAATTGCAGAATTGTTAATGAAAATATAGGAATTATATTTGAATTTTAACCTAATTAATATAATATTAATAACTTCTTACATGATGAAAAAAAAACAAATAAATTATGAATTAATCGTTTTATTAAAAAATACTATTCAATACATTTATTTTTATTAAAAGTAAAAAAATGGAATAAAGGGTACAAAAACTATAATTTATGTTTTTAATCATCTTCTTCCTCTTCATCGTCGTCTTTCGGCTGCTGGTAAATTTCAAACTGGTCTTCATTATCGTCTTCAACGACATTTGTCTCTAGTTGTTCCATGATTTCGGGGTCAAAAGTTTCATCTTCGTTAATGTCGCTCTGATATGGTTCTGCATTGAGACAAGCTTGCCCATTACATTGGCCACAAGCTAAAGAGCATTGCAAGCCCACTTTCCTGCATCCGCATCGCGAACCACAACCACTCTTGCATTTGCAGAAAATTGTATTTAGCAAATCTTCTGGAGCAGGTGGTAAAATTGTCATGATAACAGGCTCCAGAAAATAATTTTGCATTGCCCAATCCCATACCTGGGGTTCCAAATCATGCCCTAACCAAGTTTGAACTTGATAATATACACGTTTGAAATGTTGATGAGAAGCTGCATTTGTTGGTGGAAGAATTGAAAGCTGCACAGGTTTATTAAGTTTTGTAGACTTGACGTAGTGCATATAACGAAGATGATCGAGACTTTTCACAGATTTCGGAGCATTATAGACTGCCAATAAGATTTGAGTTCCACTCTCTAATAATCTCTGGGCCGAACTATTTTCTTCTTCAAATGCTGCAGCTAGTTCATCCAAATTCGTCAGTTTCTCGAAAACTTTTAAAAATGATTTTTTTCCCTTTTTAAAAAGCGCAGAAGTTGTGTCACAGCCACTTAATGTATGCAGAAATAAAATATGTGTTTTGGAATGAGGATAATTATCAAAACTTTTAGTCGAGTATATCTCCGTTTTTACATTTCCTTTCCCAACTTTTTTAAAGAAAATTTCTTGTTCGTAAGACAGTGTACGCCCAATTAAAATGACAAGTAAATTGCAGTTTCAACAATAAGAACATCCGCATCATCTCTGGCTTGTTTAGTAGTAATATTTGCAGCTTGTAATTTTTCAGTTAAGGTATTAATGAGCATATCTTTGTTATTTCGATTTGATAAGAATTTTTCTTGAGTAACTGGTACAACCATTGTTTCATCTAAACAGACTTTATACGTTTTTGAAAGTGCAGCAGTTCTTCTCTGCTGCTCCATAGCTTTTACGTTCTTACTGTAGTCTGAATATCCGTCAAATACAACAATTATTTTGGAACTGTAATGCCTTTTTAAATAATTAATGTTTTTATCAAAAATAATAGATAAAGTATCTACTCTGCTCCATACAACATGATGAAGAAGAAATCTGCCATCAATAATGAACGTCACATTATTTTCATTGAGAAAAAAATCAATTGGGCTCATGTTGTCATACAATGACGATTTTGTTGTTTTTCTCATACCATCATTATCAAATAGAGCTGTTGGATATGAACTCAATTCATATTGAAGATATTCCTCAAGATTACTTTCATATTGTTTGCTGACAGTAATTCTTTGGAAGAGTAATAATGGAGCCACTGCAACTTTACAATCATTTATTTTTACAGATTTGTTAACACAGGAAAGTGGCATTACTTTCGCGGAACGTTTCAACTTTATTTCATTAAATGATGAGCCGGTGATCTTCTTCATAGACTCTAATCCAATTTCGTAAGCTCTGTGGCAGTTAATTTGCTCATTTCCAACAATTACAGAAGCTATCGATATTAACTGCGTAGTATTTGGAAAAGGATCATGGAGTTTAAACCAGTCAAATAGTATATTTACGTCAGCACTGTCTTTTTTCACTCTTGAGTCTCTGGAATCTACGTGTTGCTCGGTCGACTCCAAGGAGATATAACAAAATTTCTCCATTTCCTCACAAATAGTATTTGTGGCGTACATAGCATAGACCCATTTGCACAAAACACTTTCTTTCGTACTTCGACCACGAGATACTCCTCCTTCGGTTTTCGTGGATTTCATGAGACTTTGTTCGATGACCATATCTGTCCATGTATCTGAATTATATTTTTCTGTTCGTCTCACCGTGAAGAATCCATTTCTGAAATTTTCATAAGTTTACTCATCCATAGTTTCTTCCAGCTTGAGCATATCTTGCAGATACAGGTGGGCTGATTTATCGATAGTTCATCAACTATATATGGCGCGTTTTCGACCGGAGGCACCGTTTGACCTGAAGTGATGCTGTGACCGCGCGCTCTCCGCCCTCTATCTCGAAAACGGTTCAACGTATGAAAAATGTTTTCAAACAAAATTTGTAGAGAATTTTATATTCTACAATATTGATAATAAATACAAATAGCAAAAAACCTATAGAAAATGAGATATTTACAAAAAAAGCGCAAAAAACCGATTTTTGTGACCTTTGACCTTGGAATTTAATAGTTGCGTACACCCTACCATATGTAGGTTTTGAGACAACTTTTAGGGTGTCAATATACAAGTATTTACAGACTTACAGCTAGGTATCTCGAATTCCGAGATTCTTACCTAATTTAAGCTTAAATGACTGGACTATAACTGTTTCAGAAACTATCATAATCCATGTCTAATATTTTATTTTGTTTTATTTTATTTTTTATTTTATTTTTTTATTTATTTATTTATTTATTTTTTTTTTTTTTTTTGTTCTTGTTTAATATCGTAAAATGAAGTGCATAAATGTATGCACAGAAAAAAAAGAAAATATATTTTAAACAAAATCTCTGTACTAGTTTGATTAATTTTGATGCGAGGCCTCTTTTGTGTTAAATTTCTAACTCTTACGCTTTTGAAACAGACATTTATTTCTTAAATAAAATTATAGTTCATGAAGACAGTCTTTTATTACCGCAAATACTTTTGTCCTAAAGTCAACGAAATCAAAATATTGAATTATCTCAAGCGTAAAACTTTTAATGATGAAGCAACACATTTTGACAAATTAAATCTCTGGAGATGCGATATCGCTAAGTAGATATGTAAGCAGTATTTGAAGTTTAAGGTTTAAGCTCTTACTTAAAACTATTTTTAGAAGAACAAAGGAGAACGAAAAACAATTTTAGAAATAGATTTAATTTAGTTTAACTCAATCGTGGTTTCCATAAATCAACAGATAGTTTCAAGTTGAGAAAAATAAATCGAAGAGATAAACTGGATTTCAAATGTAAGAAAATTTTCAAGTGCTACTTTAAAATTAATTCCAAAATATAAAATTAATTTATGATTGTAGTTAATGAGAAAGTTTTAATATGTTATCCAGCATGGATTCCTTCGTTATAAAATATAACTGCTATTGAAATAGATTTAAAATCAAAACTATATTAATAAAAGCAATGAAATTAAAATTAGGGTTATAAAATTTGTTAATCGAAATAAATTTAAAATCAAAACTATGTTAATAAACGCAATGGAAACCTGATAACACAAGCACGGTTAAACCGAAGTATCGGTTAAAATAAACTTTATAAAATCTCCTTTAAATCAAAACAAGGAAATCTTTTGTAACTGCATTTAACAAAATAATTTCCAAGCTCCGTTTAGGTTTATTTTAAGTGTATTTAGCTGTAAATAAAAAATAAAAGATTAAAAGAGAAAGGGAAAGAAAGAAAAAAAAAGAGTACAAATTTTTGAATGTAATAATGAAAAATAGGTAAATGTTATAATGAAAAATATTTAATGTAATAATGAAAAATATTTAAATGTAATAATGCAAAATATTTTAGTGTAATAAAAAACATTTAAATATAATGATGAAAAATATTTGAATGTAATAAAGAAAAATGTTTGAATTCAGGTATGTTGAAATACGTTGAAAATAAATTGGCCATATTTAAAAGGAAATTTATCAATGAAGTCAAGTGTCGTAAAATTTGAATAATTGCACTCAAATATCTTTAAAAAGTGTTAAGCCATTTTTAAAGCGTTAAATAAAAATAAAAACACAAAGATTCATCCAGAATTCATTTAAAAAGAAAGAAAAAAAAATCCATGAAATTAAATTTTCTCTTTTTTGGCGTTCAAAATGCAAATATTCGATTTAATGCAATCATTGATCGATGAAAAACAAAAATAAGTGTATTTAATTTTCTCTCATGTTCGTGAATTCGTTTTCCAGATTTGATTTAACACATCGAAAAGATATATTTCTTCTTTATGCACATTTGTACAGTTTATATTAATAAATTGTTAAAAAATATTTTAATACATTTGGTCGTTAGTAAAAAGAACACGTTTTTAGTGAATTGATTGCAAAAGAATAATCGTGAAAATAATAATTAAAGATCGATCGAAATAGATTTTAAGACCGAAACTGAAACCAAAACCGAAATCGGTAATCTTGCTATTTTAGGCCAAAAGCGGAAAAGTCCATTTTTTTCTTCTTTTTTTTTCTTTTTCTTTTTTTATTTTTAGGTGCGTTCGTAATTATGCAAATACGTAGCACCTATTGTTGTCGTTCAGTCCGTCCGTCTGTCTGTCCGTCTGTCCGCATATAACAACGCAAAAACTACCCAACCGAATCGTTTGAAATTTAAAATACATAATTATTACATAATTTTGTCGAGTCATTTCAAGTTTTATGAAAATCGGATGCATAGATCAATTACAGGGACAATCAAAAGTATTCCTTTACATTACGGTCAATGGGGAAACAAGTTTCAAATGCATTCTAATCGTTTCAAATTTAAAATACATAATTATTAGCTCATTTTGTCGAGTTATTTCAAATTTTATCAAAATCGGATGCGTAATTCAATTACAGGGGCAATCAAAAGTATTCCGTTACATTACGGTCAATGGGGGAAAATGTTTCAAATGCATTTTAATGGTGTTACACTCATTCGAACATAATAAAATGCATATGCATCTCTAAAGTACATATTATACTATACATTTTGCATAATCTGTGGTGCAAAGAACATTTGTTCTTGATTTAAAAGGCCACACAAAATTATTTCATTTCATAACGGTATAGGGAGAACATTATTTGGTGCGCATTTTAATTGTAATTAACTATTTACAATTTTATGAGATTGATATATGAGAATGATATTTTAAAACTTTTTTTATCATACGAACGCACCTCATTTGCTACGCTTTACGTGCAATTTCCAACTTGTTAGTAATTAAGGCATGCATTAATATTCTACATTGTAAAATAATTTCTATTTCTTGAGTTAAAATATGGAATTTTTTTGTGATGATTAACCACATCATTTGTAAACGAAATCACGTGCTAAAACTTCTCACAGTTTTTTTTTTTTTTTTTCTTAAATTGTGGGATAATTTAAAATCGTTATAACTCAAAATATTATTTGTAGAATTTCATTTTTTTTTTCTTTTTACGTTTAAATAAACTGAGTTATTTACATTTTATTTAAATTGTAACCATTTAAATTTGGTAAATTGTGAAAAAACTCATCATGAAGAAAAACACATTTTCATAAGAAGTCATTTCCATAGCAATCATTGCTTCAAAGCTAGATTTTGAAAACAAACCAAAACGAATATATATATAGTATTATCTAGTGGTTATATATATATATATATATACATATGTATAGTTTATGTATGCCACGTGCTAGATTAGGGTAACGGCTAGATTAGGCCTTTGTGGCTAATTCCATTTGTAGTTCGTTACTGATTTAATATTATTATTATTTTCCCTTTTCCACTGTTTATTACTTGGTATTTCGTTAAAGAATTTTGGTTTTTTGTGTGTTGGTACCCCCAAATTCGCATTATTTTGCTATTCATGGCTAATACGAAGATGAAACCACACACTTCATTTGTAGTTCCAAGGTATTTGGGGCTTGATAATTCTGCTTTGGTTCTACAAATTTCTATTACATTCATTTTATTATATTCATTTTATTTATTTACTTAAATTTTTCTCATGTTTCGGTATGGTTTATTGAAAAAATCAATTGGTGAATATTGTCTACTTTTAATGGTATTATATATATATATATATAAATATATATATACAGTCGAGTCTCTCTACAACGAAACTCCATACATCGAATTTTTCTATATAACGAATTTTTAGTAGGAACGGTACCCTTTTCGCATGATTACATTAAAAACAGTCTCTATATAGCGAAATATCTATCTCCATATAACGAATTTTTTCATAAATTGTTAATAAAAAACAGTTTTAAAAAGCTTCAATATCATATGGAATCAATTTTCCATCACTTATTTTTGATTTATCGCCAGTGCTGAGTTTATTTTTTTATTTATTTATTTAATTTTTTTTTATATAACTTCTGTCAATGGTTTTTAAATCCAAAGAATTCATCCCACCTCCCACACACCTTTCCACATCTTTCTCAAAACACTGTCAATTGGATTGATACACATGTAAAAGAGGAATCAATGAGAGGCACATAAAAGAGGCCTTCAAATGGAGGAAAATGTTAACTACAATTTTTCATTCCTTGATAAAATTTGAACATTTTTTTGAGAGCGTAACAATTTTAAAATAAAAAAACAAAAAAATTACAGATTTCTGCATTTGAAATTAATGCAAGTCTTCCTTATTTGATTTTCATTAAACTTTCAAATAAATGTCTGTTCTCTTTTTTGAAACAGCTTAAATAATTAAGAAATAAAACGTTAGGTTAATATTTACTTTTAAACACTTCAAATTCTTAATTCAAAAGATCAAAAATAATATTTGCTCAAATTTCCCACATCAAATACGATTTTTAACATCATTCTCTATACATCGAGTTTCTCCATATAACGAATCTTTTACTGGAACTGTGGATTTCGTTATATAGAGACTCGACTGTATATATATATATACTTTTACAAATAAAACCAAAGTAACTCAGATAATACCATAACAATAAGCCAATGAAACCAGCATTTATACTGTCACCCTATTAAAATAATTTTATATATTTCCTCTGCCAATTATGATAGAATGCTTAAAATGTCATTATAAGTATAAAAAACAAGTTTATATAAATTTTTATTGCAATATAATTTTTTTAGAAAGTTTCAAGATTTTTCTGTCCCAGACCCGTTTAAATATAAAAAAAATTCACGATGGTCCAGATTGACTCTTTACCTCTAACCAAAACTTTTTATTTTCATGTAACACAAAAATAATTAATTCAACAGAGACAAAACGATTCTGTAACTGTACGAATTCCATTTCATTGTAAAATGTGGTACTTACGTATTAACGCCACCGCAGCAGAAGTTGCACTAATGCGTCAATAAAGAACGATCTTGTTGTTCGCACGCACACAAAAATGGCGTCAAAAATAAAAAATAAATCATTAAAAAGCACTAAAAAATGGCGTCAAAAATCAGCAAACAACAAGACAACAAAGAATCCAAAAGATAAATGTGTGCGCATGCGAACAACAAGATTGCTCTTCATTGGCGCATTAGCGCAACTTCTGCTATGATACGTACGGCGTTAATACGCAAGTCCCAAAAATGTTTTATATATATACATCTCGATTTATGTTTTATAATGATTTTTGTAAGCAATCATCTACTTACTAGAAAATTTTCAAAAGTATTCGAGACACTTTTTGCAATTTCTAACTTAAAAATTCTCCATTACGGTTAAGCAACTTCAAAGTTTAGTCTCATATGTATTGCTTGCTTATTTTGGATTCATGTCTTGAGTCACGCATGACTGATAATTATAAACGCTGAAGTTTAAAACAACAATAGACCTGGAGGCGGCAGCACAAACAGTCACCTCATCGAGTTCATGGCTTTTGTCACAGTTTCGTCACAATGTTAATGTCAAATTAGTCACAAATAACACATTTTTCACAAATTTGTTACATTGTGACCACTTTGTGAAACGTCACAAAAGAGCTCTAAAACGGCCATAACGACTTCACATTTTAGTCACTGTGACTTCACATTGACGTCACGTGACGTCACATCGACAATCGATGGTCACAAAGTCACAATGTGACTTCACAACGACGTTGCAGTGACGTCACCATGCTTTACGGGATCTTGGTGGAAAGCATCTGAAAACCCGATTTTAGCGATTAACTCGTAGGTTTATACTTATGTACTCTTGTTCAAAATCATTCATGTTTTCATATCTTTCGGAGCAGGAAAATAAAATCGTAAACATACGAGTCAAGTGCTTAAGAGTGTTCTCAACTGCTCCGTTCAACAAACGCAAAACGTTTTGACACATTTACAAATTCCTTTTTTAACAGAAAGATATGAAATTGGAATGCTTGACAAAGAAAGTGATTTCGAATCGAACTTATTTTTCCATTTTATGATAGTTAAATTACCTATCCAGTTCTAAGCTATTTCGATCACGTGATCACCCGTTTTTCTCCTGCTTTTCGACCGGTTTTTCAGCTTTCGTCGGGAAATGTGCTCAAAAAAGTCAACTTTGAAGGCTTGTTATAAAAGATTTATTGTTTTTTTTTTTCATTATTATTATTATTTTATTTTTATTTTTTTACAGAAAATTGAGTGCAATTAGACAGTTTCTGAATAACAACGCCTGCTATTTTCATGCATTTCTGGACAAAAATTAATTAAAGCATACATCACAAAGTTGCCCTTTTTGATTTAAGAACAGCCTTAAATGTAAGAACAGCCTGTATATGTATCTCCTAAATGAACTAAATTTTGGAATGCATGTTGTTAATAGATGCGCATCTCTATATCATAATACAAGACTACTAAAAATTCGGATAATTTTCCGATTGTATATGGGAACAGCTGAAATTCGATTTTAAAATGCGTTATACATTTCATTATGTTGAAATGAGACAATCTTTATTAAAATCATAAATAAGATGCTTTTAAATTTATCGAATGTAGTTTAAATGGGTTACCTCAATTTAACTAATGTAAATAAATAATGAAGATTCGTAAGTTTTGCATAATTCAAGTATTTATGCATTTTAACACCTTATTGTTTATTTATTTATTTTTTTAATATTACAAGTTGAAAATTACACGTGAAGCGTAGCAAATGAGGTGCGTTCGTACGATAATGAAGTTTTAAAACTATCACTCTCATATATCAATCTCATAAAATTGTAAATAGTTAATTACAATAAAAAATGCTCACCAAATAATGTTCTCTTTATACTCATTATGTAATAGAATACTTTTGTGTGGCCTTGTAAATCAATAACAAGTATTCTTTGTACAACAGATTATGCAAAATCTATATTATAATATGTACTTTATGATGCATATCAATATTATTATGTTCGAATAAGTGTAATATCATTAAAATGCATTTGAAATTTTTTTTTCCATTCACTGTAATGTAACGGAGTACTTTTGATTGTCCCTGTATTTGATCTATGCATCCTATTTTCAAAAAATTTGAAATGACATGATAAAATTATGTAATAAGTATATGTATTTTAAATTTCAAACTATTAAAATGCATTTGAAACATTTTTCCCCACTGACCGTAATGTAATGGAATACTTTTGATCGTCCCTGTAATTGATCTATCCATCCGATTCTCATAAAATTTGAAATGACTCGACAAAATTATGTAATAATTATATATTTTAAATTTCAAAAGATTCGGTTGGGTAGTTTTTGCGTTGTTATATGCGGACGGACAGACAGACAGACGGACAGACTGAAAGACAACTATAGGTGCTACGTATTTATATAATTACGAACGCACCTAAAAAGGGGAAATAAAGAAAGAATGGCAGAATATAAAGAAAATTTGAAATCAATTTTCACCAGAGTTGGGCAAAATACATCGAAAAATCATTTTCGATACAAAATACAAAATACATTAGTTTTAGAACCTAAAATACAAAATACAAAATACTTTCCTATTCAAAAAAATTCAAAATACAAAATACATGTATTTTGAAAATACATTTAAAATACAAAATATATTTGAAATATTTAAAATGTTTGTGTATAACATCGGATGTTTTCACAGACCGTGTCCTGCACGGTCAGCAGTCCGGTTTCGGACATATTTTTTTTATCCACAACACTCTGGCCGGGCCGGCCCGGCCCGGCCCGGACTTACTCTTCAGTCGTTCCGAACTGGCCAGATATCCGGTTTATATTTTCCTGAAGGATAGTCTCAAATGGACCTGTTCATCACTTTTTCAGGTCCCGGGCTTTACTTTTTTTTCTCTGCAAATTCGGGCCGGGCCTGATTTATTCTGTCCAGACGGAACTGGGACTGGACTTCATCCTTCCTGGAGGTCTGACTTAGTCAAAAATTGTAGTATTTTCCCGAATCCAACTCGTAAGTTGGGTATCCCGTCCCGGCCTGAACTATCCAAAAATCAGAACAATTGGGCCCGACACAACAGTTTTTTCCAAGTAATGTATGCATTTTTAAATTGCTATAATTTTACAGTTAAAAGTTTTAATTTTATCATTTTTTAAGAATGGTAAATATATTTTTGGACAATAAAGTAAAGCACAATAAAAGAAACTCTGAAAATGAATCTGGCAATAAATCCTGTCTTAAGGCTGTTCTTAAATCCAAATGGTTAATTTTATGAAAAAAGTTTTGATTTATTTTTTGTTCGAAATGGATAAAAGTAGCAAGTGCTGTTTTTCAAAAGTAATGGAATCGCACTCATTTTCCCGTGTCTTTACAAACACAATAGTGTCAAACTGGGCGTTTTGAACTACATTTGTGCGCGTAAAAAAATTAACCACTCAAACAGAAACAAAAACCGTGTTTGTCGCATGAACAAAATCGCTTATATATCAATAATTCATTGATCAAAAAATCGAAGACGCAGTTCGATTCCAAATCGCTTTCATAGTCAGGTCTTTCAATTTGTATCTTTCCGTTAAAAAATGAGTATGTAAATGTGTCAAATGTTTTGTGCTTGTTAAGCAGAGCAGATGAGAACAGCCTTAAATGGCAAACGTGTTAATTCATGCAAAATGGATTTAATAACAGCGAATATAATAAATTTAGAAAAAACTGTATACCAGCTAAAAAGGTCTACAACAACTTATCTCAACGTCTAACCAAATCTAAAGTTTGATTGAATTCTGTGCATTAGTTCTTAGGATAGAGCCAGGGGCGTGCGGAAAAAAACTGCGCCCGGGACACCGTTTCAATTTGGCGTCCCCACCAACTTTTTCTTGTGACAGGCTAAAAAATGATCTTGGTAGTATAAGTTTGGCGCCCCTTAAATTTCCGCGCCCGGGGAGATCGCTCCCTTCGCCCTCCCCCCCCACCCCTTTTTTTTTTGCACTGCGCTGTATAGAGCGCCCACAAAATTTTTGTCACTTACAAACAAATACACAAGATGGACACTTTCTATAAACAGTCAAATTATATTCAGGACCTTCTATAACATATAAATCCATCAAAAACTTGAAGTAGATTTTTTCACGAATCCAATATTTTCTTATTGTAAAAATAGAGGAAAGTAAAAAAAGCGTGAGATTGAAAATCGAAGTGTCAGTTCAGTAGTTATTCTTATACGTATACATAAACACACATATATAAAAGAATTGTATCATCTCTTTCGTTGGAAGTTGTTTAACCCCTTAACTGCCTCGGGCGTATATATACGCCTCGCTCAAATAAATGCATTTATCTAAAATTAACTATCGAACAACCACTTTTTTTGAGTTAAAAATTTTGCTTTATTAACAAAAAGTAACTTTTACCATTAAGTAAAGGGAAGATTATTTTCCAAAATTTGTGGTGGCAAATTTTTTTGTAGCAAAAAAGTTGAATATTCTTTTTTTAAAGCTTCGGCAGTTAAAAGGTTAAAAAGTATATATAATTCGATAGAGCTTCGAATCAATACAACGCAGATATATATGTATATTTCTCATGAATAATAAATAAGATAAAATTTTATAAGAAATATTAAACAACATGTTAAACATTTTCATTTAAATCCTGAAACTATCATAATATGTAACAGTACAACGTTCGGAATATAATAACACCAAATAATTTTTTATTGTTTTTTAAGTGATGGTTTTTAGTGTTTAATAGCTAATTAGTGTATTTTATTTGTGCATCGCTCTTCTTCATGGTCTGTTTCAACACTTTGAGGGACAAGCAATTGTGTCTCTATAATGTTAAATTCACACCGGAATAATCGAAAAGTTTTAGTTTAAAAAATGAAAAAGCAATTTTGAAACATTTTTGTACCAAAGCTAAGTATATAAAATTTAGTTAAAAGTTTATAGTGCGAATCTTGATTAAAATTAAGTGGGATATAATCAGTATTGAATTCTGACACTTTTCTCCCGGTGGCACTTCAGTGGCTCCGAAGGGGGACATTATAGAGCTCCGGGGGGAGGGCACCCCCTGAATTCAACACTAGATATAATATATTTCACTGCCCCTCAAGAAGTTAAAGACCCTACAATCTTGAATTGATCATAGCATTAAAATTACTTTAAACACTCATAATTTTTTTCCATAATTCATATTGTAAAACTGCATTTAAAACACATGCATGCTATATTTGTTATAATGATTGCAAATTAAAAATTGTTATTTATTTTATTTAAGCATCAATGCACTACTATTCTCTTAAAGAATCTTTTATTGATATTTGTTTTTGATTAATTTGTAAACCAAATGTTAAACATTTTGGAACTCTGTACAAGGAACATCAATCTAGTTTGATACATAAATAATCTCAGAATACACGGGATAATAATTGCACAATTAATAATGTATACTTTTCTATGCTTGTAAATCGGTACAAAATAATGTTTAATTATTATTATTATTTTAATTTTATTCTATAAAAGTAATGCACATACCCAGAGCCGTGCGAAAGGGGGGGGGGGAGCGAAAGAGTGGTCGCCCTGGGCGCAGAAATTTAGGAGGCGTCAGATTTATACTACTAATGTCATTTTTAGCTTGTCACAAGAAAAAATTGACGCGGGGTGGCGCGAAATTGAGTCTTTGTCCCGGGCACGGTTTTCTCTTCACATGCCCCTGCACATATCCGCACATTTAAAACCATAAATATATATCAAAATAAGTGTCAAAATCTTAAGTGTATAATAAATCTGCTGTAGGAGAATGATTTTTGTAATTAACTTAATTAATATTCTTATCAATAATAAAATTTTCATGTGAGAAATTTTCGTTTGCGCGTTTGCGATCTAAATTCAAAAAGGAATAAAACTTTGGTTTCGGACAACAACATTCGTTTCGGTCGGACACCATTTTATATTTTATATCTTCACTAAAAAAGCACTATAAAATAAAACATAAAAAAAAAAAATAAATAAAATAAAAAAAACGAAATCACGCTACATAAACATGTATCTCTATTAACGACAGGTCTATAATCAAGACTCCGGTATTTAGCATACTCAATCGTAAATACAATTATTAAAAATCTGATCTGTATCAATAAATAGGACTTTTTATGTAATAGAATTCTCTCCCAATTAAATGAATATCAGGGGTGGGTTCAAATATGCCCGAACTTTGATAAAAAGGATTCAAAGAAAATGGATAAAATACTGCAATCAAGGTATAACAATATAAAACTAAAAATCTTACCTTTAAATGTGTTTTAAAATTCATTGTTGCGTTGAAGGTCCCACTTATAACGATAGACTTTGTTGTACACATTTCGCATGCTGTTTTAACTTTGCCGTTACTATCAACGGAAATTATTTTAAAAAAATTCCCATCTAGCGCAACGTACACTATCGCAATTCATTGATATATTGTTATCCAGAGCTGGAGCAATATCAACCATTTTTCACGAGATTTAAACATACATCACATTTATTTCTGCTACTACATTATCTTTCTTTCTATGGTTCTTAAAAAGTATTATACACAGTAAAACTCTGAATGATTCTTCCTGTTTATCACACAATAGTTTGTGTCGTTCTTACAGCAACGTTATAATTATAAAAACTAGAATGTTAGAATTGTACATGTACAGTTCAGAAAAAATGCTTACGTAAAACAGAAGCATTCATTCTAACCCTTATCATAGCAATAGTTGAAAAAGTATGTTTACATTAACTTCTAGAAAAGAATCCTATCAGACAAAACAAAACAGAGAGACAGCTGATTTGCTTTTGTGAATCTTACATCTGCGATTCAAACGAAGCAAATTGAAATCTACAGGAATGTATTTTGAGTATGAAATGTATTTTCAAAATACAAAATACTTGGAAAAAGTGTTTCAAAATACATTACTAAAATACTTTCGTTTCGTCGGGATAAAATACAAATTACAAAATACAAATGTATTTTGAAAATGTATTTCAAATACATGTATTTTCGATACTGCCCATCTCTGATTTTCACCACTTCACACTTGAGCACTTTTAAACGTTAGTGGTACTAAATTAAATTTCGTCTCTCTCTGTCTTTTTTTTTTTTTTTTTTTCAATTTGAAACACAATTTATTCATTTTTAGTTCTCATTCATTTTTTTTTATTAATGATTAGAAAAACAAATTACATTTATTCCGTTCTTGAAAACTACATTTAATAGATTTTTAGGAGAAATATACTTTTTTATTCATATTTTCAGAAATTCCAGGTATTCTACAAACTATGTGTTTAATAAATTTACAAAATTATTGAATACTTTGTAAATATTTTTTAAATATTTAAATGTATTCATAGAAATAGATATGTTCGTGAAAGATTCTTATTATTTATGAATTTATTTATTTATTTTTATTTATTTATTTTTAAATAAGCATTTTCACTATTTTATATATTTGTTTACTAAAAACTGTTTATGGTTTTCAAATAAAACTGTTTTTTTTTCCTTTTAATAATAATTAATTATGAATGACTTTTACATTGGAAATTCAATTACTAAACAAAATAGAAGTAGCTATCCAAGGTATGCTTTTTTCATACACTTAAAGATGATGTAAAAATAGAAACATGTGAATAAAATAAAATAAGTTGGAAATTGCACGTGAAGCGTAGCAAATGAGGTGCGTTCGTACGATAACAAACTTTTAAAAATATCACTCTCGTATATCAATCTCACAAAGTTGTAAATAGTTAATTACAATTAAAATGCACACCAAACAGTGTTCTCTCTATACCATTATGTAATGGAATACTTGTAAATCAATAACAAATGTTTTTTGCACCAAAGATTATGCAAAATGTATATTATATGTACTTTAAAGATCAATTTTATTATGTTCGAATGAGTGTAACACCATTAAAAT
Organism: Maratus speculifer; assembly: GCA_964019185.1. NCBI lineage: Eukaryota > Metazoa > Arthropoda > Arachnida > Araneae > Salticidae > Maratus > Maratus speculifer. Next base: position 61,379,044 of record OZ025300.1, read on the forward strand.
GCATTTGAAACTATTTTTCCCATTGACCGTAATGTAACGGAATACTTTTGATTGTCCCTGTAATTGATCTATGCATCCAATTTTCATAAAATTTCAAATGACTCAACAAAATTATGTAATAATTATATATTTTAAATTTCAAACGATTCGGTCGGGTACTTTTTGCGTTGTTATATGCGGACGGACGGACTGAACGACAACTATAGGTGCTACATATTTACATAATTACGAACGCACCTGACAAAACGATGTAGCATGTCAATTGTTTGCTACTGATTCGTGTTTTTAGACAAATTTGCTCCTGAAGATGGTTTTGAAGATTAAACTGAAACGTTGAATTATTTATGTTATTCATAAGCTTTTGTTCTTACATCATCTATTATGACTAAAATTTCTGATTAAAATATATGTTGCAGGGCTCCCAAATGGTCCGCGAACTAAACACCATTATTTTTTAACAGGAAATTTTATAGTTGTTTTCTACAGAACTTGTGCTTAAACCAGCCTCCGAAGACGACTTCTGTGCAGTTTGCAAGAAAATTATATAACGAAATTCTTTCTTACAGATATTGTTAATACAGTACTGTTGTAACATAGTACTGTTTTATTATTATTATTATTATTATTATTATTATTATTATTATTATTATTATTATTATTTTGTAACACTTAATTGAAAATTTCAATGAATCTTTTAAACGTTTTCAATTGTTGAAAAAACTTTTATGTCTATTTAAATTACAGTTATTGCTCTAAGTTCAAAATGTTGAATATTATTACAACCTATGTTTATCATGTTTGCAATGATGCTTTCTTAAATATTTTTAATACTTTGTTATAATCTGTTAATATAATTGTTTGTAATTCCAATGTTGCTAATTTAGAAAATAGTTAATAATCATTGGCATAAAAATCAGTTACCAGTGATGGATAAGAGAACTTTCTTTAATCGTCTCTTAAATTAATGTTTTCGTTTTCATATACGCTCTTGATACATTTTCTGAAGCACATACATTTCATATTTAAATTTTTTCAAAGTATTTTTAACCCTAAACAATTTTACTCGCGATTCTTCAGTTTCCAGATTTCTTTAAAATCACTTTTAAAATTTCCTTGAAAAGTATTTAATGCCTTCGGCAGGAGATAAATTTAAAACGTCAAAAAGTGAGCTAACAAGATATGTGATTTTAACTTTCGTAAAAGTCCCAGAAAATGTCAAAGTTTGCCGATAAAAAATAAGTTTTAAAGATAAATAAAAATAAATTCTGAACTAGCTGAATTTAGTATAATAATCCATTCACGAGTTTCCCTATTTGTGCAAAGAAACATATTTATAAAATTATTTATCTAAACAAAATAGCCATAAATATAAATATTCATTTTCTTACCATGTCACCCATACAACACCAGATTCGAATTTTTTATTAGTGTTTTCCTCTTTCATATTTTTAACTTTTACATTTATGAATTTTTATTGATGCCACGCACTTTTATTAAATACTAGAAATATTAAATAAAATAGTACACGAAATTTCAGAAAATGCATTTGGATTTCACCCAAAAATCTTCAGGAATATCTAAATAAATGTCTGGAGATACATTAGAGTAATACCGAAATTAATATTGGCTGATTTCATCTTTCAAGCTTTTCAAATAAGTTTATTGATTCAGTTATAATATCCTATATTTCAAAAGAAATTATAGGAATTGAAGGAAATTTGAGCTGTTTTTGATATTTGAATAGAGAAAGTGAAGCTAAGAGATGAGAGTTGATTTTTTATACAATTCGAAATGTTGAGTTATATGATCATGTTTATAAAATTAATTTAGCGAGAAAAGAAAAATGGGACTATTTATCTGTACTCGAGTCGAAAGAACAGATGTCCGTAATTTTTTGGCTAAAACTCTAAGCAAGATTTGCAATCGAAATACCTTTGAGTACGGCAGATTTAGTAATTTTTGTATCTCATTGTAAAAATAATTAAGAGTTATATTTAAGTAGAATTAAAAAACAAAAACTCATTATAGTAATTTCTATATTAATATTGACTGGCTTAATCTTTCAAGCTTTCCATTGTTTTTCAAATAGATTCTATTTATTCTAGTGTTTATTGAGTCAATTATAATTTCCTATAATTCAAAAGAAAGCAATCAATTGTAACTTCAGCTGTTTATGATATTTGAATAGAGAAAGCGAATAAAAGAGTGTTTCATTTTCATTCATTTCGAACTGTTGATTTATATGTTTTATATGATCTCTTTTATAATTTTAATTCGCCGAAAAAGAAAAAAAGAGGGGGAGGGGCTATTTATCTGTACTCGAGTGAAAGAAAAATATCTGAACTTGCTACATTTCGTATAACAATCCATTCACAAGTTTTTCTATTTGTACAGAGAAAAATATGTATAAAATAATTTAGCTAAATAAAATAGCCATAAATATGATTATTCATTTGCGATCATATCGTCCATGCAATATCATATTTGAACTTTTTATCAACGTTTTCCCCTTTCAAATTTTTTAACTTTTACATTTATAATTTTTTATTGATTCCACGCACTTTTATTAAATAAGATAAATATTAAATAAAATACTACACGAGGCTTCAGAAAGTGCTTTTGGATTTCACCCAACAATCTTCAGGAATATCTAAATAAATTTCTGAAAATACATCAGAGTAATACCGACATTAATATTGGCTGATTTAATCTTTCAAGCTTTTCAAATAAACTCTATTGCCTCCAGTGTGTATTGAGTAAGTTATAATTTCCTTTCAAAAGAAAGCAATCATCTGAAACTTGAGCTGTTTATGATATTTGAATAGAGAAAACGAAGCGAAGAGAAGAGAGTTAAATTTTCATGCAATTTTAAATGTTGAGTTAGGTATGATCATTTTTATAAAATTAATTTTGCGAAAAAAGAAAAATTGGTCTTTTTATCTGTACTCGAGCCGAAAAAGCAGATGCCCGTAGTCTTTTGGTCAAAATTCGAAATATGATTTTCATTGGAAATATCTTAGAGTATGGCACATTTTGTAATTTCTTTTGAATGTTTGAATTTGAATATACGAAGCCAACAGAAGAGAGTTAAATTTTTATTCGCTTCGAAATGTTGAGTAACATAGCAGCTTCTGCAAATTTAATTTGGCAAGAAATGAAAAATTGAACTATTTATGTGTACACGACACACGAGCCAGAAAAATTAGAGATGCCCGTGGTCATTTTACCAAAATTTCAAATAAGATTTTTAAAGGAAATATCTTGGAGTATGGCATATTTAGTAACTTCTCTATGTCGTTATGAATAATTAAAAACGTTATATTCAAATAAAATAGGAAATAAAATTAAAGTTTCACGTTAAAAAAAAAAAAAAAAAAAAAAAAAAAAAAAAAGATTTTTTCTTGAAGACATTGTGTTTTTTATAGTTTTACTTACTTGAAAAGAAAATAACAAATGGTGGCCAAAACTGTTTTTGACATTTGCATCGTTTAACTCTTCATATTCTGACAGTAATTATAGTAACCTTAAAAGAAAATTCCATGTAAAAGTTATTTATCATAATCTCCGGCGTATAATCCGCGGAACAAACAACCATTTTTTTGACCTATAAATATGTTTAAATAAAATTTAAATGTCATTTAAATGTAATAAAGTTTATTACATCGCGCTAAATATTTCACATCAATTACTAAATAAAATTTCTGAGTCCAAACAGAATTGTTTGATCCGCGGATTATACGCCCGAAATTACGGTAACTCAACTACTGATAAAAGTAGATGACACTTACATACAAAGTAATTTACTCTGTCATATTTAGAAAGCATTTCTATAACACTATTATTATTTACTTACTTGAGACATGCATAAGCACTTTACAACAAAGTTCAAAAGTGCTTATGCATTCGGTTTTGTCTCTCCGTTTGTCCACGCTCTAATTCCCGTAAATATACTCAGATTTTCATCGATTGATAAAATTTATTTAGGGTCATCAAAGCACTTTTGGTATTGCATATGAAATACGTATGATTAATGGTTCATTTACAGGGTTATTCAAAATAATTCGATTACATTAAGGTATATAGAGGAAAATAGTTTGGAGAGTATTTCAATGACATTACTCAGTTTCATCAGCATTGAAACTGATATAAATCTCTGAATTTCGCTACGATCACGTTAAAACAGAGCATTCATAGCGTTTTATTATTAACTTACATGGCGTGGGATCACACAAAAGAAATCGGTTATGGTACTGTCTTTGAGTAATAATTGCTGGAGAATACGTTTTAAAATTCGATGTGCGCTTTTAAATTTTATTAGTTTTTTGCATATTACTCTTTATATATTAATTCTATGCCTTATAAACAGGACTGCACAAAAGTATTCGCATACCACTCTCCTTATTAGAGGAATTTGCTGTAAGGAAAATTTTCAACTAAAATGTGTTTCTCTTAAATAGACTAAATTTTGTAATGCATGTTGTTAATAGATACAAATTTCCATATTATACAAAAAATTCGGATAATTTTCCGATAGTAAGTGGGAACAGTTAAAATTCGGTTTTGAAATGCGTTATACATTTCCATATGGTGAAATGAGACGTAATATTTTAAGTTTTTTTGAACGGTGCAGTTTTGTTACATTATTCTGAATGTATTGGAAAATGCTTCATAACCGATGCTTGAAGCATGGCTTTTTCTTTCTTGTTTGTTAATCAATCAAATTTTTCTTGCAAATATTTTGGAGAAAGATCTCTAATTACCGATTTATCAAACCAATTTTAATTAAAGAAAGTGATCTAAAAACCAAATTATCATTACATATGTTGTTCTGGATATCTTAGACATTAAAGTAGATAATCATTCAGGGGAAGCAATTTTTGTATTCAAAATTAAAAGGATATAAAGAGTTCAAAAGACGAGCAAGCAAGATTCTGAAATTGATATTGGAGGTAAAATTTCTTCCCATTCAGAGAGTTGAGTTACATGATCGCTTCTGAAAAACTTATTTAGCGTGAAATAAAAAAGCAATGAAGCTGAAAGAAAAGAAGACACACACGATCTTATTTTCAAAACATCATCTAGATGAGATAACTTTAACACACTATCGTATCACTTAACTGTCAGTGCACTAAAATGCATTATAGAATCATTTTCTTTCGACTTTATTGGCTGTAAAGAGATAATAAGGATCAGTTACAATTTGACTTTTCCTAAGATAAGCTATTGAACATTCAAAATTTGCGTGTCAATTTACAACATGAAAAAATGCACTGATAATTACGTTTATTTATGATTTGATTTATTATCTGTAACGATTAAACTCCATGAATATGTAAGATATTTTTTTAAAGAGCATTTAAAATAATATGGAAGACAGAAGGGAAATGAGAAATATCCTTCATATCGCGAATGAGTTCATTACGATGAAGTTTTCGTTGTTATTGTTTTAATTCTTTTTTTATGCAGACAGAGATAATTTAACTGTTTTGTTTTATTTCTGTTCTAATTTTCCATTCATTTTCTCTAAATAAATCGTATTGGTGGCCAAATTACTATCTTGTAAATGCTTTATTCACTGGGTCGAAAAATTGAATTTGATGTAGTTAAATTAATCTAACTAGCTATTTTTTTTTTCTTTTTGAAATACCCCATTTCAGATTTTTGCAGTAATTTAATTTGGCTTATTACGTACCGAAATAAGTCACTTTATAAATCGAGCATAGATTATTTACTTCTAATCATCCGACACACATTGAATTGACCCTTTGAACGCAGAGAACGTTTAAACACAATGTTCAAGCAAGTTAGTACGCTCCTTACAGGAGGTACTGTCCATTCAAAGGGTAAAAATTAAGCCAATAATTGATGCGGTTGTAATAAATTACATGATGAATTAAAAGCAGAATTGTATAATACATTTATAAAGCTAATACATGTCTGTAAGTGACGTGGACGTCATATTGATGGTGGCAACACATAAACAAAAGAATTAAGGGACTTTTTAAACATTTCACTATTTCAGTTTTTACACCGTCATGTTCTTTGAACTTTTAAATTCCATTTGTTTGAAAACGGTATCATAATTGATAGATTTTTACGGTTCTAAAATCATTTTTAAGCATGATTTTGTTTTAAAAAATCTATTATGTGCAGCGCGATTGTGAAAAATTTACGCATTTGAATTATAAATAGCATAAGTTTTCAGCATTTGTATCCGATTAATATTACATAACGAAATAAAATTTTCGTCAATAAATAAATAAAATAACGTAGAAGAAACACAAATTTAACAGACATGTAATCGAGCAAACGCACTTAAACCAGTGAAGTTAGGACTGTTGTTAATAGCGAAATATTTGGCAATTTGTTTCGGCTATATACGTTCACTGCACGATTTTATCTATTTTTATGAGAAAAAATTGTTTGAATTACATATATTGGTCTAATAATGTAAAAGAAAATAAATTTCTAATTTTCAGCGAAAATTTGATATTTTATGGCGTGTATTCTATGTATTTAATCAGGTATTTTAATTATTGTATTGCTGGACTCTTCACTATTTTGAAAACACCCGCTCTATAGTATTAAACTTATTAGCAAGTCGTTTTCCAATTTCTCGTTTAAACCCCCCCCCCCTTCCCCCATAGAATCGCTAAAGTTGATCTCTTTTATGGGTTTTTTTTTCCCGATTTCGGTATTGCAGATTTTTTAAATAATGGTATTTTCACAAAAGTCTGCTATTAAAATCGAAAAAGTATAAAATGGCCCTTTTAGAGATCGACCCCAGCTATCTTTTAGAAAATAAAAAAATAAAAAAAATCGTTAAAAAAATGTTCAAATTTATGTGAAATATTCGAAAACAACTTGCCCATAGGTTTAACATAACGGAGTGGGAGCTTTCAAGTGAGTGGAGGGAATTTTTTGCAGCAAAAAATTTGCTTGTAGTTATATTATTTTTTTTTTTTCTCTTACTTAAACTTTTTATACATAATGCTAAAATAAAATATGTAAGAATATATCCGAAAACGTTTTTGAAACAAATTCAGGTTTCATTCATTTCAGTAAATGCAAATACTTGTATTTGTGATTTTTGCACCGAATTAAATAAAGAATAAAAAGAAGAAAGAAAGGGAAGAAAATGGTAGCAAAATGTTTTAATTTTCTTCTTTGGCAATTATATTTATTAAAGGCTGAAAATAAATAAATAAGTAAAAATAAAATTTAAACTTATTTATTTATTTATTTATTTTTACTTTATACCAGGTTGTTTTAAGGCTTAAAAAATATTATTTATAAGAATATTTAAACATACCTTTGCACACTTCAAACCAACTCAATATAGAATTCAACAACAAAATAAATGGAGGACTTACCTGAAATAAAATAATGAAATATTAGTTACAAATACATGAGCATAAAATCTTGAAGTTTTAAGAGTACTCTGTACGTTTTGAAGAACATGGAAAAACTAATTTAATGATAAATATTGAATTATTCAATGTACATTTTAAAGTTATACATTTGCTTATTAACGGTAATAGTTAAAAAAACTGATTTTGATAAGAAAAAAAATCATTTTGTGGGTAAAAATTAAGAATTTTATTATTATTATTATTTTATATACAAAATTTTAAAGATTTCAAAGACAAAAATTACAAATAATTAGCAATCTACTTTTCTGCATTCAATATTGTGTATTTAGGAATGAAGTTTACAATATAATGAAATAAATAAATAAATAAAATCGAAACGTTGAAGAAATCATGGTTTTGCTGCGTTTCTTTCCGTGTTTGTATGTACTATATACATTTTTTTTTTCTCACAAACTAGTTCATCAATTGTAAAATCAATTTTTAATTTAATTAAGTGATTATATTAAGGATACAAATAATAATAATAATAATAATAATAATAATAATAATAATAATAATAATAATAATGAAATGATTTGACAAATATTTGTAGAAGTTTTTGTATATTCTTTAATTTTTTTAATTATAATTCTCAATTTTTACCCCCAAAATGTTTTCTTTTTCCTTAATAATATCAGTTTTTCGAAGTATTATCTATACATAGTAGCCAACTTCTCGATTTTTTTTCATACCACTTTTTTATGCAGACTTAATATACAGGGTTATTACAAAAGAATCATCGGGTTTCTGATACTTTTGTTTTGGAACATAATTGGGTTACAACAATGAGTTATATATGAAAATAAACCGAAAATATGCAAATTTGACGCCTATACTGCAGATGTTCAATATGTGATCTTTGAGTAATACGGCAGATGTCCAGGCGATAATTCAGTTCGCTCGACACATTACCCAGCTTGGTCACCTGGATGGTCGCAAATGCAATCGTGATGCGGTTCCGCAACTCAGCCAAAGTGACATCGACCAATGCATCATTGGGGGTTGTTAGTTTGCATTTGTACGCCTTCCGGAAGCATTTTTAGAAAGAATCCCGTTTTGAGCACCAGCCTTGGAGAGTTGGCGAAAGCGAGAACGTTCAACTAGCTGCATCGCCAAACACAAAATAAACTAAATTCAAATGTGTCATAAAACATATGATTAATAGAATTATATTTATTACAAGAGAATCTTTACTACTGTTTTTAATTAACTTCTCAATTTCTTCGAACATAGCGAGTTAAGGAAATAATATATTTGAATTGAAAATTTAAAAAAAAAACACAACCTATGTTTAGATATTCTGTGAAATTTAAAGCATTTTAATCTGAAAAAGCTCTTTGTTTTAAGCTATGTTTTAATCCTAAAGAACGGTGAATAACATTTCCTCATATTATAGTTTTTGCTGGATAACATTTACGGAAAAAGCAAATGAACAATAAGCCCGATCTCTTTGCAGAATGAAGGGTTGCTATTCGCTAGGCGTTTGACGTCACAACCAAGAAAGGGTGCGCGGCATTGACTTCATCTCTGCGCCAATCGTTGTTCTGGCGATAAGGTGCTCAAAATGTGATTATTTCTGAAAATGCCTTCCGGAATGCTACCTGAACGGTTATAAGCGATTCACACTTAGAAAATTTTACTACACAAAACCCTTTCTGCTGTTCAGTCGCCATTTTGAATATGATGTTCGCGCAGCAACCATGGCAACTACACGCGCATGAAACATATGCAGCGCAAAACTGTAGTTAATGCCCTCTCGTTTGAGTTGCCATGGAAATATATACGTTTCCTAGTTCGCACGTGGTAACGTATCAAAACCCGATTATTCATTTGTAATAACCCTGTACAATCGCCCAATTTAAACAACAAAAGACTCCCAAACAAAAAAACAAAAGACTCCCATTGCGAAGGGGTTAAGAATAAAGACGTTGGATGAGGTTTGGGAATTTGAGTAATTTTACCTCCCCACTTAACCCACCCCTTTCCTGTGCTCACTGGACATATAGCGTAATAAAATGATTCCCCATATAACTACACTCAAGAAACATTTTGTGTTGCAAGGCACACTTATGACAGACCTAATGTAATAAAACGCAAAATGAATTTTTGCGAGATATGTCACTTTTCATGCGGGTGAGCGATATGCTCGTATACAACAGTTTTTTAGGAATCCCTTAAATTCGTAAAAATTATTTTTATTTATGGTATAATGATTAGAAACATAATATACTTTTTTAAAATCTAACATATTTTTAATCAGCTTATGAAAAAAAAAGTCATTTGATAACTGATTTAAACAGAAATTTAGGATTAATCTTTTCTCCCCATTTCCCCAGAAAATTTTCACGTTATTTAGATTATATGCGTCAGTGCATTTTATATTTTTTATGCTCAAGTATTTAAATCTTATTTGATTTTATTTTTGATTCATACTGTATTCATAAAAACGCCAAATAATTAAAAGAATAATTCCTTTTAAAAAATTGTACTTTTAAGCAATTACATTTTTTATGGGATTATAAATCGCAAATTAATATAAAATAAAATAAAATAGCTAATTTACATCGAAGCAAAAACATTAATTAAAAAGATACAATCATGCATTGCCTATTATTAATATTAATTGTCCATGTACCGTTAAAAAGTAAAATTAACTTATGTAAACATTTTTTTAAAGTTCAAAAAATCCCTTTTTTTTTAACAAATGAAGAAAAAAGTTTCAATTTAATTGTCTTTTTTATTCAATCAATTCATGATTTTTATTTCACATAATACATGTTAAATAAGCATTCAATTCTGTAATACGATAGGTTTTTTGACATACTTATTGGAAACGCAAAATTTCAATTACAGGCCACTATTTTTATATCCTATTCGCACCACTATTTTTAAAAAATACATTTCGTAGTATATTTCTTTTGCAAATTTCTCAAAGCATATGTAATATATATATATATATATGTATATATATATCTTTTTGAAAAAGTGGTGCGAAGTAGCATTAAAAAATATTCGCCTCTAATTGAAACTGCATACCCCCATGTAGGGAAGAGTGGTGTACCTTGGGCATATGTGTACCTCGGACCTATGATAATTCTAGCTTTACTTGTTTGGATCATTAAACAAGAATATTTGTACATTAAATATTTGCCACCAGAGGTCTTATTTAATTTCTGGGCATTTGCAACTTTTAAAAAAGAAAATTCATCTTTCAAAAGTAAATTTTTTTAGATATTTCTACGTTATTTTTATACTAAAACATATCTATTTTTTTTATGAGGATTGTGCATAATAAAGCAATGCTCTAGCTACTACACCATGTGCTTTAAAGCTTTAAATAAAGTTAGGCCTAACCTTAACATCATGATTGGTAGTCTTGTTTTTAAATGTGAAGTAGCGTATCTTGAACCTAATAAAAGTGGTGTACCTTGGACTGAGTACAAGGTGCGCTAGATATTGTCTAATGGATCTGAAAGACAGTCGAAGAAGTTAACATTTGGAATTGACTTATCTAATTACAATCTTGGCTAAAAATAAATATAATTACTAATATAAATAAGTTTTAATGTCTTTTGTGATTACAGTAAGTGTAAATGTTCAGAAGATGTTCTATTTAGGCTGTCTTATTTTTAAAACCAAATAAACAATGAAATGTATCAAATATTTATGCATGTAGCTTCTTTGTTGATTTTATTCGCTAAAAACAAGTTTTTTTTTCCCATTCTTAGTGATGGGACCAAGGTACACCACTAGTGGTGTACCTCGGTCCTATTTTCATTTTATTTTTAATTCAAAAATTTTCATGGAAAGTATACATATAAAAATTTAAGACAAATATATGTAGTGTATAACATCATAAAGTTTTATAAAATCGTTTCTTTTTTTAATTTTGCTATTTAAAAAAAATTCAAAATTCAAAATTCAAAATAGGTTCGAGGTACATCACCTTCCTATACCTCTAAATGAATAAAGATTTTTAAGATGAATATCAATGGAATGGATAGAAATGAATAAAGTTTGCTATAAAAAAAAAGAGAGAGAGACTGGAGCTAATAAACATTAAAGACTCAGGTGGAGCTTGTTGAACTTAAGCCATATCGTTAGACTTTCCTACCGACCTAAAATTGCGAACGAAAATCTGAATTCGGCTCATTGTGATAACATCAATGTTGATTTCAAGGGGTGGCCTGGATAGGACGTTCTCCCCTCCCGGAAAATTACATTTTTTTTTTTTTTTCAATGGGCAAAATTGCAATATCCTCGCCGGGACTCAATGTTTTCTCCAGAGCCACAAAAATCCCTCAGGGAGAAAAGTGTCTGAATTCAACACTAGATAATATCCTGTATTTTCCTACAAAAAATTGCATAATTTTCGATTTTGTATTAATAAAAACTACTAAAACTTTGTAATGAAAAATTGTATCTATTTGCGGGTAGAGTGATTGGATTCAGAATTCAAAATTACATAACTTACGATACTCCACTTGGCCTAAAAAAACAGCTAATTACCCCCCTCCCCGAATTAAAATGTCCCTTTTTACCTCACACAATACAATAAAATACTTTATATTTATAAAAATTATCGTATTTTCATTTTTGCAGAGCCAAAACTATGTCAAATTTACGTTAATGGACATCAGTTGTTAATGAACTAACCTTTTTTACTTGCTTAACCCTTTGAGCTGTGAAGGTTGAATTTTTTACCACTTAATTTTAATTCCGAAATATCACAATGGCACCGGAATATTCGACCAAATTTATCTGAATAAGGCTTAACCCCTTCGCGACGGGATGGGGAGAAAATGCTCTCATTAAGTAAGTCAAATTTTACAGTAAAATTTTACTGGTGGGGATAAACAAAGATTCTTAAGCCTTTTTGCGGCACGTATATGTGTCGCTTGTCCCCAAGGGATTAATGTATTTTTTCATGTATATTCTAAACCAAATTTTTTCTTCGGAAAAAACTGGTGTCAACTATTTGGTATCATTTAGAATTTTGAAGAAATTCACCAGAGCTCAAAGGGTTAAAATATAATTTTCGACCTTGTATTTATAAAACCTGCCGTAAATTGTGAGTTTCGCTATTTTTAGACATTCTAAACACTTATTTACATTCAATATATAGCTTTTCATATGAGCCGATATTCTGAAATTTCTTTTGAAAAATCGGATGAAACAGAAAACAACCTACGACAGTGAAAGAACAAAACCCCCTCCCCTCCCTTGCCAAAAAACACTCGCAATGGGAAAAAAAAATTATACCAATCAACTCAAACCCCGGTTCGAGTAAAATCCCTCTACTTGATCCAATATCAAGCAATTTTACACATGTAGGAATATACACATGTAAGTGAGCTTTTAAATATTTAGAAAAAACAGCGTTGTCTAAAGGCGAAAAAAATAAATAAATAAAATTAGAATAAAAAAGTTTCCGAAACTACCGTCAAAAGTAATTTATAATTTTATTTTGACTGCGAAAAAATTGTACAAATATTATCCTACTTAAATCATAACATAAAATTTTACTGAAAATTATAAAAACTTTGCTTCAATTTCTCATCAACTAATCTGTTATTCTGCCAATGATAAATGAAAGGTTTCTTTGTGTTTCCACCACAGTTCTTTGAATAAAATGTAAAAATCTTTAATTAGCTTCAAGTACACAGAACTAGAAATGAATTGTAAAAGTATTTAAAAGATTAACGTTATTAACAGGATGAAATAAAAGAAAAAGAATAAATAAAACAGAGAAAGAATACATGTATACTTAAAGATAATTTATAATTTTACCGATTGTCACATTGAATAAAAGGAAAATTTCTACAAAATAACATCATCGTGTTCTGGAGGTAATACGAAATTTTATTGAAAACTACAGAAGCTAAATCTCAATTTTTCATCAGTTAATTTATTACTTTGTCAAGGTCAAATTAATGATTTACTTGTGTTTCCAGCAATTCTTTTAACAAAATGCAAGATTTTTTTTTTTTTTTTTTTTTTTCAGCTGTTTCTCTAGCACCTTTTCCTCTACAAATAAATGTTAGCTAATAGAATATTCAATTACTTGATGAATGGTTTTCTGCATGCTGTAAATACGTAATGTTGTTTGAAACAATTCTTTCTTTAAGTAATGAATCAAAAACAAATGAAAGAAAAGAAAAAGTAAATGTAGAGTTTTTTTTTTTTTTTTTTTCCACTGAACTCAAAACATATAATGAAACTGAAAAAAGAGTGATTATTGAGTAGTGTGTTTATAAATGTAGCAGGATGATTAGTTTTAGCAAATGAGGAAAATCAATAAATAAGAAGATATTTATTAAAAACATCCTTAAAAGTAATTAAAATTTTTATTTTGACTGTATCAAACTACAAAAAAATATCATCGTTTTCTGAAGGTAATACGAAATATTATTGAAAACGGCAGAAATTTAATTTCAATTTCTCATGAGTTAATTTATTCTTCTATCAATGACAAATTAATGATTTATTTGTGCTTCCAGCAATTCTTTAAACAAAAATGTTAAGTTTTTTTTTCTTGTATTTAAGTTGTTTTGCCAATACCCTTTTTTCTTCAAATAAATGTTAGATTCGTTGCTAATAGAATATTCAATTACTTGATGCATGGTTTTCTACATACTGTAAATACGTACAACAATTGTTTCTTCAAATAGTGAACCAAAAATAAATAACAGAATAAAAAAAAAAAATAATGGGTATTTTTTTCCTTACTGAACTCAAAACATACACTGAAATGGAAAAAAGAGCGATTATCAAATAGTAAGTTTATAAATGTATAGGAAACTTATCTTGACAAAAAAAAGTAAAATAAATAAATAAATAAATAAAAATAAAATATCCTTGAAAGTAATAAAAATTTTTATTTTTAATTACTGTATCAAATTGTACAAAAGAGGAAAACTGTACAAAATAATATCATAATTCTGATGATAATGGTAATACGAAATTTTATGGAAAACTAGAAAAGCTAAACTGCAATTTTTTATCAGTTAACTTATTCTTCAATCAGAGACAAATTAATGGTTTATTTGTGTTTCCGGCAATGCTTTTAGCAAAATGCAAGGTTTTTCGTTTTTTTTTTTTTTTTCAGTTGTTTCTCTAGCGTCCTTTTTCCCCACAAATAAATGTTAGATTCGTTGCTAATAGAATATTCAGTTACTTGATGAATGGTTTTCTACATGCTGTAAATAAGTAATGTTGCTTCAATTAATGTACCACAAACAGATGAAAGAAAGAAAGAAAATAAATGATAGTTTATTTTTAATATAATTTTTTTTCACAGAACTTAAAACACATAATAAATCTTAAAAAAAAGAGTGATTATTGAACAATGAATTTATAAATGTATCAGGAAGATTAGCTTTACCAAATGGAAAAAAAAATTAAACAAAAAGAAATTCTTTTAAAATATCTTTAAAAGTAATTAAAAATTTTATTTTGACTGTCTGAAATGTATAAAAAAGGAAAACTGTACAAAATAATATCATCGTGTTCTGGTGATAATGTGAAATTTTATTGAAAACTACAGAAACTAAGTTTAAATTTTTCATGAGTTAATTTATTCTTCTATCAATGACAAATCAATGATTTAGTTGTGTTACCAGGAATTCTTTAAACAAAAAGTAAGGGATTATTCAGTTTTTGTTTGTTTAGTTGTTTTGCCAATGCCCTTTTTTTTCCACAAATAAATGTTAGATTCGTTTTGCAAATAGAATATTCAATTACTTGATGAATGGTTTTCTACACGCTGTAAATACGTAATGTTGTTTATAAAATTTGTTTCTTGAAGTAATGAACCAAAACCAATAAAAGAAAGAAAGAAAGAAAATGAAGAGATTTTTCTTTTTCCACTGGACTTAAAACATATAATAAAACCAAAAAAAGCGATTGTTGAATAGTGAATTTATAAATGTATCAGGGAGATTAGCTTTGCCAAATGAAAAAAGAAAAAAAAAAGATAACAAGAAATGTGTTGAAAACATCTTTAAAAGTAATTAAAAATATTATTTTGACTGTGTCAAATTATACATAAAAGGAAAACTGTATAAAATAATGCCATCATTTCTAAATCATGACAGAAATACATTATTGAAAATTTTAAAAAATTAAATTTTTCATCAGTTAAATTATTCTTCAATCAATGACAAATTAATTAATGGTTTATTTGTGTTTCAGCAATTCTTTAAACAAAAAAGAAAGTTTTTGTTTTGGTTTGTTTTGTGTTTTCAGTTGTTTCTCTAGCGCCCTGTTTTTCAACCACAAATAAATGTTAGATTAGTTGCTAATAGAATATTCAATTGCTTGATGAATGGTTTTCTATATGCTGTAAATAAGTAATGTTGTTTCAACAATTGTTTCTTCAAGTAATGAACCACAGCAGATATAAGAAAGAAAGAAAATAAACGGTAATTTATTTTTATTATAATTTTTTTTTTACATTGAACTTAAAACATATAATAAATCTGAAAAAAAAGAGCGATTATTGAACAATGAATTTATAAATGTATCAGGAAGATTAGCTTTACAAAATTTTATTGAAAAATACAAAAATTAAATTTCAAATTTTCACCATTTAAGTTATTCTGCTATCAATGATAAATAAATGATTTATTTGTGTTTCCAGAAATCCTTTAAACAAAAATGCAAAAATGTTTTATCTCTTTTTATTTTATTTTAAATATTTATTTATTTATTTATTATTTATTTATTTATTCTTTGTCGATGCCCTTTTTTCCACAAATAAATGTTAGATTCGTTGCTTATAGTATATTCAATTACTTGATGAATGGTTTTCTACATACTGTAAATACGTAATGCTGTTTACAATAATTGTCTCTTCAAGTAGTGAACCAAACACAAATAAAAGAAAAACAGTAGTCTCCCCCCCCCCCCCCTCCAGTCGAACTAAAAAAATATAATCAATAATTTGACTTGTCAAATTGATAAAAGAAAAATTTCTACAAAATAACATAATCAAGTTCTGATGTTAATAAAATTTTTTATTGGAAAATACAGAAATTAAATTTCAATTTTTCATCAGTTAATTTATTCTTCTATCAATGCAAATTAATGACTTATTTGTATTTCAAGCAATTCTTTAAATAAAATGCAAGGTTTTTTGTTATGTTTTTTCAATTGTCTTTCTAACGCTTTTTTTTTTCTTTACACAAATGAATGTTAGATTCGTTGCTAATAGAATATTCAATTACTTGATGAATGGTTTTCTACATGCTGTAAATACGCAATGTTGTTTACAATTGTTTCTTCAAGTAATGAACTAAAAACAAATAAAAGAAAGACAGAAAGTAAACGATAGTTTTTTTGTTTTCCACTCAACTTAAAACATATAATAAAACTGAAAAAAAATAGTGACTATTGAATAGTGAGTTTATAAATATATCAGGAAGGTTAGCTTTAAAGGAGGGGAAAAAATTAAAAATAACTAGAAATTTTTTTTAAACATCCTTAAAAGTAATTAAACATTTTATTTTATGTCAAATTGTACAAAAAAGGAAAACTGTACAAAATAATGTCATCGTTTCGAAATCATGATATAAATACATTATAGTAAATTATAAAAAGCTCAATTTTTCATCGGTTAATTTATTCTTCTATCAATAACAGATTAACGTAATAGTTGTTTACAACAATTGCTTCTTCAAGTAATGAACCAAAAACAAGTAAAAGAAAGAAAGAAAGAAAATGTAGGGAAAAAGTAACATAATCGTGTTCTGATGGTAATACAACATTTTATTAAAAACTACAGAAACTAAATTTAAATTTTTCATCAGTTAATTTATTGCTTTATCAATGACAAATTAATGATTTATTTTGTTTTCCCAACAATTCTTTCAAAAATGTGAGATTTTTTTAAAAAAATTTGCCAAAGCTTTTTTTTTTTTCACAAATAAATGTTAGATTCGTTTCTAATAGAATATTCAGTTACTTGATGAATGGTTTTGTACATGTTGTAAATACGTAATGTTGTTACAGCAATTGTTTCTTCAAGTAATGAACCAAAAAACAAATAAAAGAATGAAAAAAGTAATGGGTATTTTTTCCCCATTGAACTCAAAACATATGATATAATAAAACTGAAAAAAATGTTATTACTTAATAGTGAATTTTTAAATAAGGCATGAAAGTGAGAATGAGTAAAAAAGTAGAAAATTTGTTATTTTAATACGATAAGGCGAAACTTGTATAATTTTAACGCACTTTAACTGTCATTCAAACGATTAAGTGATATATAACTGTACATATGAATGTTATTTTCTTTTTATAAAATAGAAAGTATTTAAAAAATTAAACAATAAATGTATAGAATCATTAAATCAAAAAAGAAAATTGAAGACAGTTTGCTAAAGGTATAAATTCCAAATATACATGATGAAGTTATGTGAATTACAGAGATTATTTTTTTAAAGAAATATTTTGAAAGATTTGACTGCTTCATCACTGAAATTACTCCCAAACATTGTACAAATAAAAAAATTATATTCCGAATAGAGTCTTATGAAAACTTTCTTTCCCTTTTAAAATTCTTTGAATAACTTTATTTACATGACTTCCAGTTACTTACAATAAAAGTTTACCAGTGATTCGATGGCTCTTCTGTACAGCATTTCAGAAACAAGTTCCAAAGATTTGAAAAGATATGTCTGATTATAAAAATTTTCAGACTTCCCTCACTTACCCACCCTCCACATGCTCTCAATATTTTTCTTTGCATTTCTGCATCAACCCTGAGAATGTCAAAAATTGCTATAAAAATTTTTGGAATGAAATAAAAGTCGAATTAGGACCAACTCTTCCATGCCTGTATAAATGTATCAAAAAATTAGCTTTACCAAATAAAATAATAAATAAATAAAACAAGAAATTTTTTTAAAACATTCTTTAAGGTAATTAAAAATTTTATTTTGACTGTTGAAATTGTACAAAAAAAGGGAAAACTGAACAAAATAATATCGTAGTTTCTAAATCATGACATAAAAATATTGTTAAAAAATATGAGAAGTTCGTTTTGATTTCTATATAATTAATCTGCCAGTAACAAATAAAAAAATACTTTGAGTTTCCGATATAGTATTTTTAATAAAATATATAATTAATTAGTTTTACGAATACGGTGTTGTAAATGAATTTGTAATTTCATTTAATACTTTGTATACTAAATTATGAATTCATAGAAATTTCCTCTTCTAAAGATTTTTGTTAAATATTTGAAATTTCATTAGAAGATTTATACAAACATTTAATATATTTAAAATGGAATTTTGCAAATGAAAATTAATTAATTTAATTTGATTTTAGGGGTTTTGAGCAATATTCATAATTTCACTCAAATCTTTTATTTAAAATATATTTTTAGTATTTTGTAGAATTAGGACATGTAGAAATACAATGCTATAACAAAAGAAATAACGAAATATTTCCGAACTTAACCCCCTCCCTACCCCACCTACCTATCTTTGAACCTCAAGAAAGCTGAAAAAATACAAAAATGAAAAAGAAACCATCGTTTTAAAAATATTTTTGCTTTGCGCAACCAATAATGCTTTTTGAACAAGATTAAGTAAATTATTTATGACTCATTCTAAACTTTATTGCTATTAATCGATATATTAAATAAATTATATAACAAGATATTTAATAGTACAGATATTATAGAAGGACCAATTACACTGTTTGATAATACAACATATAATAAATTCGGCTCATCAGTGTATACTAGATGTTACAAATTTAATTAAAAATTATGCACTACTTACAATATAAAGTAGAATTGATTTCCTACAGTTTCGAACAATAAAACTTGTTCATCATCAGGGAAACATTAAAAGACAAAACTAACACGTTGCTTTTAGTATTATATCATGTAAACTTTGTAGCGTGTTAGTTTTGTCTTTTAATGTTTCCCTGATGGTGAACAAGTTTTATTGTTCGAAACTGTAGGAAATCAATTCTACTTTATATTGTAAGTAGTGCATAATTTTTAATTAAATTTGTAACATCTAGTATACACTGATGAGCCGAATTTATTATATGTTGTATTTAATAGTACTTTTTAAAGTACCATTCCATTATAACCCCGAGGGTAGTTTAGTACCGACGGGACATAAAATTTTAAAATATTAGCGTTATTGAGCGAGGAAAACAAAAAGAAAGGGAAAAAAAGTGAAAAAGAAAAAAAAAAGAAAGACATAAAGCAGAGATAGAATATCCTTAAACATAATTAATAATTTTATCTTAATATATCACATTGCGCAATATAACATCAACGTTTTCAATTCATAATACGAAATTTTTTTTCCTAGCTTCATTCCAATCAATTTTTCACCAATTAATTTATTTTTTATCAAGACTAAACTAATGCATTATTTATGTTTCCAGCGATTCTTTTAAGAAAATGTAAAATGTTTTCTCACTGACTTTGTTAGCGGCATTTCTCCCTTTTCCCCAAGTAAATGATTAATTGATTCTTTTCTGATTCGTTCAATTACTTGATAAATAGTTTTCTACATGGTATAAATACGTAATTTTGATTACATAGTTTGTTTCTTCCAATAATGAACTTAAAACCAATAAAATTAAAAAAAGAAATAAAATAGGGGAGGAGATAGGATTTTTGTTTTCTTTCGCTGTACTGAAAACATGTAATGAAATTTGAAAAAGAGTAATTATTGAATAGTTAGCTTATAAACGCATCTGAAAGTTACCGAGTGGTGGAAAAAAATTAAAATAAGAATAATTAACAAAAAACATCCTTATAATTATTTTACAATTTTATTTTGACTGCGATAAATTGTACAACACACAAAAATCTACAAAATAATATCATCGTATGATGATGAAAACATAATGTGAAAAAATTATTAAAAATTTCGTTTCATCAGCTGATTTGTTATTCTGCCAATGATAAATGAACGATTTTGGTGTTTTCTAACGTAGTGCTTTGAATAAAATGTCCAATCCTTTAATTAGTTTCATGCATATGGATCTAGAAATAAATTTGTAAAAGTATTTAAAAGATTAGCAATACTAAATGGAAAAAAAAAGAAAGAAAAAAAAGAAAAGAAAACAGAATAAAAATTGAAACAGGGAAAAAACATGCTTAAAGATAATTAAAAATCGACCGAAAATTAAGTTTCGATTTCGGCCCAAAATCTGAGTTTCACCGCAAATTCGTTTTCGACGAAATTGTTGCCGACGCCCAGTGGGGAAAAATCCGGAAAAGCTGGCCAAAATATGAAAATGTTATTCGAATTGCACGAAAATTCGTATACAAGTGTTTTTGAGGATGCTAAGTAAGAATACAAAATTAAAATTGAAAAAAAAATGGCGGATAAAATATGGTGGAACAAAAACTACAATCTCTCGAAAGTTATTCCATTTGTATGAAATTTCGTAAACTTTTCAGGATGCTAATTAGGATTCAAAAGTTAAACTTTAAAAATAAATAAATAAATAAAATGAAAGATTAAAAGTAAAAACAATTTGATTTAAATAAAATTTAAAATTTCGAGGCTAAACTTAAAAAGGAATTTTCAAGGAACCAAGAGACATTTAATCGAAATTTAAGTACATTAAAGGAAAATAAAATACTAGACTATTTATTTTTTATATTATTAAAAAAAAAAAAGAAAATATATTCCAGAAATTCACCTTTAAAATCAATTGTAGTATAATAGAAAGATTCTTCAGACGTCAAGGTGTCGAAATAGCTAGCAGAGCTTGTTCGCAGTATTAGAAGATCCTGTGACTCTTAGGATCAATTATTTTTAATTTCTTCTACAATAATTTACCTAAACTTGAAATGAAATAATCTGATGACATTAAAAGACATAAAAATACCTTTCATTTTCTTGCGCTACTGCATGTTTGCGATAAATCTTCTCGATGCCTTTTGATCAGTTTGTTGCGTGAATCTTGAGTATCTTATGGCATTTGACAAATTGGCAGTAATGAAGATAATGTTATTTCTTTGTCATTAATAAATAGTTTGTGCACTGAAGTAGGCATATAGAACCAGGGATGTAGTTTAAATCTACGAGCTGTTTGCTAGGAAAAATCTTCGAAATTGATCAAATAAATGACATGGATACAAGAAATTACTTATGACATAGAATCGTTTTATCAAATTTTCGTATACGCTCAATATATAAGCACAAATAGTTGTGTTTTCAAAGAATCGTTGAATTGTATTGCCATCATTTGTGCTTCCAAATCTGGGTTTTAGTTTCTCGACGAGAAATCTTGATTGTAAGCGAAATATTTTTTGCATATTTTATTTTGCAATTTCAGTGTTCTTCTTTTCATGCAGAGTACGAGCTTTACATTTTTTCTATCCAGGTGTCTGCCAGGTGTAAGGCCTCTCTAAACATCTTTGCATGTAACTTAGATATTCTGAATTCTAAATTATCTCAATCCACTTTTAATAAAAAATGTCAGATCGGTAAGATGCTGTTTTGGTGCTGTCTGACATAGGTAGCAACGTTGAGTGTTACACTAATTCATTTTTAACGACTTTTTCTTCTGTATCAATGATTGTATTAAACGAAATAAGTTTATTCTGGTAGTATTTAATGCAATCCCATTCATTGACAGTTGTTTCTGTATTTCTCGAAAAAGAAAAATGGATCTTGATTGGCCCGATAAAATCAGTGAAATGAAGATCTCGATATTTTCAAATTGACTATTCATGAATTATTCGCAATATTTATGTATTCTAGTAGCACGGAAGAAAAGAAAAATACATTAGACATAATGCCATCTTCATAGTTAAATATTTGTTTAAATGTACTCAGAATAGATGTGCCATCACATCCTCACTTGTAAACCAAATCCAAATTGCTAATGTAGGCAAAAGTCATATTCATAAAGATTTTCACTCGCATTAATGAAATACGCTCAGTAGTTTTTATCAGCAAATATAGCCATTGACAAAATAATTCTTCTAATTATAATAGAACAAACAAAATTACTACCTATAAAGATAAGAAAATGTTATTCTACCGGATCAGTAATAGAGAATTATTTCCATTTTTTCATCACTAAGCTTACTTATCAAATTAATGTAATCTTAGGATTATAGTATTTATTTTCAATATAATAGGAAATAAACTATTATAAAATTGAATAATTCAAAAATTTGAAAAATATTTATCAGCTAAATTATGTGAAAAGTAGTCAATTTCAAAATTTTTGAGGCGGCCGAAAAAGTGGCATTTTTACTTGCGGTTACTAAAATATGCATGAAATGCAGAAAGGCAGTTTTAGGCAGCTGGTTTTTTATGAATCACTAGACAATAGCCCAAAGTATTAATTCCATTAAATTTCGTTGCGGAACACTGTGGAACATTTAAACTTTTTGATGTTTAAAAGCAAAAAAAATAAAAAAAATTCTAAAATTTTTTATCAAAAATGACAATGAATTTATTAATTTTTACGTGCTTAATATAAATTTTGTAATACATGCAAATAAAGTACATACTATTACAGTGTGAATCCATTTCAAATCATTAAAATATTTCAAATCATTATAATATTATAAAATATAGCACGCGTTTAGAGGAACTGTTGTTTTGCTGTTTTTGTTCGCTCTAAATGATATTCCTTCAAGCATCATTTTTGAAATGATGCTGCTTGTAAGGGCAAAGCAAAAATCTTTTTTTAAATACAGATTCTAACTCTCCAAACATTATTCTAGCCAACTGTACAATCGAAATTCCCTAAATCGTAACTTCATTTTTCAACTTTTGGCCAGCTTTTTGGGTTTTTGCCCCACTGTGCGACGGTTCGGCCGGACCAAAACTATCTATATTCCAACATTTTCGTTTCCTTCATCGGAAATTTTTAATGTTACTAATTGATTTGAACAGTATTGGCTCAAATGTGCACTCTTTATTTATTTATAAGCATTTCACTGATTATAATTATCAGTCGCGATTAACTTAAGACGAGAGTGGAAGTTATAAAGCAAATAATGCATACATGACTAAACTTTGAAGACATTTTTCATGTACTCATTAATAGCTGACGACTTAAGGGAACACAGTACCTTAAAATTCGTCAAAATATCAATTTTCTTTTTATAATATTAACTGAATGCTTCTTTAATTGTGAATATTTTGATACCTCATTTTTTAACTATATGACTATTGTATATTGTATATGACTATTGTATTGTATATCGCGAGATATTGTTAATTTTGTTAATAAATCCGGTGCAAATTACCCACACATATAAAAACTTCAAGCTAATTTTTCGCCGTGTTCATATTTTTATAACTTGCTTGTTCTATAAACACTAAGGCTTTTTTGCTCATTCAGAGGTTTGATTTTTTTTTTTTTTTTTTTTTTTTCAGTGTTCTACATGGGGTAGTTAATATTTTTGTTTATGAATTTAACATTCGAGTTTATAGTTATTATTTTTTAATATTTAAATAGAAAGTTTTCTGAATTTTCTTCAGCTTTTTCATACACATGAGAGAGAAAAAAATCATATTAAATGTAAAATTCCATACAAATAAAAATCCATACACAGTTTTAAGTAATATTTTCTAATAAATGTTAAAAAAAAAAAGAAAAAAAAAAAAAAAAAAAAAAAAGAAGCAAGGAACATTATTAAAATTCCTTTTCGATTTCTGTTTAGATCGACCTTTAAAGGTAATTATAATTTTTTCTTAACAATGTCAGAATTCACAAAGGAAAAAAAAATCTACAAAATAACATCATTGCCTTTAGATCTTAATAAGAAATTTTCTTGAAAATTACACAAGTCTCATTTCAAGCAATGACAAATTAATGATTAATTTGTGTTTCCATCAAAAAGCTTTAAACAGAATGTAAAATGTTTTTAACTTGTTTTGTCAGCACTACCTCCCCACCCCCCAAAATATGTTTAATTGATTCGCTGCTAATAAAATATTCAATTACTTGAATAATGTTTTTCACGTGCTTTAAATACGTAATGTTGCTTAAATCATTTTTACTTTCTTCTATCTTCAATAGAAGAAAGTATTGTAATCGAAATTTTTTTCGACTTCCGGTTTTCGACGGATTTACACGTTTTAGGGATCAGCGATTCCAAAAAACATGTTTTTATAAAATGTCTGTCTGTCCGTGTGTCTGTGTGTCCGTGTGTCTGTCTGTCTGTGTGTCTGTATGTCGCCATTCTCCCATCAAAAAGTGTATGAAGTTATGCATAGAATTGAACCAAATTTTTTGTGAATGTTTTTGGCTGTGGCAAGCAGGTCCTCCTTCAGTTTTGAAATATTCCGCCGGAAGGGGGCGCTGCAATCGCGATTTTTGTGCCATTTTCAATATTGTACCGACCAAAAGTATATGAAGTTATGCATCGAATTGAACCAAATTTTTTGTGTATGTGTATGACTATGGCTAGTTGGTCCGCCCTGAATTTGAAAATAATCCGCCGGAAGGGGGCGCTGCAATCGTGATTTTTGTGCCATTTTCAATATTGTACCGACCAAAAGTATATGAAGTTATGCATCGAATTGAACCAAATTTTTTGTGTATGTGTATGACTATGGCTAGTTGGTCCGCCCTGAATTTGAAAGTTATCCGCCGGAAGGGGGCGCTGCAATCGCTATTTTTGTGTCATTTTCAATATTGTATCGACCAAAAGTATATGAAGTTATGAATCCAATTGAACCAAATTTTTTGTGTATGTGTATGACTGTGGCTAGTTGGTCCTCCCTGAATTTGAAAATAATCCGCCGGAAGGGGGCGCTGCAATCGTGATTTTTGTGCCATTTTCAATATTGTACCGACCAAAAGTATATGAAGTTATGCATCGAATTGAACCAAATTTTTTGTGTATGTGTATGACTATGGCTAATTGGTCCGCCCTGAATTTGAAAGTTATCCGCCGGAAGGGGGCCCTGCAATCGCTATTTTTGTGCCATTTTCAATATCGTACCGACCAAAAGTATATGAAGTTATGAATCGAATTGAACCAATTTTTTTGTGTATGTGTATGACTATGGCTAGTTGATCCTCCCTGAATTTGAAAAAAATCCGCCGGAAGGGGGCGCTAAAATTGTGATTTATGTGCCATTTTCAATATTGTACCGACCAAAAGTACATGAAGTTAGGCATCGAATTGAACGAAATCTTTTGTGTAAGTGTATGGCTATGGGTAGTTAGATCGCCCTGAATCTGAAAAAAATTCGCCGGAAGGGGGCGCTGCAATACCGAATTTTATGCTATTTTCAATATTGCACCACATAAAAGTGTATGAAGTTAGTTCTAGAACTGAACTAAACATTTTGTATAAGATTATTTTTTGGTAAGGCAAATAGGTCCTCCCTGAATTTGAAAAAAAAATCTGCTTATCATTCTATTGTCCATCAGCTCGTGCAGAGACGGAAATTCGTTTTTACTCCGATTAATTGATTGAAGCAGAAATTTAAGATGAAAATCAAAGTTGGTAAGGTATTGAATTAAAATTATTCATGCATTAAAATGAGTAACTATTTTTTTTTAATATTAAAATGTATGTATGAGATAGAAGAAAGTTTTGGGATTGGCACATCCAACTAGTTTCTTCAAGTAATGGACCCAAAACAAATAAAATAAATAAATAAATACAAAATAGATAAAATGGTAGGAGTTTTTTTCTTTCTTTTTTCCGTATTGTGCTCAAAACATGTTTTACAAAAAAATGATTAATGAAAATAAATTATTCTTTATTTTTATTTCAAATGTAATATATTTTTTTAAATGTTAAAAGAATATTATTAATTCCAGAAATTTAAAATAATATGCTTGATAATAACTCTATAATACTATTTAATAAAAATATAAATACAATATTTTAAAAATATAAACACAATACTATAAAAATATAATATTATATAATAAAAATATACTATAATGCTAATTTTATATGGTCGAAACTTTTCTTCTACTATTTTATTATGCATTCGGTGATTTTATATCAAAGAGAGGGGGGGGGGGGAGTGCGTATGAGAGAGAGAAAATTACAATTCAAAGTTATTAAAATTTAGACACACTTAAGAGCTGTGTGCAAGGGTGGTGTGAAAAATATTTTATAGACGACTGTAACTTCTACTAGAACTAGTAAATCTGCAGATCAGGAGCCTCAACGTCAGCTTTGTTCATATTTTTTTAAAACACACTTTGGGTAATATTCAACTCCCTGGAATCTGTAATTTAAAATTTTCAAATTGCGTAATTATTTATAAGAATAAAATAGGAATTAGAAATTTTCAGCCATCAAAAGCGGTAAATTAAAAATTTAGTTATGTTAGGATATTTTGAAATTTTCATGATCTATTATTTTTGTTTTCTTTATTATAACATAGTAGATTTCTTCAGGGGGGCTCCGCCCCCCTGAACCCCCCGAGCCTCACTTAATTTAAATTTGTCACTTTCTAATAATTGTGCTAATGATTATTGTATATTTTTCATTTCTTTATACATTTTGATTTATAAGAATAAGTAACAGTTTGGGCAAATATTTTTCTTTATCTTCATACTTCTACATGCCTGCCAGCCACAAACACCTAAACCTGATGCATCGGGAAGTTTTGTAATTTTTAACTCAGTAATCTAGAGTTTTACAATTTTGTTTCCGAAAAAAAATTTTTTTTGATTGCATTTTGCTGCAGTTATAGCGGCACAGACATACAGAAATAGAGACTGACATATGGAAAAAATAAATTTCGTGTCTCCAAAGTAAGCCTTCACTGAAGTTTCGGCAATGACGTCATTATTCATGAGTTATTGATATTCATGTTTTTTGTATTTTTAACGACTACTATAAAATACCTGTTTTTGTTCAACTATGACGTCATATTTTACTAAGTGAAACATTTATTAAAAATATAATTCTTGTTTATTTCTTTTACTTCTAATTATTTCTCCATTTTTGTCAGAAAAATTCCTATTAACGAAACGAATATCCGTGATTAATATTTAATAAAAAGTACTATATCTATAGTTATTTTAATTCTGACGTCATATTTTTTTTTTTTTTTTTTTTCATAGTTTAATTTTTCGAATGGAAATTGCTCAATTGAAACTTATTGCAGATGAAAAATTATTATTCCAAGTTTTGATTTTTTTTTTGGCAACAATAAAGGAAATTGCTTAAATTTTATTTAAAAAATCCCTATTGATTCCGTATGAAAAAGAAGGAAATTTTGAATTATTAAGGAAAATATTTGAATAAAATTAATAAAACATAGCCTATGGTTTTTTTTCTGGGCATGCTATATTTATACGCAAAGATACAAAGAAATTAATTAATTCATAAGTTTTGATGTTGACTTCATTTAAATTTTTCACACGCTTTCAAATTTATAGCATTATAAGGATAAGGATTAAGATGAATGGTTGCTTAGCAACCATTAGAAGAAAATAAAGAAAATGAAATAAATACATTTCAAATAAGTAAATCTCTATTACAAATTAGTCTATATTATTGGAACACATTTATTAAAAATCTCCAAAATTTACAGTAATAATTTTAAAAATCTGACAAATGCGTTGACAAAATTTCAAAATAATACGAATAATTTAACTGGTAAATTTTAGTATTCATTTATCATTGAATTCCATTAATCAAATGTGTCATTTTCTCTCAGGGGAAAAAAATGAAAATCATTGGATTAGCCATAGAAAAACATTATTGCGCGAAATAAAATATTCTATTTCTTCCGAACGAATGAATGAAATCTAACAAAAAACTATACAGCTTAATCCCAGTGTCTCAGTAACATACCCACTTAATTTCAAGCCAATCGAATGCTTTTTACGGAAGTTATCGCGGAACAGACAGACAGACTGACAGACTGACAGACTGACAGACAGACAGACAGAATCCAAAAAATTTCGCGTCTCCAAAGTAAGCCTTCAACTGACGTTTCGGCAAATATACAGTGTCTCACATAAGTGATGGGACACTTGTGCTTTACAAAAGGAAACTAATCAAATAAATTAAAAAAACATGCACACATTTTTTTTTTGTGGGTGTGTTTCATACTTAAATTTAGTAATGATTATTACATAACATACATTTTGTTAAAATATTAAAATATTAATTTAATAAAAATACAAATGTTTAGAACGGAGCAAAAAATAGCTCACATAAGTGATGGGACACCATTATATATGCAACAAAAATCGTCTGAAATAAGCAATAAAAATATTTTTTGGGGTTTTATTTTTACTTAAAAGCAATCGGCAATAATTTATAAAATCGTCTGCAGTATTTCTCTCCAGTTTGTTTTGGAATTTTTGTGTTTTTAGCTCTGTGTAGCCATGAATGCTAAACGAAAAGAAACTTCGCCTGAAATTCGAAAATTAGTTATTAATTTGCATATTGAACATGGAAAATCTATTAGAAAAACTGCTGAAACAGTTAACTTGAGTCGTTCAACAGTTTTCAATATCATTAAACGTTATAAAAAGAATCATATGATTCAGGATAAAAGAAGACCTGGCCGATCATCAAAGCTATCCAATGAAATAAAGCGAATTATCGTTCGAAATATTAAAAAAAATCCAAGAAATAGTGCTTCAAAAGTTGCTGCTGATTTACAAGCATTATATGGAATAATTGTTAATCCTGAGACTATTAGAAGGGTAATTCGATCTGCTGGATATCACGGTAGAGTAGCCAGGAAAAAATTCTTCGTAAGTGAAAAGAATAGAAAACTCAGACTAGCTTTCGCAAAATTCAACATAAATAAGAATTCTGATTACTGGAATAAAGTTATATTTGCTGATGAGAGTAAATTTAATATATTTGGTTCTGACGGTAGAATCTTGGTGTGGAGAAAACCCAGGGAAGAATTTCGCAAATAGAACTTGGTACCAACAGTAAAACATGGTGGAGGAGGAGTTATGGTATGGGGGTGTATGTCGTCCGCTGGAGTTGGTAATCTTGTTTTTATTGACAGTATAATGGATCAGTACAAGTATATTGATATTTTAAAGCAAAATTTGAAATCTTCAGCACGAAAATTGAACCTTCATAACGATTTTAAATTCTACCAGGACAATGACCCCAAGCACACTGCTCTGAACGTTAGACTCTGGCTGCTATATAACTGTCCTGAAATAATAAAAACACCACCACAATCTCCAGACTTAAATCCCATAGAGAATATTTGCAAGAATTGGAATCAAGAATTCGCAAACACACCATTTCTTCAAAACAACAACTAAAATCGGTGCTTCAAGAAGAATGGGGTAAAATCACTCCAGAAATCACAAAAAAAATTAGTAGAATCCATCTCAAAAAGATTAAATCATGTTTTAAAAGTAAAAGGAAATCCAACAAAATATTAAAACCTTTTAAAAAGTAAAATTTTTGGGTAAATATTTGATGGAAAAGTAAGTGTCCCATCACTTATGGCCCCACCAGTGGCCGAGAGGTTCGGACCTCTCAACTGGTAGACGGCAGGTGCTGGGTTCGAACCCAATCGCGGCTGTCGGCCTAACCGTTCGGAGTTTTCGTGGTTTTCTTCGAACCTTGCGTAAATACGGGTTAGGTTCCCTTAGAAAGACCCCCACGAAGGGCACTCCCCCCTGGTCCTATATCCCTAGCGCAGATAATCGGACGTCAAAAATCAACCAACCAACCCATCACTTATGTAAGCCATTTTTTGCTCCGTTCTGAACAA
The DNA here is from genome assembly GCA_964019185.1 of Maratus speculifer. Taxonomy (NCBI): domain Eukaryota; kingdom Metazoa; phylum Arthropoda; class Arachnida; order Araneae; family Salticidae; genus Maratus; species Maratus speculifer. The sequence goes on from OZ025300.1 coordinate 61,409,153, forward strand.
TTGTATTTTTACTAAATTAATATTTTAATATTTTGACAAAATGTATATTATGTAATAATTGTTACTAACTTTAAATATGAAACACACCCCAAAAATTTTTGCACATGTTTGTTTATTTATTTTATTGCAGTTTCTTTTTATAAAGCACAAGTGTCCAGTTCAATGTTGTGAGACACTGTAGGTCTAATTCGGATGAACAAATTTTAAATAATATATTCGTATAGTTTTCTTTTAAAGTCAACTAAGAGAAAAATAAGTTAAATGAAAATGTTTATCAAATACCTCTATTCTCTTTTTAAAAGCATATCAAAATATTTTTTTTTATGCATGAAATGTTAAATATTTTTCACCGTAGTTTTCATAGATAAGCGGGGAAGAAAAAATAATTTTGTCGCAGACGACTTTATTTTTTATTCTACATTTTAATTACAAATCTGTATATAAAAAAATTCGTTCTAAAAACATTTCAGCCATTTATCTTTCCTAACTTAACAAAGTTAAATGTCACAAAAAGTATTTGGTAGTTTTTTTTCTTTTTTAATAGAAGTTTTTTTATGATGAATTTTTATGACAATAATAAAAAGCTAACGACAATACAAAATTATTTTTGTATTCGCATTTCTTTGGAAAACTCCAAACAAAAAATTGCTTTTCTGTTTAATATCATAATGACGATGCTTTGAAAATATTTTTTTTTTTCTAAAAAAATAGGTACCATAGTTTAAAGATTATATACAAAATTAATTTATATGCAAATAACGTATTAAGAAGAAAAAACAATATATTGTGCCAATGTTTTTATGTATTGTACCAATATTTTTCATCGCAGTATTTATAGATGATAGGGGAAAAAGAAAAATTTTGTTGCTGACAACTTTGTTTTTTACTCCACTTTTTAATTACTAATCTGCAAATTCTAAAAAAATTGTAGCTATTCATCTTTCCAAGCTTAACAAAGTTAAATGTCATAAAAGGTATTCGGTGTTTTTTTTTCTTCTTTTTTAATAGAAGTTATTTAAGGTTGAATTTTTATGACAATAATAAACATCTAACGGCGATACAAAATTATTTATGTATTTGCATTTATTTCAAAAACTCCAAACAAAAAATTGCTTTTTTGCTTAAATATCATAATTGTGAATTTTATAATATTTTGAAAACTTTTTTTTCTATGAAACAATTATGTACCATAGTTTAAAGATTATATATACAAAATTAATTTATATGAAAATAATGTTTTAAGAGGGGGAAATAATAGCAAAACAATATATTGTACTAATGTTGTTTATATTATCTATATTTTTGTAACATTGAGACCAATATTTCCTCTATTAGTTTGAAATTAGCTCACAATTGAATGTTTATATTATGAAGACATTACTCTGCTATTTGATAAATTTTCCCTTTTTTTAATCGCAGAATTTCCCCAAATTTTGAGTTTAGATTCGTGAATTTTTCGGATTTGAGAGGAAAAAAAGATAAAAATAAAAATTCTGCTAGGGAAACGAAAAAATGCAATAGTATTGTTGCCGGAACACTTCTGTGATTCGACGAAAATTCAGCTCCACGTTATTTTTGCGTTAGATCAGCGAAACTTCAGTGTTTTGACGGAAAATGGGCAAAATAATTCTGACATTTTTGTGTCTTAACAAACACACACACAAAAAAAAGACTTTGATTTACAGATTCTATTTTTCTTTTCAGAATGTGATATTTTATTGAAAGAATTTGTGATAAATGCAACATTGGGTTCAATTGAACCAATACTGTTTTGCTACTATGAGAGAATTATTTTTAACCATGGAATCAGAAAAAAAAAAAACATGTTCTTATTAAAAGAAAAAGAGAGAGAGAGAGGGGGGGGGGATAATGTGGTACATGTGCACCATTATAACTTCAATAATGGAATTTGTTTAAGTATATTTGATTAGTATATCAAATTTATAGCGCATAATTTATATTCTAACACTACTACAAAACAAAGCTTTTGGAAATTTACAAAATGGCAATTCCCACTTCTATCCATGTTTTTTTTTTTTTTTTTTTTTTTTTTTTTTTTTTTTTCACTAAAAGTATTTTATATTTTACATTTTTAAAAAAAGTAAAAACCTAATTTGCCTCAGCGATTTTTAAAATACACATCATGCCGCTTTTTTCATATCACAAATAAGAAATATTAAATATGAATATTTTTATCGAATATCTTGGCATTATTTCAAAAACATATCTAACGAAATAAAATTTCTGCGCAATAAATTTTTAAAGTTTTACCACACTTTTCATGTAGTATTTATTACTGATAATAAAAGTAAATTTCAGGACAGATGATTTTCAACGGCTTTTTACAATTTTTATCCTTCTACAAATATTTATTTTCCTACGTGTTTTACTTTTCCGGTTGTTTAGACGCAGACGATATCCAATTTTATTCTTCATTTGATGCCAAACTGCATTTCCGGAACTTCATCCAAAAAATATTTTTTCTTATTTATTTTAGATAATATGAAAAAAAGAGAAACATCTGAAAAAAGTTTTATGTATGATTTTTTTTACATTTATATTTATTTACATTCTTTTTTATTCTAAATATTTGCTACAATAATTTGCAGTTGTCTAAACTAAAAAATGTTTTTGCCTTTTTACATTTATTTTTTAAAACACAAGAAAACTCTACCTGCCAGTTAAATTACATTGTGAAAAGGCTTTAAGAAGTTTTACTTTATTATTATTATTTTTTTTTTTCGCAACAAACTTTACGGATTTTTATCATATTATGTTAAAATTTGCATTTTTCGGAGAAATGTTTTCAAGCGATTGCCATAGAAATATAAAACTTACATAGTCCTACTTTTTTATATAAACAAATTCTTATAACATATTTTAAACCTTTCGTCAAAATGTTTTGCAATTGCTTCAAATTTGAAAATATCAACATGACAATTTTTAGAAAAATCTTTGTTATTCTCACTCGTAAAAAGGACAATAGATGATTTTAAAATGAGAGAAATGTATTTTATTTTGTATATGAGTAGTGTTACCAATTTAGCGCGTTTCTTATTCAAAACTCTACTCCTTTTTCTAAATAATGAAGTTTGTTTTATTTAATCATGGATTGTTTGCTATTAAATAAAATGGAAATAGTATTAAAAACAATGTTAGACATATTGAATAGAAAATAGGTGAAATTAATATTTGAAAAGAAAGGGATCATATACTGGTATTTTCCTTAGAATTGTCATCTTTTTATTTGTTTGTAAAATTGCTATCTGTTTACTTTGTTTAAGTACAAAACGAGCTGTTTAATGTTAAAAAATAAACAAAATAAAATTGAAAATCATTCGGTTGTGTAAATTGTTTATTTATTTATTGGTCATCAAAGATTTCGAAATCAAAGCTACTGAAGTTATTAGATTTTAAAAAGTACATTTATTACGGACTTTTATAATACCAATTCGTAACCTCGTTTAAATGAAATAATTAAGAACGCTGTTTTTATGACATACCTCTAAACTGAAGAAGTAATGGAAGCAAATTCAAACCTTATTTTACCTGTCATAAAACTTTTATAGCATTTCTAGCCACGCAAAAAAAAAAAAAAAAAAAAAAAAAAAAAAAATTAAAAGTTCCAAATACACTACCTGGCCATTGATGATCGTCCACTTGCGATTTTAGACATTTTGTTAAATATCTAGAAAAATACATGAGGAATTATCCTGAAACTCTCAGTGTATAAGCATAATAGAACAGGTCATGCATTTCCGTGAAGATTTTTTCCTGAAACTTTATAGAGGACCGTCAATAAATTAAAAAAGAATGAGTATCTTTTGGATAACCCTGTCAAAACTAATGTAGCAAAAGCGCTCAAACTTTAGATTATGATTAAGTAGCTTATTGTAATAAACTGTGTTCATTTTTATTTTTATAGCATGTATACTCGTAGAAAAATTAAGACTTTTATAAAAACAGTCCGAAATTTTTCCAAGATTTTTGCTTATAATTTGCAGAGTTCTTAATATAAAATAATATTCTTTTCTGAAAATGTGACAAACAACATTGCACACAATACGCTGTAATCAGAATTAAAAAATAATAAAAATTATATGAAAAATGAGTAGGTTTACTAAATAATTTTTCACTGCGCATGGGTCAACGATATCAAAATTTCATTTGCATATTATGTTAGCGAAATGTATAGAGCAACTTTTGTGAAAGTCTCAAAATCATAGCTTTAAAATTCTGACAGGGTTATCCAAAAGATATTCATTCTTTTTTAATTTATTGGCGGTCCCCTATAAAGTTTCGGGAAAAAATCTTCACGGAAATGTATGACCTGTACTACTATTTTGTTTCTACACTGAGAGCTTCAGGATAATTACTTATGTATTTTTTTAGATATTTAACAAAATGTCTAAAACCGCAAGTGGACGATCATCAATGGCCAGGTAGTGTAGATGAGTAACATTTAATGTATTTTTGCTATGTAGTTTTTTTTTTTTTTTTTTTTTTTTTTTTTTTTAAGTTTAACAAACCTTTTTTTGCCGTTAAAAGATTCTGAAATCGAATATGAAACTACATTTCAAAAGTATGTTTAATTATAGACTTTTATAATCTCAAATAATTTAATCACTCATTTAATCCCCCTTTAATCACTTAAAACATTGTTTTTTTACATACAATGAATTAAAAAAAAATGAAATTAACACCACTATTTTTAAGCTAAAATATTCATAACATTTAGTCCAAACTTTTCTGCAATTAATGCATAAAATCGCATTTTAAAAATTAGGTGGTGTCAAAAAACTTTAAGTGATGGATCTGACAAACTCTTCTTGTCCGTATACATACGGGTAAATCTGTTAAGTGGTTAAATGAAATACAGGGTGTTTATAAAGTCCCGGACCCATTTTGATGTTTAATAACTCATAAAATAATAAAGATAGATTAAAATTAATAACATAAATAGTTAGACAGACTCAAAAAATTTCATGACCCTTGTCAATGAACTTCCACGTGTGCCCCCCTTCGTCGCACAGAGAATATCAAGTCGATAATCAATTTCACGCCAGGTAACGGCAAGCATGTCGGCATTCACAGAGGCTATTGCTATTGTAAATATCATCAGTCGTATACTTCGACATGTTGGAAAACTTCGTATTTCCCCAACTAGAAGAGCTTCAACCACATGACTTTTTGAAACAAGATGGTGCACCATCGTTCGTACTTCTTTGAATGACCATTTTCCAGGAAGATCGATTGGTCGAGGAGGTATAATTCCTTGGCCAGCCAGATAACCTGATATAACACCGCTGGACTTTTTCCTTTGGGGATTTGTATAGGACAATGTTTACAGGAGGAGAGTGTCGAACATTGATGACTTAAAAGCCAGAATTATAACCGCAATAGCTCTGTGAATTTCGACATGCTTGCCGCTACCTGGCGTGAAATTGACTATCGACTTGATATTCTCCGTGCGACAAAGGGGGCAAAAGTAGAAGTTCATTGGCAAGGGTCATGAAGCTTTTTGAGTCTATCTAACTATTTATGTTATTAATTTTAATCTATCTTTATTATTTTATGAGTTATTAAACATCAAAATGGGTCCGGGACTTTATAAACACCCTGTAGTTTAAAACAGTTTTCATGATATACATACCTCTAAACTAAGTAGTTAATGGAAGAAAATTTTTAAAGCTTATTTTAATTATCATGAAAGTTTTAGCATTCCTGGTCATAAAAGAAGCACCAAAAAATTAGTAACTTTTAATATATTTTTAAAGTGCGATGTTCTTTCATTTCAGTAATTAGTCTAACAAACTGTTTTTGCATAAGTTAATACTTATATAAAATCAATAAAAATTATGATATTTAATGATGTCAATACAAAAAGAAAAAAAAAGTTAGGGTTATTCTTGGGTATTCTCTAATTTTTCAATTATGTGGGTTTTGCAGACTGTTTTATTTATTATTATTATTATTAATTCTTATTTTTTATGCAAGTACAATTTTATAAACTGTAGGTAAAACATTTAATGAAATAGCTAAATTTGGCAGATTACCAGCAATATTCAGAACTTCAGTGATAGCCAAAAAGTCCAATGAATTAATCCCAAGGGGATGATTTTAAGTAATTACTTATGTCCGAAAAATTCACAAACTCGCGTTAACTTAGTATTCCACTTATTAATTTCGCTTATTGTATAATTCTTATTCGCAAACATATTTCTTACATATTACTTACATTTTGTTACACCAATATATATATTTTTTTTTTCATTTCCTAACAATCATTTTTGTTAAATAAGGAGAAATGTTAAACAAAAACTGCAAAAAACTTCTAAAAATTATTTTGGATTTCCTCCAAAATTCTTTTGAAATCTCCGATTAAATCCCTAAGGATGCATTTAGGTAAATCTACCGTTTTATAATGATTTATTTCATATTTAATGATTTTTTGAAAGTATTTTTCAGAAAAGTTCTGACATTGTTTAGGTAAATATTAAGTTCTGTATAATTGTTATTCATTATAAAATAATAACAACAACAACAACAACAACAATAATAATAATAATAATAATAATAATAATAATAATGACAACAATAATAATAATCAAAGGAAGCTAGAGCCATTTATGACTTACATAGAAGCAAAAATTTTCACATACATTTTCAAGCGAACTTTATTAATACTGCGCAAAGTTTCGTTAAATGAACGCTTTTGCAAAATTAATTTAATGAGAAATAAACAAAGCTGCAATATTTCTAATAGCAGATTGTAATAGAAAGACAATTTTTATCACATTTTCAGACACCTTTTATTATTGATAGCAAAAACCTAGCTATCTATCAGCAAAATCACAGACCATTTTTATAAAACTATTTTTATTCTTTTACGAAAATGATTTTGTTTCATATTTGATTTTCGTTTATGTTTAAACGCAGACATTTAACAAATTTGTTTTTCATTTGATTCCAATTTGCATTTCAAAAACTTTATATTAAAAATATTTGTTCTATTTATCTTTAAAATACGACGAAGTGAAACGCATCAAAAAGTTTTTATAGGTGGTACTTTTTTTTATGTGGCTTTTACATATTAATTATTGGTTTAATAATATCGATAAAATAAAACGATTTTTTAAAACCTTTTGGAAAGTTCTAATACTACTAAAAATGTCATTGTACTCAGCAACGAAAATAAATTACAAAAATTAGATCTTTTTATGACATTTGCACACATTAGATAGAGAAGCGAAATAAGCGATGGGAGAAAACAAGAATCTTAAATTGATCTTCAAAATAAATTTGCTTTCGCATCAGAGAATTTAGTCATTTCATCGCTTACGAAGCATTAATTTAATATAAATGAAAAAGATTGAACAATTTTTTAATCAAGCCAAAAGGAAAAAGAGTATATTTTGACTCATATTTCATATTAAATTTTCATTATTATTTCCGAATTAGTGGTTATATCCCCATGTTATTGAGTGCATAATAGAAAGTATTGTAGGCTGATTAAAAATAAATAAATAAAACTAGTCGTTGAGGGCCACCATAATACTTACCCATCATGGATATACATAATATAAAATAAAAAAAATCCGCTTTCATATACATATTTATTTATTTTAAATTAAGTTATATTATTAAAACATACGAAGCTCAAATTAGTGGAACCCGATTTTATAAGATGGAATACTAGTTTTTGTCAATACTGAATATTAATAGGAATTTTTAGAAATTAGTCATATTTTATTCAACCTGGTTTTATTTTCAGCGATTTAAAGAGTCGCCAGATTCCACGATATCATGAAATGTATGAAATTTCAGGCTATTTCAGACCATTTCAAAATATCAACCAGACTGGAAATTGAAAGTGCTATAACTCAGCCATTTTTCAAGATATAGATAAAACAAAAAATGCTCTGGAATCTTTGTATCAAGGTCAAACATACAAAAGAAAAATCTTTTTCAATTTCTTACTTTTTTGCACCTAAATTTAAAATTTAAATTAAAAAAAATTAAATGGCCGCCATCCTTTTTCAAAATGGCGGATAGAACTGGCCAACGAACTCAGTCCAGAAATCTGTATATACTATGTACGCACCAAGTTTCAGCCAAATCGGTATTTAAATACGTGTGTTATTATATGACGAAAATCAGATCATTTCAAAATGTGAGCAACACTAGAAATTAAAATTGCTATAACTCAGCCATTTTTAAAGATACAGACAAAACAGGCCCGTAGCCAGGATTTCCTTTCGGGAGGGGCTGAATCTTGAAATTTTTTCTGATCTTACAAAAGTTATTTGTATAATTTACAGCAAAAAATTTAAAAATAATCAAGGCTTAACCTAAAATGTGTTCCTGCATAGGATACTTGATAACCATGTCAAATATTGTTATTTCGTACTTTTTTTTTCACTTTCTTTTGCAATTTTTGACATTCAAAAGCACTTCTAGTTTCCAAACCGGTTCGGAAACCAAAAAGTTTTTAGGAAAAAAATTCCGCGATATCTAAAAAGCTCAAAATAACAATATTTGAGATGAGCGTCAAGTATCATATGAGAAAAAAGTTAAAAAATATTGAAATGCAAACAAGTAACATGAATTGATTTAAAACATAGGATTAATATTAGCATGTAAGAGTCTGGCATTGTAGGAGCGAGGTCTTGAAGCTATTGAGCCACAAATGAAATTAGTTTCTTTCATATTATTTTTTCCAAAGAAAAATTAATTGCTACAGTCATATTTAATTATAAAAATTATATTTGTATTTCACATTCTCTGATTATAATAATTATAAATGCAGTACTCTTGGTACAGTAAATTTACTAATATAACAGAAACAATCATCGTAATTTCTTCTTAGTCATGATGCTGATTAACTTAAGATCTACTGTAGTGCCCCAATGAATGGAAATCATTGCAAAACTACTCAGTTTCTCATCGGCCATAATGATTCGAGGCAAAGATTTAATTATTTTCATTGTCGAAAAAAAAATCTTTCAGCACTGACTGTTGTTACTGGGTTTTCAACTAAGAATGTGAACAAGTGTTTGATATTATAATACAGCATATTACACTACTAAAACTTTTATGACCTCTGTGTTGGTGCCAACAATTTGTTTGCACTCTAATTCATGTTCAGTTTTCACTTGCTGCATTGACACTATCATGAAAATATTGCGATAAAGTTCTGTAATTTGCTTGCTTTTTCCAGTGAAACAAATCCTAGAAGAAGTAATGGGAAATCTCTTATAATGTCTTCGAAATGAATCGATCATTTAAATTTTGGTTACCACTTAGTTATCCCGTCGACTAATTTCGCCAAGTTATATAAATTGCCAAACTACTCGCCAAATTATATAAATTGACATAATTTTTATCTTAAATAACAAAAGAACTAGTAAAGTATTATAATATTAATAAAAATACAAATAAATCATCGAAATAAAAATCATTCCATGCAGTAAAAAACTCGCGCAGCATGTTTTGTCAAGTGAATGCGACATTTACGATCAACCATTATTGGCACTGAATCTTACACTTTGGCGATAGTTTTTTGGTCGAGAGGATAACCAAATAGTACCAAATTTTGAATAAGACTTTCTACTCGGGAAATAAAGACCGTGATATTGTAATACTCTTCAGCGGATGTAATTTGAGTGTTTGTATGTGCTGTCTGTCTTAGTCTTACTCTTAGGATCTTTATTTTTGTTTGAAATATGTCTTCCCGAAGTTTTGAAGCACAATAAAATATCTCCCAAAAGATTTCTACTGCATTTTTATCTATATCTATGTAAAACAATTTGGGTATCTTTAACATAAGTAACAGCCAATATCATGACGCGAAATTTTTCTTGAAGAACTCACTATGACTTTGACAGACAAAAAACCTTCTCACAAACAGATGGGCTTGTGAGAAAATCATTCTTTTCCCGACTGTCAAAAATCTCCAGCTACCAAAGAAATCTTCCATGTGTTTTTCAAAATATTTTCTGAGCTAAAGGAAATGTATGTATGTAGTTCAACAAAAGTTAATATGCTTTCATGCCTCTCAATGAATTTTGCATCACAAATGCGGAGAGGTTATTTTCTTTTGTTTAATGAGGTATATGATGCAATTGCTTCTTGAAGCTCTAAATATGCCTTTAAGGTGATTTTTAAAAACCTTTGTAACTGCTTTAACAAGTCCATGATACTTCCGGATTATGGGAATCGGCATGCTGTTGGGCAGTGCAAGATTTACCAAATGGATTTCAAAGTGAACGTACCTGATTTTCGGATACTCTGAAAAATTTAAGAATGGACCCCGCTGACATGATCAGACTTATTAGCTGCTTCACCATACGCCTGCGCGATGCATTTATGCATGTCAAGGGCATAGTTCATAGCGAAGTTGTAATATTACTTTTCTTGAATTTTTGACAGAAAAGACATTTATTGGAATAAAACCTAAAAGAATTTTCTGGATTATTGAGGTTTGTGAAATTTTTAATAGTCCACTTATCTAACACAAAGGTCAAGCTGTTCTGCGCTTCAATTTCACCAGCAATTAAGCTACGCGTTTTGTTTGTGCTAACAAAACAGATCACGTTATTTATTTTGATAATTTATTTTGATAATTGTATCCGAGGCCATTTGAATGATTTTATTCTAAATGTCTGGGGTGAAATAAATAGCATTTCTACGGATATTTATAATAACTCGTTTCAATCAATCTCTTTTATATCGATTTCTCTAACATTAGAGCATCATCATCGTGGTCATCTCAAAGTGGCATATTTTGCTATGCGCAAAATAAGATTGTTAAGTATTAGTCCAAGAGGGCGGCTACGATGTCTTTTCCTGAAGCTTTTTGAAAATCCATCAATGAAATATTAATTTGCTATATTCCTGAAGAAATCTGAATTTTTTTGCTAAAATAACTTACGGTTTGTGATAATCTAATTGCATATGTTATAAGAATTGCATGAAAAAACGCATTTGGCCTTCTTCCAATGTCTGAAACACGCAGGTTTTTTGTGTCCTTTCTGTACCTATTTTTTCGTGAAAAAACAAGGTTTACAATAAATGCGTTTTGGAATATGTAAGAAAAGGAAATACTATTTCTGGATATTTCTACATTTTTTTTTAATTTTGTTTCTTTCTCACACTTATTGGAAAACTATATGGCTGTTTGGAAAGTAAAATGGAATCAAAAATGTTTGTCTTCGTGGCATCATCTAAGTCATGTCTAGTTACATAGCAACATCGAATCGAGTTGCCTGCCATACTGTAGGCTCATATCGAGTACCTGACGAATCCCTATTAAAGTCAAATTGTTCCGAATGCTAACATCCAAACAATCCTAAATTTTAGTTTCTAAACAAAACTTGCTGCCAGTAAAAGTTTATAATGGAATTGGTTTTACTTAAGGCAGTTCAAGTTTTCGTGCACCCATGGTGCAGTTTTGCGATTTTGCAATTAAAAAAAAATGGTACACGTCAAAAAATTTGTTTTTGCCATTTCATATCATATTTTCTAATTATTAAAAAAATTCCATTAAAAATCATTAAAATTTTTCTTTCCATCTTATCTAGCCTGTTGACAAAATATTGTATTTTGCGTCATATTCACGGTTCAAAAAAGATTATTTTTGATCCAGAAATTGTATTTAATAAAATTTGCTTTTTCGAAGAATACACTCAGACTATACTTGACTTCAATTACTAAATTAAATTTCTGGCTGTAAATTGAGCCAGTGTTGTTTAAATTTTTACTTCGTCCCTAGACACAACTCAAATTGTCTCTATGCTGACTATACAAACAGCACTCCTTAGACAGTGTAATTGGGATAAATTTTAACGAAATACTTGTGCTGTGAAGTTAGAAATCTCTGTCGGTGGTGCTATGAAAAGCTAAAAAAATCTCTACATAGGAGTACCCATCCCTGAAGTTGATAATTCTACAAAATACAAAGCAAATTAACCCGACAAACCAGCTACTTTACGCACATTTTCTTACTATTAAAAATTCACATGCAAAACAATTCGCAGAAAAGTTGTTCAGTGAAAGGATTATTCCGCCATGACGTCTTTAAAGGTTTTTTCTATACCATATTGTTTTTCTTCACATCATAACTTTTCAAAAATGTATTCTAATAGTTTGTTTTTGATAAAAAGCTTTTTACAGTTATAACATCATTATCAAAGATGCTTTCTTTAAAATTATATTTTTTCACATGATTTTACATTATAGGCGGCTATTAAAGTTTTTGGCTCCTTTCTTTGCAAAACATTTTAACATTGACCAATCTAAGATCCGTTTATATGCATGAAGATAAAGAAAATTAAGGAAGATCATAACATGCTAGTAAATGTTTTATATCTGTCTCCTAAAGTTAATACGTCATATGTTTATTAAACTAATTTTTTCGTAGTCAAATTAATGATACGGGATTACACTTGATCGAATTTTACTGCGCATAAAGATACTTATAATTGTGTTTTGAAAAAAATCTATATTTTTGTGGTAAATAGCTATTAAAAAGTATATTCAAATAACAGATATAAACAAGGATTATTGTAATTGGAATTGAATAAATGGATATTTTTACAGCTAAAAATTCAATTTTAATGTAATGAAAGATAAAAACAAAAATTATTTAATTATCATAGAGAATTTTTTAACGTCTTTTCAAACTTTCGGGAGGGGCTTCAGCCCCCTTAGCCCCCTCCCTGGCTACGTGCCTGAGACAAAACAAAAAATGCTCTGGAATCTTTGTATCAAATGCATAAAAGAAAAATCTTTTTCAATTTTTCACTTTTTTGCACCTAATTTTAAATTTTAAATTTTTAAAAAAATTCTAAATGGCTGCTATTTTGAAATAAGATGACTAACATTCAAAAATCTGGTCTCCCTCGACGTTTGCGGCATGCCAGCTAATGCGACGGAATGCGGTAATTCTTATTGATTCGCACCAAATTCAATTTACTTTCTTTAAACAGCCAAAGCCTAAAAATGGATGTTAATTTGCCAATATAAATCTCATTTAGTGGTACTTTTGAATTAAATATGATTATTTAGTCTCTTTCACTTCTTTATGTTATATTTCAAACATATTTCATCATTTTCATACAATCCTACTCACTATAAAGTGAAATTTTAAATTAAATTCCCCACGAAACTTTCGAAATATTTTTTAATTTAATCCAAAGTTCTTCATAAATATCTCAATAAATCTCATGGGGCGCATTGAAGCAAACAATCTCCATTAATATTGCTAGTTAATCTTCGGAGATTTCTATTGCATTTAAGAAAAATTTTAATATAACTTCCAGAGTATTCGGAACTTTCTATAGTTCAAAACAAAATAAGAAATGGAAATAAGAGCTATTAATGACATTTGCATAGATTAAATAGAAAAGTAGAAAAACGGATGAAGAAAGAAAACAAGATCGATCTTCGAAGTAAATTTACTCTCTTTTCGAAGAGTTGAGTTACATGACCACTTCTGCAAGATTAATTTAACCGGAAATAAAAAGAGTGTAATCCCTATTTCCAACTGAGCCAAAACGAAAATAGATGCGCATGTCTTTTGTTTTAAATCTCACATAAAAGTCTGGGCTCTGGTGTCTAAAATAAAAAGTACATTCGACGATCCTTTCATGTTATTCTGCGTATAGTTAAAGACACATATTCTATTTTTCAAGATTTATTTTCTTTAAATATCAAATACGGATATTTATGTGTCAATTTAAATTTAACACAGTAGTACTTTTGAATTAAATATAATTCTTTAGTCTCGTACGCGTATTTGTGTTATATTTCAGAAATATTTTATGATTCTCATTCAATTTCACTCAATAAAGTGAAATTTTAAATTAAATCCCCCACGAAACCTTGGAAATATTGGATTTAACCCAAAAATCTTCATAAATATCTTAATAAATCTCACGGGTTGCATTAAAGTTAATAATCTCCATTAATATTGCGTTAGTTAATCTTCAGAGATTTCTATTGCATTTAAGAAAAATTTTAACATTCGATTATCCTTTCATATTACTGTGTATATAGTTAAAAACTTATATTCCACTTTTAAAAAAATAGATTAAAGAATTTATGATTTTTATAAAGTAATTTTTACACAGACACAGCGAAATTTGTTTCTCATATTGTAAGTGATAATTGCTGGAAGTGTAGTTTTTATTATGGTATGCGTTTTTATACCTTATGAAATCAGGCAAAATTTGGGGCCAATTTAAGGCCATTTCACAAAAATAAATTTAATAAAATGGACTCATTCAGAAAAATAAATTTATTAAAATAGGCCCCTTCACAAAAAATGAACTGAATAAAATAGGTCCCTTCAGAAAATTCCTTTTAATAAAATAGGCTTTTAAAATAATTTTTGTCCCTTCAAAACTTTTTTTTTTCATTAAAACTGTTTTAAAATGCGTAATTTTTTTTTTAAAGATATACAAGGGGATTTAAAATTTTTTGATAGCGTTTTTAAGAAGTTCTTTTAATTCTTATTGATTTGCACCAGTTTAAAATTTATTTTCTTTAAATAACCAAAGCCTAAATATAGATATTTATTTGCCAATATAAGTCTCACCCAATAATATTTTTGAATTAAATATAATTCGTTAGTCTCTTTCACTTTTTTAAATTATATTTCAGAAATATTTTATGATTCTCATTCAATTTCACTCACTAAAGTGAAATTTTAAATTAAATCCCCCACGAAACCTTGGAAATATTTTCGGATTTAATCCAAAAATCTTCCTAAATATCTCAATAAATCTCATGGGGTGCATTGGAGTTAATAATCTCCATTAATCAGGTGTGTAGTCTTAAAAATAACAGAGGATATACGCTCTAAGCAGAGGGTATACCTTACAGTGTGTATACTATAAGCTTTCTTAAGAAACAAAGGATATACGGCGCTCGTTTAAAAAATCCAGAAGGTATATGGCGTATACCCCGTATACCCTCCACTGCATCCCTGCCATTAATACTGCTTTAATTAATCTTTGGAGATTTCTATTACATTTAAGAAAAATTCTAATTAATTTCTAGAGTGTATGGAACTTTCTATAGTTCAAAAGAAAATAAGAAACGGAAATAAGAGCTATTAATGACATTTG
The DNA here is from genome assembly GCA_964019185.1 of Maratus speculifer. Taxonomy (NCBI): domain Eukaryota; kingdom Metazoa; phylum Arthropoda; class Arachnida; order Araneae; family Salticidae; genus Maratus; species Maratus speculifer. The sequence goes on from OZ025300.1 coordinate 61,424,284, forward strand.
CATAGATTAAATAGTATAGTAGAAAAACGGATGAAGAAAGAAAACAAGATCGATCGTCGAGGTAAATTTACTCTCTTTTCGGAAGAGTTGAGTTACATGATCACTTCTGCAAGAATAATTTGACCGGAAATAAAAAGATTGTAATACCTATTTGTAATTGAGCCAAAACGAAAGTAGATGCGCATGTCTTTTGTTTTAAATCTCACATAAAAGTCTGGGTAGAAATATCTAAAATAAAAAGTATATTCGATTATCCTTTCATGTTACTGTGTATGTAGTTAGAAACTTATATTCTAATTAAACTAGTCGTTGGGGGCCACCGTAATACTTACCCATCATGGATATGCATATGAAAATAAAACATGTGAAACTATTTATACAATGCATTACAATTCATAAACAAAATTTAAATATTGTTAATATACATAGTAATGCTATATTAAAGAACTGCTGATGTACCAATTTCGACAAATTATATAAAACGCCAAGCTACTCAAGTAGTACCGAACTGCGTAAAAGAAACATCCTTATAACTCCAAAAATAATAATTCTATTAACTAACAATTAATTGCGTCGGATTAAGCGTCTCATTTCCAATTAAAATATATCTCTGAATTGAAATTTGAATGAAATACAGGGTCATGAAAAATCGAAGAATGTGGAAAACAGGATTACAAATATCTCGGCAACTAATAATCCGATCGACTTCGTTCTATATGCAAAATGTGTGTTATTTTATTGCCTTTTACATCCATTCCTTAAAACAAAAAAATTCGAAAATTTTTATATACCTTTCATCAGAACGAATTTTTCGAGAGTCCGAAAAAAATAGTTCCGGATAATCGAGGTTGCTGATATTGAATAGGGTTCGTCCCATTCTTACATACTAACTACATACAAAATTTCAAGTCTCTATCTCAATTTGTTCGGGAGATAGAGCGTTTACAGACAGACAGACAGACGGACGGCAAAATTTTTTTTCTAAAAATATGTTTTTCGGAATCTCCACTATCTAAAACATGTAAATCCGTCAAAAAAAAATTTCGATTTTCAAAACGATTGCAAGACTTACCCTATACTACGTATGATGGGTAAGTAAAAAAAAAGTAAAAAAAATACATTAAAGGATTTATGATTTTTATAAAGTAATTTTGTACACAGACACAGCGCAATTTGTTTCTCATATTGCATGTGAGTGATAATTGCTGGAAGTGCAGTTTTTATTATGGTATGCGTTTTTATTCTTTATTAAATCGATCCAGGCAAAATTTGGGACTAATTTAAGGCCGTTTCACAAAAATAAATTTAACAAAATAGGCCCCTTCACAAAAATAAACTGAATAAAATAGGTCCCTTCAGAAAATTTCTTTTAATAAAATAAGCTTTTGAATCTTTTTTTTTTTTTTTTTTTCCTTCAGTAACATTTTTTTTTCATAAAAACTGTTTTAAAATGCGTAATCAAAAAAAAAAAAAAAAAAAAAAAAAACAAAAAAAAAACAGGCTAAGAATAATATACAAAGAGATTTAAAATTTTTTGTTAGCGTTTTTAAGAAGTTCTTTTAATTCTGATTGATTTGCACCAGTTTAAATTTATTTTCTTTTAACAACCAAAGCCTAAACATACATATTTATTTGCCAATATAAATCTTACCCAATAATATTTTTGAATTAAATATAATTCTTTCGTCTCTTTCACTTTTTTATGCTATATTTCAGATACATTTCATCATTCTCATACAATTCCAATCATTACAGTGATATTTTAAATTAAATCTCCCACGAAACTTTCGAAATATTTTTGAATTTAACCCAAAATTCTTCATAAATATCTCAATAAATCTCACGAGTTGCATTAGAATTAATAATCTCCATTAATATTGATTTAGTTAATCTTCGGAAATTTCTATTGCATTTAAAAAAAATTTTAATAAAATTTCTATAGTGTATAGAACTTTCTAAAATTCAAAAGAAAATAAGAAACAGAAATAAGAGCTATTAATGACATTTGCATAGATTAAATAGAAAAGTAGAAAAAAGGATGAAGGAAGAAAACAAGATCGATCTTCGAGGTAAATTTGCTCTCTTTTCGGAGAGTTGAGTTTCAAGATCACTTCTGCAAGGTTAATTTAACCAGAAATAAAAAGATGGTAATACTTATTTGTAATTGAGCCAAAGAAAGTAGATGCACCCACATTATCATTTAATCCCACTCTCTAAAGTGAAATTTTAAATTGAATCCCCTAGGAAACCTTGGAAATATTTTTGGATTTAAACCAAAATACTTCATAAATATCTCAATAAATCTCATGGGATTTAATAATCTCCATTAATACTGCTTTAGTTAATCTTTGGAGATTTCTATTGCATTTAAGAAAAATTCTAAAATAACTGCCAGAGTGTATGGAACTTTCTACAGTTCAAAAGAGCATAGATTAAATAGAAAGAAGAAAAACGAAAGAAGAGGGAAAACAAGATCGATCTTCGAGGTAAATTTACTCTCTTTTTGGAGAGTTGAGTTATATGATTACTTCTGCAAGATTAATTTGGCAGGAAATAAAAAGATTGTAATACTTATTTCCACTTGAGCCAAAATGAAAATAGATGCGCATGTGTTTTGTTTTAAATCTCACGTAAAAGTCTGTGGGTAGAAGTAGCTAAAATAAAAAATACATTCGATGATCTTTTCATGTTATTGCACAATTGTATGTTACTGTATTGTGCATGTACAATTAAAGACACACACTGTTAAAAATCGTATCCCCAGTTTAAACCAAATTTTGGTGCTTAATAGCTGCCACTGTAAGATGGTGAAATCTTGAACCAATATTTGGAGCTCCTGTTGAAACATGGTTCCAATAGTTGGAACAAGGTTGAAATAGGATGCTCCTAATGTTGATGCGAGTTTTCACTATTTTATAGTGGCAGCTACTGAGCAGCAAAATTTGGTTCAGACTAAAGCAAAAATTTTAACAGTGTATATTCCAATAAAAAACAAGTTGGAAATTGCACGTGATGCGTAGCAAATGAGGTGCGTTCGTACGATAACGAAGTTTTAAAAATATTACTCTCATATATCAATCTTATAAAATTGTAAACAATTACAATTAAAATGCGCATCAAACATTGTTCTCCCTATACCATTATGCAATGGAATACTTTTGTGTGGCCTTGTAAATCCATAACAAATATTCTTTGCACCACAGAATATGCAAAATGTACATTATAATATGTACTTTATAGATGCATATCAATTTTATTACGTTCGAATGAGTGTAACACCATTAAAATGCATTTGAAACATTTTTCCCCATTAACCGTAATGGAACGGGATACTTTTGATGGTCCCTGTAATTGAACTATATGCATCCGATTTTGATAAAAATTGAAATAACTCGACAAAATTATGTAATAATTATGTATTTAAAATTTCAAACGATTCGGTTGGGTAGTTTTTGCGTTGTTATATGCGGACGGACAGACAGACGGACGGACTGAACGACAACAATAGGTGCTACGTATTTACATAATTACGAACGCACCTAAAAAGTGAGATTAGAGAACTTATAATTTTTATCAAGTAGTTTTTTACGAAGACACAAAGCAGTTGGTTTCTAATATTGTATGAGAGGGATAAGTGCTGGAAGTGCAATTTTTATTATAAAGTATACGTTTTTAAACTTAACTCAATCTGGAGTCGATCCAGGCAAAATTTGAGGGCTATTTAGGGCTGTTTCACAAAGATAAATTTAATAAAAGGGGCCCATTCGCAAAAATAAATTTAATTAAATAGCTCCCTTTACAAAAACGAACTGAATAAAACAGATCCTTTCACAAACTTCTTTTTAATAAATAGGCTTACTTCGAAACATACTCTTTCATAAAAACTGTTTTAAAATGCTTAATTTGTAAACAAAACCAGGTCACACACACACACAGAAAAAAAAAAAAAAAGATATACAATGGGATTTAAAGAGGTTTTTGTCAATAAATCCTTGGTTCGAATGTGAGTAAATGTATTTCAACTTTCATTATAAAAAGTTATTTTTCACAAAAAATGTAATAAAATTCACAAAAATATCTTACTTTTCACAAACTGGGTCCCAAGAATAAAAATCTAGAGCAACCCTTGTAAATTTTTGTACATTACTTGATGTATAAATTCTATAGATCTCATATTCAAAGCTGCACAAAGGAATTCGAGTAAACTCTATTTTTTTTTACATTTATTGAAGGGAATTGCCGAAGGTAATGTCCCAACTGTGTAGCACGTTTCTTAACTAAACTAAAAAAATTTGCATATTTTGTATACATACAAATCTTTAGATCATATACAGGGCTACACGAAATAATTTGGAAATAGCTTCGATTGCAGATGGTAATTGCTGAAATAAAATTAGCAAACGTGTTATGCATTTTCCTTTAATTGTTTACTCAAAAATCCCCACTCCCCTCCTAAGATTGACTTATACTCTAAAAGCCGCGATTAGATACACCAACATTCCGTAAGACTTTTGAGCCAACACTGGATTTCCTCCAACTCATTGCGAAATATCCTCCCAACATCCAGTGTAATAGCAAACTGCAATGTCTCCCCAACTTTTTCCCACAAGTTCAAAAAGTCTGGCCTAGGTTAGATTTTTCATCCAACATCGAACGTTTCAACGAATCGGAGATAAGCGATTGATACGAGTAGGCGATAAATATTAACGCCTGGCACTAGTAGAAACTGGTTTTTCGGCTTTTCCTCCAATTTTTTCAAGGACAAAAGCAACCCTTTTCTCTATTTGAACAGGAAAATGTTGGAGTTAAAATCGTCTGAAAAGTTTGTCTCGCCTAAAAGTCCGTGAATCTAATAGCAGCTTTAAATTAAAAGCGGGAGGTGAGTTCACGGAAAGATCATCCCCTGTTTACTCACACATTACCTTATAAAAGATGAAATTTTATTATGTATTCTAAATGTATTGGAAAATGTTTCATGTAATACATTTTTTCCCTTTTAATGATACACAATTTGATTTAAAAAATAATAATAATAATAATTATACAAAATTCTAATTTTTAATTCAGGTAACCTTGTATTTAAGTATTGCGGATCAATCAAACATAAGTGTAACATTCCTGGATTAATAACTACAGTGCAAGATTCACCAATAAGTTGAGGCTTTTTTATCTAAAATAACTGAAATTGGCATTTTACCAGCATTCAAAATCTTCTCCATTGTCCTAAAAACATTCGAATTACATCCCTTCCCAAGTGGCAGATTTATGAAATTGCGTAACACTAAAAACCCCAGCCAAACCTACATTTAATTTAAGATCACATAATAAACATTAATATCCATTTACCACCACAAAAGCACTCCAGTAGCACATTTGAATTCATTATCTTTCTTCTATTGTCTCTTTTTTAGTTTTTATTTCATATTTCAGAGATATTTTATCACTGCCACTAAATTCTATTCAGCAATATAAAATATTAAATGAAAGGTCGCAGAAACTTCAGAAAATTATTTTGGATCTAAGCCTAAATATCTGAATAAACCTCAAGAGATACATTTCAGCAATACCTTCATTTAAAGGTTTGCATGGCCTTTTTCAATTAATGAAACATTTTTTATAAAATAAATCACATTTTTCCGTTCTTAAATATTGGTACCTAAAATCGTAATATGTGACTTATACGACATATGCTCATGGAATTACCCAACTATAAATATCTGTATAAACCTCTGCATATACATTTCACCCTTAATATTTAGAGATTTTCATTGCCTTTCAGAAATGTTATAATTTCGGCTCCAAGGCATGTTTTGATATTTCTAATTTTCCTCAATTGAAAAGAAAATAGTCAATGGATATAATAATTATTTCCAACATTTTCATACACTAAATGTAGAAGTAGACAAAAACAAGTGATTCTTGGATCGATTTTCAAGATAAATTTATTTCATTTCAGATATACTTAATCATTGCGAATCAATTCCATTCAGCGAAATATTAAATAAAACCTGAAAGAAACTTCAGAAAATTATATTGGACCTAAGCCTAAAATATCTGAATAAACCTCAGGAGATACATTTCAGCAATACCTTCATTAAAAGTGCCTGACTTCAAAGATTTTCATCACCTTTCATAAATGCTATAATTTCGTCCCCAAATTCTATTGAGATCTTTTCCTTGATTCAAAAGAAAATAATCAATGAATTTTAGAGTTATTACAGACATTTATGATGATAAAATTAATAAATCATCATATATCAGCAATAACTCTTTAATTAAAGATTAAATTATCTTTTTACAAAAGCATTTAATTAAAACTTATTCCTTTTTATAAATTTATCATAATTATTATTATTTATCAAAATTCTTATTTATCATATTTCTATTACAGCGCATTCTTCTGGCAGATTTTTTTCGAATCCAGGGAGAACCTGCTACCCATAGCAAAACACTTTCACAAAAAAATTGATTTTACTTACTTCTGTTCAGTGATGTGGAATATTAAATAAGACTCCGAAGAGACTCCACAAAACTAACTTGGACTTAACCCTAAATATCTGAATAAACCTCCAGAGATACATTTCAGCAATATCTTCATTAATAGTGCCTAACTTAATGTTTGAAGGTTTTCGTTGCCTTTCTGAAATATTAAAATATCGGCGCCAAATTGTATTGCGATCTTTACCTTAATTCAAAAGAAAATAATCAAAGAATAGAAATGTTGTCTCTAATAGATATATGATGATTGAATTAACAAATCATCATATATCATTAATTATTCTGTAATTAAAGGATAAATTATCTTTTAACAAGTATAAGTAATCAAAACTTATTTCCTTTCAAAAATTGATCATTGCCACACACTTCTATTCAATAATGTGAAATATTACATAAAAGCCCTAAGAAACTTCAGAAAAATGTGTTGCACTTAACTCCAAATATCTGTATAAACTTCTGGAGATACATTTCAGCAATGTTTACATTAATAGTACCTGACTTGAAATATTTTCATTGTCTTTCAGAAGTGTTATAATGTTGGCCCTATGGCGTGTGTTGATATTCCTAATTTTCCTCAATTCAAAAGAAAATAATCAACGGATATAAGAATTATTTCTAACATTTGCATACATTAAATATAAAAATAAACATTAATAAGTGGAAAAACAAGTGATTCTTAGATAAATTTTCGAGATAAATTTATTTTATTTAAGATATATTTAATCATTGCCATTCAATTCCATTCAGCGAAATATTAAATAAAACCCCGAAGAAACTTCAGAAAATGATTTTGGGCTCAGACTATCTTTTAAACTTCTGGCGATACATTTCAGCAATATCTTCAACAGTGACTGTAAAGATTTCCATTGCCTTTTAGAAATGTTGTAATAACGCCCCCCCCCCTCCCAATTGTATTGAGAAATTTTTCTAAGTTCAAAAGAAAATAATTAATGAATATATGAGTTATTACTAGCATATATGATGATAAAATTAACAAAACATCATACATCATTAAACATTCTCTAGTTAAATTATATTTTTACAAATATATTTAATCAGAACTTTCGTTACTTTTAAAATCTATCATTGACACTGACTTCTCTTTAGTAATATGAAATATTACATAGAAGCCTTAAAAAACTTCAATAAAGCATGTTGTATTTAACTATAAATATCTGTATTAACTTCTGAAAATACATTTCACCCTTAATAATTAGAGATTTTCATTGCCTTTCAGAAATGTTATAATATCGGCCCCAAAGCATGTTTTGATACTTCTAATTTTCCTCAATTGAAAAGAAAATAGTCAATGGATATAAGAATTATTTCCAACATTTGCATACATTAAATGTAGAAATAGACATAAATAAGTGAAAAAAACAAGTGATTCTTAAATAGATTTTCGAGATAAATTTATTTCATGTCAGATATATTTAATCATCGCCATTCAGTTCCATTCAGCGAAATGTTAAATAAAACCTGAAAGAAACTTCAGAAAATCATTTTGGACTTAATCCTAAATATCTGAATAAACCTCTGGAGACACATTTAAGCAATATCTGCCTGAGTTAATGCTTATAGATTTTCATTGCCTTTCAGAAATCTTATAATATCGGCCCCAAAGCGTATCGGTATCTTTTCCTTAGTTCAATAATCAATGAATATAAAGGTTATTTTTAACATTTATGATGCTGAAATTAATAATACCTCACATATCATTAATAATTAATCTCCAATTAAGAGTTAATTTATCTTTTTACAAATATATTTAATCAAAATTTATTTCCTTCCTCAAATTTATTATTGCTACTCACTTCTGTTCAGCGATCTGAAATATTAAATAAGACTCCAAAGAAACTGAGAAAACTGTCTTTAACTTAACCCTAAATATCTGCATAAATCTCTAGATATACACTTTAAAAATACCTTCATTAATAGTGCTTGATTTAATGTTTGGAGACTTTCATTGCCTCTCTGAAATATATGGGGCCCCAAAGTGTGTTGAGAAGTTTTTCTTAGTTCAAAAGAAAATAATTGTTGAATTTCAGAGCCATTTCTATTACTTATGGCGATGAAATTAACAAATCATCAATCATCAGTAATTATTCTCGTATTAAAGGTTATACTATCTTTTTACAAATATATTTAATCAAAACTAATTTCCTTTTTAAAATTCATCATTGCCCCTTACTTCTGTTCAGTGATGTGAAATATTACATAAAAGCCCTAAGCAACATCAGAAAAATAATTTGGACTTAACTCCAAATATCTTTATAAACCCAAATCTCTGGAGATACATTTATGCAATATCTACATTAATAGTACATGACTTAAAAATTTTTTATTTACCTTGAGAAATGTTATAATATCGGCCCCAAAGAATATTTTGATATTTCTAATTTTCCTCAGTTCAAAAGAAAATCGTCATTGGATATAAGAATTATTTCTAACATTTGCATACTTTAAATATAGAAGTTAAAGTAAATAAGTGGAAAAACAAGTGATTGTTAAATGGATTTTCGAATTTTATTTTTCAGATATATTTAATAATTTCCACTCAATTCCATTCAGCGAAATGTTAAATAAAGCCTGAAAGAAACTTCAGAAAATGATTTTGGACTTAATCCTAAATATCTGAATAAACCCCTTGGAGATGCATTTAAGCAATATCTGCCTGAGTTACTATTTATAGATTTTCATTGCCTTTCAGAAATCTATAACATCGGTCCCAAAGCGTGTTTTGATATTTCTAATTTTCATCAATTCAAAAGAAAATAGTCAATGGATATAAGAATTATTTCTAACATTTGCATGCATTAAATGTAGAAGTAGGCATAAACAAATGTTAAACAAATGATTCTTAGATCGATTTTCGAGATAAATATATTTCATTTCATATATATTAAATCATTGCCATTCAACTCCATTCAGCAAATAGTTAAATAAAACCTGAAAGAAATTTCAGAAAATGATTTTGGACTTAATCCTAAATATCTGAATAACCCCCCCTGGAGATACATTTAAGCAATATCTGCCTGAGTTAGTGTTTATAGATTTTCATTGCCTTTTAGAAATCTTATAACATCGGTCCCAAAGCGTGTTTTGATATTTCTAATTTTCTCAATTCAAAAGAAAAGTCAATGGATATAAGAATTATTTCTAACATTTGCATGCATTAAATGTAGAAGTAGGCATAAACAAATGTTAAACAAATGATTCTTAGATCGATTTTCGAGATAAATATATTTCATTTCATATATATTAAATCATTGCCATTCAACTCCATTCAGCAAAATGTTAAATAAAACCTGAAAGAAATTTCAGAAAATGATTTTGGACTTAATCCTAATATCTGAATAAACCCCCCTGGAGATACATTTAAGCAGTATCTGCCTGAGTTAATGTTTATAGATTTTCATTGCCTTTCAGAAATCTTATAAAATTGGTCTCAAAGTGCACTGGGATCTTTCTTTTCCTTAGTTCAAAAGAATATAATCGATGAATATAAAGATTATTTCTAACATTTATGATGTTGAAATTAACAAAACATCACATATCATTGATAATTACTCTCTAATTAAGAGTTAACTTACCTTTTTACAAATATATTTTATCAAAATTTATTTCCTTCCTCAAATTTATCATTCCCTCTCATTTCTGTTCAGTGATGTGAAATATTAAATAAGACTCCAAAGACACATCAGGAAGTTATCTTAGACTTAACCCTAAATATCTGAAGATACATTTTAGCAATAACTTCATTAATAGTGGCTGACTTAATGTTTGAAGATTTTTATTGCCTTTCTGATGTATATTATATAGGCCCCAAAAGGTATTGAGATTTTTTTCCCGTAGTTCAAAAGAATATATTCAATAAGAAAGGTTATTTCTAATATTTATGATGATGAAATTAACAAGCCTCATATATCATTAATTATTCTCCAATTAAAAGATAAATTTTCTCTTTATGATTAATCAAAATTTCCTTCGTTTTTAAAATACACTTCTTTCACTCAAATTTATTTATAAATGTGAAATATTAAATAAAACTAAAAAAAAAAAAAAGAAAAAAAAACTTTAAAAAATTATTTTGGATTTAATCCTAAATATCTGAGCAAACCTCTGGAGATACATTTCAGTAATATCTTCATTAATAGCACCTGATTGTATATTCGAAGATTTTTATTGCCTTTCTGAAATACTATAATATGTGGCCCAAAGTGTATTGAGATTTTTCCCTTCATTCAAAAGAATGTACTCAATGAATAGAAAGGTTATTTTTAATATATATGATGATGAAATTAATAAATCTTCATATATCATTAATTATTCTATAATTAAAGGCTAAATTACCTTTTTACATTTAAGCAAAACCTCTTTCTTTTTTTAAAATATAATCATTTCCACTCACTCCAATTCAGTAACGTAAAATATTAAATAAAACTTCAGAAAATGATTTGGATTTCCTTTTTACATTTTAGAAAAACCTCTTTCCTTTTTAAAATATATCAATTCCACTCAATCCAATTCAGTAATGTAAAATATAAAATAAAACTTCAGAAAATTATTTGGATTTAACACATATTCGAATAAACCTCTGGAGTTAAAATTCAGCAATGTCTGTAATAATAATGCCTTATTTAATGTTTATAGATTTAAATTGCCTTTCAAAAATATTATAATAACAGTCCCAAAGAGTATTGAGATCCTTTCCTTAAATCAAAAGAATATAATGAACGACTATAAAAATTATTCATGACATTTACATAGGCTAAATAGAAAAGCACAAAAAAATTAGGGAGAAAACAAGATCATTTAAATCGATCTTCGAGGTAAATTTATTCAGTTTTCGGAGAGTTGAGTTGCATGATCACTTCGGCATGATTATTTTAAAAGGAAAGGAAAAAGAATGTAATATCTATTTGCAACTAACCCGAAAATTGTTTCATGATTTTACATTCTGATCTTTTCATGTCAGAAGAATATCACATAATTATTATTGCATTCTAATATCACAATTAATGGTAAGTAGAAGGATCTTATCCATTTCTTAGGCTATAGTATTTGCATTTTTTTTTTTTTAGAGCTGGAGAATTTACACGTCATTATTTCTTCTTATTTTATAATTTCATTTACATGACATTATTAACGCAAATATCATTGGTCAAAAGATTATATATACATATCTGCTAAAATATTCTTTCTTGTATACATATTCAATAAGTTGCTGCATAAAGTCCTATATTCATTAAGAAAAAAAAAAAAAAAAGATTATAAATTAAGCTGTGAAAATTTGTAGAACCTTAACGTGGCATTATGACCGCAGATTTTATTAGATTTCGAAATTTCAAGAGTTTCTGACATCATTGGATACTTACGAATACAACTGACTTTCTTTTCATTTCGCAATTCATCCTACTCTTAAAGAAATAGATGTGACAAACAAACAGATAATCATATTTTAATATAATAAACTAGCGAGCTACGCCCGCTAGCTGGGCCACTTTCTCCAAACGAACCTCGATATTAAGCAGTATATAATAAGCAAAAAAATTCATTTAATAAGCAAGTCTTGGTGTTCGAATCCTCAAGCACAAAAAAAGTAAATTAAAGAGCTATGGTTGTTATGCGCCGATTATTCCGTTAAAAATATGTGATTTCGCACAATGGGCGCTACGTATCCACCGTGCGAAGCCGGCCCACCAACGCTAGGCGCCATGGTCGCCATCGTCCCATTAAAAATATTTGGATTTGCACGGTTGGCACTGCGTGCCCATAAGACATTTTCTCGTATTTTTTAGTTCATCAGAAGCAGACTTTTACGCAGATTCTGAATATGTAATCAGTTTTTTTCTACTTTAAAACTGTCTGCATGATGGTTTAAGAAAAAACGCGCAAAAAAAAGTTTCGGCATTAAAAACTGCAAAAGACTGCTATTTAAAAAAAAAAAAAAAAAAAAAAAAAAAAAAAAATAAGTAATTTCATTAATATCACAAACAACATAACTAACAAATAATTTTGGCAGCTCGTTTTCCGTTTGTACTAACAAAAATTAGTATTAATCGCGTAAGTCTTAGGTTACACAATATTCGTGACAAAAAAAAGTAAATTAAAGAGCTATGGTTGTTATGCGCCCATTATCCCGTTAAAAATATGTGATTTCGCACAGAGGGCGCAACGCACCCACCGTGCGAAACCGGCCCACTAGCCTACCGCCCACCGGCGCTACGCGCCATGGTCTCCATCGTCCCGTTAAAAATATTTGGTTTTGCACGGTTGGCTCTGCGCGCTCATAAGACATTTTCTCGTATTTTTTGGTTCATCAGAAGCAGACTTTTACGCAGATTCTGAATATGTAATCAGTTTTTTCTACTTTAAAAACTGTCTGCATGATGGTTTAAGAAAAAACGCGCAAAAAAAGTTTCGGTATTAAAAACAGCAAAAGACTGCTATTAAAAAAAAAAAAAAAAAAAAAAAAAAAAAGTAATTTCATTAATATCACAAACAACATAACTAACAAATAATTTTGGCAGCTCGTTTTCCGTTTGTACTAACAGAAATTAGTATTAATCGCGTAAGTCTTAGGTTACACAATATTCGTGACAAAAAAAAGTAAATTAAAGAGCTATGGTTGTTATGCGCCCATTATCCCGTTAAAAATATGTGATTTCGCACAGAGGGCGCAAAGCACCCACCGTGCGAAGCCGGCCCACCAGCCTACCGCCCACCGGCGCTACGCGTCATGGTCGCCATCGTCCCGTTAAAAATATTTGGTTTTGCACGGTTGGCGCTGCGCGCTCATAAGACATTTTCTCGTACTTTTTGGTTCATCAGAAGCAGACTTTTACGCAGATTCTGAATATGTAATCAGTTTTTTTCTACTTTAAAAACTGTCTGCATGATGGTTTAAGAAAAAACGCGCAAAAAAAGTTTCGGTATTAAAAACTGCAAAAGACTGCTATTAAAAAAAATAATAATAATAATAATTTCATTAATATCACAAACAACATAACTAACAAATAATTTTGGCAGCTCGTTTTCCGTTTGTACTAACAGAAATTAGTATTAATCGCGTGTCTTAGGTTACACAATATTCGTGTATGCTACCAAAAAGAAAAAGTATGAAAATAAACCGTGTTTAACATTTTTTACCAATTAGTTCTTTTTCTCTTATAGATTCTTTGACAAAATGACAGGAGAAAAGGAGGTTTTCGGCTGGTTCTTCTTTTAGCCAAAAGGGAAAAGTTCTAGTCGTTCACCGCAAGGTGGCGCAGTGTTCTGCCTCAGAGCTCCGTGTGGGTGTGTGTATGTGTGTATTTTTGTCGGCCGATTATCTACGCTATGGGATATAGGCCCTATGGGGCGGGTTGCCCTCCGTGGGGGTCTTTCTAAGGGAACCTAACCCGTATTTACGCAAGGTTCGAAGAAAACCACGGAAAACTTCGAACGGTTAGGCCGACGGTCGCGATTGGGTTCGAACCCAGCACCTACCGTCTACCAGTTTGGAGGTCAGAACCTCGCGGCCACTGGTGGGGCTGAGCTCCGTGTGGGAAATGAGACGTTTTCCGTTCCGATTCCCGACCGGTTTTTAATTCATAACTTTTTTAATTTTGGTCCCACGGGCTCAAAAATGCCCGAAATGACTTTCCCGGAATTTTTCGAATCGATATACCTCTCGCGACTTCCAACTCTCCCGCGTTGCGAACTGTAATCGGCTTCAGACAGACAGACAGACACATAGAGGTGCACGGATTTTATTAGTATAGACTAGCGAGCTACGCCCGCTAGCTGGGCCACTTTTTCCAAAAGAACCTCGATATTAAGCAGTATATAATAAGCAAAAAAATTCATTTAATAAGCAAGTCTTGGTGTTCGAATCCTCAAGCACAAAAAAAAAAAAGTAAATTAAGGAGCCATGGTCCCGTTAAAAATATGTGATTTCTCACTGTGGGCCACGTGCACTTGAAAAAAAAAGATTGTGGATCGGAGCTATGGTCGCTTCGCGCCCATAGTCCCGTTAAAAATATTTGGTTTTGCACGGTGAGCACTACGCGCCCATAAGACATTTTTTCGTATTTTTTAGTTCATCAGAAGCAGATTTTTACGCAGATTCTGAATATGTAATCAGTTTTTTTCTACTTTAAAAACTGTCTGCATGATGGTTTAAGAAAAAACGCGCAAAAAAAAGTTTCGATAGTCCTGTTTCATTTCTAAGTTCAATATTTTAGCGAAAACTACGGTAAATATTCTACGGCAAGTCAAAAAAATTGATGCGAAAAAAAAAAAAAACGCAATTAGCGCCGGTAGAAAAAGCGGTTTTCGGCTGTTACTTCTTTTAGCCAAAGGGGAAAAATTCATGTCCTTCACCGCAATGTGGCGCAGTGTTCTGCTTCCGAGATTTGTTTGGGAATTGAGATATTTTTCGTTCCGATTCCCAAGGGGTTTTTAATTCATAACTTTTTTTATTTTGGTCCCACGGTCTCGAAAATGCCTGAAGTGACTTTCTCGGAATTTTTCCAATCGAAAGACACTTCTCGCGACTTCCAACTCGCCCGCGTTGCGAACTGTAATCGGCTTCAAGCAGACAGACAGACAGAGGCGCACGGATTTTATTAGTATAGATAGTCTGCCATTAACTTTCATTGTGGAATGTAAAATATTAAATATAACATCCCATGAAACGTCAGAAAATGATTTTGGATTTTATCCAAAACTCTACATAAATATCTAGGGATTTATGTGAGTAATAATATATGTGAGTAATAATCAGTGACAAAGCAGTTTAAAAATTATGCAAGGGGATCAAGCAAATTAATTGTGCAATTAGTATTATCCATAACATAATTAATGAAATATTTATTAGAATAACAATTATTCGTTTAAATTAATTATTAATGCCGTTTTCATGAAAATAATATTTTAATAAGACGATTTAAAATATTGAATTCTAAGGAGTTCAGATAATAAAATTAATGAAATAACTGGGGAGTTAAGAGGCAGATTAATTAACAACAGACTAATTAATAGCTTTAATTTAAAAGAAGTTAATCAATGAAAGTAAGGTATATTTACCATATTTGCGTAAATTAAATAAAAGAGGTTGACAATTTGCTGTAAATTTTGATTTTGGTTCGGATAGTTAAGTTACATGATCATTTTTAGGGGCGTTCGTATTATGTAAATGCGTAGCATTTATAGTCATCATTCAATCCGTCCATCATATTTTAATATAATAGATAGACTGACATGTACTTTTATTATGGAATGTGAAATATTAAATATAACATCCCCTGAAACGTCAGAAAATGATTTTGGATTTTATCCAAAACTCTACATAAATCTCAAGGGATTTATGTGAGTAATATAGACTTAAATATTCCAACGTTAATCTTTGGAGATTGTCATCAGTAGCAAAGCTGTTTAAAAATTATGCAAGGGGATCAAGGAAATAAATTGTGCAATTAGGATAATTAATAGGATAACATAATTAATGAATTGTTTATTAGAATAACAATTATTCGTTTAAATTAATTATTAATGCCATTTTTATGAAAATAAAATTTTAATTAGACGATTTTAAATATTGAATTCTAAGGAGTTCAGATTATAAAATTAATAAAACAACAGGGGATTTAGGAGACATATCCCCTTTTAGAAAGCAAACTAATAAATAGCTTTAATTCAAGCTAATGAACGAAAGCAAAATATAGAGGGAACTAGGGATACTTGGCAAAATTGTTAGTTTTAGATTTTTATTTTATTTATTATTATTTTTTAATATCAGGTATGGGTATGTAAATGCAGTCTGTATATACGTAATGAAGTATTGCATAATATTTATTATTATTGTTCGGAAGTATTAATTATAAACGTAGTAAAATGTTGAATACTTAAAACTTTCAATTTGAATCGTTTCTCAATATATAGGAGATACTTGACCCACCCATTAAGAGTACTTGACCCAAGTTTTAAATTTGAGAGTCTGGTTTAAAATTATAAACAAAACGCTTTTACTTAAGATTGAAATTTACATTAATATTAATACTTTTTTTTTTTTTTTTTTTTGGTCAAACAAAATTACTACTTTTAATGTTCATTACGTTGCCGTCGCAAGCCTAATATTAATATGCCCAGTTTAAATTTTTATTGTAGCAAGTTCAAAATTTTAGCAGTCTGAAAGCTCATTCTCTGCCAAAACATGTTACAGAATAAGAAAACAACAATTTATTTGACTCCAAATGTAAAACCATGTTTAAACAGAAAACATCTATCATTAATATCGAAAACTCAGATAAATAAAAAATAGCTAGATTTGGTCAGAATCAACTTGTGATACATAATTATTCGTTCCAGCCCATTTAAATCGTGTACCATCTATTCTTCTTGCAAACTCAATAGTAAAAACGTCAGAATTAATTTCAAGAACCTTTCCAACAAATCTTCTTACATTCCGTTTCCCACAATATTTGACAAGAATCCAGTCTACTTATAATATCTATACTTATAATATTTAATGTTTTAATATTTTTAATTCATAAATAAAACAGGCTAAATGCATTTGAATAGTACTAATCTTAATTTTGGGTCAAGTACTTCTAGACGACATCGCTTCTGGAAATTTAATTTAGAAGCAAATAAAATAAATTGGAATATTTTTTTCTTGCAAACGAGCTGAAAAAAAAGTGGTTAAAAAATCGCTTGGAAAAAATTCTTTAATAAATTTATATTCTATGTGTTAAAATAGCTGATCAACAAAGCTGACCATTTGTGACATTTTAAAACTTCAAAAAATATTAAACATATAATTTAACAGTATTTTATCAACCAAAAAAGAAAGATGCATCATTTGAAAGCACACAAAAGAAAAAAGTTTACAATATTAATTTTCTAATAAAAAAAAAAAAAAATAGAAAATACGTATGCAAAGATTAATAGAGAATGTGAAATTCCTTAATTCAAAAGAAGATAATCAACAGAAGCAAAAGTTATTTACGACATTCGAATAGATTAAATAGAAGAAGTTGATATATGGGTGTGAATTTTGATTTTGATTCAAATAGTTCAGTTACATGATCGATTATGGAAATTTAATTTAGAATAAATTAAATAAATTAGAATATTTACTTGCAATCGAGCCGAAAGAAAAGTCGGTAAACGTAAGCATTTGACAAAAATTCCTTAATAAATTTACATTAAAGAAGCTGACTAGCTGTGAATAAGATTTTAAAATTTTAAGTAAAATTAAACATTTAATTTAGGCATATTTAAACAAAAAGAATTTAAAGAGAAGTTTACACAAGACAAAAGTTAAAAATATTAATTTTCTGAGGAGAAATTTAAAAATACGTATGCATTTCATGCTTATATCAGAGTTGCACTTGGAGAGTTAAACGTAAAATATGATTAACTCACAGCCTTAATTTTGGAAAAGATAAAGGAAACAAGAGATTTTAATCATATTTCCATATATTAAACAGAACAAAGCCAAAAATTGGGGGTAAATTTTAATTTTGTTTGGGACATTTAAGTTACATGATCACATTTGGAAAATTAATTTAGCGGCAAATAAAAGAAATTGGAACATTTACTTGTATTAGAGCCAAAAGAAAAGTACATGAACATCCTCTTTTGGCAAAAATTCCACATTAAACTGACATAAGAAATACTTGGGGTATATAAATAGATTTCATATGTTTACTGGTTTTTACCCGAATAGTTAAAAGTTAAAAGCACTACATTCAAATAAACAGTTTTTACTGGATATAGCTTAATAGAGTCGAACTTCTTCATAACGAAATCTCTGTTTAACGAAATTTTCTGCTGAACATTAACTTTGAGCACCGTTAACATCCAAATTAATCTCCATAATACAGAAAATATATTCTATATAACGAAGTTTTTCCACTTTCGTGTGTATGCAACATATAGCGATGGATGTATGAATTTATTTCAGCGGATTGTATGAAAATGTAATTATTTCTTTATTTAGTCATTTCAAAAGAAGAAATGCTAAAAACCTTTGATGCAATAAAAGTAACTGAAAAATTGAAGTACTCAAAAATGAGTAAATCGATGTACTCATATCAAACTGAGTATTAATTGGATCAAAAATTAACCTAATGCTTTCTCAATTTTGATACATCACATGTTATAAAGCCCAAACAATGATTCTTCATAATTAATCAATTAAACTTAGCTTATTAATAATTTTGAACGAAAAGTAAATGTCAATCAATTTTTGCTTTAATATGTGGGTTCAAAGGGCGCTACATAACGATTTATATTTAAACACACACGGAATCAAAAATGAGTGCATGTGGTTCTCAATTTTGAGTATATTTGGATTGGAGCTATTTTGAGTATGTAACATGTATGTTGAGTATGCGAGTTTAAAAGTGAG
This sequence comes from Maratus speculifer, assembly GCA_964019185.1. Lineage (NCBI taxonomy): Eukaryota > Metazoa > Arthropoda > Arachnida > Araneae > Salticidae > Maratus > Maratus speculifer. The sequence continues at coordinate 61,443,182 of OZ025300.1, forward strand.
TACTTTTGACTCAATTTTGAGTACCCATTTTTTCCAGTGTATATGATTCCAGTTTTGTTACAGATGAATTATTCGGATACTTACAAAAGTGCGAAAAATTTTACGAACAATGTATTTTCTAGAAGAAAATTTTACAAAGTAAAATAATATTACAGACTTTTTTCAAATTGAGTAATTGGAATACTGTGGTAAAAAGAGGGAGAAGAGGGCTACGCCACCCTTTAGTTTTCGTTTACTTCTCTTTATTTTGACATTTTTAGACTTTATTCAAATTAAATTTTGCTCATATGTCTTCATTACACAAAAAAGTTATCGCCCGAAAAAAAAATTACATTTTTTTTCAATATTTTCATTTTATGTGCACTTTTCATTATATACAATTGTATTTTCCCTAATAGCATGCATGGTCACAGTGACGTCACTGTAAATCACTTTGGTCACATCACATCTGTGACCAAAATGCCACCTCTCAGTGACGTCACATTGTGACTGAGATGTGACTTTCTTAAAAATCATTACAAATTTATAAATACCCTTCAGAACATGTTATTTACTTTAAAAAACATGTTTCTGGCAATTTAAGTATCGTCGCTTTTGTCACAGTTTCGTCACAATGTTAATGTCAAATTACCGTATTTTCGGGTGTATAGTCCGCGGCTTATACAAGAAAAAAACCTTCGAAAAAGCTGCTGCGGCTTATACACGATGGGGGTTATACATAGATTTTTTTTTTTTTTAAAGTTGGAAATCGTGTTATTTTTTCTACAATTTTTAAATTTCAAAAAATTTGAAAAAAAAGCATCGAAATTTGTAAATTTTTTTCGCTATGCCGCGAAATATAGAGAGTTCTCTCATGTTTGTAAAAGCTTTTTTTTATTATTATTATTATTATTGTTTAAATACAGTTATTTCTGGGTTTGGAAGAACTGTCGCAACTATCGCCAAGTGCTGCACTAACCGGCAGCGAGAAATAATGACGCTCCAACGCAGTTTGCTCTTGATTTTAGAGGGTAAAAACAAAAGTATAACATGTTACTTATTTTAAACTTACTTTTTGCTGAATAAGTCGTTGAAGGATTCAAACGAAATCACGGAATCGGTCGGAAACTCCGAAAAGGGCAAAGTCCTTGGACTAGTTCCGAAATGAAACAATTCCGAAAAGGTTCGATTCCTCGGACTCGTTCCGAAAAGGAGCAATTCCTATGACTCGTTCCGTAATGAAACGACTCTGAAAAGGAAGGATTTCTCGGAATCGTTCCGAAAAAGACCGACTCCTCTGAATCGTTCCGAAATGACGTAAATACACACTTTTTTTTTTCTTTGACACAGGGCAGGGTAGATTATTTTTTTTTTAATAAACTAAAAATGATCTTAAACTAAAAATTGTCAAGGTAGGAAAGGTTCCGTATTTTTGGATTTTGTACTCTACAAACACAAAGGGGTGCTGCAGCACCGATTCGCTAGCAAACTATATTTTCCGATATTTTATTCATAGATTTTTAAGGTCTCGCGTATAAATCGATCCCCCTCCACTTTGAAATTCTTTTTTGTCTAAAATTTCTCGACTTATACGCACATATATACTTTAATGGCTTCTAACTTCGAACCCTGATCGAAATATACGTTCATAAATGGTGTATAGCCCGCGGACTATACACCGATGCATCTCCGCGGCTTATACACGAACTTTTTTTACTACACTGCTCGATTTAGGAGTGCGGGCTATACACCCGAAAATACGGTAGTCACAAATGACACATTTTTCACAAATTTGTCACATTGTGACCAATTTGTGAAACGTCACAAAAGAGCTCTAAAACGGCCATAACGACTTCACATTTTAGTCACTGTGACTTCACATCGACGTCACGTGACGTCACATTGACAATCGATGGTTTCACAACGACGTTGCAGTGACGTCACCATACTTTACGGGTTATTAGCAGACCCGTAATAATATTTGTTCCATGTAGGCAGACGATAATGCAGCAGTGAGCTGCGAGTGAGTGTTATTTCTTTAATAAAGTGTTTTTTAATATAACCAGTGCCTATGAAGAATTGTGTTGTGTGTGCATTTAATAATTAGCATGGACCGCCGAGCCGTAAGGTGAAAATAATTATTTATGAGAATGAAAAATCATGGAATTTGAACGATGTGCTGATGCGATATTAAGAGTTCTATTATAGATCTGTCAACGTTTAACATGAGAATCTTCGAATAATATCGAGCTCAACAAGTGAAATATTGTGTTTAAGATGATCAATTTAAGAATTATAATGAGTCTTCCTCGGAATTTCGCAGCGATTTGAGTGAGGTAAGAGCAATTTTTTAGTTTATTTTGATTTAATTATGTCTGTTATTGATAATCTAAATAAACACGAGCTTAAGCTTGTAGTTGAGGAATTGGGTTTAACTGCTCCTGAAAGTAGTAAAATTATTGATTTAAGAAATATTATAGAGAATAGTGAATATTACTCAAATGAGCAGTTATTAAAAAGCATCGTTAATTCGGTTGTTGAGGAGTATAAATCACGAACAGAAACTGAGAAAACAAAATTAGAATTAGAAAAAATTAAATTAGCGCAGTTAGAAAAAGAGTTAGAATTAGCAAATATTCGTAAAGAACCATCCCAAAATTCGGAATTTGAAAAAATTAAACTAGCTCAGTTAGAGAAAGAATTAGAAATAGCCAAATTGCGTAAAGAATCTCGGGAAAATTTGCCGTCCGTAACAGAAAAATCGGAAACGGAAATAGGGAACAATAACTTGGAAAGTTTTATTAAAAGTATTAAAACTTTAACTATTCCTTTACCAACGAGAGCTGAGTCATTTAATCTTTTTTTTCAATCTCTTGAGAAAGCGTTTCGAACTAAAAATGTACCTGAAGAGTTTAAGGCCGAAATTCTGTTAAATATTCTCGGCGAAAAAGCGAGCAATTTAATGATCTATTTATCAGAGGAAGAGTTGATTAGTTATGATAAATTGAAAAATATAGTGTTAAGGGAATTTCAACCTACGGCACAAGAATGTTTAAACAATTTCAAGAGTGCGCAAAAATTACCGTCGGAAAGTTACGTTCAATTTGCAGCTAGGCTGAGTTCAATTTTTCAGTATTACTGTAATTTGCGTGAGGTAAATGATTTTAAATCATTATGCGATCTGATTGTTTCAGATAAAATTTTCAGTTCTTTAGATCGCGAATTAATGAATCATATCGCAATTAAACAATCAGAGTCATATTTTAAACCACAGCAACTAGGAAGAGAATGCGATATTTTTTTGTCGATTAAAAATAAATCTAAAGGTGAATCAAATGTGTATTCGAGAAACACGATAAATGAAAATAAACGTATAGCGACAAATAAATTTCAAAATCGGCCTCAAAAGAGCACTTCAAATATATTTTTTTCGGAAACAAAAAATGTAAAATGTGTCTTGTGTAAATCTAATGAGTATCACGGTTTACATTCTTGTCCGCAATTCAAAAAACTGTCCATTAAAGATAGAGTAGAAGTTGTGAAATTAAATAAAGCATGTTTCAAATGTTTAAATTATAATTGCTGCGTACAGAAATGTAAGTCTAAAAATTGTGCTAGATGTAACCTACCGCATTCTGAGCTAATACATTTTTCTAGAGAAGAAAAGGAATTAAATAATAAAAATAAAAATTTTGGTCATGTGTTTCAATCGGCTGCAGGAATAAAAAATTCACAACCCGAGGAAATCCTTTCCTACCCTCCGAGTCAGACTGTCGCCTCTAGTTTTGTGAAAAATAAAACAAAATCCGTTTTATTAAGTACGGCGCGTATCCTCATTAAAGATAAGTTCTCGGAATGGCAGGAAGTTAGATGTTTACTAGATGTCGGTTCACAAGCATGTTTGATTACTTCGCAGTGTGCTAATCGATTGCAGCTTAGAATTAATAAAACGAATACTTTAATTTCATGTTTGGATGACACTTCTATGACAATAAAAGGCTGCGTAAATACAAAAATCGCGAATAGAGATAAAAGTTTTGAAAGAGAATTGACTATGCTAGTAGTAAGGAAAATTACAGATTTAATTCCGCAACAAGTGGTTAACATAAATGTTGAAGTACCAGAATTAACTATATTAGCAGATTATAGATTTAATTTCCCTGATAAAATTGATATGTTGTTGGGTGCAGAAATATTTTATGAGTTATTAAGACCGGGACAAATATATTCTCAGAGTTCAAATTTACTTTTGCAAAATACTGTATTTGGGTATGTGGCTAGTCGATGCATAGAGCAGGAAAGTGATGTAAAAGTTCATTGTGGGCTAATTCGGGAGGAAGATTTAAACCAAACATTAAAAAAGTTTTGGGAAGTTGAAAACGTCGAAGTAGAGTTATCAAAAAGTAAGGAATTTGAGATATGTGAGCAGCATTTTGCGCGTACGCATTGGAGAAATGAGGAAGGGAGATACGTGGTGAAAATGCCTTTAAAGGAAAATCCTTCGTGTTTAGGCCAATCAAGGGAGCTTGCTCTTAAAAAACTCAAATCGCTGTGGACTCGCTTATCAAAAGATAAGAAATACTTCAAATTGTATAAAGATTTTTTAAATGAATATGAAATGTTGGGGCATATGAAACAGGTTAAAGAAGTGAAAGAACCTGACGTCGTATATTATGCTCCACATCATGGCATTTTTAGACCAGAAAAGTCCACCACAAAACTGAGAGTTGTATTTAACTGTTCTGCCACAACAACAAATGGCACATCACTTAATTCATTGCAATATAATGGCGGTGTTATTCAGAATGATTTATTCACAATTATGGTTAGTTTTCGAGAGCATATTTATGCACTGACTGCGGATATTCAAATGATGTATCGAATGATCAATATTGATCCTAGTCAGCACGCATTGCAGAGAATTTTGTGGAACGATAATTTCGAAGAAGAGCCTAAAATTTTTGAACTACAGACCGTTACATACGGTACGGTTAGTGCGCCTTATTTAGCAATGAAAACTCTCAACCAGCTATCGATTGATGAAGGAGATAATTATCCGATGGCAGCATCGGTTCTTCGAGAAAATATTTACATGGATGATATTTTGTGCGGTGCACCTACGCTTGAAGAAGCCAAAGAGTTGCAGCGGCAGCTCATAGCAATTATGCATAAAGCAGGTATGAGACTCCATAAGTGGTGTACAAGTGATAAAAATCTTTCGCTGACATATGAAGAAGGGTACAAATTTGAAAATGAAATTGAAACTAAAACATTAGGGGTTTCGTGGAACCCAAGAGATGATTGTTTCACTTTTCGAGTTAAGGTGGAACTGAACAATTCCTACACAAAGCGAGAAGTATTGTCAACAATCGCGAGACTCTTTGATCCATTGGGACTTCTTGGTCCAGTTATATCTAAAGCCAAAATACTAATGCAAAAATTGTGGAGAATCAATATTGACTGGGATGACGAGCTTCCTGAATCAGAGTTTCATGAGTGGCATCAATTTCTTACGTCATTTAAATGTGTAAATAATATAAAAATTTGTAGGCGTATTATAATTGAAAACCCAGAAATCATAGAAATACACGGGTTTGCTGACGCCTCAGAACGTTGCTATGGGGCAGCAGTTTATTGCAAATCCAGTGATTCCTTAGGAAATGTGATGGTGAATTTAATCGCTAGCAAGTCGCGAGTTACACCGATAAAGAGTCTAACTATTCCAAGATTGGAGTTATGTGCAGCAGTGTTGCTAACCAAACTGGTAAACAGAGTATTATCATCCATGAAAGTAATAGTGACTAATGTTTTTCTTTGGTCAGATTCAATGATTGTGTTAGCATGGATTCAAAAGGAACCTATCGACCTAAAGCAATTTGTTCAAAATCGAGTGGCTAACATACAAGAAAACTCTAGTGCTGAACAGTGGCATCATATTTGCTCAGAAGAAAATCCTGCTGACAAACTTTCCAGAGGTATGGATCCTGACAAACTTGCAAACTGTGACTTGTGGTGGAAGGGACCTTCATTTCTTCAAAACAGTGATTATCCTCAACGTACAATAACCATGCCAGAAACAAATGATGAGTTCAATAAAGAGCTCAAATTTAATGTTAAATCCTCGAATGAATTTAATGTTATAAGTTTTAATATCACCGAGAATTGTTTTGTATATAACTTGATTAATCTTAGTAATAATTATTTAACGATTGTGCGTATTCTTAGTTATATTTTCAGATTTGTGATGAATACAAGAAACCCTCTTTATAAGTGTAATGGACCCTTGAGTACGTCAGAACTGGAATTGGCAGAGAAATATTTAATTAAATTAGTGCAAAATGAAGCCTTCAGTACCGACATACATAGTCTTCAGACTAAAGGATCGGTAAGTCAGAGTAGCAAGTTAAAAGGCCTCAACCCTTACTTAGATGAATTTGGAGTTTTAAGGGTTGGTGGCAGGTTAAATAATAGTAATTTAAATTTTTCAAAAAAGCACCCAGCTATTTTACCAAAGAGTAATAAATTTACTGTAATTGTTATAAATTATTATCATAAGAAATATTTGCATGTTGGTGCGTCAACTTTACTATCCTTAGTAAGAAATAAATTTTGGCCAATAAATGGTCGTGCAATGTGTCGAAAGGTGGTTCATCAGTGCATTCCATATTTTAAAGCTAAACCAGTTATTGCAAATCAATTGATGGGCGATTTGCCCAGGGATAGAGTCCAATTAGACTATTGCTTTAATATTTCGGGTGTTGATCTGTGTGGGCCATTTATGATCAAAATTGGTTATGCACGTAGGACCATCTTACAAAAAATTTATGTCTGTATTTTTGTTTGTTTTGTATTTAAGGCTATACACATAGAAATTGTTTCAGATTTAACTTCCGAATCATTTATTGCGGCACTGAAAAGATTCATAGCACGCAGAGGTAAATGTGCCAAATTGTATTCTGATAATGCAAAAAATTTTATTGGGGCAGATAAAACACTTAGGGTCTTTTATGAATTAGTAAGAAAACCTGATGAGAAATTAGCAGCATATTTGTCTAGTGAAGGCATTGAGTGGAAATTTATTCCCCCCAGATCACCCAATTTCGGGGGTCTTTGGGAGGCCGCAATAAAATCCTTTAAATTTCATTTTAAGAGAATTGTGGGAGGTGCTAATCTCACTTATGAGGAATTTCTTACAGTAGTGATACAAATAGAGGGAATATTAAATTCGAGGCCTTTGAGTCCGTTATCAGATGACGCAGATGATTTTGGAGTCCTAACTCCAGCTCATTTTCTTATAAACAGACCATTAAATGTCATTATTGATCCTGATTTAACCAATATAAAAGAAAATCGCCTCAAAAAATGGCAAAGAATAACTAAAATTGTACAATTTTTTTGGCGCAAATGGCACCATAATTATTTAAGTGAATTACAACAGAGGGGTAAGTGGAGATTTGAAAAGGATAGTGTAAAAATAGGAGATCTAGTGTTGTTAGTAGAGGAAAATATATCCAGCAATAAGTGGCCTTTAGGCAGAATTATTGAAGTATATTATGGTAATGATAAGAAAATTCGCGTAGTTCAGGTAAAAACTCAGAATGGAATTTTTAAAGGATCGATTAGTAAAATATGTATTTTACCTATGCCTGAAACCCATAGTACTTAAAAAAAAAAGTGTATATATATATGTGTGTGTGTGAGAGTTATATTGTTTTTTTCTTTCAATTTTATATTTAAGTAACATATATAGTGAACTTTTGTATTTATTTGTGTAATTAGTGTACTTAGTAAAAAAAGAGTTATTATTGAATGTGAAACATGTCAATGGGGGCCGGTATGTTCCATGTAGGCAGACGATAATGCAGCAGTGAGCTGCGAGTGAGTGTTATTTCTTTAATAAAGTGTTTTTTAATATAACCAGTGCCTATGAAGAATTGTGTTGTGTGTGCATTTAATAATTAACAATATTCTTAAATGAACATGAAATTTCGTCATATGAGAATAAGATGGTTCTATCTGGCAAAAACTTATTTTGCAGTTAAAACACTTTGAAAATCAGCATGCTTTGTACGTGCAACTACTGAAATTTGGAAAACACTTTTGGCATTAATAACTTCACTTATAGGTTATATAGTATATAAGCAATTCTACAAAATCAAAATTCGTAAATAATATTTTCATGGGATTTTTTTTTTTTACATTTAAAAAATTTAATAAAATCATAAAACGACGTGTCTTGTTTAGAATAACAGAGTTCTGTCATAAAATAGACATGTTATTCTTAATTTGTGTAGCTTTTAATTGCTTAACAATGTAAAATTAGTAATATAAATCGAATATACATCACTGGATAGTAAAATATTTAGTACTCACTTTATTTTAATAGAATAACAGCAATTTGCGGCATCCACTTACTCAATCTGTCATTTAGACAGCTCGGCAGAATAAATCGCAGGTAAAGGAACTTCGTATAACAAAGGGTACGTAGTATACTATTATTTTAACATAATCAAACTGATTGGTAAATTTATCATACGAATTGAATATTTCCAAATGAGCGAGAAATTGTCCAGGACGGTAAATTTTCGCTTATTATATGTTCCTTATATATACAGTTCCTTTACCTGCGGTTTATTCTGTCGAGCTGTCTAAATGACAAACCAGATGTTATGATCTATAAGGTTTCTGAGCGAAAAATGACCGCCGGTTGTCACCCAGTTAGCTTAAACGGTTAAGCATTGGCTTTGTAAACCAAGGATCTGGGATTGATTACCGGCCTGAGCAAATCTTCGCTCAGTTGGAAATGTTCAATTCGTATGATATTGAAAGTTACCTTTGCTGCCATTATCTTTTGTGTAATATTCAGATTTATCAAATAAGTTCCACCATAAAACTTCAAAATGATTTTGAATTTCACTTCTTACTTAAGTTTTTCACAGATATCTAAATAAATCCCTGGAGGTTCATTTGAATAATATATATTTTAATATTGAAAGAATTAATATTGATTAATTTTTCGTTGCCCTTCGGAAAAATTCTAGTCCCGTCCTAAGTGTATTTGCCTTACGTAATTCTCCCGAATTCAAAAGAAAATAATTAACTGAAATTAGAGCTGTTTATGAAATTGCATTGATTACAAAAAGTAAATAAAAATAAAAGGGGGAAAATAATGTTCTTAAACTGATCTTCATAGTAAATTTACTCTAAGAGCATTAGAGTTGCATGATAGCTTAATCAAGATTAATTTAATGGCAAATAAAAGAGAATCGAATATTTATTTGTAAACTCGATATAAGAGAAAAACAGAGCATGCAAGCTATTTTGGGTTAAATTCGATATTAAATTTGCAGCAAAATATCTGAATCCATAAGTATGTTTTTTAATTATCCTATGTTACTGCATAAAAACATTCTAATGAAAATTAATATTGATAACGATTTCGTTGCCCTTCGGAAAAGTCCTAGTCCCGTCCTAAGTGTATTTGCCTTACGTAATTTCCCCAAATTCAAAATAAAATAATTAACTCAAGCTAGAACTGTTTATAACATTGCATTGATTACAAAAAGTAAGGAAAAAATAAAAGGGGGGAAATAATGTTCTTAAATTGATCTTCAAAGTAAGTTTATTGTAAGAACGTTGGAGTTGCATGATAGCTTCATGAAGATTAATTTAATGGCAAATAAAAGAGAATAAAATTTTTATTTGTAAACTGAAACACGAGAAAAACAGAGCGTGCAAGCTATTTTGGGTTAAACTCGGTATTGAATTTGCAGCAAAATATCTGGATCCATAAGTATGTTTTTTAATTATCCTATGTTGCTGCATAAAAACATTCTAATGAAAATTAATATTGATAAATATTTCGTTGCCCTTCGGAAAAGTTCTAGTCCCGCCCAAAGTGTATTTGCCTTACGTAATTTTCCCGAATTCAAAAGAAAATAATTAACTCAAACTGGACCTGTTTATACCATTGCATTGATTACATAAAATAAAGAAAAATAAACGAAGGAAAATATTGTTCTTAAACTGATCTTCAAAGTAAATTTATTCTAAGAACATTGCAGTTGCATGATAGCTTCATCAAGATTAATTTAATGGCAAATAAAAGAGAATGGAATATTTATTTGTAAACTCGATAAAATATATATATATATATTGGATCAAATCTTATATTAAATTTGCAGCATATTATCTGGATCCATAAGCATATTTTGTTATTATATTATTGCATGAAAACATTCTAATGAAAAATGTATTAGTCAAATAATTTTTTTCTTCAATTATTTTTATTTTTAATTATTTTTACTATTTATTTATTTAATTTACTTTGAGGTAAGCGCTACAGCTATTCGCCGGAATAACCTCCAATGATCACAAGAAACCATACAGAACACTTTATTTCAGAATATCCAGTATATACATTATCACAGGGACAACACAGACACCCATGCCGCTAGCTGGACTCGAACCAGGGACCAGCGGTGTGGGAGCAGCCTCCACTACCATCCACGCCACTGGGTCGGCCTTATTTTTACCTAAAATCAATTTTATTTTTATTATTTTTTTTATGTATTTATTCTTATTATTTATTTATTTATTCATTTAGTAGTATTATTTATTTTTTTTTATTATTATGATTATTACTTGTTATTCAGCATTATGATTATTTATTATTAAGATTATTATGATCAGTATTATGATTAATTATTATTATTAACGTTATTATTTATAGCATTTAGCATTTATTATTGAATTATTTATATCATGAAGTTAGTATTTTTTTATCTAAGAAACTATAAATATCATAAAATTTCGCAATAAATTTTTATACGTATTTGAGTTATAGTGATTCAAATTAAAATTGTTCTTCAAAATTACTTAAATGATAGAAATAAAAAACTTATTTTAACAATACATACATGTATGAACTATTTAACAGTGAATATATACCAGCAGTAGAAAGCCTCTATAATGTGTATCAATATTTTTTGTAATTCAATTTTGATTTTTTATTGAATAATTATAAGATATTGAACAATAGCTAAAATGTATAACTTTGATATAATGTAAGGAATAGTGCAGCTTATGGTTTAAAAACAATTCTAGTTATGTGATTGATTAAGAAATTCTAATAATGAGTTTTATTAAATAAAATACCTATAAAACTTCAGTAAATGATTTTGAATTTCATTTTTGAAGCTCTTCAAAGATATCCAAATAAGTCTCTAAAGATTTATTCCAAAAATGACTATTTTAGTATTGAAAAAATTAATATTGGTAAATATTTCGTTGCCCTTCGAATTTGGAAAAGTCCTAGTCCCGTCCTAAATGTATTTGTCTTACATAATTTTCCCGAATTCAAAAGAAAATAATTAGCTCAAGCTAGAACTGTTTATTACATTGCATTGATTACATAAAGTAAAGTAAAATAAAAGGGGAAAAATAACATTATTAAACTGATCTTCAAAGTAAATTTACTCTAAGAACGTTGGAGTTGCATGGTAGCTTCATTAAGATTAATTTATAGGCAAAAGAAAAAAAAAAAAAGAAAAAAAAAGAGAGAGAGAGAGAGAGAATGGAATATTTATTTGTAAACTAGATACAAAAAACAGAGTGTGCAAGCTATATTGGGTTAAACTCGATTTTAAATTTGTAGCAAAATATCTGGATAAATAAGTATGTTTTTTCATTATCCATCCTATGTTACTGCATAAAAACATTTTGATGAAAATTAATATTGATGAAAACATTTCGGTTACCTTCGGAAAAGTTCTAGTCCCGCCTTAAATGTATTTATTTGCCTTGCGTAATTTTCTCAAATTCAAAAGAAAATAATTAACTAGAGATAGAACAGTTTATAAAATTGCATTGATTACATAAAGAAAAGAAAATTAAAGGGGGGAAAATAATGCTCTTAAACTGATCCTCAAAGAAAGTTTATTCTAAGAACATTAGAGTTGCATGATAGCTTCATCAAGATTAATTTAATAGCAAATAAAAGAGAATAGAATATTTATTTGTAAACTCGATACAAGGAAAAAAAATACAGTTCGTGCAAGCTATTTTGGGTCAAATTCGATATTTAATTTGCAGCAAAATACCTGGATCCAGAAGTCTATTTTGTAGTTATCATATGTTATTGCATAAAAACATTTTAATGAAAAATGTATTAGGTAAAAAATAACTTATTTTTATCTTGAATTCTTTTTACATATAACTCTATTTTATCTAATGTATTATTTATTTTCTACATTTATTCTCATTATTTATTTATTTATTGTTATGTTTTTTTTTTTATTTTAATTATTGGGATTTTTACTTGTTAATCAGTACTATGAAGCTTTATTATTAAGATTATTATTAATATAACCACTATCGAATTTACGATTTTTCTTGAACTATTTATATCATTATTTTTTATCTAAAAAACTATAAATATCATCAAATTACGCAATTAATTTTTATACATATTTGAGTTATAGTGTTCAAATTGAAATTATTTTTCAAAATTACTTAAAAAATGGAAATGAAAAACTTATTTTAACAAAACGTACATATACGAACTGTTTAACAGTAAATATATACCAGCCGTAGAAAGCCTCTAACGTATAGCAATAATTTTTTGAAAATTCCATTTTGATTTTTTTATTAAATAATTATAAGATATTGAATAATATCTAAAATATATATTGAAATATTTAACTTTGATTATGGAGCTTATGATTAAAAGAAAAAAAAATCTATGGATAAGATTTATTTAAAAAATCTAATAATGTGATTTATTAAATAAAATACTTAGAAAACTTCAGTAAATGATTTTGAATTTTATTTCTCAAGTTCTTCATAGATATTTAAACGAGTCCCTGAAGATTCATTCATTCCAAAAATATCAACATTATTACTGAAAGACTTAACTTTGATAAAATTTTCGCTACCCGGAAAAGCTTAAATCTTGTCCTATGCGTAAATATAATCCATACCCTAGTTCTTGAGATATGGCTATTGTGGAAATTGTAAATGATGCAGTGTAGAAGCGCCACCTGTTGAGCGACATACACCAAAAACTAATCACATATAGTTTATATGAAGGTCTAATAGAAACTAAAGTTTTGTGAATTTTTTTGCATTTGTTTTTGAGATGGAGCGCCCGCAAAATTTTTGTCACAGACAGACAGAATGATAGACTCACAGATAGAAATTTTATAAAAACATGTTTTTCGGATTCACTGACCCTCAAAACGTGTAAATTCGTCAAAAACCGGATTTCGAAAATTTCCACGAATCCAATACTTTTTTCTTGTAAAGATATAAGAAAGTAAAAAAGAAAAAAAAAAAGAATGGAATTTTTATTTGCACTCGAGCCAAAAGGAAAGTATATGCACATAATCTTTCTGCTCAAGCTCGATATAAAAGTTTCAGTGGAATATCTGGGCATTTGGTAACTCTCCCAATTTATCGAGTGGAATAGTTAAAATGCTTTATGATCTAACAAAAACTTTTAATAGGACACGCATTTTACTGCAGTTAAGATTTATAACTATACAAATAAAAGTATCATAGAATTTCCTTTGTTACGACACGCCAAATAACGATAAATCAATGTACAATAGTAAAAAATAATAATAATAAGTTTTACTCATTTTAATAAATGTAAATACTTATATTTATGATTTTTACCCCTGAACTAAAACAATAAAAGGAAAAAAAGAAAAAGGAAAAAAAATAGAAGTAAAATGTTTTAATTTTCTTCTTTGACAGTTATACTATTTAAGGTTGAAAATGAATAAATAAATAAAAATGAAAATTAAACTTATTACTTTTTAGTTCGTACCATTCATCATTGTTTTAAAGCTTAAAAAAAAATGTTATTTACAAGAATATTAAAACATACCTTTACACACTTCAAACCAACAGAATATAGAATTCAGTAACAAAATAATTGAAGGACTTACCTGAAATAAAATAATGAAATATTAGTTACAAATACATGGACATAAAAACTTAAAGTTTAAGAGTACTCTGTACACTTCATGAACTTTAAAGAATCACTTTAATGATGTACAGGCGTGGGAAAAAATAATAAACATTCCCTACTAACATTAGATTAACTAACTAACTAACTCCTCAACAAATTAAAAGAGAGCTATTGGTATCTATCGATTGGAAATAAAGTCTACATTTAAATGATGCACATAAAATTTGCTAAGGGGATTATCTACATATTAAAACGAATCCAAACATCGTTTTTCTTAATAGCAATGTCCAGTTTTTACAAGATATTTAAAATCTTTGATTCAAAATATGTGCAAATACCAAATTTCAAACTATTTGAATGATACGTTTTTAAATTAAAACATTCGAAATTCAGTTCTTCTAATGTTACGTTACATTTTCATACTTTTATTAATATCTCGTGAAATTATAATCCTAATGTGAAAAAAAATTATGTGGCTATACCACTAAAAAATCCAGACATAAACACATTCAATTTTAGAGTTTAAAAATTTTATGAAATTAATTAGGAATTATAAAATTAATATTCGAAAAAAAAATATGAATATCAACTTACAAATTTTTTGACGGATTTAGATTTATTAAGTCCTGCTTTATACATTTTACATATTATATATTACATTATATATTACAATCGTAAGGAAAAAGAAAAAAAAAGTAAACACTCCCTACTAACTCTGCAAAAAAATATCGTAGAAATAATCTACTGGTACCAAACGATTGAAAATAAATCCTACTTTTAATTGATGTGCATGAGGCCATCTATATATTAAAACTAATTCTAACTTTGTTTCCTTCAATGGCAGTATCTAATTCCGACAGCATAAATGAACACTAGATCCTTCAATTAGCCTGAAAAAAAATTTTCATGCAATTCGTACGATAAGTTTCCGAGAAATTAATTATTTTAACCCTTAAATGCATATTGTATCATTTTCGATACCATAAGTGTTCCCGATTTATTGGGAATTTTATTCACATAGTCCGTATTCTCACCAGAAATTTAAAAGAGCGATTTTCACTTTACTTAATGACAGGCCATTCGTAATTAAACAAAGAAAAATTTACTATTTAGATTATTCTGGTATTAATTCTGATTCTTTGAATTGCGCATTTTTTGGAACGCGTTCTATCCTATGCATTTAAGGGTTAAAACAAGCCTATTTTAGGGGCTGTACCCAAATTGAAGTTCGGTATTCGATTCTTGACTGAGAAAGCCTTCTTTTTGATCAAAGTATCTTAGACGCGTATTTTTTTTTTTTTTTTTTTTTTTTTTTTTTTCCAACCACCTTCGTTGTTCCAAGCCCAAGCTCGCACTCTGATTGGTTGTTGCTCTCGGCACTGTTTTCATGTAACTTGGCGATAATCATACATGTCGTAGCGATAGATGCTTCCGTCGAGGAGTTTGATTTCCCTCCGAACCGAGTACAAAGTAACTTTTCCTTGCAGCATTGGATTGGATGGAACGTGTCTTACTGAAAGCTGTACTCTTTAAAAGTTTTTACACACAACTTTTTACTTTGTACTCGGTTTACTTCGTACTCGGTTCGGAAGTAAATCAAACTCGACCGAAGCGTCTATCGCAACGCCAAGTATGATTATCGCCAAGTTACGTGAAAACAGTGCCGAGAGCAACAACCAATCAGAGTGCGAGCTTGGCCTTGGTACGACGAAGGTGGTTGAAAAAAAAAATTACGCATCTTAGACGCCACTCAAGCAGTCACTGAAGACTGCTAGATTACAGGATAGTATAAGTAGTTTCAAAATATCTAGACACTTCTAAAACAGATGGCCCCTTAAATCATCATTTTGCCGCTTTTTAAGCGTAATTTGAAATCTACTTTGAAGAAGTATTTAAAATTTCGGATTTCCATAAAGCAAGACTTAATAAATCTAAATCCATCAAAAAAAAAAAAAAAAAAAATTGTAGGTTGCAATTCATAATTTTTCGAATATTAATTTCATAATTCATATAATATAATTATTTTTAAAAAATGGAAATCTAACATATTTATGTTTGGGTATTTTATATTACTGCTGCATAAAAAAATTAGCATATTAGGAGTATAATTTCAGGCGATATTAATAAAAATATGAAAATGTGATGAAGCACTAAATTTTGAATGTTTGTAATTCAAAAACTTATCATTCAAATTAATTGAAACTTAGTGTCTATGCATAGTTTGAACCGACGATTTCAAATATTTTCTTAAAATTGGGTATTGCTATTGAAAAAAATGAAGTTTGGGTTCGTTTTGATATGTAGATAGCCCCCTAAGCAAATTTTATATACATCATTTAAAAATAGACTTTATTTCCAAACATTCCACACAAGTAACTTTCTTCTACGATAGCTTTTTGAGGAACTAGTAGGGGAGAGGGATTGCTTTTTTTCCCCACGACTGTACAATGTGACAAAATAATCCAAACAATGAAAAAATATTTAGTTCTAAAATTAACAAAAGAAAGAAAAAGAAAGTACAGCTTTTCAATTCGGAATTATTACTATATTTCTACTATCAAACATTATATTTATATATTTCCTAATTCTATAAAATACTAAGAAAAAATATTTTAAATAAAATATTTCAGTCGAGTTATAAATATTGCATAAAATCCCCATCAATTCAAGTTTAATTGACAAAATCCTCTTAACATTTATTAAATGACTGTATAAATCTTCTAATACAATTTCAAAAATTCACGAAAAAAGCTTTAATCCTTTCATAGGAAGTGGTATGTTTATAAAAGAAAGAATAGAGGTGGAGTATATTGTGGGGATGACATTAAAAATTTAACCCTAAAATACGCTACATTAAACCCAAACACAATCACGTGCTATCGCAAAAAAAGAAAAAAACTTCTAATAATGTATTTTTTAAATCAGAATACAATGAAATTCTGCTTTAGAATCCTTAAATATAAGCAGATAATTTTCATTTAGAGAAAAAATGCTCGGCTGATGTGAAAAAATTCGGTGTGTGTTCCACGTGATTCTTTTGTTTGAGCCTAATAAGGGCCTTTAAATTTGTGCAATAATGCACATCATATAGCAAAACGATTTTATGATATACTGTACCTCCATCTATCTTATTCTTCCATGACGAAACCCCTTAATTTTAATTTTTAAACGCCACAATCGCACCAGTATTTTGAACAAAAATATTTTTCTTTTAATATGTAGGTGAAATGCGAACTAGTTCTTATTTACAAATAAATTTGTAATCAAATTCCGGCGCCGGTCATTTATTTTAACATTTTAGCATTGAAAATTCTCTACCTCTGAAAGGATTAAAAAATGAAATTTTCATGAATTCATAATTTGGAACATAAGGAGTTAAAACACAAATTCAAATACGCCATTATATTTCTTTCAATTCAAAATTCGCATGAAGAAACAGACCAGAATATCGGGCGAAGACTGGTAAGTCTTTCATAAATTACATGAGACAATCACAACTGAAGAGGTCAAGACGAATTTACAAATCAGGTTTTCTTGACCAGTGTTGAATTCAGGGGGTGGCCCAGTGGGGGGGGGGACATCCCCCCCGGAGCAATGAAATGTCTCCCTCCCGAAAATTTTAAAAGTTTGCGTTTTCAGTTGTCAAAACGTACAATTTCCCTCCCGAAACTTTATAATCTCCCCCCCCCCCCCCCGGAGCCACTGAAATCCATTTCGGAGAAAAGTGTATGAATTCAATACTGTTCTTGACGGTTTCAGATTCGATTTTTCTCTATTGAGCATAAGTCAAAAGAGTGAGAAAATAATTAAGACATCGATACATTTATTGGTTAGCATTAAAAAAAAATTAAATAAAAATAAATAAAAACAACGTGTGGAATAAAGACGAAGAGACAGATTGAAACTGACGTTTGCTTCAGTAGAAAAAGAAAATCATGAATAATCATGCTGTCATGAACACATTTACAGTAGATATTTAACCCGTTTGCAAGTATGCCCATGCGAAAAGGGAGGGCGGGGGAATTCATACGACCAGCCATGCGTTTTTTTTTCCCTTTTACCTTCTTTTTTTATGCAAATTAAAGATGAAATTTTTATGAATTCATAATTTGAGATACAAAAAGTAAAACACAAGTTCAAATGCGCCATTATATTTCTTTCGATAGAAGATTCCTATGAAGAAACCGACCAGCATAACGGGCAAGGACTGCTAGTCTTTAAATAAATTACATGCGGCAATCGCAACTGAAGAAGTCAAGACGAATTTGCAAATCAGATTTTCTTGACGGTTTCGAATTCGATTTTTCTCTCCTGTTAAAAGAGTGAGAGAATAATTAATTAAGACATCGATACGTTTATCAGTCAGCATTAAAAAATAAATAAATAATAATAATAATAAAACAGCGCGAGGAATAAAGATGAAGAAACAAATTGAAATCGACGTTTGATTCAGTAGAAAAAGAAAGTCATGAAAAACCACGCTAATATCATGAACTCATTTACTGTAGATTAGCCATACTCAACCTCCGGCCCGCGGGCTGCATGTGGCCCGGGGGTGTTTTATGTGCGGCCCGAGGTACATTAATCATTAATCTATATTCATAGAATTAATTAAATTTATTTATGATTTTCAGTACCGTTTAACATATTTTTGTGGGAAGATAATTATATATAACAGGAGAGATTTTAGCTGAAAATTGTGTTAAAAGCCCCACACAATGTATTGCACAATATATTTCAATAATTTAGTTTTTTTTTTTTTTTTTTTTTTTTTTTTTTCATTGAGCAAAATATGGATTTATTAGAGAAAATCTTCCCGGAAATGCTGAATTGTTATAATTATATGTTTCACATTTATTATACAGCTAATACTACTTTTTAGGGTTGAATTTTTGTCGCAGAAAAAAAAATTCACGGAAAACAATATTAAGTACTAGTTTAAAAAAATAAAAATAAAAATAAATAAATAAAAAATAAAATAAAGGCAGCAAAATTTACAAATATGGAAAGAGTGTATTTCATTATGCGGCACAACACAATTTCAAGAAAATATTTTCATCAACAATATTATAACACTATTTCAACACTATGAATAACACTACTTTTAAAAACGCATTTCTAAACAGCAACACTTTCGCAGCACATTATGAACACAATCAAACAATACAAAAAACGTTTTGTATATGAAGTTTTCTAATACACAACACATTAATGTGTTGTAAATTTGGTGTCAAAGAATATTATAAAATGTCCTTATTTTTGTGTGTTGTGGATTTGTAGTGTACCGATTAATATATATCACCAAAAGCTGATCACAATGCGAAAGAATATTAAATGCTATGCATGTCCTATTTTCTGGATGGGAAGCGTTATCTTACGCTTTAGAATGTATTATTAGAGTTAAAACCTAAAAGTGGCCTAAAAATATCAACAGATTAATTATGATCCACATGTTGGAAATCATTTTAAATATTTTCACTTAAATTAGCAAACACTCGAAACACTAATTAAAGCGTTAATTTAAAATAGCATATTCAAGCAAAACAATTAAAACGAGATTTTTAAAAAAAGAAAGAAAAAGAAAAAAAATCTATTTTTAGTATTGCACATTATAATCCTTTCTTTATTTGAAACTGAAAACCGAAAAGTTTTCAGTATAATTACTGTGCTGGTTTAGAAAGAATTTTTCTAATTAACTCAGCGGATTCAGTAGTTTTCCAGCAAAACGAAACTTCAACTGCATATGGCTGTCTTCCAAAATTCGGTTTAAATACTGCAGCCAATTCTTTTTCCCGTGAGATTCATTAACTGTACCCGCCGGTAATAAGTGGTAAGAAAAACAAGAAAAATCGATATCCGAAAAGTTACAATTCCGTCGTGTAATCACTTCTCAGTGAATTGTAATCAAACAGCATTTTCTAGTAATAGTTAAAAAAAGAAAGAAATGAAAAAAAATACTGTTTGTTTAGTCGGTATTAATAATCGAACGTTTCAAAATTGGAGATGTAATGTTGAACTAAAATGTTTTTAACAATGATTGATTTTATAATCTAATGAGAAAAGTGCTTATGTCGTTAAAAATGCATCAAAACAAAAGAAATATGCAAATTTGAAATTGTGGTCGTACATAATATAAGGAAATAAAAATAACAAACTGAAATGACAGCTAAAGACAATGCCGTATTTGTTTCAAGAGAGTTCATTTTATATAAAATAAAGAAAATAGTTGTGTTTTATTTAGGCAGTACTGTAAAATCTAAAAAAATAAGGTTGGGCTAAATTGTTTTAACTATTATTGGTTTAATAGCTGTTAAATAATTAACGAATGAGCTATAAATTTCCAGCTAAGCTAATAAATGTCAGGGTAAGGATTATATTCACCAGTTGGAAATTTGTAACTCTTATGAATTATTTACCAATTGGAATAATTGTGTTAAAATTAATCTAATTCAATGTTCAATCCAGGGAGTGGTCCGGGGGGAAACTATACTCCCGGGACCAATGAAATGTCCCCCCCCAGAAAATTTAAGATTTTGGGTTTTTAATGATCAAAATGTGCAATTTCCCCCCTCCTCGGAACTCCATAATGCCCCCCCCCCGGAGCCTCAGAAGTCCCTCCCGGAGAAAAGTGTCTGAATTCAATTCTGATCTACTTAGACCAATGAATGTTAAAAAAGCTTATGCCGTTAAAAATGCATTAAAACATAATATGAAAATTTGTAATAGCGATGGCACATAATTTATGGAACTAAAAATAACATAAATTGACATGACAGCTGAGACCATGCAGTATAGTGGGAAATCGGTTAACGAACTGTTCGGTTTACAAATAGATCGGTTAATGTAAACAATTTATGGAACTAAAAATAACATAATTTGACATGACAGCTACAGACCATGCAGTAGTAGGAAATCGGTTAACAAACTGTTCGGTTTACGAATAGATCGGTTAACGAAAATTTTTGCAAAAGTCTGTTATGTTCGGATAATGAACACCTCATAAAACAAAAACAAGAAAAAGTAATTATGGGTTTCAGATTTGCACTTAATTATGTGTATTGTAGATTTAGAGAACCTTTTAAAAAACATTAAAAACATCTACATGAAGTTCGGTTCAAATCTGTGCATCACTTCATACACTTTTCGATAATGCAAGAGAACACCCGAATATGTCGACATGCAAACATTTTGTAAAAGCTTGTTTTCCTTGATTTTGACTACAAAAACTTGCAAATCCTTCGAAAACTGAAAGTTGAAAAAAACATTTCCATTAGAATACTTTCCTATTATTGATCGAAAAAAGTAAAAATAATACAGTATAGAGCCAGTTATCCACAATGGTTGGGTTCAGATGTATTACGGATTAGAGATGTAAATTTTCCGGAAAAATATAAGTGGCGGAAAAAAATGGTTTTTTACCGGGTTTTTTTCGGAAAAAACGGAAAAGTTGGAAAAATTGATTTTTTATGATTGTTTCTCCCAAATAAATTATATTTTCTTAGAGAATATTAAATAATAAACATTTTTTCCCCATTTATTTGTATTAAATGAAAATTATTTTCACTTTATCTTACAAAATATAAAGAAAAAAAACAAAAATTGCGTATAAAAATTTAGTTTTTTTTCCCCACAGCTTTAAGGAATTTTTATTAAACACTATTGTTTGTTAAATCATATCTATGTAAATGATTTTTTAGTTACATGTTTAACTACCAATTTACCTAATGTAAAAACCTGAGCCAATATGCCTACAGTTTGGAATGAAATAAATTATGTATCCCATTTACATAAGTATAGTTTTTAAGTAAATGATACTAGTTTAATGAAATAAAAAATCGCAGTTTTGTCATTATTATGAATATCAGTATTCAAAAATTCCATTGTTTGTTTAAAAATGTATATTTTTACAATATTACATTTTTTTCTTACAATTATAATTTTATTTCCTTTGAAAAATATGTTTAGTTTTTGGTGTAGCTTTCCAATCTCAATTCAAAAATGTTTTGATTTAGTTTTATAATCTAAATTCAAACAAAACTAAGTTTTAGTTTGGTTTACTCAGGTCTGCAACTAAAAAACAACATAGGATTTATTCACTGTTAGATTTTTACTCACCGAAACCAGGAAAATATTTTTTTTTAAGTTAAATTAAACGTATTTTTTTTTCCTTTTATCCTGAAATCTGGTATTTCATTCTTATGTAAGAAACCATATTCAATAATATTTTCATATGGTAATTTCATATTTCTAAGAGTGGAACGCAAAAGTTATGAAAATACAACACTACAAATAGAAAATGCTCGCTGTTTAAGGAATTAACAAAAGCAGTTACACATAGAGATAAACTTTTTCAGTGTTTTAGAAAACTATTAAAATTCAATGTTCAATCAAAAAGGAAAGTATAACTTGGAACGTATTTACTTGTAATAAAATATGGATTTTTTTTTTTTTTCATTGCAGTTATACTTTTCTAATGCTAACTGCCCATGTTTTCAGTATTACTGCATATTGAGGCGGTAAAGTGGAGGTCAATTTTAGATTCAACACCTTGAAAAAACATTCAATTAATCAGCTATAACGAAATCTTGAAAAATGCAGCATATAATGAATAATGCAGCATAGCAGTGCCATCGGTTGGGCGATATACATTAATAAACATCTCGAGTTTATATCAAGGTGTAACTGAATCTAAAGTTATGTGAAACGATGTGGGACAGTTTTTGAGATAGAGTGCCCATAAAACTTTTGTGACATTCAGACTCACAGAGTGACAGATATTTTCCAAAAACCACCAAATCGTGTTCAGGACCTTTTAAAACGTTTAAATACACCCAAAAGCTGGAAGTCAAAATTTTCACGAATTCAATGCTTACTTATTGTAAAGATAGAAGAAAGTAATAAATGCATGCTTCAAATTTTATGTTAAATTTTTTATTTTACCATTCCCATTAATCGGCATATTATTGAAATAATTTTGCACATGAATTAATTTTTAAAAAGAGAAGTTGCATTTAATTATATACCTAGATTTTTTTCATGTAATCCCTTTTTTGGGGGGAAATTGTGAACTTCTTGTATATACTTATACAAAATATAACTAGAATTTATGATTTACAAGTTATTACTATATTTAGGTTCTTATTTAGACATTTTTAATAAGGTTATTCATAAATATATACAACTTGATAAGATTCAGCTGCTATATGGCATGAGATATTTTTCTTCAATCACTGCATTTGTAAAAGATTCAATTTGGAGATTAAAATTTTTTCTGAAATGTCTATTTTTCATGAGAAATTTTGTGAAAGGTCTTGTATTTCAAACTAGAAAAAAGTGTGAAGGATCCTTTAAAGTCTTCTCAAACAGATTTCTGCTAAGAGATCAGATTACCCACATTAAAGTTTTCATGTGGAACAATCAACATAAAAATAAATAACATTAAAAGTATGAGAATGCAGCTCTTACAAAATTTTCAATATATTATTTTACAAATGAAATTTCAATTTTTCCAAATTGGAAAAATTAAAAAATACGCCTTCGGAAAAAAAACTGAAAAAAAAAAAAAAAAAAAAAACGGATTTTTTCCCTTTTTTTCCGTTTTTTTCCGAGCATTCGCATCTCTATTCCAGATAAGCGGTTTTTCCGGTTAACTGGTTGGGCATTAAAGCAGTATCCATTTGATAAGTTTT
This sequence comes from Maratus speculifer, assembly GCA_964019185.1. Lineage (NCBI taxonomy): Eukaryota > Metazoa > Arthropoda > Arachnida > Araneae > Salticidae > Maratus > Maratus speculifer. The sequence goes on from OZ025300.1 coordinate 61,466,825, forward strand.
ATGGAGCTTATGCGGTTATGGTATTACTTCTAATTTTAAATTAATTATTAAATTACTTGAATTAAGAATTAGATGCAAGTAAGATCAGATGTTAGAGTTTGAAAGAAGGTAATTCATGTGAATTCCTTGGGAACAAAAATTCTTGGGGGTTCTTTGCATAAAAATGAAAACATCTATAATACAACAATATATACTTCTATTTCAAATACTAGATGCTGTTATCAAACTATAAAATTCTTTCAAGCAATGTATAATGTACCACTGGCAGTATACGACTCTTTTTTTCTACGAAGATTCTAACATCAGTCTATTAGAAATATCATTCCGGATAAATGGTTCCATACAGTATAATATGTAGTATAAATGAGAAAGTGTAAAATTAAATGTAAAAAAATCATGAAATAGTCTCAAAAAATTCCTTCAACGTGAAAAATAAATAAATAAATAAATAAATAGTAATAATAATAACAACAACAACAATAATAGCACTCTTTGCTTGGATAAAATTTTCCCGTCAATGTATTTCCAGTGTAAGGCCAATATTTACTGAAATTTTATTGGAAATGTTTCCAATTAAATTCAAATATTCATTAAATATTGCCTTAACACTGGAAATACACTTGCGGAAAAGAATAAACAAGCCACTCTAAAAATCTTACGTTATTGTTTATTGGATCATTGGAAATATTTTCAATGAATACAAAATTTGATGCAACAAATACATATATTGCTTTCTATTAGCGATGCATTAAATTTAAATATCAACATTCAGCTAATTCATAAAAACTTAATTAGCTTTACATAATACCTAGAACATTTGTTTCAAACGTGGCTTTAAAAATTTAGAAAATAAGCGAAGCCGATAAAATTAATTATCTGAGCAAATTGAACAAACAGAAAACACTTCGTAAAAATGTTTGTTTGGACATGAACTTTTAGGAAAATTAAAATTCGCTGAAAAGCAACAAAAACCATTTACAAGAAAGAATAAATTGTTGTTTACAAAAACTAAATGAAAAACCCATCGAAAGTACTTTTAAAGATTCTTTTTTTTAACGAAGTAAAACATATTAAAAGAAAATGAAAATAAAAATAAATTTAACACGAAACATAGAACATTACTCTAAAATGTAACTTTTCATAAAATAAAATACAAAAATATCAATAAATAATTGCAGAAATATACAATTAGTAGAAGTATATACATTAACATGTAAAAATTAAAATAAATGGTTTTTTTTTTTTAAATTAATTTTACATCAGGTTCATGTTCACGTTTTCTAATTCCAAGAGTTTTCTCCCAGTTTTACCTATGTAATATTTTAAATCATCTTTTTCTGTTATATAAGGAATTTCATAAACCCCTGCAAGATCATCGTGTCCTATAGGGTCAAACTTTTTATTAAGTAAACTCTTTAATTTTGGTGGCGGTGTAGCAATCAATTCATTATTAAACTTTTTTTAATTTAAATTTTAACTTCTCAAAACTGCCTTTTAAATATGGAAATGAAACTCTTTTAAATTTAAAGGATCTCGCACTTTATTGAGACTTTCAATTAATCCAGAATTTGTTTATTAAATTTTTGTAATTCCAGAACTGGTCGTCGAGCTAACACTGCTTTATCTAGATTATATTTAAATGAGGAGATTAAAAAAAAAAAAAAAGGTTATACTAATACTGCTTTATCTACATTATGTTTAAATGAGGAGATAAAAATTCTGTTTAATGAAAGCAAATTATGTTTCATATCAAATTGTTGCCGTAAGTAAGGAGTTGAATATTATCCGTGAGATTGCAGGTTCTAATGGGTATAAAATTGGGAGCATCAATAAATTAATTAAAGAGTTTACTTAATAAACAATTTGACCCTACACTGTAAAAAAAAAAGGGGTCGATCTACTAAAAAAACTTTAGTGATCCTTGTAATTACTAAAAATTTTTAGTAATCTTAGTCGGTTACAAAAAAATCTGTAAGAATTACTGCCCCACCAGTGGCCGATAGGTTCTGACCTCAGACTGGTAGACGGTAGGTGTTGGGTTCGAACCCAATCGCGACCGTCGGCCTAACCGTTCGAAGTTTTCCGTGGTTTTCTTCGAACCTTGCGTAAATACGGGTTAGGTTCCCTTAGAAAAACCCCTACGGAGGGCAACCCACCCCATAGGGCCTATATCCCATAGCGTAGATAATCGGCCGACAAAAATACACCAAATACACCTGTAAGAATTACTAGAAAAAAGTTAGCAACGAATAGAGTTAATAGTTTTATATTTTTAATAGCTCTTACTAAAACTCCGCTGGTGTGGCCTTGATAGCATAGTGGTTATAGTAACGGACTCCAGGCTAAAAGGTCCCGGGTTCGAAACTTGCCACCGCCAAATACGCCCCGAATGTATGTTGTGTCTCGTTAATAAGGGGATCATGAAAATCCTGACGGAGCAGGTAGCATTTTTGGTGCTGCCATCTCTTGCGGTTTTGCCGAAAAATTAAAATTTATTAAAAATAATTTTGGAGCTATTACTAAAATTTGCTTGGTGGCTCATACTAAAAATTTTTAAGTTAGTTATACAAAAAATTCTTTTGTTCAGTTTACAAAAGAAATGCTTGCTTCACTTGCAAAAAAAAAGTTTGTAATGGTTACTAAAAAATTCTGTGGAATACAAATTTACTAAGAAATTTTTAGTAACCTCTTGAATTTTTTTTTACAGTGTATAGGACACGATGATCTTGCAGGGGTTCATGAAATTCCTTATATTACATATTTACGTAGGCAAAACTGGGAGAAAACTTGGAATCAGAAAACGTGAACATGAATCTGATATAAAATTTGGTCGTACTAGCACTGCTTTATCTAAATTAATTTTATGTACTGTAAAACGAAAACAAAGAAAACCGATTTGCCCGCACGCATTAATTAATAGCAAAATATAACAACAGAATATTCCCACCGCCTTACGTGATGCTAGAAAAGTTTGCTTGCTACATTACTCAGACGTTTTGAATACCAATGTTTATTATTATTATTATTATTTTAAGTAATCGCAGCTTTATATAATAACAGGACTAATTCAATTAAATAAGATAAAAACATTTATGAAGGGTGAAAAAAAAAGAGCATACTTTAAAGATTTTTTTACAACATTCGCTTAAGATTGCTTCAGTTTAACCTTGAAGTAATTTTTACCAGAAGTTCATATGCACCCTCTATAATCATTGCTTCTAGCGCATAATTACAATATTTAAAATATCGGATAGAATAGAAGAAACGTATTTTTACATTGGATTTTTTTAAAACAATACCTCCATCCCAAAATACATAAATAAATAAACACAACCGAAAAAGTATTCATTAAAAATAAGTTTAGTATTAATAATTAGCAAAAACAGAAAGAACATCATAAAAAGTTTGTGAATAGCCATGAACTTTAAAAAAATTAAAATTTAGATAAAGAATACTATTTAAAAGAAAAACTATACAAAACTACTTTTCAGAATCTTTTTAAAGCTTTTCAACTCGTTGTGAAAATTGTTTATGACTTTAATTTATTTCTGTACCATATTCTTTGACCATGTTCTAACTCTCTGCAAAAATACTAAGATCTGTTGGGAATAGAATAAAATAGAATATTTTATAGCTTCATTAGAATAGAAAAATATTCTATTCTGATAATTGATAAAAACTAAAAATTAGTTTTATATAATATCCAACAGAAGTGTTTCAAATTTAACTTTAAAAATCTTCGAAAAATAACCAAAACTGATAAAATTAATTATTATCTTCTTGAACAAATATAAAACACTTAATAAAAAATGTTTGTACGGTCATAAAATTTCGCTGAATTAAAATTTTCCGAAAATCAACTAAAGCCAATTAACATAAAATAGCAAATGAAGGAGCTATTATCTAGATAAAAACAAAGAAACTACTTTTGAGAGACTTTTTATTACTGCGCCAGAAAATAAAACTAATACAATAAAATTAAAATAAAAAGAAATTTGGAATGAAACAGAAAATGTTTAATTTTAAAATGCATCTTTTTTATGTAAAATATAAAAATATCAATAAATAATTTCAGAAGTATTCGCTTAATTGGGAAGAGTGTGTTAAAACACAAGAAAAAAAATTCCTTTTAAAAAGAATTTTAAACAATGTAAAACGAAAATAAAGAGAAAATTTAAATTTCCATTATAACTACTTTTAATTTTTACATTAGTCTATGTATTTAAAACACAGGGTTGTTTTTTTTACTCACGCTTCACAAATCGATGAGTGCCACTCATTGAAAATTTTAAAAAAATCTTGGTTTAATAAGTAAAATGCTGTTTTCATATTGTAAAATATCATGCATTAAAAATGTTGGCACTTTTCCTTTATACCAAAAATCATTGGCAAAAAATAAAACATTTGAAGAAAACTAATATTTTTGGAGCGAAAGGGGTCATTTAAAAAAATAATAATAACATTTCAAAATGAATATATTACAGCGAATAATTAAAATAAATAAAACTAATTTATTTTTAAATAAAACTAATTTATTTTTTACATCACAGTGCTTTTATTATTATTATTATACATTTTCGTTGTTGTTCAAACATAAAAAAAAAATTATTTTAATCCAGTGACATTTACAATATATTTGTTCAATAACAATTAAAATTTATCAACCTAGTTTCAAACGAAAATTAATAATTGCAAAAGACATGGTTTAGAAAAAAAAAGAAAAAAAAAATAACGAAATTAAATTTACAGTCTAGTTAGATACATTGTCTCTCAAAAAAGAAAAATAAAATAAAACGGAAATTAAAAGAAACTTTAACACGATACTTTCAATGATTAATTTTAAAAGGTAAAAGTTAAAAGTTTTAAGTAAAAGCTGAACACACACGCATAAAAAAATCAATAACTAGTTGCAGAAGCATTCTTTTAGAATACATTAAAATGTAATCATTCTCAGAAAACAAGTAATATATCAAAGCATTAATTTCAAATATTCTAAAACGAAGAAAGGGGCAGAAAATGAAAAATTATATTATAGCTGTTAAAACTTTTTCAGCGTAATTGTTTTTAAAAAAGGTTTAGGAAAAATTAGTAACATTTTTACACGTAAGTATTTATACATTAATAATGTAGTTTTATTTTTGTAAGAGAATTAATGATTAGCATTCAGTGAAACGGTACATAAAGAAATAAGTAAATAATTTTAGAGGATTTCGTGTAATGAAAACTAAAGTTCCATTATATGGATAAATGATTTTTTCGGTGAAAATTTACGCAAATGTTCAACTTATGTAATATATTAAAACGATGGATATTATATAGATTCAGTGGAAAGGTTCGATATCTAGTAGCAAAACATTATTGGGCAACATCGTTTACTAGTAGGCTTCGCATGCTACACTGGCCATTTTCTCCAAATGAACATTAAATCAAACTAAATACAGGGTGATCCAAAAGTCAGGACGAACTTTAAAAATGAATAATTTGAAAACGAATCAAGGTAAAAAAGATACGGTTTGCACCAAACGGATGCAAAAGAAACCGGGTTTTGTGTGGCAACGAAAAATAAGATAGTTCAGTTGGTGACCAACATATAGTGTTTTATTGCCCCAAAAGATGATTTACAAATGAAAAAACGTTGAGAACTTACAAGTCAGCTTGGTTACAGTTAATTAGTACTGCAGTAAATGCTCAATGTGATGTCCATCAATCAGAAATACAGTTGTGAGACGAGGTACCACACCGTATACAGCATTTAGTAGCATTTCTTGTATTATGGCAGGCACATTTTGGCGGCTGGCATCTTTCAGTGCTGTTGGTGATGCCGGTTGCTCGCGGTACATTTTTGACTTAAGAGCCCGTCACAGAAAAATTACTCAAAAAGACCCGGATGACCATGTAAAGTCTATGGGAGCGTTCTTTTCTAATATCTCGTTCAAATTTTAATATTTTAACATGATTTTTTTTGCATAGGATAATTGAGGACGATCCACAACCGGCCAAGTTTTTACTTTTTCAATTTTGGTTTCAGATTTTAAAAAAAAATTATTTTAACTTTCAAAACCGGTTTAAACCGGTTCTGAAATTGAAACTATCATAATATAAAAAATATATGAGCAAAATCGAAAAAGTAAAAACTAGGCCGGTTGTAGATCGTCCTAAGCTATCCTATGCAAAAAAAATTATGTCAAAATACACTGACGGAAAAAAAAATCCCAACACCAAGAAAGACTTGTGTTAGCTAAACGAAATTTTGTAGGCGTGTTTATACATCTGAAAGATGACATTGATTTAAATTTCATGCATCGCACATAAGTGTGGCGCTAGTAGCGCCACTCACAACTTTAAAATCAGGTTTGCTTTAAATGCGTACTGTAAAGTTCGTAAACATTATTTATCTTCAAAATTTGACGAATTGAGTTGAGGTGATCATGTAATGCCTTTAAGAAGACGAAGAAGCCATTATTATCAGCTCCCGAGTTGGAAAGAGGTCCTAAAGTAGGGCTACAAGAAAGTGGATTTTCTTTCCACGATTTTGCAGAAAGACTTGGACGGAATGTATCTACTGTGCATGATTGTTGGGAGTAGGGGTCAAAGGATGGTCCTGCCACAAGAAGACCAGGTTCCGGGTGAACACGTGACACTACTGAGAGAGAAAACCGTCGTATTCGGCTTACGGCTGTGGCGCATCGTACTGCGTCTGCGACAGAAATTCGAGCTGCAGTTGTTACCACAGTGATACAACGAACTGTTAGAAATCGGTTACTTCAAGGACAGCTCGGTGCAAGGCATGCATTCCACTGATTCTAAGTCATTGCCGTTTGCGACGTCAATGGTGTCAAGCCAGAGCTCAATGGAGGATGGAGTAGAAATTTGTTGTGTTTTCTGATGAAAGCAGCTTCTGCCTTGGTGCCAATGACGGCCAAGTGCTGGTCAGAAGGAGGTCAGGGGAACGTCTGCAACCAAACTGTCTGCGGCCTAAACACATTGGACCTACAATCTGGGGTCATGGTCTAGGGAGCAATTTCCTATGACAGCAGAAGCACTCTCGTGGTTCTCCCAGTCACACTGACTGCAAATGTGTACGTCAGTCTGGTAATTCAGCCTGTAGTGCTGCCATTCAAGAAAAGCATTCAAGAGGGGTTTTCAGCAGGATAACGGTCGCCCTCATGCCACTGTTGTAACGCAACACGCACAACAGAGTGCCAACATGTTACCTTGGTCAGCGAGATCACCAGATCTGGCTCCCATTGAGCGCGTATGGGATATCATTGGATGAGAACTCCAGTGTCATCCTCAGCCAGCATTGAACATCACGTATTGACACAGCTTGTACAACAAGCATGCAACTCCATACCAAAAAGTGACATTCGGCACCTGTATGACACAATGCATGCACGTATGCAGGCTTGCATTCGAAATTCTGGAGGTTATAGCGACTATTAATGTAACGGCATTTCACCTTTGAGATGCGTTTTATTGACCTTAAATTAACCTGTGATCTCGAAAATTTAATCAATTAAACATGTTAACTAGACAAATGCACTGTCCAAATTTCATTACTCTACAATAAGTTTTTCTTGGTGTTGGGATTTTTTTTTCCGTCAGTGTATTAAAATTTAAACGAGATATTAGAAAAGAACGCTGCCATAGACTTTACATTAGCGCTCGGCTTTTACCGCGTGACTAGTGTATGCTCTTAAAGAATCTTCACAACCAAAAGTCACAACGTGTGAAACCCGTCTGTATGGCTTAAACGAAAAAAATCGACCTATTATAAAGCCACATTAGACTCACTTTTGGCTATTGCAAGGGTACCACAACAAATACCATCATAACTATTTTTTTTTCGTTGCCACACAAAACACATATTCTTCTCCATATGTTTGGTGCAAACCGTATCTTTTTATCTTGATTCGTTTTCGAATTATTCATTTTTAAAGTTAGTCCTGACTTTTGGATCACGTGGTATATCGGTGAGTTTGACCTTGTGTTTTATCTCTTTGCGGTGCAGAGCACTTTCAATACTTGAGTATTGAAATTAATCACGCACCGGAATTTGAAAGCAACTTTATTTGCAAACAAGAGAAAGCTATATTTCATGCATTTGATAAACCAAATTCTTTTTTACGAAAATTCTGGTGCCAAAGGTGCCTTTGGGAATTAAAATTAAGTGGTTTCGTAGAGATAATACCGCCTCTCAAGGGCTTCTGATATACATGTAGCTTAGGATTAGGCTAAAAAGATATAATCGATTGGAATTCACTAACTCTTTAATAATAATTATATAAACACCCTCAAGTGGCCCAATATTAGTGCGTTATCTTTCCAAAATAAATTTCTTCCACATATTTTCAACCTCTAGTGAATGCATTATCGCTTTCTGAAATATGATTTTGGAAAATCAATAAAATTACTTTTCAGAGATAAGTTTTGCTCACATGGAGACAGGAAATTAAAAGTAAAAAATAAAAACCCGTTTAACATGAAACATCGGCCGTTTAATTTTAAAAGGTAGTTTTCCATAAAAGAACAAACAGTACACGCACACGAAGAAAAAAAAATCCTAATAAATAGTTTTAAACGCATTCTCTTATAATGCATTAAAATGTAATCAGTAGAAGAAAATAAGTAAGTACATCATAAAGAACTTATTTCAAATATTCAAAAACGAAAAAAAGAAAGAAAACTAGAAAATCCCATTATAACTGTTAAAACTATTTCAGTGTAATTCGTGTCTAAAAAGGTTTTACAGTTTATGTAAAAGTAGAAATGTGTTATTCTCATACTATTTAAAAATTAACAATGTACTTTTTATTTTTGAAATAGAATTTATAATTAACTTTCGGTCAACTGATTGCATATGCAGAATAGAACCAGTGAAATTAAACTGAAAAGTTCTATTTAATCTAAACTTATATTTACATGTACACTGCATGATGTTGAAATTATGATTGATTTTTTTAAATGTAAAATAGCTCGATATTACTTGATTTTGACAGCATATTAAACAAATTTTAAACCTGTAAATATTTCTTCAAAATAAACAGTTTTTTCAGAGTAAATTGTGCAGATTTTTGTTTACATATTCCAATAAATACTTTTAATTAAAAATGAAGTTAAATAAAAATTAGTTTATATAAGGCATACTAATTAAGGATTTTCAAAATAATGATTTGACATGTACTAAGGAAGATTAGAAAAAATATATTCGATTTATCCACCTAATATTACATAAAAATATTCTTGAAATATTATATTTTAACGTCAACCTAAAATATTAGTCAAGTTTCCTAATGAAAATATTGTTTCAGGCAATTAAACCATAAAGTACATAAATTATGATAAAATTTCGATAACGGTTAAAAAAAGGGGATAAATAAATTACAGGTACTTACTTAAAAGTAAAAATTATAAAAATATGTAAAATATAAAATGCTGTGCTACTTATTTTTGGAAATATGATGCGCGCAATGTAGGGCTCGAAAAATAGCGTTCCCGGGATCCCGGAGAACCCAGAAATCATTTCTGGGAATGTATATTTTTTCACTCAGGTTCCCAGCTAGGAACCTAAAAAATCGTCATGGTCGCCAGCGATGAAGCGCACGCGTTATATGGCGAAATTACGCAAAAATATAGCTCTTGATCGGTCCGTTGATTGCCTAATTTCGTGAAAATATTATGAAAAAAACGGAAAATTAAGTTAAAAAATCGCGAAAAAAACGGCAAATTTTGTCAAAAAATCGTGCTAAAACGGCGAATTTCGTCAAAGAATACCGAGAAGACGAGATTTCGACAAAAGATCGTGAAAAAAAGCCTAAATTTTCTCTAAAGATCGCAAAAAGCAATGCAAATTTCATTAAAAGATAACGAAAAAATGGCAGATTTCGTTCAAAAATCGCGCTAAAACTGCAAATTTCATGAAATAATCAGCTAAGACGGTAAATTTTGTCAAAAAATACCGAGAAAACATAGTTTGACAAAAGATCACGAAAAACGCCTGAATTTCGTCAAAAGATCGCGGGAAACAACACAAATTTCATTAAAAAAATCGAGAAAAAACGGCAGATTTCGTAAAAAATTCGCGAAAAAAACGGCAGAATTCGTTAAAAAATATATTGAAAAACGACATGTTTTGTCAAAATGTCGCGATAAATCGGCAGGTTTCGTTAAAACATCGCAATAAAATGACAGATTTTGTCAAAAGATCTTGAAAAAAAATGGCAAATTTTGTCAAAATACTCATACATAAATTTTATTGGTAACTTACATTTTTCATCTGGGAACCTGAACTTTTCATGTAGGTTCCCAGCCAAGAACCTCAACATTTTTTGAATTTTTGAGCCCTGGCGCAATGTAAAAATTATATATTCTGCAAAAAATGATTTTAATTTTAAAATTTGCTTTCATTTGAATAGCTATCTCTCGTCAAATAAAACCGGTTCTAATTGGAGTGTCATCATAACTTTTTTTTATCTTTTTTTAGTTTGGTAACATGTTATTCTTTAAAAATAGACCAAAATATTTGACATTTTAAATTTAAATATTTGACATTTTTAATGTTTTTTGTAATACTTCCCCACCACCACACACACATACACATTTGTGAAGACTGACGCAATTTTCCGTCTTTTGAATATGTGTAATTCCACTCACAAATAATAGAGATAATTTCAGGCCCTTTTTTTTTTAGCAGCGCGAGCCAAAGATTTGAAATACGAATCTGCCCGAGCACGAAAATATTTGTCCAGGAGAGTCTCCGCCCGATACAGAAATTACACAGTGGGGAAATGTTACTACTAATTTAAAATTGTTTTAAGAATAAATTTTCTCATTGAAAAAAATCTTTTCATCCCCCCACCCCCCCAAAAAAAACAAATGATTAGTAGATGGAAAAAATGACGAAGTTAAACTTCTACAATTTTTTTAGCCACGCTATGAATGAATTATGAAATGATATTTGCATGAAGGAGAACTTCGTACGTCCACATCTTGTCTCTTACCATTAATATTTTCAATTGCTTCTTTTAATTGTAAAAGGGAAAATCACTAGATTTAAAAAAAAAAGGTAATTTCGTCATCTTTTCTCATACAACTTGTAAGATGACGAAAAGCTACCTTTCTAGATGCGTTCGTTATTATATAAATACGTAAGAACCAATAATCATTGTCTGATTTGTCCGTCTGTCCGTATATAACAACGCAAAAAAAATATATATACTTTTAAATTTAATACATACATTCGTAAAAAAATTTTGCCAAGTCATTTCAAATTTTATGAAAATCAAATGAAAATTTAAAAAGACATTAATAAAAAGTTTTCTTTAATCCATTAAATCTTATCATACCTAACCAATTCAATGATAGTCCATGATAGATAATAGTTCCATGTTGCCATGGTAATGACCTGTATTATTTCCGTATTAGTGAATTTAATGTATGGAGCAGTAATAGATTTTGTATTCATGCATCTTTACATTAGAGTGCAACAGCTACTGTAACGAGATCTGAATTCTAGTTATTGTACGAACGCACCTCATTTGCCGCGTTTGACATATAATTTTCGACTTGTTAAAGTTCTTAATGTAGACTTTTAATCAGTGTAACAAAAGTTAAATTATAACATTTTGGGGTAACAAAACTGATTATTTAAAAAAAAAATTCTAGTGTCAGAAAAAATACTAAATTTAAAAGATTCTAATTACTGCGTAAAACATGTTTACAAAATTTACTCGGTATTAAATCTTTAAAACTCATTTATTTTCATTATAACACTTTTTATTTTTTAAATTAGAGTGATTATTTTTTTTTAATAATAAAAATTTATGTAATTTAATTTTTAAAACCTGTTTCCTATCTATGTTATAAAGGCCAAACGTATCTGTGCGTAACGCATACGTCATTTTGCGAATGGCAACTTGAAATTTGACATGAAATTTCGGATTGCAATTTTTGCTGCTGGAAATTTTTAAGCTTCTAAACATCCCACATTTTAAATTTTTACACCATCGTATAGGGGGAAAATGTGCTTTTAAATGCAATTTCTTTGAAAATTGTATCTTAATTTATTTTTGTGGTATTAATTTTTTTTTTTTGTTGTTTTTAATACCTTTTTTCTAATTGTGGCAACAGAAGAACTCCATTTCTATTAAAAGCAAAGGGGGGGAAAGTAAAAAAAAAGCAGATTACTGTATTTTTATATTGCCATTTTCTCATTAATCATTGGATCTTTGCCTTTTCACTTTTCGGATTTAGACTTCACGGGGGAAAAATTCTATGATTAAGTCAAAGTGAAATAAATTTTGCAGGTTTTCATTTTGGAATACCAAGCATAAGATCCTTATTGTCATAATAACAAATCATTATTATATTTTACTGCTTACATTACGATTAAAATTTAATTTTAATAATTCAGACAACTGAGTTTCATAGAAATATTATTTTGTTAATTTTAGGTTAAAATAATATGTGTATGAGAGTTAGACAAACCAATATTAGATGCATTTTTCAGTGTAACTAATTTCGTAAATTTATTATAAGTCAATGGAACAGTTCTTTCATAAATATTTTCTTTCGTCGAAATTCGACGAGTTCTACCTTGTTATTATAATGTCACATACCAAGAGAATTCCTCTCAAGTTTGACAGTTCTTTCACAAATTGAAATAAATGGATAAAATAAGAAATTTCAGAAGTTTCTCCATGAGGCATTTTTATATTTATTAATAGCCTTTTGCAACACACACAAGAAATTTTCAATCTTTAAAGCCATAAAAAAAAGTAATTTTGTTCAGTAAATATTAAAAGTGAAAATGCAAGTTAACTTTCGTGAGTTTTACCTCATTCTTTTTTCGAAGAAATATAATTTAAAATACTGTTTGGTCGAATTTAATTTTTTCCCGTTGTGCAACACTGCACTTCGATATGATTGACAAGTAAGAAAAATCATGCGTTAAGCCTAGATTATGAAGCACTTTCCAACGCTTCATGAAATCTTTAACAAAACTTCGTTATTTAGGTAAATAAGGATATAAAGCCAAATATGTATTCCAATACTATTTAACAGCCCTGTATTTGATCTGTCAGCTAATATACATACTATATAATGGGAAAATTTAGTTTATCAAAAAATGCCTAGTAGCTGGAAATTTCTCTTTCAGCAATTTATACCAATAGATGAAAACATACTTGAATACTTTGTTCAGCCTTGTAGTTTACCTGATACTTTTATTACACATCAGTGTTAAGATAAAATTTATTTTAACCTAAAATACTCTTAAAGCAACTGAAATCAATTTCTCATAAATTATCATTCATAGGCTCCATGTACCCAATTCTTTGCGTGGCCCTGTATATCATTTTATCTATATTCTTCAAACATTTCTTAGTAAATTTAATGCAGTTCAGCGTAAAACATGTTTACCAAATTTACTCGATATTAAATCTTTAAAACTCATTTATTTATTTATTTTCATTATAACACTTTTTTTTTAAAAATTAGAGTGATTATTTTTTTTTCATTTTTTTAATAATGAAAATTTATGTAATTTAATCTTTAAAACCTGTTTCCTATTATTATAACGTCACATGCCAAGAGAATTCCTCCCAAGTTTGACAGTTCTTTCACAAATTGAAATAAATGGATAAAATAAGAAATTTCAGAAGTTTCTCCATGAGGCATTTTTATATTTATTAATAGCTTTTTGAAACACACACAAGAAAATTTCAATCTTTAAAGGCATAAAAAAGTAATTTTGTTCAGTAAATATTAAAAGTGAAAATGCAAGTTAATTTTCGAGAGTTTTACCGCATTTTTCTTTCGAAGAAATATAATTTGAAATTTTGTTTGATCGAATTTAATTTTTTCAGGGTTGTGCAAGTCTCCTCTTCATAATAAAGAAAAAGGATAATATGTATTATATTACATAGATGGAATTTAGTAATATACTAGCGGCCTTCGCCCGCTACGCTGGTCGGTTTATCTAAAGAAAACTTTAAGAACATGAAATATATCTGCAAATTGGGTGATGACTTTTAAAGTAATTTTTTTAAAGCAGAAATAAAACTCAGAAGTCCCCTGAAATATTTTGAATTCAGAAGTGAAGCAACTCACTTTTGGCATGTTGTCTATAATGTCTCAATATATAATTATGCAATGGAATAATTTTGTGTGGCCCTGTAAATCAATAAGAAATATTACTTGCACCCCAAATTGAACAGAACGTATATTATAGTATATACTTCATACATACATATCAACTTTATTATGTTCTAAAGAGTGTAAGACCATTAAAATATGCTTGAAACTTTTTTTCCCTATTGACCGTAATATATCGGAATCCTTTTGATTGTCCCTGTAATTGAACTATGCATCCGATTTTCATAAAATTTGAAAAGACTCGACAAAATTATCTAATAATTATATATTTTAAGTTTCAAACGATTCGGTTGGGTAGTTTTTGAGTTGTTACATGCGGACAAGCGGACGGACGGACGAACAGACAGACGAATGGGCAACTCGGGATCCCGGTATTTTTTCCTTTCAATTTAAAACAAACGCGAGGTTTCTCCGTTTCCTGGATCGGAGGAGATAGCGTCACATACATACAACATACATACGGTCGGATTTTAATAGTGTAGATTTTTTTACGAATCGACACAAAAAGCATTTTTATTACTGCATTTGATTTTTTATATTGAGCCTGTCTGAACAGAAGTACACTGAATTTTCATGAAAATCTGTCATATACAATAAAAACTATTTATTTCACAAACTTTCTACAAAACTGAAAAAAGTCATGTTTTACTGCATCACATTTATTTACATTTGTGCTTCTTTCAAATGTACAGGGTGAGTCATAAATATCGAAACAATAGGCTATCTCCTTAAATATTGCCCCTAGACCCATACTTCCAATTGCAAAGTTTCACCAAAAAAGGTAAATTTTTTGATAAGATAAGTTGCAACTCCATGGGGGGTCTATTTTAAAAAATACCAAAATTAAATTTTTATACGGCCCCCAGAGGATAAAATTTCCAGTTAGAAAAATTTTCCTTATCCATTCCTGAATTGAACAAAAAAAATTCCATCTTGATATCTCCAAAACTCAGAGAGTTATGACAATTTTAATAAATCGTGAGGATTCAAGGGATCAGACACAAATTGAAATGCGTGTAATTGAAGAAACAATGTTGCTGTATGTTGTCCAGGAAACATTTATTTTATTTATTTATTTATAGAGTTTTAATTTTGAATGTTTTTTGATGGTTAACCACATAATTTGTAAGCACTATCACATCATAAGCTTTCTTAATAATTTTTTTTCAAAAAATTTAGAATAAATTAAAATTGTCATAACTCAAAGTATTATTTGTCGCGTTGAATTTTTTTCTTTTAATTAAATGAAAATGTTTAATTATCATTTTTGATTTAGCATTTTAAATAATATTTTAAAAAATAAAAGTATTTAAAATAGCAATTTAAAAAAAGATGCAATTTTTTGTGAATAAATCATATTTTTAAAAGTAAATTTTCTGAGGTGAAAACATCTTTCGGCAATTTTTTTTAAGTTTTTTTTTTTTTTAATTGAGGTGTTAAAAAACTATTGAATTGTTACCGTAACCAAGGGTTACTGACTTATGATGTAAGTTTAAAAATGAGAAATACTGAAATAAAAACATCTGATGAAGAAAAGTGCATTTAGTTTTAAACAAAGATTGGCTCCTAACGTTTAAATGCTTTTTTAAAGGTGTCTAGGTGACTAACTCCTTCTTTTGTAGTTTCGATTTCAGATTTTGTTTAAGTTTTGCCATTTTCGCCTTCTTTAATTACTATTTAAATGAGTCAGCTTATTTAAACTTAATTTTTTTATCACGCCGACTTCAATTTTTTTCATTGTTTTATCCCTGTCAACTTCATATTTTTCTTGTTAAAATTGCCACTACACGATGCGTAAAAGATGCCTATAATTACGGGCCTCCAAACTGGTAGACGGCAGGTATTGGGTTCGAACCCAATCGCAACCATCGGCCTAACCGTTCGAAGTTTTCCGTGGTTTTTTTTCGAACCCTGGATTTCCTATTGCAAATAATTGGCCGGAATAAATAAATAAATAAATAAAAAATCCTCAACGTGTTAATTGCTGTAAGCGGACTCAAAGGCCGCTGCGCTTTTTTTTTTTTCATTTTTTAGAGTTTAACATACAGTTTTCAGTTCAAATACAAATACATTTTAAATTTTGTTTAACTTGCGAATCAGTTATCTTTTTAAAACAAGAACAGGTGTAATGAATCTTCGGCATATTTCATCTAAACGTTTTAAGTTGAAATTATTCAATTGAATTTCTTAAATGATGTTTGGTTCGAACGCATTAAACCTTGATCAATTAAATACACTTAGAATGAAATATTAGTGGGAGCTTAGCATAAAAAAATACGCAACAGAAACGTTATACTCTTCGACTTTAACATTCGAATAAATATTTTTTTTATGCCGTTTGGAATAAATAAACTACTCGGATGTAGCAATCGGAGGACTCTAAAGATACGAAATTCCGTGGATTAGTACAAGATATCACTGAAATCGTGTAAACTATACAAAATTCATTATGAAAACGCCATCCGAAAGATGATTTATACAAAAACGTAAACAAAACTAATTCATGTCAAGAAGTAACTGCATTTGACTTTTTATGGAAATTCCTGCATTAGTTCTAAAAGTAGAGCTATTGCAGAAATCGTAACAAATTCAGTGTTGCAGCGCCTCTCGTGGAGCCATGTACAACAAAATATAAATAACATCAATTCATGTCAAGGAATAACTGAATCTGAAGATTGATGATATTCCTTGCATTCTGGAGATACAGAGATCGCGGAAATCGCACAAAAGCCTTTACAGTAGGGTCACCTGTTAAGCGATTCACACCAAAAACTAATCAGCATCAATGTATATCAAAAACTAAGTAAATATAATTTTTTATTAAATTTTGTGTATTAGTTCGTGAAATAGCGCGCTCACAAAATGTATATCATATACAGAGATACAGAAGCAGTGACTCACAGACAGACATTTTGTAAAAACATGTTTTTCAGTATCTCTGAGCCCTAAAACGTGTGAATCCGTCGAAAACCGGAATTCAAAATTTTCATGAATCCAATACTTTTCTCTTGTAAAGATAGAAAAAAGTAAAAATATGTTTAAAACCACATAAACTTTGAAGCTGAATAGTACAAACTTGATTTTTCAAAAAAATTCTAAGTAATTTATTAAAATATATTTCCATTAACATTAAAATGTACAATAACATTAAATTATATTCCATATGATCCAGTTAATATAAGGGTCATTATCGCTATTACTATTTTTACTAAACTTATTGCCTGCGGCAATAAGTTTTAAAGACACGGTTAATGAGAGTTTAATTAACATCACTTAATTTAATAACACTTTTAATAAGTGTTTAATAAGACGGTCCGGCCAATGGGTTGTGCCAGTTACGAGCCTGGCGCCAAGCTCGAGATATTGCAGACATCTAGCATATGTCAAGGAAGTTTAAAGCAAAAAGCTATATGCTTTTATTTTATATTTAAAAGTTAAACTATTGGCTTGGGTCTACATTAACAATACGTAAATTAATGGTCGATCCCTAAATTGTATTTCAAATGAACTGATATCGCTGCACTCAGATGTATGCTAAAGTGGTGTAAGTCAGGAATTTTGAAAAATTTTGGATTTTAATAACATCCAGGGATTTGCAGATATCGAGATGAATTTTTTTTTGTTCGATTCAGAAGAGGATAAGGAAAAATTTTCTAATTGGAAGTTTTATTCTCTGGGGATCGTATAAAAATTTAATTTTCGTATTTTTTAAAATAGACCCCCCATGGAGTTGCAACTTATCTTATCAAAAAATTTACCTTTTTTGATGAAACTTTGCAATTGGAAGTATGGGTCTAGGAGCAATATTTAAGGAGATAGCCTATTGTTTCGATATTTATGACTCACCCTGTATAACCCTTAGTAATTGCATTTTAGTCCAAACTGCTCTCCTCTAAGACAATTATTTCGTTTTATATTGAATTTTAAAATGTGTCAGGGATTTTCGGGGCTCCCTGTAATATGCGATATAATTAAGAAGCTGTAGAAAGAAAGCCCATTATATGACAAAAATTGCTCAACTGTTTAATATACCGTATTTACTCGTGTATAACGCGCACTTTTTTTTCAAAAAAATAGGGCAAGACTTCTAGGTGCGCGTTATACACGGAATAATTTTTTACTGCTGCATGTAATCACACGATATACATATGTATAAAGCAGTGTTCCCTCTGTCGCTCGCCAATGCGCCAAATTGAGACTAAATTCTTCATTTGGCGAGTAAACATGAGGTTTGATTCGCCAAATTGCTAGTGCTCAATTATTGTTTTTTATTTCTTTTTTCATACATATGCATACATACATATTTTCAATATATACATATTTTCAATATATTTGTAGCGGATAGTTGAAATTAGATTAATAACAATCGTAGTCTCAGTTATAAAAATTTAGGTTATTTTAGAACATGTTGGGAAAAAAAAAAAGGGAGTGCGTTAAGGTTGTTCTCAACTGGCTCCGCTCAACTAGCGCTAAGTATTTTGACACATTTACAAATTCATTTTTAATACAGTAAAACCTCCATAACGGACACTCCCGAATAGCGGACACCTCTATTTAACGGACACTTTTCCAATCCCCACTCCCAAAACCTAAATTTTTGTATATTTAACCTCTGAATAACGGACATTCCGAATAGCGGACAGTAATTTTGATGATAAAAGATGAAATAATATTTTTCAATGAGGAAAAAAAAAAAGTAAAAAGCCTCTAAATTTATCAGATTAATGTGCCAAGTATCAAAAAAAAAAAAAAAAGAAAAAAAAAATTATTTTAGTAGGGCTCATTCATAAAATTCAATGAGTAATTAACTAGATTGCATATTGCATAACATAGAAGAGATAAATCAGAGACGTCACACGGTGTCTATATGATTGGAGCAAAAGAAAAATAATCACTGAAAACCTAAAGTACATTTTATTTATGTGTTTTTACTCTTTTATAAAACAAAGAAAAGGGTTACTCTATTTTATTTATTTATTTTTTTTTTTATTGGGAAATTGCATACTGATAATTTTGGCAGCGAGGATTAAAGGCGCCAAGAATGCGATGAGAATAGGGGATAAAAAAACTACTTCTCAATGTTTATTGCTCTTTTCCATTCTTGTGAGCGTTACTTTAACAATGGCCTCAAAAAGAAAACGATTAACTTTAAAAGAAAAATTCGAAATTGTAAGTGTATCTGAGAGAGAGAAATTGAGTTTACGTATACTTGCTGATCGTTTTAAAATAGGTAAAACACAGGTGGGCGAAATTTTACGAAATAAAGAAGAAATAAGAAATTTATGGATTACTAACTCAAACGAGAACACCAAAAATGTGAAATTGAGGAAGACTAATTCCATTGAAATTGATTCTATAATTCTGAATTGGTTTACTTCTGTTCGTTCTAAAAACATTCCTATCAATGGACCTTTGATTCAGGAAAAGGCTTTGGAAGTCGCTAAAGAACTCGGATTGCACGCTTTTAAGGCTTCCAGTGGATGGCTGGAAAAGTTTCGATCTCGGCACAACATCTCTTTCAAAGCAATATGTGGAAAAGCAAAATCTGTAGATCTTAAAGAGGTGAAGGATTGGCAAGAACGACCTCAATCAATTTGTGAAGGTTACGAGGAGAGAAACATTTTTAATGCCGATGAAACCGGACTCTTTTTTAGAATTTTTCCGTTGTTTCAAAAAGGATGATTGTATCGGCGGAAAATGTCAAAAGAGCGAATCACTATTTTATTATGTTCCAATATGTTAGGAGAATTTGAAACCCCTCTTATTATTGGAAAATCTCTGAAACCCAGGTGTTTTCCAAAGAATATTCAATTGAATAAATTTGGTATTGTGTGGAGAGCAAATAAGAAGGCATGGATTACCAGTCCTTTAATGATCGAATGGTTAACTTCCTTTCATAATAGGATGAAAAAACAACAAAGAAAAGTTCTATTGTTTTTGGACAATGCAAGTTCTCATCCAAAACATTTAAAGTTGGACAATGTTAAAATTGTGTTTTTTCTCCCAAACACAACTTCAGTATGCCAACCACTTGATCAAGGTGCAATACGCAATTTTAAAGCCTTGTACAGAAAGCTTTTATTACGTCACATTATTTCAAAGTTAGATACTATGGATACAGTTGAGAACTGTGTAAAATTAGTTAATGCTCTCGATGCTGTAGTTTGGATTTCGTCAGCTGTTAAAAGCATAAAACCGGAAAGCGTACGACAGTGTTTCAGAAAAGCAGGCTTTACTTTAAACGAAAATGAAACGCACATTTCCGACACAAATGAAAATTTAAGCGAAATAAGTGAATTAATGGAATATATCAGAAGTAAAGAATGGAATATATCAGAAGTATAGTAAGAATATATCAGAAGTATAGTAAGAATATATCAGAATATATCAGAATATATTAGTGATGAAGAAACAGATACGGAAACTGGAGATGTTTCTTGCAATATCGAGAACTTCCAAGAAGCGGCAAAATATAGTGAGTAGTTACACAATTTTTTTGTAAAAAAAGATAATTCAGAAGGATTATAACTACTGACTGAGTTAAAACTTCACATTGAAAAACAAATTACTTGTAATCGCAAGCAAAAGCAAACTTTAGTGACAGATTTTTTTTCATAAGAATGTGATAAACGAGGAATAAAGGTATGCACAATTTTATTTCAGTTTTATTGCTTAAAAAATAATTTTAATTTTTGATTAATCATATAGTATAAGTTTTAGGATACATAAAAGTCAATTAATGAAACGTGCTTTTTTTTTTTGCAATTTTGCTTTTCTTTTGAATATTTGGGCTTTTCCCAATAGCGGACACCTCTGAATAGCGGACAGTTTCCGCGCTCCCGAGGTGTCCGTTATTTAGAGGTTTTACTGTAGAAAGATATAAAATTGGAATGCCTAACTATGGAAGCGATTTCGAATAGAACTTATTTTTTCATTTTATGATAATTAAATTACCTATCCAGTTTTAAGCTATTTTGATCACGTGATCACCCGTTTTTCTCCCACTTTTCCTGCTTTCGTCGGGAAATGTGCTCAAAAATGTTAACTTTGAAGGCTACTTATAAAAGATCTATTGTGTTTAAAAAAAAAATTGAGTGCAGTTAGACAGCTTCTGAATAACACCTGCTATTTTCATGCATTTCATGCAAAAATAAATTAAAGCATATGTCACAAAGTTACCCTTTTTGATTTAACAACACCCTTAAAGGATAATTTTTTTTTCTTGTGCTACACGGCGAATCTATTTGGCTAATACTTTTTTCATTTGGCGAATGTTTTTTATTTTTAATTAGCCAAATTACTAACGTTGGCCAAATGTCAGCGAGAACACTGGTAAATGATATCAAGATATGTATTAAAAAAAGACATATTTACTCGAAAAATCTTTTTCAATTGAAGTATTACTACATCTTTATTTCACTCCTTGCACTTTTTTATACATTAACTTTATATAAACGCGAATTAGTAATTTTAACTGTCGTCACTCACCCCTTACCATCCGTCATTCACTCACTACCTGAAGTCTAAAAATGTATTTTCGCCTTGTTTTGGGCCTGGTGTAATGTTTGTTTCGACTTTTTTTACTGAAATTCATTTAGTCATTCATACATTTGCATATCAAATTTATGATGCGCGTTATACACGCGTGCACGGTATACACGAGTAAATACGGTACTTTCAAATCTTTCAAAACATTAAATTTTGAAGTATATTTACTTCTATAATAACGCTTTTCAAATGGAGCGAATAGTTATTTTCGATTTTTAATAATAAAAATGAGTGTAATTTAGTCTTCAAAGCCTATTTCCTTTTATTACAACACCACAGACCAAAGGAATTTCTCTCTAACTTGACAGATTCTTTCGCAAATTGAAATAAATGGATCTAATAATCATTTTCCAGAAGTTCGTCCACAGGGGGATTGTTATATTTATTATACGCTCTCTATTTGCAACACATACAAGAAATGATCAATCTTCAAAGAAATGATAAAGAAGTTTTGTTCTGGTTACCATTAAACGTGAAAATGGAAGGTATGTTACGTACATGGTTTTTGGCTCATTATTATTACTATTTTTTTAAAACTATTATGAGAATGTGTATATTATAACAACAAGTTGGAAATTGCAAGTGAACGTAGCAAATGAGGTGCGTTCGTACGATAACGTAGTTTTAAAAATATTCAGATCTTGCTGATATAGTAGAGCGTACTCCAGGTACAGTATAGTAGTCGATATCTTTACGTTTCGGTAAATATGCAGGAAGTAATTTTTATTACACCTTAGCAACGTATATCTTATTCATAAAATGTGAAATAGTTGAATATAATTAAAACACGTACCAAACCATGTTTTCCCGTATAGCATTATATAGTGGAATACTTTTGTGTGGCCCTGTAATTTAATAATAAAAATTCTTTGCATCACAGATTGTACAGAATGCATATTTTAGTATATATTTCATAGATTCATGCCAATTCTATTATGTTCGAATGAGTGTAACATCATCAAAATGCATTTGAAACTTTTTCCCCATTGACCGTAATGTAACGGAATCCTTTTGATTGTCCCTGTAATTGATCTATGCATCCGATTTTCATAACATTTGAAATGACTCGACAAAATTACGCAATAGTTATATGTTTTAAATTTCAAACGATTAAAATGCATTTAAAACTTTTTTTCCCTATTGACCGTAATGTAACGGAATCCTTTTGAATGTCCCTGTAATTGATCTATCCATCCGATTTTCATAAAATTGAAATAACTCGACAACATTATATTATAATTATGTATTTTAAATTTCAAATGATTTGGTTGGGTAGTTTTTGCGTTGTTATATGCGAACAGACAGACAGACGGACAGACTTACGGACTGAGCGACAACAATAGATGCTACGTATTTACATAATTACGAACGCACCTAAAAATTCTTAACCCTTTCGGGTCTGGTGTACTATTAATATAGTACATGTCTTTCAATGGAGTATTTATTTTGTTTTAAGAAATACTTTTGCTACTATTTACATATAGTATATCTGTATATGGCTATGCATTTACTACATGTTTTGGCATTTAGCAATTATAATAATAATTATTATTTACGTAATTCTCTTTCAACCACTCGCGATTCTTTTATTTTAAACATACATTTAAACTCTTTAAATTTAAAATAAAAGTTGCTTTCCCGAAAGAACCATATGTAATAAAGGGGAAAAAGTATTAGAAATTTGTATATTCAAAAAGAATATCAGAAAAAGAAATTTCGTCACATTTTTAGGTGCATTTATAATTATCTAAATACATGCATAGTACCTATAGTCGTCATCTGGTCCGTCTGTCTGTCCGTTCATCTATCCTCATATAACAGTTCAACAACTACCCAAGCAAATGGCTTGAATTTAATACATGTAATCGTTGCAGAATTTTGTCGATTCATTTCAAAATTTACTAAAATCGATTCAAAACTTAAAAAGATACAAATGAAAGTTTTCTTCATTCTATTAAATCCTATCATACGTAAATAATTGAGTGATATTTCATGACAGGTAATGATTCTAGTTTGTCATGGTGATTGTCGGTTTCCCCTCTAAGTCCACAAAACTTTGAAGATTAATCCTTTACTTTAGTATGCTACCACCACCGATATAATTACGCGATATCGGACACGCATGAGAGGTACGTAGGGAAGAAGACTAACTCTTTCAATTAAACTTAATAAACAATTTATTTACACAATATTTACAAATAATAAGTCGATATTTACAATTACAAACTCGGATATAGGCGATCCGGTTCAACATTAAATTAAATAGAGAACACTTGTTCTGTGCATTGTTAAGTTACTCTGTATCTCTCTTAAGCATGTAAATTAACTCGGAGATCACTTTTAATCTCTACACACTCCCAGGCTCAGTCTTCTTAGAGCCTAGCTCAACGCACGCTTTCCTTTGGACCAGCGCTCTTCTCTGACCAACCTCACTCTTCTCTCGCCAGGTCCAAACTAAAATCTCACCTTTCATCCTCTAACCAGCCATCAGCTAACGGGGTTCATTTCTCTCCCAGGACGGAGTCATCCTCTAAAATGAAGGTCACTCTTTCAAGACATATCTTTCTCTTCCACCCCTCTTCGCCTGCCTTATCTATGAACTTTGACTGACAAGCGAAAGGTCACCTATTGTATGCTACATTCTTTCAACCAGAACTATGTCCCCTCGCTATTAGGATTAAGGCAGATAAAGACGGAATGCTATTTTAAAGCTTACAGTTCACAGAATACATTAGCAAATAAAAGAATAGTATCACATAAGACTAGTTTTAGATAATGATCGCTTATCTAAACCTGACAGTGATGTTGTCCTATTTAAGATGGAGTCCTATTGCTTCCATATTACTGAGTTTAATGTATATAATAATCTTAAACAAATTTGTATTCATGCATTTTTGCATAAGAAAATTTAATTTTTACCGGTTTTACTGCATTTAGTCGTGTAAATCTTGTAAACACGAGACTTGAGTAAAACAATTCCCTTTATACTACGTAAAACATTCATAATCCCTACGGAAAAAATATCATACAATTATAAGTATTCAATCGAATACTTCTGGTCAGATATAAGGGAAGGTATTGTACCTCTGACCATGTTTCATCTTTGACCATTTAGTCTATAGCGCCATCTAGAAGCATTTTGTGAATTTTGGTGTATTTAGTGCATAGTTCTTTCACTAGAGGACTTATGCAACTGTCTGTGGATTATTTAAGTGAAAAAGGATTTCTGTGAATATTAATATCATTTTCCATCATAAAAATGTAAGTACTATTTATTTGTTAATGTTTTCCTTAATAATATTTTTTGTGCTATGTTTTTCTTGATAGAAATAATTTAATATGTTAGCTATAGACTTTCATAAATATGGTCGGGCTTGTGAAAATGATTATCCTAACTCTAAAACTGTAGCGTGCTTTGTAATTTGCAATAATAAAATGTTGTACCTCTGACCATGATCAGTTGTAGTTCCTTAGACCAGGTCAAAGGTACAACACTCTTAAAAGATTTTCCAAACATTTCAACTTTTATGACTTACTTACTACAGCTGTCTTAAAGTTGGATAACGATACTGTTTTTTTTTTGTTTTTTTTTTGGAAACTGAAAAAAAAATTGATTGCGCCATATAACATTCAATCTATTTGTGATCCCAAATTTTTCTTTCAAACAAAAAAGATATTTGAAAGTTATCGATAAGAATTGTTTATTAGACATTACTAAATTCCGAGGGTAAATTTATGGCAATTTTGAATTTATTTCAGAATTATTCAAGAAACTAGCTTTTGCTATTTTAACAGTTTTTCTACCTATCAATGCTTTCGAATAACTTTTGAATAAAACACACAAATGAATAATATCAAAACTCAAACTGCAAGCACTTGTCAGATAAATGCGATGCATTTTGCATAATAATTATAACCTGATACTAAAATCAAATGGCATCTTATTAACTATTTTTTTTTCTGAAAAATATTTATTTCCATAATTATTATAGTGAATGTATGTTCCCCATATTTTTCAAAACTAAATAAAAATATTTAAGTAATTTAAACCATTATTTTTTCCATTTACTAATTTTGCTTTTTAAATGGCACTTCATGGTCATGTAAAATATTTTTTGGTCAAATTTGGCACTCTTCTACAAAAAGGTTCGCTAACCCTGCTTTAGTTGTTCATAAATAATAAAAAATAGGCACAGTAGCCTTCTTCAAATCAGCACTGCTTAGAATCAGAAGTTGTGCTGATTTCTGATCATTACTTTGTCGACATCTTTAAAACAGTAATTTGAATGCAATAATGTAATCAAAAGGGTATTGGCAAAATGTGGATAACTTTATATAAGTATAGTTCCGGTTCTTTATAAATCAACTATGTCTGATGATGGACACTTTTATTGTCTATGGCATTTACTCTATGAATAATCCTCATCACGCTCTTTCAATTTTTTTAAAGCAGAGGACAGGGATGTAATACGCAGGTACACGCCGTATACTTTCTGGATTAAAAAAAAGAAAAAAAAAAAAAAAAAAAACACCGTCTACCCTCGTTTTTCAAGAAAGCTATAATATGTATACTCAGGCCCATAGCTAGAAGTGAACAATAGGGCGGGGGGGGGGGGGGGAGGGCTCATAATTTTTTTTCTTTCTCTCTGACGCTGAAAGATAAATTATTGCATATTCACATTGTAGGTACTATGTTTCGTATTAAACTGTTGTAATAACTTCATTTTATGCTAAGAAAAGTATAGGATAGGCCGGTTGTAGATCGTCCTCAGCTATCCCCTTCCAAAAAATTATGTAAAAATATTAAAATTTGAGCGAGATATTTGAAAAGAACGCTCCCATAGACTTCACATTATCATCCGGGTCTTTTTCTGTGCCTAGTGTTACGCCTTAAGCGTATATTCTCTGCTTAGAACGTATACTCACTGTTTTCTTCTTCTTCTTCTAGAAGAAAATGCAAGTAATAACCTTTTATTATTATTTATTATCGTCAACAAATAACAGCAACCTCTTTTAATCAGTGAAATGAACTGTTCATTTTTCTAATGTAATAGGCTTCAGGCAAAAATTAATTTTGCATGCTCAGAGTTTTGTGTTAAGACATCTTCTTTTGTATTTCGTAAACATGACCAGCTTTTAGATAAAGGTCTCACTCACGTTAATTAATAATTCGAACAGTAGAATGTTTCTTCGGTTATTTTTTTTATTTATTTATTTTTTTTTTATTTTATTTTTTTTTCGCTTAATGTGACAGTGTCGCTTATTGCTTTGAATAGCGGGAAAATGTCGTGTCATTTACCATAGAATCACTCTGATCATGGAAGAAAACTATTTTTTCTTAGCTATTATACTGTGTTGTAAGAACTGAATCTATTCATTTCTGTAAATAATTCCAACTTAAATTTCCTCTATCTATTATATACATAAAATGCAAATTTCGTCCTGCAGCTTATATTTTGAGTTCTGTTGAATGAATTTCTACGGAGCTTGCTTGCACTGTAAGTTATAACATATTATAAATAACATGGTGCTTATTACGCTTTGGTGCAAATTGCTCAACAGGTAACTCTGCCATTATGCAATATTAGTGATTATCGCAATAGTTCTATCTGAAGAACTAATGCAAGAAAATTTCTAAAACTTCAGATTCAATTAGTCCCAGATATAGATTAGTGTTTTTTAGTTTTTGGTGTAAATTTCCAAACAGATTGCACTGCTATGCTGCATTTTTTACGATTTCGCAGCAAATGTATCTCAAGAACTAAAACATTGATTTTCATCAAATTTCGGATTCAGTTAATACCTGATAAAAAATTGATCCTAATTAATTTTTTGTGTACATCACCCAACATGTGGCGCTGTTATGCAGATTTTTTTAAGATACTGCAATAGCTCTTATCTCGAAAACTAATGCACGGATTTTCATCAAACTTCAGATTCAGTTATAAGTTGAAATAAGTTGTTGCTAACTGGATTTTTTTCTTAAACCACCTAATCAGGTGCACAGCTATGCGGTATTTTTTAGGCAGTATTAGTATGCATAAGATAGAAGAAAATTTTGGGACTGCTCCATCTGACTAGTTTTATCTTATCCTTCTCTATTTATAAGGAACTTAACTCGGTATTGAGAGTAAAAGGTAGTGCATATTTAAAGTTCATTTGGCATTTCATAAAACTAAATTCATCGTAGTAATAACGTTTTCTTTTCGCTGTGTAGCTTACATAACACTTACCCTTGTTCAAAGTTTAAACTTCGCATTGTGCCAAAAGAACTTGTGTAGAAAAGAGCACGCAAATAAGCAAAGCCGCTTTGGCCCGTGATGCGTTTTTCTAGATAGGTTTTTATTTAATTTTTAACCCCTTCACGATGGGAGCCTTTTACGAAATTTTTAATGTTTTGTTAGCGGTTTTAAAAATCAGAAATTTGTGTTTTATTAAATCGAGAAAAAGCTCCGATTAAATAAGGCAAAATTTACAGTTTAATTTTATTGGTGGTAATAAACACAGATTCTTAAGCCTGTTTGCGGCACGTATACGTGTCGCTCGTCCCCAAGGGGTTAAATACATGAGAGTCGATAATGAGAAACCCACACAATACAAACTACAGGGTTTGCACTGATAAGGATTTTTTTATATAAAAATTAGACATTTTAGTACCAAAATTTTTGTAACGTAGTGGCCGCTATATCCGAAGTAAGGAACGTTTTGCATTAAAAAAGGCAAATAATACTTTTTAAAAAAATCCTTGCACAAAAATGGATATTTTTTTAATTTCTGATGCATACGAAACCTGATTTATGTGATTAATTTTAATTAAATTAGTATGTTTGCAATCGTATGAAGTTTATTGCTTTTATACAGCTGCTAGGTATTGCATTACACAAATATATTATTAAAAGTTATTACCTAGGCTTTGAAAGCTGATGATATGCCAGAGTACGCCACCCAGAGTACAAGTTACTTACTAAAGTTACTGACTAAGTTTATGAATGCATTATTTTATTATGCAAATATCATGAATTTAAGGGTGTTTGTTCTCAACTGCTCCGCTCAACAAGCACAAAATGTTTTGACACATTTACAAATTCATTTTTTAACAGAAAGAAATAAAATTGGAAGGCCTGACTATGGTAGCGATTTTGAATTGAACTTATTTTTCCATTTTATGATATTTAAATTACCTATCCAGTTCTAAGCTATTCCGATCACGTGATCACCATTTTTTCTCCTGCTTTGCGAGCGGTTTTTCTGCTTCCGTTGGGAAATGTGCTCAAAAACGTCAACTTTGAAGGTTTGTTATGAAAAATCTATTGTGTTAAAAAAAAAAAAAAAGATTGCAATTAGACAGTTTCTGAATAACAACACCTGCTGTTTTCATGCATTTCCGAACAAAAATAAATTAAAGCATGTGTCACATAGTTGTTCTTTTGATTTAAGAACACCCTTAAGTTGATTTCTATTTAATGAATTTTTTTCATAACAAAGTTTTACGAGTATAACGACGTATAACGACGATACTTCGTTAAATAGAAGGTTTCACTGCATTTACACTCTTAAAACGAAAGAGCTGATTTGGCTTCTCATGGAAGAGCTGTAATTTTTTCGATCATAAAAGAGTTGTTTTTCAAACGATTAAATCTTCTTGATCTAAATGCCCCACCAGTGGCCGAGAGGGTCTGACCTCTCAACTGGTAGACGGCAGGTGTTGGGTTCGAACCCAATCGCGGCCGTCGGCCTAACCGTTCGGAGTTTTCGTGGTTTTCTTCGAACCTTGCGTAAATACGGGTTAGGTTCCCTTAGAAAGACCCCCACGAAGGGCATCCCTCCCCCTGGGCCCATATCCCTAGCGTAGATAATCGGCCGACACAAAATACAACATCTTGATATAAATTGGTTATTTAAATAGCTCAACTTCATTTAAACTGGTTAAAACTCGAGTTATTTCAACTCTTTTTTGAGAAGCTTCCTTTCAACACTGAGATGAGTGGATTTCAGCTCAACTTGAGCTATTTTGTGGCTGACTTTTTAAGAGAGTACATTTTAATGAAGGAAACATGAATTATTTATTCTTTCAAGCGTAGCTTTTTATTACAACTCTACAGGCAGCTCTTTTCGAACTTAACACGTTTCTCCCCAAATTAAAACAAATGGATGAAATACCCAGGTTCCAGAAGTTATTCTACAAGAGAGTTTCGTGTTTATTACACACATTTTATCTACCTACATACAGCAAATGATCAATCTTTAGAAGGAAGATAAAGGGTTTTTATTACGCAACTATAAAAATGTAAGTTATATTACATAAATGGAATTTAATAGTTTTTCTAATCGTAAAGGATATACAGGGCTTAGTCTGAATTATTAGTGCAAATTCTAATGGGCGAAACTAATTTTACATAAGCTTTTAACCTTTAAATGCATGATTTTTTTTCTTTTTTATATTTTTTTCGAAAAAATATTTATGATTTAAAAAAAAAGTTTATTGCACATGAGAAAAAAAAAAAAAAAAAAAAAAAGCAGAGATACATTTTTTGTATAATAGGAGAACCTTTAAATGTATAATTTCTTATTTTGTTTCGAAAAAAAAAAAAAAAAAATATATATGTAAGATTCTCAGAAAAGTTTATTAATGCAAGAAAAATAATGAAAAAAAAAAATCAGAGATAACATTTTTTGTATAATACGTCAACCTTTAAATGCATGATTTGTTATTTTGTTTCGACAAAATTATTTAGGATTGTCAGAAAAGTTTATTATACAAGAAAAATGATAAAAAAATGAGATACATATTGTATAATATGTCAATCTTTTCTTATATTGTACACATGCATTCTGCAATACAAAAAAAAGCTACTGTCATAATTAAAATATTGCATATTAGTAAATATTTTAATGACTATGGATCTAAATACCTTATTTTTTATAAATTAATATTATCTAAAACTTAACCCTTAAAAGAATGAATTATTCTTTTAGAAGTGTGTTTTTTATTCGTATATTAAGCATTAGACACCAGAAATTTTTAAATAAGATTTTTAAATTTACTTAGTAGTATATTTTTGTTATTTATTTATTTCTTTTACAGGATATTGGTATTTTCATATAAATATAGTGGTTGCTAAAAGTTAAATAAAAAGTGATGTTGATATGCATCTTAGGGTTAACCCCCTTCGGGACGAACGTCTTTTATATAATCTTTAATCCGGTTTTTCAAAATGGAAATTTTTGTGTTACTGAATCGAGTAAATTCTCGGATTAAATAAGGCAAAATTCGCCAATAAAGCAAAAATAAAATTTTACTGGGAAGAATACACTGTTAAAACTACAGGTGGCACATTTTACTTTTTAGGGGTGAAAGGCTTGTGATCTATCTTGCTTTCTGATCTATGGGCTTGTCTCACTGGTACACCCCTTCGAGAGCCAGAATGACACTCTTAATTAGGGTGAAAAGATGGTACCCCTAATCCAGAGTGCCAAATGATAAAAAGAAATTATAAAACGACTTTTGGTCCGCGAAGGATTTGAACCCACAACGTCTGGTTGCAAGTTCAACGCTCTACCCGTTCGGCCATCGAGCGCACTTTCAAAATCTCCCTGAAATGCTCAAATGTCCTAAAATTCAAAGGTTGCTTTACATAGAAAGCTCGCCAAAAGTTAGTCATTCGAAGTTCTAAACGAAATTGGGATAGCACATGCGCGGTGATAATCTTCGTAGGAGAAATTGCTGTTTGATGCACCAGCGACGGCGAATTGATGTGGGAATACACACGTCGCAGAGCATGCGCAAATGACTAGGGGGTGAAAATCTTCCAAAAGTATGCATTGTGCAGCACCCTAATTAGCTGAATCACCCAGTGAGGGATCAAATGGCACCCCAAACACATTTTCAAGCCCGCAGATGTCAAATGGTAGCACATTTTAGCCCCTGGGCGCCAAATGCAACTGGTTTGTCATCTTTATTTTTAACAGTGTAATTATGGATTCTGAGCACCTTATGCGGCACGTTTACTGGTCGCAAGTCTTCAAGGAGTTAAAGGTAATTTTCGTCATTTTTTTAAGATACGGATTTTAATGAATAAAAATAACATTTTTACTTTCTTATATCTTTACAAGAAGAAAGCATTGGACTAGTGAAAACTTTCGAGTTTCAATTTTCGATGGATTTATACTTTTAGAAAGTTCTGAACACAACAATTGCACTGATTTTAGAAAATGTCTGTTTGTGAGTCTGTCTGTATGTCATGACAAATTTTGTGGGCGCTCTATCTCAAGATCTAATGCACGAAATTTAATAAAAAGTTGCATTCAGTTAATTCCTGATATAAATTTATGTTAATTTATTTTTGATTTATTGTGCATTTAAACATGACAATGGCTACAAGAATGTGCCAGAGAATAAGTATCAAGTTTGTATTTGAGAAAAACAAGTAAAAATATTTTTATCTTAAATTGATTCGAATGAATATCCTAAAGTATCCAATGAATTCAATATTCGCAAGAGGATCGAATATTTGTTACAAATCTAACGGTAATTATTGATAACAAAATTACGATTACTAACATTATTATTACAAATGTTTAAAAAAAAAAAAAAAAAAAAACTGAAAATTTTGCAAAATTATGTGGATAAAAAAAAATATATGCACACTCTTGACTAAACTTTTATCTTTATGTAAATAAGAAATTGCACAGAAAAATTAAGACTCTTTTTCAATTTAACTTTATAATAAAAATAAATCTTTTCCCCGCAAGCTACAGAAATTCAAATTTCATAAACTTGATTTAAAAGACAGTAATACAACGCATAAATATTAAAGTAACAACCAAGGACGAATATAATTTATGCTTGTGAAAATAAAACTTTCTTTTTTCTCAAAAAATATTGTGTATTCAAATTTATATGTAGTAAGTACAACGTATTTAAATTTTGTAAAACAATAAATAATTCTAATTTATTTCCGTTAACAAAATTTCTGAAACGGGACGAATCCTTAATTTTGCATTTTATTTTTATTTTTTATTTTTAAAAAACATTTTTTCTTTCTTTTTTTAACTTTTTATTTGTTACTATGAATATTGAACGCTTATGAAAGTGTGTTTTTTAATAAATTGCTTGCTACATGCTGATTATTTTTTCCGGATCTACAATCACCACTCTTACAGACTTTTAAAAAAAATGGTACTTGTTAAGCTGTCACAACTGATTTAATTATGTGATATCAGAAACGGTGTGAAGGATTATCAAATATGCTAAACTTATTCAATTAATATTTAAAAACAATTTATTTACAAATTAATTACATAGAAACAATTATTTACATTCAAGAGCTCGGATATTGACGATTTAATTTGATACTAAGCCATTTATATCAAGCAATTTTTGTGCACTGGGTCAGTTTATTAAAATACTCTATTTCCTTCTCAACAACCCAATTGGGGAAGCAATGGAGCCTCCTCATGTCCGCAAGGATAGCTTTAACTTATCTAAAACTTCTCCCTCAGCCAAATAGTTTGGGGATTTCTTCGTGTCCCTTATCAGTGACCTTGTGGTATTTCATTAGGTTTATTGGAGGATCACCCTGGACATCCCGTTGCGCCAGCTTTCTTTGCACGAGACTCAAGCTTTTCCCGCAACTGTCTATATTCTACTTTCGAAAACTCAACCAAAAACACACCAACTTCACTTTTTGAGGTTTTCGCCAGAAAGTCCCTTTTCTCTCAAATATCTCCCCATCCCAAGAAAAAAAAACAACGGAGCTTCCTCGTGTCCGCAGGAATACCCTTCTGTTACCTAAAACTTCTCCTCGGCCTACCTGTGACCTACGTTTTTGAATAGGAAAAAACTTCAATTCATTGATACAATGGGGCTTGTTCATAGAACAGAATCTAACTTATAAACCCTCGGACCAATTTCAAGTTAAGGGAAAATATTACTTTAAACCCGTGTACGCAGGAAAAGATACATATGCAATACAATAAATAAGTAAAAAGTATACATAACCACTAATCTTATGTTACTGATAATTTGACGTCAGTTTAAGTTAAAGTTACCTGCTTACTAACGTAAGAAACCTGACGCTGTTTTTACCTTTATGCTTTTTATTTTTAAAAAACATAATTCTTTACAGCCCCTGCACTGTAAAAAAAATTCAAGAGGTTACTAAAAATTTGTTAGTAAATTTGTATTCCACAGAATTTTTTAGTAACCATTACAAACTTTTATTTGCAAGCGAAACAATCATTTCTTTTGTAAACTAAACAAAAGAATTTTTTGTATAACTAACTTAAAAATTTTTAGTATGAGCCACCAAGTAAATTTTAGTAATAGCTCCAAAATTATTTTTAATAACCATTACGTGGGCCCGAAGGGCAGGAGTTTCCTTCGAGCTGCATCCAGACTTCTGAAGCGGAAGATTTTCGGCAAAACCGCAATAGATGGCAGCACCAAACATTGCTACTGCGCCGACAGTATATTCATAATCCCTTTATTAACGAGTACTTGCACTGCATATATTCGGGGCGTATTTGGCAGTGGCCAGTATCAAACCCGGGACCTTTTAGCCTGGAGTCCGTTACTATAACCACTATGCTATCAAGGCCACACCAAGTGAGCTTTAGTAATAGATATTAAAAATATAAAATTATTAACTCTTATTCGTTGCTAACTTTTTTCTAGTAATTCTTACAGATTTTCTTGTAACCGATTAAGATTACTAAACTTTTTTTAGTAATTACAAGGACCACTAAAGTTTTTTTAGTAGATCGACACTTTTTTTTTACAGTGTAGCATATAATTTTCCTTCTTACCGCGTGTGTGTGGAAAAAAAAAAAGGTTGGGGAGGGCCGAATGAACGAAAAAAGTTAATTCGAAGTCAAATTATAGTTTTAGAAGTAAAAAACAAAATTATTATAATTTAATTAAATTGTATTAATACAAGTTCTTCCTTATAAATGTGTTAATATTTATTATAAAGAATGAAAATTTTTAACTTTTAAGTATGTAACTTAAAATTGTTAAATTGCAGGCTATTAAATATTATGTTAAGTGAAATTAAAATACAATACAGATCTGGCGCAAAATATGCAGAAAATCTGTGTTTGAGAGAAGTATAATTATACATCCGCTAAAGAAGTTTTCAGTTCTCCTGTAAGTCTAATCAATGCCTTTACTGCTTTCTAAATAAAATTATTTTGAGAATATTTGAGAATATTTTGAAATCAATAAAAGCAAGTTTTATTTCTGCGATTAAATAGAAAAATAAATAACGAAATAAATCAATAGAAATTATGCAGGCGAAGCGATTAGATTATTGAGTTGGCTCGCACCCCACGGTTCCATATAAGTTGGCTCCACTGCAATTAAGTATTAAAATAAAAGCCTCAGACGTACACAATAGGGCGGAGCGTAAAAAACTTTTTTTCGAAATTCTTTTCTCCCTAGCGCGGAAAAGTTGTCTAGTGGTATCAGTAATATACTCACAAAATTTCAAAACAATCAATAAATATCTTCCGGCTCCACTTTTGGGTCGAAATATGAAATTTTAGCCAAAAATGTTGTAATTTTTCACATTTCAGTAATATTATTAATTTTAAATTTTTTCTTAGATCTAGTGCTGAAAAACTGAAAGAATACATAAGGAACACAAGTCCAAAATATTAGAGTAATTAAACAATATCTTCTGGTTCCACTTTGGGTTCTAAATATGGGAAATTTGTCGAAAATGATACAAATTTTAACATTTTAGTCATTTTTTTATTTTTTGATTTTTCAGTCCCGCTGGCATGGAAATGTTCGAAGAATATGCAAGCAACATAAGTAAAAAACTTTAGAATAATTAATAAATATCATCCGTTTTTCCTTTAGGGGTCTAAAAATATCAAAGTAGCTAAAACGTATGTAACTTTTCATATTTCAGAGATTTTTTTTTCTTATTAATTTTCTCTTCTCGCTGGAGCGGAAAGTATGGAAAATCATATAAGAAACATAGCAGAAGAGATTATTGGTGACACTTGCCCTATATAATCGCAGCCAGGTTCTTCTATAAGTGTCAAGTATTCTTCCAGCACTCTTTGTTGATGGAGCGTTCCCTCAATATTCCTCTGAATTAAATTTTGATGTTTTCGACGGTCAAAATACAATCTTTTCAAGGTATTGGTGGATATGAAACTCTAATCTTGGACTTGGCATTTCATGCGATATTTATTTGTTTCTCTTATTTTGTTATGCTTGTCTATAACATTGGATATGTCAAGTATCACAACTCGTAAGTCTTCAAGAAATGCGCCTGTTACTGAAACTGCAACTCCGTCAAACACTCCCATTGTGTCTCAAGTTCTGGCTAGGGCAGGACGAAGGGTTGATCGCAGGGCCGTAACCAGCGAGACATGCCAGGGGGGGCTCTGAAAATTTTCTGGGGGGCTAACATTTTTTAACAATCCATATTTTAAGAAAACTAAATATAGCAAAAACTGATAAAATGGGCCTGCCTATTGTCTCTACAGTGTATAGAGTGTAAAACCTCTATATAACGATTTTTTCTATAAGGAAATTAATAAATGCAAAATACTTCATGATCATCGGAAAATAAATACTTTTTTAACCAAAAATAAAACCTTTTTGAAAAACTACTGCAAGATTTAAAATATTATTTTTACACAATATATTTAATAAGAAATTAAATTAAGAGCATGCGTATTTACCATGCGTATTGTTATATTTATTTTTATGTACATTAATTTGACTTTTTGTTGTCTATGCAAGTCCAGCCAAGTTCAATATAAGTGTCCAATAGATACATATCCAATTATCTATGAATTTTTTTCTGATTTAATATTTAGTTTTAAAAAAATTTAATCTTACCATTTTTGTAACACTTTATCTCACGTGTTTAAATGTATATTTCCAAGTAAGATAAATAAGTAACTCCAAGTAAGTAACTATAACTATGGTTAGTATAAAATAATGCGTTTATACTGGCCATTATTGAGGGGGGGGGGGGGGCAACCAAACACACAGATTTTAAAATATGGGATTCTAAGTTAGAGTTGATTGATTTAAAATTAAATTTATTTTCGCAATGTTTTTGCTGAATTTTGTTATAATTTTTAAAGGATAATTATTTTTGATTTTGTTGAGATTGGCGCTGACTCCAAAAAATCAAATTAATGTACATAAATATCATATAATATGCATGGTAAATACAATGCTCTTAATTCAATGTCTTATTAATTATTATGAAAAAAAAATACTTTGCAATAGTTTTTGAAATCTGTTTTCTTTTTGATAAAAAAAAGTTTATTTTTTAGTTGAAAATTAATAGTTTTTTTGCATATGTTATGGTAGAAAATACATAATTAATGAAACTTAATTTATTATTCTTATTTTAATTTCCTACTTTTAATATCTTTAACTAGCAGCAAATCGTAATTTATTAAATTTTATTAATATTTCATTTTCTGCTGAATTATTAGATCATTTTAAAGTCACGGCTTTTCTAAGTATGATTTAATTTAATGATGATATGAGTTTCTCTTTTAATCTAATTTTGCCTGATCTTATTTTATTAAAAATAGGTTCTATAAAATAAACTAATAAATTCTTCACAATAATAATTAAATTTAAATTTCTGCATATAATTATGTAACTACAAACATTAATCATTTTTTTAATGTATATTAATTTCATATTTTTGAAACGTATCTGGACTTAACCCCATCGGGACGGAAGCCTTTTATGTAATTTTTAATGTTTTATCATCGGTTTTTAAAAACAAAAATTTGTTTCTTATTAAATCGAGAAAATGCTCCATTTAAATAAGGCAAATTAAGCAATAAAATTTTACTGCTGAGGATAAACAAGGATTCTGAGCACTTTTTGCGGCACATACATGGTTCGCTTGTCCCCAAGGGATTAATAGTGTTTTTGTTAAAAAAAAAAAAAAAAAAAAAAAAAAAAAAAGATTTTAATTTTGTGTTTTTAAATACTGCTTTTCTTTCGCATATGTTGTATACGTGTTTCTTAAAATTTGTCCAATGTCATAAAAAAAAAAAGAGCACAAGGACACGAACACCCATTTTCAAAATATGTGAATAATTTTCATTAAATGTATAAGGCGACTGTTAATTATTAGGCGTTTTCTCGCTTTAATTAATCGTAAAAAAAAAAAAAAAAAAAAAAAAAAAAAAAAAAAAAAAATTCTTTTACTTAATAACAAGAAATTTTCATGATGCATTCAAGAAGTGATTTACTTTCCATTTGTTTAAAAATGTCATCTTCTCTCTTCAGACGAATAAGAATTGAATACTGTTTGCCTTTTTTTTTTTTTTTTTTTTTTTTTTTAATAAATGCCATGTATCAAGAGTTATAATAATTTGCTACTCGACGACTAGTATTTTGTTCTTAAATACTATGAAAATCAACCAATAACGTTAAATCTGCCATCATTTTTTGTCAGATTATTTTTCTGGTACAGGAAAACGTAAAATGCTGTTTGATTTCTTATAGTCCATATACCTGCAAATATTTTTATAAATAAAATTATTTCGCGAATATGTCAAAAAGCAGCTTTTTTAAATTGAAAAATAACATTATAAAACACAACTACACAGTTTTATTCTTTGAGACTGAATAACCATGTCTACAAATTTTATGTTTTTCTTTATAAAAATTATTCTGCAAATATGTTAGAATGTAGCGCTTGAAAATAAATTTAATGCACCATACATCAAATAATTGCAGATATTTTTGCCGTAATCTTATAATAAACTTAACCTTAATCTTTTTTTTTTCTTAATTTTTTATTGTTATATGACAAATTGAAAAAAAAAATGTTTTCATTTAACACACAAACAAAATAATAATAATAATAATAAATAAAATAAATAAATAAAAATAAAATAAAATAAACTTTTTTTTTTCTTTTTTTTCTAATACAGTAGACTCCCTCAAATCCGCACTCCTAAAATCTGCAACTCTCTAAAATCCGCGCATATTTTACGGATGTAAACAATGAAATTTTCAGTTCAGATGTAGGTGCAAAATTTGACTTTTTTAGTTTTACATCTATTCCATATATTTTTTAATTTGTAATTTTTGTTAAGGTTATTGAATTCATGTTTTTTCATGAAGAAAGAATAATTTATTTCTGAAAAAAATAAAGATATTGCTGATATCATTCGTAATCACAATCTTACCAAATATATTTATATATTAATCAAGCTTTTTTAGTTATTAAGTCTGGCTAAACCTGAAATAAAGCTTCATTATTTTATGATCTTGATGTGAATTAGTAATGTGCCTTTATGAGGCAAGTTTCATTGAATAATTTAGGAAAAACACATTTCATCTTTATAATGAATATTTAATTGTACATTATTGGTTATTAATTTGACGTTTGCTTTCAGTATCATTTTAAAAACTATCTAATTTTTTATTATTTTAGTTTATCACTTATTTTAATATTTTAATATATTGTAAACACTCATTATATTTATGATTTCATTATTAATTACATTCTAATTATTTTTTATAAATGTAAACAAAGCAATGACCAAAAATCCGCAAAATTCTAAAATCCGCAAAACCTCTGGTCCCAAGCTGTGCGAATTTGAGGAAGTCTACTGTATACACTCATGTAACCCATAACATGAAACAATTACTAGCTTTTTTTTATTCCACGTGTATAAATTGACATTTTTTATCTTTTTAATTTTCAAACATTCTAGTTTCCAAGTGATATTTCATCGTTAACTAAATCTACTGATAAGTACGTATTGTCAGCAGGCAAACCATTAAAATTTAGAAACATGGGTTTTTAATGACCGTCTTAGTCAAGATTTTGACCATTGCTTGACTAATTATCGGTCAACTTGAACACCATGTGACCATTTCCATTCATCCTGCTTAAGATCGTTACTTTGAAAATATAATGATGTACTAACACATGTGGTGACCAGTTAGTGCATCTGGACTTATTTTTTTTCAGGAGAAAGAAATGTTCCTTTAAAATGTGTTTCGAGAAATGCATCTCGAAAACGCTAGCAAGATAACTGAAAACAACTAATCCAATAGGGTTCCGAATACAAAATTTTTGGCGTATGTCCATTTTATTCAAAGCAATTAAAACATCTAAAAAATTTTCTCACTTTTTTTTTTTTTTTTTTTTTGAGAAAAGTTAAAATATGGATTTTGTTAAAAAATTAGAAATTAAAGAAATCGTTTGAGGGGGCTCTAAAGGACGCTAGAGGGGGCTCAGCCCCACCTGCCCCCCGTCTGGTTACGGGCCTGGTTGATCGTGATATACTTACAGTATTTATGTTCGATTGCAATGACGCTAAAGGTTTATAACTAAGATCGTGACACAGTTTTGTGCATCAACAAGAAACTTTCTTATTCTTTTCCGAGCCTGCTCGTTCATTTACTGAGTTTCCGTGTTGTGGGCCGTTGGGTCTATCGACAATTTCCTTGAAGCTCTTTGATCCTTAAGAAACTGTCTTCCAATTCTGAAGTATTTATATCACGTGGGCATTTACATCCTTCTAGAGATGTGCTCTTGTAAGAAAAATTTTCAAACAGACGTTTTTTCCCTACTAATTAGAAATTTTCAATTTTGACTTCGTCTGTTCTTTAGCGTCAAACTTCTTTATACTCTTGTATTTATCATCATATGAACCAATCATTTAGACTATTCTTTGCATAGAAATCGTTGGAACTGAGAAGCCTGCAAAATGGCTTCAACCATTTCAGCCCATAAATCGCTATCACCCCAAAGGTGGATCTGATTTTTAATTATATTTAGATTCATTTTTCACCAACGAAAAGTACATTATATCTTCATTAGTTGGTAGAACGCCAGTTCTTAATTTTGTAAGATCCCAAAAAATGAGATGAGACAATTCCCGTGTATACTGCGCCTTAATTGTGATATTTCTGTGTAATATTTCCCACGCACACTCTCAGTTCAACACAATATTAAAAATTAAAATTTTATACACACTTCCAGATGTATTATTTTCCAATAAAATGTAGAAGCTAGAATTGATTATCCTTATTACGAACCTATGACGAGCAGAGCATTAAACCAACGGCAATACTCTAAACCAACGGTAAACGAATAGAAAGCTGAACTTATTAGAGAAAATTCCCTCAGATCGCTTTTAATTCGATTGTTCTGTGATTTTTGTGTACATAAATGCCATGAATTTTCCAGTTTAAGTAATAAAACTCAAATCAGAAGATATTTATTAATTATTTTAAATTTTTACACTTATGCTTGTCATATGATTTTCCGAATTTTCCGCGCAAGCGAGAAGTGAAAATTGATAAGACAAAAATCCCTGAGAAGAGAAAATTGACATAATTTTTGGCGATTTTGACATTTTTAGATGCCGAAAGGGAAACCGGAAGATATTTATTGATTATTCTAAAGTTTCCCCCCTATGTTTCTACTATACTTTTCGAACTTTTTCGTGCCAGTGGAAATGGAAAATTTAAAACTGAAAAAGAAATCACTAAAATGTAAAAAATTCCACCATTTTCGAAAACTTTCCCTTATTTAAACTCCAAAGTGGAACCGGAAGATATTATTTATTTAATTTAATATTTTGGACTTATGTTCTTTATGTACTCTATCAACTTTTCCGCTTTAGGCCGAAGAAAAAATCGGAAATTAAAAATATTGCTCAAATGTGAAAATTTACCACATTTTCGGCTAAAATTGCATATTTCGGCCCAAAAGTGGAACCGGAAGATATTTATTGATTGTTGTGAAATTTTGTGAGTATATTACTGATACCACTAGACAACTTTTCCGCGCTAGGGAGAAAAGAATTTGGAAAAAAAGTTTTTTACGCTCCGTCCTAGTACACAATCTACTTTTTTGAAAATATTTTCTCTATTACGTGAAGAAAAATTACATCGATTTTCTTTTTACTTAGACAATATAAAATAGTGCATTAAAAAGAGAGAGAGAGAGAGAGAGAAGAAGAAAAAATTGTAATTTAACAAATTACAACGATTATTTGGAAAATTATATTTTCAAAGACTCAAATTTTAGACTTATAAATAAATTCTATATTTAAAAAATAATAATAAAAACATCATTTTATAATGATCAAAGCGCGATGGTTTACGTAAGAACAAAATTCTATATTATGTACGCCATGTATTTAAAATTAAAATTCCTGTACCAATCATATACAAATTTTAAATGAAAATTTAATTTTACAATTTTCGGTACTGCAAATTTTAAAACTTCTAAACATCACACATTTTCAATTTTTACACCTTCGTAAAAAAATTATTTTTTAAAAGCAATTTGTTTGAAAGCTGTATCTCAATTTTTTTTTAAGTTATTATTATTTTCTTTTGTTTTGTTTTTGTAGTTATTTATTTATTTATTTTGTCACTGTGGCGACGAACGAATACGAAAACGAATAAAATAAAAAACAGAAGTATTCCATTTTTGTACATTAAACATGGACCAATCAGAAAACGAATTAAATAAAATAAGTAGCGGAATCCAACCAATAAAAAGAATCACATATACTTCAGGTTTCACACTTCTCTATCGAGGACAGTAACTATTTTCCAAATAGTTAATAAATTTACTTTCGTTATAACAATTTTCTAAATATATAGATTAACTTCTCTCCATATAGCATTTTTTTTTCCTTTTGCTTACAAACTGCATAAAAATATTAAAGTTCTGGAAAATTTTAAGATTGAAGAGCGGAAAACACTACATAATAAAAGAAAACTTTTGGTCGCAAGCTGCAGAAACTTAAATTTAATAAACTTGGTTTTCAAAAATAGTAATACAACAGACCAGCATTAAAATAATAGCCTGAGACGAATATAATTTACTTTTATAATAATACCTCCTCTATTATCTAAAAAAAATTACATTGAGTTTTATACTTAGAAAATATGAAATTAGTACAATTTTTTAAGACAGTAAGTTCTTTAATAAACTTACTTCCATGATAACAATTTTCTAAAATATTGAAAAGTGAAAATTACTCCCACTCTTTCAATTTAACTACATAATAAAACAAAACTTTAAGCCTCAAGAAATTCAAATTTAATAAACTTGATTTCAAAAGACAATAATACAACGCACAAGTAATAAAATAACAGTCTGGGATGAACACAATTTACTCTTATGAAGATATACCTTCTCTATGATCGCAAAAAAAATTAATTTGATTTTTTTTACTTAAAAAAATATAAAGTAATACATTTTTTTTTTTTTTTTTTTTTTTTTTTTTTTTTTAAACAACGATTTTTTTAATAAAGTTTTTTCCAGTTATATCAATTTTCTAAACAAAGATTAGTTTCTCCTCATATATATGCTTGCTTTTTTTAAAAATTAATTAATTTATTTTTTTAAACAAAGTATGTATGTGAACATAAATAAAATCTAGACTTCCGTTATTTCACTTTAAAAACGGGTATCCAGCTAAAAAACTAAACCCCCATCTTCATGCAAATAAGAAAACAGCGAAGAAATTTTAAATTCTAGAAAAATTTTAATATTGAAGACTGAAAATTACCCCACTGTTTCAATTTAACTACAAAAAAAAAAAAAAAAAAAAAAAAAAAGAGAGAGAGAGAAAGAAAGAAAAAAAGAAAAAAAAGAAAAGAAAAGAAAATTTTTGGCCTCAAGCTGTAGAAATTCAAATTTATTAAATTTGGTTTAAAAAGACAGTAATACAACACGCTACTAGCATTAAAATAAAAGCCTGAAATGAATATAATTTACTCTTATGAAAATATTTGCTCGATTATCTTAATAAAAGTTACATTGAATTTTATACTTAGAAAATATGATATTAGTGCAATTTTTTAAGACAGCAAGTTCTTTAATAAACTTACTTCCATTATGACAATTTTCTAAATAGAAGATCAATTTCTTTCTCTATCTCTTTGTATTGAAAAAAGAAGAAAAAAGACGCAGCATAAACTCAAATAAAACTCTTATATCATTCTACATCAAAAACGGAGAATTCAGCTACCTCCATCTTTATGTAAGTAATAAACTACATAGAAATATTAAAGTTCTGGAAATTTTTAACACTGAAGGGTGAAAATTGCCTCACTGTTTCTATGTAACATAATAAAACAAAGCTTTTAGCCTCAAGCTATAGAATTTCAAATTTAATAAACTTGTATTTAAAAGACAATAATACAACA
Organism: Maratus speculifer; assembly: GCA_964019185.1. Classification (NCBI taxonomy): domain Eukaryota; kingdom Metazoa; phylum Arthropoda; class Arachnida; order Araneae; family Salticidae; genus Maratus; species Maratus speculifer. Next base: position 61,510,719 of record OZ025300.1, read on the forward strand.
CACTACCAGCATTAAAATAATAGCCTTAGATGCTTGATGAATGTTGCAAGATGTGATGAATTTTGCTCTAATGAAGCTATACATTCCCTACGATTGCAAGAAAAATTACACTGATTTTTTTTTTTTTTTTTTTTTTTTTTTTATTATTATTACTATAAAAATATGAAGTAATAATTTTTTTTAAAAAACGAGTTCTTCAATAAAGTTTTTCTCGTTCTAACAGTTTTCTAAACAAAGATTAGTTTCTGTGCATATATATACATCTTCATTTTAACAGAGTATTCACGTGAACTTAAATAAAATCTAGACTTCTATTATTTCACATTAAAAATGGAGTGTCCAACGTAAAACTAAACCCCCGTCTTTATGCAAGTAAGAAAACGCCGAAGAAATACTAAATTCTGGAAATTTTTAATATTGAAGACTGAAAAATACCCCACTCGTTCAATTTAACTACAAAAAATACAAATATTTTAGTCGCAAGCTGTAGAAATTCAAATTAAATAAACTAGTTTTAAAAGACAATAATACAACACACTATCAGCATTAAAATAATAGCCTGGGTCAAATATAATTCTCTTATGAAAATACTTGCTCTATTATCTCAAGAAAAATTACATTGAGTTTTTTACTTAGAAAGCATGATATTAGTACAATTTTTTAAGACAGTAAGTTCCTTAATAATCTTACTTCCATTATAACAATTTTCTAAAATATTGAAGAGAGGAAAATTGCATCACTGTTTCAATGTAACTACATAATAAAACAAAGCTTTTAGCCTCAAGCTATGGAATGTCAAATTTAATAAACTTGGTTTCAAAAGACAATAAGTATTTAATAATAGCCTGAGATTAACATAATTTGCTCTTATGAAGATATATACCTTCTGTACAATCGCATGAAAAAATACATTGAACTTTTTACTTTGAAAATATGAAGTTATACATTTAAAAAAGAAAAAAAAATGTTCTTCAATAAAGTTATTCCCGTTATAACAATTTTCTAAACTAATATTAGTTTCTCTCCATATATATGTCTTCTTTTTTTAACCGAGTATATATGTATATGAACTTAAATAAAATTCAGACTTCCATTATTTCACATTAAAACGGAATATCTAGCTTAAAATTTAACTCCGTCGTTATGAAAATGAGAAAACATTATAAAAATGAGAAATATTAAATTCTGTAAAATTTTAAAATTGAAGATTGAAAAATTCCCCACTCTTTCAATTTAACTACAAAAAACAAATCTCTTAGCCGCAAGCTGCAGAAATTCAAACTTAATATGTTTAGTTTTAAAAGACAATAATACAACTCACTACCAGCATTAAAATAATAGCCTGAGACGGATATAATTTACTCTTACGAAAATACTTACTTTATTATCTCAAAATTACATTGAATTTTATACTTAGAAAATACTATGTAGTATCATTTATTAAAAATAACGTATTTTTCAACAAAGTTATTTCCGTTATAGCAATTTTCAAAATAGAGCGATCAGTTTTTCTTTTAATAGAAACAGCGTTATTGTTTAAAAACAAATTTAAAAAAAAATTTTATTAATTAAAAATGTAATACCCTTAAAAAAAAAAAAAAAAAAAAAAAACAGAGTTTTTAAATAAACTTGCATAAATTACTTCATACCTGCATTATAAGAATTTTCTAAATAAAATTATTAATTTTTCTGTTTTTTTTTTTATTTTTTTATAATAGAAACAGCGTTATTATTTAAAAACGTGGGTTTTTTTTTTCTTAGTCTTATTATTATTATTATAAAAAAAAAACCTCTTAAATCATCCTATATTTTATTTTTAAAACATTTCCTTTACAGTATGTGAATTTGGTGTAGGATCCGATTATGGAAAATTCTCCACTTTGATTTACGCTAGGTAGCAAGCTTTAACTCAATTTTTTAGGGCCTTTTTTGTTTCTTTCTTATTTTTGTTTTTGTGCAGTATATTTAACTAAAGTTTTAACTACCATCTTGTATGTACGACAAAAATATCAGTTCCCAATCTTTCACTAAAAGCATTTTCAATTATTTCCGATTATGGAAAATTCTCCACTTTGATTTACGCTAGGTAGCAAGCTTTAACTCAATTTTTTAGGGCCTTTTTTGTTTCTTTCTTATTTTTGTTTTTGTGCAGTATATTTAACTAAAGTTTTAATTACCATCTTGTATGTACGACAAAAATATCAATTCCCAATCTTTCACTAAAAGCATTTTCAATTATTTCCGATTATGGAAAATTCTCCACTTTAATTTACGCTAGGTAGCAAGCTTTAACTCAATTTTTTAGGGCCTTTTTTGTTTCTTTCTTAATTTTGTTTTTTGTGCAGTATATTTAACTAAAGTTTTAACTACCATCTTGTATGTACGACAAAAATATCAATTCCCAATCTTTCACTAAAAGCATTTTCATGCAAATTTTGGTAAAAAATATTCGAAAGAAAATTGCTTATTTGAAAAACGCAAAGAATAAATTAAGTACATTAACGTCACTGGCCATAAAACGAATATATTAAAGTTTGGAAATTTTTAACATTGAAGAGTGAAAAGCACTACATAGTAAAATAAGCTTTTGATCGCAAGTTAAAGGAACTTAAATTTAATAAACTCGGTTTTAAAAGACAAGCAATGGAAGATACCAGAATTAAAATAATAGCTTGAGACGAACACTATATCTGTGGCTTTCGGTAATAACCAGGTAGGGTACATTTTTAACATTTTGAGTAATTAACGTTTAAAGTTTTCAAAAAATATCTTTTTAATACGCTTTTATTAGCTTCACCTGTATGTTTGTGAGTTTGTAACTCTCCTTATTTTATGTATGTTCACCGATTACTCCGAAACCATGCAACCGATTAACTTGGTTTTGGTGTTAAATGAAAGACGATGCTCTCGAATTGGTGCCACTTCAGTTTCATCGAAATTGATTCAGTACTTTTTTAGTAATTAGGCAAAAACTAATAAAATTAATGATTTTTCGTTAATTAAAAGTGTTGAATACGTTCATTGAATGGAGTGTAGACAGCATGGCCGAACGGTCTAAGGCGCCGGATTGAATCTCTGTTTCTCGAAAGAGATTGTGGGTTCGAACCCCACTCCTGACATTACTTACATCTGTGTAAAATTAAAAAAAAAATTTCTGTCTTAAAATTTTTATTTTTAACCGGCTCCAGAAAAGGAAGAGGAAGTTATCAATTCGACGCGTATGTATTTCTTTTTTTCTATGTATGTTCACCAATTACTCTGAAACTATCCAACCGATTAATTTGGTTTTTGTATTAAATATAAATATAGTTTAAAAAAACTAAAAACCACGCTTTTAAAGTAATCAAACTAAAGAGTGAAAAATAAATATAGTTTAAAAAAAAACTAAAAAACACGCTTTTTAAGTATATCAAACTAAAAAGTGAAAAAATAATTCGTACTATAAGCTGAAAACGAAAATAGATGAAAAATACTATATTACTATGAAATCATTGTTATTATAGAAATCAATTAATAAGCAATAAATAAAATTATCGTGGAAAAAAAGCGTGGGTTGCTTCTTAAAAACTGATAGATGGAGCATGGTAGATGGAGTATGGTAGATGGAGCACCCCACGCTTTTTTTCCACGATAGTTTTATTTATTGCTTATTAATTGATTTCTATAACAACAATGATTTTATAGTAATATAGTTCTTTTCATCTATTTTCGTTTTCAGCTTATAGTACGAATTATTTTTTCACTTTTTAGTTTGATATACTTAAAAAGCGTGTTTTTTAGTTTTTTAAACTATATTTATTTTATCATTACTTTTATAAAATAGATTAGAACTTAATAATTTTCCCTGCATTCAATTAAGATATAAGAACCTCTTTTTTTTGCCAAAATAGTTATATAAAAATGGTTTTTATTAATTATTAATTATTATAATTATTATTAGTTTTTATTAATTATTATAATTGAATGTAGTGAAAATTATTAAGTTCTAATCTATTTTATAAAAGTAATGATAAAAAGACATTTTTGAAAACTTTAAACTTTAATTACTCAAAATTTTAAAAATGTGCCTTACCTTGTTATTACCGGAAGCCACAGAATTATAGACGATTTAAAGAAATAAATAGAAATATTTTCTGGTTATTACCGTTACTTTATGCACTTACCCGATTATTACTGTTTTTTCAATTTTTAAAAGAAAATTTATAGTCGCCCTGTGACGGGAAGTATTCGATTTTCATATTTCAGTACTTTGGCAGATGAAAGTACTCTTTTAAGGTTACATTTTCCCAAATTATCTCAATTTTTCAAAAATGTGCCTTACCTGGTTATTACCGGAAGCCACAGATATACTCTTTTCAAAATACTTACTCCATTATCTCAAGAAAAATTACATTGAGTTTTATACTTAGAAAATATGACATTAGTGCAATTTTTTAAGACAGTAAGTTCTTTAATAAACTTACTTCCATTATAACAATTTACTAAAATATTGAAAAGTGAAAATTACCCCACTCTTTCAATCTAACTACATAATAAAACAAAGCTTTTAGCTTCAAGCTGTAGAAATTGAAATTTAATAAACTTGTTTTCAAAAGACAATAACGCAACGCACAAGTATTAAAATAATAGCCTGGGATGTTTTATGAAGATATATATCTTCTCCATAATCGCAAGAAAAATTACATTGATTTTTTTTTTTTTTTTTTTTTACTTTAAAAATATAAAGTTAAACATAGGAAGAATAAAAAACCGAGGTTTTTTAATACAGTTTAATTTAAAATTTCCGTTGTAACAATTTTCTAAACAAAGATTAGTTTCTCTTTATATATATGTTTTCTTTTTCTTAACAAAGTATATACATGAACTTAAATAAAATTCAGACCTCTGTTACTTGACATTAAAAACGGAGTATCCAGCTTAAAACTTAACTCCATTGTTATGCAAATATGAAAACGACGGAGAAATATTAAATTCTATAAAATTTTAATATTGAAGATTGAAAAGTGCCCCACTCTTTCAATTTAACTACAAGAAACAAATCTTGTAGCTGCAAACTGTAGAAATTCAAATTTAATAAACTTGGTTTTAAAAGAGAATAGTACAACACAACTACCAGCATTAAAATAATAGTTTGAGACGAATATAATTTACTCTTGTGAAAATACTTACTCTATTACCTCAAGAAAAATTACATTGAATTTTATACTTAGAAAATACGATGTAGTAACCATTTTTTAAAAACAAAGAGTTTTTCAATAAAGTTACTTCCGTTATAGCAATTTTCAAAATAGAGTGATCAGTTTTTCTTATAATAGAAACAACATTATTGTTTAAAAACATGTTTTTTTCTCTTTCTGCTATTTTTTGTTTATTATTATTATTATTATTATTATTACTATACGAAATCTGTTATAACCATCATCATACTAAATGATGATGGTTATATACCTTTATATATACCTTTATTATACCTTTATACCTTTATACCGTTATATACCTTTATTGGTTATATATACCTTTTGGTGTGATGGTTATGTTCATGTTCCAAATTTCATGTTCCTTTACAGTAGTATGTGAATTTGGCGTAGGGTCCGATAATGAAAAATTCTCCGATTTGATTTACGCTACATGGAAAGCTCTAACTCAATCTCTTGAGGGATTTTTTTGCTTGTTTGTTTTTGTGCAGCATATTTTACTAAAGTTTTAACAATCATTTTTTATGTGCGACAAAAATATCAATTCACAATCTTTCACTAATAGTATTTTCATGCAAGTTTGGAAAAACATTCGAAAGAAAATTTGTAGCTTGAAAAACGCAAAGAACAAATTAAGCACATTAATGTCGCTGGCCATAAAACAAATAAGTGTACATTTTGGAAAAGAATCTAAACGGAACTAGAAAATAAACAACTAAACTTTCAATATTAAATTTAATTCTCTTTCAAAGTGTAAAATTTCCAATCTTGTTGTAAGCCGGTTAAAATATCGATTTCAACGAGACTGTATAGATATTTAATTATTTTTGTCAAACTAGTACACCATCACATCGCATTTCCAATAAATTTTGCATGCTTGTACTTTAAAAGTTAATAAAGTCTTAATCGATTGTACAAAACAAGAGAGAAACATTGTGTATCACATGAAGAAAATGACATTTTCCCCTATGAACAAATAATACACTGTTTATAGTATTTGTTTTCATCTGACATTTCATCATTCTACAGGGTGTTTATAAAGTCTCGGACCCATTTTGATGTTTAATAACTCATAAAATAATGAAGATATAAACAGACTTATGGCATTTATTGATGGAATAACTCATATATTTTCCTTTTCAGATTTGAATATCTTTACTTTTGTGAATATCGTCTGCGCTTGTGGTTAATTTCAGATAATTTCATTTTCCAGTCTAAATATCTGTACTTTTCTAAATATCGTCTGCTTATTAATTGCATTTTTTCACTTCGTATTTCCACAACTAGAAGAGCTTCATCCACATGTCTTTTTGAAACAAGATGGGGCACCACCTCATTGGGGTACCATCGTTCGCACTTCTTTGAATGACCATTTTCCAGGAAGATGGATTGGTCGAGGAGGTCCAATTCCTTGGCCACCCAGATCATCTGATATAACGCCTCTGGACTTTTTCCTTTGAGGATTTGTAAAGGACAATGTTTACAGGAGGAGAGTGTTGAACATTGATGACTTAAAAGCCAGAATTACAACTGCAATAGTCTCTGTGGATGCCGACATGCTTGCCTGGCGTGAAATTGACTATCGATTTGACATTCTTCGTGCGACGAAGGGGGCACACGTGGAAGTTCATTGACAAGGGTCATGAAATTTTTTGAGTCAATCTAATCATTTAGGTTATTAATTTTAATCTATCTTTATTATTTTATGAGTTATTAAACATCAAAATGGGTCCGGTACTTTATAAACACCCTGTATAATATTCTATTCCAAATAACGTAAGATGCAAGATGGTAAAAGAAATTTTAGACAATATCTTTGGGAAAAAAAAATTGAATACTTAAAAAATAAATAAATAAATAAATAAATAAAACAAAAATTAACATAAACATATTCTTTTTTCTCAGTGCCTCACTCTTATTTTAAATGTCATTCGCACTTTTTGGTTCTTAGCTCTAAGTTAGTGAAAATTTTTTTTGACAACTATATTTCACTAAAGTTTTAACCGACAAAAATATCAATTTTTTATCTTTCACTAATAACATTTTCATACAAGTTTGGAAAAACAGTCAAAAGAAAAATTTTGTTTGAAAAACGCAAAGAATAAATTACGCACATTAGAGTCATCAGTTTTAAGATAAATAAATAAATTTTTTGGAAATACATAAGCGAAACCCTAAAATAAACAAAAAATTTTTCTGGTGAAATTGAATTCTCTTTCAAAGTGTAATATTTGTAATCTGCCATGTAAACAAGTTATAATATCGATTTCAATTAAAATGTTTAAGATATTCAATTTTTTTTTTTTGTTAAACTACTATATCATCGCGTCGCATTTCCAATAAATTTTACATACTTGTAAGTTAAAAGTTAATAAAGTCTTAAAAAATTAATTCTGTTTACAAATTATAATACAAAGGTGGCAAAAGCAAGAAAGAAATATCTTGTATCACTGAAGGTAATGACACATTTTCCAATGAACAGATACATTAAATTAAAATACCCTGCTTATAGTATTTGTTTTCATCTGACATTTCATCCTTCTGTTATTTCTATTCCAAGCAACATATTGTCTATAGGTCCGTTCATAATTATGCAAAAACTTAGCCCCAGTTGTCATCGTTCAGTCCGTCCGTCTGTCCACAAATAAAAAATCAAAAACTACTCAACAGAATCGCTTGAAATTTAAAATATATAATTGTTGCATAATTTTGTCTGGGCATTTCAAATTTCATGAAAATCGGATGTATAGTTCAATTACAGGGCCAATCAAAAGTATTACGTTACATTACGATCAATAGAAAAAAACAGTTTCAAGAGTATTTTAATGATATTACGCACTTTCCAACATAATAAAATTGATATGCGTCTATGAAACTATGTACTTACACGTTTTAATTACTACCTTTGACAATGAAGTTCGGTGAATTGTTCTGTAACATTAATGTAGATGAAATAATAATGAAAGTTACCGTACCATCCTTCAAAATAGTCATCTCCCATTAATATCCACCGCTGAGAACTGCTATACATGTCTTTGGAAATTCGCAAGAAGTATTTTTTTAGGATGGAGTTCAAAAGCTTCGTCACGTTTCGTTGGATGTTAGCAATATGGTCAAATCTCTTTCAAAGAGAGTTTGAGTCGTGAAAATAAGAAGAAGTCTGGATTATTGTGATCTGGAGAGTATGGGATGTTCAATTTGCACCATACCTCATGAATTTCTTTCGGTATCTTGCAAAGCTTAAAACCAAACTTTAAACTGATCTTTCGTTCGTTCATTTTCCTGTTCTCAGTTAAGAACCAACACACTGAACAAAAACTTAGTAAAGCACTGTATAAAATTAAAGCTGGTGTTATACACAATTGAAGTGAAAAAACTTCTTTAAACACCATAAAATAAGTTAACTGCGCAAGGCCTTTCGAAAGAACTTAAGTCTTTCTTCGTCAGGCGCAAAAAAGACGTGCGTCTACAATGAATGTAGCGGCACAAATAAAACTTAAATATAATTTCGTCCTTTTTGATGAAATGCGCTATTGTTCCGCGATCTTTCCACGAAATTTGCGTTAATTTAGCAATCTTTTGATGAAACTTTACAGGTTTTTCATGCATTCCATTGACAAAATTCGCGGTTATTTCATCATATTTCGGTGAAAACCGCAATTATTTCGTCCTTTTTGACGAAAATCATGGTTGTTTCACTACTTTTTGGTGAAATTTATAGTTATTTTACGATCTTTTGATGAAAATTGTTTCACGATCTTTTGGCTAAACTGGCAGTTTTTTTGCAATCTTTTAACAAAACTTGCGGTTTTTTCACGATCTTTTGATGAAATAAGTGACTGTTTCGGGATTTTTCGAAGAAAAATTTCAAAAATATCAATTCTCCATCTTCCACTAATGTAATTTTCTAAGTTTAGAAAAACATTCGAGAGGAAATTAGTTGTTTGAAAAACGCAAAGAATGAATTACGTCCATTAGCATCATTGTCTTTAAAACGAGTGCAGTTTTTGGAAATAGCTAAGCGGAACTGGAAAATAAACAACTAACTCTCTATATGAAATTGAATTCGCTTTCCAAACTGTGATATTTCGAAACTTCCTGTAAACAGGTTACAGTACTGATTCCAATAAAACTTTTAGATATTCAATTATTTTCATTAAAATACTAAATCGTTACAAGGCATTTTCTATAAATTTTACATGCTTGCACGTTAAAAATTAATAAATAAAGCGTTCATCCATGAATTTTGTTTAGAAATATTATGTAAAAATGGCTTTTTTTTTTTTTTATAGTTGTGTATTATATACAGATAATGTTACTTTTTTTCAATTTTCAGATAAATTAAACCGCACTGTTAATATATATATATATATTTTATCTGATATTTTTTCACTGTATATCATTCTATTTTAAACTTAATAAAAACTTCCGTATAAAAAATAAACTTTTGTACTTAATAAAAAGGAAATTTGCATTCAAAAGTTCTAATGCCAATGTGACAATAATGGATTAAAAATAGATGATGTCATAACTGCATCACCGCCATTCAAGGAGTTAAACATTTAAATTAGAAAAAAAGGGCTAAAAATACCATTTAATGATAATATTACATCAAAACAATATCTTTATTAGTAGGTTTCTAAAAAATGTATAAGAGAAATATTCCACGAAGAACGTTATTTATAAAATTGGTGGTCAGTAATAATTTTGAGTTTGGATGCAAGATGAAAAAATAAAATAATAAATTTCCACATATTCCTCAAGAAAAATTCTACATAATGCATATTCATTCACTCACTCACACTCTATCTCTTTATGTCATTTTTACATTTTCAGTTCTTAGTTAATCACTTGAGCATTGTTATAACTTTGTATTTTGTAACTAAAGTTGTAACCATCATTTTGTACATGCAACAAAAATATCAATATTTCGCTAATAGCATTTTCATGCAAGTTTAGAAAAACATTCGAGAAGAAATTGGTTGCTTGGAAAACGCAAAGAATAAATTGCGCACATTAGCGTCAATGTCTTTAAAACAAATAAGTGCGCTTTTTGAAAACAGCTAAACGGAACTAGAAAATAAGTAAACTCAAAATATTAAATTAAATCCGCTTTCCGAATTACAATATTTCTAAATTTCCCGTAAACAGGCTATAAATTCAATGAAGCTTTTAGATATTGAATTGTTTTCGTTAAATTACTTCATCGTTGGTCATTACATGGCATTTTCAGTAAACTTTACATGCTTGTACGTTAAAAATTAATAAGTAAAGTGTTCGACCATGAATTTTGTTTGCGAATATTATGTGCACAAAAATTGTCGTGTATTACATAAAAATAATGATACTTTTTTCGATTCTCAAATAAATTAAACCGCGCTGGTAAAATTTGTTTTCATCTTATATTTTATCACTCTGTACCAGCCATACTAAGCTGCGTCTCGCAGGCCACGTGTGGTATGGCGGAATTTTATGTGCAGCCCTAGGCGCATAATGATTAATCACCATTTATACAATTAATTGGAATGCGTATAAAAAAGTATTTATGATTTTCAGCATTATTTTATAAATTTTCATGGGATGATATGTATAACAAAACAGGTTTTAATTAAAAATTGTGTTAAAAATCGTTTCCTTAGTCAAAAGTTCTTTTTGCATGTAGTCCTCTATTTCTCCTAGATAAATATACAAATTGTTTAATCTTAACAAAAAAAATAATCAAACGTTATGCCAAGAAAAAAACATATTTTTAATAAAGAAAATCTCCTTGGAAATTCAGCATTGTTATAATATTACGTTTCATATCTATTATATATAGTCCAATCAATCTGAGAATCTCCCTGGAAAGTTTTGGAGAAGTTTTTTTTATCTGTCATAACTACTTTTTAGAGTTAAATTTTTGTCGCAGAAAAAAATTGACACCGAAAAAATTTTACAGTACTAATTTCAAACGGCAAACTTCGCGGCATATTTCTACAGCATTGCCAATAGAGATCAACAACAAAGTTTATTATTTAGAAAGCAAGGAGGGGTGTGAAATACCTAACGATATTTCTTACGCTATAAACATAGTGATAATATTAACTTTGTTATATTGCATTGTTAAATTACTATTATTTTAATTATTTTTTAAACATTTTAATAAGTGCATTGTGGCCCAAATAGAGTCAAAAACCTTTTTTTTTCTTTATTTAATTATTTGGAAAATGGTTGTTTCTCTCGGTGTAAAGTAACTGAGGCATATCTGAATCTGTGGGATGTCCGCATTTTATTATTTTTCTGATTGCTCAATGTTTAAGCCATGACGTACGTAATATATGAATCCATTCTTACGTAAGCCACGTTTAATCTAGTATTTTTTTTTTCTTTATTTTCAACAGAAATGGAATGCTTCTGTTGCTATAATGACAAAAAAAAGTATTAAAAATTATAATAATAATAATAATAATAATAATAATAATAATAATAGTAATAATAATAATAATAATAATATCTCAAAAAAATGAGATACAGCTTTCAAATAAATTACATTTAAAAGTACATTTTTTTTCATTATACGATGGTGGAAAAATTGAAAGTGTGCGATGTTTAGAAGTTTAAAATTTTGCATACGGAAAATTGTAAAACTGAAATTTCCTTTAAAATTTTAAAAGTGTTACCATTCGCGTATATTTTGCGCACAGATATATTTTTACTTTATAATATAGATAAGCTAAATATAACTATATAAGAAACTGAATGAATTCAGAAAGGAAGAAACACTATCACCTTTTTTTATTAATAAATTCTTTAGGAGAAAAATGACTGTATAAAAATAAAGAATAATCTCTTCGAGATGTTTTGTCGTTAACTGTAGCTGTAAAATGAAAATGTCGTGTTTATAAAAAGTGACATATATTTTTTTAATATGGAATTTACATTGTCTTAAATTTTAGTCTTTGAAAAAATCCTTTTTCAAATGATTGTTATAATTAGTTAAATTACTTTTTTTTACCTACGGGAAATTAATTTAATAAAACTTTTTTATTAGCAAATATGGTAAGATATATAATCAAGCTGGCATTTAGACTTCACTTAATAGAGTTTATTAACCAGTAAAAATTTTGTAAATGAAGCTATGAATATGTTGATTAATTTAAAATTTCCGCAGACTATTGTTCAGACGCTTTTACCGTATTAACTTAAATGTCAGATTTTTTTATGCATATTTTAAAAAGAATTAATTTACCTGCGTATTTAAAAAGCAATCGTATAATTATTCGGAGCAGAAGTGACTTATTCATAAATACCGTACTTACTCGTGTGTAAGGCGCACTTTTTCCCCAAAAAATTAGGGCAAAACTCCTAGGTGCGCCTTATACACGGAATAATTTTTTATTGATGGATGCAGTCAAACGATATACATATGAAACAAGAAATTATTCAAAGAAGATATTAAAACTGGGAAAATGTTACTTAATTGAAGTATTACTGCATATTTATATCATTCCTTGCAGTTTTTTATACAACAGAGCTAATGGCATTATCTAAACGCTAATTAGCAATTCTCTTTACCGTTACTCATTCCTACTTCCCGTCATTCTCTTACAACCCGGAGTCTAAAAATGCATTTTCGTCTTGTTTTCTGGTCTGGTGTAATGTTTGTTTCGACTTTTTTTTACTGAAATTCTTTTAGTCATTCTTCATCATCGTATCAAATTTATGGTGCGCCTTATATACGCGATTTTAAGAAATCGCAATTTTTACTTGTAAAGTAGGGGTGCGCCTTATACACGCGTGCGCCCTATACACGCGTGCGCCCTATACACGAGTAAATACGGTATGTTCTACGCATTTTTAATGTGGGGATATTTAAAAAACGATCATTTATTCTAACTTTTAGAAAAGACATATTTTGATAAAGAGTTTTTAACAGAAATATTGCGAGTAGACCGGGAGGCGGCAGCACAGACAATCATCTCATCGAGTTCAAGGCTGAAAATCTAGGATTATCTAAATCTTGATTCGCTTATTAAAACGCAGTCGGTCTGCCAAGACATATCTTGGTGGAAAACACTCAAAAATTAAACTTTAACGGTTAACTCATAGATTTACTATTTTACATATTATTTACTATTTTTTACTATTATACTTTCCTACACCCTAAATTATGAAAACATGGAGGATCGAGACCCGGAAAACAAAATGATAAACCTACGAGTCAACCGCTAAAATCGGTTTTTATGTACAGTCGACTCTCGTTCTTTCGAAATCGGATAATTCGAATTTTCACTTAATTCGAACTAAACATGAAGTCCCGAAATTTTCAATGCCAGAATAACGTTAAAAATTTTCTTTAATTCGAACTCATTTTCTCTTGACTTCGTTTAATTCGAACAAAGGAGAATTCCGATTTTTCATTTTTCTTTTCTTTCTCACTAATTTCAGATCATTTGAATAACTTTCTTTCTTTGATTTTTATGAATATTGTTCCAAACGAGTATATATATAATCCAATGCATTTGATATCCTTTTCTTAAGTGCCCGTCTGTCTATCAGTGATACTTAAATTTTTTCTTCCATTTTGCTTGTTTCTAATCTTTTAATTAATTTATGTATTTATACATTCTAATTTAATATTAAGTCATATTCTAATGAAAACAGACGAAATAAATTTTTAAAAAAATACTATAACATTAATTCCTTTGTAGTACCATATTAAGCATTTTTCATTTCATTTTTTCCATAATTCGAACTTCGGATAATTCGAACATTTCTTGCGGTCCCGAAGAGTTTAAATTAACCAGAGCCGACTGTATTTTCCCCTAAGTTATGACTTAGCAGATCGATTGCATTGTAATATGCGACTCGAAACTTAACTATTCCTAGATTTTCATCCGTGAACTCGATGAGGTGATAGTCTTTGGTATTTTTGTTTGCGGCTGTTTTCAACTGCTCTGCTCAATAGGCGCAAAACGTTTTGACACATTTACAAATTCATTTTCTAACGGAAAGATATAAAATTTGAAGACTCGGCGTCAAACTGCATTATCCATTTTTTTTTATGAATGACCAAGTGAATTATAAGCAATTTTGATTATGTCACAAACTTTCTCACTTCTGTTTGAGGGGTTATTCTTCTTTCACGCAAAAATTCGATTCAAAACGCCGACTTAGACATTGTTTTCTGAACGATCTATTACGTTTGCAAAGCAACTGGAAAATGAATGCTATTAGATAGTTTCTGAACAACAGAACTTGCTAATTTCATGCATTTCCGAACAAAAATAAATTAAAACTTTTGTCATAAAGGTACTCTTTTCGATTTGAGAACACCCTTAAGTTATTGAATACGATTATATACGCATAAAATAAAAATGGAAATACCGCATATTTTTTTTTATCTTATTTTTAAAAAAAAGTAATTATGACAGACAGCCGACAACTATAAGTGCTACGTATTCATGTAATTACGGACTCACCCAAGAAGGATATTATGTAATATAAATACTCAACTTCTATCGATGTTCTAAAAAATAAAGTTAACATCAAAATTATTAATCCAGGTAATTAATCACGCAGCAAATATTTAATTTTTCCAATCAATTAACAAATTTCTTATTGTAGCTAATTTTGTTTTATTTCTGGTTGCAATTAATTTAACATATTTCTCTTATTAACGAATACGGACTTACTTGTAATCAAACTGGTAGTTAAATTTAATTAAACAGAATTCATAAACAAGAAAGAATTCCTTAAATGAAGCTATGAATCTGTTCATTACTTTAATATCGCTACAGATTATTGTTTAGTTGCTTGTATTATATCGTCTTAAATGTCAGATTTTTTTTTTTCCATTTTTTTGTTTATGGATGCTTAAAAAAAAAGAATTAATTTACGAGTATGTTTTAAATGCAACCATTATTACCGTTCGGAATAGAACAGGAGATATAAATTATTTTTCTTAAGTATATCCTATGCATTTGTAATATCTGATGTGCCAAATCGATGAATTAATCGAACTTTCGAAAAAAGATGATTAATTTTTAGAAAATTCAACTAATTCTAGTACTCTTCTTTAAGTTGTTGAATCTCACTATAAGTATAGAATAGCGTATTTTAATTAAAAGGATTTAAACAAATCAGAAATTGCACGTCAAGCGTAGCAAATAAGGTGCGTTCGTACTATAACGAAGTTAAATATTCAGATCTTGGTGTAATAGTATACAGTACTTTGGATACACTATAGTAGCCGAAATCTCTTGTATGTCCTGTAAATACTATCTACTTTCTATCATACAGGAAGTAACTTGTAGCAATTCTTAGTAACGTATATCAATTTCATAAAATGCTAAATAGTTTAATACATTTAAAACGCGCTCCAAGCAATGATAGGAATACTTTTGTGTGGCCCTGTAAATGAACAACAAATGTTCTGTGCATTAGACTGTACAGAATATGTATAATAGTACATACTTCATAGATTAATTTTATGTTTGAAAGAATGTAACACCATTAAAATGCGCTTGAAAAAATTTTTCCGCTTTGAACATAATGCAACAGAATAATTATGATTGTCCCTGTATTAGAACTATACATCCGATTTTCATAAAATTTGAAATCACTCGACAAAATTATGTAATATAGATATTTTAAATTTCGAACGGTTCTGTTGAGTTGTTTTGTGAGGGAGTGTCCTTTGTGATAAAGGCACTCTAGCATTTTAGTGAGATCGTGACGTCAATGTTTTAACATATGTAGCGTGAAAGGAACTCTATCCTTTATTTTACTTTAACTTTCTAGAGCGTGTGTGTCGCCCTCAGTTCTACAGTTAGTTCGCGGTTAGAAGTAATATGAAAATTCGTAATGCCGTATTCAGTTTGCAACGTATAAAAGCTTTGAGTTAGAATGTGTGCAGTGTGTGGTGAGGAGAAGTGTGCGGTGGTAGTGAGGAGAAGTATGTGGTGGTGAGCAGAAGGTGTGGTGAGAAGGCGGCGAAAGCACAGCCAGGTGATTTGGATTGCGCTGTAGCGAGTTATTATTAGCCTCCAGTGAATTAACTAGGAGTTTTAGAGTGAGATAGCCAGCAGCGTTGCCGACTTAGTTTATCACCAGCGGAGCTATCCAGGAAAAGTGTCGGTGGTAAGAGATAGTTTAATTACATTGAATATTTTAAATAATAAAGAGTGTTTACAGCCACGGGCTGTCTTATAAAGATTTTATCAAGCGTCTAGCGGAAGTCTGAACAAGAAGTTGGTTTGAAGTGCCTCGACTGAGACTACGCCGAGGGTTGTGAGTGTATTTTCAACTTAATCTCTTGGTATTGTGAATAGTTATTGAAATTAGTGAACTGACGCTCCACTTACCCTGAGTCCTAGCAGTTTAAATAAACTGTGGTTTTTTACTTATATCTAGAATTATGTCTTCATTTCTTCTACATGACCACCCTACCGGTACAAATAACAACCAGTCTGTTTACCCACACGTTACAGTTTTTGCGTTGTTACATGAGGACAGTCGGACAGACTGAACGACAAATATAGGTGCTACGCATTTAGATAATTACGAACGCACCTAAAATACCGAGAAATATATTTTTACCGAAGTATTGATTTTTTGACATTGAACCATCGAAACACTGATCTAAAGTAAAAAAAAAAAAAAAAAAAGAAAAAAAAGAAAAAGAAAAAAAGAAACAGAAAAAGAAGAAGAAAAAAAAGTGAAAAAACGAGGGTAAGTGTGATCGCAAATCGCACAGAGGGTTTCGTTTAGTATTTCTTTCAAAGCAATTTATTCTTTAATTAATAAATTCAAATTGTTATTTTATAATTATTAAATTTTTACAAAGAGGTAGCACCAATGCATTTAATTTTAAAATAAATATAAAAGGAAGCTGTTTATTTTAATCACATTAAAATTTTTCAATAAAATTATTTAAATAAAATCAAAAATTCCAAATTATTTGAAAATCTAAAATTAAAACAATTTAGCAGATATAAATAAAATTTAAAATTTCTGAAATAACAAAAAAAAAAAATGTTTAAACGAAATTTAAAATGCTGAATCATTAATAAATCGTAATAGTTTTTAAAATAGAAAGAAAAATTAGTTGATTTGTAAAAAAAATATCATGAATTCAGTAATTATTTATCACAGCATGATAATAATAACATAAACCCTTAAGGGGTCTCAGGAGTCTTACTTTTTACCTGGTAGTGCGATTTAGCAACATATACATTTGATTTTTTTTCTCAGTCTCAATTAAACTTAAAAGCATAAAACATTTTATATAGACAACTTAAAATCTCTTCTATTTAAAATTTTAATTACATTGATTATTGATAATTGGCAATTTTTTTTAATAAAAAAGGATTTTTTTTTCATTTTTTTCAATTTCAATTTAAATTTTAAATAAATAAATGTATAAATTGCTTTAAAATTAGGTATAAGTTCAAGATACATTAATTTTACACCATTATCAACTTTTTTAGCGGTTCTTGAACTAATAGTTTTGCTAGAATCCTGCGCGCAATGGATACAAGTCTAATTTTTTTAATCAAAATTAAACATTAAAAAAATAAAATAGAATTTCAATGCAGAATATTAAAAAAAATATTTTTAATAAAAGAGATATTAAGTTGTCTATATTAAAAATTTTATGCATTTATGTTTTATAGGGACAGAAAAAAAAATCAAATGTGACATGCTGCTAAGTTGCACTACCAGGTAAAAAAAAAGACTCCTGAAACCCCTTAAATTAGCAAAAAATACTGAATTTCTTTTAATTAAGCCCATCTTGGTATTAAAATTTCGATTTATAGTATCAGAGTTTTAACTAAGAATCTTTTGTTTACTAGCGAAATACTTTATGTCCAAACTATGATGTCTATGGGAAAAACATTGAAATTAAAGTTGTATTTTAAAATTTAAAACGCAAAAATAAATGGGTGGCATTGAAAAAGTAATTTAAATAAAGTAGACTTTTAGAAAATTGTATTATTTGCCATGTGATATGAGGTATTTACCTGTAAGCACACAAAATTTGAAGTCTTTGACTTATACAGTTTTTGTGTTAAAAAAAATCTGTGGCAGACAGAGGAGTGAGACGAATAGGTTTTTGTCAAATGAAAGAAACCCTATAAATGGAAATATCAAATCTGTAAAAGATAAAGTGAACAAACTAAACTTTAAATGTGACCACATTACGAATACTAGTTACAAAACATAATTTGTGACACTTTATACACCGTATGGCCAAAGGTGACCAGCCACTTGCGATTTTAGACATTTTGTCACATATCTAGAAAAATACATGAGGTATTATCCTGAAAATTCAGGTGCATAAACGAAATAGTACAAATCATATATTTCCGAAAAGTTTTTTTTGTCCCGAAATCGCACAGTGGACCGTCAAAAAATTAAAAATTAAAGACGATCTTTTGGATAACCCTGTCAAAACTAATGTAGCAAAAGCAAATGTCAAAACTAATGTAGCAAACTGCAGATTATGATTAAGTGGCTTATCGTTATAAACTGTGTTTATTTTTATGAGGATAGCATGTACACTTTTAGACCAATTAAAGTTTCTTTATAAAAACAGTCACAAATTTTGCCAAGTTTTTTGCTTATAATTTGCAGAGTTCTTAATATAAAATAATGTTCCTTTCCGAAAACATGACAAGCAACATTATGTACAATACACTGAAATCCGAACTAAAAAAGAATAAAAATTGTATGAAAAATCAGCAGGTTTACTAAATAATATCTTCAACTTTTTTTTTTTTTTTTTTTTTTTTTTTGACATGGTAGAAAGCGCATGCAAGTGAATTTATTTAAAAAGAAATAAATTTTACTCTGCTATTTTTTAAGGTAGAGCAATAACGAAAAAGAAAAATAAACATTGAATAAGCCATTTTTTAGGATTTGTAAATTTATTTCTCAACGTAAATCTTAAATTAATTAACTTGAAATATTAATTGATAAAAGCATATTTTTCAATACTACACTCTTCACTTTTTATTTATATTTCTTTTTGCTACTTTTAAATTTTTAAAAAGTTTCATTCTTGTAGTTTCAGAGCCATTTGGTATATTTTGCCGACTGCGTTTTGGTGCAGAATTATTTCATTTGTGACGTATTAACATAAAATGGCACGAAATTAAGTTATAAATTTATAATTAGTTCTAAAAATATTAAAATATTGTATTGTCATCGAAAACACACATATGAACATAATTTTTTTATAATTTTAACACATCAGAACATAGGTTAAAAATCCATTACAAAATTCCATTTTTACAAACAAAACCGGTATAAGTTAAATATAAAAATATGAGTTCAGTTTCCAGTAAGATAATCCATATTTTTGCCTAAATAAATGGATTGCAACCCTATTTTTCCATGAAAAAACTATTCATCTTGATGGATGGTATCACACCTTCCATTTTGTCGAAACAGTTTACGAAAAGCCTGTATGCTAGTCGAAATGAATGACTTTCTTTCATTTGAAGTCGGTTAATAATGTTGAAATAAGAAAAAATCTCAATTAAAACTCGTCTTCTTAAATAAAAAAGAAAAAGAAAACTTCATCTAAAAAAATTTGCCGCATCCGTTTTCACTCGCCGCCATTTGTTTCTCACATGTTTCCCATCTTGTAAACTGAGCTTCGTAAATATTCGGCATCTCTCTTCCGCTTCCTTTTGCCTCTTGTCCCGCAATTTTCTTCTCATTTCTCTCGCTTCTTTAAACTAAACAGCCTTCCTTCCGCTTCTGGAGATTTTGCATTTGGATTCATTTATAAATAGAAGGTCTAGGCGTGATGGTTCGTATAGTTTCCCTGACCACTTTAAGCTATAAAGATTGCTTGCACATATTTTAGACGAATTTGTTTTAAAGTTAAAAAAAAAAAAAAAAAAATCTTCTGCATAGAAAAATTATATTTCACAGCTAATATATTTTTGAAAGTATAAATTATCGTCTGGCAACTGACATTTTTGGTTACGTGCAAAATGTCACTTTAAATGGATAAACGGAAGGCTATATTCCTGTACTTTCCGAAAATAATTATTCGTATTCGGTTTTTAAAAATTGCTGTGAAAGGCATGTATTTTCTATATCTCAAACCACGGTAAATAATTTTTTTATAAGACATTGAAAAAACGTGGATGTCTGGTTTCAAAAGAAAAAAATGTTCCAAATATGTATGTAAGGGTGTATTCGAAAAAATAATTTTCCACCTTCAACAGCTCGAAATTTTCCGATACATTTTCAGACGCATTTTTAAAAGTAGAAACATGAAACTTGCTGCGGTGATTTTTGAAGTGATGTAGAACATGCCGTGAGAAGTAATTTTTCGCTGAATTAATTAGAATTTGATTTATGAACAATTATTTTCTCAGCGTGACCCTTTTTTTCGTTCGCCGATCTCCCGCTTCGGAAAATTTGGTCCAAAAGGCCGTTTTTGACAGCATTTTTTACAACATTTTCTAAGAAAATTATTATCGCGGCACCTTGTATAGTTTCTAAATAAGAGAATTTGAAAGTTTGGTGCATTTGAGATCAAAAATGAATCTAAAAATAAATCTGAAAAAAAGGCAGTTTGGATCGGAATACACCCATAAGAACAAGCGGGAATTCTTCAAATTTTGCAAAGGTAAGATGCTTTATGGTAAAAGAAAATTATTCAAATCAAAGAACTGTTGCCAAACCGTTAAATTGCTCAGTGTAACACTAATTACTCAGTTAACACTGATTTAAATTTTAAAAATAAAAAAACAGGGTTTTTTTTTCTCCTATATTACTTTATGTGTATATATCCTATAGACCAAATGGAGAGCTGCACAAAAGATTTCAAGTCCATTTCTATCGATGAATGGGAATTGCTGAGTGGGAATTTTCAGCTGTGCTATGCGTTTAATTGAATTAACTTTTAGCATACTAGTATACATACAGACGTACAAATAATATATAGAGCTTCACGTAAAAATTCAGATTATTTTTCGAACTACTGATCATAATTGTAGAAATTAGGGTCACAAATACATTATATGTTTTCTAAATTGTTGATTTAGATATAATCTTTAATCAAAATAAACTATAAAGTTATATTTCATTTATTAATTTTAGAATATTCTGAATGCGTAGGAAAATGTTTTATTATCTATGCTGAATACCCGATTTTTTGTTCTTGTTTTATACAAAATCCAGTGTTACCCTTATTTGTTTAATCTCCAAAACAAGATTTTAAATAAGTTTGACTCATTATTACTTGATTTATTAATTTTTAGCACTTTCCAACAAAGTTGAAAAGTGCTTATGCATTCGGTTTGTCTGGCCGTCTGTCCGTCTGGCCGTCTGTCCGTCTGTCCGCGCTCTAACTCCCGTAAATATACTCGGATTGCTATGAAATTTTTATACGTTATTGATGTTTACCCTAGCACGAACCCTATTGAAAATGAAGTTTCTACCATGATTAGTTTATCTACAGGGCGAATCAAAAGTTTTCCATTACATTACGGCCTATGGGGAAAAATCGTTAATGTACTCGGATTGCCATGAAATTTTAGGACGTTATTGACGTTTAGCCTAGCATGAACGCTATTGAAAATGAAGTTTCTACCATGATTAGTTTATCTACAGAGCGAATCAAAAGTTTTCCATTATATTACGGCCCATGAAGAAAAATCGTTTATATGCTCGGATTGCCATGAAATTTTAGAACTTAATTGACGTTTACCCTAGCGCAAATCCTATCGAAAATGAAGTTTCTACCATGATTAATTTATCTACAGGGCGAATCAAAGTTTCCCATTACATTACGGCCTATGGGGGGAAAATCGTTAATATATTCGGATTGCCATGAAATTTTAGGACGTTATTGACGTTTCCCCTAGCACGAACCCTATTGAAAATGAACTTTCTACCATGATTAGTTTATCTACAGGGCGAATGAAAAGTTTCCCATTACATTACGGCCTACATGGAAAAATCGTTTCAAAGGAATTTTTTAAAGATGCTATACCCTGTCAAACCTATTAAAATATGCATTCTATAAAATATAAGGTGAAAATGTAGCTATTATTCATTTACATGGTCACACAAAAGAATTCCATTAGATAATGGTAAAAGGGGGATTTGTGTGTGACATATTTTAAATATATTAAGCTGTTTCATGTATAATAAAATTGATATATGTCATTGAAGCTTAATATAAATTATACGCTACTGTCTTGCATAATATGAAGTACATAGCATTTACAGGGCCATACAAAAGATTTCAAATAGTATGTTCTTTCCGGAAATGCATTTTAATTATGATATGCGCGTTTATATTTCGTTAAATATATGCACATCATATGATGTGTATAAATGTTATAGTTGATATACAGGGCTACCCAAAAGAGCTCACCAACGTTACTGAATATGAGCGTAAATTATTTAAACGTTGTTCTTAAATAAGCTATGCATTTTTCCACTAAGCTTCATTCAATTTACTGAGAAATGGTTGCAGAATATAGATAAAAGGATATACAGGGCCACGCAAAGAATTCGGTACATGGACGCCTATGAATGACAATTTATGAGAATGTGATTTCAGTTGTTTTAAAAGAGTTTTAGTTTACAATAAATTTTAGCCTAATGATGACGTGTAATAAAGGTACAATGTAAAATACAGGGCTGAACAAAAGTATTCAAGTATGTTTCCATCTATTAGTATGAAATACTGAAAAAGACATTTCAAGCTACTGGGTATTTTCTTGCTAAGCTAAATTTTCCCATTATATCAACTGACATATGAAATACAGAGCTGTTCAAAAGTACTGGAATACATATTTGGGTAGGGGAGAGTGGGGATACTTGAGCATAGGGGATACTTGAGCCACCCCTATTATCTCTACAGTTGGTTAATTTTTCTTTCTAAAACTGCCAATATGTTAACACATTTATAGTTCTGAACATGTAAAAAAGAAATCACACATCTTGGTACCATTTTGAAAGTATAGTGATCAATAGTTGTCTTTTCCCTATCTTAAGTAAATTTTTGGGTACATGGTTTTTTTTTTTTTTTTTTTGTTATCAAAGTTTTGTTTAAAGTTGCAACTATATACATAAATTTAATAAGCATAATTTCAATTGTATTTTGAATCTAAAATAGTTCTAATAGCTGCATGCTTTATTTAGTAAAACTCTGGGGAACAAAACTAGTGGTAGTGGGGATACTTGAGCCAGTGAGAGTGGGGATACTTGAGCCATATCTCAACCCTCCCCACTAGAAATTAAACATAGGAGAAACAAACAAAAAATGAAATTCCTTCCTTATATTCACTAATAGATTTTTTTCTGGATAAAAGAGAGAATAATTTTTCATTTTATTTTACTTTTCTTAAAAAAATAACGACTTAAAAATGCTTAAAAATGTATATTTTTTTAAATGAAAATATCCATTTTAATTTTCATTTTGACTAGCAAAATAGCCTGTCTAGATAAATGTAAACATAGTTTTCAATTTCACTTTTATTAAATTAAAATAACTTTTTAAAACTGTTTTACAGGCTATAATCTCTAATACTTTAATTAGTTAGGTCCAACATATTAAAATATTTATTTTTTAATATAACATATTAAGATTAATATCTTATATTGAAATCGTAACCTCTGTTTGCTGTAATTTTTTTAACTAAGAAAATTGAAGAAAAATTGGTAAAAAGAGAGCACAAAAAACAAGAAAAGCAACAAAAATCCCAGTTCAAACTTGCATGGAGCCAAAGAGGAAGACAAAATGTTTTCCTGTGAAATCAAAAAAGTGTTTGAAATAGTAGAATGATACATCTGGCTTAAATTCCGACAGCTACTAAATTAAAAGCATGAGTTCGACATTATCATTAGAGGAAAATTCTGCCAATGATGGTGATGATGTGAAAAGAAAACCTTCTATTGATGGTTGGTTACTAATAAAATATGCCAGAAAGAAAACTAAAAATATTTGTTGGATAAGCACCTAATATTTTGAAAATGAAATTTGCCCGAAGAATAGCATATTCCAAATTTAAATGGCTCTGAACTGAGGGTGTTTCTACCGTCGTTATAACTCAAGTTGAAATTATTATTTGACAACCAGTTCTAACGACAAAAAATGATCGTATTACTAACTTTGTTTTCTCAATTGGTTTGGAAGGACTTTATGTTTCATAATTTATCATTCTGTAAAATGTTTGTGCAAAAATAAAACGAAAAAATTACTTTTGTAGGTATTTTTCCGTAGTGGCTCAAGTATCTCTTCACCATGGCTCAAATATCCCTCCCATGGGGATACTTGAGCCACCATGTAAAACAAAAAATAAACATTTTTTATACATAGAAAAATAGTTCAAAATTAATTGAAAGTGGTTTTCAGTTGAAGAAAAAATATCAAATTTTCATTTTCAATATTTTATTTTATTATAAGATATTATAAAAAATTTAAAAAAATTAAAATTCAAAAAATGGCTCAAGTATCCCCATCTTCCCCTATATTTGGCTATACACTATTATTTCTCTAAATAACAAAGTTTTGTTAAAGATTTCATTAAGTGTTGGAAAGTGCTTTATAATCTATGCTTAACGCATGATTTTTCTTACTTGTTTTATTTGTTGCAACGTCATGGTCAAATTAAACATACTTTTAAAAAGTTTTGGCACGCCGCGGTGAAAAAGGTTCGCTGTCCTTGACCTAGAGGGAAAACTAGCATACGTTTGAAATGTTAACAGGTGGTATAGTAATAGCAACATTAACAAAATTCACGCATTTTGAGAATCGAGAATTACTTCTTACTTTCTCATTTTAGTCTTAACTCTTAAATATATGGAACAGATGTATTTAAGGAGACCGCAATCTTGATTCTCTGTTTATCATTTATGACAACTTTATGCTTAATTTTTGAACAATTCAGAAATTAAACATACGCAACATAAATTTTTTTAATTAAAAATCAGCACTCCAAACATTATTTTATTTATAACAACGAAAAACAAAAAAAAAAAAAAAAAAAAAAAAAAAAAAAAAAAAAAAAAATAGAGGAAGGGAGAGGAAGAATTCATAATTAGCAAATGGTAAATACATAAAATAAAATAAAAAGTTAAATAAAGCGAATATTCGTTTTAAAGATATATATTCCGAAATTGCAGTAAAAAATATTTCAGGCAA
Organism: Maratus speculifer; assembly: GCA_964019185.1. Classification (NCBI taxonomy): domain Eukaryota; kingdom Metazoa; phylum Arthropoda; class Arachnida; order Araneae; family Salticidae; genus Maratus; species Maratus speculifer. Next base: position 61,536,075 of record OZ025300.1, read on the forward strand.
TTTACATTTAAAAAAAATTAATAATGAATAAATTAATAATAAATTTAATAATAAAATTAAAATAAAAAAATAATAAATACACTAATAAATAAATTTAAAGCGAATATTCGTTTTTTAAATGTATATTCCGAAGTTACAGTCAGAAATGTTTTATACACTTAAAAAAAACAAGAAAAAAATAAAAGAATAAACCCAAATATAAAAATTTTAAATCGGTAAAAAAAAAAAAAAAAAAAGCCATTATTTTTGGGCGAATATTGCATGATACCTAAAAAATTCTCATTTCTATAAGTTTGAAAATAAATCTTAAAAAAAAAAAAAAAAAAAAAAAAAAAAAAAAAAAAGTAAAAATGCCCAGAGCCCAATTAACTCCTTAACTGGTTAATTTTTTCACGTTCAATAAATTGAAAATAGCTGATTCACACCACTGTTATTTAATAATATATTCGTATAATTTAGTCTAAACATTTCCGCCTTTCAATAGTATTAAAAATTTTCTTAAAAATAATAGTGGTGTCAAAAAGCTTTAAATGATGCAATAAGCAAATTCATCTTGCCCGAACGTCGAATTTGAAGGCCCAGCACCTTTTCGGGGGCCCAAACGCAGCAAAAAAAGGATGCTATATTTTTGGGAGGAGGGGGCGGTAGAGCATAGGGGGAATAAAATTATCAAGATAGAGTTGTGAAGTTAACTAAAATATATTTTGGTTTTGGACAAAGTAATTATGGAAATTTCAATTTCAATTTCAAGACATCTTTTTCTAAATCATTTTACTCAATTTTGGGTCCCTAGCAGCAATGGGCCCAAGGCACAGGGCCGTACACAGAAATGAACGATAGGGAGGGCTCAAGAGAAGGTAGGGGGGGGGGGCTCAGAATTTTTTTCTCTCTCTCTGATGCAGAAAGATACGTTAGTGCATATTAACATTGTAGGTACTATGTTTCTTATCAAACTGTTGTAATAACTTTATTTTATGCTGAGAAAAATATATGATGATGAAAATTTTGAGTGTATAACTGGTGCAAAATGAAACTTCATGTTAGCTTCACATGTACAAATAGGATGAGGGAGTGTTGAAATACTTATTTTAGATACAATTTAGTATTCAGAAATTCATTGAGTGACCTTGGAAACTTTCCCGGGGGGGGGGGGGGGCTCTACGGGCCTGCCAAGGCCGCGGCCTAGTTGGCATGCGTGGTAATCAGGCCCTGAAAATGGCTGAAATTTAATGTAATGTGAGCAATCTTAATATAACTTGTGACATCAAAACATTTAGTTTTTTTCTGGTTGTATCTTATTTTATTCGAAACGCAGCCCTCGTGGCCTAAAGGATAAGGCATCGGGCTCCTGAACCGGGGATTGCGGTTTCGCATCCCGCTGAGGGTATTCGCTCTTTTTTCTTCAGGTAAGGTTCGTTTTTTCTCATTGTATCTTATTTTAACCGAAACGCAACCTTCGTTGCCTAACGGATAATGCATCGGTCTCCTGAACCGGGGATTGCGGGTTCGAATCCCGCTGAGGGTATTCGCTCTTTTTTACTTCAGGTAAGGTTCGTTTCTCGTGATTGTATCTTATTTAATTACAAACGTAGCCCTCGTGGCCTAAAGGATAAGGCATCGGTCTCCTAAACCGGGGATTGCGGGTTCGAATCCCGCCGAGGGTATTCTCTCTTTTTTACTTCAGGTAAGGTTCGTTTTTTCTGATTGTTTCTTATTCACCCCAAACGCAGCCTTCGTGGCCTAACGGATAAGGCATCGGTCTCCTAGACCGGCGATTGCGGGTTCGAATCACGCCGAGAGTATTTGCTCCTTTTACTTCAGGTAAGGTTCGTTTTTTCTTATTATATCTTATTATACTCGAAGCAAAGCCCTCGTGGCCTAACGGATAAGGCATCGGTCTCCTAAACCGGTTATTGCGGGTTCGAATCCCGCCGAGGATATTCGCTCTTTTTTTCTTCAGGTAAGATTCGTTTTTTCTGATTTTATCTTATTTAATTCGAATCGCAGCCCTCGTGACCTAACGGATAAAGCATCGGGCTCCTAAACCGAGGATTGTGGGTTCAAATCCCGCCGAGGGTATCCGCTCTTATTTCCTTCAGGTAAGGTCTTTTTTTCTGTTTGTATCTTATATTTTACGAGACGCAGCCCTCGTGGCATAGCAGATAAGGCATCGGTCTCGTAAACCGGGGATTGCGGGTTCGAATCCCGCCGAGGGTATTCGCTCTTTTTTACTTCAGGTAAGGTTCGCTTCTGGTGATTGTATCTTATTTTATTACAAACGTAGCCCTCGTGGCCTAACGGATAAGGCATCGGTCGCCTAAAGCGGGGATTGCGAGTTCGAATACCGCCGAGGGTATTCGCTCTTTTTACTTCAGGAAAGGTTCGTTTTTCCTGATTGTATCTTATTTTTTTAGAAACACTGCTCTTGTAACCTAACGGATAATGCATCGGTCTCCTAAACCGCGGATTGCGGGTTTGAATCCCGCTGAGGGTATTCGCTCTTTTTTCTTCATGTAAGGTTCGTTTTTCTTGATGGTATCTTATATAATTAGAAACGCAGCCCTTGTGGCCTAACGGATAAGACATCGGCCGCCTAAACCGGCGATTGCGGGTTCGAATCCCGCCGACGGTATTTGCTCTTTTTACTTCAGGTAAGGTTCGTTTTTTCTGATTGTATCTTATGATACTCGAAACAAAGCCCTCGTGGCCTAACGGTCAAGGCATCAGTCTCCTAAACCGGGGATTGCAGGTTCGAATCCCCCGAGGGTATTCGCTTTTTTTCTGATTGTATCTTATGTTTTTCGAGACGCAGCCCTCGTAGCCTAACGGATAACGCATCTTTCTCATTACCGGGGGATTTCGGGTTCGAATCCCGCCAAGGGTATTCGCTCTTTTTTTCTTTAGGCAAGGTTCGTTTTTTCTGATTGTTTCTTATTTACTCGTAATGCAGCCATCGTGGCCTAACCGGTAAGGCATCGGTCTTCTAAACCGAGGATTGCAGGTTCGAATCCCGCCGAGGGTATTCACTCTTTTTTTCTTCAGGTAAGGTTCGTTTTTCCTGATTGTATCTTATTGTGTTAGAAACATAGCCCTCGTGGCCTAACGGATAAGGCATCGGTCTCCTAAACCGGGGATTGCGGGTTCGAATCCCGCCGAGGGTATTCGCTCTTTTTTACTTCAGGTAAGGTTCGTTTCTCGTGATTGCATCTTATTTTATTACAAACGTAGCCCTCGTGGCCTAACGGATAAGGCGTCGGTCTCCTGAACCGGGGATTGCGGGTTCGAATCCCGCCGAGGGTATTGGCTATTTTTTACTTCAGATAAGGTTCGTTTTTTCTGATTGTTTCTTATTTACTCGAAACGCAGCCCTCGTGGCCTAAAGGATAAGGCATCGGTCTCCTAAACCGGGGATTTGCGGGATCGAATCCCGCCGACGGTATCCGCTCTTTTTTCCTTCTGGTAAGGTCTTTTTTTCTGATTGTATCTTATTTTGTTAGAAACGTAGCCCTCGTGGCCTAATGGATAAGGCCTCGGCCTATAAAACCGGCGATTGCAGGTTCGAATCCCGCCGACGGTAATTGCTCTTTTTACTTCAGGTAAGGTTCGTTTTTTCTGATTGTATCTTATAATACTCGAAACAAAGCCCTCGTGGCCTAACGGACAAGGCATTGGTCACCTAAACCGGGGATTTCGGGTTCGAATCTCGCCACGGGTATTCGCTCTTTTTTTCTTTAGGCAAGGTTCGTTTTTTTCTGATTTTATCTTATTTAATTCGAATCGCAGACTTCGAGGCCTAACGGATAAGGCATCGGTCCCCTCAACCGGGGATTTCGGGTTCGAATACCCCCCAGTGTATTCGCTCTTTTTTTCTTCAGGTAAGGTTCGTTTTTCCTGATTGTATCTTATTTTGATAGAAATGTAGCCCTCGTGGCCTAACGGATAAGGCATCGGTCTCCTAAACCTGGGATTGCGGGTTCGAATCCCGCCGAGGGTAATCGCTCTTTTTTACTTCAGGTAAAGTTCGTTTCTCGTGATTGCATCTTATTTTTTTACAAACGTAGCCCTCGTGGCCTAACGGATAAGGCAACGGTCTCCAAAAGCGGGGATTGCGGGTTCGAATCCCGCCGAGGGTATTCGCTATTTTTTATTTCAGGTAAGGTTCGTTTTTTCTGATTGTTTCTTATTCACTCGAAACGCAGCCCTCGTGGCCTAACGATAAGGCATCGGTCTCCTAAACCGGAGATATCGGGTTCGAATCGCGCCGAGGGTATTCGCTCTTTTTTTCTTTCAGGTAAGGTCTTTTTTCTGATTGTATCTTATGTATTACGTGACGCAACCCTCGTGGCCAAACGGATAACGCATCGGCCTCCTAAACCGGGAATTGCGGGTTCGAATCTCGCCGATGGTAATCGCTCGTTTTTTCTTCAGGTAGTGTTCGTTTTTCCTGATTGTATCTTATTTTATTAGAATCGTATCCCTCGTGGCCTAACAGATATGGCATCGGTCTCCTAAAGCGGGGTTTGCGGGTTCGAATCCCGCCGAGGGTATTTGCTATTTTTTACTTCAGGTAAGTCTCGTTTTTACTAATTGTTTCTTATTTACTCCTAACGCAGCCCTCGTGACCTAACGGATAAAGCATCGGTCTCCTAAACCGAGGATTGCGGGTTCGAATCCCGCCGAGGGTATCCACTCTTATTTCCTTCAAATATGGTCTTTTTTTCTGTTTGTATCTAATGTTTTACGAGACGCATCCCTCGTGGCATAGCAGATAAGGCATCGGTCTACTAAACCGAGGATTGCGGGTTCGAATCCCGCCGAGGGTATTCGCTCTTTTTTACTTCAGGTAAGGTTCGTTTCTGGTGATTGTATCTTATTTTGTTACAAACGTAGCCCTCGTGGCCTAACGGATAAGGCATCGATCTCCTAAAACGGGGATTGCGGGTTTGAATCCCGCCGAGGGTATGCGCTCTTTTTTACTTCAGGTAAGTTTCGTTTTTTCCTATTTTATCTTATTTAATTCGAATTACAGCCCTCGTGGCCTAACAGATAAGGCATCGGTCTCCTAAACCGAGGATTGCGGGTTCGAATCCCGCCGAAGGTATTCACTCTTTATTTCTTCAGGTAAGGTTCGTTTTTCCTGATCGTATCTTACATTATTAGAAAAGTAGCCCTCGTGGCCTAACGGATAAGGCATCGGTCTCCTAAACCGGGGATTGCGGGTTCGAATACAGCCGATGGTAATCGCTCGTTTTTTCTTCAGGTAGGGTTCGTTTTTCCTGATTGTATCTTATTTTGTTAGAATCGTAGCCCTCGTTGCCTAACGGATAAGGCAACGGTCTCCGAAAGCGAGGATTGCGGGTTCGAATCCCGCCGAGGGTATTCGCTATTTTTTACTTCAGGTAAGGTTCGTTTTTTCTGATTGTTTCTTATTTACTCCAAACGCAGCCCTCGTGAACTAACGGATAAAGCATCGGTCTCCTAAACCGAGGATTGCGGGTTCGAATCCCGCCGAGGGTATTCACTCTTTTTTTCTTCAGGTAAGGTTCGTTTTTCCTGATTGTATCTTATTTTGTTAGAAACGTAGCCCTCGTGGCCTAACGGATAACGCTTCGATCTCCTAAACCGGTGATTGCGGGTTCGAATCCCGCCGAGGGTATTCGCTCTTTTTTACTTCAGGTAAGGTTCGTTTCTGGTGATTGTATCATATTTTATTACAAACGTAGCCCTCGTGGCCTAACGAATAAGGCATCGGTCTCCTTAACCGGGGATTGCGGGTTCGAATCCCGCCGAGGGTATGCGCTCTTTTTTACTTCAGGTAAGTTTCGTTTTTTCTGATTTTATCTTATTTAATTCGAATCGCAGCCCTCGTGGCCTAACAGATAAGGCATCGGTCTCCTAAAGCGGGGATTGCGGGTTCGATTACCGCCGAGGGTATTCGCTCTTTTTACTTCAGGTAAGGTACGATTTTCCTGATTGTATCTTATTGTGTTAGAAACGTAGCCCTCGTGGCCTAACGGATAAGGCATCGGTCTCCTAAACCGGGGATTGCGGGTTCCAATCCCGCCGAGGGTATTCGCTCTTTTTTACTTCAGGTAAGGTTCGTTTCTCGTGATTGAATCTTATTTTATTACATACGTATCCCTCGTGGCCTAACGGATAAGGCATCGGTCTCCTAAACCACGGATTGCGGGTTCGAATCCTGCCGAGGGTTTTTGCCCTTTTTTTACTTCAGGTAAGGTCTTTTTTGTGATTGTATATTATGTTTTTCGAGACGCAGTCCTCGTGACCTAACAGATAAAGCATCGGTCTTCTAACCGGGTGATTGCGGGTTCGAATACAGCCGAGGTTATTCGCTCTTTTTTTCTTTAGGCAAGGTTCGTTTTTTTCTGATTTTATCTTATTTAATTCGAACCGCAGTCCTCGTGCCCTAACGGATAAGGCATCGGTCCCTTCAACCGGGGATTTCTGGTTCGAATCCCGTCGACGGTATTCGCACTTTTTTTTCTTCAGGTAAGGTTCGTTTTTTCTGATTTTATCGTATTTAATTCGAATCGCAGCCCTCGTGGCCTAACGGATAAGGCATCGGTCTCCTGAACCGGGGATTGCGGGTTCGAATCCCGCCGAGGGTATTGGCTATTTTTTACTTCAGGTAACGTTCGTCTTTTCTGATTGTTTCTTATTTACTCGAAACGCAGCCCTCGTGGCCTAACGGATAAGGCATCGGGCTCCTAAACCGGGGATTTGCGGGATCGAATCCCGCCGACGGTATCCGCTCTTTTTTCCTTCTGGTAAGGTCTTTTTTTCTGATTGAATCTTATTTTGTTAGAAACGTGATCTAATGGATAAGGCATCGGTCTTCTAAATCGAGGATTGCGGGTTCGAATCCCGCCGAGGGTATTCACTCTTTTTTTCTTCAGGTAAGATTCGTTTCTCGTGATTGTATCTTATTTCATTACAAGCGTAGCCCTTGTGGCCTAACGGATAAGGCATCGGTCTCCTAAACCGGGGATTTCGGGTTCGAATCGCGCCGAGGGTATTCGCTGTTTTTATCTTTTAGGTAAGGTCTTTTTTCTGATTGTATCTTATATTTTTCGTGGCGCAACCCTCGTGGCCAAACGGATAACTCTTCGGCCTCTTAAACCGGGGATTGCGGGTTCGAATCTCGCCGATGGTAATCGCTCGTTTTTTCTTCAGGTAGGATTCGTTTTTCCTGACTGTATCTTATTTTGTTAGAATCGTAGCCCTCGTGGCCTAACAGATATGGCATCGGTCTCCTAAAGCGGGGATTGCGGGTTCGAATCCCGCCGAGGGTATTCGCTATTTTTTACTTCAGGTAAGGCTCGTTTTTCCTAATTGTTTCTTATTTACTCCAAACGCAGCCCTCGTGACCTAATGGATAAAGCATCGGTCTCCTAAACCGAGGATTGCGGGTTCGAATCCCGGTGAGGGTATCCGCTCTTATTTCCTTCAGGTATGGTCTTTTTTCTGTTTGTATCTAATATTTTACGAGACGCATCCCTCGTGGTCTAACGGGTAAGGCATCGGCCTCCTAAACCAGGGATTGCGGGTTCGATTCCCGCCGAGGGTATGCGCTCTTTTTTACTTCAGGTAAGGTTCGTTTTTTCTCATTTTATCTTATTTAATTCGAATCGCAGCCCTCGTGGCCTAACGGATAATGCATCGGTCTTCTAAACCGAGGATTGCGGATTCGAATCCCGCCGAGGGTATTCGCTTTTTTTTCTTCAGGTAAGGTTCGTTTTTCCTGATTGTATCTTATTTTGTTAGAAACGTAGCCCTTGTGGCCGAACGGATAAGGCATCGATCTCATAAACCGGAGTTTGCGGGTTCAAATCCCGCCGAGGGTATTCGCTCTTTTTTACTTTAGGTAAAGTTCTTTTCTCGTGATTGCATCTTATTTTATTACAAACGTAGCTCTCGTGGCCTAACGGATAAGGCATCGGTCTCCTAAACCTGGGATTGCGGGTTCGAATTCCGCCGAGGATATTCGCTCTTTTTTACTTCAGGTAAAGTTCGTTTCTCGTGATTGCATGTTATTTTTTTACAAACGTAGCCCTCGTGGCCTAACGGATAAGGCAACGGTCTCCGAAAGCGGGGATTGCGGGTTCGAATCCTGCCGAGGGTATTCGCTATTTTTTACTTCAGGTAAGGTTCGTTTTTTCTGATTGTTTCTTATGTACTCGAAACGCAGCCCTCGTGGCCTAACGATAAGGCATCGGTCTCCTAAACCGGAGATTTCGGATTCGAATCGCGCCGAGGGTATTCGCTCTTTTTTTCTTTCAGGTAAGGTCTTTTTTCTGATTGTATCTTATATATTTCGTAACGCAACCCTCGTGGCCAAACGGATAACGCATCGGTCTCCTAAAGCGGGGATTGCGGGTTCGAATCCCGCCGAGGGTATTCGCTATTTTTTACTTCAGGTAAGGCTCGTTTTTTCTAATTGTTTCTTATTTACTCCAAACGCAGCCCTCGTGACCTAACGGATAAAGCATCGGTCTCCTAAACCGAGGATTGCGGGTTCGAATCCCGCCGAGGGTATCCGCTCTTATTTCCTTAAGATATGGTCTTTTTTTCTGTTTGTATCTAATGTTTTCCGAGACGCATCCCTCGTGGCATAGCAGATAAGGCATCGGTCTACTAAACCGAGGATTGCGGGTTCGAATCCCGCCGACGGTATTCACTCTTTTTTTCTTCAGGTAAGGTTCGTTTTTCCTGATTGTATTTTATTTTGTTAGAAACGTAACCCACGTGGCCTAACGGATAAGGCATCGATCCCCTAAGCCGGGGATTGCGGGTTCGAATCCCGCCGTGGTTATTCGCTCTTTTTTACTTCAGGTAAGGTTTCGTTTCTGGTGATTGTATCTTATTTTATTACAAACGTAGCCCTCGTGGCCTAACGGATAAAGCATCGGTCTCCTAAACCGGGGATTGCGGGTTCCAATCCCGCCGAGGGTATTCGCTCTTTTTTACTTCAGGTAAGGTTCGTTTCTCGTGATTGAATCTTATTTTACTACATACGTATCCCTCGTGGCCTAACGGATAAGGCATCGGTCTCCTAAACCACGGAATGCGGGTTCGAATCCTGCCGAGGGTTTTTGCTCTTTTTTTACTTCAGGTAAGGTCTTTTTTGTGATTGTATATTATGTTATTCGAGACGCAGTCCTCGTGACCTAACAGATAAAGCATCGGTCTTCTAACCGGGTGATTGCGGGTTCGAATAAAGCCGTGGCTATTCGCTCATTTTTTCTTTAGGCAAGGTTCGTTTTTTTCTGATTTTATCTTATTTAATTCTAACCGCAGTCCTCGTGCCCTAACGGATAAGGCATCGGTCCCTTCAACCGGGGATTTCTGGTTCGAATCCCGTCGACGGTATTCGCACTTTTTTTTCTTCAGGTAAGGTTCGTTTTTTCTGATTTTATCGTATTTAATTCGAATCGCAGCCCTCGTGGACTAACGGATAAGGCATCGGTCTCCTGAAACGGGGATTGCGGGTTCGAATCCCGCCGAGGGTATTGGCTATTATTTACTTCAGGTAAGGTTCGTTTTTTCTCATTTTATCTTATTTAATTCGAATCGCAGCCCTCGTGGCCTAACGGATAATGCATCGGTCTTCTAAACCGAGGATTGCGGATTCGAATCCCGCCGAGGGTATTCGCTTTTTTTTCTTCAGGTAAGGTTCGTTTTTCCTGATTGTATCTTATTTTGTTAGAATCGTAGCCCTTGTGGCCTAACGGATAAGGCATCGATCTCATAAACCGGGGTTTGCGGGTTCAAATCCCGCCGAGGGTAGTCGCTCTTTTTGACTTCAGGTAAAGTTCTTTTCTCGTGATTGCATCTTATTTTATTACAAACGTAGCACTCGTGGCCTAACGGATAAGGCATCGGTCTACGAAAGCGGGGATTGCGGGTTCGATTACTGCCGAGGGTATTCGCTCTTTTTTTCTTCGTGTAAGGTTCGTTTTTCTTGATGGTATCTTATATTATTAGAATCGCAGCCGTTGTGGCCTAACGGATAAGACATCGGCCTCCTAAACCGGCGATTGCGGTTTCGAATCCCGCGACGGTATTTGCTCTTTTTACTTCAGGTAAGGTTCGTTTTTTCTGATTGTATCTTATATTACTCGAAACAAATCCCTCGTGGCCTAACGGACAAGGCATTGGTTTCCTAAACCGGGGATTTCGGGTTCGAATCCCGCCAAGAGTACTCGCTTTTTTTTTCCTTAGACAAGGTTCGATTTTTCTAATTGTTTCTTATTTACTCGAAATGCAGCCCTCGTGGCCTAACGGATATGGCATTGGTCTTCTAAACGGAGGATTGCGGGATCGAATCCCGACGAGGGTATTCACTCTTTTTTAGCTCACAGGCTATCATAGCCTGAGAGCTTATGTGCCCGTCCGTTCTGTATGTATGTACGTAACGCGATAACTCATGATAAAAATATCCGATCCACTTGAAATTTTGTATGTAGGTATATCCTGACAAGGCGCTTCCCTGATTAGTTTTTGGAGTTCATTCGATATGTATAAGAGGGGGAACGGGGGGCTCATGCCCCCCGTTAGTTGATATAGATGGGATTTTCATGCAGAATTAAGTTTTCAAAATTTAGATTAGGATCATTCTGATGAGGCGATTCCGTGACTGTTATTAGGTGTTCATTGATTAAGTATAAATAGGGGGAACAGGGGTTCTAATGCCCCCCCCCCCCCGTTAGTTGATATAAATGGGATTTTCATGCAGAATTAAGTTTTCAAAATTTAGATTAGGATCATTCTGATGAGGCGATTCCGTGACTGTTATTAGGTGTTCATTGAATAAGTATAAATAGGGGGAACAGGGGTTCTAATGCCCCCCCCCCCGTTAGTTGATATAAATGGGATTTTCATGCAGAATTAAGTTTTCGTTCAAAATTTAGATTAGGATCATTCTGATGAGGCGATTCAGTGACTGTTATTAGTTGTTCATTAAATAAGTATAAATAGGGGGAACAGGGGTTCTAATGCCCCCCCCCCGTTAGTTGATATAAATGGGATTTTAATGCAGAATTAAGTTTTCGTTCAAAATTTAGATTAGGATCATTCTGATGAGGCGATTCCGTGACTGTTATTAGGTGTTCATTGAATAAGTATAAATAGGGGGAACAGGGGTTCTAATGCCCCCCCCCCCCGTTAGTTGATATAAATGGGATTTTCATGCAGAATTAACTTTTCGTTCAAAATTTAGATTAGGATCATTCTGATGAGGCGATTCCGTGACTGTTATTAGGTGTTCATTGAATAAGTATAAATAGGGGGAACAGGGGCTCTAATGCTCCCCCCCCCGTTAGTTGATATAAAAGGGATTTTCATGCAGAATTAATTTTCGTTCAAAATTTAGATTAGGATCATTCTGATGAGGCGATTCCGTGACTGTTATTAGGTGTTCATTGAATAAGTATAAATAAGGGGAACAGGGGTTCTAATGTCCCCCCCCCCTTAATTTATATAAATGGGTTTTTCAAGCAGAATTTTCAGATTTCGTTCAAATCTCTGAATAGTTTTGGAAGTTTAATGGTTAAGTATAAAAGAGGGGGATAACTCTTTTTAAATTATATAAATGCTAAATGGGTTTTTATTAAGAATTATCTAATTTGCTCTGAATTTTGGATATAGATTTTTTATATGATAAAGCATGTCTTTGATAGTATAGGAGGTTCAATGATTAAGTATAAAAAAAGAGAAAAGGGGAGAGCTGTTTCCCCTTCTTATTTTTTTTTTCGAACGGAATTAACCCTTGAAAATATAAAGCTTTAATGTGCAATTAGTATTTGTAGCCTGTGAGCTCAATGCCTTCAGTTTAACTGGGCAGTATTCTTTTTTTTTTTCAGGTAAGGTTCGTTTTTCCTGATTGTATCTTATTTTGTTAGAAACGTAGCTCTCGTGGCCTAACGGATAAGGCATCGATCTCCTAAACCGGGGATTCCGGGTTCGAATCCCGCCGAGGGTATTCTCTCTTTTTTTACTTCAGGTAAGGTTCATTTCTCGTGATTGCATCTTTTTATTACAAACGTAGCCATTGTGGCCTAAAGGATAAGGCATCGGTCTCCTAAACCACGGATTGCGGGTTCTAATCCTGCCGAGGGTTTTTGCCCTTTTTTTACTTCAGGTAAGGTCTTTTTTGTGATTGTATATTATATTTTTCGAGACGCTGTTCTCGTGGCCTAACAGATAACGCATCGGTCTACTAACCGGGAGATTGCGGGTTCGAATGCAGCCGAGGCTATTCGCTCTTTTTTTCTTTAGGCAAGGTTCGTTTTTTCTGATTTTATCTTAATTAGAATCGCAGACCTCGTGGCCTAACGGATAAGGCATCGGTCCCCTCAACCGGGGATTTCGGGTTCGAATACCCCCGAGTGTATTCGCTCTTTTTTCTTCAGGTAAGGTTCGTTTTTCCTGATTGTATCTTATTTTGTTAGAAATGTATCCCTCGTGGCCAAACGGATAAGGCATCGGTCTCCTAAACCGGGGATTGCGGGTTCGAATCCCGACGAGGGTATTCGCTCTTTTTTACTTCAGGTAAAGTTCGTTTCTCGTGATTGCATCTTATTTTATTACAAACGTAGCCCTCGTGGCCTAACGGATAAGGCATCGGTCCCCTCAACCGGGGACTGCGGATTCGAATCCCGCCGACGGTGTTCCGTATTTTTTACTTCAGGTAAAGTTCTTTTCTCGTGATTGCATCTTATTTTAATACAAACGTAGCCCTCGTGGCCTAACGGATAAGGCATCGGTCCCCTAAAGCGGGGTTTGCGGGTTCGAATCCCGCCGAGGGTATTCTCTCTTTTTTACTTCAGGTAAGGTTCGTTTTTTCTGATTGTATCTTATTCTACTCGAAACGCAGCCCTCGTCGCCTAACGATAAGGCATCGGTCTCCTAATCCGGGGATTTCGGGTTCGAATCGCGCCGAGGGTATTCGCTCTTTTTTTCTTTCAGGTAAGGTCTTTTTTCTGATTGAATCTTATGTTTATCCTGACGCAACACTAGTGGCCAAACGGATAACGCATCGGCCTCCCAAACCGGGGATTGCGGGTTCGAATCCCGCCGAGGGTGTTCGCTATTTTTTACTTCACGTAGGGTTCGTTTTTTCTGATTGTTTCTTATTTACTCAAAAAGCAGAATTCGCGGCCTAACGGATAAGACATCGGTCTCCTAAACCGGAAATTGCGGGTTCGAATCCCGCCGAGGGTATCTGCTCATTTTTCCTTCAGGTAAGGTCTTTTTTCTAAATGCATCTTATGTTTTTCGAGACTGAGCTCTCGTGGCCTAACGGATAAGGCATCTGTCTCCTAAACCGGGGATTGCGGGTTCGAATACCGGCGGGGGCATTCTCTCTTTTTTACTTCAGGTAAGGCTCGTTTTTTGTCGTTATATCTTATTATACTCGAAACAAAGCCCTCGTGGCCTAACGGATAACGCATCGGTCTAAAAAAAGGGGGATTACGGGTTCGAATCCCGCCACTTGTAATCACTCGTTTTTTCTTCACGTAGGGTTCGTTTTTCCTCATTGTATCTTACTTTATCAGAAACGTAGCCCTCGTGGCTTAACGGATAAGGCATCGGTCTCCTAAAGCGGGGATTGCGGGTTCGAATCCTGCCGAGGGTATTCGATCTTTTTTTACTTCAGGTAAGGTCTTTTTTCTGATTGTACCTTATTTTAATCGAGACGCAGCCCTCGTGGCCTCACGAATAACGCATCTTTCTCCTTACTGGAGGATTGCGGGTTCGAATCCCATCGACGGTATTCGCTCTTTTTTTATTTAGGCAAGGTTCGTTTTTCCTGATTGTATCTTATTTTATAAAAAACGTAGCCCTCGAGGTCTAACGGATAAGGCATCGGTCTCCTAAACCGGGGATAGCGGGTTCGAATCCCGTCGAGGGTATTCGCTCTTCTTTTCTTCAGTTAAGGTTCGTTTTTTCTGATTGTATCTTACATTGATAAAAACGTAGCCCTCGTGGCCTAACGAGTAAGGCATCGGTCTCCTAAACCGGGAATTGCGGGTTCCAATCCCGCCGAGGGTATTCGCTCTTTTTTACTTCAGGTAAGGTTCGTTTCTCTTGATTGTATCTTATTTAATTACAAATGTAACCCTCGTGACCTAACGGATAAGGCGTCGGTCTCCTAGACCGGGGATTGCGGGTTCGAATCCAACCGAGGGTATTCGCTATTTTTCACTTCAGGTAAGGCTCGTTTTTTCTTATTATATCTTATTATACTCGAAACAAAGCCCTCGTGTCCTAACGGATAAGGCATCGGTCTCCTAAACCGTGGATGGCGGGGCCGAATCCCGCCGAGGGTATTCGCTCTTTTTTTCTGATTGTATCTTATGTTTTTCGACACGCAGCCCTCGTGGCCTAACGGATAACGCATCGGTCTCCTAAACCGTGGATTGCGGGTTCGAATCCCGCCGAGGCTATTCGCTGTTTTTTTGCTTCAGGTGAGGTCTTTTTTCTGACCTTATTTTATTCGGCCCCACCAGTGGCCTAGAGGTTCGAACCTCTCAACTGGTAGACGGCAGGTGCTGGGTTCGAACCCAATCGCGGCTGTCGGCCTAACCGTACGGAGTTTTCCGTGGTTTTCTTCGAACCTTGCGTAAATACGGGTTAGGTTCCCTTAGAAAGACCCCCACGGAGGCACTCCCCCTGGTCCTATATCCCATTAGCGTAGATAATCGGACGACAAAAATCAACCAACCAACCAACCTTATTTTATTCGAGACTCAGCCCTCGTGGCCTAACGAATAACGCATCTTTCTCCTTTCCGGGGGATTGCGGGTTCGAATCCCGTCGACGGTATTCTCTCTTTTTTACTTCAGGTAAGGTTCGTTTCTCGTGATTGTATCTTATTTTGTTACAACCGTAGCCCTCGTGGCCTAACGGATAAGGCATCGGTCTCCTAATGCGGGGATTGCGGGTTCGGATCCCGCCGAGGGTATTCGCTATTTTGTACTTCACGTAGGGTTCGTTTTTTCTGATTGTTTCTTATTTACTCAAAAGGCAGCCCTCGTGGCCTAACGGATAAGGCATCGGTCTCTTAACCGGGGATTTCAGGTTCGAATCCCACCGAAGGTATCTGCTCTTTTTTCCTTCAGGTAAGGTCTTTTTTTCTGATTGTATCTTATGTTTCACAAGACGCAGCCCTTGTGGCATAACGAATAAGTCATCGGTCTCCAAAACCGGGGATTGCGGGTTCGAATCCCGCCGAGGGTATTCTCTCTTTTTTTACTTCAGGTAAAGTTCGTTTTTCTGATTGTTTCTTATTTTATTACAAACGTAGCCCTCGTGGCCTAACGGGTTAGGCATCGGTCTCCTAAAGCGGGGATTGCGGGTTCGAATCCCGCCGAGGGTATTCGCTATTTTTTACTCCAGGTAAGGTTCGTCTTTTTTGATTGTTTCTTATTTACTCGAAAAGCAGCCCTCGTGGCCTAACGGATAAGGCATCGGTCTCTTAAACCGAGGATTGCGGGTTCGAATCCGGCCGAGGGAATCAGCTCTTTTTTCTTTCAGGTAAGGACTTTTTTTTCTGATTGTATCTTATGTTTTACGAGACGCAGCCCTCGTGGCATAACGGATAAAGCATCGGTCTCCTAGGCCACACCAGTGGCCGAGAGGTTCAGACCTCACAACTGGTAGACGGCAGGTGCTGGGTTCGAACCCAATCGCGGCTGTAGGCCTAACCGTTCGAAGTTTTCATGGCTTTCTTCGAACCTTGCATAAATACGGGTTAGGTTCCCGTAGAAAGACCCCCACGAAGGGCATTCCCCCCTGGTCCTATATCGCTAGCGTAGATAATCGGACGTCAAAAATAAAAACCAAACCATCGGTCTCCTAAAGGGGGGATTGCATGTTCGGATCCTGCCGAGGTTATTCTCTTTTTTACTTCAGGTAATGTTCGTTTCTCGTGATTGTATCTTATTCACTCCAAACGCAGCCCTCGTGGCCTAACGGATAAGGCATCGGTCTCCAAAACCGGAGATTGCGGGTTCGAATCCCTCCGAGGGTATTTGCTCTTTTTACTTCAGGTAAGGTTCGTTTTTTCTTATTATATCTTACTATAGTCGAAACAAAGCTCTCGTGGCCTATCGGATAAGGCATCGGTCTCCTAAACCGAGGATTGCGGGGCCGAATCCCGCCTAGGGTATTCGCTCTTTTTTTCTGATTGTTTCTTATGTTTTTCGAGGCGCAGCCCTAGTGGCCTAACGGATAACGCATCGGTCTCCTAAACCGAGGATTGCGGGTTCGAATCCCGCCGAGGTATTCGCCCTTTTTTTACTTCAGGTAAGGTTGGTTTTTCCTGATTGTGTCTTATTTTGTTAGAAACGTAGCCCTCGTGACCTAACGGATAAAGCATCGGTCTCCTAAACCAGGGATTGCGGGTTCGAATCCCGCCGAGGGTATTCGATTATTTTTTCTTTAGGCAAGGTTCGTTTTTTCAGATTGTATCTTAATTTATTCGAAACGCAGCCCTCGTGGCCTAACGTATAAGGCATCGGTCTCCTAAACCGGGGATTGCGGGTTCGAATCCCGCCGAGGGTGTTCGCCTTTTTTTACTTCAGGTAAGGTTCGTTTTTTCTGATTGTATCTTAAATACTCGAAACGCAGCCCTCGTGGCCTAACGGAGAAGGCATCGGTCCCCTAAACCGGGGATTGCGGGTTCGAATCCCGCCGAGGGTATTCGCTCTTTTTTTACTTCAGATAAGGTCTTTTTTTGATTGTACCTTATTTTATTCGAGACGCAGCCCTCGTGGCCTAACTGATAAGGCATCGGTCTTCTAAACTGGCGATTGCGGGTTCGAATCCCGCGGAGGGTGTTTGCTCTTTTTGCTCAGGTAAGGTTCGTTTTTTCTTATTATATCTTACTATAGTCGAAACCAAGCTCTCGTGGCCTAACGGATAAGGCATCGGTCTCCTAAACTGAGGATTGCGGATTCGAATCCCGCCGAGGATATTCGATCTTTTTTTCTTCAGGTAAGGTTCCTTTTACCTGATTGTATCTTATTTTGTTAAAAACGTAGCCCTCGTGGCCTAACGGATAAGGCATCGGTCTCTTAAACCGGTGTTTGCGGGTTCGAATCCCGCCGAGGGTATTCGCTATTTTTTACTTCAGGTAAGGTTCGTTTTTTCTCATTGTTTCTTATTTACTCGAAAAGCAGCCCTCGTGGCCTAACGGATAAGGCATCGGTCCCCTAAACCGGGGATTGCGGGTTCGAATCCCGCCGAGGGTATTCGCTCTTTTTTTACTTCAGGTAAGGTCTTTTTTTGATTGTACCTTATTTTATTCGAGACGCAGCCCTCGTGGCCTAACGAATAACGCACCTTTCTCCTTACCGGGGGATTGCGGGTTCGAATCCCGTCGACGGTATTCGCTCTTTTTTTCTTTAGGCAAGGTTGGGCCCCACAAGTGGCCGAGAGGGTCTGACCTCTCAACTGGTAGACGGCAGGTGCTGGGTTCGAACCCAATCGCTTCCGTCGGCCTAACCGTTCGGAGTTTTCGTGGTTTTCTTCGAACCTTGCGTAAATACGGGTTAGGTTTCCCTTAGAAAGACCCCCACGAAGGGCATCCCTCCCCCTCGGCCTATATCCCTAGCGTTGATAATCGGCCGTCACTAAATACACACACACATAGGCGAGGTTGGTTTTTCCTGATTGTGTCTTATTTTGTTAGAAACGTAGCCCTCGTGGCCTAACGGATAAAGCATCGTTCTCCTAAACCGGGGATTGCGGGTTCGAATCCCGCCGAGGGTATTCGCTCTTTTTTTCTGGTTGTATCTTATGCTTTTCCAGACGCAGCCCTAGTGGCATAACGGATAAGGCATCGGTATCCTAAACCGAGGATTGCGGGTTCGAATCCCGCCGAGGGTATTCGCTCTTTTTTTCTGATTGTACCTTATTTTATTCGAGACGCAGCCTTCGTGGCCTAACGAATAACGCATCTTTCTCCTTACCGGGGGATTGCGGGTTCGAATCCCGTCGACGGTATTCGCTCTTTTTTTCTTTAGGCAAGGTTGGTTTTTCCTGATTGTGTCTTATTTTGTTAGAAACGTAGCCTTCGTGGCCTAACGGATAAAGCATCGGTCTCCTAAACCGGGGATTGAGTGTTCGAATCCCGCCGAGGGTATTCGCTATTTTTTACTTCAGGTAAGGTTCGTTTTTTCTAATTGTTTCTTATTTACTCGAAACGCAGCCGTCGTTGCCTAACGGATAAGGCATCGGTCTCCTAAACCAGGAATTGCGGGTTCGAATCCCGCCGAGGGTGTCGGCTCTTTTTTCCTTCAGCTAAGGACTTTTTTTCTGATATTATTTTATGCTTTACGAGACCCAGGCCTCATGACACAACGGTGTTGTATTTATGTCGGCCGATTATCTACGCTATGGGATATAGGCCCAGGGGGAGGGATGCACTTCGTGGGGGTCTTTCTAAGGGAACCTAACCCGTATTTACGCAAGGTTCGAAGAAAACCACGAAAACTCTGAACGGTTAGGCCGACGGCCCCGATTGGGTTCGAACCCAGCACCTGCCGTCTACCAGTTGAGAGGTCAGACCCTCTCGGCCACTGGTGGGGCTCCTACCAGTTTGGAGGTTAGAACCTCGCGGCCACTGGTGGGGCTATGACACAACGGATAAGGCATCGGTCTCCTAAACCGGGGATTGCGGATTCGAATCCGCCGAGGGTATTCGCTCTTTTTTACTTCAGGTAAGGTTCATTTCTCGTGATTGTATCTTATTTTATTACAAACGTAGCCCACGTGGCTTAACGGATAAGGCATCGGTCTCCATAACCGGGGATTGCGGGTTCGAATACCGCCGAGGGTATTCGCTCTTTTTTTCTTCAGGTAAGGTTCGTTTTTTCTGATTGTTTCTTATTTACTAGAAACGCAGCCCTCGTGGCCTAACGGATAAGGCATCGGTCTCCTAAACCGGGGATTGCGTGTTCGAATCCCGCCGACGGTATTCGCTCTTTTTTACTTCAGGTAAGGTTCCTTTCTCGTGCTTGTATCTTATTGCGTTACAAACGTACACTCGTGGCCTAACGGATGAGGCATCGCTCTCCTAAAGCGGGGCCCCACCAGTGGCCGAGAGGCTCGGACCTCTCAACTGGTAGACGGCAGGTGCTGGGTTCGAACCCAATCGCGGCTGTCGGCCTAACCGTTCGGAGTTTTCCGTGGTTTTCTTCGAACCTTGCGTAAATACGGGTTAGGTTCCCTTAGAAAGACCCCCACGGAGGGCACTCCCCCTGGTTCTATATCCCATTAGCGTAGATAATCGGACGACAAAAATCAACCAACCTAAAGCGGGGATTGCGAGTTCGAATCCCGCCGAGGGTATTCGCAATTTTTACTTCAGGTAAGGTTCGTTTTTTCTGATTGTTTCTTATTTACTCGAAAAGCAGCTCTCGTGGCCTAACGGATAAGGCATCGGTCTCCTAAACCGGGATTGCGGGTTCGAATCCCGCCGAGGGTATCCGCCCTTTTTTACTTCAGGTAAGGTCTTTTTTCTGAGTGTATCTTATGCTTTACGAGACCCAGCCCTCGTGAAACAACGGATAAGGCATCGGTCCCCTAAAGCGGGGATTGCGAGTTCGAATCCCGCCGCGAGTATTCACTATTTATTACCTCAGGTAAGGTTCGTTTTTTCTGATTGTTTCTTATTTACTCGAAACGAAGCCCTCGTGGCCTAACGGATAACGCATCGGTCTCCGAAACCGGGAATCGCAGGTTCGAATATCGCCGATGGTAATCGCTCGTTTTTTCTTCAGGAAGGGTTCGTTGTTCCTGATTTTATCTTATTTTGTTAAAAACGTAGCCCTCATGGTCTAACGGATAAGGAATCGGTCTCCTAAACCGGGGATTGCGTGTTCGAATCCCGCCGACGGTATTCGCTCTTTTTTACTTCAGGTAAGGTTCCTTTCTCGTGATTGTATCTTGTTGTTTTACAAACGTAGCACTCGTAGCCTAACGGATGAGGCATCGGTCTCCTAAAGCGGGGATTGCGAGTTCGAATCCCGCCGAGGGTATTCGCTATTTTTTACATCAGGTAAGGTTCGTTTTTTCTGATTGTTTCTTATTTACTCGAATAGCAGCTCTCGTGGCCTAACGGGTAAGGCATCGGTCACCTAAACCGGGGATTGCGGGTTCGAATCCCGCCGAGGGTTTCCGCTCTTTTTTCCTTCAGGTAAGGTCTTTTTTCTGATTGTATCTTATGCTTTACGAGACCCAGCCCTCGTGACACAACGGATAAGGCATCGGTCTCCTAAACCGGGGATTGCGGGTTCGAATCCCGCCGAGGGTATTCGCTCATTTTTACTTCAGGTAAGGTTCGTTTCTCGTGATTGTATCTTATTTTATTACAAACATAGCCCTCGTGGCCTAACGGATAAGGCATCGGTCTCTTAAACCGGGGATTGCGGGTTCGAATCCCGCCGAGGGTATTCGCTCTTTTTTTCTTCAGGTAAGGTTCGTTTTTTCTGATTGTATCTTATTATACTCGAAACGCAGCCCTCGTGGCCTACCGGATAAGGTATCGGTCTCCTAAACCGGGGATTGCGGTTTCGAGATCCGCCGAGAGTAATCGCTCGTTTTTTCTTCAGGTAGGGTTCGTTTTTCCTTATTGTATCTTATTTTGTTAGAAACGTAGCCTTCGTGGCCTAGAGGATAAGGCGTCGGTCTCCTAAACCGGGGATTGCGTGTTCGAATCCTGCCGAGGGTATTCGCTCTTTTTCACTTCAGGTAAGGTTCGTTTCTCGTGATTGTATCTTATTTTATTACAAACGTAGCCCTCGTGGCCTATCGGATAAGGCATCGGTCTCCTAAACCAAGGATTGCGGGTTCGGATCCCGCCGAGGGTATTCGCTCTTTTTTTCTTCAGGTAAGCTTCGTTTTTTCTGATTGTTTCTTATTTACTCGAATCGCAGCCCTCGTGGCCTACCGGATAAGGCATCGGTCTCCTAAACCGGGGATTTCGGGTTGAAATCCCGCCGAGAGTATTCGCTCTTTTTTTACTTCAGGTAAGGTTCGTTTCTCGTGATTGTATCTTATTTTATTACAAACGTAGCCCTCGTGGCCTATCGGATAAGGCATCGGTCTCCTAAACCAAGGATTGCGGGTTCGGATCCCGCCGAGGGTATTCGCTCTTTTTTTCTTCAGGTAAGCTTCGTTTTTTCTGATTGTTTCTTATTTACTCGAATCGCAGCCCTCGTGGCCTAACGGATAAGGCATCGGTCTCTTAAACCGGGGATTGCGGGTTCGAATCCCGCCGAGGGTATTCGCTCTTTTTTTCTTCAGGTAAGGTTCGTTTTTTCTGATTGTATCTTATTATACTCGAAACGCAGCCCTCGTGGCCTACCGGATAAGGTATCGGTCTCCTAAACCGGGGATTGCGGTTTCGAGATCCGCCGAGAGTAATCGCTCGTTTTTTCTTCAGGTAGGGTTCGTTTTTCCTTATTGTATCTTATTTTGTTAGAAACGTAGCCTTCGTGGCCTAGAGGATAAGGCGTCGGTCTCCTAAACCGGGGATTGCGTGTTCGAATCCTGCCGAGGGTATTCGCTCTTTTTCACTTCAGGTAAGGTTCGTTTCTCGTGATTGTATCTTATTTTATTACAAACGTAGCCCTCGTGGCCTATCGGATAAGGCATCGGTCTCCTAAACCAAGGATTGCGGGTTCGGATCCCGCCGAGGGTATTCGCTCTTTTTTTCTTCAGGTAAGCTTCGTTTTTTCTGATTGTTTCTTATTTACTCGAATCGCAGCCCTCGTGGCCTACCGGATAAGGCATCGGTCTCCTAAACCGGGGATTTCGGGTTGAAATCCCGCCGAGAGTATTCGCTCTTTTTTTACTTCAGGTAAGGTTCGTTTCTCGTGATTGTATCTTATTTTATTACAAACGTACCACTCGTGGCATAACGGATAAGGCATTGGTCTCCTAAAGCGGGGATTGCGATTTCGAATGCCGCCGAGGGTATTCGCTATTTTTTACTTCAGGTGAGGTTCGTTTTTTTATTGTTTCTTATTTACTCGAATCGCAGCCCTCGTGGCCTAACGGATAATGCATCGGTCTCCTAAACCTGGGATTGCGGGTTCGAATCCCGCCGAGGGTATCCGCTCTTTTTTCCGTCAGGAAAGGTCTTTTTTCTGATTTTATCTTATGTTTTACAAGACGCAGCCCTCGTGGCATAACGGATTAGGCATCGGTCTCATAAACCGGGGATTTCGGGTTCGAATCCCGCCGAGGGTATTCGGTCTTTTTTACTTCAAGAAAGGATCGTTTTTTCTGACTGTATCTTATTACACTCGAAACGCAGTCCTCTTGGCCTAACGGATAAGGCATCGGTTTCCTAAACCGGGGATTGCGGGTTCGAATCCCGCCGAGGGTATTCGCTCTTTTTTCCTTCAGGAAAGGTCTTTTTTCTGATTTTATCTTATGTTTTTCGAGACGCAGCCCTCGTGGCCTAACGGATAACGCACCGGTCTCCTAACTGGGTGAACCCAATCGCGGCTGTCGGCCTAACCGTTCGGAGTTTTCCGTGGTTTTCTTCGAACCTTGCGTAAATACGGGTTAGGTTCCCTTAGAAAGACCCCCACGGAGGGCACTCCCCCTGGTCCTATATCCCATTAGCGTAGATAATCGGACGACAAAAATCAACCAACCAACCTAACTGGGTGATTGCGGGTTCGAATACAGCCGAGGCTATTCGCTCTTTTTTTCTCTAGGCAAGGTTCGTTTTTTCCAGGGTTGGCACGTTTTTGACGCATGACGGTTTTTACCGGATTTTACCATGGTTTTTACCGTCATGTCAAAAACCTCTTTGTCAAAAATGTCGAAAACTGTCAAAAACCTATTTTTTAGCAGTTTGTTTTTACATTATAATTATTATTATTTTTTTCATTCTAGCTTTAGTGTTAAGTCATTTAACATGAAATAATATTCAATATCAAATAGACTCTACACTGTAAAAAAAAATGTAAATTTACGGGCATTTACCGTAATATTTGACGGTAGTTGTCCGTTTTTGAAGCTTAACGGTACACTTCCGTAAATTTACGTTGCGGAAACATAAATTCGGAGTACTAATATGTTTTTACGGGCAACGCCCGTTTTTTTATGCAGGATGTTCAAATCTGCTGCCTAGCCATTTTTTTTACGGACAAATACCTTTGAATAAAGGTCTTTCGATGACGTCATAACAGAACGTTTTATTTTGTTTGTTGAAAATATTATTATTATTTAATTAAATTATTGTCTGGTTTAAATTATCGCATAAAATTATCGTCTGGTTTTAATATGCTATTGTTTTGGTAAATTTATCGAAAAATTAATCGGTGGTGGCACTCCAAAAATTTTCTTATCTCATATATGTAAATACTTCCTGAAAAGTGCAGTATAACAGCGCCACCGGTTATGTGATTTACACCAAAATCTAATCATTAACAACTTACGTGAACTCCTAACTGCATCTGAAGTTTGCTGAAAATCCGTGCATTAGTTTCTGAGATAGCGCTATTACTGAATCTGAAATAAGTTCTGCATAATAGTGCCACTTGCAGGGTGATATACACAAAAAACTAATCAGGACTAATTTTAATAAGGGGTTAAAACTGAATCTGAAGTTTGATAAAAATTCATGTATTATTTCTTGCGATATAGCTATTGCGAAATCGTGAAAAATGCATCATCCCAGGTAAGCATGGTAGCACAGCATTATCGACTCGATATTGCCCAATATCGGACAACTTTGGCGTGCATCGGCAAAGACAGGTTACCTTTTACCAGGGATGTTAGTGGAGGGTATACGGGGGTATACGCCGTATACCCTCTGGACTTTTTTAAGGAACACCATATACTCTCTGCTTCTCAAGAAAACTATAGTATATACATTTTAGGGTATACCATACCCTATATTTTGAGCGTATACTCTCTGGATTTTTTGCCATTACACCACTGCCTTTTACCGACATTAGCCAATATTGATCGATGTTCGGCGATATTGGATCTAAAATATAAAAACTTGTGGAATTTTTAATATTTAAAATTTTAATTTATGTGTTGTACATTTTTGGAAAAATGGAAGGTAGGAATACATTTTTATAACATCTTAAATTCTGTAAATTTACGTAGAAAAAGTCTATTTCTCAATATCGGTCTATATCGGCCATGACCAATTCCAATATTAGCCAATCTTGGCCTCTATTGGCAAAGACCGATTTTATTTTACCGATATTGGTCAATATTGGTCGATGTTGACCAATGCTGGATCTGAAATATTGAAACTTATGGAAACTTAAGAATTTAAATTTTTTTAATTATATATACTTTTTTGGGAAGAGGTCTTTTTTATTGCATGGCCAAATCGGGACTTTGCCTATGAGCCCTGGACTTCAAGGGGCCCTCTCCATATATTAATTTCCCAAATATTTATCATTTCCCCCAATTCCAACTCTGAAAATTTTCAAATACAAAATACAAATTTAATTTTTAAAAAATTTGCCTAACTTTCTGAAAAACAAATTTCATTTTGAACTCACAGAGCTCAATGCTTTCGCAAAGCTAATTTCAACCACTATTAAAAAAGAAATAATATTTTTATTGTAATATATCGTATTAACGATGAACTTAAATCATATCAAAATTTTAGTGATTGAAAATAATCAATATGTGTAGTACAACTTAAAAAGATGCTAAACTAAAGAAAGTAACTTGGTAAACTCTCATTTTTATGTTAGAATATTTAGCTGAAGTTATTAAATTCATCTTAAAGTAATATAACAAGTTCCTAAAGTTATATAAAAGAATCTTGTTCTATACTAAGGGGAAAAAAAAAGAGTATTTTTATTAATTAAAATACTTAATCCTAGCTAAGAGTTTTCTTCGATAAATCCAAAGTGCGGTTTTCTGTGCAATCGGGCAGACAAATATTCAACCAATCAGAGACAAGCATCCTTTTCAACATTTCAACCCAGAACAAAACATGGCAGTCTGTCGCGTGGAACAACGTCTCTCGTCTGTTTGTTTGAAGCACCTGTCTTACGTTAATTCTCATTTAAAACAGGTAAGCGCTTTTATAATTTATATTCTAAATTGATTTTGAAGTATTGCTTTCTGTTTAAGTTATTTATATTCTTGTGTAGCATGTATTTTCTGTTCGAATTGTGTTTATGATACATTGACAATGTTACATTGGCTTACAAACGTTTGAAGTATATTCTTTAAATGTGTATTATCATTTTCATACATCCAACTAGTTTTTTTACAACAAACAGTTTTTCATCTACCTTTGATTATAAACCATCTGTTTTTGATTAATCAAATTATTATTGGCTTAGATGCAGTATCTTCCCGCGAGCCGCCATTTTGACTCCCTGTTATTTCTCATACATTATTATTTTATCTAAAACTACAAAATGCAACTGAAATGATTATTTAACGATTGAATCATACATTTCAAAAAATGATACGAAATTAAACAAGACAATTTACTTTGGAAATTCAAAGATTGAAAGATCAAATTTTTGATAATAAAAATAGCTTGATTTACATATTCATTTATTATGTAAAACATTCAAGTAAAGTGAAAATAAATTTTTTAGTATGCATAAGCTTTAAAAATATTTATTTTATGTTTCTTCAAAAAAAAAAAAAAATGCAAAATAATGATAATAATAGCAATTTGTGAGAAATGATAGGGAAACAAAATGGCGGCTCGCGGGAAGATACTGCATCTGTTCCCCATAGACAGTGCCCGAAATGGATTTCCCCCTACTTCTATCACTTTTCAAAAATTTGTTGTTAATTTCAGATAGGGATGTACTGAATATTCGGTTTTCGGCCTACACGGCCATATTACCGAATATTCGGTTACCTTTCGGTTAGGCTGAATATCAAACTATTCGGTTTGGCCGAATATCAAAGTATTCGGCCGAATCCAATACTTAATAAAGCCTTTTAAAACGCATTTTAAAAAACTTTTCACAATTTCTACTTTTAACTGTCAATTTATTAATATATTTAAGATAATTAGAAATAAAAACATATTTAAATAATATAGAATGTTTTTACATTATTTATTTGCTGTTTGTAAAGTCTAACTTAAGAAAATTAACCATGAGAAGGATTAAAATTATGATTTATTAGGATTCTTCCTAGGAATAAATGATGCGAGTGCAGATGCAAGTTCCTAAATTCTATTTAGTAAATAATCTGTTTCTTGCTTTTCCCAAAAGACCTTCCTTAAACAGGAAAGGAAAACTTTTGAGATTAGTAATTGCTATCAAGGTAGACAATTTTTTGTTTATGAAACCATAATCGTAATCAACTTATTGAATCATAAATGCATTATATTTCATCTCACTCTAGGTCAAACTTGTGTTTTCGTTTGCTGCATTAACAATAAATAAGATACCATATTTTCAACTCACATACTCACATGCTTTGATTTCTGTAAAATATGATATGATGGGAAGGATGGAAAATGCCACTATTCATAAGAAAAGGACTATGAACTAGACATTCCTTTATTCAGAATTAAGTTGAAAGTATTTACAGTGGCAATTAAAAGTTTCAGGCCAGCAAAAAATTTTCAGTTAATTTGTAAATATACCCATATGAAGAGGAATCTCAAAGTAATACTTATACATTATATTGACATATTAGTTAGGAACTTACTTATAGAAGAATAGATATCAATAAATTTTATTGACAAAATTAAATATAAAAGAAAACGCATGTTCTCAAAAGTTTCCAGCCACTTATCATTCTTTAGTTTTTTTCTATGCATAAAGTGTTTTTTGGTTGTGTTTATGAATGAATCAACATATATAGCATAGTTTGAATTCAAATTTGAAAAGTTCAACAATTACCTATTATTCATAAATGAGTGATCTTAGTTTGTCGCTAAAAGAACAATCTTCTCGAGATATTGCGGCTA
The DNA here is from genome assembly GCA_964019185.1 of Maratus speculifer. Classification (NCBI taxonomy): domain Eukaryota; kingdom Metazoa; phylum Arthropoda; class Arachnida; order Araneae; family Salticidae; genus Maratus; species Maratus speculifer. The sequence goes on from OZ025300.1 coordinate 61,563,043, forward strand.
AGTTATCGATTGCTAAAATCGACTGTAAACAATATTTACAAAATTAAATAAAGATGGTTATGGCTTTCAGAGGTCCGGGAGACCCCGAAAAATTGCTATTCCTGCAGACAGAATTACCAGGAGAAAAACCATTGATAATCTGCATGAAAATTCCGTTGCAATATATTGTGATTTACGGAATGAAAATATTGCTAAAATAAGTTAGTCTACCATGTAATGATGCTGATGTGATACAGAACTTTATGGAATAGTCTGTGTTAAAAAATTTTCATAAGTAAAAAAAATACTGACGTACCCTACTTTCATTTTCCAAGGAACACAAAGTCTAGTCAAGTGAAAACTAGAAAAAAGTTCTATTTTTCCATCAATCGAATTTGAAACAATTTTGGAAGTGATGACAGACACAACGTCCGATGACCTAACAGCAAAAGATATGATTCAACCTATGTTATTCGTACAATGAAGCATGGCGGAGGACACGTTATGCCGTGGGGAGTATTTCCTTCAAAAAGTGACAGTCCGTTATTTGAAATCCACAGCCAGGTGAATTATACAATGTATAAGGATATCTTGCTAGCCTATTTTCTGCCTTATTAGATAAAAAATTTGATCGCATCTATTTTTCTTAAAATGATAACGACGTAAATAATGTTTGCAATCCTTGATAAGCAATGGTTTTCGCACAAAAAATTTCGTTTTTGAAATGATCAGCCCAAGCGCCCAGCATGAATCCAATAGAAAATCTTTGAAAAGAAGATGACAAAAGTCTGCGGAACTATAAATATTCCAACTCATCCAAAATTTCACCAAAATTGCAAGAAATGTAGGAAAAACTTACCATAGACGATCTTTAACCGTTGATTGTATGAATGTCACGTTGCTGCGCCGCAGTACTTATTGCTAAAGCTATAATAAAATAGTAGTGCGATAAAATACTAATAAGGTGATCGTAAATGTTGTTGATCACTGTAATTTTCTATTACAATACCATTTTTTTACAAACTTGTGAAGGTGGCCGGAAACTTTTGAGAACATTCATTTTCCTTTATACTTAATTTTGTCAGTTAAATTTATTGATATTTACATGTTCTTCTATAAGTAAGTTCCTAACTATTATGTCAATAAAATGTAAAAATATCACTTTGAGATTTCTCTTCATATGGGTATATTTACAAATTAATTGAAAAAGTTTTGCTGGCCGGAAACTTTTGACCGCCACTGTATACTTTATATTGAAAAAAAATCTGCCTTGAGTTATTTAAAAAGAACAAATGAGACTGTACAGTTTTTCTTCAACTATTTTTTCATTATTTCTCTTTGATTTCAAAATGTTTGTTTCAATTCGTAGAAGAAATGAATTTTAAAATTTTACTAATTGAAAAAGTCTCATAATTATTAGGGGTGGGACGAATATTCGGCCACTATTCGGTATTCGGCCCTTTTGCCGAATATTCGGTTGGCCGAATATTGAAGGCTTGTTCACCGAATACTTCGGCCGAATACCATTAGCCGAATATTGCTAAAATCTCGCCGAATAGTGAAAGATATCTTGCCAAATAAATTTAGGATTTAAAGAATTTCATTTCTTGCAACTTTTTTTCTCTAATCCAAATTGGCTACTTCATTCATGAAGTCATTCTTATTCTTACTTAGAAAATATACAGTTATTCAGATACTAAAAAATATACAGCCTTTCTGTATTTCCTATAAAAGTTAGTGATATTTTAGAAAATGCAGCCTAAGTTGGAGATTTAATTATACAGGAAATGTCTTCATTAGAGAATGATACATTACAATTCAAGATATAAAAGCACTTATAGAAAAAAAAAACACTGCCTTATTCTAAAACACTCTAATATTTATTAATGTCTGCAAATTCCATGCACATATACAGGGTGATTCAGCTCGTCGGTGACAAACTTTAAGGATCGATAGAGCACACCTAGACGAACATTTTTGAATAGGGAATGTAGGGTCCCTGACGCGATGGTAAGGCGCTAGGCGCTTTCGAAAATTTGGGTGCCGAAATTCGAAACGTCATAAAAACTAGGGAAATGGTTAGATTTTCTTGCTTGTTGCGTCGAAATGATTCTGTTTGTTTAGACTTTCTTCAGTACCAATTTGATAAGCGTATCTCTTAAAACATGGATAGGGGGCGCTGCAGACTTTGGAGAGCTAGACAATAACTTTAAGCCCGTTATTTTGATAATTTAACACATGCTCGCCAAAGTTTATACTCTAACTTAAAGTTTGAACCCAAAAGTAGAGCCCTGCAAAAAGCGTAAGAGCCGGAATAAAATGTCAAAGTACAGGGTGGTCGAAACTCGAAGGCTCCTAAGAGATAAACAAACAGATTTCTTGACTTATGGCATGCATTTTCATGATTCTGTTTGCTGGGGCTCTCTGAAACTCAGTTGAACGGTACAAAAAGAAACATCGATAGGGGGCGCTTTGGGCAAAAAACATAATTCGTTGACATTTCGGACGCTAACTGGAAACGGGGCGCTACGATCAGTTAGAAACAAAACAAGAGAGTAATTTACTTATCATAAGAAGCTATTAAAACTGCAGTTTGTTTGTTTTTTTAACAAACATAGCTGGTTTCAATCATGCACAATGCGCGCAATAAAATTTACATAAGGTGCTTTTTGCTGATTTATGCAAAAGATATCGTACCATATCGATATGCAAAAGATACGTAATGCGTAGACGACAACGCGAGATGACGTAGTTGTATGCGCAGACACGTCTTTTGAACGTGCGGTACCTACTTAAGCTTCGGGTTACTTGTCTGCAGATCGGTAGTATGATGGAACGGTACACAAACTCTGAATTGGCTGACATGCATTTGGCGTATGGCGCTGCTGGTTGTAATGGACGAGCCGCTCAGCGGTTGTACGCCGAGCGTTACCCCAACAGGCAAATCCCCTGCCATGCCTTCTTCGCTCGAGTACACCAGAGGTTGTCCACAACGGGATCTTTCGACGGAGGCAGGCCTGAACGGGAGCGATCAGTGAGCACCCCCGACAACGAAGAGGCTGTGCTTAACCTGGTTGAGGACAACCCAGGTCTTAGCACGAGAGATATCGCCAGACATGTTGGCATTTCGCAAGCAACTGCGTGGCGCATCTTACGTTCCCGGAATCTGCACCCCTACCACATCCAGCGGGTGCAGTTGCTCAGAGAGCAGGATTTTGGCCCTCGAGTGGAATTCTCAAGATGGTACTTGGCGATGAGATCCAGGGATCCCCGTTTTGTAAACAGCATTTTGTTTACGGACGAGTCCACCTTCAGCCGGGAGGGAATGTGGAACGCCCACTACAGTCATGTGTGGTGTGATGAAAATCCACATGAAACCAGAAGCCGAGCAGCCCAGGAGCGTTTCTCAGTAAATGTGTGGGCCGGCATTCTGGGGGATTGCCTCATTGCCCCTTATTTGTTACCTGAACGGCTGACAGGTGGAAATTACCTGATTTTCCTGGATCAAGTGCTGCCGCAGCTTCTGGAGGAGGCGCACGTACCCGAAGGTTCGCGTCGCCAGATGTGGTTCCAGCACGATGGAGCTCCGGCCCATTACACGAACGACGTGCGTCTCCATCTAAACGCAAGGTATGGCCAGCGGTGGATCGGGCGTGGGGGTCCAGTTCACTGGCCTGCCCGATCACCAGACCTCACCTGCTTGGATTTCTTCCTTTGGGGTTACCTGAAGGCCGAGGTATACCATACACCTGTCAGCAGTGCTGAAGAACTTGTGGCGCGCATTGTGGCAGCTGCAGGGCAGATCAGAGATACTCCTGGCATTGTTGGAAACACACACTCCTCAATGCGACGGAGGTGCGAAGCCTGCATCATGGCCCAAGGTCGAAATTTCGAGCATCTTCTGTAGTGTTATTTTTTGTAAATAAATTTCCAGTATCATTGATGTTTTTGGTCTAAATTTATTCAGAAGTGTTGAGCAGAGGTAGAAAATGTGTTTTCATTATTACTAACTGATCGTAGCGCCCCGTTTCCAGTTAGCGTCCGAAATGTCAACGAATTATGTTTTTTGCCCAAAGCGCCCCCTATCGATGTTTCTTTTTGTACCGTTCAACTGAGTTTCAGAGAGCCCCAGCAAACAGAATCATGAAAATGCATGCCATAAGTCAAGAAATCTGTTTGTTTATCTCTTAGGAGCCTTCGAGTTTCGACCACCCTGTACTTTGACATTTTATTCCGGCTCTTACGCTTTTTGCAGGGCTCTACTTTTGGGTTCAAACTTTAAGTTAGAGTATAAACTTTGGCGAGCATGTGTTAAATTATCAAAATAACGGGCTTAAAGTTGTTGTCTAGCTCTCCAAAGTCTGCAGCGCCCCCTATCCATGTTTTAAGAGATACGCTTATCAAATTGGTACTGAAGAAAGTCTAAACAAACAGAATCATTTCGACGCAACAAGCAAGAAAATCTAACCATTTCCCTAGTTTTTATGACGTTTCGAATTTCGGCACCCAAATTTTCGAAAGCGCCTAGCGCCTTACCATCGCGTCAGGGACCCTACATTCCCTATTCAAAAATGTTCGTCTAGGTGTGCTCTATCGATCCTTAAAGTTTGTCACCGACGAGCTGAATCACCCTGTATAAAGGCTTTTATGAATTTCATAACTTATTTTCTATAAAGTAGGAAATAAAAAAATTCATTCACTAGATGTATTAACGAAGATTTATTTTTTAAATTAAACATCAAATATCATTATTCCAAATACAGCGGTACATCTGAAAACAGAACTGATGTCAAACAAGATATGCTTAGATGACACAACTTGTTTTATGAAGATGATTTTATAAATATTTAAACATAAATTCTAAATACTGAACAAAGTATTTTTTTTTATTCTGTAGTTTCCCCTTTTAAATAATTATTTGCCTGATTACTGACTTAAATATGTAACATTATTATGTATATATCTTTAATTTACATCTCCCTTCATTTATGTTGTTATCAATTTCTGTTTATCCTTTTAATGTTTGTTGAATAAGTGAACTATTGAAGTTGAATATTGTATGCACCGATTCAAATGTCAAAGATTTTGTTAACATATGCATTCTACTTTAAGCATAACCTTTTGCTTTAACATAATTTGTAATTTATAGCTTGGCAACTGATTTCAGAACAGTCTCATTCTTAGAAATTTGCTTATCATTAGGGACGCAAACTCTAAATGATCAAATTTACTTCATTAAAGGTTATTTCAGAAAATATCTCCTTGTGAGTTCTGAGAGAAAGAGATTAAGAATATTATTAATTTTGGATGGAAGAAAGGATAAAAGTATCATTTGATAATAAAACTGAACTACATTCCTCATATTTTAAAGGAAATACCTTACCATCCTGACTTGCTGAAAATCAATTTGATGTACATTAGCATAAAAGAATATGATGCAATTTCATAATTTTTTGAGTTAAAATGAGTTTTACAAGTTTAAAAATACATCTAAAAGCCCAATTAAGAGTAATAATTATTAATGAGCTCCTATTTTTAAAATTATATGTAATCAAAATTTATTTCCTTTATTGAAAAAAAAGTTGGTATTCGGCCTAAATTTTGGCCGAATATTCGGTATTCGGCCAAATCACTATTCGTCCCATCCCTAATAATTATGCTTCTTAATTAAAAAAAGGCATATTTTTTTAATACTGAATGTTTTTATAAAAAACTCTTGTTTATCAAAATGTAAGTTTCTCTTATTAAACATTATGTAAAATTGTTTTAAAAAGTAACATTTTAATACCTTTAAACTTTGAAACATAAAAAGTACAGTCGAGTCTCTGTATAATGAAACTCCATACATCGAATTTCTCTATATAACGAATTTTTAGTTGGAACGGTCCCCTTTTCGCATGATTACATTAAAAACAGTCTTTAGCGAAATATCTATCTCCGTATAACGAATTTTTTCATAAATTGATCTTAATTTATTCAGTTTTAAAAAGCTTCGTATGGTATCAATTTTCCATCACTTACTTTTGATTTATCGTCAGTGCTGAGTTTTTTTTTTTTTTATATTACTTCTCTCCTTGTTCTTTAAATGCAACAAATTCATCCCACCTACCACACACCTTTCCACATCCTTCTCGAAACAGAGTCAATTGGATTGATACACGTAAGAGAGGAATCTATGAAAAGCACATAAGGAAGGCCTTCAAATGGAGGAAATGTTAACGACAATTTTTCATTCCTTGCTAAAAGTTTTTTTTATTGGAGAGCGTAACAATTTTAAAATCAAAAACAACAAAAAATTACAGATTTCTTCGTCTGAAATTAATGCAAGTCTTCCTCATTTGATTTTCATTAAGTTTTTAAATAAATGTCTGTTCTCTTTTTTGAAACAACTTAAATAATTAAGAAATAAAATGTTAGGTTAATATTTACTTTTAAATATTTCAAATACTTAATTCAAAAGATTAATTTCTCTATATGAAAAATTTTTTACTGGAACGGTTGATTTCGTTATATAGAGACTCGACTGTATTTGAAAAGCCAAATATTCGGTATTCGGCCGAATAGTTACTATTTGGATGGCTGAATGTTCGGTATTCGACCAAAATGACTATTCGGTGCATCCCTAACTTCAGTTTTTTTTTTTTTTTTTCCCCTTCAGAATCACCTGTGATGTACAATCCTATTGAATGGTAAGTAACAGAAATAGTAAATAACATTGTTCTTAGCTTGAAAAAACACAATTTTGTATGGAGCATTTGTAACTTTGTTACTGGCCAGTAGTTGAAAAAAATAGCCAGTTAGAAAAATTAGTGTACTGGCCAATGACCATTGGCTAAAAATGTTAATTTTGACCTATATCTTCCACCAAAAAAAAAAAGCACAAGTATCCTATACCTAAATTTAGTTTTCATGCTGTCCATGTAGCGAATTGATTATTATCTTTATTACTGTCTGGCCCATATGACAGTGCCTGCATCTTGATTGAATTAGTGTAATTTTACATTTAAAAAAGAAAATTCTTCAAAAACAAACCTATGATTGATGACCTCACGGATTTTGGTAGTGCATTTCCTTGTGTTCTCTCCAACATTGTTTAGGCCTCGATAAAATTTGCATGTTTTCAAATTTTATGAAAGAAATCTTTCAAAATGAACTTTATTTTTATTGTTATTTTAATAAATAGAAATTAGCTTTTTATTTTTAACAATTTCAGTTTTAAGCATTTACATTCATTTTTTCTTGCTCAATATGATAACTAGTCCTCTTGTCCCTGTCCCCCCCTTTTATTAAAAATATGTGAAAAAATTGTATATAAACTTACTTTTTTGATATAAAATTTGTTTAATATTTTCATTTTATATTAAGTATACTTTATTTTCAGTAAATGGTGTTGGTGGTAGCGAAAAATAATTGGTTTGTGTAAGTAAAAATTTATGATGCTAAACCTAAAATTCTTCAAAATTGGTTTTATGAATTTTTTATTGAGCTTTTCGCTATGATAAATGAGTAATTAAATTCGACACAAAAATCATTAAATGTCAGGTGGAATGAAATTGTTATAAAAACAGCACATAGTGTGTTCAAGATTATTAGGAAATATTGTTAATTGGCAATACTGTCTTTAAGATACATAGCTGGCTTTACAGTCTACCAGCTGTAAAAAGAGCAATTGAAATCTAGGAATATTTGTAGTTGTTTATCTGTTGTGTTGAAAAAGAAAGAAAAAAAAAAGATTCCCAATCCCAATTATCACATGTATGATTCTATTGTATCTTTTTTTTAAAGTTAAATTTATTCTTAATTTTCATTTTCCTTCGTCGGTTTATTGTTGGTACAGCCTTACATGAAAAAATATCTGCCATTTGTTGTAATTGATTTAACAAAGTTGATTCAATCATGCTAATTAAATAACAAATTTCTTAAGGAGAGTGAAATGAAACATGTAACAGTTTCTGAACTTCCTTGCCTTGAATTCAAAAGTATTATGTGAATTTTGTTGCTAAAATAGACTCTGTTCGCTGGGATAAATTCTTTAAAAATCTTAACCGAGCAACAATCTGCGAAACAAAGTGGTGTTATTTTTCTTAAACAAGAAATAAGGAACTTCATTTGCATAGTGATGTAAAAATCATTAAAAAAATTCTAATAATGTATAGCATTGTGTGAAATTTATCTTGTTTAACTCCTAATGAAATTTCATGGGTCAAAAAAAATTGCATTTCACAAATGAAATCACATAGTCTCTCACGAAAATGGTTGATTACCGAAAAATGACTATGAAATCACTCTTCACTGTAAAACATTTCTGGAAACGTTACTCCATACAATTGGTGTAAAAATGGTGGCAAATGCTGCCTCCAGTTTCATGGAGTAATTGTTTTCACATATGCAATGGTGTAATTTAAACATATATTACTGATGTAACATGACAATGTTACACTGGTTTTAACGGTTAAAATACTCGATAAAACTGGAGGCAGCAATGAACCCTGTGAAAATGCTAACAAAAATTAGCTGCTTGCTTACAAATTTGTGCAAATTTAATACACATATCGACAAAACATGTGCCCGTAATGACAGTTAATAACAATGAAAAGGTCTAATAAATAAGCATGTGAAACCAGCCATAAATGATTCAAAACTTACTAAAATTAATTATATTAGCAGAGTTAGAAGCTTTTAGCCAAACCAAATATGTCATCTGGCCTTTTTTTTTTTTTTTTTTTTTTTTTTTTGTAAAACACTTTAAAAAAGCCTGTTTTAATTGAAAAACGCCAGCTTTTATTTATTTGTTAAAGATGGTTTACATTAGGGGTGCACAATTTTTTTAAGAGAAGGGCCACTTTCAAATATATCTGGGTGGTTGCGGGCCACATCAATAACATGGAGAGAATTCGAGTTAGAGAAGGTGATCTGTAGCCTACAATCTGAAAAAAAAAAATATGTGGTTTCAGAGGAGAGTGTATGTGTATGATTGGGGGGGGGGGGGGTACGAAATTTGCAATTTTTACAAAGGCGATAGACAAAATTCATGATTTTTACAAAGTCAATAGACGCAGTTCGCGATTTTTAAAAAGTTGATAGATGAAATTCATGATTTTTGCAAAGCTGATAGACGAAATTCACAATTTTCCTTCGCATGATTGACGAAATTGGCGATTTATCCGAACCTGATTGACAAAACATGCGATTTTAATGCGACTGAATAACAAAATTCGTAATTTTTCCGCACGTGATTGACGAAATTCGTGATTTTTCTGCACCTAATCGACAAAATTCACGCTTTTCCAATTCGGATCGGCAAAATTCACGATTTTTCCGAAGCTAATCGACAAAATTCAGGATTTTTACGAAGCCGATCAATCAAATTTGTGATTTTTTTCAAAGCCTGTCGGGGTCATTCCATGTCAGATCACCCAGACCATGGCACCCACCATCACCAATTTTGATAAAATTCAGTGAATTTGTAGAATTTCTAATGCTGATTCCAAAAACATCAATTATATTGAAATTGATCAAACGGTTTGTGAGTTATGAGCTTTTAAATAGCTCCCAAGATGGCCGACTTGCCGCCATTTTGAATAGCACATGTGACAACAAAAAAATCCATAACTTCTTTCAGGTTTAAGCTAGAGCTTTCAAATTTTTTTTGTTTTGTTCAGAATAAAGTAAACTTTCATTTAAACAGATTTTTGTGAACCTCATTTTATAAAAATGCTGTCAAAAATGACTTTTTGTCATTTTTTTAAGTAAAAAAAGGGGCAACTTCAATGGCTGATTTCCCCCAATGTACCCCCTTCAATTTTCATCTAATTGCATAAATAAGCAACTCAAAGTGTGTTTTGATGACTAATAAAAAAAACTTAATGGGCAGTTCACAGGTTTTTATTTAAAAAAATAAATTCAATTTTACTGACTTTCCTCAATAACAGAAAACGCAAGATAATGTGTTGACATTTCTTTTATTACCAGAAATATTTATGCATCCAAAAGTTTGATAAGGTTTTATGTTACTTAAATATGTATGTTTAATGTGGCTAAAATAGGGGAATCCCCTATAAAAAAGGAAATTAATAGGAATGCCAATAATGGATTTTTGCAAGACATAGAAGTACTTGCCTGACAAATTGAAATCTACAGCAGAGTTTCAATAAATTATTTCCTGACAAATTGAAATCTACAGCAGAGTTTCAATAAATTATAAGTAAAAAAGAAATGATAGAAAAAACTCTACAAATAGGTACATTATATAACAAAATCATACTTGTATATAATAAAAAATGTGATAAAATTAAAACTCTTAAATAAAAAATACAGTAAGTAAAAGTTACACTAGTCTACATATCAGATGATTAAGAACCAATGCACCCCTTTAAAGTATTTTTCTATGCTAATTTCACAACTGTTCTTAGTTTTCTTCTATCACGTATAGTTTGTTTGCGATCAACCAGAAGTGATTTCTAACATTCATTGCAGAGAACAAGCATCATGTAATCGTCACAGATAATGTAAATGTATACTTGTTGTGGGTGTTTGCGAACTTATCTAACGACTTTTAGAATACAATCTGATTGTATTTAGCATGAGATAGACAAATGGTTTAACAGTGACTTCATATGTACATTAATATTATTGGCACAAAAAGCTGTGTATACAAAAATGCCTTGCTTTCTATGTGAACGGGACAGTTCGGCAAAGCAAAATCATTGGATTTTCTGATTCATTTTTAAATCCATTTTTGCTCACAAACACAATTTAAATTCAAATGGCAGGTTCTATATATATATGTATATATATATATATATATATATATACAGTAGAAGATCTTTATAACGCAATTCCATATAACGCAATTCTCCATATAACGCACAAACTTTCAGATGTAAACAATGAATTTTGCCATGAAGGAGCACCTGAATTTTAAGACTGTAAAAAACTGCTACTGTCTGAAAACTAAATTTAATGCATTAGTACAATTTTACCTCCTTAATTTAGAACTTTTAAAGGAAAAAAATTATTATTACAATAAATGTTTTTGAAAATGAGCAATATAATGAATAAATTGGGTCCAGGTCTATCTGGACCATTTTTAAAACGTATATTTAACAAAATGTTGAATGATCGCAATAATAGAAAAATTTATAATCTGGATAAGGAATGCAGTATAAAGGTAATTCTAATGTATTTTGATGCGTTTCAGACATATTTGTCTATATTTATGAGGTAAATTTGATGACGTGTGATATGTGATCCATATAACGCAAAATTCTATATAACACACAACCTTGCGTTTTTAGGTTTGCGTTATATAGATCTTCTACTGTATATATATATATAAGGCATACTATATTAAAAAAAATGCCGTCAAAGTGGGCATTTTGAATTGAATTTAAGCTATAGTACTGGAAATGGAAAAAATGGCCATACTGAGAAAATAATTGTTGTAAATCAAGATCTAATTCATTGAACAAAAAATAAAAACACAGGTTGCAAGGCTGCCACAGACAACTATTTTTTAATTCAAACTGGCACCAACCACTTTCTTAAAAATGAAATCCATAATAGATGCTTTGATAACATTTGCAAGTAAAATATACTTCAAATTTTATATTAGAAAAATACTAGTGCACACAGAATATAAAAATAGTTGCCAGTAGCAGCCCTGAGGTCGCTTATAAATCTCAAAAAAAAAAAAAAAAAAAAAAAAAAAAAAATCACATCAACAAGTATAATGTTTTTACTTTTAAAAATGAATCTGAAAATGTGTTAGAAAATTTTGAGTTGTTGAGGGTACGAAAATATTTTTTTATATGCACTGCCTTAATATGATTCTGACAAAACCAGTTCTTACAGAAAATTTAAATTTTAAAAACAGCCAGATAAAATTGTTAAACTAGGTTTATATCTAAATTTGATTTAGTTTTTGGTTTTTGTTACTGAAACAAGTACAGTAAACTATCTCAAATCCGAAACCAGAAAATCCACAACTCTAAAAAATCTGCATATAATTTACGGATGTAAATAATGAAACATTCAGTTCAGATATAGGGACAAAATTTGACTTTTATAATTTTATATCAATTCCATTTTATTTTAATTTGTAACTTTTGTTAATAGTACTGAATTCATGTTTTTTTTTTCCCCAAGAAGGAAAAGAAATATATTCTGAAAAAATTCAGATTTTTCTTATATATCATTGGTAATCACAATCTTCTTATCAAATATATTTATGTATTAATCAAGCTTTTTTGGTTATTAAATCTAAATCTGGCTGAACCTGAAAAAAAAAACTTCTTTATTTTATGATTTTGTTGAGAATTAGTAATGTATCTTTATGAGGTACATTAGTAACTACATTGAATAATTTAGGAAAGATATATTTCATGTTTATAATGAATATTTAATCATATATTATTGATTATTAACTTGATCCTTACTTTTAATATTTTAATCACTTTGAAAATTATCTACATTTTTATTATTTTAATTTATTACTTATTTTAATATTTATTATATTGTAAAGCATTCATTTTAGTTTTGATTGCATTATTAATTGCATTCAAATTCTTGTTTAAAAAAAAGTAAACAAAGTAATGACCGGAAATCGGCAAAATTCTAAAATCCACAAAACTTCTGGTTCCAAGCTGTGCGGATTTGAGGGAGTCTACTGTATTTAACTTCAAAATTTACATCTGCATGTTGGCAGGAATTTTTAAAAATTACCTTTACTTTAAATTATTATTGATGAAGATATATTTTTAATAGCATGTGTTTATTGTGTATGTGATATGTTATTTTGCATTAATTTAAAGTACCGTAATATTTATTTAAGAGTTGCAATTTTATTGTATTTTGTATAACAAAAGTATGATTTTGTCATAAAATTCAACTATTTGTAGAACTTTTTCCATCATTTCCTTTTTATTCATAATTTACTGAGACTGCAATAGATTTCAATTTGTCCGATTGTAAGAATCCATTATTGGTATTCCTATTTATTCCTATGGGATTCCCATTTTTTAGGCACATTAAATACATATATTTATGTAACATTAAACCTTATCAAACTTTTAGATGTAAATATGTATGATATTTCTGGTAATAAAAGAAATATCAATATTATCTTGTGTTTTCTGTTATTGTGAAAAGTCAGTAAATTTGAATTTATTTTTTTAAATAAAAACCTGTGAACCGTCCATTAAGTTTTTTTTATTAGTCATCAAAACACACTTTGAGTTGCTTATTTATGCAATTAGATGAAAATTGAAGGGGGTACATTGGGGGAAATCAGCCATTGAAGTTGCTCCTTTTTTTACTTAAAAAAATGACAAAAAGTCATTTTTTGACAGCACTTTTATAAAATGAGGTTCACAAAAATCTGTTTAAATGAAAGTTTACTTTATTCTGAACAAAACAAAAAAAATTTGAAAGCTCTAGCTTAAACCTGAAAGAAGTTATGGACTATTTTGTTGTCACATGTGCTATTCAAAATGGCGGCAAATCAGCCATCTTGGGAGCTATTTAAAAGCTCATAACTCATAAACCGTTTGATCAATTTCAATATAATTGATAGTTTTGGAATCAGCATTAGAAATTCTACAAATCCACAGAATTTTATCTAAATTGGTGATGGTGGGTGTCATTTTTGGAAAAATCTGGGTGATTTGACATGGAATGACCCTGTCGGCGAAATTCGTGATCTTTGCAAAGCCAATCAATGAAAATCGCGAAATTACTCTGCATGATCGATGAAATTCTCGATTTTATTCTAGTCTGATCAACGTAGTTAGCAATTTTTCTATGTGTGACCAACAAAATTTGCAAAATTCCCATCTCCGACCAAAGAAATTTGCTATTTTTCGAAATGCGATCAATAAAACTCGCAATTGTTCGGTCTTTGATCGACGAAATGTGCGCTTTTTTTTGCTGTAAATTGACAAAATACACATTTTTCTTCAACCGAGTATCAATATTTGTGATTTTTGTATTAGCATTGACAAAATCTGCATTTTTTTTATGCGGCAAGATAAAACTCGTGATTTTTTTTTCTTGATAAATTGACAAAAACACGATTTTTCCGCAGCTGATCAACGAAATTTGTAATATTTCCACGCATCATCACTTAATTCGCAATTTTCCCGTGTCTTATCAACAAATTTTTTTTTTTTTTTTTTTTTTTTTTTTTTTTTTTTTTGTGTGTGTGTCTGATTGACAAAGTTTGCGATTTTTTGTGCCTTATCGACAAAATTCGCTTTTTTTTTAATGCGATAAACCGAGAAAATATGCTATTTTTCCATCCGATGATAATTTGCAATATTTTCGAGGAACAACAACATTTATGATTTTTTTCTTGCTTGATCAACGAAATGTGCGAGTTTTCGCGTCCATCTGACAAAATCTGCGATTTTTCCATCCCTGGTCGAAAAAACTTGCGATGTTTTCGTACCCAATCGGGAAAATTTGCTACTTTTTTCCCCGAGTCTCATGAGCAAAATTCGCGATTTTGCCCTCTCTGATGAGCAAAACTGATGATTTTTCCGATCCTCATCGATAAAATTTGACTTTTTCGCATTTGATCAGTAGAATTCGTGATTTTTCCGTGTCGATAAATGACATTTGTGATTCTTAAATGACGAAATTTTATATTTTCCCGCAGTAAATTGACGAAATTTAGGATTTTTTTTGTGTGACATATGTACAAAAATTGCAATTTTTCCCAGTTGTAAATTGACGAAATTCGCAGGCCACAGGTTGTGCATCCCTAGTTTACAGATATTTCATATTAAATTTGAATTAATTTATTTGTAATACACTTATAAATATTTTCTATTAAAAAATGTACATTTCTACTAAATTTTATCAAATAAATGAGTCTTTATAACTGCTGATGCATCTGTGAAGGCATTATGTCTGAAATTGAAATTATAAATATTCATAAGAATAAATTAAATTAGACTGTAATGTTGTGGTTTGGAATTCGTTGTTGCATAGCTCTATATATACCAAACATTTTAAAGATTATATGAAACAATAACTAAATGTTACATATAAAAATGGAATTTTCCTTACATACTTCTATTTACTTTTGAAATTGACAATAGCTTATGTGTATTTAATAATTGAAATCATCTTGTTGTAATAAAACTTGTTGAATTAAAATTTTGAAAAGCTCATTGTTATTTTAAAGAATGCATACTCATACATAAACTAATGCAAAGTTATTCGTAATGCTGTTTTATTAAAAAGAATTGCTCTTTTTATTAAATGACTTTATGTGTGGCTCCAAAAAAAAATTTATGAGCAATAAAATAAGACTTGTATATTAATATCCTTTAAAATTAGTTAAGTAATAAATTATGATACTAACTATACAACTATTGTCCTTTTTAATTATATAAAGTAGTAAAAAAGAAAAAAAACTGTATGTGTGTGTTTGGGGGGGGGGGGGGGGTAAAGTCAGTATAAACTAGAGAAAGCATTTTGTATGGTCTTTTAAAAGTTAGCTGATATATTTATAATTTTGACTGCAAATCAATACGTATTATTCCAATATTAATGTGTTCATTTTGGAGAAATTGGGTTATATTGAATTCTACCTCAATTAAGTCTTTAAAACTAACTAAAAAACACCAATTTTGGTCAATAAAAGCTGGTTAAAACAAATAAAAGCCACCGGCATGGCTTTTTTGCAATCCTGGCTATAATTGGTTCAAATGGCTATTGCCGAAAGTTTTAATACTTTAACAATTAGACAACTGTTCTATAAAATAATTTGTTACATCTTAAAATGCATTGACTTTACACAGTTTAACATACTCAGTGATTTCATGAAATAATTAGGTATTTTATGAAATAACATAATTACTTTTAATGGTAACTAATACATTTTTGTAAACACCCTGTATAATACTGCATTTTTTTGCAGATGAACCAAGTAAGCCTGGCCGACTACAAGCTACTGGTTAAAAGGTTACTAATTACCTATTTCAAATGGACAGCTCCAGAATATGATGGAGATGCTTCTAGAGAAGAGAAAGAAATGGAGGCATAAAGTGTGCGTCTCAAAAGTAAAATCTCACTTTTAAATTTTTAAATGAATAACTTTATTTATTTGATTTAATTTTAATGTTCTAACATATACTATAAATAATAAGTATTTTTGATTTTAAAAAAAAGAATTCTAAAATTGATAAATGTTAATGATTTGTCAATTTAACTTTAGTCACCACGTGGGTCATTTGTTAACAGAATAGTTGAGGCAGATTTGAATAGTTCATAAGTGTCTCAATAATCATTCTATGATTCTGTTTCTTTCAGTTCACTTCATGCGAAATAATGTCATATCTAATATTGTCTTGAAATAGGAGACTTTTTGTCATATATTTGATTTTGTATTGAACTTTTCACAAGAGCATCCGTTAGCAAGCATGTAAAGAGCTATAAGCTTATTTATATCCAATTATAATTTAAATCCATGTAAAGTTTTCTAAGATGCAATAGTTTTTTGCAATATTTTGCTAAACAATTTCATTTCTTCCAAACTTGGAATGATGGCCCACTTTCACCTCTAAAATGTGTATGTGTATGATGCTTTGAATGGAGATAGATATTAGAATTGCCTGAAATTAAAATTTTTAAACTGATACTATAAAATATTGTGAGCTTCCCCCCCCCCCTTCCTCTTTCAAAAGTAAAAGAAGTTAAATTTGGGTGTGTGCTTGTAATTGAGTTTATTTTTTTTTAATCATTTTAAAATCCTTTATCATTATTTTAGAATAGAAGGGAAATACAAAGATACTCAAAGGATACAAGTATACACATACAAGGTATATATATCCTATACAAGGATACTAGAAGGGAAATACAAGGATAAGAATCTTTTGTACTTTGGCAGATTTTTGATAAATATTATCTAAATTCCCCTAAGCAAAATTTAAAGGCTTTATTTTTTTCAAATGTACATCTTAATTTTTATTTTATTCCGACAATATTTAATTAGTCATATAATCCTCCTTTTTCCCAGTCTACTTATTTCCGTCTTATAATCTTGTGCTTAAATCTATCACTGCGGAACTAGAATTTTGTTTATAGTAAATTTAACACATAGTGTAACTAATGATCATGACAACAAATAAAAAACAGAATGTAAAGCATATCAAATATTTTTTCTTGTGTTCGCAACTACCCTGCTGTTGGGGCACTTGTGAGCAATTCATTGAATTTATAAAGTTATTAAAAAAAAAAGAAGAGCTAACTATAAAGATGATTTTATAAAAAATTACCTTGTTTAAAAAAAGGGTTCTGTTTACTGTATTCAGTATTTTTTGTTTTCAGAAATTAACCAGTAATAAAAAAAGCTATCTTTATGTGAATTATTCACATGTGCTCCAGTCTCTCCTTCATGTATGCAAAGGCAATACACACATTAGGCTGATTTTTTTTTTTTTTTTCTCTTTAATTCACTCCCTAAGGTGGTCAGTGGGCTGCCGTAGGTATAATGGTTGTTTTCATATGAAGAAATCTGTATTAGCTTAAACAATGGGTAATTGTTAAAAAAAAAAAAAAAAAAAAAAAAAGTAGTAATAGCAGTATTACTACCATAGAACTAAATTTTGACCAATTTGGTCATATACAACTAAATTTGGCAACAAAATAAATTGCCATATATAAAACCAACTTAGCTGGTTAATTTGGTGAAATTTTCTATCTTTTAATGCATTTTCAAAAAATATATATTTTTGTAAATGTTACAATAATGAAAACATGCTTTTTTTTTTTTTTTCATTTATATTTAATTCACAACAATCTGTTTTTTTTTTTTTTTTTTTTTTTTTCATATGTAGATATGTAATGTTGCAAAAAAATTTTTACCTGCTTCCTAATATGTTAAAATAAGAAATTATGCAGAAAAATGTTTCTAATGACGATATAGCATTTTAATATTGTTACAAATAATTATTAATTTTAAGGCATTTTCACTCAGTTAGTTATAATTCGAAATATTAGGTGTTGCATTGAAATCATTGTAGCGACAAGTCATCACAGCATCAATTTGTTCGCGTGAAGTTTTATTTCCAGCCTTCTTCTCCCCCCCCCCCCAAAAAAAAAAAAAAAAAAAAAAAAAAAAAAAACTCACCATTAAGGGGGTGGCACAGTCTGCAATATTATTAATCTAAATACGTTTTTGTTAACTTTAAAAAATTGACTGTGAATTACAGGTCAGCAAATTAGATACTCTACTGTATAGTATTTTTTAGAAGAGGCATGTTTGTTTTTAATTTCTCAAAAATTAAAATCAATTACAAATACCACTACAGATCTGCCAACTATTGCAGTTAAATTGTATTTTGAATGATTTTAATGCTCACTACGATAATACAATTTTACTAGCAAAGATGATTTTTTGTCGTATCTGAAATACTCTAGATTCTAGAAAGGAAAAAAAAAAG
The DNA here is from genome assembly GCA_964019185.1 of Maratus speculifer. Classification (NCBI taxonomy): domain Eukaryota; kingdom Metazoa; phylum Arthropoda; class Arachnida; order Araneae; family Salticidae; genus Maratus; species Maratus speculifer. The sequence goes on from OZ025300.1 coordinate 61,581,471, forward strand.
GGGGGGGGGCACCAGTTTGAACTTTTCGAAGAGAAACCACTAATTTAAAAAAAGTGTACATTTTTTCAAAAAGAGCTATTAAAAAAAGGGGGGGGTATGCTTGTTCTTTGTATACCAAAAATATTTGCTATAATTTTCAAAGATCAATTGAATTTCCACAGGCTGCCATGGAAATGTTTAAAAAAAACCATTGTGTGCATCAAAAGAGTTTAAAAGAGCCGCCAAGCACATAAAATAAATAAATTGGCTGCTTATGGTGCCATTTTAAGAGTTTCTTGGGGGATGGGTTGTCTTTGAGGGGTAGGGTTTGAAATCATGTGCAGAATTGTGTGATTTACATACAGAAAAAGAAAGACCTACACATTAAAATTCTGTACTGTATTTCCCCCTGTAAATTCTTCTACATATTTTTTTCTGCAAAGTGAGCCAATCGGTTGTGCAAAACTGTTGAGAATTTTGGCGATCAGTCATGATAAACTATCGTGAATTTTAACAAATGAGTACGTATAAAAAAGTCAATTAGTTGCAGAAGAAATAAATTTTGTCAAAGGGTCATGGTAAAAATGCACATTCTGCCAAAATATCACAGAAAGAAATTGCAAATCCCTTAAATAGAACAATCGCATTAAAAAAATGAAGTTTCGTCAAAGAATCTTGGTAAAAAATGCTAATTTCATCATACTTACAAAATGCAGATTTCAACTTAGAATCATGATAGAAAAATGGGAATTATGATTCTGCAGAGAGGGAGGGGGTGATATGAATATCATTAAATAATCTGAAAAAGTGTGACTTTAGTTGACATCTTCGGAAAAAGTGTGAATTTAGTCAAGATTTCAGGGGGCGGGGTGCAAATTTAGTTAAGATCCTGGGAGGGAGTGCAAATTTAGCCGTGATCTCGAGAAAATGCATTATTTAGTCGAGATGAAAAAAAAAATGCATTATTTAGTCTTGATCTCAATAAAAGATGCAACTTTAGTCGCGATCTTGTTAAAACATGCAAATTAGTTGAGATCTCCAGAAAACGTGCAAAATTAGTCGAGATCTGAAAAAAAAAAGCGCATTAATTAGTCGAGATCTGAAAAAAAAGCGCAATAATTAGTCGAGATCTCGAGAAAAAGTGTTAATTTCATTGAGATCTCAGGAAAACGTGCAAATTGAGTCCAGATCCTGGGGGGAAAAGTGCGAATTTAGTCGAAATCTTGAGAAAAAGAGCAAATTTAGTCTAGATATCTCGAAAAGAGGACCAATTTATTCGAGATATCTCAGAAAAAGTGCCAATTTAGTCGATCTTGAAAAGAGTGTGAATCTAGTTGAGAGATCTTGTAAAACATACAAATTTAGTTGAGAGTGCAGTGACAGAACTATCTTCAAGTGTCTGCATCAATAATTATATTATTAAAAAGTCTGCAAGATGGAATGTATTATATAAATCTATTGTTTGTGCTGTTGTAGTGTTAATTATGGCAACGTGTGTGTATGTGTAAAATATTTCCATCACTTACGGAAAAAAAAGTTTTTCGATAAACAAAAATATTTATTTATGGCATTAAGAATGTTCTTAACTGATCCGCTGAACAAGCGAAAGACGTTTTGACACATTTACAAATTCATTTTTTAACAGAAAGTTATAAAATTTTAATGCCTGACTATGAAAGCGATTTCGAATTGAACTTATTTTTCCATTTTATGATAATTAAATTACTTATCGAGTTATAAGCTATTTCGATGACGCAATCACCTGTTTTTCTCCTCCTTTTCAACCGGTTTTTCTGCTTTCGTCAGGAAATATGCTCAAAAGTGTCAACTTTGAAGGCTTGTTATGAAAAATCTATTGTGTTTTTTAAAAACAAAAGAATGAGTGCAATTAGACAGTTTCTGAATAACAACACCTGCTATTTTCATGCATTTCGGAACAAAAATAAATTAATGCATGTGCAGGGTTGTTATGTTTAAAACATTTTGTTTAAAACAGCTGTTTAAAACGCGTTTAAAACATTACATTTAAAACAATGTTTAAAACATAAATAGTGCTAATAATGTCACAAATTAAAATTTACGAAATAAAATTGTATTAAAAATTTCTAATTAGCTGTATGTACTAAAATACATTCAAATTTTATTAAATTTATAAATTGGTTATTTAATTTTAATTAAGTATTTAAATTAAATTTATTTCCTCTAAAATTGGAAATATATAATTTATTTTTTTAAATAATATCTCAATTATGATTTTTTATATGATATCAAAGTTCTATAATATATTAATTTTCGAAGATTAAAAGTAAGACTGAAAGAGCATTTTTCGGATATACAATACAACAAGCCTAGTACAGCCTTATCTAGAATGCAACGAAAAGAAAATATTTTGATAAATTTCTACAAAGCTAAAATAATCTTTTCAACATCAAATCATTACTCTTCAACTATCCGTGAATCCCTCGAAATTTTGCTTAACAATGATACTGTTTGTAATGACGTCATTTCTTATAATATTCGACACTTCGGTACAATATCCTTGGTGTTTTGATGAATTCATTGTGACTTTGTTTGTACAAGCAGACTGTTTTTGTTTTGTTTTTACATTTTCCATTTCTAATGAATTATCTTCTTTTATACTCCTTTGAAAATGGATGCGAGGGCATCCAAAAGATCTAAGGTAAATAATAATTAAATAATATCTATTTTTACAACACTTTTTAAGTATTTATTTGTATATTTTGAGAGATCTATTTCTCCTTTTTAGTGAATAAATTCGGCAGTTGGTGCACAGAGAACATAATATTGAGTAAAAAATCTGGGCTAAATGCCTTCTTAATATACTATAAATAATACTTTCTCCCATCAATAGATAATGCTATAATACTTTATAGATATTTGTTTAGTAGTCAAAAAAGATTTTTTATTGTTTTTTTTCTCTTTCTTTATTAAAATTATAATGGCTTCAGTTTAAAATATTCATATATAAAAAAAAATTCAACATTAATTTAAATTTCTTTTAATAGTATTTCCTTTTTAATAATTCATTTATGAAAATAAACTGAAATGAAAAAAAAAAAAACTTATCTACTTTCAGTTCGTTTTAAATTCTAATTGTTTAAATTTGTCCTCAGAGTTATAAAAGTATGCTACCTACCAACCGATCTATCTACTTTGATTTTCAGTTTGAATATGTTCTCAAAATAATAATAATAATTTAATAATAAAAAATGGACATGTTTAAAAAATATTTATTTCTTAACTAATTTTTTACGTACTTCATATTTTTTTACACATTTATTACATATTTTTTACATATTTCATTACGCTTTAAAGGAGAATCACTTGCAATTGATGAGACTGAAAAAGGCATGAACCTTGCTGCCAAATTATGTCCTGAACTAATTCCAATAATTATAAATTATAAGCTAAGTCAGTTCCATTCTCTGATTATATGTTTGATGCAGTTGCCAATCATAAATTTGACATTGGAGAATCAAATAAAGTGGAAATAACACAGGTTAAGCTTTGAAAAACACATATATATTGATAAAAATGCCATGAATATCATAAAACAGTTACACACAACTGTATGTTCTACTGCTGGATTAGAATAGAAAGAGTTTTCCCTACTTTTGGTTTTGTGCAAAGCAAAACCAGAAATCGTTTGGGTGTTGATAAGGCTGTTGTAAGGGTATTGACAAACTTGTTACCATTTTTAAAGAACTGAACAATTAAATGTTTTAGTTTAGAATAAAAATAAAATTTGTAATTAATGTTTGGTATTTGTTATATAATTTTTTTCTTCCTTACTGCCGTTTGAAAATATTTCCATTCTTTATATTTAATAATTTTTGTTCACTTTAATCAAAATTGTGCTGTGTGAAAAAAAAACGTTTTAAACGTTTAAAACATGTTTTAAACAAAAAAAACATGTTTTTTGTTTTTTTTTATAAAAAACATGTTTTTTTCCAACCCTGTGCATGTGTCACAAAGTTGCTCTTTTTGATTTAAGAACACCCTTAAACAGAAAATTAGTTACTAAGAGAACATTGGAAAATGCTCTATTTGAAAGAAAAAAATATTATTTTACTATTCTCCAAAATTCTCAATGTAACTGTTGATTTATTGCTTGATACAAAAGAAGTTGATGTCGATATATTTTTGAAATGGTAGTAAAAAATTGTTCCCTATATGAATTGAAGCAATTTTTAAATCAGGAACTAACAGAGTTTTATAATAACCTGTGCATTAGTTCTTGAGTTAAAGATATTATGGAAACTGAATAATGCATCATATCAGCACCACCTGTTAAGAGATATACCCCAAAAACTAACCAGCTTCAGTTTATATCAATGCTCTAATTAAATGTAAAGTTTTTCGAAATGTCATGAATTATTTCTTAAAACAAAGCAGCCACATTTTTTTTTTTTTTTAATTAAAAACTTACGGAGTTGACTGATAGACATTTTCTAAAAACTTTTAAATTTCATTCCTTGCCTTCCAATACGTACAAATCCACCGAAAGTCAGAATACCATATTTTCTTTGAATTCAGTATTTTCTTGTAAAGATAGAACATAAAAACATATGAAAAAACATGCACTCTCAATTACAGTTAGCAATGAAGAAGAGATCTAAGAAATGCAATACACATTGGCTGCAAAACAGACAAACAATTCAAAAGTGATTAAAACCAACTATAATTGGTTCAAACGGCTATAAGTGGTATATATAAACGGTTCAAGGTGCTATAAAGGCATCTTACTTTGATATAAATTAACATTAATGTCTATCAGAGATGTTCAGGCCTTTTTGTTTTTGGGCCCAAAGTTTTATATCAGAGCTTAAAAGAATTTTGTCATTTTAAAATTGCTTCAAATTTAATCTACTCATTTAAAAATATTTTACATAGAAATAAAAGGTCAAGTGCAAGTTTTATTCATGTACAAAAGGTTCAGTAAAATAAATTACTAACTGTAACATTACAACAAATGAATTATTTTACAATAATTGAAATTAATTTTGGGTTAAACTGGAATGAATTCTAATTATTCCTTACTTTTTTTGTTACTTGTTTTAATAGGATGCTCATAACAATTATCTATTAAACATAACTGCTGTATTTTCTGTTCATCTGGAATAATTGAGATTGTTATTATACTCAATTTCTGTTTATTGTGTATACTTTTATGTAATATTTATCTTACCTTTTTTCTAAATAGGACATGCTTGGCTATTAATCTGGAAAAAGACACAAAATCGAAAAAACTATCTGCAAGATCCAAACAACCTTGGCGATAAATTGTGTTACTACAAATCTGTGTGAAAAAATGAATTTTTTATTTGTTGTTTCTTAATTTGTTATTTAAATTTGTTACTTCTAAGAATACTGTGTTGAAGTATATTAAATAAATTTGTAAAAATTCATGTTTTCTTTTTATTTATTGAATGATAATTTATAAAACAGAACCATTGTAATAATTTCATCTTCAAACATTCCCAAGTTTAATCAATTTTCACCGAAATCTCGTAAACAATATAGTATATATTATCTGTGTACACAAGATCAAGAACCATGGGACATGGGTGCAAGATCTTCAGTCTCAGGACTGATTTCAGTGTTGAAGAGATTTTTGACTTACTTAAATAATAGTGGTTCTACCATCAATAACATTTAATCACTTTCTTTTATTGTTAGAGACCAATTTTTAGGTATAAAACAAGACTTAGAAATCTTCTAACCCTTTTGCATTTAGTTATTTCTAATGCTCAGAAAATATTTCAGTCTTGACTTAGATGGATTTCTTGCACCGATGTGTGTAGGATTATGAATCATTGTTAAATCAAAAATGGACTACTTTTGTTTCATGTAGTATTTAGTAAATATGTGATACATAAAAATCGAAATAATAAATTAGCATTTGTGTATCATAAAAAAGCTGCTCTCTATTATTAAGCGGCTTGGAAGGGAAAAGAGGGAGCAATAGCAGTACAGCTAATAAACTGATATTACTAATCATAATTTTTCTGATCAATTCAGAAGTCGATGCAGGTTTTTATTCTGGGGCTCATTTTGTGAAAAAGAAAAGTTATTTTTGTGAAAATAACATTTTTTAATGGAAGTTGACTTTGTTATTTGAACAAGGAATTTAAAAACTAAATATATATATTTTAAAAAACTCCTTTGCTAAGTTTTTGAAAATTATGACATGTTTTTGTGTACAAATTAGATTTTAAAACAGTATGAAAATGGCATAAAAGAATTTTGTGAAAGGGTCTGTTTTATTAAAGTTATTTTTGTGAAGAAACCTATTTTATTAAATAGTTTTTTGTGAACCCCAAATTTTGCCTGGATCAACCCCTGTAATTTAATATTAACTAGTTTTCTATTTTCATTTTACATATCAGACTTTTATCTAAACACATGAGGGTTTGTTATCTTACCAGTTTTTAAATGCTTCACCACTCTCTCACTATTAAAGTGTGTGATGGTAAATTTTGGAAAGCTAAAAATTGTATTTTAACATAAGTTATTAATACAATAATACCAAAAGTGAGAACCTCGTAACTGAATAAAAATACAATTTACTATAGGAAATGAGTGAGAATGCTCTCCTTTAATAGAATTAAACTTTTATTAAAAAAAAAAAAAAAAAAAAAAAAAAAAAACTAACTGCCTGCTAAGAGTACCTGAAAACCTTGGAAAATTAGGCTTTGAATATACAAGTTTTATAATATGCATAAGTTATGAATGTTTTATTCAAATATTGCGAAAACATAAGTACTCCTGTGAAAATTTTTGTTGTTTGTGTTGTGAATTATCTATATTCCTCTTTTAAATCTATTATGGATTTTCAGTTGGTATATATGGTGATCCCCATTAAAGATTTTATTTAAAAAACCCCATATTTTATGATTTGTGGCCCCTTTTTTCCCCCCCCTGAGTCCAAAAGAGAATGGGGTAATACTGGAGTATGGAAATTTATATTAATTTCACTGAATGATCCTTTTTTTAATTTTACAAACAATGCTTTTTCTTTAATGAGGTATCCTAATGTATGTGTTTTGTTATTTTATGGGCAACACCCCTTTTTTTCATGGCCAGAATTTGTATTATTTTACAGGCAATGTCCCTTTTCTCAGAGATATCTTGGTATTGTATTTTTATGGTCAATGCACCTTTTTTTACGGGCATCTTGGCATTATAGTTTTACGGCCAATGTCCCTTTTTTCACGGGCATCCTGGCATTATAGTTTTGCGGGCAACGTTCTTTTTTTCACGGGCATCCTGGCATTGTAGTTTTACAGGCAATGCCCTTTTTTTCACGGGCAACTTGGCATTTTATTTTTACGGACAATACTACTTTTTTTACGGGCTAGTTATGCATTTGCTAAAATGTAAAATTACGGGTGATTTTTAGATTTACGGTCAAAATATTTTTTTACGGATATTGTCCGGAATCTCTGCTGCCGGCTTTTGTCCGTAATTTTACGTAGATTTTTTTTACAGTGTAAAATATATTTATTCATCAAAAAAAAAAAAAAAAAAAACTGCATTAAAAAATAAATAAATTATTTAAGAATCTCTGTAAATGTAATAATAATTTTAAAGGTTAGATTTTTACTCATACAGTCATCTGTATGTAATAAAAATATACGATATGTTATTAGGCCCCACCAGTGGCCGCGAGGTTCTGACCTCAAACTGGTAGACGGTAGGTGCTGGGTTCGAACCCAATCGCGATCGTCGGCCTAACCGTTCGAAGTTTTCCGTGGTTTTCTTCGAACCTTGCGTAAATACGGGTTAGGTTCCCTTAGAAAGACCCCCACGGAGGGCAACCCACCCCATAGGGGCCATATCCCATAGCGTAGATAATCGGCCGACAAAAATACACCACCATACGATATGTTATTCTTTCAGTTCACTTTAAATACCTAAATAATTTTAAATACTATGTAAACAGGACGTAAATAGTTTGACTTTATGGTAACTTTAATAAATTTCCATTAAAATATTTCATAATTATCCAGGTAAAAATTTATATTTAAAAATATAGGTGCTGAAATGGTCTAAATTCATATATATTTACACTAAAGTTAAATTAAAACTATGATATATAAATTGTTATTATATTCTGATTTTTCTCAAATATTGTTTTGCTATTCATTAAATTTTAATTCTAAAAAAATAATTGAAATTGGGTCTTAGAAGTTTGTATCAAAATTTTATTAATGTAAAAATTTTAAGATTCTACTTATTGTACTGAAAATAAAAAATTACCATTTAACGTTTAATTGCATTTATGAAGTGTACCAGATAAGCATTATGAAATATTATATCAAATAGTATTCAAATTTATTCAATGACCAGTCCTCATTCAATGACCAGTGAGAGTGACATCTACTGTTATACCATATAACCATACCATATATACCATACCATACGTTATATAAATTCATATATATTATATTTACACTAAAGTTAAATTAAAACTATGGTATATAAATTGTTATTATATTCTGATTTTTCTCAAATATTGTTTTGCTATTCGTTAAATTTTAATTTTAAAAAAATAATTGAAATTGGGTCTTAAAAGTTTGTATCAAAATTTTATTAATGTAAAAATTTTAAGATTCTACTTATTGAACTGAAAATAAAAAATCACCATTTAACGTTTAATTGCATTTATGAAGTGTACCAGATAAGCATTATGAAATATTATATCAAATAGTATTCAAATTTATTCAATGACCAGAGAGTGACATCTACTGTTATACCATAACAGCATTTTTGCATCTCTAAAATGATTTAAATATTTTATTTAAAATGTATATTGAATGTCATTTAATAATTATAATAACCTTTTATCATCATTTAATATTAATGTTTATTGCAGTTAGCAGAATATATATTAATGGAGTTTATGACAAATATTGTCCTTTAATTTTAATCTTATTTTTAAAAAAATTTCCCATTTAGGAAATCTTCCTTTTAAATAAATTTAACAAATGTAATTGAAAATAATAATAATGACAAAAAGAACAAGGAAAACTCAATTTAGAAACGAACTGTATGCTGCGCTTACATTATAAATCGGAGAAAAATAAAAAATGATAGGTTTTTGACGGCATAAACCGGTAAAAACACAGTTTTTACCACTGTCATGTCAAAAACCAGTTTTTGACGTCAAAAACCCAACCCTAGTTTTTTCTGATTTTATCTTATTTAATTCGAATCGTAGCCATCGTGGCCTAACTGATACGGCATCGGTCTCCTAAACCGGGGATTGCGCGTTCGAATCCCGCCGAGGGTATTCGCTCTTTTTTACTTCAGGTAAGGTTCGTTTCTCTTGATTGTATCTTATTTTATTACAAACGTAGCCCTCGTGGCCTAACGGATAAGGCATCGGTCTCCTAAACCGGGGATTGCGGGTTCGAATCCCGCCGAGGGTATTCGCTCTTTTTTACTTCAAGAAAGGTTCGTTTTTTCTGATTGTATCTTATTACACTCGAAACGCAGCCCTCTTGGCCTAACGGATAAGGCATCGGTTTCCTAAACCGGGGATTGCGGGTTCGAATCCCGCCGAGGGTATTCGCTCTTTTTTCCTTCAGGAAAGGTCTTTTTTCTGATTTTATCTTATGTTTTTCGAGACGCAGCCCTCATGGCCTAACGGATAACGCACCGGTCTCCTAACTGGGTGATTGCGGGTTCGAATACAGCCGAGGCTATTCGCTCTTTTTTTCTCTAGGCAAGGTTCGTTTTTTCTGATTTTATCTTATTTAATTCGAATCGCAGCCATCGTGGCCTAACTGATACGGCATCGGTCTCCTAAACCGGGGATTGCGCGTTCGAATCCCGCCGAGGGTATTCGCTCTTTTTTACTTCAGGTAAGGTTCGTTTCTCGTGATTGTATCTTATTTTATTACAAACGTAGCCCTCGTGGCCTAACGGATGAGGCATCGGTTTCCTAAACCGGGGATTGCGGGTTCGAATCCCGCCGAGGGTATTCTCTCTTTTTTACTTCAGATAAGGTTCGTTTTTTCTGATTGTTTCTTATTCACTCGAAAAGCAGCCCTCGTGGTCTAACGGTTAAGGCATCGGTCTCCTAAACCGGCAATTGCGGGTTCGAATCCCGCCGAGGGTATTCGCTCTTTTTTCCTTCAGGTAAGGTCTTTTTTTCTGATTGTATCTTATGTTTTTCGAGACGCAGCCCTCGTGGCCTAACGGATAACGCATCGGTCTCCTAATCGGGAGATTGCAGGTTCGAATCCCGTCGAAGGTATTCACTGATTATCTAATGCTGAAGCCAGGTCGAAGTATGATAAACTGATGCATGATTTTTTTTTTTTTTTTTTTGTTCTTGTTTCATTGAACACCCAGTGTTAACGATGGTTCTTTAATCCCCAAAACAAGATTTTAAATAAGTTTGACTCCTTATTATTTGATTTATTGTTATTTTTTATTTGTTTTATGTGAAGTCATGGTCATATAAAACCTTCTTTTTAAATAAATTGGCAAGCAGATAAGGCCCTTATTACCGCATGGGCAAATCCGGACTTTGCCCATGGGCCCCAGACCTTAAAGGGCCCCCAAAACCATGCATTAAATTATAAAATATTTACTTTCTTTTCCAATTCCAACTCTTTCACAAGTTGAAATATTTAAATTCATCTTAAAGTAATTTGCTCAAGTTATATAAAAGAGTTTGCTCTCCACTAAAGGAAAAAAAATGTAATTTTATTAATTAACGTATTTAATTTAGAATTGGCAGAGCTAAGAATTTTCTTCTATTAATAGCCAATGTGCGAAAATATGTTTATGTCTTATACGTACATATAATAATGACCATCAGTTCTATCTGAATAACGTTGCAACGATTGTTAAGGGGCCCCCTAATTTATCTTTACCCTAGGGATGCCGCGGACGCGCTATAGCGGGTAAAATACGCAAAAAATCGGCGAAGGGACGTAAAAAGATGAAGCTTACGCGTCCCGCGGGACGCGTAATTTTCATCAAAAGATCGCTATAAAGGCAAATTTTATTAAAATATCGCGAAAAAACGAATAATTTCCGGCACACTCCATGAAAAAATTCGCGAAAAAATGACTAATTTTGTTTCAAAATCCCGAAAAAAAGGCAGATTTCCTCAAAAAAATCGCGAAAGAAAGACAAATTTCGTCCAAAAATCTCGTTAAAACGGCAAATTTTGTCAAAAGATTCGCAATAAACGGCAATTTTTATCAAAAAATTGTGATAAAACGGTAACTTTCATCAAAAGATCGTCTAAAACCGGCACATTTCGTCAAATAATCGCGAAAAAATGGCACATTTCGTCAAAAAATTGAGAAGTAACGAATAATTTCCGGCAAATTTCTCAAAAGATTCGCGTAAAAATGGCTAATTTTGTTAGAAAATACCGAAAAAAGGCTGATTTCCTCAAAAAATCGACAAATTTTGTCCAAAAATCGCGATAAAATGGCAAATTTTGTCAAAAAATGGTGATAAAACGGTAACTTTCGTCAAAAGATCGCGAAAAAAACGCAATTTTCATCAAAGGGGCACGAAAAAAAAGTTAACGCACTGATGCAGATATGAAAAAAGTTCGCCATCTCTGATCTCGAAAGAAAACTAGAATACGTGTGGTTACAGGTTAATGCTTACAGGTGAAATAGTGATAACAACATTAACAAAATCCATGCATTTTGAGAATCAAGAATTACTTCTTATTTTCTCATTTTAGTCTTAACACTTGAATAAAGAAACAAAAGTTGCCAGCATTATTTTCGGTTAAATTTTTTATACAAAAATTTTTCATTTCTAAAAGTCTGGAAGTAAATCAATTCTTTTAAGAATAAGCACAAAAAGAGGTAAAATACCAGACATTTAGTGCAATGTGAGAAACCTTGTAATATAACTTGCGACATGAAAATCAGTATCTATTGATTGTATCTATTTCATGATGCATGTAGCCCTCTTGGCCTAATGGATAAGGCATCAAGCTCCTTAACCTGGGATTGCGGGTTCGAATCCCGTCGAGGGTATTCGCTGTTTTATTCTTCAGGTAAGGTTCGTTTTTCCTGATTGAATCTTATTTTAGTTGAAACACAGCCCTCGTGGCCTAATGGATAAGGCATCGGTCTCCTAAACCGGGGATTGCGGGTTCGAATCCCGCCGAGGGTATTCGCTTTTTTTTTCTTCAGGTAAGGCTCGTTTTTTCTGTTTGTATCTTATTTGATTCGAAACGCAGCCCTCGTGGCCTAACGGATAAGGCATCGGTCTCCTAAACCGGGAATTGCGGGTTCGAATACCGCCGAGGGTATTCTCTGATTTTCTAATGCTGAAGTAAGTTACTGATGCATATTTTTTTTTTTTTTTTTTTTTTTGTTCTTGTTTCATTCAACACCCAGTGTTAACGATGTTTCTTTAATCCTCAAAACAAGATTTTAAATAAGTTTGACTCCTTATTACTTGATTTATTGTTATTTTTTGTTTGTTTTGTGTGAAGTCATGGTCATATAAAACCTTCTTTTTAAATAAATTTTCAAGCAGATAAGGTTCTTATTACCGCATGGGCGAATCGGGACTTTGCCCATGGGCCCCAGACCTTAAGGGGCCCCCAAAACCATGCATTAAATTATAAAATATTTACTTTCTTTTCCAATTCCAACTCTTCCAGAAGTTGAAATATTTAAATTCATCTTAAAGTAATTTGCTCAAGTTATATAAAAGAGTTTGCTCTCCACTAAAGGAAAAAAATGTAATTTTATTAATTAAGGTATTTAATTTAGAATTGGCAGAGCTAAGAATTTTCTTCTATAAATAACCTTTCTGCGAAAATATGTTTATGTCTTACACATACATATAATAGTGACCATCAGTTCTATCTGAATAACTTTACAATGATTGGTAAGGGGCCCCCTAATTTATCTTTACCCATTACCCCATTTAGTCATAATCGGGCACTGATGCAGATATGAAAAAGGTTCACCATCTCTGATCTAGAAAGAAAACTAGAATACGTGTGGAATGCTAACAGGTGGAATAGTGATAACAACATTAACAAAATCCATGCAATTTGAGAATCAATAATTACTTCTTATTTTCTCATTTTAGTCTTAACACTTGAATAAAGAAACAAAAGTTGCTAGCATTATTTTAGGTTAAATTTCTTATAAAAAAAATTCTCATTTCTAAAAGTTTGGAAGTAAATCAATTCTTTTAAGAATAAGCAAAAAAAGTGGTAAAATACCAGACATTTAATGCAATGTGAGAAACCTTACAACTTGCGACATTAAAATCAGTTTCTATTGATAGTGTCTATTTTCTTAAGGATGTAGCCCTCGTGGCCTAATGGATAAGGCATCGGTCTCCTAAACCGGGGATTGCGGGTTCGAGTCCCGCCGAGAGTATTGCTTTTTTTTTTTTTTTTTTTTCACATCTGCCTATCCAGCGGTATAGTACCAATTTGATATTATAAAGAAGAAACGTGTAGTTGCATAATAATGGTGCAAGTTTGATACAATTGAAACTTGAAGTTTGATATAGCAATTGATGTACTATATTTATAATTTTTTGTTCTTGTTTCATACAACCTAGTGTTAACCATATTTGTTTAATCCCACAAAACAAGATTTTAAATAAGTTTGATTCATTATTATTTGATTTATTAATTTTTTTGTTTGTTGTGACGACATAGTAAAAAAAAATGGCACGCAGATGTGAAAAAGGTTCGCCGTGAGGACTTGAGGGGAGTGGGGGAACTAGCATACGTTTGGAATGTTGACAGGTGGTATAGTGGTAGCAACATTAACAAAATCCACGCATTTTGAGAATCCATAATTATTTCTTATTTTCTCATTTTAGTCGTAACACTTGAATAAAGAAACAAAAGTTGCTAGCATTATCTTTGGTAAAATTCTTTATAAAAAGCTCTCATTACTAAAATTTCGGAAGAAAATCAATTCTTTTAACAGCATGCATAAAAAATAATAAAATGACAGACATTTAATAACACCTTGTTGTATAACTTGCCTTGTATAAGAAACCTTGTTGTATAATTTGCGAGTTCAAAATCCGTTTTTCCTGCTTCCATTTATTAAATACCAAAGGTAGCCCTCGTGGCCTAACGGATAAGGCTTCGGTCTCCTAAACCGGGCCGTAGCTAAGGGGGCGCTATAGGTGGCTCAGCCCCCCCCCTAAAATATTTTGAGCCCCCCCCCCCTGGAAAAATTCCAAGGTCACTTAATGAAAAAGGCAGCGCTGCGTACAACTTATGTCAAAATCTAACGGAGTCCAAGTTTTATGAAAATCTGTGCATTAGTTTTTGAGAGCTATAGCCGAAATTGTGAAAAATGACACATGACAGCGCTACGTATAGGGCCGTAGCTAGAAGTGATCAATAGGTGGGGCTCAAGAGATTCTAGGGGGGGGGGGGGGGGGCTCATATTTTTTTTTCTCTCTCTCTGACGCAGAAAGATAAATTAGTGCTTATTCACATTGCAGGTACTCTGTTTCTTATTAAACTTTTGTAATAACTTCATTTTATACTAAGAAAAGTATATGATGATGAAAATTTTGAGTGTATAACTGGTGCAAAATTAAACATCATTTTAGCTTTATATATGTACAAATAGGATGAAGGAGTGTTGAATTACTTATTCTAGATACAATTTAGTAACTCTGCAAAACTGTGAAAGAGTCTCCAAGCTAAATTAGATTTTTGAATAGAAGATTTCATTTGAATCTTCGGAACAGAAATTCATTGAGTGACCTTGGAATCTTTTCCAGGAGGGGGCTCAAAATATTTTAGGGCGTGGCTGAGCCGCCCATAGCGCCCTCTTTGCTACGGCCCTGGCTACGTGTTGGGTGATTTACCTTTTACATTTACGCCAAAAATTAATCAGCACCAATTTATATCAGGGACTAACTGAATCTTAAGTTCGATGAAAATCCACGCATTAGCTCTTGAGACAGAGCTATTGCAATAAACATAAACAATGCAGCATAGAAACGCTACCTGTTGGATGATTTACACTTAAGCGTAATCAACACCAAATTACATTAAGGACTAACTGAACCTAACGTTTGATAAAAATCCGCACATTAATTCTTGATATATATCTATCAAAAAAATAGTGACAAATGCTGCATAACTGCGCCACCTGTTGAGCGATATTAAAAAGTAATTAACACCAATTTATATCAGTGTTGCTAACTGAAACTAAAGTTTTATTAAATTTGGTTCATAATTTCGTGAGATAAAATGCCCATAAATTTTGTGTTACATGCATATAAATAGATATTTTGTAAAAATATGTTTTCTGGTATCTCTGACCCCTAAATCGTATAAATCCATTAAAAACTAGAATTCCATTTTTTGTTTTATTTTTATTTTTTCTAGAAATTCAATATTTTTTTCCTGTAAAGGTAGAAGAATGTAAAAATTCAGTAACCTTTAAATAATGTTGCGGCTTCACAGACAATTTTTTTTTTTTTTTTTTTTTTTTTTTTTTTTTTAATAGTTTGATTTGAAAATTTTCAGTTTCACAACAAACACTACCGAAATTTTCTTTCATTTTGAACTTTAGTACTATCACCAGAAACTTTTAAATAGGTGAATGTCAATTATAATAGTTTCTTACAAAAATTTTAGTACAAAAACACCATCCAAGCATCATCTTTCGATTTTGCGGTCTCACTGAATGTGTCACATTAGTTACATTACAAGCTCGGTCACGCCCGACCAGTGGCCGAGAGGGTCTGACCTCTCAACTGGTAGACGGCAGGGGCTGGGTTCGAACACAATCGCGACCGAACGGCCGAACGGCCTAACCGTTCGGAGTTTTCGTGGTTTTCTTCGAACCTTGCGTAAATACGGGTTAGGTTTCCTTAGAAAGACCCCCACGAAGGGCATCCCTCCCCTTGAGCCCATATCCCCTGCGTAGATAATCGGCCGTCACAAAATACACACACAATCTCGGTCACATCAGTTTAAGGTTCATAAAAATCTGTTTTTCCGGCTCCACCGTTTAATCGCAAAACATTAAAATGTTTTAAACTTTAGAGATTAAAACTGAGCGGAGTATATTTCAAAAATAAAAATTTTATTTTTGTTTCTATTCTGACAGAAATTTAAAATACGCACGTAAATTAATTCCTTTTAATACATGCATAAAAGAAATACGAAATCTGAGATTTAAAGCGATACACAGAAAAGCATGCGAGAAGAAAAAAGCAAGAATAATACTCTGTGAAAAATTTAAATTAATCAACATATTCATGACCTCATTTTAAAGATTCTTTTTCTTTTATGAATTATTTAAATGAAATTTAGAGTCACTTAGAATATTACTTATTGCATATTCTTCTTTAAAAGTTTATTAGGCTGATTTGGACAAAAGTGTCGTTTAAATTTTTAACCATTGCATATTTTTTAATTAAAATGTTTTATTAGACTGTTAGTGAATAGAAAAATTCCAATTCAGTAGAGTCTCGCTATTCCAAACTAATTGTGACCGAACACTGTACGGTTTAGCGGGAATTCGCAATAGATGAATTTCATTGAGACGCAGGGCCGTTGCTAGAAGTGAACAATAGGGGGGGGGGGGGCTCATTTTTTTCTCTCTCTCTCTCTCTGACGCAAAAAAATAAATGAGTGCATATTCACATCTTAGGTATTATGTTTTTCATTAAACTGTTATAACTTCATTTTATGCTGAGAAAAGTATAGGATAATGAAAATTTTGAGTATATAACTGGTGCAAAATTAAACATCATGTTAGCTTCATATGTACAAATAGGATAAAAGAGAGTGTTAAAACACTTATTTTAGATACAATTTAGTAATTCTGCATGCAAAACTATAAAAGGGTCTCAAAACTAAATTAGATTTTCGAACAGAATTTCATTTGAATTTGCTGAACAGAAATTCATTTAGTGACCTTGAAATCTTTTCCAGAGGGGGCTCAAAATATTTTAGGGGGGACTGAGCCGCCCATAGCGCCTCCTTAGCTACGGCCCTGTTGAGACGGCTGGTCACTCAGCGGCCGAATTTACCTCCGTAATGTTAAGACCCCGGATGATAATGTTAAGTCTATGGGGGTGTTATTTTCAAATAGCTCGCTCAAATTTTAATAGTTTTACATGCTTTTTTTTTTTTTTTTTTTTTTTTTTTTTTCATACGATAGGTGAATTTTCGAAATAACGGCACTCGACTACACTGTAAAAAAAATTCTGTAAAGTTATTAAAGTGTTCTAGGAAATTGGGATTCCTAGAATATTTTATGTAAAGGCTACAGCATAAGTTCATGTATATACAAAACATGTGATACAGATTTGCATTGAAAATCAAACAATCTGCAAGGTTACTAAGATTTTTTAAGGAAGTTTGGGTTGTTTAGACTATATTATGCAACTGCAACCCAGGTTACAGATAAAAATTTAGCAAGGTAAATATAATTTTACTACATTCGTTTGTACAATTACAGATTTCTGTAGCTTTACAAATATTTGTATTGTACATTTAAATCTTTTTTTGTACAATGTGCAGATAAAATGTTAATAAGCTTACAGATTTTGGCAACTTTATATTTGTAGAATTACAGATTTTTTTTTTTTTTTTTTTTTTTTAAGTTTATATTTTTTATTTAGATTTATTTCGATAATTGTATCATTAGATAAAATAATCAATTTGAATATATATATATATATATATATTGTTGTTTGTTTAATAATAGTTTTACAAATACATACATATTTATTTATTTATTTTTGGCAGCTTTTTTCTAGTTCTCTTATGTACGATAGCCCAATTATTGCATTTTTTTGCTTGTTGTGGCTCATGCAGTTATAAAATTAAACATGTTTTTGTGGAATTTTAGATAATTTGAGCATAAGATTCTACTTTTGTTCCACTAACATTTTGTTTCTTGCAATATTTTCAAATATTTATATGATATTCAATAAAATCGAACATGTTTGTTGTGAAATTTAAGGTGATTTTAATTTGGTTTTACAAATATTTTTTTCTTGCAATTATTTCCGATACTTTTATGATATTCAGTGTTTTTCTGTTTTATCAATTTTTCGTCTTGCTTACGATTTTTTTAAGGGCAGAGATTTATTTTTAATTTTTATTCACATTTGTAAGTGATATTTTGTGTTGTTTTAAAATAGTCTTATATATATATATATTGTTCTAAAATAATAACCATTAATAACAATAGTTTAAAATATATAATATAACATTCACATTGAATAGCTAGCTTTTTTAAAATTGTTAAAAATTAATTAACATAAAAATCCTTTTCCGTCCCAATCTTTTGAAAAATGAAAATAACACTTCTTAAACATCAGACATTAAAATTATACAGAAGATATTTAAAAGAAAATAATTTTATTTACTTTCTACACTGAGCGATAATGAGACAGCATTTTAATGCATGTAAATTAATTTTTTTAAAAAAAATACATGCGAAAGAGAAATAAGAAATCCGACATTTAAAACGATTACATAGTAAAAGTATGCAAGAAGATAAAACAAAAATTCTCTGTGAAAAATTTAAATTAATCAACATATTCATGGCTTTATTTTAAAGATTCCTTTTCTTTTATGAAATATTTAAATGAAATTTAAGAGCCATTTCGAATATAAATCATTGTGTACATTCTTTTTAAAAGTTTATTAGACTAATAGCGGTAAGAAGAAAAGAAGTTTATTGCAATAAAGAATTTTTAAGTTAATGAATAAGCTAGATGTAGATAACTGAATACTAACCATCGATTGTTATATTTAAGGCTTTTTATACACTAGGACGTAAATTTCCCTTTCTAATGCTAAATCTGGGCTTGAAATTGGAATGCAAGCGTATTTTTCAAAATTTTCCTTGGAAAATTATTTTTCTTTCTGTTTTCTGTACACTGTTTATGGAGAATGTTTCTTTTTTCATTTGCTAAAATATTCCTATTATATATTTTTTTATTTTATATTTTAAGTATTAAAATTTATAATTTTCACTCCAAATTAATGTATTGTAACAAAAATTTTTAAGAAAAACGTGAAAGGTAGACAAAAAATTAGGGCTCACTTTCAAGATGAAAATTAAATGCTGATAAAATGTTGTGTTTATTGTTATTATTATTATTATTAAACCAGTTTATATCAATTAAATCACATCATTGTATAATTTAATTAACTCCATAAAGTTGGAGGTAAGTATACTGCCACCAATTTTGTACAGCAGCATTACATGATTATTATTATTATTTATTATTATTATTGCATGACTATCAACCTACTAAAAAATTTTACATGCAGTTTAATCTTTACAACATTATTCAAATCTTCAAATCTTTAGCATTTACATACACCTTTTCATTTGTTTTTAATCCAGATCACGTTGTTGTTTATTTTTATTACTTACTTTATATATTCTATTTTTATATTAATTTCGAGAATTTCATCTTAAAAAAATGCCGTATAAGAGGAAAATGCCGTTCCAAAAGATAACAGTACACATAAGTTTGTATGCAACTTGCAAGATTAAAAAACGGTTTTAAAAAAATACTACTAAAAATTCATTAATATAAAAATCTGTTTTCCTGTCCCATGTTTCAAACGCAAAACATTAAAGTGTTTTAAAGTGAGCATAATATAATAAAAAAAAATTATAAATATATTTTTGTTTTTATTCTGAGTGGAATTTAAAATGCGCACGTAAATTAATTCCTAAGAAATCTGACATTTAAAGCGATGTATGGTAAAATCATGTAAGAAGATAAAGCAAGAATACTTTGTGAAAATTTTAAATTAACATATTCATAGCTTAATTGTAGAAATTCTCCAATTTTATGTAAATCGTTAACCGAAATTTAAAGGTCGTTTAAATTATAACTCATTGCATATTCATAAGTAAATGTATACTATTGGTGTAAATGCAACAATAACAAGAAAAGAAAATCATGCGTCACACATACATTATGAAACGCTCTCCAACACTTTCAGCCATGTATTTAATTCATAGACTTGTATATTCTTACATAGCATGCTAAAATTTACTTTATAAGGTGAATTCGTAATTATGTAAATACGCAGCACCTATATCATCGTTCAGTCCGTCCATCCGTTTGTCCGCATGTAACAAAGCAAAAATTACCGAACCGAATTGTTTGAAATTTAAAATACATAACTGTTGCATATTTTTGTCCGGTCATTTCAAATTTTATGCAAATCGGATGAATAGTTTTGTACATACTTCACATGCAATACCAAACATGAATTGGTGACTCTAGAGTCTATATACGGGAGTTTGAGCGCGGACAGACGGCCAAACAAACCGGATGCATAAGCACTTTTCAACTTTGTTGGAACGTGCTAAAAAGTAAGCAAAGGGTTCCCGTCGCGAACGTATTAAAAAATTCCTTAGCATGATGTGTTTTTCAGCATTTATCTTTTTGAAAAACATAAATAAAAGTAAATAGTTTTTTAAACATCAGACATTAAAACTGCCCAGAATATATTTAAAAGGATTTTTTTTTTTTCTATGGAGCGAGATAATGAGACACATTTAAAATATGTACGCGCGCGTAAAATAAGTGCTTTTAAAACACTCATAAAAAGGGTAAGAAAACTGACATTTAAGAGGATACATAGTAGTAAAAAGTATGCGAGAAGGTAAGGGGGAAAAAGTAAAAGTTTAAGATAATCAACATATTCATAGCTTCCATTTAAGGATTCTCCTTTTTTTTATGAACTATTAAATGAACTTTTTATGAACGATTAAAAGGTCATTTAGATTGTAAGTCATCGCACAATCATTAATAAAATATTCCAGTTAAAATAATTGTGACCGTGAGAAAAATGTTGTAGAATAAAGGATTCTATTTGTTAATGAATCAGTTAGATTAATTTTGAAATCATATTTAATTTTTATAATATCATTCAAAATTTTATCCTTTACATCTTTTATTTTATTGTTACTCAAGATCACATTTTAATTTATGCTAATTTATCTATCATTTTTATTATTTTTATGTTTATTCCAATAAATTGGATTCCAAGAAAATGGTTATTTTAAAAAGATAAATAATACTATTGTTCTAAACTACTCTGATAATATTAGTATAACTTAAGATAATAAGGCATTTGGTTAATATTAAGGTAATTTAACGGCGAGGATTCTATTCTGGTTCCACAAATATTTTATTTCTTGCAATATTTTCCGATATTTCTGTGATAATTCAGTATTTTGCTGTTTTTCCAATTCCTCATCTCGCTTATAATTGTAATATTTTCGATATTTTTTAAAATAAAGAATAGAACTTTATTTTTGACTTTCAATTCAAAGTGATGTCTTGTGTTCCTTTATAATGATTTTACATATATTGTTCTAAAATACAATAACAATAAATAAAAATATTTTCAAATATGTATATGACTTGCATATTTAATAACATGCTATTGTTATTTTTTATGTAAATTTATTAACATAAAAATCTGTTTTTCGATTCCTATCTCTTTAAAAATGAAAATAACATTGTTTTAAACACAGCACGTTAAAACGGCGCAGAATATATTTTAAAGAAAATAATTTTATCGACTTCTTATACTAAGCGATAATGAGATGGTATTTAAAATACGTGCGTAAATTAATTCCTTTTAATACATGCATAAAAGGAATAAGGAATCTGACATTTAAAGCGATACATGTAATAAAAGCAAGCAAAAATGTGAAAATTCTGAAAATAAAGCAAGAACGTGAAAATTTTTAAATTAATCAACATACTCATGGGTTCATTTTACAGATTATTTCTCTTTTATGAATTTTAGAGGTCATTTAAAATGTAAGCCATTGCATATTTTTTAAATAAAGGAGTTTATTACGCTGATTGCGACAAGATATTACAAAATGTATTGCATTTTTTTTAATACGATAAGCTAGATAAATCACTGAAAAATAATAACTGATTGGTATATTTTTTGAAGTGTATGGGACTTTATATCTGTACTAATATAATAAAGAAGTAAAGTTTGAGTTTGTGTGTTTGTTTGTAGAGGGCACTACACAGCCGATTGCAAAAATTATGGTAGCAAAGTAAAATGTTGGTAACCATCTTTCGTCCAATAGAGACTATATTTTATGTCAATATACAACAATCCTAAGATAGTGCAGAAGCAAAAAAGTTCTAAACTTTCGATATTTCTGGGACTAGAAACTTGGTGTTGTGGTTACTTTTACGGTATAAATGCTTTCTAAAAACGGTTTCAAAAGAATTTAAAATGTTGAAATAAGCGGAAAATGTTCCAAAAATGTTCGAAATTAGGATTTATTTGGAGCTATTAAATTTAAAAACTTGAATTTTGATGTGATTGTTATTTTTAAGTTCTGGCTAGCTCAGTTCGATTTTTTCAAAGGCCGTTTTTCACTTTTAAGACTTTGCTTACAGATTTTTTTATTGGTTTACTTTTATTTTGAAAGTGAGATATCCTTATTTTAAAAAAATCTGCAAAGTAAATCGAAAAAGTGAAAAAGGGCTTTTGTACAGATCAACCTCAGCTGTTTAGTGCAAAAATATTAAAATGCAAACAAGATGTCCTAATAAAATTTCTTCCTTAGGATTAACATTAACTATTTGGTGTTTTTGTATGAGCGAATAGCCCTAAATAAACCATATATATATATATAGAGAGAGAGAGAGAGTAGTGATTTTCTTATAAATATTTTGCATAAGTGCCAAACGAATAAACAATATCCAGCGGTCCTTTCGTTACACATCAATATCGTGCTTTCTGGTCAAGATATCCAAATGCGCAATATAATACTGGCCATTTAAGACATTAAAAAAGAGTTATAACAATTAAGGAGACTGGTCACCCAGTTTCCGATTTCCTCCCACTAATGTAAAATCTATGGGTATTTGATTCATTCGTGTATTTAAAATATCTCATCGGGAAATTAATATTTTTAACTTTTACTTTTTGTACACACTTCCAAAAAGATGTCTCTTTTTTTTTCTTACTTCTCAAAATGTTTCTTAAGTATAGACTTAATTTTATATGAAGTGTTATCTTACTCATAGTTCTCCCGCTTTTAACGCATAAAATATTAAATTTAGCATAAATTTTAGAAATATTTGAAAACTAAGAAAATAAGGGGCATCCTTTAAGAAAAGCATCCAGAAAACAGAAGTTCAAAATAGTATTACACCGAGGAGATATTTTGAATATAAGAATGCATCAAAAATCCATAGACTTAACAATACGGAGGAGAATTTCGAAGCTGAGTATGGTCGAGAGGTTCTATCCTCGAAACTGGTAGACGGAAGGTGCTGGGTTCGAATCCAATCGCTCCCGTTACCCTAATCGTTCGGAGTTTTCCGTGTTATTCTTCGAACCTTGGATTTGAATTTCCTTGCATAAATGCGGATTAGGTCCCCTTAGAAAGACTACCATGGAGGACATCCTCCCTAGAGCCTATATCCCTCGTGCAGATAATTGGCCGTCATAAACAAACCAAACAACACCCGAAGCTAATTAACCAGACTCTTTAAGTAAATGTGTTATGTTTGTCTCCAAATGCTAAATATGCGTATAACATTTCGCAATAAAATCAATCACAGAGAATGACACATATTTATTATTGTCTCTCTACATGTATTTACACTATAAAAAATAAACAAGTTTGTGAGTAATGCTGACGTCATATTGACAATGTCAACAAAATATTAAATATATATATATATTAACTTCTAACACCGCACATATTTTAACTTTTACAGAAAATGTCTTATGAAATTATTTTTTAATATATATTATTACTTTTTAAATGCGTTCGTAATTATGTAAATACGTACGTAGCACCTATTGTTGTCGCTCAGTCCGTCTGTCCGCATATAACAACGCAAAAACTACCCAATCGAATCGTTTGAAATTTAAAATACATAATTATTACATAATATTGTCGAGTCATTTCAAATTTTATGAAAATTGGATGGATAGATCAATTACAGGGACAATCAAAAGGATTTCGTTACATTACGGTCAATGGGGAAAAAGTTTCAAATGCATTTTAATCGTTTGAAATTTAAAACGTATAAATATTACATAATTTTGTCGAGTCATTTCAAATGTTATGAAAATCGGATGCATAGATCAATTACAGTGACAATCAAAAGTAATCCGTTACATTAACGTTCAATGCGAAAAAAAGTTTCAAATGCATTTTAATGGTGTTACACTCATTTGAACATAATAGAATTGGCATGAATCTTTGAAGTATGTACTAAAATATATATTCTGTACAATCTGTGATGCATAGAATATTTATTATTAAATTACAGGGCCACACAAATGTATTCCCCTAAATAATGTTATACAGGAAAACATTGTTTGGGGCGTGTTTTAATTATATTAAACTACTTCAGATTTTTTGAATAAGATATACGTTAATGAAGTATAATAAAAATTACTACCTGCATATTTACAGGAACACAAAGATTTCGACCACTGTACTGCATCCAAAGTACGTTCTATTATATCAGCAAGATCTGAATATTTTAAAACTTCGTTATCGTACGAACGCACCTCATTTGCTACGCTTCACGTGCAATTTCCAACTTGTTTCTATCTTCAATAGAAGAAAGTATTGTAATCGAAAAAATTTCGAAGGATTTACACGTTTTAGGAGTTAGAGTTTCCAAAAAACGTTTTTACAAAATGTCTGTCTGTCCGTGTGCGCGTCCGTATGTCGCCATTCTACCATCAAAAAGTGTATGAAGCTATGCATAGAATTGAACCAAATTTTTTATGAATGTTTTTGGCTGTGGCAAGAATGTCCTCTTTCAGTTTTGAAATATTCCGCCGGAAAGGGGCGCTGCAATCGCGATTTTTGTGTCATTTTCAATATTGTACCGACAAAAGTATATGAAGTTATGCATCGAGTTGAAACAAATTTTTCGTGTAAATGTATGGCTATGGTTAGTTGGTCCTCCCTGATTTAAAAAAAAAAAAAATCGGCCGGGAGGGGACGCTGCAATCGCGATTTTTTTGCCATTTTCAATATTGTACCGACCAAACGTATATGAATTTATGCATCGATTTAAACCAATTTTTTGTGTAAGTGTACGGCTATGGCTAGATGGTCCTCCCTGAATTTGAAAAAAAATCTGACTATCATTGTATTGTCCATCGGCTCGTGCAGAGACGGAAATTCGTTTTTATTCCGATTAATTGACTGAAGCAGAAATTTAAGATGAAAATTAAAGATGATATGGTATTGTATTAAAATTATTAAAGCATTAAAATGAGTAACTATTTTTTTTTTTTTAAATATTAAAATGTACGTATGAGATAGAAGAAAGTTTTGGGATTGGCACATCCAACTAGTTTTATTTTATATTTAATCATGGTAGTTTTATTCAGCGTCGTAGCATCAGTATTTGTAACAATATATTTTCCCGTCAATCACAAGTGCGCGCCGTTATTGATAACTAACTGTGATGACTCCACAGAAATGTCTGTTGCAGGTTCACTATTCGCGCCACACTGTTTTTACCTGGTACGAGTAAAACATAAACGATCACATATCAAAATCAATAATGAATCAATAAATGACGCTTTTAAAAGGATTTAATTAATGAATAGTCGAATGAATTCCCTTGGTTTCATTTTACTATTTATTAGTATTGGATTCATAAATGAGTTCGTTAAATGATTTATTTTAATGAGTTTTATATGTTTGCAAATTTTATAAAAAGATTATAAATATTTCAAATTTCTTATGCTGAGAAATATTACAACTAAACAGAAAAAAATAAACAATAGAATGTTAATAATAGTGTAACGGTTTTTACCATACTATTATTAAAAAAATAATCAGCATTTTCTCATTTTTAAAAAATATGTTATTATTATTATTATTACTAATTTAGTATTAATTGTCTAACTTTTCCTTTTTAGACGAACATTTGCATCTGTAAATTTAATTTAAAAATTAAAATAGGTCCTTTTTAATGGATTTTAAATGAAATATTTAGCCGGAAAAAATTAAATCTGTTTTTATTACACTGTAAAAAAAAAAAAAAAAAAAAAAAAAAAAAAAAAAAACTCTCAAATTGACAGGAAAAAAAACTGTCAATTTTGGCGCCAGTTTAAAACTGTTTAATTAACAGAAAATATCTGTAATTTTTCATTAAGATAGTTTTTTCTGTAAAAAAATCAACTTTTGAATGTAAAAATTACGAAATTCAGTTTCTTTTACAAAAAAAAAAACTGTAATTTTTTTTTTTTTTTGTAAAAAATAAATTTTTTACAGTAAAAGTTACAGATTTATTTACAATGTATATTCTTTCTTTAGACAAAATACTACATTTTTAATATTTTTTAAATTATTTAATAACTACTTAAGATTAAAAAAATGTTTTAAGCATCTAGTTGAACAGCATTTGTAATTTATTCTTCTTAATGAAAATGTACATGCTTAAATATACTTTTTAAAATTAAATATCCGTGGTTATATTTAAGTACTTTTCAACGTGTTTTTTATTAATTGTATGCATTAAATTTATTATAAACATAAATTTAAATGTTTTTCTTATATTAAATTTATTTTTCATTTACTTTTAACCCTTCGGGACGAGAATCACGCGTACGTGCGCGACGTGCCGCATAAGATGCTCGGGATCCTTGATTAATCCCATCAGTCACTTTTTATTTTGCCTTATTTAATCAAAGCATTTTCTCGATTCAATTAGGTAAAGATTTCTCTTTTGAAAACAGGTGATAAAAAAATTTAAAAATTCTGTAAAACACGGGTTAACGAAAATTTGCTTTAACAAAAACAATTAAATGTAAAATTTAAAAAAAAAAATCTGTAGATGAAATTTTAAGCGTTTAAATTTATGCATTTTTATTGAATTAGCTACTTTACATTATATTAAGAAGTCTCTATTAATAATTTAAAAAAAAATCTCAGAAAAAAAAAGGTTAAACTTAAAATTACATTTTTGGCATAGAAAGTCCAAATTTGTATTGTTGAGTTTTATGTAAAAATTATGAGCATTTTTTTTCTTAAATTAGTATAAAAAATGTTTGTTTCATTAATATTTTTAACAAGACCTTTCCGTACACAATTATTTTTAAACGCTTTTCTAACCGCAGATAAAAACTTATACATTTAACTATTATACACTTTAAAATTAATATTTAAAAAATGTATTAAAATGACTCTTAATGCGTTTATATTATTAAAACAGTTCTGATACAAAATAGTTCCTACCCCCCCCCCCCCCCCCCACTCAAATAACAATAATACCCTTTTTTGTACAAGCAAAATTTTTCACCTTACTTCTATTATTACTATTTTGAATGTGACTATTTTAAATACGCTATAGAAGCTTTTTTTTACGGATTTTTTCTTTTATTACATAATTTTAATGAACATTTCCTATTCAGAAATAAATAAATTTAATATATTACGACACGCGCCTTTAACCTTTTAAAAATAAATAAATAAATAAATAAAATAAATATAACTGTTCAAAATTATATTTTATTATTACTATTAACAAAGGTATTATATCTTTTGACTAAATGAAAATGTACATTTTCAAAATTATTTTTTAATGGATGTGAATATTTAAAATAACATTATTGCAACTTTAAAAATATTTTTTAAATGATTTTAATAGACATCTCCCCTTTAAAAATAGAGAAATTTATTCTTACGAAGTTCCTCTTTTTCACGAAAATTTACACCTGTACACTTAATTTGTTAATTAAATTTAAATATTCAAAATCATTAACAAAAGTTTAAATGAAAAAAAAAAATCTTTCAAAAAATAACAAAAAGATTATTTAATATTACGCTCTTTTTAATATCGATTTTTAAAAAAGAAAAAAAATCTTTCAATTTTACTTTTTAAAAATGAATATGAGAATTCAAAATTACATAAAAGTAACTTTAAGTAGGCATTTAAACACTTTCTATGAATATTTTCCCTTTTAAAAATATTTAAATCAAGTATAAAAACTTCCTTCCTTTTGACGAAAATTTGCGACTTTAAACTTAATTTTTTAATAAATATAAATACTCAAAATTGTATGTATTTTTATAAACAAATCTTTAAATGGAAAACAATCGTATATGTATTTTTATTATTATTATTTATTTAATAATGTCTTTTTTAAATATAAAGTGAAAACGAATTCCTTCAAATTCATTCTTTTAAAATTAATAAAACTATTTAAAATAATGTTAAAATAGTTTTTAATGTAATTGAGTTACTAAAATAATTTTTCTGGCGATTTTTCACTTCAAAAACACTTATATTTAACAATAATTTCCGCCTTTTCGATAAACATTTATATTTTTAAATTTATTTTTTGAATTAAATACAAATATTTAAAATTATATAGGTTCTGCATGAGAAATTTTAAGTAATAAATGATGTCATATATTTACCACATAAGCATGAGTCTATTAAATAAAACTTGTGGTACAAAACATTGCATTTGTGTCGGAGATTATACTCCAGAAATTATGATATTTTTACTGGTGAGAGTTTAAATGAAAATATTTCTCGAGAAAACATTTAAATTTAATATTATGCATTATTTGTCCAGATAAAAATATAAATGTTAAAAATTACTTTTATTATTTTCGAATATTACTACTATACATAAATCTGCAAGGTGAATGCTCTCAAAGAAAATAAATATTTTTATATAAAAATTCTGATGTGAACTAAAATATAAAAATAGACTTTTCTAGGATTAAGAGGGAAATTCCACTTGAATTGCTCGATCAAGGTTATTGTTTGTATATTCATTAAGTAACTAGGCGAGCGAAATAAAAAGAAGAAAGTAAACAAACTTACGGAGATTGGTGTTGGAAACAACGGCTTGCGGCGAAATGAAGATCACCACAGCCACTCTTATTACCATAGTAAGCCACATCGGCGACTACAAAGAAATATATTTTCCGAATAAAGCTGAACTTGAAATCACAGTCTCGTTAAAATACCCTAAATTTGCAAGTACAATCCAACAAACTCAGGAATCCTATGCAATGAAAAACGACTTTTACTGTTTTCAAGAAACTCATAATACTTCATGGTAAATCCATTTGTCATTTAAAGTGTGTTGACTCTTGCCTTTCGATCAATGTCATGTTGCACTGTCACAAACGCAAAAAATGTACACAACTACGCTCTGCTCCGTGGGAAAAACCTCAAGCCTCACTCTAGGCTCTGGTTGCTGAAACTGAAGATCTTATTGGATAGCATGTAAAAGTAAAAAATTCATTGATGTTTTCTTGCTTTTTCTTCCATCTCTGATTTAGTGGCGTCATCTATGAGGAAAAATGTAAATCACAAACTCGAAACTATCAAAATAAATTCATAATATTTTCTAAAACAGGTTTTGCAGTTATTCTTAAGAAAATCTTGCAAAGTAATATAAAAGTGTACGAAAAATATATTAACCAGCTGATACTTCTGTCAAAATACTTATCATGAAGTTAAAAATTTCAGATTCTCCGTTTTATAACAACTCTATTCGAATTTCAGTTACATGAAATAGTTATTGATCGCTATTGAAATTATCTAAAATTTTTATATTACAGTATTTTTCAATTTCAAAGAACTGATATAGTTTTAGTTTTAAGCATTGATTATTTAATAATTGTGTTTGTTTTTTATCTTAAAATTTTTAAGTTATTTTTTTATTAAGTTACGGTAAAAGCAGATGGCAACATCAAATCTTTGTATGTAAACAAAACAGTTTTGTTTTGCTTATGTGATTTTTTGAGTGGATAAGTGAGATATTTGCCAGTTGCGACTCTTATTAAAAATTGAAAAAAAAATGTCCAGCAAAAAACCACCACCTCCTATAGCTATTTTAAGAGGACACAAAGGAGCTGTTACTGCACTTCATTTTACAAATGAAGTAGATGATGTTATAACGGATAAACCATCTCTTATATCTGGTAGTGATTGTGGAGAAATATTCATTTGGAGCATGAAAGTACGTAATTTTTCCGTTATATTTCGTTTTATTACAAAATTTATAAATAAAAATCAGCATTAATTTTGTAGTTTGTTTTGTTTTATTTTTGTAGATTCAGCAATAGTAGTTTTCAGAATTCTACAATTAATAAGTGTTACAGATGTTTACAGTAACTTATCCTTATAATTCTGAGTTGCAGTTTGACTTAAAAAAAAAAAAAAAAAAAAAGTCAAATTAAGAAAATTAAGCATACCAGGAAGTCCTAATATATGTAATTATCTAAAAATGTTTAAATTCATGTGTATAGTTTTTACTCCTGTAAAACTTTTTTAATAGATCTATTTTGACCAACTTTAAGCATTAAATATCTAAATAACAATTCGATTTAAAAATTGTTTGCATTAGTGTGTGTATCAAACATTTCTCTATAATACTACCAATTTTCATGTTTTTGAGTGCAATATATTTTTTTAAATATTAGTGAAGAAATATCCTAGTTCACAAATAAATCATTGTCAGCATTAGTGACAGCACTAGTTACTTTTTTTCAGAATACAGAGAAAACTCTTGTTATTTTTATCTGCTGTGTATACTAAATCCCGATAATTGAAAAGAGATATTACACATATGCTAACTTTTACTGAACAGATTTCAGTATTTTTACTATTAGTTAAGTATAATTAAAAGGAAAGGTATTTATATGATGTTTGGTTAAACAGTCATGGCTATATATTTGTTTGGCAAAAAATCTTAAATTGAAACTACAAATGGATAAGAAGACACATTAACCCTCTCGATCCCAAACAGCCCGAGATATTTTAATTCGTATATTTCAATTCCCACCAGAAAAATAAAACAACATTTGCTTTAATCAATAACAGAACATTTCATATTTAAATAAAACGAAATTAGTCATTGAATTTTTCTGGTGTGAAATGAATTACATAATTTTTAGAACGTGTTCTAGCATGGGAATTATAGGGTTAACTACCAATTTCAACCATGGGCTCAATATAAAGAAATTTGAAGGATAAATATTTTTCGCAATTAAAGTAGTCTAAAAGAAAGGATTTTGAAGAATGTTTAAAAATTACATTTGTCTTAACTATGCTGATATTTAAATAAAAATCTTTCAATTATGCAATTATTTTGTTTTTCTTTCTTTCCATAAACCATAGTTATCTTATTTTCATCTTACTTTTTTTTTTTTTCTTGTTAAAAGTAGATTTAAAAATAATAATAAAATTTTGTGTTTTTATGTAATATGTATTTTTTTTTTTTTTTAAATAAAAAATTTAACCTTTGAAAAGAACATTGCTTAAAGTGTTGAAACTTTATTTAGGTGATTAGAATTTTTTGCAATATTAAAGAATTGATTGAAGCAGCATAAAATATTTTTATTCTTTTTATCATTGAAAACAATGTCAACTAAAATTATACAGTGAAAAGATTAAATATCTTTAATTACTTATATGCAAATTAACATTATGTATTAAATTGCATTAAGTTATGAATTGTTTTTCTCTAGACTGAACGGACATGTCATAGATTTGAAGGTCATAATGGTAAAATGATTCTGTACTTATGTTATTACAAATCTTCCCTCGTCAGTCAAGGTCGTGATGGATACATTCATGAATGGAAATATACAGAAAAGGAATGGAATGTTATACGTAAGACATATCTAGTTCTTAAAATTTTTATTTATAGAAAACAGCTTCTTTTTATTGTGTTTTATGATTTTACCTCTTATGAAATATAGAGTCACCCATGGTAATTCCTGGTCAACAATTTTCCTGGTAATTCTTGATTACAGTACTTTTCAGTTTTGAAAATGCCATCACTAAAATGAAAAATATAAAGATACTTTAAACTATCTTCTTTAGAATTTATCATTTAATTGTTTTGAAACTGCTTGCTAAGTTTTTGTAAAATAACATTGTCTTAGTTATGGCACATTTTAATAAAAATCTTTGTCATAACTTAAATTTCAAATACTCCCTCAAATCTGTACAGCTTGAAACTAGAGGCTGTGCAGATTTTAGAATTTTGCGAATTTCTCGCCATTGTTTTGTTTACATTAAAAAAAAAGTAATTTCAATGTAATTAATAATGCAATTGAGATTATAATGAATGCCTACAATATAGTAAAACATTAAAATAATCAAGTAAAGTCATAAACTAAAGTAATAAAAATTTAGATAATTTTTTAACATGATTAAAATATTAAATACAAAGGTCAAATAAATATTGAATAATGTATAGTTAAATATTCATTATAAAGATAAGATGCACTTTTCCTAAATTATTCAATGATACTTGCCTTATAAAGATGCACAGCTAAATCGCATCAGTTTTATTACAGATTTAACCAAACTTAATTATCAAAAAAGTTTGATTAATACTTAAATGCATTCGGCAAAAAATATTGTGTTATCAACGATATCTAGAATTTTTTTAGAAATAAATTTATTATTCCTCGATGAAAAAGCATGAATTTAGTAATATTAATGAAAATTAGATAATATATAAAAAGAACTGATATAAAAATAAAAAAGCCAAATTTTGTCCCTACATCTGTAATGTATATAAATCTATAAAATTATAGATTTTAGAGAATTGCAGATTTTAGCGTTGCATATTTAAGGGAGTCTACTGTAATTTTGTTCTATCTCCTTTTGGTTCAATTATAAATTGATTTAGCTATTAAAAATAATCTTGAATTTTTTTAATACTATTTTAAATAATTTATAGAAGTTTATCAAATATTGTCCTGTGTATTTGTGGTAAATCTTGGTCACTGGGCTAATTCTTGTTCAGTGTTTTTCTCATCATTTAATCCCTTTTTATTGTTATATTTAATGACTTTAATTGTCAGCAAACCCTTTGAGCATAGACTGTAAAATTAACTGTAACCACACTGTTGACTGTGTTTTACTTAATTGTCATTTTTCATAAAATAGGGTCACCCGGGGTAATTTTTGGTCACCTTTGTTGAGGTAATTCTTGGTCATTTCCATTTTCATTATCAAAATATAAAAAATCTGAAACAGACTTTGCACCTTTTGGTTTGAAATGTATGCTTTAATTATTCCTTTAGTTGAAATTTAATATTGAAAATATATGTATATATTCAAAATTGCTACTCAATTTCTGAAAAACAACATTGATCTTTATTTTTACAAAGATTTGTGCCATTCTTAAAATTTTAATTATTTTTTTTTATTATTATTTCAACTATGACATATCGGTCTTTAAAAGTAATTATAAAATTTTCCTCTTGTATATTAAATACTTTTATATGAGCAATATTAACTGATAATTATCCTAAAAGTAGCCAAGAATTATCCTGTTTCTGGGGTAATTCTTAGTCATTTAGAAAACATAATTATTTCAATTATAAGTGCATATTGATTTAAGTAAGCATTTTATTATATAGCACATCATAGGGGAATTATTCCACAGAGAAATTTAGAATGATAAATTTAATAATTTTTATAATTGGATGTTGAGGATTTTTGAGGAATTACTCCAGGTGACCCCTTTTATTTGAACTAATGTTATTTTTTTTTTCTTTCTTTTTCCTTAAATGCTCACTCGGATAAAATGTTCTTAACCCTCCATTGCATTTTATATCATTTATGTCAATAAATGCAATATTTACCCATACAGAATTTCAACATGGTGCTGCATTCTGCCCAACTTTTAGTTTATAAAATAGCATCCTTATCCCCACATCCAAAATATTAACACACTTTTTATCACAGTAATCGCAGAATTCTATCACAGTAAAAATAAGCTCACTTACTCCTTTTAGCATTCAAAAATGTGCTTGCATAGTAAAAACTGGCTTAATGCTGTCTTGAAAAGAATATGCTGATTTTTAAATATTAAAAGTGGCTTTAAAAATTTTAAAAATGTCATTAAGAATACGAAAAGTGTCCTTAAAAATCTAAAACATAAATTTGCACTTTGTGAGATTTGTTTCAGATCTGAAGCATTCAAATAATTTAAGTGACAGTAATATTAGTCTACTTGAAGGCATTACTATGCTAAATATTTCTTTTTAATATAAAATTGTATATGAATTTAATGATAAGATTTTTTTATGAAATACTCACAGTAAAGTATTAATACAAGAACTTTCTCAAAATGTGTGAAAAAGTTTAATTACATATGCATTGTTTGCTTTAGAATTTGGATTCGTATCTGGAACCAGTCATGACTGATAATTATAAAAACAAAGTTTGTATAAATAAATACTCAAATGAGATTTCTGGAATACAGATAGTCAAATTTTCAGCCGTGATTTTGCTGAAAATGAATTTTCGTTAAAGCTCAGATTTTGGGCCAAAAATTAATATTAAAAATACATGGTTTTTTATATCTTTAATTTTCATTATCCTGAAATTTTTTTAGCAGCTCTCTGGAAATTTGAAATATTAAAGTTTAAATGTAAATACATCAAATATCTTATAATATTGATAATAAAAAATGTGAAAATTTTATATCAACTATATCAGGACATGAGTTCCAAAACCTGCCATATCCAGAAAATCAAATTTTGGAAAATCACAAAAAGTGTTTGGCTGCATTCATTGGTTGTTATTGGACTAATATTTTACAATGCCAGAAATATATGATAAAACAAGTTTTATTGCAGGTGCATCAGTAAAATAAATGTATAGAGAAAACTCAATTTTTAAAATTTATGAATAAAGCAAGTTTTGAAACTTATAACCTCATTAAGAAATAAATCTTTTTTTCTCAAAATAGTCTGTTTTGACAATTTAAAAAAAGAAAATATTTATTTTTAGGAAATTTTCATCTCTATTATTTTGTTTTTATAAAAGATTCTAACAAATTTAATATTTTGTTTTCCTATATAGGTTCATTTAACTCTTCAAGTTTGGGATT
Source organism: Maratus speculifer (assembly GCA_964019185.1). Lineage (NCBI taxonomy): Eukaryota > Metazoa > Arthropoda > Arachnida > Araneae > Salticidae > Maratus > Maratus speculifer. The sequence continues at coordinate 61,616,371 of OZ025300.1, forward strand.
TTGTGCTTCACTTCTTTTTCCATCAGAAGCGCAAGTTTATCTAATAACTCCGATCGGTGACAAAATGTCTATGACTTTTTACAATTATGAAACATCTGTTGTGTTAAAAACTTTGGAACATAAAAAATCAACAACAGAAAATAATGCTGAAATGTGTATGTGTATGAAAGCTTTCATTAAAGAGACAAAGATATACCTTCTAATAGGATATGATAGTGGTTTTCTTAGTTTATGGGATTATGAGTCAGGTAAAGAAATATCAAGATTAAAATGTCATCCAGAAGTTATTGTGTGTTTAGACTATGACTCAAAATATAGAAACTGTGGTATTAGTGGATCTGTTGATGACAGTTTACAAGTATGGAAAATAGATGATAAAGAACAATTAATCAAAAAATGTTCCATCAAAATTACTAATCCTTGTATAAATGCTATAAAAATTAGGAGTGATGGTAAAATTGTCATTACTGCTGGACAAGATAAATCAATACGGATTTTTAGTTGGAAGAGTTTAAAACCTTTAGCAGTATTGAGTGGCACTATGTGGAACAAAGCTCCAGTTTCCACTTTAGCTCTGAGTGATGAACCTTTTGGGAAATATAATTCAGTTTTTGCATCAGGATCTAAAGATAAAACAATATGTTTGTTTTCAATATATTAATGATCTGGCAATATGTATTTCATTTTTTGATAAACTGAGTTTTCATGTTGCGTTTTCTGTCTTATGTTACTGTGTTTCTTTGAAAATGAACAAGGTCTAGTGAGAAAAAGTAAGTTTTCTTTTTGATGTCTTTAAACACTAAAAACAAGACCCACTACAAAAATTATCCTGTTCACTTAATGGAAATTATTTAACAAATGTTGAAAACACAGACATACATGAATATTCCATTTTTGAATACAGTAATTCCTGATGGAAATCAGTATAAATGAAAATTATCAATTTCTGACTTTAAAAATGCATCCAATCATGATTAGCTGTTTAAATAATATGTATTTAGTTTAGAGTAATAATCATGAGATCAAATTTAAATTTTCTATAGGAAATAGCATGAATCAAACTACTGAAAATCCATATTTTGATTAAATGTAAATTTTTGAAAATCAATGTATGAAATAAATGTCGATTGCTATAAATGAATAAATTTAATGGTTATAGTTTTAAATGATTGTACATAAAATAAGCATTAATGCAACTTTCAGAGCAAAATTTAATACAAGACTGATCTAATTTTCAAAGAAACTTGGTACCATTTTCTGGTGACAGTCAGTCTAAAAACGTTTTGTATAAATGTATAGAGCATGTTATATTCTTGTAAAGCATGTAGCAATAAATTAGTTTTGTTATTGTTAATGAGCTCTTTTAAATAATGGTAATTTAAAAAGTTGAATCTTTGGAATATCATTTAAAAAATCAAGAAATTTTAGAATTTATGGATATGGAGAACTATTATGACTGAAGAAATCTTACATTGAAATTGGGCTTTAGAAGTAATATATATCAGGAATTTTGAGATTTCTAGTCCTGGAAATCTCAGGATTTGTTTGGCAGATCCTTGGATTTCTTTGATTGATAAATCAACAATTTATGCAGAAATCTACTAATTTATATTTAACTGAAAACAAAAGTTCCAAGCAGTTACTCTACAAAAGTTAAATTAGAAAAAAAAAATATGTATATATATATCAGTTTTTTATCTATAATTACCAGGAAAGATTCATCACAAAAGATATAGTAATATTTCAGCTACTTCTCAACATAAGAACCACCAGAATTGTAACACTTTTCATAGAATGGAATAAGTTATTGTAATCCAGTGTCATAGAAGTCTGCCACTTGAGAATGGTGCCAGCTTGTCATAGTTGCCAATACGGGAGACCTGTATACCTAGGGTCATTTTTTTTTTTTTTTTTCAAAGCATAAAAACAGACCAATTGGCCAGTTTACAATGGTGAAACATTTTGTGAAACAAAATTTGTGTACATATCATTATGCTAATTATTTCCCATTGGACTTAGTATAAATACTTAAAAAATTATAAATTATGTGAAATAGAATATTTAATAAAAAAAAACTTCACAAGTGGTCCTAGGTACAAGACATCAATTTACCCAGGGCCAGTAGCTGGTGTATCTAGGACCATCCCCTGAATGTTAGATTTCACTCCAAATTGAATAGAAAACAAACATATTAATTTAATAAAAGAAACAATATTAGATAATGCATTAATTTATAATATAGTAACTATTTAAATTACAATGCCTCAAATTATTGGTGAATTAAAAGTATTTTCATAAATTATTCAACATTATAATGTGAAAAATTGGTTCCAAAAGTTAGCTGCATACAGTGACGCTCTGAAGCACCAACAGATTTTAATTTTTGAAATTCAACACAATATCATTATTGCAATGATATTGTGTTAAACAACATCTTTATCATACATATCAAGTCATTAACGTATCATGTCATAAACAACATCTTTATCATACAGAAACATATTTGAATGTGGGATCTTTTTCAGATATTTAACACTATATTGCTCATCTTTATTATCTATTACTTCTACCACATAAAATGTTCAGTTTTTTTGCCTAGTAATCTTGCTACCCCCCCCCCCTCCCTCCTTTCAATAGCATCATTTATATCAGCTACTATAGAATTGCATGATCAGTGGAATCAGGAAAATCTACAGTATCTGATTGTTTTTCGGATGAAATTGCCTTAATTTGAAGTAGATTTCTTCAAGATTTTTCTCTTCCTTTTGGCCATTCTGTTCATATATTGTTCTTCAATTTCCTGCTTTTGTGGAATGCCTTTCAGAATTTTACATCTTCCTGGTTTCAGCCACCTCTTTTAGATGTACAAGGTTTTGTTTTTGGGAAAGGCTGTATTTATTCAGGTGTTACACATGAAATTGAGTTAGATGCAAGATGATCACAAAATTCAGCAGCACAGATTTTGAAATTTGTGAACATTCTGCAGGATATGAAGCTGAGTTAGTTAAGTCTCATTTGAATTCAAATATTTCATCGAGGAATATATAAATTCTCATGTTTATATATAAACAAATTAAATAATTTGTAATAATAATAATAGCAACTATAATTTTTAAAAGTCAAGCATGTCTTACTACATCTCTCATCATAAGTAACAATTCAGTTGGTGTACTTGTTGCCCTCATTGTGATATTGCTGCAGAAAAGATGGGCAATGCATGAAATCATCATGAAACATCTATTGTTACTGAAATTGTAGGCGGGTACTGAAGAACCTTACATGCAGCATTGACTTTTTTGTTGTGATATCATGATGAGGACAAGAAGTAACTTAATATGATAGTTATGAGTGATAAGATGTGGGTTGATAACAGAGGCAATCTGCAAATTCTCAGGCATTAGACTTTTATAATACTAGATAATAAAAACTTATGCTATGACAAATGTTACAATTCCAGTGGTTTTATATTGAGAAGTAACTGGAACTTTGCTCTATTATTTGCAATAAATCTTTACGGGTAATTAAGCTTTGTTTCTTTAAATCGGCCATGGAAAACTTACTTTCTAAATGATTCTCATGTAGAATAATACAATTAATTTTTAAAACAAGAGACATAATAAAATTGCAAGCTTCAGAGAACTTTAATTCTCAGCAAACTGGTTTTAGGAAGCAAGTTAAAATATAAACTGAAAGGAAATTCAGTAGCCAGAAGATATTTTTAACTTAGAATCACTTTTCTTTAGCAATCTAAGGTGTTTTTGAATTAAATTACATATATTAAAAAAATTTAAGAACATCTGCTGATTATTTAAAATTTGAAATCCCAGAATACCTATAAAAAAAATATGGGTCAAACAATTTAAATTGAGACAATTTGAAATTTATTGCTTTGAAATATAAATTTAGTTAAAACTAAACAGATTATGGTAATTTCTTGTAAATTGCATTAAAATGTTACAGAAAATGTGCTGTCAGATAACATTACATTACAGAAAATTACATTTAAATCATTCATCTTATATACTCTTTTGATTCAATTGATAAGTCAATAGTTATTACTTCATATATATTATTTTTATAAATACTCCATAGTTTTTTTTTTTTTTTTTTTTTTTTTTTTTTTTTACATTAGAACTATGTCCTGGCCAAGATAAAATTTAACATCTCATAAAAGAGAAATAATTCATTGAGGTCTATATGTAGAGTAAATAATTAATAGAAAACTAACTGATCCAATCTGCAGGCATTGCCCAGGACCATAGATGTTTTCACACAAATTGTGGATATTTAAAATCTCCATTCATACTAAAAGAGAAAAAAAAAATTACAATTTCATCAAAACATTATAAATTTTAGAATGTTTAAATTTTATCTGAGTGAACACAGATATGCATTTCTGTTACGAAGACCGTGTTTTGGAAGGATAAAGAAATATTGTCATTGATTTTAGTTGTTTTGAACCACAAAAATAATGCAATAATTGAATTATTTTAAAATTCCTTTCTTCAATGAGACCTACTCCATGCAAAATCTTCTGTGAAATGCTGGTCTCATTGGCTGGCTACTTCGTTGCCATGGATTGGTGGTGTAATGCAAATAGCTTCTAAACCTGGTTGCTTCGATGCTGTGGATTAATGGAAAGTGCAATGTCCTCTTACACAGTAAAATTTAATTTAAAAAAAATCTAAATTGAAATTTAAAAATCCGGCTTCAAAGTGCACTTTCTAGTGTTAACATCCACACGTGACAAAAATTTCAGAGACTTGGGTGTTATAATTTCGGTGTTATCCACGAGAAGTAAGCAAGCAGACATCTCTTATTTTATATATATAGATAAAGATTTAAATGTAAATCTTCCTAAACATTTATAAAAAGCATACTGACAACACAGATGATTTTATTAAATTCTAAGAGAGATTATTTGCTAAGTGCAATGTGTCCTTAATATTCCATGGTCAAGTAAATTTTAAATTTACATAGCTATTGCTATGGATACAGTTTAAAATAGCTATAGACTTTTCAGACATCATGTAGTTTATGTCCCAAAGTAAAGCAGTTTTACATAATACAAATAAAATATAACTGCAATTTACTTACTTAAAGATACACAAACTGCAAAGGTTAAAAATTAATCAATTAAGTCTGTTGATTTTTGAGATTGTGATAGCAGAAACAAAAACATATTATTTTTATTTTGTTTCATAAAAGGCATGAAAAAAATCAGTTGCTACTGGCCATATGATGATTGCCTCTCCATCATCATTAAAAAAACTGATGACTAAATAACAGTTAAGACATTTTTCCTTAGTCATCATTTTTTTTTTCCTTACAGAACTATTATCAATCATTTATGTCTGTGTTTATTTATTTATTTTTTGTAGCATCTTTCTAATATATTCATTATAAAGTTAACTGTTAACTGGGACTTGCAAATTTGTTTTCTCTCAAATGCAGAGATTGTAAACAATACCAACCCATACTAAATGTAAACAAAGGACACTATTACCATGGATAATTGGTTCTTAAAAATCTGAGTTGCTAAGATTACATTGAAAAGTTCATATAAAACTGTGTATTTAGTAGGTATATATATATATTTAATATGATATAGATAAAAAAAAATTATAATTTCTCACATTTAGTATGGGTTGGTATTGTTTACAATCTGTGTATTTGATAGGAAACGCAATTATGATCCCCAGTTAATCTTATAATAAGTATTTTAAAAGATGTTACTAAAGAAATAAATAAAGATATGAAGGATCAATAATAATTATGCATAAAAAGAAATTCTTGGTGACAAAGAAAAATAGCTAACTGTATATTTTATTTAGTCACCCCTTTTTTTAATTGGGAGGGGAAGGGATCATCACCATGTAACAAGTAGCAACTGTTTTTTTTCCCAAGTCTATTACACCATATATATATTTCTCTCTGCTATCAAAATCAATAAATTTAACTAAATAATTTATAGCTGTTGTAAGTTACATATTTTTTGTAAGTAAACTTGCAGTTATATTATTTGTATTATGCAAAACTGCTTTAATTTGGGACATAGATGTTTGATAAAACAATAACTATGTAAATTTAACATGAATTTGATTACAGAAGATTTAAGACACTTTACCCTGTTGAATAATTTCCCTTAAAATTCAACATAATCACTACACTTCTTATAAATGTTTTGATACAGTGCTCAGCAAAAGTTTAGACAATGATCGATTACGCTTCTATATTCAGAAGTATGTAAAAAAATTTTGTAATTCATCTGTCATACATTACTTGTGACTTATTCTTTATTCACAAACAATAAATTTTGAATTTTACCTTTTAATTAACATATAATGACAAAAAAACAAAATTAACATTGTGGCAAAAGTATAGATAATTTGTATATTTACAGAAAAATAACTACAAATTAAAATCGAGTTGCACCCACATTGTTTGCAGTTAGTGCAAGAATGCGGCTTTTCATCGAAGAAACCAAATACTGTGTCACTTGGGGGTCTATTTTGTACCAAACATGTTCAACAGCAGCTCCAAGCTCATTAACAAAAAAGTATAGCAAAAATTTACATAAATCTTATGACATATGATGTTACAAAGGTTTTCGATTGGGCCCAGATAAGAGCTAAACGCCGGCAAGTTGAGATCAGTAGTATTTTCAGAGTTAAAGTTCTTCTTTTGTATGCAATATGAATAGACACATTATCTTTCTAAAATCCATATTTTGTACCAGTTAAAAGTTCCCCAAATGACTAAAAATTAATCTCCAACATATATACGTAGTCTTGTGTTGTTTGGCAACCATTGAATAACTCCAGAGATACTCAAGCATTAAAGCAAAATGAGTACCAAATCATTAAAAGCCACCTCCTTGTAGTCGACTTAAGAAACTCCCAGGCTCTTTACACAAATCGTGCCAATAGTATGCTTACCCATTTGGGCATTCAAATTTTACTTTTTTTTCGTTACTGACTATCATAGTGTACCATTTGGGTCCATATGACATATGTTTGCAAGTTCACTGCATTCTCGCCAATTTGTAGCGAGATTTTAAAACCGATTACTTTATTATTTTCATGTAAATTGAACTGTTTCTTTTATTCATTTACGAATTATGTCCGTCAACACAGAAAGTCTTGACTTACTTTTAATGTGATTAGCAATTATCATTTGTGTAATTGTCAGTTTATGGATCCTTTTGTCATCTCATTTTCTGGTCCCAAAAGGTCTTCCGTATTTATGTTTTGTTTTGAAGGAGTCATCCTTAGACTATACTCAGGGCTCCCAACACATTTTAGTCCTCAAAAAGGGGGAAAGGGGACCATTTTTATTTAAAAAGGGGACTTTGGGGGACCATTTTTGTTTAAAAAGGGTACTTTAGGGGACCATTTTTATTTAAAAGGGGGACTTTGGGGGACCCTTTTTTAAAAAAAGGGTACTTTGGGGGACCATTTTTATCAAAAATGGAAACAAAAAAAAAGAATCATATGTGTGTAAAAATATAGCACAAATTTTCCTAAATAAGAAAGTAAATTTTTAAAATAACCCCAGAAAATATGTCATATGTTTATCTTTATAAGTTTTCAATAAACAATGTACACAATTTTATTTAAGCACATTTAAATATCCTAGCGAAAAATATACTTAAATAATAAAAAAAAAAAACTTTAATATATTTAAACATTCACCTTGATAATTCTCGTTACAGGTAAAAAATAATAGTGATCAGTTAATAAAAACAAATAAGTGGGTAAATATGATCACAGATCACTCAGGGGGTTTTATTTAATATTCCTTTCAAAACATTCTAACCTTTAATTAATAAACCAAAATTGTTAATAACTAAATTTGTTAAAAGTTAATAATTGTTTATAATGATTAAATCCTTACATAGACGGGGATGATATAAGGCAGTGAGAATCAGGGTTGTTAAATACCCGGGTTTTTTCAGAAAAAACCCAACCCACTGGGTTTTTTCAGGGTTTTTGGGGTTTTTTCAGGGTTTTTCGAGGTTTTTTGGGGGTTATGGGAGGTGGTTCAGAATGCTTGAAAAAAAAAATGTACTTATTACTAAATTTAAAGCAGCTAATTGGTTACAAATATATATAAATCAATGACAGTAATCAAAATTATGCTTTGCTTTTAGATAAATTAACTATTAGTAATAATTTATAAATTATTTTTTTTTGTTATTACTAAATAATAGAATAAGCCAACTAATTCTACATGTCTACATAATTCAATTAGGATTCTAAGCATATATGGTATTTTGTTATGAGTTTCTATTGTATAACATAGAACACGATACACATCAAAATATTTTTTTAATGGGAAAAAATTTGTGTTTTTTACACATGCTACAGAGATTAACTAACAATTATTTCTTTTAAAAATCGTGATGGTATAATTAGGACATTTCTTTTCTTTGGGCTGGGGGGGGGGGGTGATGGTTATAAATTTTATGAGTTGTGTACTGATATTAAGAAATATATTACAATACATTATATATGTAATATAAATACATTATATATGTAATTTAAAGTTGAAATTTTGAAAAAACCCACTTGGGTTTTTTCCTGGGTTTTTTCAAGTGGGTTTTTTCAGAAAAAACCCATTCGGGTTTTTTGGGTTGGGTAAAATCATAACAACCCTGGTGAGAATGGAGGTAGAGAGAGAGAATGAAGAATAACATTATTCATAACCTGGCCTTTCATTTAAGGTATCACAGGACATATTGTAGATTAAATTTTTTGAGAATTTTTTTCAATAGCATCCCCTGGCAACAGAAAGGAATGAAAAGATGCTAATTGTTAAGATATGTTGAGCGGATTTTTTTTCTTAATTTTTTAGAAAATTTATGGAGTGGTAATGAATGCAAATGAACATTAAAATATCTGCTAGTGATGAAAAAATGAGTTAAGACGGTGGGAAATGGGTGCTTAGGTTGAGAGTTTTAAAAGGATATGTGGTAAAATTTTCTGATTCGCCACCCCTGACAAACATGTACATGAAGAAATGCCCCTAATTGTCTGGGTCAAAATAGACCCTAGCAAGATGTGGGGCTCGATGAGATACCTCCTTTGGTCAACCCTTCAAATGAGATTGAATCTCGCAGTAGTTTAATTAGGGGTTGAGTTAGAAAATTGCTTAAAATACTTAAGTTAGACCCTGGCGATTTAAAAAAGCAAGTTAGAAATTTAATCCCATTGCCCCCCACACACTTCTTAAAATTTTTTTGTGTGTTATAAAAAATATCTGAGATTTTAAAATCGATGACTTGATTACTTTTCTTAATTATTCTTTTTTTTTTTTTTTGCTAAAATTAATATTCTGATTAGTGCTAACTACTATTACTCATAAATAAAAGGGGGCAATAAGTTCATTTTATATAGCCTATAATAACAAATCAGACATAAAATAATGATAATTAGTGGAGAAAAGCTTAGATTTAAATAACATGTCATACAAAAGCATTTCTTTTTAAAAAGCGATATTTGAATAAAATAAAATCTTAATTATTTAGAAAATTACACATTCAGAATTAGTGTAAAAAAATAGGCATATATGCACAAGTTTAAAGTTTATAAATGCAGTACATGTAAATATTCTGTACCCCTGGGAACAATCCTTGTTAAACTAATTGGATGTGGCAATCCCAAAACTTTCTTCTACCTCATGCATGTTAATACTTTAAAATTTACTATCACAATCCCAAAATTAAATTGCAATCTATGCCCATCATGAGAATTCTAAAGATATGAAATTTTGTGCATTAGTTCTTCAAATATGAATATCACTAAACTTGTGCAAATTCCACAAAATGCAGCTTAGGAGCACCATCTATTGAAAGATTAACACCAAAACTTAATGAGTAACAACTTTTGTCAATGTCTAACTGAATCCTAAGTTAGACAAAAATTTGTGCATTAAATTAGATAGATTTACTGCAAAAATCCTGAAAAAAAAAAAAAATAAATAAATAAAAAATAAAAAAAAAAATTGCATCATAGCAGCACTACTTGTAAATGAATTTACATCAAAATGTAAAAAAGATAAATTCATCTTAAGGATTAATTGAATCTAAAGTTTGATGGAATTCGGTGCATTAATTCTGGATATAGAACTATTGTGGAAATTGCAACAAATGCAGATTAACAGTGCCACTTGTTGAGCAATTTATACCAAAATATAAAAAATGTCAATTCATGTTAAGGACTAACCGAATCTGAAGTTCGGTAAAATTCTGTGCATTGGTTTTGGTGATTGAGCAATTGCAGAAATCATGAAAAAAGCTGCATAGAAGCACCACATGTAGAGCGATTTATACCAAAAACTAATCAACAACAATTTATAGTGGCGGTCAAAAGTTTTCGGCCGGCATAAAATTTTTCGTTATTTTGAAAATATATCCATATAAAGAGGAATCTCAAAGTGATACTCATGCATTTTATTAGAATAATAGTTAGGAATTTATTTATGGAATAAATAACAAATGAATATCAATAAATACAACTGATAAAATTAATTGGGGAGAAAAGAAAAAAAAAACGCATGCTTTCAAAAATTATTGGCCATCTTAGGAAAGTTTGGAAAAAAAATTGTGTTATAACAGAAAATCATTGTGATCAACTAGATTTATATTTAGTATGTTGTTGTCATACCTTTAGCAAAATGTACCGAGGTGCAGCGACTTGGCATCGATTCAATAAACAGTTGAAAATCATCTGTGGTACGTTTTTCCAATCATCTTGAAATTTTTGGGAAAATTCCGTCCATGCTGAATTGGAGTTTTAATAATAATTTCAAACATGTTTCTAAAGTTCATTCCAAGGATTTTCTATAGTATTCAGATTGGGTGCTTGGGCTGGCCATTTCAAAAGCGAAGTATTTTTGTGCAAAAGCCACTGCCTTTTTTTTTTTTTTTTTTAAGGGGGAGAGGGGGGGAAGCGTGCCAAGGCCTGTTATTGAAGACCGGTCAAGCAGTAGCTTAATATAGAAACTTCCGTGCTCTGCAATTTTTAAATTTTTAATGAAATTCTTAAGGCCCCTGTCCTCGCTCGAGGAAACGCTCGCGAGCTAATGCTATTCCTATAGGGAAGCATTTTTCTAAAAACTCTTTCACATTTTGACATTTTTGAATAATTTTTTTTGCATTGGATAGCTGAGGTGTATGCCGATTGTGCACCTTTTTTACTTTTTCGATTTTGGTTGCAGATATATTTTTTAAAAAGCACTTTCAGTTTCGAAACCGGTTTTAAAAATGAAACTAACTTTGTAAAAAATATCTGCAACCAAAATCGAAAAAGTAAAAAAGGTGCGCTGTCAGCATGCACCTCAGCTATCCTATGCAAAAAAAAATTTATTCAAAATTGTAAAAATGAGAAAGAGTTATTAGAAAAATGCTTCCCCATAGGAATAGCATTAGCTCGCGAGTGTTTCCTCGAGCCAGGATAGGGGCCTTAAAATTTACCTGTATTCTGTGGTGATTTTTTAATATTTAGATTCATGAAAGAATTTCAGTTACCACGCTTTTTTTTATACCCATTATAATGTTTTTACGCCCACTTTAATAAATTTTGTCTTGAATTTTTAAGCTTTTAGTGATTTTCAGAGATTTTTTTATTTCGCGGCGATTTTTTTCAGACACAGAAAAGGGGACTTGGGGGACTAAAATACAGAAAAGGGGACTAAAGGGGACCTTTTTCTAAAAAGGGGACTTTTGTGGGAAAAAGGGGACCATTTGGGAGCCCTGTATACTTCATAGGCAGACCACTTTGGATGATTCAATGCTACTGAAATTTCTACAACAGTCTTCTCTTTCCATTTCAACTTTCCTACTTCAATTACCTCATCTAATTGAATATTTTTAGCCCATGGCATCTTCACTAACTGATGCTATATCGAGGTATACTTAAATACTTCAGATACATGACAACATAACTTAGAAATTTGCATTTTTCCATGAACAGTAGGTAAAAAAATCAAAAAAGTGTCTAAACTTTTGCAATATGCAAATTTTACTTTTTTCAGTTAAATTATATGTTATCTTAAGTTATAATCATTATTTTTATTCTACATTATTTAAAATATACTTAAAAATAAGTATAGCCATTTGTAAAACTCAAGTGTTCTTTTTTTTTATTTAAATGTTAAAAAACACCAGTGTCTAAACTTTTGCTGAGCACTGTACATTTACATCCAACTCTTTACTTTCCATTAATTATTTATTTTAAACATAGGCTTTAATGCATAATTCCACTTATATGAGATGTTAAATGTTAGTCTGGCCAGAACATTGTTCCAAATGAATCTTATAAAAAAAAACCATGGAGTACCCCGACTTATGTCTCCTAGATTTATGCTATCCTATATTTATGTCACCTGGCCTAACAAAACAAATTCCTTAATTTAAGATGCCCTTTGAACATTTTTGAAGATTTCTGGTTACATTAAAGGAAATTTTATAAGAAAATCAAATGCATTGCTAAGGGTTGTTTTTTAAAATAAAATTTCATAATTTGCACCACCTTTTTCACCAAAATTCCCCTTGTTACCACCTTAACTCATACCTCATTAAACAAGGAAAATTTTACTATTTCAAAAAAGCAGTGCCAATGAAGAAGTCTTTATTTTAAAATAGTAATTCACTAGCAACACTGATCAAATGATATTGACATACAAATAAATATGGTCACCAGGAAAAGCTTAGAAACTTACTCTCCTGTTAGAAAGCGCTTCTAAAAATAAAGAAAAATTTGTTAGCTTAAACTTCATTGCAAGTTTTTTTTTTTGCTAATTTTAAATGTATGTAACATAATCTCTAAATATAGGAAAATATGTTCATTAAATCTTGGAGAATTTTTATTATTTATTCTCTAATACTCGTCTAAATGTGCCCTGATTTACATCATTCTCGACTTATGTAGTTTTTGACTTGCGTCATAGTCTTGGAATGAATTGCTGATATAAGTCAAGGTATTACTGTATTTACAAAAACAATATATTTGAAATAATTTATACAGATATTGATTAAAAGAATATTTAAAATACAAGTTGCAAATAAGTAATGCATGGTGTTTAATAGATCTGTTCACAAAGAATCAATATATAATTTAAAAAGCTAATTAAAAATTGAAATCAATGTTTTTTAACCCACTGTATGTTAGACTACTTAAAAGCCATATACTGGATGTTCCATTTTCTCTCCCTATTATGTCCGGCTTGCAAAGAGTTTATTTATTAAAATATAATATGCAATAAAATTTTATTAATAACTGAATTATGGACTTAAAACCATAGATATTTTAAAATCCCATAATGAGTTGCATAAAGATATCATGAATATTTTGATACAAATACAAATAATGGCTTTAAAAAAGATAATACTTGATTTTTTTTTTTTTTTTTTTTTTTTTTTTTTTTTTTTTTTTTTTTTTTTAATCAACGACATTTTATTTCACAATACTTATAAATTCATATACATATAACAGATTAAATATGTGTCAACAAATTATGTAGCCTTTGGTAAGACATTTAAAGATTGCAGACATAAAACAGCAGCATCAGCTTTAGCAATTTTTTTGTTTGAACATGGATTTACAGGTTGATATTCAACACCATTAACTTCAACCTAAAATTAATAATATATGCTATTAAAACAGAATAATTGTAAAAGAGGAAAAGTTAAACAAATTATTTTAAAAAAAATGTAATTTAACAAATTTATGACGACCATTTGGAAAATATAAATCTAAAATTTTAGATTTATAAATAAATTCTATATTTAAAATAATAATAATAATAAACATTCTTTTTATGAAGATCAGAACGTGGCTTAAATAATATCAGAGTCTTATATTACATATGCCATTGTTTAAACATTAATATTCCTAGACCAATCATAAAGAAATTTTAAATGAGATTTCAGTTTTACAATTTTCGCTACTGCAAATTTTAAAACTTCTAAACACTGCACATTTCCAATTTTTGCACTATCGTATAGGGAAAACAATGTACTTTTAAATGCAGTTTGTTTGAAAGCTCTATCTCAATTTGTTTCCAAGTTGTTAATTCTTTTAACCCTCCAAGCGTCTTGCTAAAGGGTAAAATTGTAATGTTGTTTTCGCAACATTTTGTTTTAAATGTTAAGAAAATACAATTCTTTTAACATTATTAAAAAAACTTTATTATAAGAATGAATGTAATCCTCCAGAGTACGAATCATTCTTCCATGTATTGAAAATTCATCAAATCTATAAAATTATAGTATTTTAAATATTGCTTATATTGCAGTGAAAACTGGAGCTCAGTATACAGAATATTACGTTCCAGACGCTTAGAGGGTTAAATTTTTTATACTTTTTTGTCACTGTGGTAACAGAAGTATTCCATTTCTTGTGAAAGTAACAGGAAAATAGAGCTTACTGTACCTTTTTGTTAAGGAAAAAAAAAAAAAAAAAATCACGGCTTATACAATAACAGAGTCATATATATTACATAAGACATAGATTAAAAACATGGACCAATCAGAAAACGAATAAAATGCAGACATCACAAGAATTCAGATGTCTCTAGGCCAAGAGCAACAACCATTTTCTAAATGGTTAAAAAGGAAAAACAGAATCTCAATAAGATAACTGGATACAATAAAGACCACTTTTTTGAAAGATATTTTTTTTTTTTTTTTTAAATTTCTTTAAAGAATTTCTAGATACATATTAAATAAATGCACAAAAGTTACAAAAAAGTAATTAGTGGCATCATATTAAAATATACATATAAATATTGATTTCAAGCAAATTTTAATGAAACTTGACCAAAATGGATAGCACAAGAAAATGAATTTAAATATGACAATCTCAGTTTCCTTTATATTATATGTTTCGCTGAATTTGATTGGCAAAATTTAGTATTTAGAAGGTGATGGTATGCATGAAAAAGATTTAAAAATGCCATAAAAATGGGGTCATAAACTATGTTTAGTGAAAGTCATCTGCCATGGAAGAAAATTGCAAATATAGTTATGAAGGATGAGACATCAAGTCAAATTAAAATGCGCCTATTTAAATGGATAATTAAATAAGAAAATGATTTTTTTTTTGAAGTAAAACAGGTTTAAATGCATTAAAGTTTAACCTTAGAAGGGAAACAATTTTTATAGAGGTTGTTTGAAACTATGACGATAAAGGTCATTGAACAGCCAACATCAATGGACAAAGGATTACCAGATGCATTCAAATATACCTGGGGTGCTTGCAATGCTTGCTGAAGCAACAACAATATGTGCTGTCTGCTCCTCCCATGTATCCACAAATGCCTGATAAACAATTAATTTCAAGTGACCTCAGAAGAAGAAATCCAAAAGATTGAGCTTCAGGGAGTGTGAAAGAATGTGTTGGCTGTACAGTGACATTTCCGACCGTAACTTCGAACAATTCCTAGAAAAATGTCTCACCATCTCCTTTCTAATGTTGAACTGTAAAGCATTGTCATTCTTCAAGTCAAGTAAATGTTTTTCTACTTATTATTGGCCATTTTTATTGCATTTGGCATCAGATCCTTCATAACTATTTTTGCAATTTTCTCAAATTAAACATGGTGTATGAGCCTATGTTCAATGACAATTTTTTCTCCTCTTGATAACTATTATCAACCTTCTGAATTTGTCACTTGAATTCGGCAGCACCATGCATATATAGGGGGAGGGGTATTATACATACAACTGTATACTAAAAATTTAATTAAAAAACAAAAAGAAATTTTTAGATGAAAAGAACGTACAAGTAACAATATTTTCATGTTTTTTTTTTTTTCCAGATAATAGCATTTATAAAGAGAAACATATATTTCTTCACTTAGTTCATCTCATTGGAAACAAAATCTAAAACATTCTCAGAATGATTCCTTAAATTATCTTGGCAATATGAGCCAATGTGAATAATGTGATAACAGTGATAGAAAAACAAAATTTTGGAGAAAAAAACTGCATTTAAACAGTAAATTTACTGCAAAAATAAAGCAAGTACAATAGTAGAGCATTTTTCTTTTTAAAAAAAAGTTTTGAGAAAAATTTACTGACACTATATATTTACTATACTAGTGTTTTAATTGCATAAATTTATTACAAAAATATAACAGTAAGTGACAGTATATTTTTAATTTTTAAAATGCTGTATGTATATTTTTAATTAATGGTAGTAGGGAAGGAGCCGATAAAAAAAAAGTATGAATAATAAAGTCCTTTCATTTAAAAAAAAAAATATTTTTTACAAGATTTAATTTTGTAACTACTTTATTAATATGCATTTAAACATAGTTAACTTAATTTTAAAAAAAAAATGCTTATATGCTTTCTCATCAACCATTTTCAATATATAAAACCTATTACCAAACAGTATGATTTCATAACAAAACCAGATAACCATAATGTCACATTTATTGTAGTCAATTATGGTGCTGTATGTCACATGCGACACACAATTATCCAAATAAAAAAAAAAAAAAAAAAAAAAAAAGAGAGAGAGAGAGAGAGAAAATTCTTTATACATTTTAATTACCAAACTGTCACAAAAAAAAAAAAAAAAAAAAAATAATAATTTGATTTTAAATAGTATCTTTTTTGTCAAAAAATAAACTTGAAGGTTGTCTTCATACAAAAATTGTATCAAACTCTAAAGTTTATAAAACAAATACCTAATTTTGATATCATATTTTGTTTTTTTGGATACCAAAACAAGAAGTAATTTGATCCAATAGTTTAGGAATTATGATTAAATTGCAGGGTCGGACTGGGTCATTGTAAAGGGCGTAGACCTTAAATTTTTGGAGGGCGCAACTTTTTTAACGAAACTCATTATTTTATAATCTTATAGGAAGCCAATACTATTCATTAATAACAAACAGAGTGTAAAAATATACAGGGTGTTTATAAAGTCCCGGACCCATTTTGATGTTTAATAACTTATAAAATAATAAAGATAGATTAAAATTAATAGAATAAAAAGTTACATAGACTCAAAAGTTTCATGACCTTTGTCAATGTATTACCACGTGTGCCCCCTTCGTCGCACGGAGAATATCAAATCGATAATCAAGTTCACGCCAGGTAGCGACAAACACATCGGCATCCACACAGGCTATTGCGGTTGTAATTCTGGCTTTTAAGTCATCAATGAGATCACCTGATATAACGCCGCTGGTCACTTTTTCCTTTGGGGATTTGTAAAGGACAATGTTTACAGGAGAAGAGTGTCGAACACATGGAACAAAGAATATAAAAAGTTTATATTCCTTCTTCCATGGTCGAACATTGATGACTTAAAAGCCAAAATTACAACTGCAATAGTCTCTGTGAATGCCGACATGCTTACCGCTACCTGGCGTGAAATTGAATATCGACTTGTGGAAGTTCATTTATAAGGGTAATGAAACTTTTTGAGTCTATCTAATCATTTATGTTATTAATTTTAATCTATCTTTATTATTTTATGAATCATTGAACATCAAAATGGGTCCGGGACCTTATAAACACCCTTTATAATAGAGCTTCGCTAATCTGAATTAATTGGGACCGGTGCCTATTTTGTTTACAAAAATTGGGAAAATACTCAGTACTACAGTAAAGATCTTTTAATCCTTCATCCGATAGTTCAGCTTGCTGAATAAGCCAGAACCACTCTCGGAAAAAAATAGTATTCCTTCACTGTAAAAATAAAAGACCCAAGCTGGGTTGTAAGATCTCTGCGTAGAGTACTGTTCGTAAAATGGTACAGTAGTATTCCTAAAGTAGTTAATCAAAAATGGTCAAAACAGAGCAGATCCTTAATAACATTAAAACAATCAGAATTTCTTAGATATAATGTATACATTATCTAAGATGTTTTGATTGTTTTAATGTTAAGGATCGGGCAAACATAACTACTCTGAATTTAAACTTTATTCCGGAACTCCCTTTTGTTACTCCCCACTTGCGGTTGACTGATATTACAAAACGAGGGAGATACAATGGTCAGGGAGATCACTATCTTAAACCCTACGGAAGGGAAAGTTTCCCGTCCTACACTTGGATTGAAGTTGAACTGGAAAGCTCGTTAACATCAGACGCGCCGCCTGCGGACTTAAAAGGCGCCGCCTGCGGACTTAAAAGGCGCCGCCTGCAAACCGCAAAAAAACTTTCTGTGTGCCCGCAGCCTTATTAAAAATCTGCTTAAATTAAAAAAAAAAAAAAAAAAAAAAAAAAAAAAAAAAAAAAAAAAAAAAAAGCTACAAAGTGAACTTTTTAATTTGGAACATTATGCTGTACCCAAACTTGATTGATTTGAATCCAATGATTGAAATTTCAATCATTCAACAGCCAATACTCGGGGCTATAACCGAGCGGGATTTTTGAACCCATTTTATCATTTTTTCCTTGCACTGAGGTGAGGAGATCGAGGCATCCTTGAAACGGCGTATGTAATTCTTTGGGGGGGGGGGGGGGGGGGTTGTGTTTTATGAAATTTGTGCGTTATAACGTTGTAGTTTTTAACTTATGTTAGGAACATTAATATTCTCTGTGTTCTTATATATCAGTATTTCTCAACCTTTTTTGGTTGCGGCACACGTGAATGTAAAAAAAGGGAAAGTTGTATGATACAATAAATCACATATACATTTACAAAATTTAATTAGCTAGAGGGCTGGCTCGCTGTATTTTCTTATACAAATTAAATCAAAACATGATTCTAAAGTCGCCGGACAAGTCCGCATTTCATCGTCAATTTTTAAAAAATTTTCTAATTTTTGGACTTGACTTCTATCAACGCTAAAAAAATTAAATTCACAGATTCATGAAATGCAAGAAACAGAAGAATTTTAATTATTTTAAACTAATTTCCCAGTATGCATTTTTGGGGAGGGAGAGAGGGCGGGAACCCATTCAATTTTTTTTCACGAAGATTATTGAAAGGTAAATCTTATTCTTCTTCAATTCAGTGAGCTCTTCTTTTCAAATTTGATGCCTTGCAAATTACAAGTGGGTTCCTTAACTATTTTTTATTTGCCAATTGAAAGCGAAGGAAAGTAGCTTTTAAGTGTTAATCACATGATAAATAGAAAATGTCTTATCGTCGTTACGACCCCAGGCAATTTTAATTATTTGTCAAAAAACATTGCGGCACATTTGACTACGCGGACAAATTGAAAAACATTGATATGAATAGCAATATAAAAATAAATAAAAACATAATCCTAATTTTTGAAAATTAAAACGTTTTCACTTGTGAAAATGACTTCATAACCTAAAGAACATAGTGTCTCTCTCTTTTATTCGTAAAGCTAATTTTTTTTTTTCTAAAATTGTGATACAATTTTCAATTAATGTCCATTACACTTGTGCTGAAATTAAAAGTTATTAAATAAGGTAAATATTAAAATTGAATTTATGTAACTATGCTAATGATTTTTTCACCCTTTCGAGACGGCATCTCTTACATAAATTTTATTTGGTTGGCACCACTTTTTTAAAACAGTTCCCTCTTTACTGATTAAATATCAATTAAAGCTCCAGTTAGAAAAGTCAAATATTATGTTTATTTACTAATGATGCCAAAAACATATTTCACAGTTATCTTTTAACTTTTAACCATGCACACATGTGTCACCCGCCCCGAAAGGGATAAATATAGATGTATCGATTTAGATACTCAACAATATATAATGCTTAAATTTTCGTTTATCTTTATCAGATTAATGAAAATCGCTCAAATTTTAACTTTTCGTCACGTACAGCCTTAAAACGGAATAACGAGTAAAATACCCATTTTTAAAAATTAACAAAGTAACAGTGCTATACAAAGCAAAAATTTTCTAAATGAATATATAATTGAATCATATTACTTCTGATATTAAGATCCCTTTTTCTTTACTCATACAAAACGCGCAATGATAAATGAGATATCATATGAAAGGTTTTTCACATACATATTCTTATACATATACAAATACATATACTTTATACATTTCGCTTTAATACATTGCTTAATTGAACAAGTTGGAAATTGCACGTGAAGCGTAGCAAATTAGGTGCGTTCGTACGATAACGAAGTTTTAAAAATATTACTTTCATATATCAATCTCATAAAATTGTAAATAATGAATTACAATTAAAACGCTCATCCAACAATGTTCTCCCTATACCACTATGTAATGGAATACTTTTGTGTGGCCTTGTAAATCAATAACAAATGTTCTTTGCACCACAAATTATGTAAGATGTATATTATAATTTATACTTTTTAGTTGCATATAAATTTTATTAAGTTCGCATGAGGGTAACACGATTAAAATGTATTTGAAACATTTTTTCCCATTGACCGTAATGTAATGGAATACTTTTGATTGTCCCTGTAATTGATCTATGCATCCGGTTTTCATAAAATTTGAAATAACTCGAAAAAATTATGTAATAATTATGTATTTTAAATTTCAAACGTATAGAATATATTTGAAACTTTTTCCCCATTGACCATAATGTAATTGAATACTTTTGATTGCCTCTGTAATTGATCTATGCACACGATTATCAAAAAATTTGAAATAACTCGACAGAATTATGTAACAATTGCGTATTTTAAATTTCAAACGATTAAAATGCATTTGAAAGTTTTTTCCCCATTGACCGTAATGTAATGGAATACTTTTGATTGCCCCTGTAATTGATCTATGCATCCGAGTTTAATAAAATTTGAAATGACTCGACAAAATTATGTAATAATTATGTATTTTAAATTTCAAACGATTCGGTTGGGTAGTTTTTGCGTTGTTATATGCGGACAGACAGACGGACGGACTGAACGACCACTATAGGTGCTACGTATTATATAATTACGAAAGCACCTAAAAATGAAATTAATTAAAGTAACAGTAAATAATCTCCAAGATTGCAATGCGAAAGCCTCGTACGATATACTGGCAAATAATAAAACATTGAGAACTGAGATTTTTACAAAAAATAATGGTGATAACAGATTAAATTAAATAGCTTAATCACTTTATAAATTAGGATCGAATCGAAAATCTATGAATTTAGTTCGAACAAATGAAAGAATAAATTTCTGATTAGAAGGGGAAAGCATGTAAATTATATAAAAACAATCGTTGGAAAAGCAAAGTAAATTATATATCGAACTCCAATGCAACAAACAAAATAACTTAAAAACCTTTGGAATAGATTTTTATACGTAAAAACTACTCGGAAAGAATCAAATATTCCGCTGTAGACAGTATTCGGCCGTATATAGAGTTTATTGTACACTAAAAATCATACCGGGGAACTTGAAAATCATTTTTATGTTAGATTTATTTCCCTCTTATGCAGAGTAAAAAATACCGATTTACCCCTTCCCCTCCCACCCCCCCACCCCCCCCAAAAAAAAAAAACTCACACAAACTTTAAACAGGATAGAATAGGACATGGAAGGGATATAAAGAGAACTTTCAAAGGTCGCCATAGCACTTTGGGTGCGGTGCGGTGTTGAGCAGCCCTACTTTACCATATAGAACCCGGTGCGAAAAGGTGGTCGCCTTCCATGCGGTAATTTAGTAGAGCGCCAAATTTATACTAACGTTATTTTTGACCTGCCATAAGAAAAAGTTAGAGGGGGGGGGGGGGCGCCAAATTGACCCGGGTGCATTTTTCTCATCGCACGCCCATGACCATTTATACAAATTCGTAACAGACACAAAGTTTTGATTGTTACATTTAATATACAATATTAAAACAGCTCTGTTTTTACATTAAGATAAAATTTTTAACAAAAAAAGTTTGAATTACCTTTTTTTTTTCGGGAATATTCTTTCTAAAAGTGTTTAGATATATATTTAATAACAAAAATACTTTTAATAAAAACATTTATGTTTATAAATTAAAATCAAAACATTTAATTTTATGGACACACAAAGCTTACGGCTTTGAAATGAATGATTTTACTGCAAACTAACTAATAATAATAATAAAAGAAATCGAAGCAAAAGCGACGACCTTTTCTGCCAGACAGTCTAAATGTTTCTGCGGCATTCGTTGCAGCTATTGGTAACATATAAAATATATTTTAGATTTTAAAAGATTTGGATTGGCTGTTGCCCTGAACAAAGAAACAGTCAAGAATAAACAATACAATTATTTTACTTTGAAAAGGGAATAAATTCTTTTTATTGCTTAAAAAATTTTTGTTTTTGAAAAAGAAATATGAAGAATATTTTTAACCATGTTGTAGTTATTCTAGCATTTGTCATATTTTTTTTTTTTTTTTTGCTTTATTTTATTTATTTATTTATTTATTTTTTTTTTTTTTTTTGTCTTTTTTAAACTATTAACTTCACGTAGATGAGGGCGCACATTTACTTGACCGAGGGCGCACCGGCCCATGGGCCGGTGGGCCAGTCCGAGTCTGTTAAATTGAAACTCATAATACTAAATTCATTCCTAAGCATGTCAAAAATTGATTGCAATGTGGGTAGGTAGTTCGAGGATATCTCAAGAACTACTAAGTGGAATAAGCTGTAATTTTTTGATTAACATACTTGAAATTTCTAGAAGTTGATTTCTTTTAAAAACATAAGGTTACAATTCATAATTTATCCATATTGCTAAGTAAGTTATGGGTTATTCTTTAATAACTACCTGCAATTTAATTTGTTTTGCAACATCAAAAGCAGGTATTTGTATTAAAAATTTCAGAGTTTGGTAAAATTTCAGCATAAAGAATTATGAATAAATTTGTATGTTGAATAAACTTATTTTTTTTTTAAACATAAATTGAAAGAATACAATTTCCAGGTAGATGGCTGTATTTGCCTTCCCCGTCCCTTCTGATATATATATATATATTCTGACAGTACATTTCTTTTTTTAATTATTTTTGAGGATATGCATGAGGTTTCCATTTCTGTAATGAAAGATGTAAGTCAATTGCTAATTCATTGTTTTTCTCTTGCATGTATAAATGATAAAGACTGAGGATTTTTCATCTACAGTGCAATGCAATGAAAAATTTTCAAAATTACAAGATTTTGCTATTAAAAAAAATATAGTTTAATAGATCCACTTTAAGACTTTATCTGAAACAAGACATACAATGCTGATACAACATTAAAAATAGTAACAAGTTTACACCTATTCAAAAGCTCCATAGATTCAAAATTACATTTTTTTACTGCATTATTTTCAGTTAATCAGAAGAAAAATCATCTATTCAATGCAAAAAAGAAAAATTTAATTTGAGTTAGACAATGATTGATTTGAACAATTATATAAGATAAATTTGTATATATATCCTTAAAAAAAAAAAAAAAAAAAAAAAAAAAAAAAAAAAAAAAAAAAAAATTTCTAAAAATAAACAGAGGTTATGTAAGCCAAAAAAAAAAAAAAAAATATTTTATGAGTAAAGTTCTAATTGTGCACTTGTACATTATTACTATTAAGTCATATAGTTTGGCAGCAGACTGCTTTTACAGAAAATATCTGACAGAGAAATATATCCATGATTGTTTCAATGCATATAAACACTACCATAAAATACTATTAATCTGCCCTTTCAATCAAACACCCTTCCCTGACTTCATAAAAAATTGAAAATTTCAAAAAATCCCATGAAAGCACCCCCCTAAAGATTGCTGAAAATAACGTAAATTGCATCAAAGGATCGCTAAAAAGGGAAAATATGTTAAAGAACTGTGGAAAAAAAAAGAAAAATTATTTAATGCTTACTGAAAAAATGCAAATTTCATCAAAAAATCGTAAAAAAAAAAAAAAGAAAAAAGCCAGCTAATTGTTTCAAATGATTGTGAAAATTCGTGAAGTTCATCGAAGGATCGCCAAAAAATGTACATTTCATCAAAAGAATGCAGGGAAAAATGCAAATTATGCCAGACATACAAAAATACTATAAAAAGATCGCTAAAAAATGCAAATTTTGTAAAAAAAAAAAAAAAATCTCTAAAAAATATGAATTACGTCAAAAGTTTGTGAAGAAATTACAAATGAAACAGGGTCAAAGGATTGCGAAAAAAGTACTAATTTCATCAAAGGGTCACAATAAAAAATGCGATTGTCATCAAATGATCACGGTAAAAATGCAAATTAAGTCAAGAGATCGAATTTTGTCAAAAGATTGCAGAAAAGACGAATTCTGTTAAAGAATTTCAGAAAAAAAAAAAAAAAAAAAAAAAGCTGCAAATTCCATTAAAAAGTTGTGAAAAAAAAAAACCCACAATTTTTTTTTTTTTTTTTTTTTTTTTTTTTTAATGCTGCAAATTTCTTTAAAGAATTGTGAAAAAAAAAAAAAAACCGCCCATTTCATCAAAGGATCAGGAAAAAAACATGCGAAAAAACTTGGATTTTATCAAAAAATTGCAGGAAAAATGTGATTTTTGATAGAAAAAAATTGCAAATTTTGTCAAATACCACTAAAAAAACACACAAATTTCATCAAACATCGCAAAAAACTCTGGAAATTTCAACAAATATCGTGAAAAAATCTGCAAAATTCGTCAAATATTGCAAAAAAAAAAACCTGTAAAAAAAAATTTTGTGGAGAAAAAAAAAAAAAAAATTGCAGAAAAATCCTGTGTAAGTACTCCTTTTGAATATTTTTTGTTTTTCTGTTACATTTGGGGGAAGAGGGAGGGGGCAGATTAACAGTATTTTACGGTATATTTAACAAAAACTTTATGTACATTAATCCAGATACTAGTTGTTATTTATGCTTAAAATGTTGTAAGTACTTAAAAATCACAAACTATATAGAGGAAAGTAGTCAAACAGATACAAACCTTAAAAACAAACAACTTTTTATGTGGTGGGCCATCATCTTTTACGCATGTATACAATGGAGGCTTCCACTTTCGTTTACTGCACAGTTCCATCAATGCAGACACAGGATGCTTTCCTTCAGAGAAAAAATAACAATGAAACTTCAGAACTTTGGGAGAACAATTAATAAATTGTGCATTTAAATATCAAAAACAAACTAAAAAGTTTCTACAGGACTTGCACATTTTACAAGTTTACTTTGTTGCCTTATTTTATGAGTCTTACTTCATATATATTGTAAGTGTATACTAAAATTGTTTAAACCATTGCACATATTTTCTTATAAATGTTTGGATGAACAAAAATATTTTTGTTGAAAACTATAACATTTGTTTTAATTTTAACTAACTGAATTTGTTTCGTTACTTGTTGTAATTTTTTATATTAAAAAAGTTGAAATTATAGTTTTTATAACTCTGCAAAAAGTGCAACATATCTGTACATGCTAAACCCTTTACAATATTCCAATACATAAAATTTGAATTTTTAACTTGGGAAAAAAAAATCATGTAAGTCATATTTTTGTTTTATTGTTTTATCTGTATCTATTTACATCTCCTTTTCTGAACAGTTCTTTCTGCATCTTAATACCATTTTATAATTTTTAAACTAATAACGATTATTTTCGTTCTTTCCTTCTTTCCTTCATTTTTTCAGTTTTGTCAATAGTATTATGACCTATTTATTATGATAACTGAGGAAATAGATTTCATTTGAAAACAGTCTGGCAGTTATGGTTACATGAAATTTGTACCTCTATTTGAAAATAGCAATTGTTTTTAGAAACAGTAACAAAAAATCTGCATGTGATACATATTTTTATGAACCTGATTTCTGAATACAACTTATTCATTTTAATTTTAAAATTGAAATAATAAATACAAAAAAAAAAAGAATATTTCATAATCATATTTTTAGTTAAAATGATTTGTGTCAGTGATAAGCAAATGATCATCAAGGATATCTCCAATGAATGAAAATAAATGGTGTTATTTAGAATCTATTACTGCTTTCCTTCGATTTATACAATTAATTTTTCTTGAGATATTACCACAATTAGGTCCTCATTTCTACGATCAACTTTACATTTTATATAGAAAAATGAACAGATTTATATTCCTAAATATTCAAATAAAGAAAAATCTCTGAAAATTTTACAGCTCAGAATAGCTAAATAGAATTTGACATAGAGTCATCAAATTTTTTTTCTGAGGATCAATTTCGTTCTAGCATAATTCTTGTGAGTCATATTTATTGTTCTCGCTGCTGCTTGCTTTGCACCAAAACACGACAAAATGCTTCATTTGGTGAGTAACGGAAAAATCAGACTTGCCAAATTGTGTGTGCTCAATTTCTGCTCATTTTTAGTGTGCAGTTACAGTTCTTATTCATATTACTGCATGATTGATGTTGCTTTTCATCTTCTATTGCATTGTATCATTCACATTATTATTCATAGAGATACTGACTCAACACAAATTTAGTTTAGCAACAACCAAAGACCCCACAAAAAAATTAAGAATTCTCTCTGACTGTCGGAGGAATAAATTGAGAAAAACCATACCCTGGCATTGCTAAAAGGGAATTATGGGTAATCGAATGATTTTTTAGAACATAAATAAAAATATATTATGCAACATATAAAAAAATAAACATTAATAATGGAATTATGAGGGACGAAAAATATATTTTACAGTGCTGTTTATGAAGAGCTTAGATAGAGCTAACAAAGTTTTTTCTAACATTAAAATTCAAATTATTTTCTTTTCTAAGATAGACAAATTCCAGAATTTAGAATTTTATCCAGGAATTCCAAATTTTTCAGACTTTTCTCAAGAATTTCAAATTTTCCTCACATTTCCAGTCTAAAAAAAATTTCCTGACTTTTCCAAGTGGATAGACACCTTGTCTAAGATAAAAATCATTGCAGCAGCTAAAACTGCATAATGTGAGGGAAACACAGGGCTGCCAGCAATTTTGGTACAAAATAGTAGGGACTTAGGGACCTAATGATTAAAAAATAGGGACTTTTTAGGGACCAAAAGTCTGAAATAGGGACCTTTTAGGGACCTGAAAAAAAAAACATAGTATTTATACAAATAAAATACAATTTTTAACAAATAAAAGCCAATTTTATTTTTAACTTTTTTTAATCACAAATATAATATTTACAAATTTCTTAAATTAACCTTTTTTAGGTTTCTTACTCATAAAATTTGTAATTAAACTATTTTTTCTTTTATTTATAACAGTCGACAAGCTATCAGCTTTATCCTTTTTTACTTTCAGCTCTTTGTTAGCTGTTATACCAGCTGCAATCAAATTTTGTGCCACTTTAGCTTCAGTTAAATTTTCTTTTTCTAAAGCAATTTTTAACCTTTCATTGCCTTCATCGATCAATCTGTCCAATACAGTTGCTTCTTCATTCACATCTTTGTTTAAATCTTCCAACTTTTTTTCAAGAACTACAATACAATTGTACTTTTATCTTTTTCAGCTTCTTTTTTTCTGATTTCTTCCTCTTCTGCAGCTTTTTCCATTTCAAGTTGTACTTTCCTTTCTTGTTCTTTTTCTCTCTTTTCATTTTCTAGGTAACTTTGATAATCTTGATATGCAATATTAGCCTTTTTTATCATTTTACTGGTTACTGATACTAGAGCTGCATGGTTTTCATAATGATGTCTTAAAGCATCTGCTATGTTTAACCTAGCATTTAGCATCCGTTCTTTCATAGAGGCCCGGTCTTCGGAAAGAATTTGATGTGAAAGTGAAAATCCTCGTTCTACGTCTGCACTGTAGAGATGAGTTCGGGCTCGTTTTTCAGGGCCAGGGCCCGCCCGAGCCCGACGATTTTAAGTCCGAGCCCGCCCGAGCCCGAAACATTTTTTTGTCACCAGAGCCCGAGCCCGATACCAAAAATATACAAAACAAAACTGTATTTAAAAATTGTTTCAAAAGTAATATCTCATTTTTAAAAACTTCTTACATAGATATGATTTTTAAATGAAAATTTAAATCCATTCTTATCAAAATTCGTATAAAATAAAAATATTCTTCATATGTAAAAGTATTCTCATAATCTTTCCTCCTTTAACAAGCAAATTTGATGGAAACGCTTTTGTTTAATGAATAAATGCATGAAATTTGCAGAAATTAATTTTTGTAAGCTAGCGAATCGAACAACGTTTTTCGAATTTCGGTAAAAAGTGTACATATTTCATTATAATGGATTATTTTCTCATAATAATCTTCCATGATTGACAGATACCTGAAAATCAATGTAAATTTTAAAAAATGACATAGTTATTTTAAAAGTCCTATGTCTTTATAGAAAAAGAGGAAACACTGATCGATTGCTTTCTGTTGGAATAACATGGTAATAAAATTTATTTACGGAGAAAAATGACTTCGAGAAGGTCCGCATTTGCAGAATTCATATTCATGATGACAAATGCATATAATAATCACTAAAGTTTTTTTCATAAGAAAAACGACTATGTTTCATGCACAATCGAGTATTAAATAAATTTGAAAACCTCCAGCTAATTCTTGTCTACCAAAAACAGAAGAAACTATTATCTTCGTGTTATGTAACTAAATAATAAATAAATAAACGATCCCATTAAAAATTATGTTCTGCAAACGAAAAGCCAACAAAGATTAAATTTATTGTTGTGTTTGTTATGATTGGCACCATATAAATAGATCATTGGAGGAAGTTCCGCAGACATAAATCTGTAATTATCACAAATTTTCATTTGAAACTGCAATGAAATGCTAAAATAAATAAACAAGCATTCAGTTCTCCCGTCATTTTGATAAAAAAGAAATAAAATGACTTGAAAAGGTATAACTAAGCAATTTTAAGTGGAAAAAGTTATTTCAATCTTTTCTAAACATGAGTAAATAAAATTTTCCGGCTTTAGAAAAAATGAGCCCGGGCCCGCCCGAGCCCGAAGTCTAAAATAAAAATAGAGCCCGAGCCCGTGTCGGGCCCGGGCTCGGGCTCGGGCTTTCGGGCTCGGGCTGAGCCCGTCTCATCTCTACTGCACTGCCATGGTACAAACTGAGGCTACTCTTCAAAAAAAGAGAGAGATTCGGATATTTTAATCCTCCCTTTTCCTCTTTTGCATTAATAGAAGTAGCCCAAAATGAATCAATCCTAGTTACTTCCGATTCTTCTTGACTGAGTTTGTTTTTCTCACAATCTTTAGACAAAAATAGTGCTTTTTTCGCAATCTTTGGATGAAAACTGCATTTTTATTGCAATGTTTCGAAAAGAATCGTGTTTTTCTCGCAATCTTTTGATAAAAATCCTGTTTCTTTTTAATCTTAAGACGAAAATCGCAGTTTTTTCCTGGTCATTTGGCAAAAATTCCTTATGAAAATAGCATTTATTCACGATCCCTAGACGAAAATCACGCTTTTCTCACGATCTTAAGCAAAAATCGCATTTTTCTAGCGATCTTTTGATAAAAATTACATTTTTCTCGCGAAATTTTGCCGATAAAGGTGTTTTCTCGAGATTTTTTGAACAAAATTGCGGGTTTTTTTCAGGACTCTGACCAAAATTGCAGGGTTTTTTCACTACAATTTTTTCATTTCTTCCACTATGATCAGTTACGTTCTATCATCTACAATATTAAATTTTTAAAAAAAGTAAATTTTCTTGATAAATTTTGGAAAAATGTAAGGAAAAAATTAATTTGGACACAATATTGATAAAAATAGGGACTTTTAGGGACCTCTTAGTGAAAATAGGGACTTTTAGGGACCAAGCTCAAAAATAGGTACCATTTAGGAAAATAGGGACCAACTGGCAGCCCTCGGAAACATGAGATTGAAATCTGACTGACTGTCTGTATACAACTCTTTCCCTTTAAATATAGAACACTGGGCAATGAAATTAATGTCAATCATTTACATAGATTTAAGGATCTCAAAACTCTCAGAATTTTAAAATTTAAGTTACTTTCAGAGATTATTACTATTATTATTATTTTGTAAATTTTTGCAGAATTTCCATAATGGTGAAAACTAAATTACTCAATCTTTGTTGATAAAAGGAAGTAAAAAGAAAGAAATATAATTTCATTGATGACATTTTTTCAGAATAAAAATTATTTTCAAATTGAATACATAGTGCAAAAAAATATTTTCAGTTTTACGTCTAATCAAGAAAGAAGGTTTAAGCTCTTTGCATTTAGCTAAGCAATCATCGTTTCTTACTTGCAAGAATAAAATTTAAAGATAAAACATTTATTTTCAACTAATTGTTTTTTTAAAATGGCAATAAAAATCTTTAACAAAGAGCTAAATATAAAATGATTAAATGGGTAAAAATGGCAAACATTTCTCTTGTAAAGCAAATTTTTAAATCCAAAGCTCTGAAATGTTTTTAAGATTCATCAAAATAAAATTATTTTTATTGCACAGACACCGAAATTAAAAACCAAATCTTAAAAGAACAAAACAGTTTTGACAAATATAACAATTTAAAATATAGAAATAACTGCAATAATTTAATATATACAGACCTGCTAATGTTGGATAACAAAAAATTGTAGCATACAAAATTTAAAGTAATCTTGAGATTGATTGGTTGGTTTTTCATGTGCATTTTTTTATGTTTGTAGAAGGAATAAAATTTCATTCTTTTAACTCAATGTAATATATTTTTTTTCAATTGAAAAGTTTTTATACAATATAAAAGTTTCTTCTTATTTTGCAGCGTTTTAATTACACTTATAAAACGAGCCAGATTCCAATTTTTTCAGCCCAGCACAGTAAATTTTTATGAAATTTTTCATTTTTATATCAGTAAATATTAGGCTTACTTGGCTGCTGAATAATGAACTCATTTTTATCTAAAAGCAAAATATAGTATACACTATATATGCAATTCTTGTACATTTTACAATGCATTATTTTCTTTTAAAAAAATTATTTATATGCAAATTTAATTTTTTAAAGCATTATTTTATTCTGAAAAGATATTTGGTCTAAAAATTGTGTCAATAATATAATTTGTTTCCACCCCTCTCAAAAAAGGTTCCTTATTAGTTATTGTCTAATTATAATATTTTAGTAGAAATTATGTTATACTGTTGTTACATTTTAAAAGTAGTGTAAAACATAAATTTCAACTGTCATATTTAAAAAAATAATAATAAATAGAAAACAAGAAATTAAAAAAAAAATCATTGATAGAAAAAGCTTCTAAAATGATGGAAAGAAATCAGGGTAGACTATATAAAACCCGCAAGTAATATAAAATATTTTTTTCTTTTTTGCTATACCAGCAGACAGCACTGTTAAGAAGTATACTAGCAGGGAAGACCGAGCTTAGCTCGGTCAAAATTAACTTTGTGTTCAACTCGATATAGTATTTTCACTGTATCATTAACTCTGTATTATTACTGTAAAACATGTTTATAATAGAATTATTTAGAAAAACAATCAATAAGAAAACTATGTTTTTATGCGCATATTTATAAATTTTATTTTATTTTAAATTTTACAACGAAAGGACATCGATTTAAATCACTTTTTTAGCTCGACTCTGATTGGTTTAACCATGCATCTCGAATCCTCTTAAGAATGTATAAAAAAATTCTTTACATTCTGAAAGACAATATATTTTGCTAGATATAGCCAAATTTGGAGGCATTCTTTCATTTGGCTCCAAATACGTGTTTTGGTTTTCGTAATTTTTATAGTCGATTTTTTGGCCATATGTCGCCAATATTTTGTCAAATATCACCAAGTTATTGGCTTTTGCCATATTCTCGTGACCCTGACCCGTATTACCCAAAATGAGCCACTAATCAAATTTGATCAAGCATGTGACATAGCTCAATCGTCTTCAGGTAATCAAAAACAGTAGAATATAAAATTGAATCAAAATCGTTCCAGCCATTTTTTAGGTAAAATTAGCTTGGCAGCATTCAGCAATGAAGCGAAATGACCCACTAATATAATTTTGTTTAACATGCGACTCAGCCCAATAGTCTTCTCGTGACAAAAAACGTTTTGTTTCAAAATTTAGGTAAAATTGATTGAGTCGTTATTGTATATAATTAGAATGACCCTAGCTCATTAAGACCCAAAATGACCCACTAATAAAATTTTCGCGAGCATGTGTCCAAGCCAAATGGTTTTCTCTTGCTCAAAAACGATATAATACAAAGTATAGTCAAAATGGTGAGTACCATTTTCTATATAAAATTAGCATGACCCATCATGACCAACAAATGACCCTTATAATCGAAATCTCTTAAACGTGTGGCCTAGCTCTTTAGTTTTAGCATGCCGAAAAACATTAGATACAAAATTTAGATAAAATCGATTGAGCTGTTTTTTAGGTATAGTTGGTTTGACCCTGACCCCTTATAATCCAAAATGACCCATTGATCGAATTTTCACAAAAATCTGTCCTAACCCAATGATTTTCTTGGAACCGAAAACGATAAAATACAAAATTTAATCAAAATTGCGCGAAACGTTGTCAAGATAAAATTAGAATGACCCAAAAGTGGCCCACCAATCGAAATTTCTCGAACATGTGACCTACCCCAATGACTTTCTCATGCCAAAAATATGTTGTATACAAAATTTCGTTAAAATCGACCCACCCATTCTTTGGATATAGCTTGACCTTGACCCATTAAGACCCACAAATGACCCTTATAATCGAAAGCTCTCGAATATGTGACTTAGTCCATTAGTTTTCTCGTTTCTAAAAATTGTTACATACAGAATTTCGTTAAAATTGATCCTGCCGTTCTTTAATTATACATAGCTTGACCCAGACCCTTTATGATCCAAAATGACCCATTAATCGAAATTTTTCGAACATGTAACCTAGTCCAATGATTTTATCGTGCCAAAAAAATGTTGCATACAAAATTTCATTAAAATCGATCCACCTGTTCTTTAGATATAGGTTGACCATGACCCATTATGACCCACAAATGACCCTCATAGTCGAAATCTCTCAAACATGTGATTTAGCCCATTAGTTTTCTCATGTCAAAAAACTGTTACATACAAAATTTCGTTATAATCCATCACGCCGTTCTTTAAATATAAATAGCTTGACCCAGACTCTTAATGACCCAATATGACCCATTGAAATTTTTTCTCGAACATGTAACCTAGCCTAATGTTTTTCTCGTGCCCGAAAACCATAGAATGCAATTTTTAGTCAAAATTGCGTGAGAAAATCGCTAGATAAAAATAGCATGACCCACAATGACCCCAAGAATGACCCACTTACCGGATTTTCTCGAACATGTTACCTAACCCAATGGTCTTCTTGTAATCCAAAACGATACAATATAAAATTTGGTCAAAATTGTTAGAGCCGTTTTTTAGATAAAAATGGCTTGACCCATAATGACCCCAAAATGACCCACTAATCGAAATTTTTCGAACATGTGACCCAGCCCAATAGTTTTCTCGTGCCAAAAAACGATTGGATACAAAATTGCCTTAAAATCCATCCAGCCGTTCTCTAGATATAAATAGCTTGATCCTGACCAATTGTGACCCAAAATGACCCAGTAATCGAATTTTCCCGAACATGGGACCTAGCCCAATGGTCTTCTCGTGCCCGAAAATGGTAAAATCCAAATTTTTGCGAAAATCGTTAGAGCCGTTTTTGAGATAAAATTTACCCACACACACACACACAATTTTTGCTCGCATTATAGTATAAGATAATGAATGCTTAAAGATTTAAAGGCAGGAAATATGTGTAAGGAAAATAAATTAAAAAAATATTTACTGTACAATATCGAAGGTATTGTATTATTACAATTTAATAGATAGTATGTTTTATGTATGTTATTGCTGTTATATTTTAAAATGCTTACAAAAATTTTAAACACCAGACAACATAAATTTCATGTTTCAGATGAAAGAAAATCTAAATTACATATTGATGTAAAACATACATATACTACTAATTAAGATATTTTAGTACTTACATTCATTTTATTATTATTTAATAAGAAATAGTAACACAGTTAAAAAAATATTTAAATTATATTTTACTTTTAAGTGCATTTTATTCAACTTAAGTATTGCGACATGTATGTGAAAATTTCCTAACATTTCAAGGACATAAAGGACATTTATGTCCTTTATAGGTATAATTAAAAATATCAGAGAAAGAAACACTTTTTTATGCAACAGGGATAAATATTAAATTTTACCATTAGGCTTGAAAAAATAAGAATTTACTTGTATTACTCTATTAAGGAAATTTTGAAAAGATTAATTTTAAATCGAATAGATGACATTAGCTTATTACAGGTACTTTTGTAATTTTTGATACAGCATAAAAAATGTAACATGATTCCTAAATTACTCTTCTATATAAAAATAGGTAGATGAAACCCACACAGTGTAAGAAAGTTAAAGGAAAAAAGTGCTAGTTAATTTATCAAAAAAATTTTCATAAAAATTTTACTATATAAATATAAAAATATTCCTTACAGTATTATTCGGGCGAAGCCAAATATTTGGCAGATAAGCTGAATGGATTGATTATTCGGCTATTGCCGAATAACCATTGCATCTCTCAACCAATAAAATTTATGTTTTTTATTTATACATATACTTGTTGCCCTTCCTTTGTAAAGAAACTGTACTAAAATAGTACTAAAATCATAAATTTGTAAAATGTACATTTTTTAAAAAATATCTGAAAATTTTTATGATTAGGAAATAATTTATGTAAATTAATGTAATGTAACTATGTATGTAATATATTTAAATAATATTTAATAACAAAATTTTAAGCAAACTTATTTACATTGCCACTTTTCATTTTAGAAAATGGTATACATCTGAACATTCAATTTATGAATTTTTATTCAGTTAGAGAAATTTTTTCAAGAACAAATTATGTATCATGATTGTCCATTATAGCATGTTGCAAAATTACTTACCTTGCAAATCTTTTAAAAATGAACTAACTCCCTTCTTTGAATTTTCTCCTTCAGAAACTAAACCTAAAAAAACATAAAATTATTACATATTTTATAATTATCATTTCAAATACAGAAGAAAATATTTCATCTTCCTAGCTAGGACAGAGGTTTTTCTAACAGAATTTTATACTCATTTTGTTTTTGTGACATCCATATCTCAAACAAATGTGTTTCACAACAGTCAATTTTGCAGAGAAAAAATAAATGAAATTCTTTGAGCGACACTGTCTGGGTTAGCATGCAATTTTAAAAACATTGATAAACATAACCATTACAAAGGGACAAAGATCTTTTATAAATTAACGTGCATTAATAATTAAAAAACAGATATTTTAGAATAAGAAATAATCTAAAAAAGTTTGGTACCATTTGGTTATCCCGTTGACTAATTTCACCAAATTATAAAAATTGCCAAACTAATAACCAAATTATACATGTTGACATAATTTTTCTTTCAAATAACGAAAAAACAAATAAATTAGCAAAGAAAATAATATAAATACATAAAAAGTAGATTAAAAATCACTTGATGACATTTCAAACAAGCATTTAACATCCATTATTGGCATTTAATCTTATAATTTGGCGATAGTTATTGGTTGACAGGATAATCAAGTAGTATCAAAAGTTTTTTGTATAACACTAAGCAATTAGTTCTATGCATTAAAATAATATCAATGGACATTATTGGCTGATATTAGTTTTTAGAAAAATAAATTTACCAACACATATACTACATACTATAACAATAGATTTGCCTTTTAATAAAAATTGTTCAGATAAATTTTATTCTGATTTATGGTTTAGCTATAAACTTTATAAAATATCACATTCATTTAGTTACTAAAAAAAAAAAAAAAAAAAAAAAAAAAAATGGAAAAAGGTTTCAATCTCTTGAAAAAAAAAAAAAAAAAAAAAAAAAGAGAGAGAGAGAAATTTGGCACCTATACCTTATTAATTAAATATTTTAAAAAATTATATCAGTTAAAATTCTTACCTTTCTTATCTGTTTTAATATCTAAAACAAGGGGTTCTAATGATCCTTCTTTATTTTTTCCCAGGCCTTCGCCAGGATTCCAGCCCATTTTCTTTAAAAGGCTCATCCCTTTACCTTCTGTAACTGGAGGAGCATGCATTAAAACATCCTGTCACATGGAGAAAAAATAATTAAATTTTGGATAACAATTTCATAATTTTACATATATAATACTAGTAAAAAAAAATAATATTTTGATGTTGGTAAAACTTTTTTTTTTCTTACATATTATATTTTAATTTATATAGAATACCTGAAATTCAATAAATGGAGAGGCAAAGGAGTTACTGAATTATTTCAAGTAATAAATAAAGTAACAATTGAGGCTATGGCTTACTTACAAATACACAATAATTTATAATTTAACAAGAAAATACACATAAATTATAAAGCACCCTGTCCAGATATATTTCAAATAATAAGAACAGTAAACCTGGAGTACAGCACTCATATGACAAATGTACCAGTACATACACATATTGAAAAATTCTAGAGAAACTTGTAAAATCTTAAATCTTTTTAATGAACTTCCTGTAGACGAATATACAATCGAGTCTCTCTATAACGAAATTCCATACATTGAATTTCTCGATATAATGAATTTTTAGTAGGAACGGTCACCTTTTCCTATTATTACATTAAAAACAGTCTCTATATTATGAAATATCTATCTCCATATAACAAATCTTTTCATAAAATGGTCTTTACTTATTCAGTTTTAAAAAAGCTTAAAAATCACATAGAATCAGTTTTCCATCACTTATTCGTGATTTATTGTTCAGTGCTGAGTTTTTTATATTACTTCTCTCCTTGAATCTCCTTGTTCTTTAAGGCCAATAAATTCATGCCACCCCCCCCCCCTCCCTACACACACACACCTTTCAACGTTTTTCTCAAAACAGTGTCAATTGGATTGTTTCACATATAAGAGCGGGACCAATGGGGGCTATTGAAAAAAAAAAAAATTACAATTGCTTCAAAAAAGGCAGATTTTCTATACTAACGTACTATGCTAAATTACTATTGAATAGTATACTATACTATTCAAGATGTGGATTCTGCAACAAAGAAGACGTGCCTTGAGCAAACATACAAGAGAAAGGAAATTAATTAAGGAACATGGAGATGTCAAAGACAATGTTGTTCTCTCTGATTTTTTGGAAATGGAAGACAGTCTCACTACTGCACAGAATCCGACTGATAGCGATATTTTAAGCAGAGTTATGCACTATGATGCTGAGCGTGACAATGAGCATGAGAACAAAAATCTACAAGAGAAAAAACCATCACGCAGTGAAATAATGAGTTCTTTTTATCTTATTAGGAGAAGACTTCAAATGAAGGAAAATGTTCCCCATACAATTTTTCATTCCTTGCTAAAATTGGAAAATTTTTTCGAGAGTGTAACAATTTTGAAATTAAAACAACAAAAAATTAGAAATTTCTTCGTCTAAAATTAATGCAAGTCTTCCTTTTTTGATTTTCATTCAGCTTTCAAATAAATATCTGTTCTCTGTTTTGAAACTGTTTAAATAATTAAGAAATATAATATTAGGTTAATATTTATAGTTAAACATTTCAAATTTTTAATTACAAACATCAAAATATATTTGTTCAAAATTTATACATTAAATAAGAATTTTAACTTCATTCTCCATACAATGAATTTCTTTATATAACGAAAATTTTACTGGAACAATGGATTTCGTTATATAGAGACTCGACTGGGTCATTTTCAAAATAAGGTACATTTTCAACAATTTATTATCAAAATTTTAAAGTAGAATTTTTTCCACAAATTATTTTACCATATTTAATAAAATGGTAATTGTAACTCAAATAACACAATGACTGAGCTTAATTGGCTCATTAACACAAAAATCAGAGTTTCCCCAGAGGGTTTCAGGAGGGCGCTCCGCCGCAAAAAAATCGGCGACGGAACGCAAAAAAATAGCTATATACCGTCCCGTGGAACGGGTAATTTCTTCAAAAAATCGCTAAAAAACGGCAAGTTTCGTTAAAAATCGCGAAATAACGACTAATTTCCTGCAAGATTCTCAAAATAATGGCTAATTTCATCACAAAATTTCACTAAACGGCAGATTTACTCAAAAGATCGTAAAAAAAACGACAAATTTCATCCAAAAATCGCGATAAAAACGGAAAAATTTGTCAAATGAGTGGCAAAAAACGGCAACTTTCGTAAAAAAATAGCGATAAAACGGCAGATTTCTTCAAAAGATTTACGAAAAAAACGGCAAATTTTGTCCAAAAATTGCATAAAAATGGAAAAATCTGTGAAATGTTCCGTTTTTTTCGCGGTATTTTCACGAGATTTGTAGTTTTTTTCACAGATTTTTTATCAAAATATGCCATTTCTTACGATCTTTTAACAAAAACTGCGGTTTTTACGATCTTTTAATAAAATTTGCCGTTTTTTCGCGAATTCTTTCACGAAATTTGACGTTTTTTTTCGCGATTTTTTTTACAAAATATGCCATTTATTTGCCATCTTTTAACAAAATCTGCTGTTTTTGTGATCTTTTAACAAAATTGGCCGTTTTTACGTGATTTTTTTAAACAATATTTGCCGTTTTTTCGCGATCTTTTAACAAAATTTACCTTTTTTTTCAGTTTTTTGGTTAAATTTCTGTTTTTTCACGACTTTCTGAACCGCTAGATTCTAGATTCAACTCTATAAAAATGCCCTTAAAAATGAAAAAGTGCCCTGAAAAATGAAAAAGTGCCCTTTTCAGAACAGTAGCGCCCTGCCCTTTTTTAAACCTGGGGGAAACTCTGCAAAAATACAGTAATTATTTAAAAGTAAGTATTAGTTAGACCATTGACATGCGTTAGGCCAGTGACATTTTGCATTTGATAGGTAACATTTTTCTATTAATCCAAAAACATTCTTTATTAAAGTTGTGAATAATCATAATATTATTTTAAGACTTTTAAAAAACAATTTTTTACATGAAATTATTTTATTACTTAGCATTGCGTCACTGGCATAACAGGATTTGTCACTAGCCTCATAAATATATTGTTAGGCCAGTGACTGTTAGACCAGTGACATTTCTTTAAAAATAAATTCTTATTCCTTATTTAAAAATTGTAATATTGTGGTTTAGGGTGTTAAACACAACTTTATTTGCTGTATTATTATAATATTTTTATTAAATTGATTTAACTGTTATCAATTTAATAGAATACTTGTTAGACCAGTGACACATAATAAAAGAACTCGTCTGACTTAGGAATATTTTTTTCCTTTTTTTAGGCAGTAGATCACATGAAGACAGCTAGTTTTTCCACTATTTTGTTTACAAACAATGTTGCTAACATAAAAAAACCCCAGCTCAATCAATTTTTATCATCAGAATAATATTTAAAATTTAAAAACATTAGTTGTTAGACCAATGACACAAAACACGTAAGACAGTCTTTTTTAATTTAATTAATCCATGTTAAAATCAATTTTCAGACAGAATTATAATAAGTACACAAAATTTATATTGTTTTCAAAATAAAATTGCCCAAATCAACAAAAATAGCGATTATTAATTAGAAATTATAAAATGTTGAAAATCAAAGTTTGGATTTGAGATAAAAATGATTCCCGTTGAAAAGTCAATAGTTCATTTTTATTTTTTGCCCAGTTTAATTTATTTTTATATAAATTACTTAGTTTAATACTCTGATTATTAAAAAAAGAAATGAAGAACAATTATGGGTTTGAAATTTTTACCTACTTTTAGTATTATAAATTTTAGAACAGTAAGCAGACATGCTACAGGCCAGTGGCGCCGACTTCCGGGTCTGCGGGTCTGCCGTGCAGACCCTGAAAAATATCTGCAGACCTTGCAATATCTTGGCAGACCCTGCAAAATGCAGGCAGGAGACTCGCGATTTTCCGGGTTTTTTTTCACTTTCCGATTTTTAGCTGTTTTGCACGGGAGTGATTTGTTCCGGAATTTTAAAAAATCGGTCACCAATCCGAAAATTTGTAGATAAGATCGCTAAAAAAACTCACATTTTGTCAAAAGATCGCGTAATAAACGGGAATCAAAGAATAGCGGGGGGGGGGGGGTGTCAATTTTGTCGAAAGATCGTGGGAAAACGTCAGTTTCATCAAAAAATCGCGAATAAACGTCAATTTTGTGAAAAGGTAGTGGAAAAAACATGAAAATCGTAAAAAGATCGCGAAAATTTTCGTCAAAAAATAACATTAAATGCGCGCATTCTGTCCAATAATCACAGAAAAAATGCAAATTTCGTTCTAAGATAGTGGAGGAAAATGCAAAGTCTGACAAAAAATCGAGAGAAAAAACATGGATTTGCGCAAAAGATCGCAGAAAAATACGAATTTCTCAAATAATAGCGAGAACAAAATTAAATTTTTCTAAAAAATCGCAGAGAAAACGCAAATTCTGTTGAAAACTTGCGAATTTCGTCAAACAGTAGTGAAGAAAATGCAAATAATCGCAGAAAAAACTCTTAATTTCGTTCAAAGATAGCAGAGAAAAAGCAAATTCTGACAAAGAATCATTGGAAAAACGCGAATTTCTATAAAAGATGGCAGGGAAAACGCGAATTTCGGTAACAGATGGCAGGAAAACGCGAATTTCAGTAAAAGATTCTGATAGAAAATGCAAATTTTGACAAAAAATAACAGAAAAAACGCGAACTTTTGCAAAAAATCTAAAAAAATGCGAATTTTGGCAAAAAACGCGAAAATATTTCGGGCAAAACGGAAAGAATAGTGAAAAAACTAGAATTCTGTTCAAAAACAGCAGCGAAAAAGCAATTTTTCTGTCAAAGAATCGTGGAGAAAATCGGAATTTAGGCAAAATATCGGCGGAAAACGCAAATTTCGGGAAAAGATCGCGGTAAAAATGCAAACTTCGCCTTAAATTTGAGAGAAAAAGCAAATTTCGCCGAAAGATCGTGGAAAAATTCGAATTTTAGCAAAAAATCCCGGAAAACGACACGAATTTCATGAAAAAATAACAGAAAAACACAACGAATCGAGGAAAAACTCAAATTTCGTTCAAAGATAACAGGGAAAAACAAACAAATTCAATTGAAAGAATCGTGGAAAAAACGCTAATTTCAGGTAAACATCGCCGGAAAACGTTAATTTCGGCGAAAGATCGCGGAAAAACGCTAATTTCGGCTAAAGATCGCGGGAAAAATGCTAATTTCGGCAAAAGATCGCGGGAGGGGGGACGCAAATTTCGGAAAAAGATTGCAAAAAAATTGCTAATTTCGGCGAAAGATCACGAATAAAATGCATATTTCGGCTAAAAATCGTGAGAAAAATACAAATTTTGGCAAAAGATCTCGAGAAACATACGTGATTATCTTGCCATATTTATTAACTGATGTTTTGAGTAAAGGATATGAACTGAACATGTGAACCCAGATGCAGAATCGGCGCAACGCTGCGACGCTTATCGCAGACTCTTGGGAAGTTTCTGCAGACTATTTTGCAACTGTTAAAAATTTAACAAAAATTAAAAAATTTCGGTCTTTATTCCAAAAATTCGGTCATAAAATGTATCGCGAATTTCAACAAATAGTCTTCGAAAAGAAATCAATTTCGTCATAGATCGCGGGAAACACGTGAATTTTGTCAAAAGAAGCGCCGAAAAAATGGAAAATTCTTCAAAAGATAACAAAAAAATGACAGTTTTCCTCAATAAATCACGAAAAAACAGAAAATTACCTCAAAAAATTGCGAAAAAACGACAAACTTCTACAAAAAAACCCCGCAAAAATAGGCATATATTTCTTCAAAAAAAATCATAAAAATGGCAAATTTTCATAAAAAATTGAGAAAAAAGGGCAAATTTCCTCAAAAAGTAAAAAAAATGGCAAATTTCCTCAAAAAATTGTGAAGAAATGACAAATTTCCTCAAAAAAAATTGAGAAAAAAGGCAAATTTCTTCAAAAAATCGCAAAAAACAGCAAATTACTTCAAAAAATCGTGAAAAAATCGTTAAAAAATCGCGAAAAAACGGCAGTTTTCGTTTAAAAAAATCACGAAAAAACGGTAAATCTCGTTTTAAAAAATGCGAAAAAACGGCAAATCTCTTCAAAATATCGCTAAAAAACATTAAAAGATCGCGGCAAAACGGCAGTTTTCGTCAAAAAAAAAGTGAAATATCGGCAGTTTTCATTATAAGATCGAAAAAAACTGTCAAATTTCGTCAAAAAGTGCGAAAAAATGTAAATTTCGTCAAAAGATCGCGAAAAACCCGCAGATATTTTCTCAAAGGAAAGGTTTTTCTCCCCCCTTTCCGAACAATGCATGAGGTGTTAAAAAATTTGAGAACAAAGGCAACTTATCTTTAAAAGTACTTTCCTTTTATGTCTATCACAAATATTTGGGGGATTTGAGTGCATATAATATAATGAGAGAGTTTGGACTGTTTTATGTTTTTACTTGTGTTGTAGACTGCAGAAAAAAATTCGCTGTTGGGCATGTGAATTGGACAACTAGCAAAGATTGCTGTGTTTAAAACATTGAATCATAATTATGGACTTAAAATAGAAACTTTCAATTTAAAATTACTTATAATATTTGCATAAATTATTGATTTTTCCCGCCCTTTCCCTTGAAATAAAACAGCATTTGAAAAGTATAATTTCCTTTCTTTTTCTTCTCTTTTTTTTATGTATATAAAATAATCTTATTTAATATAACATAGGTTTAAACACAAGCTATTTTAAGTAATTTCTCATTTTCCCGTTTCACGTGCTTTTTCCTCTTTTTTGTCTTTTTGCAAATGCATGCCTGAAAATGTGTTTAAAATATAACTAAAATCTGAGCCACCGTCCTTTTTTTATTATTATTCGCGACAATCAAATCAGTTGACCGCCACATATATATGTATTATGATCATGGGTGCAAGTTTTCCGTCCACAGGACTGAATTTTGACTTTTAAAAATTAATTCCCGAGGGCGGAATCAGAATGAGACCCCCCCCCCCTCCTTCAAACAACTGCCCTTGTGGCAGACCCAGCTTTGGGACCAAAGTTGGCTCCTATGCTGCAGGCTCAGCAAGAAAAAAGCTGAACTGCCACGGCCTCACAGACTTTTGGCGAAATCTGCGTTTTTCTGTAATTTTTTAACGAAATTAGCGTTTTTCGCGACCAATTGACGAAAATTGCACTTTTTCTCCCACAGCCTTTTTAATGAAGTTTGCATTTTTTCAAAATCCTTTAGCGAAATTCGCACTTTTTCGTCAAAATTTGCCTATTTTCCGCGATTTTTCGTCAAAATTTGCGTATTTTCCGCGATTTTTCGTCAAAATTTGCGTATTTTTCGCGATTTTTCGTCAAAATTTGCGTATTTTCCGCGATTTTTCGTCAAAATTTGCGTATTTTTCGTGATATTTCGTCAAAATTTGTGCGTTTTCTGCGATTTTTTATCAACATATGTGTATTTTCTGCGATCTTTCGTTAAAATTTCCGTATTTTCCTCGATCTTTCGTCAAAATGTGCGTATTTTCCGCGATCTTATGTCAAAATTTGCATATTTTCAGTGATCTTTCGTCAATATATACATATTTTCCGCGATCTTTCGTAAAATATGCGTATTTCCCGCGATCTTTCGTCAAAATTTGCGTACACTGTCAGAAAAATTCGTCAATATACACTAAGTTATCGTTATTTTTTCACAAATAACTTCTGTTCTCCCGGAAAACGTATTTGTTCTGTGAGTTCATTCCGAAAGTCGAAAAATGAGGAAACGAT
Organism: Maratus speculifer; assembly: GCA_964019185.1. NCBI lineage: Eukaryota > Metazoa > Arthropoda > Arachnida > Araneae > Salticidae > Maratus > Maratus speculifer. The sequence goes on from OZ025300.1 coordinate 61,660,022, forward strand.
TCTGTTTATATCTAGAACGCATGCGCATTGGGTCTGTTAGTAATAAATTCGAATTTGTTTTTAAAATGAAAATCAAAAATATTCTATCGATTAAAATGTCTAATTTAGTTTTAAAAGACAAAAATGTTTTCGAATTTAAAAATAAATAACAATTACTTTCTTTATTCGTTCAAAAAATTCGTTCAAATAAAACGTCCATGTTTTTTCTCTAATAATCTACGTAATATATTTAAAATTCACATTTTTATACTATATTAATACTAAACGTAAAAAAACCCAGCCACAGTTTCATTAAAGATGAAATCTTTCCGAGATTAACTACAAAATTAAAAGCTTTTTAACGAAATACACCAAACCACACCCATATGAAATGAACACTTGTATTTTAAAGCAAAATCTTAATGAGAAATCGTGGCGCTGTGGATTAGCGTTGGGCTTGTAATCCTGGGATCGTGGGTTCGATACCCACCTCTTCCGCGTTGATTTTTTCCAAACTTTTTTTTCAAGTGACGGATATTTTTCCTCTTTTGACGGAGAAAAAAATAAACGGAAAATCGTCAATATACAGACAATTTCTGGCAGCAGTGCTGCCAGTACATTTTCTGTGAAAAGACGGAAGTTTTTTTGAGAGTGTATTTTCCGCGATCTTTCGTCAAAATTTGTGTTTTCTGCGATCTTTTGTCAACTTATGTGTATTTTCTGCGATCTTCCGTTAAAATTTCCGTATTTTCCTCGATCTTTCGTCAAAATTTGGGTATTTTCCGCAATCTTACGTCAAAATTTGCATGTTTTCCGCGATATTTCGTAAAATATGCGTATTTCCCGCGATCTTTCGTCAAAATTTGCGTATTTTCCACGATCTTTCGTCAAAATTTGATTTTTCTGCGATTTTTTGTCAACATATGTGTATTTTCTGCGATCTTTCGTTAAAATTTCCGTATTTTCCTCGATCTTTCGTCAAAATGTGCGTATTTTCCGCGATTTTACGTCAAAATTTGCATATTTTCCGTGATCTTTCGTCAACATATACATATTTTCCGCGATCTTTCGTAAAATATGCGTATTTCCCGCGATCTTTCGTCAAAATTTGCGTAATTTCCACGATCTTTCGTCAAAATTTGCGTATTTTTCGCGATCTTTCGTCAAAATTTGTGTGTTTTCTGCGATCTTTCGTCAAAATTTGTGTATTTTCTGCGATCTTTCGTTAAAATTTCCGCATTTTCCACGATCTTTCGATAAAATAGGATTAGTTGACAAAATTAGAGTATTTTTCCGCAACCTGTTCACAAAAATCGTGTTTTCCCAGCAATTTTTTGACGAAAATCGCGTCTTGTTCGTGATCATTTAACAAAAATCGTGTTTTTTCTCGCGATCCTCTGAAGAAAATAGTATTTTTTCCGCGATTGTTTGATGATTTTATAGTTTTTTTTCGATCCTTTGGAGAAATTTCCGTTGTTTCTGCAATCTTTTGAAGAAATTTTCTTAATTTAGCGCCGTTTGACCAGCGTTTTTGTTGTATTTCATCGTTACCCCCCCCCCTACATATAAATGTCAACAAATTTTAATGCATATTTGCATTGATCCCAGGGATAATAAAATTCGTCGCCGAAAGAGCGGAATTCCGCGTTTCCGCGGAAAAGTAGCATGTCTGAGTAAGACACAAAATTGTACTTATTTTGAAAATGACCCGACTGTATTACAAATTTCATCTGTACTTTCAGCAAATTCTCTGAGTCAGATAAATAATTAGATAATCTTTATTATTAAAGATATTTATATATATATAGATAAATAAATATACATGGGATTACAATACTGTTGTAGCATGCATATTTTTAAAGAAAACTTTAAATAACAATATAATAATAAGGAAAAGATGTTACATATATAAAATATTATATTAACAACAGAGAAAATGGCAAAACTCAGCAATGAAGAAAAATACATTTAAATATTATTAAAATAATATATTTAAATATTATTAAGCAATAGAATGTAACTGCAGATTACTAAATCAAGTAAAAATAGGAAGACAATATTATCATTTCTTAAAAAAAGAGCAAATATGTATAGATTCATCCCCATCGCTTCTCATCCATGTAAAATAATTCAAGAAATCATCTAGAATATTTAACAATGTCAGATGTATCAATTCGAAAACTTTCTTCTATCTCAAACATGTTAATCTCTATTACAATGACAAAATTAAAAGATAATCTATGAATAGCATGAGCATTCTTTATGCAGTACACACCCAAGCCTGATAAAGATATATTTATGTGAAAGCATAACAGAATATGAAGTTTGATTAGTTATTATTAGTTTTTAACTTGAATAGCAATGCCACATGTTATATGATTTAAATAAAAACATAATCAACAACAATTTATGTGAAGTTCTAACTCAGTTTGATGAAATTCTGTTCATTAGATCTTCAGGTATGGCTATCACTAAAATCACTAAATTTTGATAAATGTAGCATAATAGCACCATTTTTAACTGATTTGTACTCAGGGTTGGCATGATTTAAATCAGCTGATTTTTTTAAAAAATCATCTGTTTAAATCATTTTTTTTTTTAATGTTGGAAATTAGTTAGCAGAGAAATAAGAAGTAGGTGTAAATAAGTAGCAGGTGTTTTTCTAGTATTTCCATGATTGCTATCAGAAAGAATGTGGCAGGTACAGGTTAAGTGCAGGTGTCCCCCCCCCCCTAATCCTTTAATTCTTTGTTCTTTTGTAATAAACTTTAGACGATGAGGCGAAACACAGAAACACTTTATAAATCACATTTTGTTTGCTAATCTTGACAGACAATTATGTGATTTGAATCTTTTTTATTTCACAAGTTAATAATTAAACAAATACATTAATGTTCACCAAAAAATCGGACACTACGTGCAAGGAACAAGTTTTAAAACTTGCCATATTACACTGTCAAATTTCAATAAAAGCTTACCAATTTTCAAAAAGATTCCGAAACCAAAATGACTAGTTTGTTTAGTATAGTCACAGATTGCAGATGAATGGCGCGTGCATAGTAAATTCCACTTAGTGTAGAGAAAAATAATGAAGGTTTGGCATTCAGTAAAGAAAATTGTCCAAATCTTCTCAACACTGTAGCACATTTTCAAGCAAAAAAATGGCCCATTCCGAAAATTATCATTGCTTGAGAAAAAAATTTCATATATTATCACAGATTATGATTGGTGGAAGTCCTTTTATGTAATGGGAGGTAAAAAAAGAACCAGCAAAATTGAAATTGGATTTATTTACTAAATAACAACAGCCGTGGCTTCATCTGCTGGAGTAGAAAGACAATTTTCTTCTGTTGGACTAGTTCATTCAAGACTTCGTAATAAATTAGGAATGGACAAAGCTTCTAAATTAGTATTTTTGTTCAAACAATTAAATCCCTGATTTATTTCTATTTGCTTAAACAATATTGAAGTAGTTGTGATTTTTATTCCTTAATAAATAGTTTGCATTAAATGAATTTGATTTGTTTAATTTAATTAATTTTTTTAATTTAATATTTTTCTATTCATTTACAACATGTTTATTTCTTATTTAGTGTGCACAATTCAATTATAAAATAATAGAATGGCTTTAGATTAAAGCCTAAATGTTTAATTTTTAGCACCAATCAGTAACTAGAATATAGTATTTTCTTAACTATATAATTATTTTTTATATTATTTTTATAAATTATAAACATTATTTATTCTTTTTTAGTTATTTATTATAAAAAACTGTTCCATGTATTGTAAAAACATAAAAACACAATAATTAAAAATAGAATTCTAAAAAAATCAAATAAATTCGATTTAAATAAAAAAAATCGGATTTAAATCAAATCAAATCAAATCGGATTTTTTTTATTTAAAAAAAAATCATGATTTTTTTCCGACCCTGTTTGCACCATATCCTAATCAACAACTTATGTCAATGTGTAATTAAATCTGAAGTTTGATGAAAACATGTGCATTAGTTCTTGAGACAGAATTATCACAGAAATTATAAAAAATACACCGTAGTAGTGTTTTTATAACAAAAACTAATCAGTACCAACTTATATCAAGGTTTAACTGAAAATAAAGTTTTATTAAATTCCACGCATTAGTTCATCAGATACGCATCCACAAAATTTATTTAATATACTCAGTGGTCGAACTATCTTAAGTGTATGCAATGCTAATGTTTTTTAAAAAATCTGAAATATGCAGAATATCATATAAATTATTTTTTGCAGCTGTTGTACTGCTAATTATTTATGGCATCATAGGTATATATCTATATATGTGTTTTTTCCCCCAAGGCCCTTGGACAAGATTCTTGTTTTTTCCCACAGGCATGAAAGTGGTAAACGAGAAAAAAGGTGGAAAATTTTTCCCATCCATACAACGAGACTAAACTCTTATAATTTAAGTGTCATTTTACCAGCTACTTATCTAAGAAAATTAAATAATTGTATGTATGATGCTGTTTCTTTTTCAACTTAGAAAGTATTAATAATGCTAAAGGTATAAAACCAAACATATCTGATGAAGTAATGTGAAGTAGTCATTAATTTTCCAAAATTACTATTCTGTATAGTTTAGCTGTTAAATTCCCTCTCCCTTTTTAAAAAACAATCTTTCTGCTAAATTGATCTTTGCTTCAGAAATACATCTCACAAAAGGAATCACAGAAATTATCCAAAAGTGTTATATGATTATCATAAAATATTCTATTCCAAAAAGACATTTCCTTTCAGTTTGAGTTCTAGAAATCTAAAAAAGATTCAATTCTTGAAAGACATTTAGATGACTTTCAGATGCTTATATGTAGAAGCTCACCTTTCACTTTATGCCTCATTTGCACAACAATTCATGAACAAACTCTAAGTGTTTGAGTATACAAAATGTCCAAGTAGTAAATTTTCTAATCCCCCCCCCAATTATCCTTCTAAAATTTTCTTTGCATTTTTACATCAATCTAGAGAATGACCAAAATTGCTTTAAAAAAGGTGGAATTCTTCCTTTAGGAGGAACTCTTTCATGCCTGTTCCCATGATCCCTTGGCGAAATTCATGTTTTAAGCATGATTTTTTGAAGAAATTTATAGTCCAGTCAAAATAGACAAAAAATAATGAAAACCTCGGAAAAATTAGCGAAGAGCTAGAAATTTGTGTAGACGTTTAGAACATCATTTCAAATGAAATGCCAAAAATCTTAGTCAATCTGACTGGAGCAAAAAATTTTATTCGAGGTCAAAGATAAAATAATTAGCTTTTTTCAGTTAACTGGTAAATGGTGAGTTTTATCGTAAAAATAATTGTCATAAAAATTGAATATTTCAGGATTTTCTACAAAAATGGTCTTTACACACACCTTCGTCACCTCCTTCATAAGATATTGCAATTTCAAAAATTGTAAAAATTAAAAATTTTAAAAATTATCATATTTTGCATATCTACATTTTCTTGAAAGTAATTCCTTTTGTTAACTGTTGAATGGGATTGATATAAGTAGATATACTAAAATTAAGTAGAATACTGTGAGGTACGGGCGTACTTTATCCAATACACTCGAGGTAAGCTGTGATCAATCTCCCCCTCCCCCATCTCCTCCCACTGAGCAATAGAAGCGCGCGCCGTCCCGTGGTCAAATGGTTCCTTTTTGGAAATGTAATTTTCTTTAGGGATCAATTGCATACTTTTACCTTCCAGTTCGTTTGTGCAGAGATTATTCTGTTTTGTTTAAATAAAAATATCGAAACATTAGTTTGTATACGCTCATTAAAATGTCGGAAATTTGCTTCATTTGTAATTAACTACTAGCATCCCACCCAGTGGCGCAGCCAGAATTCGGTTCTAGGGGGGGGGGGGGGGGTGAGTTTCTGATAAAGATGATCGCCGGTTAATAGAATTGCCGGTTAATGGAATCAGTACTAATTAGAATATTCACTGTACAATGCTTAAATTCAAAGAGCATCTGTGTGGCAGGAAATCATCATTTTTTAGCATGATGCGTCTCAGAAAAGTGATTTAGTTCAAATAACCAATTTTTACTTAACTAATTCATGTAATATGCACTTTCACAATTTTAAGTAGAATTTGCGTCATTTAATTGAATCACTTTATTAAATAAAATCTGATTCAATAAAGCGGCGAATTCCTAAACGTGCCAAAGAATTGCGCAAAAGTTTGGCTTTGATTCATATAAGCGGCAATTATATCGATTTTTCTTAGCGCTGGGAGGGGTTTTAACCCCAAAACCATCCCCTTGGCTGCGCCACTTTCCCACCTTGGACTAGGGCGCGATTAGATGAGCCAACTTTTTGCTTTAGGAAATTTTCGTTTATTTTGTGGAAATAAAGCGAATGAAGAAAATGAAAAGAAAAAAACGAAGGATCGTCGGCTCGTAATATATCGAGTTGTAACAATTTCATTTAAAGATACTATCGCTGAGGTAGCAAAAAACATTCGAATAATTTTGAAAAGACTTTTCTTGTATATATAGGATGTTAATACGATTTAGTTGCTGTTGAAGCTAAGTATACTCTTGATTGCTTTCGTTCTTTCTTGAAGCCTGCAACTGGAGATAATAGTGGATGTCCGGTTTTCTTATATAATCCATCTCCTCGGGTTCAGAAAATATTGATTTGATATTATGTACATTTGATATGTACATAATCATTATGGTCACAACATTATTATAGTATTTGCTGGTTATGCTGATTATTAAAAAAATATAAAAGCGGCAGAACAACATCGCTACTAAATATCTTCTTCTGCTAATATACTTTTTGATCGATTTATGGTTCTTCCGACAAACCAAAAACAATTCCTTTCTAATACTCATAAAAAGATTCGGTTTATTTCAATGTTGTGCGAAAAATTAAATGCTGCTGGTATTTCTGTTAAACAGGCTGATAACGAGGGTGACTTCCTTATAGTTAAAACAACTATAGAACAGTCAAGTACAGGTACAACTATTGTTGTTGTGGAAGATGTTATTTGTTAATCATATAAACTGTACGAACGCCTACTGATAAAACAGTTTATTTCTTGAAACCGGGAAAAGTTCAGATAGAAACGAAAATGTATTCATCGCAAAGTTTGGAATTATATCCAAAGTGTAGAGATCATAGATTATTTTTAGGTGCCATTACTGGTTGTCACACATCGTCAGCTCTCTTCAGAAAAGGTAAAATTCAAATATTCAAGTTATTTGAAAAAAGTAATGACTTAATTTGCTATGCTGAAACATTTAAGAAAATCGACTCTTTTCTGGATATCATTATTGCTAATGAAATTTGTTTACTTCTTGTGATGTACAGAGCTCCTAAAAATATTGATTCTAAAGATAGCTATAGATATCTAAGTTTTGCGAAGAGACCACTCCACAATAAAGTTGTTCAGGTATCATTTCTTCCACTAACATCTAGTGCTGCTCTCCAAAATTTATACCGAGTTTATTTTCAAGTCCAAATATGGTTAGGTAATAAACTTGACCTTGAAAACTGGGGATGGGTATTGAACAATAACGATTTGGAGCCAATTAAAACTCTACTCTCGCTTGCACCATAAATATCGTTCCCTACAATTTTTTTAACTACACAAAGGGTTGCAATTTAAATTATGGGTGGAAAAAACTTGGTGGTTTGGTTTGTTCACCAATTTATAACAATTGTCACGGCCAGTTTTGTTCAAATGTTGCCAGAAATACAACAGATGATGATGCTTCTGACATCAGTGAAGAAATACCAGATCCATCGGATTTCTCAGAGAAATGGACAGGAACTTAGCAACCAGAGGAAGAAGAAGATGGAAATAAAACAAGAAACATAATTTGCAGATGAATAATTAACAAGTAAGATAAATTTATTAAGAGGCTACTTCAGTCAAATTAAAAGATCTGTTCGCTAATGCTAATCTCATGGCAGAAATTTATAAAGATATCTCGGTTGCATTTCAGTGTTTTTAAATGATTTTTTTCATTGGATTCCTAAAGATGGATCTGAATGCAGGCCGTTTTTTACTTTTCCGATTTACGTTGCAGATATTTTTTAGGAGAGTGCTTTCGCTTTCCAAACCAGTTCCGAAAGTGACAGCGTATTCGTAAAAAATACCTGTAAACAAAATCAAAAAAGTATATAACGGCTTGCATACAAATCGATTTCAGCTACCCATTGCAAAAACAATCCTTTAAAAATATTAAAATACAACCGAGACATCTTTATAAATTTTTCTTCATAGGATTAGTATTATTAATGAACGGGTCTTTTCATTTGAATGAAGTAGCCTCTTAAAAGTGTAAAGATTGTTTTGTAGAAAATTTCATTTTTTATAATAACCTATATTTATATAATAACTATGTTTACGATAAAAATTACTGTTTAACAGATATCTGAAAAAACAAATTTTTTGTATATTTGACCTTTGACCTTGAATAAAATTTTTTGCTCCAGCCAGATTGATTAAGATTTTTGGGATTTCATTTGGAATGATATTCTAAACGTTTTTGCAAATTTTCAGCTCTTCTCTAATTTTTCCTAGGTTAAATGTCTATTTTGACTGAACTATTATGCTTTTTTGCTTTCTTTTCATGAAAATCACATTTTTTGTGATGAAATTAACATTTTTTTTTTCCACAGTCCTTTCAAAAAACTTGTGTTTCTTGTCAGTGTTTTTTTTTTTCTTTGACAAAAATCACATTTTTTCGCAATTTTTTGACAAAATTCACATTTTTTTTTTTTTTAAGCAATCTATTAATGAAATTTGCAACTTGCTACGATCTTTTGCCGAACTTTATGCTTTTTTATGCAATTTTTTGTTGAAATTTGCGATGTTATCTCTGAAATTTCGGACCGATGATCTATTGTCTGATAGAGTGAGCTGATTTTTTTTTAGTTGCTCTCTAAAAGTAGGAAAATAAGGGATTTTTACAAATCGTCATTTTTTATTAACTGATTTTCATAAAAAAGTAAGCATTTAATGAATATCAATGAGTAGATATGGAACAAGTACTTCAATTTTGATATTTCTTTATATCATGGAATAGCTTGTTCTGGTGGTTATTCAAGAAGAACTAAAGCATCAATAAAAATTTAAAAACAATTAAAATTAAAAATTTTAACAAAATCCCTTATCATTCAGCAGCTTTTAGAGAGCAACTCAAATTCAGTTCACTCAATGAACTATATTTTTTTTAATTTTCATAATACTCGATTGGATTTTTTTTTATAAATTGTTCCACAGAGTTCTCGATTAAATTATGTAAAAATAATAATTAATAACTGTTTATGCATACACAGATAAAAATTATTTCATACAACTGCTCATATTTTATAAAATATTTATGTATTTTTATTCCAATTGCACTGCATTATTTCTACAATATTTTTGTCAATTTTTCTAAATCTCGGCATTAAATTTAATTGAAAACCCTGTGTGATATAAACTAAAATCACATTCGAGTTTTCTAAATTAAAAAAAAAAAAAAAAAAAAAAAAAAAAAAAAAAAAAAAAATTGTTATATTTCTAAGAATATTCGTGCTATTCTTCCAAAAATCATTAAACATGTAGCACAGTATCCAACAATTTGTATTCTGCAGCAATAGATCATTTTGTGCAGTTTAATTTACAGGGTGATACCAAGTATTCTTTTTTTTTTCTTTGATTTTTTGTTGGCCCCTTAATTGCCCTCTTATCAAATTGGTATTAATAAATATGAGGTTGAACCTTTTCTTTTTAAATCTGAATTTCTAGAAGAATCTGATAAGTATATTTCTAAATTCACAACAAAATGTCAGAAATTGAAAGTGATAGGTCATTAATGGCCATATAGTGTATGTGTATACTTACACATACCTGTTATTTCATTTAATATTTTCTATAGCCAGAGCAGCATGTAAATAATTAAAATTGCAGATGTAATGAATGAAATTATCTTAATTATTGTTGATTTTATAAAAATTGTTTTGAAATTAAAACTTGCAAGATTTTAAAGAGACTTCCAAATATCATGGGTTATTCCATGCAATAGTGCAAAAAATGTTTTCCATTCATATAAATGCTCTAAGTTTCATTTTATTTTTATTTACTTTTACTTTTAGATCTAAAGGTTGTTTATTAGGGACAGGAAATAAAATTTAAAAATAAACAAATTTAATATTTAAAAATGTAAGATGCAGGTAATGGCAGGGATGCCATTCAGAAAACAGCACAAAAGAGGAAATTATGTGTAAAGTAAAATTTACGACATTTTTCACAACATTTATGTGTGAATTTTGTAAATTATATTGTTTATAATAAACTAAATAAAGAATTACAGTTATTATTTTTGTTGTAAACTTTTAATTTATAAGAGTAAGTAAAAATGATTTTTCTTTAGTTCACAGCATTTTACATCAATTAAGGTAACCCAGCAACAGGTTCAGTGAGGAATTTTATCTATTGCATCATTTTAAACCAATTTAAGTAACCCAGCAATAGATTCAATGATTATTCCACGAGTGAATAGCAAAATTTTGCAGGATATTTTTTGGGACGAAAATAGCTGCTTTATTTCATGATCGTTTGACGAAAATCGCCATTTTATTCAGCGATTGTTTGATGAAAATCGCCGTTTCACATCATGATCGTTTGACGAAAATCATCGTTCCACATCGTGATCGTTTGACGAAAATCGCCGTTTCACATTGCGATCGTTTCACAAAAATCACCGTTTTACATTGCGATCGCAAAATAAAGTTCCTATTTGGTAACTTACAAAAAATAACAGGAATTTTTACTAATTTTTGACGAAAATCATCGTTCCACATCGTGATCGTTTGACGAAAATCGCCGTTTCACATTGCGATCGTTTCACAAAAATCACCGTTTTACATTGCGATCGTTTGACGAAAACGGTCGTTTTATTTAGCGATCGTTTGTCAAAAATCGCCGCTTCACATCATGATCATTTGACGAAAATCATCGTTCCACATCGCGATCCTTTGATAAAAATCGCCGTTTCACAAAAATCACCGTTTCGTTTCGCGATCGTTTGACGAAAAATGCCGTTTTATATCGCGATCGTGTGGTGGAAATCGCCGTTTTACATTGTGATTATTTTGATGAAAATCGGCATTTTATTTAGCGACTGTTTGACGAAAATCACAGTTTCACATTGCGATTTGTTTCACAAAAATCACCGTTTCATTTTGCGATCGTTTGATGAAAATTGCTGCTTTATATCGCGGCGTTTGATGAAAATATGTTTTTTTTTTTTTCAATCTTTTAACGAAAATCGCTGTTCTATTTCGCTATCTTTTAACGAAAATCGCTGTTATATTTTGCGATCGCTTGACGAAAAAGGCTGTTGTATTTCGCGATCTTTTAGCGAAAATCGCTGTTTTATTTCTCAATCGTTATTTTATTTCGTGATCGCTTAACAAAAATCGCGAATTCTTAAAAATTAAAAAAAGCAGAAATCCGCCTTTTGGCGGAAAAGTGGCATCCCTGAAGATATACATGCAAACATCATTCCCTCACCTTTCCCCAACCCATACTACCATACTTTATAGCCTGATTTTTTTCCATCCAGAAATAAAAATAATTAAATACACCCTAAGCAAAATAAAGTTCCTATTTGGTACCTTACAAAAAATAACAGGAATTTTTACTAATTTTTAGAATTATTAGATAGTCTATTTAATTATATGTTTCGCCATGTTAGACCATCATTCCGTCACACTTTGCTATTATCTCAAATATACCATCAATAAAGAAGAGCAGCAGTCTGAGCATCCTTCACAGAGAGGAAGCTAATTTGAGTACTTGTCAGTCCAACAACATAAATTGATGGTGTAAGTTTTTGTTAATTTTCTAAAAAAAAATTTCAATCAAAAAATCGGGGAATATTTTTATTAGCAGTCATTCCCTCACACAGAATGCTAAAATTTTTTGTAATTTTTAAAATTTATTATATATTAAGTGCTCTTCTTTAAGGTATCAATTTGGTTTTTTCCATAATTTTGCATTTTTCATGACAATTAATAAAAACATCTTATTTCTTCATTCCCTCACATTTATTGTTATGAGGTAATGATAAAGTAAATGGAGAATATGTACTTTTGTTTAAAATTTTATAATGATTTCTGCTGTTATTAAAATCTTCAACAATTGACCAATTACTTGCAATTTATCCAATTTTATGAAAATTTACATATGTAACATTCAAGTCAGACTACTTGGTCAAATTTGCAGTATTGCTGAGAATAACTTATACATTAGAAAGAAGTTTCGCTTTTTGTATTTCCAATCAGTTTTATTATATGTTGAAAATCTATGCTTCTTGTGATGTCTACTGGTTTTAAAAACATTTATAATGATAAAATGCATTGAAAAGACAATCTAATTATATCTTTGAGAATCAATTGGAATGTCTAGATAAAAAAGTTTTTAATCCTGAAAAATCCATTGCCTAAAAAATTAAATCTTTCTTTATTTACTTTACTATCACCTTTTAGTTTTGTTTTTATCTTTATCTAAATAATCACAAAACCTGATTGCTGTTAAAACGTTTTCTTGTCTGAGGTCCTCTTCCTCCCCCTCCCGATCGTAACGATTTTCCCCTGTATATCATGCACACATGCCAAAGTGAGAGAGGAGGCGAGAGAGAAGAAAGGTAGAAACATGAGCCGGTCCCAAGGTCTTATTCTAAAAAGAATAAGATTTACTTAGATTTTAATAAAAACCTTGAGCCGGTCCGGCCTTTGCTGATAAATGATCCTGCACATTTTGTCAGTTAATACAGTAGGGGGGGAAGGAACGTAAAAACTCTCAATTTCGACGGCGTTTTTATTCTATAGGCGCCCTCTGACTTAGTTGTCTTTCGTAAATGTTGATAAGCATTAAGAAATGACTGTAACTTTTTTTTTTTTTTTTTTTCATGCAAGCGTCAGGATGGATCTACAAATTTAATACCAAATTGTGAATAATGAATGCTGATGATAGAGAGCAAGTTTAAATTTTAAAATTTCAAATAAAACGAATCATTAATAAATAAAGCAAAGTATTACAAAATTAAAAAAGACAAATATTCATACCCTACGAGGAAATCGATTATTTTGAGGGTGATAAGGCTGCTTATTATTATCATTTTTAAATATCTTTCGCTTATAAAAAGTTTTCTTTTGCGATCTGTAATCTTGAAATGTAGAGTAATTCATTTTATTTTTATGTTTACAAACATAAGAAAGCTTTCGGTTTTTCTTACAAATAACAGTTACAGTTAAGTCGTACTTCCAATAATAGTTGTCAATTAATTACATTATTACAAATCTCTGATACTGAGTATTTCTTATTCAATAACTTAAAATACTGCCATTGTTTCTTTATTTTTTAAATATCAAATCTTCAGAAAGCCAAAAGCTGGAAAATATTAATTTATAAAAATGAACGCAACATGATTTGTTTGTACGTGAGTCGAATCACGATGTGAGCAGTCAAGAGTCGTTCAACAATGTAAACAATTGGCATCGGGATCAAGATCCACAAATTATGTGTTTATTTTTTACCTGAACGTATTTTTTTTTATTTAATTAGTTTATAATTTACTTATAACAAACCTGAAATTTAATTTTCATTGTTCGAGGAATAAATAATGGCACAGATGTCATGTCACATACACACCAAATTAGCGCGATTCAATTCAATGCTCACATGTTAATCCGACTACTGTTGTTTAGTTATTAATAAACTGATTATTTACTTTTATTTTCTTTTTTTAAATGATATTGTTTTGTTCTACATTCATTAATTGAACTATTTTTGTTTAATATTATTTACTTTTTGAAACAATAGAAAACAACTAAAAACATACATGTAACTGGTATTTGAAGACTAAGTTTTCATTAAATTGCCATCAGAAAAAAATCGCGTCAATGTAGTGCGTATGTGACATCTGTGACAACATAATGTACATATATAAAAGCATCAAGAAATTAGCTAGCTACCCATCATCATCGAGTAGCTAGCTGCCCTGCAGAAGTGAACATTTCTTATACTATGGCCTTTATGTGCAGTAGGCTTGCTTAGTGGTAATGATAGATTGAATTACTTATATTACATTTCAATAAAAAAAGCTAGGCTTTGAAAAATTCCTTTTATAAGATTTTTAATTTCTTTATAAAAAAGTTTCTACTAAACAATATTCTGAATTTTTTTTCAGTTTAAGTTTAATAAAATGTCAAAATACTTAATTAAATTTTAAGAACAATAATAAAGTTTGGAAATTTTATTAAAAAAATATTTTATTTGCCAATAAAATGTGTATTAATGAGCATTTGATTATTTTATATTGCTTTATATAAGATCATTTCATAATAATTATTTGTTAACTTTTCACACTACTTTACAACTTATTTATTTATTTATTTACTGTAATAAAGCACAAGAAACTTGCTCGGTAAATCTGTATGTATAGTAAGATATCTTACAAATATACATAACATGGATTACTTTTTACCCATTAAGTTTTTATATTATGTAAATATTTCCAAAAATTTTGATTTTAGATGAATTACATAGATGAATTCTATGTCAATTCACCCACAACATGATGCCCAACATCACAGATTTTGTTTTTATTATTGTAAATAGTTATAAGAAAGAATCCCTCTCCTCAAGTAATAACAATATGTCTATGGGCACATATTTGAGCTACCTTAAGCATGGAAATGTTTTAACCCGGGAGAACTCGATATGAGAATTTCTCTCACAGTGCCCAATTCTTTTCTTTTACTTTACAGTCACTTAATATCAATTTTTTTGTTTGGTTTAGTACTTATATTGAAAAAAAAAAGTAAAGTCCTCAAAATCACATTTTGAAATTTTATTAAAATGAAAAATAGTCTTAAAACGGGTGCAATGGAGAAAGAAAATTTCATGCGTGAGTTCTCACGTGTTAATAAACATGTTAAAAAGAATCTTTTTTGAAAGTATTTTTACTGAGTGATTTGATGTCCCTATAAAATTAGAATTTTCCATAGGCAAAATATGAATTTCAAATGAAATTTTTAGCAGGTCTTTTTTTATTACAAAATTAGTTTTAGCTCAATTAGAGCCCTAAAAAAATATATACATTATTTTTTAATTGATAAATCCACATTAGAGAAAAAATTAGAAATTCAATCTCTTTGATTAAAGATAAAGCTTTTCATTTATTTTAAGAAACTGAAAAAGAAAGATATTGAGGTTAGTACTTAAAGGGGCTGCTTTACTAGAACTCTCTTACGAAATCCTATGCTAACTCACATAACGTAGAAGCATGATTACTCATTACCCAATATAATTAACACTAAAACCGCCAGCTATTTTATTCAAATTTTATAACAATTGTTTGACACCAGAATTTTTATTTAGAACTATTTAACTTATTTAAATTAGCCTATATTTGTTCTGCACGTATTTTATAAATCTTATCAAGAAGTTTCTGGTTCGAATCGGCTATTTTCAATTTGACAGGGGGTCATAATGACCCCTAATGACGGTTCCAGTGTTAAAAAATATAGTTTTCACTCAAACGGATTCAAAATTTTAAAGTGTGCAGATATTTTTTTCTGATTTAATGATTTATTATTTAAAAAAAAAATAGTTGTTACTGTACAAACTCTTTGCAATTTTTATGAGTCATAAATATAATTGTTTTGTAACACCCATAAAAAATTCCCCTCTTTTTTGAATGAAACTCAAACCTATATGTTACCCCAGGTAGGGGCGCTTAAAAGCAAGAAATTAAGATTTTTGCAAAAAATTACTATTCGTAAATAGTGGAATTTTTTTTTATAAATTTATATCATGTGTCATAAATTATCTTAAAGTTTCAAATAGATCAATCTTGAATTTCTGTTATAATTCCTGATTTTGAATGCACCTTTCCCTCTTCTGCCCCCAAAATGTGACTTTTTTATGAATTTATATCATGTCTCAAAAACTATCATAATGTTTCAAACAATTTCAGCAAGAATTTAACAATTTTACAAAAATTACTATTAGAAAATAGTAGTATTCGACATGGCATCCTTTTTCTTAAATATTTATCATCATGGTTTATTATGTATCCAACAGTTTCAAACAGATTGCGTAGTGATGGTAATATTTAATTAGCAGCTATAACAGTAAGAAACACCGAGTTTTTAAAAAAATTTCTAGCAGTCCCTTCCTCTCCCCACTTTATCCTAAATTTCAAGTGCCATGATTTATTTAAGCTTTTTCTTATGTTTATAAGGGTTGGGTTTTTTCATTCACAACAATTTTGCCTGAACTGATCTGTGTGGAAACCAATATCTGTAACAAATTACAAATGGATATTTTCATAAATTTGAAAGGTTTCATCTGATTAAAAAAAAAAAAGGAATATTCTTAAACAAAATGAAAATTTACATCTGATTCCAGAAAAATCCAAACTCTAAAATGCATATTTAAAAAGTTTTTGTTCCCGTATAAAAATTTTGAGTTTACCAGTGCACCTGATATTGAAATTGATGCAAGGAAAGAGAATAAATTTTTAATATTTGAATAGAAATTCATAAATTGGGCCACAGACATGCTTTTTAGAAAATATGAAAGTAGATTTTTTTCTACGTCTAAGTGTGCAAGTTTAGAATTTCTGCGATATCTAGGAAAAAAGTTACAAATCCCCCAAAAATCTCCTAGTAACAGATGTTACATGATAGTGCAGATGCGATAAAATGATTTCAATTCTTCTCAGACACTATACAGTACAGATCTGTACAGTTTGAAAAAATGAATGAAATAAAATGAATTTTTAATCCATTTTTAAGGATATTTCGAGAAATAATGGGGCTGTAAAATTAAATTTTAAAATTTCAGAAAGCTCTCTCAATTCCACGTTCTCTCGTGCCACTTGCATGTTCGTGGCTTTTTTAAAATGAAAGATATCGCCTTTTAAAAATTTGCCTAGTACATAAATTCTGTTAAATTGACATTTGCTTTTGATCCAATTAAATTGAAATTCATTAAAAAAGAGGTTTTTAATTAATTTTGTCACTAATTATTGCCAGATTTTTTTTGAGACAGCCATATTCGTGTGCACTAAAAAATTAGCTTCTTTAAATACATTTTGTGCCTTTCTGTGTCAAACAGGAAAAAAGTTTTTCCGGCTTCAAAAGGTTTTGCACAGGGACAGACAGACAGACATTTACGACTATTAATAGAAGTAACATAGAATTGATATAAAAATAAAAAAGTCAAATTTTGTCCCTACATCTGAATTGAAAGTTTCATTATTTGCATCTGTAAATCATGTGCGAATTTTAGGGAGTTACAGATTTGATAAAGTCTACTGCAGTTGTAAATTGATGGTGACAGTCCCTGCTGCAATATAGGCTATTTTTATGTTAGTGCCAATGCCAACAATGGATTGCAGAAGCAAAAAATTTTCTACAAATGCAACTCTTAATAATGAAGTGGCTAAAAACTTGAAATTTGGTTTGGTAGCTACTTACACGATAAATGCTCTCTAAGAACAGTAGATAAAAAAAAAAAAATAGAAATTTAAAATGGGTGAAAATGCACAAAAAGCATTCTAAATTACAATTTTTATGGAATTGTTGAAAACAGAAACTTGGAATGTCAGATACATATAAGATGTAAATTTCTTAAAGAACACATTTTAAAGAATTCCAAATCTAAAAGCATGAAATGGACAAAAAAGAGTTCTCAACTCATTTCTATGAAATCTCAGGAAATACACCACACTGATTTTAAAAGTAATAGTTGCAAATTGATGGTGATCTATATTTTATGTTGGTGTCACAATCACTAAGGTGTTTCAGGGATAAAAACATTCTGTAATTGCAATTTTTGTGAAACTGAAGGAGCCAGAAATTTGAAATCTGAGATGGTGGTTATTCATAAAACATAAATGCTCCCTAGTTTAAAAAAAATTACTTAAAAGGCGTGAGAATACATGAAAACCATTCTAAAGCTTTCTAAATTAAGATAAAAACATGAAATTGTCAATACTGAACATTTTCTAAAAACTTTCAAATTTAAAAGAAAGGTAAAATGAATGATAAGCATTCTAAAAAGTTCTATATTATGATTTCAATAGAATCTCAAGGATATCACATTGATTTGAAAAGCAATGGTTGTAAATTGATGGTGGCAAATGACAGTTCATGCTGAAACATAGACTATATTTTATGTTGATGCTACTACCATCATATGCGGCAGGCTATTAAAGCTTGTAATATGGCACGTTGATTTCTTTTAAGATATATATGCTAAGAATTAGTTTCAGAAAGTTTAAAACTTTAAATTAAAACTGAAAAGGGTGTAAAAACTTTAAAATACATTTTAAATTATCGTTTATTTCAAATTAGTTTTAATTCTTTTCAACTTAAGCTTTATTTTCTCCTGATGCAGCATAATAATGAAGATTAGTCTAACTCTGGCTTAGTTAGTAATTTAGTCATTTTTTTAACTATCAATAACACTAGAAATAATTTCTCCTAATAAAAATAGGCACACAAAATACTACTTGGCATATTTCAACAACTGCTAAATCAAAACTACGGGTTTTGCTAGTATTAAATCCAGATTTCTGAATTTTGTTACTTAGCTTTCAAATGTATTATACTAACTAACTAATAAAAGAATATTCTAAAGAGAACTTTGTTCCATTTTTGCGATTTTTTGTTTTGATTCCAATATTTTTTGTTCTGCAGACACATTTTTATTTTCTTTAGTAGAATTTATTTTCATTTCTCTAATAAAAAATTACAAAACACTCACTATACATTTAATCCCAAGCTCCTATTATTCAAAAAGTAATACATTAGTTTCAGTTGCTTATTTTGTGATAAGTCATTAAGTACTAACCTCAATCATTTTTGAATTTCTGCATCTCGGAACCTATAAAGATAAATGTATGAAATTTAGGATGCTGTGTAATAATTATTTTTCTACATGTGTAAAATTCCAGCTTAAAATTTTGAATTATCTTCTGAGTTACAGGGAAGAACCTAAATAATTTTCTTAAAGAGCAAGTGTTAAAAAAAAGGAATTTTTTTAAATTATATATTGCAGGTCCTATGTAAAAAATATTTTAAATTTAAGATTCTATATGTATAACTCAAAAGATATCTGTAAAATTTCAGATTAAAATCAAAAGTATCCTTTTAATTACGATAGGAATCAATGCTGGTTCAAAACAAAATTAAATTTCAAATTTAAAAAATCATATAAACATTCGTTCAACTGTGGATTTTATCTTTAATTTATGTAACCACACTACAAGGCCAAAGTTATGTGACACTTTCAAATTTAGACATTTTATCAAATATCTAAAGGAATACTTGACAAATTCTCTAAGAACAAGAAAATTATAAGGAACATGTTTGATCTCATATTTTTCAGTGAATTTTTAGTCACAAGGACAAATAAGGGATCAGCAACAAATTGAATTTACAAATATATGTGATCATTCTGTAAAATAAAATGCTTAGATTGATCTGAAGCTAAAACATATGGCTATGCAGATTCTGTACAATTTGACTTATTTAGGGTTTAATCTAGGACTAGCCTAAAAGCTAACTGAAAACTCTTTTTACTCCAAAAACATTTAGTGGGTCAAATAACGACATCTAAAAAAAAAAGGCCATATCATTTTCATTTTATTGCTCCACATTACATAAATCTGTTACTGTCATATCAGGAAAAAATGTCTTATTGCGTTTGCAACTTGCTTCAAAAATTGCCTATCCTCTTTGAGCGAGTATTTTAAGACTTTTGTTCCTGTCAGGTAAAGACACTCACAAGCTAATACTAAACCCATGGGGAGGTCATTTCCTACTACCTCATTTGTTTTTTGTCATTTTTAAATTATTTTCTTTTCACACTGGATAGCTGAGATCCATCTCCACATTGCCTTTTTTTACTTTCCGATTTTGGTTTTAGATACTTTTTTAAGTTAATTTCACTTTCAAAAGCAGTTCTGAAAATGAGAGTATCATTATGAAAAAATATTTATCATTAGCTTGCCAGTGTCTTTACCTGAAAGGAACAGGAGCTTTAAATACTGTCCCCTGAATCCTAGGACTGAGTGCTGATACAAAAATTGCAACTGTTTTAGGTATATATTTTTTAATAGTTTGTAAAGTCCCTTTATATTTAAATGCTAATATTTTTCAAAAGATTTCTTTGACATATTTAATCTTAGAAAAATAAAATGGAAAAAACTATTAAATATTAATGGTATTCAATGGACTGTACTGAAAAAAAATCCATCTATGACAACTGCCATCTTTGTGTCAGTGCTCAGGCCTAGTATTCAGAATATAGTGGTCTTAAAACAACATGATGTTATTTGTATCAGACGCAACTCCAGAATATGACATGGTAAAAACTGAGTTGTATATCAGGGTTCATACAGAGTTGGGAAGAAAAAATCCAAGGAGTACATAAAAAATCCAAGAAGTCCAAAAAATTTTAAAGACTCGCCACTTTTGTTGTTATTTATGTGGCATGCACTTGCACAGCCCCGATTCCACAGGGATTCTGCAAGTTACCGCCCTGCAAGAAGGGGGGGGGGGGGTATTCGCGATCTTCAGACGAAATCGGTGCTTTCCCACAATCTTCAGATAAAATCAGCGATTCATCTGCGATATTTTAGCACAATTGGCAATTGTTTGCGATCGTTTGTCGAAATCAATGGGTTTTTTTGCGATCTTTAGATAAAATCGGTGTTTTTCTGTTTTTCTATTTTATGAAATCGATGTTTTTTCGAAGATTTTTAGTCAAAATTTGCATTTTTATACTATCAATTCTCGAAAACGCCATTTTATTCCCGCAATCTTTTGACGAAATCGTCATTTTTTCCTGCGATTTTTTAACGAAATTGGCATTATATCCACAATCTTTAGACGAAATCGACGTTTTCCCGCAGTCTTCAGACGAAATTAGCGTTTTATCTGCCATATTTCCTGACACTTTGGTGGCTATTAGTATGATCCCAACCAATCCAGGGATGCCGCTGGACTTGAAAAATCCTGGGTCCCTTTTTAACAAAAGCGGGTCCCCACTAATGAGTCATATTTTTAGATGCAAAAATTGAACTTGTTCATTTGCATTAGAAAAATGAAATTCAATAATTATTGTTTTAATAATAAATAAAAATATAAAACCAATATTAATTGTTTTTAAAATTGAGAAATTTTCTTTACTTTTTTAAAAATAAATTTGCAAGATACAAATTTAACTATAAAATATTGAACATTTGAAAGTAGAAGATAACAAGTATCACTATTGTTTGCATTTCTTTAAAAAAAAAAGGGGGGGGGGCAAGACTGATTTATAGAATAATATAATTATGCTTTTTTTAAAAAAATACTAACCGACTTCAATAAAGAATCAAGCTTGGCGACAATTTGGCGCTAACGCATATGAATGCATAGTTTTAATATGCTTATGATTTGAAAACGGTTGCAACAATGAAAAGTTATTTGCGACAAATCATTATTTTTTTTTTTTATCAAACCCACATTTTTTATTTAAAAATATTCTAATCATCAGAAATTAATGAAATTAACATGGGGCGGGCATCTTATACTTTCAAACAAAAAAAGAATTATCAAAATCGGTTCATTTTTAGGGAAGTTATGAATGAACAAGAAATACATACAGATCGAAATCATAACCTAATCCTTGAAGTCGGCTAAAAAATATCTTTTATCGGTGTAAGAGTGATACTAGCCTGAAATTTTATTTATTTATTTTACACACACATCTGACTTGTACGCTCGACATGAAAGCCTGCGATTACCTGAAAAATGAAGGCTTTTAATTGGATGACTGCTTCAAAAAATTTTGGAATTTTAATGTTTTTATTTTTAAAAAGTTCTAATTGCAAGAATTTGATAAAATTGAAATGGGACCATGTGGGCATCTTACATTTTCTAACAAAAAAAGAATTATCAAAATCGGTTCATATTTACGAAAGTTATGCGTGAACAACAAATACATACAGGTCGAAATCATAACCTCCTCCTTGAAGTCGGTTAAAAAGACACTTTTGCTGAAAAAAAAAAAAGAATACTTTTGTTGAGTAAAGTGTTGAGACTTTTTGTTTAATGAATGAGTGTTTTCCTGACTTGCATTTACTCAGTAAGACTTGGAGCAGTCAAAAATGGATAGTGAATCACAAAAATCCGTTTTTAGAGCAGCAAAAAAAATAATTTTGAAGCAAGAAAATTAGCTTTTGGAACAAAAAAATTTACTTCAGGCATTAATGTTTTTTTTTTTTTTTTTTTTTCCGTGCCCTTATGACAAAATTTGAGTCTTTTCACGATCTTTTGACGAAATCTGCCGTTTATTCAGGATTATTTTTCACTAAATTTACTTTTTTCGAGAATTGTGTTTAATGAAATTTGCCGATTTTTCACAAATATTTTGACGAAATTTGCCGTTTTTTCGCGATTTTTTGAGGAAATTAGCCATTTTTCGAGATTTTGGACGAAATTAGTCATTTTTTTCGCGAATCTTTTGAATAAATCTCTCGTTTTTTCGCGATTTTTTGACGAAATCTGCCGTTTTATCGCGAATTTGACAAAATTTGTTGTTTTTTCGCACTTTTTTGAGGAAAAATGCCGTTTTTTCCCGAAATTTGTGACAAACATAGCCATTTTTTCGCGAATCTTTTGAAGAAATTTGCTTTTTTTCGCAATTTGTGACAAAATTGGCCATTTTTCGCGTATCTTGACTAAATCTGTTGTTTTATCGAAAAATTTTGACAAAATTTGCTACTTTTCCCAAATTTTTTGACAAAACTTGCCGGTTTTTCACGATTTTTTGACGAAATCCGTCGTTTTCGCGTATTCTTTGACAAAATTTGCCGTTTTATCGCGATTTTTAGACGAAATTTGTCGTTTTTTCGCTATTTTTTGAGGAAATCTGCATTTTTTCGAAATTTTTTGAGAAAATTAGCCATTTTTCTGTGAATCTGACGAAATTTGCGAAAAATGGTCCTTATTTCGCAATTTTTTAACGAAAGTCGCCATTTTTATGCGTTTTTTTTTAACGAAATTACGCGCCCCACGGGACGCGTAAGAGCTATTTTACTGCGTCCCATCGCCTATTTTTTGCGTATTTTACGTGCTATAGCGCATCCGCGGCATCCCTGCAATCACTGCTGTGCTTCTGATGAATGACGTGCATAAAGGGATTACCGTGCGTTTTACAATCGCGATTTTTTTTTTTTCTTTTTTGGGAGCAATATCGCTTGCGTGCAAAACCGCAATACAATTTAAAGAGTTTCTAAGGAGTATTTTGTTTATCTAAGTAGTTCTAAGTACTACTTGGGAACATTTTCATTTCTAAGTAGTTTCTAAGGAGTCCAAGGAGTCTGTGTGAACCCTGTATATGCACATATGGCACGCTAGCTCTGAATCATCTATATATCAGATATCAGATACATACAGATGCTTTTCATATTTGAGTATTTGTTTCCTAGTAACATAACAAATGAATGCTATGAAAAGTTTAGTATGTAATGGTATAGAGGAAATTAAGAGTTTGTTCATTTTATTTTCATTCCCACTTCGGGGAAAAAAAAAAAAGAAAGAAAGACAAGTTGAATGTAGATTCTGCCATTGCAGAATTCAGTTTCGCCTCCGATAAAAAAAAAAAAAAAAAAAAATCGATACAAGTCTTTTAGAAGGGCGAACTAACTTTTTCTTGTGTTTATCAATATAATAGCAAACAGAGCAACGTGAAATACCCAATTGATTAGCAATTTCTCTCTGAGACATTGGAATTGCGGAATAATAAAGAGATACAATTTGACGTGCTACTTCTTCATTGACTAGATTCATCAAAAACGAATTTTTTCTTTAGTTTAAACACTTTTTTATAGACTCTGAGAAAAAGGAAATGCATTTTAACAATAAAATTGTATGAATGTCTCGTTTTAACGGCCAGATTACGAAACTAGTCGTTGGGAGCCACCGTAATACTTACCCATCATGGATACGCATTGTATAATATGTGAAAACTATTTATAAAATGCATTGCAATTCCAAGACAAAATTTAAGCGTATATTTAAATATTCTTATTATACATAGTAATGCTCCATTAATGAATTGCTGATGAACCCATTTCGACGAATTATGTAAAATACCAAACTACACAAGTAGTACCGGATTGCGTAAAAGAAACATCCTTATAACTCTAAAAACAATAATCATATTAACTAACAGTTTACTGCGTCAGATTAAGCGTCTCATTTCCAATTAAAACATATCTTTGAATTGAAATTTGAAGAAAATACAGGGTCATGAAAAATCAAAGAATGTGAAAAACAGAATTACAGATATCTCGGCAACTATTTATCCGACCGACTTCGTTCTTGATGCAAAATTTGTGTTATTTTATTGCCTTTTACGTCCTTTTGTTAAAATAAAAAAAATCGAAAATTTTTATATACATTTCATCAGAAAGAATTTTTCGAGAGTCCGAAAAAGATAGTTCTGGATAATCGAGGTTACTGATATTAAATAGGCTTCATCCTATTCTTACTTACTAAGTACATACAAAATTTTAAGTCTCTATCTCCATTTGTTCGTGAGATAGAGCGTTTACAGACCGATAGACAGACGGCAATTTTTTTTTTCTAAAAATATGTTTTTCGGAGTTTCCAGTATCTGAAACGTGTAAATCCGTCAATTTTTTTTTCGATTTTCAAAACGAGACTTACCCTATTAACACTAATTACCCTATTAACGAGACCTTACCCCTTGACTTGCAAGACTTACCCTATACTGCGTATGATAGGTAAGTAAAAGTGGGCCACAATTTTTGACACAACACTTTTTAGCTTGTATGAAAGAAATAGCATCGGAGGCTAAAACAAAACTAATCTCATTTTTACTATGACATTATTTTCACTAACTGAAGTCATCTGAAAGTAAAATCTCAATCTCAGTGTCCATAATGAAAAGAAATATTGAAATGTAATATCGTTATGAGTAAAAATGCGATGTTTTAAATAGTGACGTCATTTTCTCTTCAAATGTTTTTTAAAAGTTACTGTTATTAGCAATATGAAAAAGGCGTCCGTAATAACATTGTAAATCCCATTTATCTGGTTGCTGAATGACATCATTTTCCTCATTTGAAAATTTTCTTATTTTGCTTTAGACATTAATTTTTATCATAAATTATTTTCTGTTATTTTATTTACATTATTAATATTATTTCTCAGAAAAAAAATATATTTTTTACCTCAATTAGTGCATAATTATACGCAATCCTTTTATTGTGGTTAAATTTTACGAAAACAATTAACTTTTTTCTTTTAAATGCGAGGACATGTTCACTGATGAGATCAAGTTTCTGATAATGGAAAATAAATTTTTATTATCGAGAGAAAAGCTAAACTGAGTTGCCACCATTTGAAGAAATATCGTAAAAAACATTTAAAATTAAAAATAAAATATAAAAATGGAAATAAATTAAAAAATAGCTAAAAAGGGCACAACTACAAATAAATAGCTTTCATTAAAAAAAATAATTATCAAAATCGGTTGAGTAGAAAATTCAGGGATGATGACACGACATTTTTAGCTTGTCTGAAAGAAATAGCATCGGATGCTAAAAAGAAATTGTTTATGAATGGAAGTTGTTCAGGTGAATTCTGGCTACAAAGTGTTAAGAAATAAAATTAACTGATTGTATTTTTTTATTCTCTCTCTATATATAAAAAAGACATTATTGACATGTTTCCCCAATGTGACTTCTTTGTATAAATTTGTAGCAATACTTAAATTCTCTACAGCAGATTATGAAAAGGGATTTAGTTTCCTGAATATAATAAAAACAGACTTGAGAGATAGACTGACAATCAAGAATTTAAGTAACTTAATAATAATTCTTTTTTTCTTAAAGGTTAGTTTAAATTTTTTTTTTCATTTAATTTTTTTTTTTTTAATTTTATTTTTTTTTTATGTGTAAATTTTGAAGGGTCAATCTTACAAGGTGACATATTGTTTGTATATTGCATAATTAAAAATAATACTTCATGCATATAAAAAATTCGTATAAATGAAACATTTTTTTTTTTTTTTGCTCAAGCTATTTTTATTTGGCTAAAAGTTGTCGGCTGTAATAAACCAAAAAATTAGAGCTCTCTTTTAACTAGATTAAACTCTACTTATTTGTATGAAAAAAGTACTATATTCGTGGAGATGTAAATATTTCCTTAAAAAATTTATTTTGACATTTTTGTCTGAAGTAATATTTAATAGACCATGTCCAAAAGAAAAAAAAATTGCATAATTTTGTATTTAACAATATTGCAATTTATATAAATAGGACAGTTAACTATCACAAAAATTCAGAAGGATACCAGGAACAGAAAGAGCTGAATCTCAGTCGTATTCTAAAAAGTACTTGGATGATAGGTAATTTTCCACAAATTTTCATTTTTAATTTTCTTTCGTGTTATTTTTAATAGATATATTTTAATTCTTTTTGCAAGAACTCGCTGATTAAATCCATTAAAAATACAAAGAAACTATTGATCAAAATCAAAGTATTTTTCCAAGATTTATGTGTGGAAGTACATTTAATACAGTTGGAAGTAGTTAATAAAAAAATGGCAACTAGTGAAAAATCCCCTATCATTTGCAGTTACTTTTAGACTGCAATAAAAATTCACTGGACCATATTGCTAACATTTTCTGAATTTTCATGATATTTGGCAGTTTATTAATATAGATTAATATATTTTATACAAAATTTTTTTTTTTTTTTAGTTATATGTGCACTCACAGTTAAATATTCTTTCATATAAATGTTCATATTGCAGGAAATATTAATCATGTTTATATTCTAATTACAGTATGTTTTTTCTATTTTATTTTTGTCAAGTTTCCAGAAATTGACATTAAAATTGGTCAAAGAACATTCTTTTTTTTATTTTTTTAAGAAACTTTTGTATTTCCAAGTGCTATTCTTATACAGATAAACACACTTATTAAATAGCACTACTACTACAAATCATTTTTTATGTTTTACTTTACAAGGTGATCACTTTTTAAAATTTATAATTCAATTTGTTATTAGACTTGTACTTGTGACCACACATTTACTGGAAAATACGAGTCATATTCTTTACATTCTTGAAACTTCAGAAGAAGTAATTAAGTAATTCTCTAGATATTTGACAAAATATCTGAAATCAAAAGTGTCTAATGACTTTTGGCTATACTGTATATTTTACAATAAAATTACAAAAATTCATATTAAGAAAAGAAATCTTGGAACAAATAATGAAGTTGTTAAGCAAAATGTTAAATGAGATCTTCAAAAGTGGAGTTATTTTAAGTAGTATTCTTAAACATACTGCAAGAACTGCACAATATACATTGTATCATGAACCCTGAAACATTCAGTTTGAATGACCAATCATTTAATAGTTATCTGCTTACCTACTTAATATTTAATTCTTATTTAATATCCTATTTAATACACTTAGATACATGAGTTTTTACAATAGTTTCACCAGCATAACTTTCATTTAAAATTTTTCTTGGCTCTCTACTATTTTAAACAGGTTCTTACACAATTCCCTTACTTTTCCAGATTTTTCCTGACTTTTTTCAATAAAAATTCGGCTTATATATTATTGTAAAACACTCTACAGTGGACAACTTTGATTTAGATAAATGCTTAAAAAAAAAAAAAAAAGGTATGCACTGTATGAAATTTCAGATTTTTAATTATTTTCATATTATGCTATCTACTTATAATAAAAAGCGTCTTCAGAAACTGTAGGAACGGTTCCGGCATAAGCCACTCCATATTGGATATTGACTGCAGCTAGATGCCACGTTAGGCTTAGCTGAAAACAAATGCTAAAATGATTGTTTTAAAATTTCTTACATTTGAAATAATGTTTGTTCAGCATATTTTCATAAAAAACCCAATTATAATACATAAAGATAGCAACAGAAGTGTGAATTGATAAGTTTTTAGTCATTTAAAAGTATGATTGTAATTTATCGGCTCAAAGCGCCTTTTTATGCTGATCTCACAAAACTTTAGTGCTGCCATCTATGAACTAACAAAGGACTCGCAAACCTGTTTTTAAACGGTTGTCCTACATAGCTATTGCGGACTTTTTAAATTTAGTTTTATTAATTTTTTTAAGATGCTAGCATAAGACGCTTATTTTTTAAATTTTGTTTTCTATTATAAATAAAATAAACTTCCCCCCCCCCCCTCAAGTTGTAATGGATATATCACATATTATCATAGTTGCATTAGTATAATTGAAAATTATGCTTTCTACATCCTCTTAAATCAAAATTTTATCTGCTTTGATGTAATTAATATATTTAGTGCATGATATGGAATGGATGACTTATAGATGTGCACCATAAACTTATTGATTTTTTTCGCGCCAAAAAGCCGTTTTCGAAAACGATCGCAAATTGAAACTCCATGGGAAACCCGTTTTTAAATACAGCGATCACTTTCAAAACTCCAGAAAATTGCATTTTTGTAAATATAAAAAATGAATAATTTACACTATGTCATGCAGCCCCCTCAGGCCCCTGTTTTTTTATTTTTTATTTATTTATTTATTTATTTATTTTTTTTTTTTTCAGGAGAAAAAATATAAAATATTTAAGTGATCGCCATATTCCAAAACGAATTATTTTGCTAATAATAATGTTTTATTTTGCAAATTATTATTATAGTTGTAATAAATACTGCTCTTGATTTTGAAATTAAAATTTGTTCAAAAACTAAAAATCAAACAAAAAATAATAATAATAAGTTTTTATTATTTGTATTTCTAGAAATTTATTGCTATCTTTAAAATGTGCTTTTCTACAATACAAACTTCAATAACAAAATCTTTATTCTGTTTGTTTGTATGAAGTATTATGAAATATTTTATCTGCTTTGATGTAATTAATATATTTAGTGCATGATATGGAACAGATGACTTATAGATGTGCACCGTAAACTTAGAGATTTTTTTTTTTTTTTTTTTTTTTTTTTTGCGCCAAAAAGCTGTTTTCGAAAATGATCGGCAAACAAACTGCATGAGAAACCCGTTTTCAAATACAGCGATCACTTTCAAAACTCCTGAAAAATTGCATTTTTGTAAATATAAAAGAAAATAATTTACACTATGTCATGGGGGGCGGAGCCCCCCCCCCCCTTTTTTCATAGGAGAAAAATTTCTAAATATTTAAGTGATCACCATAAAAATCAAACTAAAAAAAAAAGGTTTTATTATTTGTATTTGTAGAAATTTATTGCTATCTTAAAAATGTGCTTTTCTACAATACAAACTCTTCAATAATAAAATCTTCATTCTGTTTGTTTGTATGAAGTATTATGAAAATGAAATGCAAGTGAAAATTCCGTCATTTTTGACGGGGTTATATACTAGTTTTATATAGTTTGCATAAATTCTATATAAAAATTACATCAAAAGTTCCTTGACCACTTCAAATATTTAAAAAATTCTGTGATATTTTTCTAACTTTTTGCCTAAATTTTCTAATTTCCTAACTTTTCCCTTTTTTTTTCTTGCAGGTGAATGATGTTTTCTCTCATTCAAAATGAACAGATATAAATAAAACAATGCTTTTAATTTTACAAGGGATATAGTAATAAAATAAATGTGAAGTTTTAAGAATGTAGCAAAAGAGCAAAAAGAAAAAAAAAGGAGTAAAGGCGGAATTGATTACCTACAATTTTATTTCAATCATTTCAAGAGGCTTATTTATTATATAAAAATTATTTTCAGGGAGATTTATTTGTATTTGCAGATAACCAAACTATTGCAGATAGTTTAGATCCAAACTACAGATGTAAGCGATCTCAGTGGCATGTTCAATGCTTTAAAACATTTTATTCTTTAAAAAACAAACAATGTTTATAATGGGTTTAAATGCAAGTATTTTTTATGTCCACAAATTACGGATAACAAATCAGATAAATATTCACAGCATTTTTGAAACAGTTTAGCAGGAAGTTTTATTTTCTATTGCTACATTAAAAAAATTAAGAATGCTGCATATACTTTTGCAATCCATCCAGAAAAAAATGTTCTACTATGGGTGAAATATAGTAAAGAACAGATAATTCACATTAACAAGAGTAATTCATAGGGAAAAAATGCGGTACTTTGTTTTTATAAAGTTTGTAGTCTGCTAGTCCGAGACCACAAAAAATTCGGTAGGATTACTAATTTGAAAAATTTAGTGATCTGCAGAACCAAAACTTTCCTCCCCTCTCTGGCATGTACATATAAACTTTCCTGCCCTTGAGAAAACTGAATCAAACATGAATCACATAACTTTATGTCATTTAAAAAATAATAAAAAAATAAACTGGATTAACCTTAGTCAATTGAAATACATAATCTGAAAAAAAATAATTAATGATTTTATGGCTTTCTTATATGTGATGTTTAATTTTTAGTAAATTATAACAGTACATTTTATTATGCTGAAAATTTGGGCTAACTGCAGAGGAAGTTTGGTTTATATTCTACAAGGGGGGGGGGGGGGAGAGTTACTCAAAGTCCATAATAGAATTTTTTGTAGCAGATCAGTGATATGACTCTGGACTAGTAAATTCTTAAGCTTACTGGTTCTTAGAACCAGTGATTTTTTTTTTTTTTTTTTTTTTTTTTTTTTTGTCAACTTTACTGCTGAATACTCTTAATAAAATATGTATCCTCTATAATAATAGCCGTTGTGACTCTCTCTGTCTGTCCCTGTATGTAGAACAATTCCGGGGTTGTACGCATCCGCTAAAGAAGAAATTCTGACGGCCATGTTTTAGAAATTTTGGTGTTTTTTTTTTAATTGCACTAACCTAAATGTTATGTCATTAGAAAGAGCTTTCAAAAATAAACGCTTTTTTTACTTACGGTTTTTCCCTAATTGTAATATCTTCTGAGATATAAAGTCATTTTTTTCCGGCGTTCGAGCGCTGGATATATGTAAACAAAGGCCGATGATTCATTTGATTCATTCAATTGATTCATTCACATGACGAGTTTTCTATGCACCATGGAGGATATTCGGCGAGATTGAATTTCATATATCCAAACCAGTAATGAAACGTAATCTTATTGCTCTCTGCGCATTCCTGCTTGCGCAAATCCGACAACAGAACCAATGAGAGAAGAGATAATTACTGTCTTTAAATGTTAGCGTGGTATGCCCGCGTTCGTTGGATCTATTCTATTTTGTGCTTTTAAAATGTGCAATTAAATATATGTATGGATTTTTTTATCGCAACGTAATAGGATTTCAACAATATAACCTGGTAAGTGAGAACTTTTTTTTGAATGGCAATGTAGTAACATTGGGTCGATCGAGTTTATTTATTTTGATTTTGCCCGTTTTTATTGAAGGACATAATTTAACCGTTTCTTCCATTGCATAACACTTCTTATTTTGTTTTCAATCTTTTTTTTTTTTTTTTTTTTTTTTTTTTTTTTTTTTTTTTAAGTAATTGCTTATTGTGATCTTCATTTCTGTCATATGAAAAATACATTTCTATTCTGCCATGGGTACACTGAAGTTAAATATCCCCCTTACGATGTTCGCAAAAACTTTTCTCGGATAGTATTTTTCGATCGATGCTTAATTTTATATTTCATAACATTATTTATTTTGAATTTGCCCGTTTTTATTGAAGGACATAATTTAACCGTTTTTATTTTATTTTATTTATTATGATAATTTAACCACTTCTTATTTTGTTTTCAATCTTTTTCTTTTTTCTAAAGTAATTCCTTATTGTGATCATTTCTGTCATATGAAAATTTCATTTCTATTTTGCCTATAGCATTTACATTTGTTGCATTATCATTTTGAATATTGATAAAAAATAACAAAAGACAAAACATTGCAAATTCTAAATATATATATATATATATATTAATTTGGACATGCAAAAAACATTCTGAAATGTCTCAATCAATCACAAGATTTTTGTGGGGTTTATACATAACTGAATGACTTTTTTTCCATGATTGATTAATGAATTTTATAATTTTTACCCCACATGACCAACTGTCGAACTGATTGACAAATTTTCTATTTTTCATGTGTTGGATCGAGAAATTTTGTGATTTTTTTTTTTTTTCTGATGAACAAAGAAATTTTGCATCTTTTCTCCAAGCAATTAATGGAAGTTTTTTTTTAAAATTTGTTGTTTTTTTCTTGCAATCTTTTGATGTAATTTGCCGTTTTATTGAATTTATCCTTCTTTCGTGATTTTTTTTTTTTTTTTTGAGAAAATGTCGTTTTTTGTTATCTTTTTGAGAAATTTGTCTTTTTTTGCTATTTTTTGTGAAATTTACATTTTTATGCGATTACCTAGACAAAATTTCTGTGCTTTTGAGATCTTTGGACGAAATTTGTGTCTTTTATGATACCTGGACAGTTTCGAAGAAGTTTATCGTTTTTCTTGAGTTCTTTTGATGAAATTGTCGTTTTGTCATGATCTTTCGATGTAATTTCCCGTTTTCTTGAAGATCTATTTGCAAAATTGGTTGTTTTTTCTGCAAAATTACCTTTTTTTGTGATTATTTGATGAAATTTGCTTTTTTTCCAATCCTTTGACGAAATTTGCTTGTCAAAATTTGTTGTTTTCTCACAATATTTTGAAATTTTTTTTCACAATATGTTTAATTTGCCATTTTTTAGAGTTTTTTTTTGTCAAAATTTGCTTTTTTTTTCGAAATTTTTTTAAACGTTTTGGCAAAATTTTGATTTTTTGCAATATTTTCACGAAATTTGTTTTATTTGAGATACCTGGACAATTTTTTTTTCTGCAGTTTTTTGACAAATTTTTTAGAGATCTTTTGAAGAAATTTGTTGTTTTTTGCAATATGTTGACGAAATTTGCTGGGTTTTTTTTCACATCTATTTACAAAATTTCCAGGTGTTCTTTTTTTTAGGGGGGGGGGGGTATTTTGACGAAATTTGTTATTTTTTGTGATTATTTGCCAAAATTCATGTTTTTTTTAAATACTTGGATAAAATTATTTGTTTTCTCAGGGATTTTCGGTGAAATTTGTTATTTTCTCACGATCCTTCGATGTAATTTGCTGTTTTATCGAAATTATCCTTTTTTGTGAAATTTTTCATTTTTTTGTTATTTTCAGAAATTTTTTTTTTTCACCCTTTTTTTTTTTTTTTTGCAAAATTTACCTTTTTTGTGATCTTTTGATGAAATGTGCCCCTTTTTTTCATCTTTTGACAAAATATGTTGTTTTCTCACAATCTGTTTACGAATATTTGCATTTTTTGAAGTACCTAGACAAATTTAAAGTATTTTCACGATCTTTTGACGAAATTCATGTCTTTTATGATACCAGGAAATAATTATTTGTTTTCTCAGGGATTTTCGGTGAAATTTGTCGTATTTTCTTGCCATCTTTCAATGTAATTTGCCGTTTTATCGAATTTATCCTTTTTTTGGAAATTTGTTGTTTTTTCGGGGTTTTTTTTCTGAAATTTATTAACATTATGTAAATGCTATAGGCAAAATAGAAATGAATTTTTCATATGACAGAACGGAAGAAAACAATAAGAAATTACACAATAAGAAGTATTATGCAATAGAAAAAACGGTTAAATTATGTCCTTCAAAAACAAGGGCAAAATCAAAATAAACTCGATCGACCCAATGTTACATTGCCTATCAATAAAAAAGTTAGTTCTCACTTACCAGGTTATTTGTTGAAAAGACTAATTTACTCTGATCCTATGTTGAAAATATACTTATTACGTTGCGATAAAAAATTCCATACATATATTTAATTGCCTACAGAATGAGGGAATAAATATATGTCACTCAGCACACAGTTCAATAGGTACACTGAACTGCAGTATTCCCATCATAAGATTACCCAGAAAAAACATTCTGAAATGTCTCGATCAATCACAAGATTTTTGTGGGCTTTTTTACATAACTAAATGACTTTTTATCCATGATTCATTAATGAATTTTATAATTTTTACCCCACATGACCAACTGTCGATTTTTGTATTTTTTCTTCAACTGATTGACAAATTTTCTATTTTTCATGTGATAGATCGAGAAATTTTGTGATTTTTTTTTTTTTTTTTTTTTTTTCTGATGAACAAAGAAATGTTGCATCTTTTCCCCCTGAAATTAATGAAAGTTGTTTTTTGAAATTTGTTGTTTTTTTCTCACAATCTTTTGATGTAATTTGTCGTTTTATCGAATTTATCCTTTTTTAATGTTTTTTTGGGAGAAATTGTCGTTTTTTGTTATCTTTTTGAAAAATTTGTTGTTTTTTTCTTTTTTTTTTTTTTTTTTGCTATTTTTTGCAAAATTTTTTTTGCGATTACCTAGACAAACTTTATGTGCTTTGAGATCTTTGGATGAAATTCGTGTCTTTTATGATACCTGGACAGTTTCGGAGAAGTTTATCGCTTTTCTCGAGTTCTTTCGATGTAATTTGCTGTTTTATTGAAGATCTTTTTGCAAAATTTTTTGGGTTTTCTTGCGAAATTTACTTTTTTTGTGATTATTTGATGAAATTTGCTTTTTTTTCAATCCTTTGACGAAATTTGTTGTTTACTCATAATCATTTGTCAAAACTTTTTGTTTTCGTACAATATTTTGAATTTTTTTTTCAGAATATGTTTACAAATTTGCCATTTTTTAGGGATTTTTTTTGTCAAATTTGGCTTTATTTTTTGAAATTTTTTCATGAAAATTGCTAATTTTTTTGGACGATTTGGCAAAATTTTGATTTTTTTGCAATACTTTCACGAAATTTGTTGTATTTGGGATACATTTTTTTTTTTCATTTTTTTGACAAATTTTTTAGAGATCTTTTCATAAAATTTGTTGTTTTTTGCAATCTGTTGACAAAATTTGCTGTTTTTTTCTTTCACATCCATTTAAAAAATTTCCGGGTGATGTTTTTTTTTAGGGGGGGGGGGGGGGGGGAGTATTTTGACGAAAATAGCTATTTTTTGTGATTATTTGCCAAAATTGGCATTTTTTATGGTACCTAGACAAATTTTTGTACATAGTTAATGATTTCTAGCATTTTTTTAAAAAAAACTTTAACAGTAGAAAAATAATCTTCAAACATTTTCAAGAGTTTGTGACGTGTGTCGCAGCGTTGCACCGATTCTGTGCCTGGGATCATGTCATGTTGGTGTTACGTTGGTAAATGGAAAAGCATATTGAAATTTTTAAGAAATATTAATTTTTTTATAGCGGCAAAATACTTTTTTTCTTTGGTTCTTTCATATTGTTGCCGTCAAGTTTTGACGGGTTTCACCTAGCCAGAATAAATATCATTAATTTTTTTTAATATGTGAAATCGACATGTATTTTTGATTTATGAAAATATAATAGAAAAGTTATTTGAAAATGCAAATATTTATTTGATGAATGGGGTGGGTAATGTAAAAACAAATTAACCAATGAGAGGATTATTGTTACAGTTGTTGCTAAATGGCAAACTATAAATTCAGTCTTATTTTGCTGCAAAGTAAGTGAAGTATGTATATTTTGTATGAAATGAGAAATGATGGTAATTTATGATTTATTCATGTCATGTACAATTTATTGGTGTTGTATTTGTAAATGGAAAATTATCAAATGAGAGAGATTCTAATTCTATAGCAGCATGTTTGAATGTAACTCTGCCAATTGCGGGTCATTTGCCTGGATGTAAAATGCAGGTTTTCTTTTATTTATTGAAATTTTTGCTGAAGATTAGTCGTTAAAAAATCCTTTGATAGCTGGAAAATACCTTTTATTTCTGTAGTGCCGTCAAGTTTTGACGGGTTCCATCTAGTATCTCATATTTAAATAAATAAACTATGATGATAGTCTTAACCTCTTTGTTCCGGAAGATAAAATTATATTACAAATACTCATTCATTGGTTTTAAACAAACTAAAAGCCCCACCAGCGGCTGAGAGATTTTGTTCTCGAAGCTGGTAGACAGGATGTGCTAGGTTCAAACTCAATCACGCCTGTCTGCCTAACTGTTTGAAGTTTTCTTCAAACCTTGCATAAATATCGGTTAGGTTCCCTTAGCAAGACCCCCACAGAGGGCACTTCCCATAGGGCCTATATCCGTACAGATAATCGGCCGTCATAAACAACACGAACACCTAACAAACAAAAAACATTATAGATGGCATAAAAAGGAACTTTTCATAAATTAATACTTTAGGTACTAGTAATTTAGGTTCACAAAAACAAAAAGGGATCTAAAACTACAAATCCCCTTAAATCATCAATTTAATTATTATTAACCGAAATTTACACAATCATAAATTTTAGACCTTTAAACAAATCAATGATATACAAATCATTAAAACATTTTATCATAAAGGATATAAGTTAAATAAATATGAAAATTTTTGAATTTCTGGGCCACACTGTCTTGAAGACATTTTGGAAACTCAGTTGAAAATAACATTTGATAAAGAAATCAGCACAGTGTTGCCATTTATTGGTTTTCTTTTAAAGCAAAAAACGTTCAGCCAGTAAGAAATGAAGTTAAAATGTTACAAAATTAAAAAGTTTAGTTTTTATGAAGAAAAGAATAGAGCTCCACAACTTAAGTGAATAAGTTATTGGTCTGTACAGGCATGCTAAATTTTTCAACTGAATCATGACTAACTCCATCAGTTTATCAAGATAGTGGTATTTTTAATTTATTAAAGCATACATGTCTATGATTCGCCACTGCTGCGATTTCAACATGGTGCAGAGGACTAAGCAAACAATGACTAGACAAAAATAAATATTTTTTTCCATCCCATTTGTAACTTTCCAAATGTAAAAAAACAACTGAACTTCATCAGAGGATGGAATATTTTCCCCTACATGCTTTATACACCTCACTATAAATACTCATAACAGATATAAAACACAAGCTTGACATGTCTCCTACAACACAACTTATTGGTTTTTTTTTTTTTTTTTTCCTTTTTTATTTAAGAAAAATGCATACTGTGATGTCATTTTGTTTAAATTTAATTTCTACATTTAATCTTATATAAATTTCTACTGTACTTGGTGTCATTTTAGGAAATATTAATAACTTTGAAGAAAGATCATAATCACTCTTAAAGTAGAAAAAGCAATCTTATGAACAAACAGGTTAACTGCCTCAGCATTATTATTATTATTTTAATATGATGGGTTTCAAATAAAATTTATTATTCCTCCAAAGTAAAATTCTACCAAATTTGAAAGACATAGCTTTAATAAAAAAAAACCCTCAGGATTGCTAAATAAGTTGGAGATAATTTAAGGGTTGAGGAGAGGGATGAAGAAAAAGATATTTCTCATATACATATTTTAAGATGGAAATAATTGCTACTAATCAAAACATTCACAAAAAGCAATTGGTAATTTAATATTAAATTGAGGTATTTCTAAGTTATCCCGTCGACCAAAAAATTATCACCAAATTTTAAGATTAATTGCCAATAATGGATGCTCGTGAATGTCACATTCAATGACATTAAATACGATTCACGTGTTTAAAATGTCATTAAGTGATTTTTATTTCGACTTTTTATTT
Organism: Maratus speculifer; assembly: GCA_964019185.1. NCBI lineage: Eukaryota > Metazoa > Arthropoda > Arachnida > Araneae > Salticidae > Maratus > Maratus speculifer. Next base: position 61,697,649 of record OZ025300.1, read on the forward strand.
GTATTTTTATTAATATTCTACTAATTATTTGTTTTTTCATTATTTAAAATAAAAATTATGTCAATATGTATAATTTGGCTATTAGTTCGGCTATTTGTATTATTTACAGAGAAGTACCTAAATTGATTCAATAAATTAAAAAATTTTTAGACGTTAATAAAAACGTTAAAGTAGTTTTAATTGTTATAATTGTACCATTATATTACAAAAATCAAAGATTTAAATTTGTATTTATACATATATATAATGTGCCTGTTAGTTGGATGATAAATCTGATCAGAATTTACTCCATCAAATCCATATAATTTGGAATCGGAGGTTGAGCAGATTTCAGAATTTTGCAAATTTCTGGTCAATGAATTGGTAATATTTTTAAACTAATTTTAATATAATAAGCACTTGAAACTATAATGAATGCTTATAATAAAGTAAAATATTAAAATAATTAAATATAATAACAAAAAATAAGGACATCTTAAAATAGTTAAAATACTAAAGTTAAAGGTTACTTAAATAATAATGTATAACTAAATATACATAATGATGAGATATTTTTTTTTCTTAAATTTCATGAAACTTGCATCATAAATATACACTAATAATTTACATTAAAATAATAAAGTAATGATATTTTATTTCATGTTTAGCTAGACTTAATAACCAAATACATTTGAGTGATCAAAAAGATCACGATCACTACTGATACAAGCACTATTTTAAATAATTTAAATATAAATTTATTTGGTTTCACGAGAATTCATGAATTCAGTTATATTAACCAAATAAGATATTCAAATGTGCGAAGAAAGATGTAAAACAAAAATCTTAACATTTTCTCTTACCTCTTAATTATACATTTTACTGTTAACATCTGCAACCATGTGTAGATTTTAAGGTTGCAGATTTGATGGAGGTTGTAGTATTTCTTAATTTCTTCTTTCATAATTTAATAAAATAAACAAAATTTTACCTCAACATAAATATTTTTTAACCCACAAAAGCAATATTTTAAATAAATAAGAAAGCATGAAATAGGAAAAATTATGCTTAACCCCTTTAGGATCAGCGGCTCTAGCAAAAATTTTATTTGGTTGGCACCATTTTTTTTTTTTAAGATACCTTTACGAATATTCGCTCATTAAAGAAAGAAATTGTTATTTATCTCTTTTACTGGTACTAAAAGAAAATTCTGTATGCATTTTTTGAAAGTGCATGCATGCATCGATGATCCTGAATGGGTTAAGCCCCACCAGTGGCCGAGAGGTTTGGACCTCTCAACTGGTAGACGGCAGGTGCTGGGTTCGAACCCAATCGCGGCTGTCGGCCTAACCGTTCGGAGTTTTCCGTGGTTTTCTTCGAACCTTGCGTAAATACGGGTTAGGTTCCCTTAGAAAGACCCCCACGGAGGGCACTCCCCCTGGTCCTATATCCTATTAGCGTAGATAATCGGACGACAAAAATCAACCAACCAACCAACCTGAATGGGTTAATCAATATGTATAATTTAACATCAAATAGCAAAATCAAGCAACTAAAAGGAATGATGAAAAATGATAAATTAAAAGTACTACTTGGTTATCCCGCCGACCAAAAACTATCGTCAAATTATAAGATTACATGCCAATAATGGATGATCATAACTGTCACTTTCACTTGACATTAACTATGGTACATGTGATTGTTACATCATCAAATGATTTTTAATTCAACTTTTTATTTGTATTTTTGATTATGTTTTACTAATTTATTTGTTCTTATCATATTTAAAATAAAAACTGTGTCAATTTGCATAATTTGGTGAGTAGTTTTGCAATTAGTATAATTTGGCGAAATTGGTCAAGGGATAAATAAGTAGTACCAAATTAAATTCAATTCAGTTAAAAACTATTTTTAGGAAATAAATATGTAGATTTTTTAACTTTATAAATAAATGAAATAATAAATAATAATAAAACACAAGTAATAAATATCTTCCAATTTTTGTTAAATGTTATAATCTTGTTTCTTACCAAATGGCAATATATCCATCATGAAAACCATCATCTTGATCCAACAAATGCTGAAGGAGAATCTTGCTATAGATGTAATTAAAGGAATCCTGCAACAAGCTCTCAATTTATATAATTACATATCAACTACAAATAATAATTTTGAACCAACTGCTTTAAACAATAATTTATAATTTTTGACAGCAGATTCTATCAAAAGATTGGTTTAAATAGAGGCAATGGTATATGATAAATCGATTTCAGGGATTAAAACAAACTTGCCAAAATGGAGGAAGTATAAGAAAACTAAAGATACTGGGAGACAGAAGGAGAAGGGGGACATGTTTTGCAAAAGTTATTGATTAAATACCAATATATAACAAAAGATCAATAATGCTAATTTTAATTCATTCATGAAACATTGGAATTAATATACTTGAAAATGTAGAAAATCTCAGAAGTACAAAATAAATAGAAAATTAGATAATTTAATAATAGAGATCATTATCAATTACATTTATTTTAAGCATTAAGGTGGAATAATAATAACAAGGTGAAATAATTAAAATGTGCATAAAAAAGCACATAAGTCCCTTGTATGTGCTAAAACATTTGCCCATAACAACAGGAAGTATTTAACATGCGAATGTAAAAGCAAATGATCAAAATTATTTTTTGAAAACAACGAATTACTTTTTTTAAATATTATTTTCCCATTTTTTTCAAATAAAATTAAATAACATTCAATGCTAAAATAATTTTTATTGTTTTGGGCGTTTTTTAGATGAAAGAGTTAATATACAACAGGAAAGTACATAGAAACAAATGATAAAAACATTGTTTTAAACAGTTGGTTCAAAATTCACTTTTGCAAATGCTAGCAAGTAGAAAATAGATATCAAATTTCCTTCTCTTTCATGTGTTATAACAAAACCAGTTCAAATTTCATAAATTTAGACTTAAAACAAATTGCAACTTAATGAATTAATTATATTTTCTCTTTCAAATGAAATAAAAAATGTACTTTTTTTTAGAAAATAGGCTAAGTAAGCTTAACAGCTAAGGTTAGACCACTATCAACAGGTTAGAACATTTCGTATATTTGATTTCTTCATCAATTTATAAAATTACGTTATTAAAAAATTAGGAAGAGAATAAATAAATTTATTGGCTCATCTTATGCTTCACACAAGGGAATAAATAAAATGATTTTTCTTTATACCTTATTTGGATGTTTATAACTTTTAATGCAGACTTCGAGCAGTTTGAATGAAAAATGGTAGCCTTTGGAAGTCTGCACCAAAAGAGGTTTTCTGCATTTGCATTCTTTTATAAAAGCTGCTTATCAGTTAAATAGCAGATAAAAAAAGAAGAAGAAGAAGAATTTTTAAACAAGAACATAGTACACAAGTACAGAGAGAGATTTTAGTAATATAATACAAAAAAGAAGAAAAAATATGGATAAGCAAATGCAAAAAAAGATTAATGTCATTCAAAAGCAAAGAAAAAAAATGTTAAATCATTTTCCACTAATTAAAAGGAAATGTACTTTTCATTATTTGAGAATACATGGATAACTAATACTTTTGCATAATTATTTGAGAAGCTATGGGTAGCTAATGCATTTCTATAATAGCAGCTTCTAACATTTTTGTTTATGACTATTTCAAATGAAAAGGAATTTTTGTAGATATAAATATTTCATATAAAACAACAGACATTCAAAAATGTAGTCTTTGGATCAAGAGTAATGTTGCCAGGTTCATTGTCACAAAAACTAAGACAGAGGGGCAAAAGAAAGCAGGACAGTGATTTCTAAATTGGGGCATAAAAATGCAATGAAATCCTAATAGCTGTCTATAATGAAATATTGTGTTAAACAATAGCATTTGTGATCCCGACCAGGGTTTCAAAAAACCCAGGTTGTTTATAAGAAAAACCCAACTCAGTTGGGGGGGGGGGAGGGTTGGAGGGGGGGGGGAGAAGTTATTCAGGTTTTATTGGGTTTTTCATTACGAGTTTAGGTCAGGTGAAGTACCTTATTTTTTAAAAAATATGTATTAAATAAGAAAACTTATATTTTAAAAAATTAATTTAATATCCAAGAAATTTAAATTTGAATAACACAAATAAATCAGTGAAAAAGGTTGTAAAAATAGTTTTTATTTATTACATCATATAATATTATATAATGAACACATATTTAAAAATTACTTTAATATAATCTGTATTCGTCACTAAGAACACCTTTTTTAAACATTATTTTCCTGCATAAAAAACTAGTTAATCAAAGGCACTGACTAATTTTTTGAAGTCATAATATTGATTTTAGCCTTTTTTTTTTTTTTTTTTTTTTTCATTATAATATTATAGCAGGCTTTTAAAAGACTTGAGCATATTATTTCCTTTTGATAATTTTGATTTGGTTTATTTGCTACTGGACTCAGAATATGTTTTAATAGAATGGCATAATAATAAAAATATTCTGTTTTAGTAAACATATTTACATAATATCCTTTTTGCTGGAATCATAGATTTTATTTAGATAGGTTTTACTGTTTTAAGTTCTATTCAACACAAACTAATGAATAACAAGATGCTAAATCAAATTTGTGCAGCTAGAAACATAGGGACATTTAGCCTGACACAGAGAGGTTCCATGGGATGGCTCAAAGAATGCCTAGAAATCAGATAAACTGACAACACTAGCCAAAGGAAAAAATAAATATGCCTTTCTAAATAATTCAGTCACAAATAAGAACAGAAAAGTAATACAGGTACCAATTTATTTGGAATAATATCTACTTTATGTATTTAAAATACATTTCCAAAAGCCTTTAATTAAACTTCATATTAAAAAAATTACACAGATTTTTAATTTTTCAATAGTAATTTAAAAGATAAAATTCGCTTTAACATGGACCATACACAACCACTAAAGCATAATTTATATTCCATTTAATAGTAGACATTATTCCAATTAAATAGTACTGAAACGTTTTTATATGATAATTTGCAATTGATGATTTTTTTTGGGGGGGGGGAGGAGGGGGGGGAGGACTTGAAATCTTAAGGACTATTTAAAAATATGAGTAATACAAGAGAAGTCATTTTGATATCTATTTTTGTACAATTAGTCAGTGCAAAAGATGATTATTTGTAGTTGATATAAATGAGCATAACTTACCACTTTCAGACATTAAATCAATGTTGGGGACGATGAATTCTTTATATAAATTGAGGACTTGATGCTGAATCAAATATATTTTAGCTTACTTTACAAGAACGATTTCAAGTAATGAAAAGAACTCAACTTTCTGAAAATAAATAGAAGAGACAAAATAAATTTTTATGAAAAAGACTGTAAAATTGAAATCCATGATTTAAAAATGTTTTTGATTTCCAAAGAAATGCAAAAATATTTTTAAACATTTATACGGGATTGTAATTTTACAGTTTTTCATTAAAAAATATTTTGTCATCAGAGAAATTGAAAAATAAGAGAAAAAATAATTAAATATCTCTAAAATTTTCTGTATGGATCTGAAAAAAGAAATTGTCAAATACATGCTAGCTAACAAATACTTAATAATTACCCATTCTAAATAAATCATATAATGGATATATTTTTTAAATTTTGTAAACATTTTCAAATATTTAAATATTTTTTCATAAAGATATAGTTTATAAAAATTACAAAAGATATAAAACTAGTTTCATTTACTTTTCGATTTCGGTATTTAAAGGGTCCAGAGAGTTCATCCACTGTGAGTAATTTTACGTCTGTACTTCCAGTAAATAACCCAGGAACCTGCTGAGATTCCACCCAGTCCTGAATCTAAAGGAACAAAAAAGGATTAAATATGGTACATAAACATTACTCAATTTATGATGAATCAAGGCTGTCAAAAGATTTTTTCAAATACAGAAATTGTTTATGCATTGTACCGGCATTCTACATTTGGAAGGCTTTTCTGTGATAATGATAATTTTTAATTGATTCAACAGGCATGTCAGCTGCTTTCAAGGATTCTTTTGTTAATGCAACTCCCAAAGGTTAATTACAAATTGTTTTAGTGTTTCAAGAATATCATTGCTAAGGCTTTTAAGTTTTATGTGCTGTTTGGTGGAGTAACTGACATTCATAAAATGGTGTAAGACACAAACAAATTTGGATGAAAATGTGACAACTGATTGGGATAATTACATGAGAGAAGGGTATTCCCCCTACACATAATACAAAGATTTAATTACTTGTGCCAATAAAAATGTAGAAAGTGGTGAAAATTTATTCATACATAAAAGTACTTTCGTAACAGTGATTTTTTAAAGACATGCCAAAAAAGTGACAAATATTTTCAAAATCATAAAAAAAAAAAAAAAAAAAATGTTAATACACTTACAGAGGAAAAAAAAAGACTGCTAATAAGTAGAAAATTGATCAATAATCTGCACAAATTGCTTGAAAAGAGTTGTTAAGTTTGTAATTAAGCTTCTATGAAAAAATGTACCTACCTGAAATCAGTGAAAAACTATGTTTAGATACATGATAATTAAAACTATAAATTTAATGCTTAAAAATTTTTTTGCTCATTCAAAAATTCCTCAAATGAAAGGTGTTGGTTGTCTGCAATGAACACTTGGCCTCCAAGGTAGCGATATCAAACTTTCTTTCAGAGGAAATAAAAAGATATTTTCAAAAAACAAATTTTTGTAGATTTTTTTACTCTCTGAAACTGCAGCAGAATAATTTTTAAAATTTCGAAAAAGGGATTCATTTATTTATTTATTTTATTTATTTATTTATTTATTATTTTTATTTTTATTTTTTTTTTTTTTTGGGGGGGGGAGGGGTCTGATTGTGCAAATGTTGAGCTTTTAAGCCCAGTAAAATTTAAGATATAGCACTTTTTTTTTAAAATCCCAGTATATTTATTGCTTTGGCAGCACTGTAACTCTATTAATCCCCCCCCCCCTTTCTTCTAGTTTCCGAAGACATAGTATGTTGTTTTAAAAAGTCTAATAATTATTAAATATTTTTCCATTTTTAGGTACGTTCGTAATTATGTAAATACGTAGCACCTATTGTTGTCGCTTAGTCCGTCCGTCTGTCTGTCTGTCCGTCTGTCTGCATATAACAACTCAAAAACTACCCAACCGAATCATTTGAAATTTAAAATACATAATTATAACATAATTTTGTCGAGTCATTTCAAATTTTATGAAAATCGGATGGACAGATCAATTACAGGGACATTCAAAAGGATTCCGTTACATTACGGTAAATCGGGAAAAAAGTTTTAAATGCATTTTAATCGTTTGAAATTTAAAACATATAATTATTGCGTAATTCAGTTGAGTCATTTCAAATTTTATGAAAATCGGATGGACAGATCAATTACAGGGACATTCAAAAGGATTCCGTTACATTATGGTCAATAGGGAAGAAAGTTTTAAATGCATTTTAATCGTTTGAATTTTAAACAAATAATTATTGCGTAATTTAGTCGAGTCATTTCAAATGTTATGAAAATCGGATGCATAGATCAATTACAGGGACAATCAAAAGGATTCCGTTACATTACGGTCAATGGGGAAAAAGTTTCAAATGCATTTTAATGATGTTACACTCATTCGAACATAATAGAATTGGCATGAATCTATGAAATATATACAAAAATATGCATTCTGTACAATCTGTGATGCAAAGAATTTTTATTATTAAATTACAGGGCCACACAAAAGTATTCCACTATATAATGCTATACGGGGAAACAGCTATATAATGCTATACGGGGTTTGGTACGTGTTTTAATTATATTCAACAATTTCACATTTTATGAATACGATATACGTTGCTGAGGTGTAATAAAAATTACTTCTTGCATATTTACAGAAACGTAAAGATTTCGACTACTGTACTGTATCCGGAGTACGCTCTACTATATCAGCAAGATCTGAATATTTTTAAAACTTCGTTATCGTACGAACTCACCTCATTTGCTACGTTCACGGGCAATTTCCAACTTGTTTTAATTTGTAGTTTTTAGTTCATTTTTCAACTAATTACAAGAAATTTAAAATTCTGAAGCTCATGTGCACCAGGAGAAACCTTTGACTATCTTCACAAAAATTTTGAGCCTTGTATGTACCTTAGATTTTGCTAGCCTTTGCACACATACACACACAGAGCAAAATTTTCTTTTATTAGTAGATAAGTGGTAATAGCTAATTTTAGAAAATGTAGTAATGCCAAAGCTATCTTGTTTCTGAATCATATTGTTTGTAATAAGCAGCACAATCACTCTATTAAGAACTGGTTGAGAAAATTTACAAGTTTATAAAATGATGCATTAATAAATTTAAATTAAATACTGAAGATGAGCATAAAAATCAACAATACATTTGATACAGCTTACAAAAGGATATTTTATCACTCATTACATCAGTATTTTGAATTTATAAAAAAGGAATAAATATTAAAAAGTAGTTTAAGAAATCATACTTAACCATTCCTTCAACATTTTCAGAGTTTTAAAACAAGTTATACTTTTGTGAACTTTGTCATTTTCACAGTATGAACTTAAAATAAATAAATAATTTCAAAGAACTTAATAAGAGCATGGCAATATCATGTGATTTCAGCACCAACACTCAGAAAATGGATTGTGGCACAAAGTGGCACTTTTCACTCTAATTGAACTGAATAGGTTTAATTTTGCATGGATATTTATGCTTAATTTGTTGAAACAATTCAAAATTTGCATGCAAATTTTAACAAATGAATCTAATAATAGAAGTTTTCTACTTACACTTTCTTGAGCTTCTTGCAACACTCTTAAAGCTTCAACGTCATTTGGATTTTCATTCAATTTTTGAAGAGCTTGAAATCTTTTAGTGACAATAGAGGAAATATCAAGCTTCTAAAAGAACAGAACAAGCATGAAATGATTTTCTAGATTTCGAGGCAAAATACAGTGAATTGACCATAAAAAAATAATAAACAAGAATTTATGGATATTCATTATTATTTTTTTTTAAATTGAATAAAATGAAATATAATCATTCAATGTACAGTTTATTTATTAATTGTAAAGTTTTGACGAATTATAAATTAGGTAGATAAACATTGATCGTCTTTCCCCCCCCCCCCCCCTCCCGAGCAAAATAGCTTTTTCTAAAATATTTTGATTGTTTTAATATAATTTAAAATTCATATTTATTGTCTCTTTGACTTTTTGTTTAAAGATAATGTAAATGTGTTAAAAAACTAATGTTTACTGTGCTTCAATCTGTGAAGGATCACGGTCTGCAATGCAATGCTCAATGGTTTCTAAACTGCAGACTCTGGTATATTATATAGTATTAGCATATGCCCTGGTCATGCAGTCAGCCTCATGCAGAACTCCCAATGCTACCTAGCAAACTTGGTGCACATTTTATTGACTCTAGAGGGATGAAATATTAATCAGACAATATCAGAATCACAACTTTATAAGTAAATTTTAATGTATTTCAATAATTTATCAAATTGATTATTTATTTCTCCCCCCCCCTTTTTTTTTCAAATATAAAGTGCTTGTATCAATTCTCACTATAATTTTTACTATATTTACGAAGATAATTAAAACTTAGAAGCATTATGTATAAAAAATAAAAATAATTTCTATATATTAAAATTTGGTATATACACAAATATTTATGATTTTGTTTAACACATTTAACCCAGCATCAGTCACAATTGATGCAAGCTTTAGATGACTTTAGTTTTTATGATATTTTTGGTGTATTTCTGTATTTGGATAATTTTAAAGAGTGTTTGCAATCAAATGATTTAAAGTTTTATTATTAAATTATCAAAATATTATAAGGTAAGCAAGAAATTGTTCGTTGTCTTAAATTTTTTATCAAGTAAATTTTAAGCAAGCTAATATTTTGAATTTCATGGTAAACTTTATAAAGGAGAAAAAATCAGTTGACAAAATTAATATATTTTCAAAAATTCTGATTTTTTAAGGTCCTATTAAAAATAACAATTGTATTCTTTCATATTTAAAAAAAAAAAAAAAAAAAAAAAAAAAAAAAAAAAAATTAAATATCTAGTCTAATCTGGGAGGGGCTTCAGCCCTCTTAGCTCCTTCAGTGGGTGTGCAATGGTTTACTGTTTGATATTTTATTACTTATAATACTATATTTTACACTGAACCTAAATTTGAAAATGTATTCAAATTCTTTAGGATATTTAATGGCTTTTGTAATCATATTCACTAAATTTCACCAAAAAATGGATACTTGTTTATTCAATCCACATTTTTCTGTGGCAAAAAATCAGATTAAATTGAGGTTCAGTATGAACAAACACATGTTAACAAAGAATATATATAATTTCAAGGTTTTATGATAACTAGTTTTTAAATGAGAGTACTGCTCACGATATCAAATAAATCAATTTTTAGAAAAAAGGCATCAAAGTTTACTTATAACATTACAGAAAATGCTTTTACGCAAGATATTTTTAGCCATAATTTCTGTTTTAACTGGTATTTTTTTAAAAATTCTTTTTTAAGAGGATTTGTAACTTTTGAAGATATCCATTTTGAAATTTGTGAGCAATCACTTTTTTAAACCGTCAATGTGATCTGCCTCCTTAAATTTAAAGATAAGCTTAAGAATGTATAAATATAAAAAAAGAATCCAAGAAAAAAGACACATTGAATATTATTGATGATATCAAATGAAAGCAGGAGATACTGCAGTTCTGCTATGCCTACAGACAAGTTATCACTGTAACTGTGTACAGAGAACTTTCATTAAGATGGGTTTTTCATTATTATGTACAAAAACAAAATCCCTGCTTAAGGTCTATAAGAAAAACATCTATCAAATATTGTTTAATATGCACAGTTTAAGAGTTCACTGATTAAGATAGACAAATAATTATTTAGACATCGAAATCCCCCAACATTTTTTTTTTTTTTCTATATTTAAGATGAAAAGAGTAGAAATCTTGCCTTGAATTTGCATAGTGATGCAGCATCCTGTGGGGTGTGCTATATTCTGACAGAAATAAATGCTGACAGTTTTGAAAATGATGTCAGAATCGTTGAAAAATATACCGATCAGGAAATAATCTATGAAGTTAAAGAAAATCCAGCAACATTTTGCAATAATGCAAAGGAAGAAAAAATCACTACACCAAAAGTGCAAAATGTCTATGATATGCTGGTGACAATAAGAAAATTTTATCAATCAACTGAAAATGTTTCTGAGTTTTGGACATTTATCTCAACTTGAGAATGATAACAAAACAAGAGAAAACAAAAGAAGATCACTTCTATCTCTGAATAGCTTGTCATGTATTCTCGACAATTATCTTTCATGTACTACCATGTTGCACCTTCAAGTAACAACTTAAGTATGCTTCAATATAAACAAAAATTTCAAATACAATTTTATTTATTTATTTATTTTATTGATTAATTGTTTTCACACATTTTTTCTTTCTTTTTTTGTTGTTGTTTTAGAATTTTTAGTAAAGTAGCATAAAATTGATTAAGAAAACAAATTTTTAGTCATATTATAATGTATATGTACATAATCAGTATTTTTTACTGTAATGTAATACTTCTGATTTATGAACTCCTGTTATAATTAACTCTCATTAATATAGACAAAAAATGATTGCCCTTGACTATCCATCTTAATAAAAGTTTACTGTATCACGAAATTCTAAATATAAATTATTTACTAATCTTAATAAGCAGCTTTTATTATTTGGAAGAAAATAAAAATAAGAAGAATTTACATCACGGTAATGTAAAAAATATATATATTAAAAAAAGAAAAGAAAAGAAAACAAATTCTATTACAAAAATAAACAATACCTTTGGAGGTTTAAAGACCGATGTAGAAGGTGCAGGGGCTGAAATTGTAGAGAATACTACTTGTTGATTTGGCACTGGCATCTCATAAGATGGAACCATGGGCTGAAAATTTTGATAAACTGTAGTTGACTGCACAATTGGCGGTAATGGAGGAGGAGGAATAGGTGGCATTGGCATAGTTGAAGGTAAGATATTTGGCATAGAAGTAGCTGTTACAACTGGCATAACTTCCATTGGAGGAGGAGGCGGAGGACATGGATAAGCAATAGGAACTGGTGTAGGGGGTGGTGGAGGAGGGGGAATAGGCAAGTCAGTACTTTCTGCTGGTAAAGGTATAACAGCAGTAGTAGTTTCTGTAACCTTAGAAACAGTAGTAGCAGTTGTTTTTGTTTCAGTTTGTGAGCTTTCTGGAACCACAGGAATCCATTCTAGTTCCTTTTGCTTGTGCTTGTTACCACTTGACACAGGAAATTGAGAACTGAGGCGTGTTGTTTCCGCAATTTTCTGTGCATGAGTTTTAATGGGCAGTTGAACTGCATTCTGTAAATTAAATATATAAATCAACAAATGTCAACAAAATACATAATTTTAATGAAAGGAAAAATTTTCTTAGAAATAAGATTGTTTTATTAAAAATCCCCGACATCAGGCTTTTGTTACACTGACTTCAAACAAATGAAGTTGTATAGTAAAACCTCTGAATAGTGGCTGCCACTGGGAATATGATAAAGTGACCATACTTCGGAGATTGTCACTATTCAGAAGCACCGCATTTTAAAAGCCGAAAATTACGCACATTAAATTAAAATAACTGACCAAAATTATTTTATTTTTACTGTTAAAAAATACATAATATTATACATACTATTATTAAACATTTAAGAAATCACTTATTCACAGTTGTTTTATTTTTTTTAAAGCATATTTATTTTTCTAAATGTAGAATCATTTTCACAAATGGGTTGTACAATTTGTTATCATTTTGAGTGAACACAATTTTTTTTAATTTAACAGTTTATCTGCTATTTTTGGGGCACTTTCTAACAACACTGACCCAGAAATTGGGAGATTTTTATCTAAACAGTTTGAAAAAACATTCCAAAAGCAACTTATCAGTCTCATCACAACCAGATCTTCGACACTTAATGTAAGATTCCAAATTTACACTTTGAAGCATCTTTCTAAATAAAAGTTTTTTTTTTTTTTTTTTTTTTTTTTTTTTTTTTTTTTTTTTTTACAGAATATCATCTTTTTGGGTCCTTCCGCAATTGTACATTTCAGTTAATTTTCGCTCGCTTATAATTTTTTGGCTGTCCTGGATAACTTTAACCTTAACACTTAAAAATAAAAATTTTCTCTCAGAACTCATTCCTTTAGAGAAAAACACTTGTTACAGATAAACAAGTAAAATCATCCCATGATTCACAAACAGTACAAATCACTACTGTTTGCTCACACTTAAATTTCATCCTCCCACACCTTTTTTGCCACTCCTATTTACCAATCGGATTTTGTTATGCATCCACTATAGAATAGAGATTAGGAGAATATGTAAGGATGTCAAATAAGAAAATCCATCTCCACATTCTTCACAATCTTAGTTGTAGTTTTAAAACATTACATTAAAATAAATAGATAAATAATGTTGTGGCTGTTGTTTGTAATTTGTTTTTCATAGGTTTGGTATAATGTTATTTCTATGAAAGAGATTCAGTAACATGATCAGTATTCGGAGGTTATCATAATTTAAAGTGACTGTTTTAGGAGATTTTACTGCATTACTTGTTTGTATGTTTATGAAAAAATAATTTAAACTATTTCAACCAAGCATTTGGCACGAACAAATGTTTCATTGTTCGTATTATTACTAATACTAAGCATTTGTACTGCAGCCAAACTTTGATTTTATGATTATAAAGGATCCCTATAAAATCATTGTTAAATTGAAGTTATTGTTCACCCAAGAAATACACTAGATAAATTAAATTAACAAAAAAATTGGGTATTAGATATTCAAATTTCACTATTTAAAATTATATATCACTAGTATTTCCCCTTTTTTTTTTTACCTTTTTACCACATTAAATATAGGGGAGGGGGGGGGCACGTTTGAACTGGGGGCACCTTTGAACACTCTAAATATTTTCCTTTAAATAAATGATTTTTAAAAAATGTATATAAAAATATGTTTAAACAAGATATGTATTTTTCTCTCTCTCTTGAATCTAAACTTAAGAAAATAAAGTTGTAAGATTTTTCGTTTACAAATTTCTATCCCTAAAATTTTAATTTATTGTTCAATGCTGAAACATAGATGTTAGCTTTAGTTTATAAGCTTTGTTTTATTTAAATTCTTCAGCCGAATTGAGCAAACCTTTCTAATGTAGAACTCCATGTGATGGGGCACCATTAAACAGCGAAAACACACCAAATAAACTGGTGATAAATAATAATTGAAATAATTTAAAGAGAACACTTAAAACTATGAAGTAAAGAGTTGTTAATGTATATAAATATTATTTCTCTTTTTTTTTTTTTTTTTTTTTTTTTTTTTTTAATGTGAAAAAAGGTTAATTAAGAATGCCAAAGAACATGGACTTATACTACTACCAATTCCCCTAACTGCATACATAGGTTTCAACTTCTATATATATCAGTGATGGGAAGTTTCAAACCTAAATTGAATCAAATCTGAATTCATTTATTGGATAATTGCAAATCCTGGATACAAAATAATGATTCATGATTTAACAGGTTTCCAAACATTGTTCCTGGTATATTATTTCAGATATAACGGAATTTTATATCAGGTCTCTTAAAAAAAATAGGAATGAAAAATTCTAATTTTCCAGAAGCATCAGATATCACATTGGTGTATTTCAAGGATATTGTAAAAAAGTTTTCACAACCTAATACAACTGGAGGGATACTTTGTGTTTGATCAATAATGAGTTTTGATGGATTTAAGTTTGGTTAAATAACAAAAAAATTAGTAATTTTAACAAAATGTAGTTATTTAATTTGATTCATATTACATTACATTTCTTTACCATATGCAACTTTTTATAAAAACTCTCAATATTTTCATATTTTATTCATTTGTTCAAAGGTGCCCCTTGCATGGGGCAGGTTTGAACAAAAATCTTTCAACTTTTTAAATCCTCACAACTTATTTAATTTCTTTGCAAAATATTTAATTTATGGTTCATATGATGATGAAATGCATTGATTCAAGTAGGAAATATATTGATTTTCTGAAAAAATGTTCAAAGGTGCCCTCCTCTCCCCTACTTATTTTAAAAAAAATAAAAAATAAATAGTGGCAACTACTTTTCTTTTTCAGTAATTTAGCCATTGTGATGTATTTTGCAGTAATTACAAAAGCAATGTGCTATCTATTTATATAAAACCATTAAGTACTTTTTTTTTTTTTTTTTTTTTTTTTTTTTTTTTTTTTTTTTTGCTCAATCTAATTCAGTTATTTTCCTTCAATTGAAGTAAATTTCTCCCTGGATTATATGTCAATTTCTTTTTTTAATTCATGAGTGATAAGAGATAGAAAAAAAAATGCTTAGATAAAAGCTGTTTTATTTCATTTGTTCTATCAAACATCTATAAAAAATCAAATGTTAATAAAACTAAATGAAAAAATAGTCATTTAATAAAAATTTAATAAAATATTTACTGTGCAACATTTTGTTAGAAAAAAAAAGAGCTGTTCAGAAATAATTAGAGTAATGTACACAATGTACATTCCAAGAGTATATTTATTTGTAGAGAGAGAAACACATTTCTATAAACCCTATAAATCCAAAATGTTTTCCTTTTTTGGTTTTAAGTTTTAGGTTAGGAATTTCCCCATCCCAAAAAACTAGTTAAATGCTTAGTAATTTTATTAAACATTTTTTTTCTTAGTAAAATTTCAAGATTAATAAAGAATAAGATAATACATTAAAAATAATTAAAAGCTGTTCGACAAGTATATACCTCTAAATACACATTTTCTCCCTGTAAAAATAAAGATGAAATGACTAAGTACTGTAAGTTTGTACCATACATAGGTTTTTAAGAAAAGGATGATATTTCAACTCTTTAATAAGTTAATGAAAATTATAGTAATAGAAATATTGTGTTCATAATGCAATTTATAATTGATATTTTTTATATGCAAAATAACATCTTATCTTACTTTTATGTTCAGCTTTATCATCCCAGGCTCTTTTACTTTAAATGGGTGATGTATAAATCCTGTTTCATCATCAGCTTTATCATCTTTTTCATCATTGTCACTAGTTTCTGGCTCATTTTCTTTTTGAGATAAACGCTGGCAAAAATCTGTAAGAAAAATATGACATAAGAAGAAAGTAAATTGCGATCATATATCAAGCAAGAAGGAACCAGTAGGAAAGTATTACTGTTAAAAAGATGAAAATAATCAATAATGAAAATAATAATAAAAGATGAAACAAATAGCAGTTACAAATATGTTTTCCTTTACTCTTGAATATTTCTTTATTTAACAAAAAGATTTTATGTAATCGTGTTTAAATTGCAAACAAATGGGTATAAAGTGATATCTTAGTTTCTGGATACAAATTTGTTCCAAAGAATTATTTGAGGACCAAATCAAATTTCACCATTAGAAATAAAAATATGATTAATTTGTTTGGTCCTTTTCTATAAGCCAGGCACCAGTGTTACCATATCTATACTAATAAAATAACAAATTGTTCTTCCTGTGTGTATATCTATGTGCAATGGCTAGCAAAATCTATGGCACATACAAGGCTCAAAATTTTTGTGACACTAGCCCAAAGTGTCACATGATGCACCTGAAATACAGAATTTTAAAATTCTTATAATTACTTGAGAAATTAATTAACAACCAAAACTCACTTGCATTAAAAAACTCATCAAATGGCCCAATTAATAAAAGTATTTTTTCCCACATAACCACAGACTGACTACATTTGGACCTCGATTGAGGCTAGCAAGACTGTCCAATCAAAACATTCCACATCAAATCTCAAAAGTTGTGAGACAATAATAGAATTTTGCAGAAATGTTATTATGTCTGCTTTAAAAAACATCTCTTTTTTTGCATGGCAATAAATGTACTGGGCTTTTTTGTAAAGAGATGTATCTTAAATTCTACTAAGCCTGAAAACTCAAAAATTACACAGCTAGAAGCAAAAAATTTTTCCCATTTAGAAATTCTAAAAAATTTTCTGCTGCGGTTCTCAGAAAGGAAAAAAATCCACGAAAAATTGATAAAGAAATCTTTTTATTTCCTTGGAAAGAAAACTTGGAATTTCTGAGTGGATGCAGGTGTTTTCATTAGTGGTGCTAGCCTTTCATTAGTGGGCATTTTTGAATGAACATAAAAAATTTTAAATATTAAATTTATTATTTTTATTTTTATGCATTCAGATGTAGAAATTTTCACTGATTTCAGGTATGTAAGTTTCTTCACTGTAGCTCAATTACAACTTTAAATTTTAATTATTATTTGATTAATTGGGAGATTAAAACTCTCACTTTAAAAATCAGTCTCCAAAACCGCAACTGACTTTTTATACTAGGATGCTTTAGGATGCCGTCAATTTTTTTTTTTTTTTTTTTTTTTTTTTTTTTTTATTACATTATTTAGAGATTTTAAAGTTGTGGATCTATGTCAATGCTGTTTAATAATATATAAATTTTACAAAAATCAATCTGCAATTTTTTTGTTTTATACAAAATTCAATTTGTAAAAAGAAAATCAGTGTTGAAACCTGAATTTATTAGACTAATGAAAACTAACAAACTGGTTCATTTGGGGCTTTAATAATTTATAACACATAATAAAGATTTCAAATAGGGGGCATCAAAATTCAGGAGGGAGAGGGGGGACAATAATTTTTTTAAGGAGGGCAAGCACATATTTAAAAACATACCCTTTAAGATGTGAATTTTTGACAGAGCTCTGAGATAAATATTATTTATTAAATATAAAATTTTGCAAGAATACTTACTGCAAGTTTTGAATGGTAATTTCATCAATTATCAAAAATTTTTGCTGATGTTGCCACTCCCTTGACTAATATAACTATGAATGGGTTTTCTTAATGGGACTTCATTCAGAAACAGTTTTGTTAAAAACAGAGTTCGCCCTCTGGTGGTGGAATGTGGAACTGAAAGATTCAAGATTGATTTTTTTTTTTTTTTTTTCCTTTGCAAGAGCAAGTCAGCTAAATGGTGTCATACACAGCATGAATTCATTTTGAGGTTTCTTCAGTTCCAGAGTGAGTACTTTTAATAAGATTTTGCAGTACAGATTTTAGGTTAATTTAAGAATAATATTATAAGCTCTGGCAAAACCGGGCGAATCACCTAGTATACATATATATAATTAAAATGAAATCTCAAATGTATTAACAATTGGGGTTTTGCATAATTCACAAATTTTGCCCTTCCGACATTCCCTCATGGTGTAGTCCATGTATAATTTCTAAAATTTTGAAAATTTATGTGAATGAGTGTCTATGATTTCCTCATGTGTATATCAATTAGATTTACTGCTTCAAATCTAGGACACATTTAAAAAATTTTTTTGGTGATTTGTCATATAAATGAAAATTTTTGATTAATCATTTACAAATTTAAGCAATCTTTATTTTGTCTCATCATCACATCTTATAATCGTCAGTATTGTCCTGTGAAATTACATTGACTTTTGGTCAATTTGCTTGCTGTAAACAGAAGTTTTCTTTTGATTGGAAATGCCATATGTAACATGGTTGTTTGTTTGAGTTTTTGTGAATAAGTGTTGCATCAAAATTCTATGCATAATTTTTTTTAGTGTAATGGTATTCACATGGATGTAGATTTTTTTTTCTTTTCCCTGTTTTCACTCACCCTTGGTTGTATTGAATGATACTTGTATATATATTTTCTACTTATATTCTAGATCAACATATTTTATTATAATGTTTTGCTTATCATATACCTTTTTAAATGTAAAATTTTTTTTATTGGGCTGTGTGGTCAAAGTGTTAATCTTACACACAGTCCAATCGTTTGTTTAAAACGTTTAAAAATTTCTTTCCATATGTTATATGTTTTTGAGATCCCAGGATCTCACTCTTTTTTTTTTTATTATTTATTTTGTTGTTGTTGTTGTTGTTGTTGTTGTTAGAGGCTAGAGGTAATGCTAGGATGTGTAAATAAATTTTAGGCAATGTCTTTATTTTTCAAAATTACGATCATTATTTCAAGAAAAATTAATTAATTAATAGTCATTTCAAAAAATGTAATCTTAATTTTCCATAATTCCATTAATATATCAAATAAATCTAATATTTTCAATTTATACATCATAGCTCTCCTATATGACATAATAGAAATAGACCAGATAATATTTTTCTAAATTATTTTAATATTAATTATTTATGCTCAAAACTATATTAATCAATCTTATTTTTAAATATAAATTATTTTAATGTAATTGCCCAGTTTTTTAATCATATAATTCGCAATTTATGCGATTTTAAAATTAATCTTAACTTCTGTATTTTTTTATGAAGATCGCTGATTTTTCAATTTTGAGCATCGCCATTTTTTTTCCCTTGCCTCTCCTATGAGCTTGGACATGACTCATAGGGGTCCAGCGTGGGCTGTTAGATTTTCTTTTAAGCTTTGAGGGAGTACGATTTAGAGTAGTGGATGTAGAAGCAACTCTCTTTATTATCCTTTTTCCAAAAGAAACTCCCCGTATTTCATATTTTAATATCATTTACATCCTATTCATTCATTCAGCCCCAGCAGAAAATTTTTTGTCATCGTAGTATCATCATGTGCATAGCTCAATCTTCCAGATGATTTGGTGTACATTAGAGAGGTGATTATTGCCGTAAATGCTCTAGTCAACCAAGGCTTGGTGGATGTCTACTGGAAACATCAAGAGTCGTCGCCATGATTTTGGCTATGGATTCTCTTCGACATGGTCGATCCCCGCCTGAGAGAGTGTGTGGATTGTCGCCGTGAAATTCATCGACTAATGGTCTCCAGCTTGGTGGATATTGCTCTGGTACGTCTGGTGCGTTTTGGAAAACCTTGCCATCCTCGCTCGTCAAAAATGTCAGTTGATTGGAACATTTTGGAAAAGCACCTTAAAAAAGATAATAACAAGAACTGATAACAGAAACTGTAAAACGTAATAGACTTTCGTCTAACGGGAACTATCTAAAGAACCAGCACCTCACGTATTAATTGATGTATAATTATCTTACTTACCAAGTTATAACGTGGCCATGGTAACAAATATTTTAGTGTGAAGTATAATAAATTGATATTCGTTGCCAATGATAGTCTTTACTTTGTCCATGAGCATCTTGAGTGAGTGTTTGATTTTTCTTTATTTTTATTACAGGTATCTTAATCACAGTAAAAAATTAAATGATTAAATTTAAATTTTGGCACAACGCTATGCTCCACTTTTTGTCACGCGCTGCTGGCTGTGTTTGAGGAATTTGCTATCCAGTAAAAAAATTTTTGGGCCGACTTGTTCGTTTCAACAAGTTTTGGCTGCTGAAATATTGCTGGGATTGCGACTCCCCAAATACAGTCATGGCATGGTGCATTCACCTTTTTTGCACCAAGTAATTGCAAGTATTTTATTTTTTTAGACACTTTCTATCGGAATTTCACACCTAAGTTGGATTGATCGTTTATTGCATGCATAAGTAGTTTCATCAGCAGTTTTTTCAAAATTTTCTGAGTATGTGCCTTAAGGAAGTCTTCTTCGTAAGCATAAAAGGAAAGTTCAAATCTTTTTTGTGTTTCGTAAATTAAAAATTAATAAATTTAAAAAGCATAATTAACAGTGATAATGAGCTTCTATTTTAAATAAAATGTACATGAATGTTAAGTACCTGTATAAAGATAAAATTATGTTATTAATAATTTACATTGAGAAAAAATCCTGTTTGATTACTAAAATCAAAATGTTTCTAGTATTAAAATAATACAACAAATTATAGATACATATATATATATTGAAATAAATAAAAAATAAGTTTTATTAGTGTTTAACTTTACAACTGTTATTTAATTTGAAAATTAAACACTATGTAACAAAAATATATATTCTTAAAAAATGCTGATATGTAACTATAAAACATTCAGTATTCATCCAAATCACTTCTCATTAAATATCTTATAAAAATATAAATACAAATATATATCTTTTATCTTTTATAAAAAGAGAATAAAACTGTGAAAAAATCCATTTGATTACCTGTTAACTCTTGTACAGATTTACCCCCAGACTGAATTGAAAGTAGTTGTTCCTTTTTTAAATTTTCAATTGGCAGGCCTTCAGGTAAAGTTCCTTTTTTAATCATCTGTAAAACATTTCTTCTAGCTGTTTCGAGAATTTTTGCTTGATCTATTTTATTAGTTTTCTCTGAAGAACTACACAGAATTCAGAATTAATTAATACAACATGCATAAAGTGAAAATAGATATTATGACAGCCAAATTTTTAAAGACGAGTAAATATAGTTGAACCAGGAATTTTACTTAATAAATAAAATAACACATGTACACAACACTAACACATGCACACAAAACACTTTCATAAATGCATATTTTTAATATGAAACACAAATTAATCAAAAGTTATGCAAATTTCATCTAGTAAAAGAAAGTTGCTTCAGAATTTCTTAATGTTGGCCTATGAGCATAGAAAAAATCCTCATTAGAGAAAAAAAAAATTTGTATTCAGCAATATATGCTAATATTAGAATCATAGAAATTTCACACAACTTGGGACAAACAGTTTATGTAGTTTTTAATTTTGCGAATATAAAACGATCATTGCTCTGTTTACATTTTATAACCACATCAGACTAGTTATAACTTTATTAATTATATTTCATAAATAATGTAATAAAGTACACTAAATCAAATGAAAATACAAATCATTTAGGGGAGATTATGGAGGAATGGGGTAATTTTAACAAACATTTTTTATAAATTATGTTTTGCTACTACAAAATGGAAATTTTCAAAATAACACCTTGAAACATTTTAATATATTTAAAAAGTATAAGTCCTATGATAATAATTAAATGTTTAGGTTAATAAACAAATTAAATTAACAAGAAAAATATCCCAACCTTCCCTCACATGAAGGAGGAATAAAACAAGTTTTTATAAGGAAAATTCATATTTAATTTTCAAAAAATGGCGAAAAAAATGACAAAAATAGTATGACATTTACATTCCTAAGGTTTATTGTAAATCACAACTTTTAGGTTATATCATACTTTGTAAAATCAAAATTAAATATGAAAAACATGCTTGTGATAATTAATTTTGATGGATGTATCTTTGCAATTATGCGTTGTTCATAAAGTTCAGTTGATGGAACAATCAGTTTCTTGAGGGATGATGCAATTTTCCTTTCATTTCTCCTCATAAATAGTATAATGCCATATTAAAATAAAACAGAGTTCCTACTCATATGGGAGAATGAAACCCTGAATTTTCCAGGTGTATTTCAAGAAAATTCTAGTCTAACTGATGGTGTAATGGACATGCTGAGGATAAAAAAAAGGTTACATTGCTCAGAAAACACTAAAATTTTTTTAATAGAGTTGTTACTAACCCCTGAGCTAAAGCTCTTTATCCCAATCCCCCTTCCAAATCGATAAAGTTTTGCTTTGAGGTTTACAATTGGAATCGATCTGTTTAATAATTTATGATTGCAAGCTTTCAAATAAAATTTCCAACAAACTGTACAAACTTGCTACAAAATATTTGTGCACTGAGTTCACAAATATTCAATTTGTTAACTATATCCCAAAATTATTTTCTAGTTAAAGTTATTTTCAATAGGAATCGGGGAAACAGAGGGGGGGGGGGGGGAGGCTTGTGTTATTTTCTTATTGTTACATGAAAATAATTGCTGGAAAAAGTTTTAAAATCTGTAATAATGAGTATTAAAAATATAAAATGTAGAGGATGAAGGAGGAAATTTTTTTAAAAAAAAAAGGTAGATGATTTTTCTTCTATTTTTAAATATGCACTTTAACCAAATCAAACGGAAGATTCTCACTCATTCGTGAAACATTGAGGCAGCACAACGATCAAACTCTCTTAGGGATTACAATGAAAGTTCATTAAATTCCCTGACTTATTTGGCTAATTTCCTAATTCCCTGACTTTTCCAGGATGTCCAGGGTTTCCAGGTTGTGTAGCAACCCTGGTAAAAGTTGGCAGATTGAGTTCAATAACTATTTTAAAATAATAATATTTTACTAAATATATATATACAGTGAAATCTGTCTAAGCCGGAAATCTGTCTAAGGCGGAAACATTCCAGAGTCCCTGATTTTTTAACATAGAGATTTCCGAACAATCTGTGTAAGGCGGAAAGAATCTGTGTAACGTGGAACCGGACATTCATTTTGGGTCCCAGGTAGCAAATTTACTGCTTAAGACGGAAAATTTTTTTCCTGGAAAATATAAATGGAAAGAAAGCTTTTCTTTTTATAATGAAATATATTGTCCAGTCGCATTCCCAGATGTTAAGAAAAGGCGTCACTGATTGCTGACAGTAGTTTGGGGATTATATTATTATTGTATGGGAATTATTATTGTATGACTGGGAACTGTTGAACAAATAGGTCACGGGATTTTTGACAAGTATAATCTTAGGTTACAATAAGATGAGAGAATCTGTTTAAAAGGGAGGGCTGCAACATAGACAATTTATGGAAAATTTCAACACCCTTTCATGGTCTTCCGAAATAGCTTTGTTCCTGGTCAGCTGCTAATTTTTATTTGTCCTATAATACAACGAAAGTTGATTTCTTCCTAGAATTTCAGATAAAAAGAATATTGGCACAACTTCCAGAAATATCTACAAGATCTTTTAATACATGAATAGAATGTACTTTAGGAAGTGTAAGTTATTTTAGTTTGTGTTTAAGTCAGTAAGTTTTATCGTTGTTGTATAAACTGGCAGATTTGTTGTACAGTTTAAATCATTATTCCTAAATGGATAATAAATCAAAAACGTAGAATACTTAATCCTTAAAAGACAAAATTGATATTATTAAACTCAAAGAACAAAATATCCCACTTAAAAGCTTATGTGAAAAATTCAAATGTGGAAAGACTCACATCTATGATGCTATCAAAAAGAAAGATGAACTTCGTAAAGAATTTGAAAAAGGGGGAGATTGCACTCGCAAACGTAAAAGGCAAGTTGAAAACGAAGACATTGATAAACTAGCATGGGAATGGTTTTGCAATGCCAGAGCAAAAAATTTTCCCATATCAGGAAAATCTTACTACAAGTGATTATAATGATTCAGTGAATTTTTTCATTGTGCAAAAGCTAGAGGACAACAGCGGGAGTAGCACTGATGAATATGAAGTCGAAGATGAAGTGACAAGCATTAAGTCATATCAAGAAGTTCTTAAGAATATAAAGCTTTTACAGAATTTTTACATAGAGCGAAACGATTATGAAATGATGCCAATGTTGACTGAAATACAATGTGCTACGGAAAAAGAAGCCATTAAGAAAAAAAATAAAAATAAACAAACAACAATATTCGATTTTTTTTTTTTCTAAATAAGTTTAAAACATCATTTTAAGGCATTTATTAAGGTAAATATAATTTTATTTTCACTAAAATCTGTAATTTTGATTGATAATTTTTGATTGCGTGTATGTATCAATTTGTAATGTAAGTTATTAGTATAAATATATAAAAATATGTAAAGATTTCATGTCCATTTAATTTTTAAAACAATTGAAGATACGTTGTTTTTAACTTTTAGCCAAAATAAAGTTTAATACTCTGCAAACGGGGTATTTATAAAGTTTTCTGTCTAACCCGGAAATCTGTCTAAGGTGAAATTTTATTTCAAACCCAAGCGATTCCGGCTTAGACAGATTTCACTGTATATATATAATAAGGAAATTGATATTGTAAAAATATATATAAATATTTAATACTACTGACTGATATTGATAAATAAAAAAAATATTACAGATAAATATTACAAGAGTAAAAAAAGAAAGATTTGCACTGCTTTATTTTTACGATGCATATTTGTTTAAAAAATCATAAAAGTTGTTAAAATTTCTTTTTAATTATCAAAATTATAAGTTTAATTTGTTACAGTATTCAATTCCAAAACAAGATAGTCTTAAATTTTTTTTCAAATTCACAGAGGACCTATTAGCCATAGCCAATTCTATGCATATCTTCATACACTTTTTGGTAGCATAATATTGAAAATGACACAAAAATCGCTATTACAGCAATCCCTTTCAAACAGAAAATTACAAAATTAATGGAGGACCTGCTAACCACAGCCAAAAACACAAAAAATCTGGTTCAATTTTATGCATATCTTCATGCACTTTTTGATGGTACAGTGGCAACACACGGACAGACATTTTATAAAAACATGTTTTTTGGAATCTCTGACCCCTAAAACGTGTAAATCCATCAAAAACCAGAAGTTGAAAAAAATTCCAATCACAATACTTTCTTCCATTGAAGATAGAAGAAAGTAAAAAATCAGTTATGCATAAATCAATGATTTTTACAGTTAATTATCAATATTTTAGCACAAAAATTAAATAATCATTAGAAACATATCATCCCCCTTCCCCTTTCGACTCCTGTGTTACCTGTTACAGTTATTTTGAGCGGTTTTTGCTACTAAATATCAGCATTTATTTATTTATTTATTTTTTTTTAATAGATTTTTCATACAATCAGCAGGTACCTATTTGAGACAAAATGATATAAAATCATACAGATTTAGGGTGCATTTAAGAATATTATGACAGGTCTAAGCAACTTTGGATAAGTCATCTAGTTATAGAATAAATATTAGACATGTCTTTGTTTATCTACATATTGGTGCCCATATTGAATGTCGGAAAATAATACAGGATTTAACACAATAAAAAACTTTTACTGAATTGCATGTCAATGATTTCAATTCTTGCATAAATAAATTTATGTTGCATCAATTATCAGTTTAATAAAGCAACGGGCTTATTTAGATTATTTTTGAAGCATTGAGTTTAGGTAGATCAAATGTTACACATAAGCTTGCTAAGATGGAAATAAACTTTCTCTGAATAACAGAATAATACAGAAGTAAAAGAAAATATACATATATACCTTTTCTTTTCTTTAGAATTTGATCTAGAACAAGATCTTTTGCTTTTCCTTTCTTTAGATTTTGATCTGGAACGAGACTTCTTATTTTTCCTTTCTTCAGATTTTGATGTTGAATGAGACTTTTTCTTTTTCTTTTCTTTAGATTTTGATCTAGAACGTGACTTTTCATTTTTCTTTTCTTTAGATTTTGATCTAGAATGCGACTTCTTACTTTTCCTTCCTTTAGATTTTGACCTGGAACGAGATTTTTTAATTATCTTTTCCTTAGACTTTGACCTGGAACGGGATTTTTTAACTCTCTTTTCTTTAGATTTTGATCTGGAATGGGATTTTTTACTTCTCATTTCATTAGATTTTGATCTGGAACGAGATTTTTTAACTCTTCTTTCTTTAGATTTTGATCTGGAATGCGATTTTTTACTTATCTTTTCTTTAGACTTTGATCTGGAACGGGGTTTTTTTGGTGATACTGATTTATGGCGTGATCTGCTTCTAGATTTTGATTTAGAATGTGACTTTTTCCTAGATCTTGACTTAACTTGATATTTAGATGAGGAATGATGATGTTCTCTTGATTTACTGCGCTTTTGTGTTCTTAATCTAGATAATTCTTTAGACCTAGTGTAAGATCTACTTCTAGAACGTCTGTGGCTGTATCTTCTATGTGGAGACCGTGAATGAGATTTTTTCTTTAACCTCTGATACCTTGACCTTGATCTGGATCTAGAATAACTTCTGGAGTATGATCTTCGTCTATAATCACGAGACCTTATTTTCCCATGTGAAGATCTTGATTGAGAACGCTGTCTCTTTTTCTTTTTAGAATAAGAATCACGTGACGATGACCTGGATCTGTGACTTTTGTGTTTTGATCTAGATGATATGTGGTTGGCTGGAGATACTGACCTAGAATGTGATCTGGAATGTTTTCTTTTGTTGTCATTTTTCTTTGGTTTAGTAACACAATGGCTATCTGCATCCTTTTTATAATTAATATCACTTTTAGTTTTTTCATTATTTACAGAATTACTGTTTGTACAATCTTTGGATTCTTTTTTATCAATTTCACTAACTGTAGGCAAAATTTTAGAATTATCTGACTCAGTATACTTACAACCTAGATTAGTTTCTTTGGTAGCATCAGATTCTTTTTTCTTTATATCACTTATAAAATCTTGTTCTTCTACACAATTTTTTGACTGATTTTCATTTACATTGTTTTTAGAATTTGTATCTTTTGCTTCACTTGTTGAATCAACCTTCATTATGTTCAACTCAATCCCTTCCTTTTTCACAGAAATTTTACAATCATTTGTATTAATTTTAGAGTCTTCCTCTTTTAAAAAAGATTGAGAGTCATTTCTCTTTATATCAATTCTTAAATTGTTCTCTTTTGTGCTTTGAAGATCACTAAGAATTGTAGTTTTAATACTATTCGTTTCATTGTCATTATTGTAATTGTCTTTGGTACTAGAATTCGTAATAGGGCATTCCAAAGAAACATCGGAGAATTTGGCATTTTCAGTTTTTTTTACATAAGTTTTATCTGGGCTTTTATCAAAAGATTTGTTCATTTCTTTAAAGTCTATGCTTGTTTCATTTTCAAGCTCTTTTTTATCATCACAATTCAAATCTTTTAATGAAGGATTAGGTTTTGAAACTACATCTAAATTACTATCTACTCCAGTCAGTAATAGCTCAAGAGATGGACCATAAAAAACAGGTTTTTCAATTGATGAAGAATGTGTATTTTTCATTTCTGAATGTTCAGAAACAGTAGAAGCTGACTGCAAAACTAAACTGTCGACAGATTGCACCTTAAAAGATTTGATTTTTTTTAGTCTTTTAATCCCCATTTCCTCAGAACTTGAAATATCATCAACACCCTAAAAATTAATAACAGTAATTAAAATTATTATACTCATTTTACATATGCAAAAGCTGAAAACACATAAATTTATAGATATGCCAAAAGACGACTTAAAACAGAAAAAATTGTACTTCAAGTTCTGCTATTTTTTTTATTTATTACAATTTAAAAAAATAATCTTTGTTTTATTTAATGATAGAATGTCTGTCAATCTGTCATTAAATAAAGAAAAGATTACTCTCTTAAATTCTTGTAGATTCTCAGATAAAAAATGCATAAAAATAGCAATACTGATTATAATGTACTTGTGATAACTGGCACATCCAGTAGTAGAAAATTTACAAAGTATCTGCATCAGATACTTCAGGGGCAAGAAATAATCTGCAGGTAAAATATTTTTACAACTGTAGCTTTAATGAATCAAACAACATCTACCTGTAATATTTTACACATTTTTATTAATAATAATCTTAACTTTTTGTATAATAAAAAGCTGAACAGTATATAAAGTAAAATAAAGATTCAATGAAAAAGAATATACAAAAGAGAAAATAAAATCTGCAATGCCCATCTCCTGTCTCGAACTTTCTACTACCGAACCAGCGCATCATATGACATTTAGCTTGTTAAGGGGGTATATTCTGGCCTACAAATTTGAAAAAATCATTTTTTTCCATATTTTCAAAGCTTAATCCTTTAAAAATGTGTCATTAAGAGGATTTTTCAAAATTGAGTTATTTTCAGAAATATAGCTGTTTTAGTGACCTGGTATCCAAAATAGCTTGGCTGGAATGGATTGGACAAAAGACATTAGGAACTATTCACCTATGGATCATTCCACATCAAATCAACTAAAAAAATTCAATATTCAACCTGACCATTTCAGATTTCAATAAAACTGCCAGGAATCATTCTCTATGATGATATGAATTAGAGCATATTTTTATTTTTTATTTATTGCTTTAAATTTTCAAACAATTAATTATTTAAATTTTGAAAAATCATCATTTTTTTGACTTGCATAAATATTTTCAGTTTTAAATTTCTCAAGTTATATGAAACGTAGAAAATTTTATGACCACTCATTTTAAAGAGGATTTATATAATTTATAAGGTTTAATTCGATATGCAAGTTAATTATGCATAGTTAAAATAAATAAAATTTAATTTTTTAAATTTAAAATTTAAAAATTTTTTAGATAGTCATTTTTAAAAATTTTGAAAAAATTGTATGTTTGTTCTTAAAATTCTGAAATTTTTAGAGTGGGATCTCAATGGGATCAGCAGTTATGAAATAAAAACTGAAAATGACCATACAAATCATAAATAAATAACAAAATAGATAGAATTAAATTGCTATTTTAATGATAATTTTTACTTTTATTTAATAACTCCTGATCCCATTGAGATCCCACTCTAAAAATTTCAGAATTTTAAGCGCATAATATTACAACAAACATACAATTTTTTCAAAATTTTAAAAATAACTATCTAAAAAATTTTCAAATTTAAAAATTAAAAAAAATTAAATTTTATTTATTTTAACTATGCATAGTCAACTTGCATATCAAGTTAAACCTTATGAACTCCTCCTTAAAATAAGTGGTCATAAAATTTTCTATGTTTGATAGAACTTGAGAAATTTAAAATTGAAAATATTTATGCAAGTCAAAAAATGATGATTTTTCAAAATTTAAATAATTAATTGTATGAAAATTTAAAGCAATAAATAAAAAATAAAAATATGCTCTAATTCATATTATCATAGAGAATGATCCCTGGCAGTTTCATCGATATCTGAAAGGGTCAGGTTGAATTTTTGGTTGATTTGACATGGAATGACCCCTATCTGTGATTGTTTCCTCGTAAATCCTTTCAGATGAATTACTGACTCTATGTTTAGCTTCAGAAACCCAAAATAATAATGAGTGTTTAAACTCTTTGATTTGGACTTTCCCACCTAAACATATTCATTCTCAGCAAAGAAATTGAAATTGCTACATTTATTGCTGTTTGCAAATTCAATTAAGGCTTCATTCCCATTTTAAAAATGATGACCCATATGGGAATCAAAATTGGTCTGGAAGCTTATACATTTGCTGCGAAATGAGCCAATGGCTAGATTGAGCACTCAGAGATTTGAACATCTAACGTTTCAAAGGAGGCCAGAACTACTCAATTGGAAGAGAGACACGCAATGCGAAAAATGCTTTTTTCGAAATCGAGGAAGATCTCATGTATGTAGCAGGTATGGCGGATTGAATAAATGTAAGTATAAAATATAACTTTATGACTTAGACTCCGTAAAACTTAACGTGCCTTTTCTCAAAACTATCTTTTTTAAAATGGTGATTTCTTAAGCTTTACTAGACCGATTTACTTGAAATTTGGCATGATGTGTCTTCTCTATACACTTATCTGTCGTACTCAGGATTGACATTTTTGCTGGCAAAAATGGCAAATTTGTCTTTAATGTATAATAAAATCTATAAGCTAACAAGGATAATAATGGTATAGACAATTAAATTTAATAACATATTTTTTAATATTTAGATAATTCTCTAATTAATAAATACAATTAAATATTTTAAATCTTTATGAAAATAGGTGGGATTCAGTCTAATACTTAGGAATTTAAGAACTAAATTAAACATCAGATTTTTTTTTTTTTTTTTTTTAAATAAAGTAATTTGTTAGCACTTACAGACAAGTAATTTGTCTGTACTTGCACGGTGTACAACTTCGGCAACAGCTGTATAATTAAAATGGTTTGTGCAATCTTTACAAAATTATACCTGTGTACTCGTCTTGGCCTAAATAGATTGCCTAATTTTTTTTTTTTTCTTTAAATTCCAAATAATTTCTTTAAATACCAAAGACTTAAATATTATTATTGTCAAAGAAGGTTTACTTTGCTACTTTTGTTTATACATATATAAATATTTAAGTCTTTGGTACAAATTTAAAATTATTTATAAGATGAAATTAGTGTTACAGATAAAAAGTAATAAAATTAAACTAAAGATTGAATATTGAAAAAATTCTCTTTTGTGTCTTGTTAGGAAACTAGAATACTTTTTAATCTCTCTTACACTCCAAGAAAGGGACAAAAAGTTATATTCATTACATTTCATAAAATGCATTATTATACTTATGTAACACTTCAACCTTTTCCGGCGCAGTGTTGCCGGGTTGGCAACACCTAAAGTTCCCCCTGTTTAGAGACACAAAAACTCTGTGAATATTTCAAAAACTACTCTTATGGCTACTTTAAATCTTTCTTATGAGTTCTAGATGGCAGCACCACAGAGATCAAATTTTACTGTTTTTAAATAATAGGTAAAATATTTTACTCTAATACGCACTTCACAGCAATGCTCTTTTCACAGCGTTTATCAATGCTGTACTTGCACGGTGTACAACTTCGGCAACAGCTGTATAATTAAAATGGTTTGTGCAATCTTTACAAAATTATACCTGTGTACTCGTCTTGGCCTAAATAGATTGCCTAATTTTTTTTCTTCTTTAAATTCCAACTTTAAAGAGTAGTGCACCGGAAAGGGTTAAGCGCCACATTAGTCACTAGTGACTGAGGTTTAAATTATGATATAAAACTAAAAAATACGTATTGTTTTAAGTAATTACTGCACATTTATTTTAAATTTATAGTAAACTTTTATTTATTACAGGATTATATTTTCTTAATAATTACATAAAACATAATTTTTTATAGCTTTTGTGTCTGTGACCATAGCACTCAACAAGAGTTCAAAATTAAATTTCGAATATTGTTTTTTAAATTAAGTATTAAGTTTTTTTCTTTCATGAAATATAATTTCTATTTTATAAAATATAATTTCTAAAGAAAATTATATTTACAGCCTGTTCTTGCCCCCACTTTAGCAAAAACATTTTTTTGCCAGGACGGTTTTAACCAGGTTTTTTTCCACTTATGGCAAAAACTTACCAACCCTGGTACTAACTATCTTTAGTCCCAAATTTGGATTATTACTATTTTTAAAAAAACTCGAAAAACTCAAAAAAAGTAGAATTTTTATTTTCCAACAACTGCCATTTTGTGGGGAAAAAAAAAAAAAAAAAAAAAAAAAAAACCTTTTTCTTAGTTAGTATACAATAGCGGCATTACTCTAGATTAATATATATCTAATATATAAAATTCTCGTGTCACAGTGTTAGTTGCCATACTCCTCCGAAACGGCTTAACCGATTTTGATGAAATTTTATATGCATACTCAGTAGGTCTGAGAATAGGTTGTTATCTATTTTTAATACCCCTAAGTGATAAGGGTGGCCCACCCCATAAACATTTCACCGAAACGGCTTAACCGATTTTGACGAAATTTTCATGCTATGACGTCATAAGAATTCATGTCTATATCCATTCATTGTTGGAATGCTTTGCGAATTATTATTTTTGTGGTTTAATATTTTTTGCCGTTCATACGAATAAATCTCTTGCGTTTGTTTTCTTATGAAATCTGATAGTCAATTGACAACTTAATTTCAATTGAAGTTATCGTAGAACACATGTTTATAAGAGTGTAAATTAGAAACAACAGCGTTTTATGTTTAAATAAAATATTTGGCACAGATGTCATAAACGCACTAGGTTTGACGCGATATTTTTTAATAACAATTTGGCGATAACTTAATTTTTGAATATCAGTTACACACATATTTTTAAATTATTTTCTATTATTTAAAAGAGGAAATCATATCATATATTATAAAGCAGAAGTTCTGAAACTTCCGCTCGAGTGTTTTCAAAAACTACCCGATGGATCTTTTTGCAGATTATATCATTCGATAGGAAATATTTTTGCGGAGGTTTGTGATACAAATATACAGGTATAACTCTGATTTTTCGTACTAAATTTCGTATTTTTCGGTTATTTTTGACGAAAGTGTTGCAACAACTAATTTTTTGGCGATAATTATAGTTCAAAAAAGAAATGAAATGCTTTCTCTAATGGAAAATAATATAAACATTTCGAAAAAAACCCTGTTAATTCATAGATTTAAAATAAATAATGATAAAAAGAAAAAAATCAGTTTAATGCAAAATAATATTATAGGAAAATATTTATCTTTAACGAAAAAAAAGAATACTTATAATATTTAAAAAATAACTCGATGTGAAAGAAAGTTTTGAAGTGACACAATATTTGGTTATTTATTTATTTCGAGCCAGATTAAAAGAAAACAACATCTCAAAAATTTCATTAGGTAAAACATAAGTATTTTTTTCTTTCTTTTTTTAAAAATATTTTTTAATCTAATATTCCCATTGAGTGTTTTACAGAAGAAACTCGCAGAATTAATATTTAAAAAAAAATGGCTCTAATTGTTATTTGTATGTTGTTTGTTCAATTGGGTGCTTCAATCTACTTTTGTCGCCAATCAATGCGATTCTAAACAAAAAAGCACAAGACGGAGCGATGTTCGCAAGAATTATTTTCTCTCTCTCTCTCTCTTTTAATGAGTGAGAGCATTTTTAGGAAAAAAATTTACATTTAACTTAAATACATATATAGCAGTTAATACCGCAAAAATGAATAATATTTAAATTTTAGGGTAAATGTCTTTCCACATATATAGATAGTGTAAAATAATTTAACTGTGACTTTTAATTTTTTTTGCCGCAGATGTCTCATACGCACTACATTGGCGCGATTTGTTTCTGACGCCAATGCCATATATACATCTGGGTAATTAACTGACGCCAAAGTATCGTTATTTTGCTTGATATGGCAACCCGGGTGTTATTGTCTATTTATTAATAAATTGTCTATTTACATTTTTTTCCTTTTTTCAATTATATAAACTATTTTGATCAAAGCACATTTGTCATACATGCACCACATTTGCGCGACTGCAATAAAATGGTGATTTTATGCCTCACTTGGTAAGCTGGCTGTTGTTGTTTGTTTATTAATAAACTGTTTATTTTCTATTATTTTCTTTTTTAAAGGATATAAATAGTTTTGTTTTATAATTATTAACTAAACTTTTTAAAATTTATTGTTATTTTCTATTTAAAATAACAGAAAATAATTGAAAACTATATATGTAACTGGTATTTGAAAACAAAGTTTTCGCCAAATCGGCATGAGAAAAAAAAAGCGCCAATGTGGTGCCTATGTGACATATATACCTTTTTTTCACTATACTACAGTATTTAAACATGCTGTATAAATAACGATTAATGTTTTTTCCAAACATGTTTGGCACAGATGTTATATACGCACTGAGGTATCTGACTGTCACCAAAACGGTGCTATTTTGCCTGATATGGTAACCCAGCAATAGTTGTTTCTGTATTAATAAATTGTTTATTTACTTTCAATTTCATTTTAGAAATTCTATAAATTGTTTTCTGCTGTAGTTACTTTTTTATTTATTAAAATTTTCGTTTTAAAATAATGAAAATAATTTTTTTAAATGTACATTTCTTCGCTATTCTAAAACGAGGATTTTGCCGCATCGGTATTGGAAGGTAATCTTGCAAATCCGGGGGGTATATAATGTTTGTGCCGGAGTTTTTTTTTCAATATGATATTTTCAAATGTAAATTGACTGCTACTTGATTAACACGTCGGCCAGTTTCGACAAACTATTCAAATTTACATAAATTAATTTTAAATAACGAAAGAACAATAAACATAAATAAAAAATACAAATTAAAAGTCGAATTAAAAATCACTTGATGACGTAAAAAATACGTGTATTGCGTGTAATATCAATTTCGTGTCACACTTACGATCATCGATTATTGGCATTTATTCCTATAAACTGCTATTAATTTTTTTTCTCGACAGAATAATCAAGTAGTACCGTACATTGTACAAACTCCAGTTAATATTACAAAAATAGAGCTAAATAACTAAATTTTGGTGCAAATGCACACACCCATGTTGTAAGAAAGAGGCACAAATGTCATATATGCACCACGTTGGCGTGATACATTTCTGGCGCCACTTTAACGAAAACTTCGTTTTCATATTACAGATACATCTCTATTTTCTATTTTATTTTTCTATGTATAGAGCATAACAATTTGTATCATTTTAAAATGCAAATGAAAATAAATAAATAGTTCATTAATAAATTAAAAACAAAGCTGGATTACCATAAGAGGCATATAATGTTCATTTTGTTTCAATCACGCCAACGTGGTGCATATATGACATCTGTATCAAAAAATGAATTTCATACATACAAAAAACTTTCACCTTATTTTTCTAAGGAAAACTTTATTTAACTTTATTTATTCTGCTGCATTCCAAAAACGGAAAACTGTAATAGATTTGTCAAGAGCAGATGTACGTTGCGAAATATAATATAATTGAGAGAGGATGTATTAAGATTTCCCACAGATACCAATATCCTCAAGTTGAGAGGTTTAGAGTTCAAAAACTATCAAATGAAAATGAATCACTTGAAAATTGTTTAAATTGAATGGTCAAACTCTGCGATCATAATGCTCGCTATTTTAGAAGTATGGTGAATAGACAATATTTAAACTGCCCTTTTCATAATTGCCTCATTTATCTATCAAACTCTACAATAAATGGTCAACTAAATATTTTTTTCTTAAAAGCCTGAATTTTATCGAATGCATAAGCTGATACAACAATATAAAACAATATAATATTTTAATGTTATTTTAATATATTTGGTGTCAACGGGCCTTGATTCCATTGTTGTTGTTTTTATTTTTGGCTCAGTTTTGTTTTTTCTAGCTCGCTGAGTTTTGCTATGATGAAGAATCTCGACAGTAGATTCGAATAAGCTGTTTGCTAACTTTTAATGCATTTTTAGTGCATTTATAATCGTTGGTTTTCTATCTTTAAATACAATAACGTTTGTATAATTTTCAGAAATGTGAAAGAGCGTTCGAGGTGAAGTTACTTTAAAAAAACACAATCATATTCAGTATTTTGTTTGATTCATGTTTTGTTTTGAAAAATAGACCAGCACAGCGGGCTTAGCCTGCTAGTATATATATATATATATATACAGTCGAGTCTCTCTATAACAAAACTCCATATATCAAATTGCTCTATATAATGAATTTTTAGTAGGAACGGTCCCCTTTTCGCATAATTACATTAAAAACAGTCTCTATATAGCGAAATATCTATCTCCATATAACGAAAAATTTTCATAAATTGGTCATAAAAAACAGTTTTAAAAAGCTTCGAAATCATATGGAATCAATTTTCCATCACTTATTTTTGATTTATCGTCAGTGCTGAGTTTTACTTCCCTCCTTGTTTTTTAACTCCAACAAATTCATCCCACCTCCCACACACCTTTCCACATCTTTCTCAAAACAGTGTCAATTGGATTGATAAACATGTAAGAGAGGAATCAATAAGAGGCACATAAGAAAGGTCTTCAAATGGAGGAAAATGTAAACTACAATTTTTCATTTCTTGGTAAAATTTGAGCATTTTTTTTTGTGAGCATAACAAATTTAAAATCAAAACAACAAAAAATTACAAATTTCTTCATCTGAAATTAATGCAGGTCTTTCTTATTTGATTTTCATTAAGCTTTCAAATAAATGTCTGTTCTCTTTTTTTAAACAGCTTAAATAATTAAGAAATAAAATGTTAGGTTAATATTTACTTTTAAACACTTCAAATTCTTAATTTAAAAGATCAAAAGTAATATTTGTTCAAATTTCACACATTAAATATGATTTTTAAGATCATTCTCTATACATCGAATTTCTCTATATAACGAATTTTTTACTGGAACGGTGGATTTTGTTATATAGAGACTCGACTGTATATATATATTTCATATTGCTAAAAGGGTTAGAATCAAGGTCACAGTTGCACACCATTTTTTTAGACCCTCCCCTCCTCCTGCACACTCACACTTTATTTGTCGATAACTTTTAGAGATTTCATTTTTTTTTCTGTATTCTAGAAACATTAATCAATCTCTGATAAACAAATGCATAGTAAAAATATTGCTTTGTCTTTATTTTATGGCACTTCAAAAAGTACCTAAAATCCATGCCCCTAGACCAAAATAACTCCTTAATAACATTGTGCATATAAACTATTATAATAATTATTGCAAAATTTAAAAAATACTTTTATATTTAATTCTGCTGTTGACTCAGAACTGCTACTTCTGTGACGATGCTTCGATTTCTTGTGCTTTCGTTTTTTATGTTTGGACTTCTTCCTTTTACCTTTATGTAGGTGATCAGAATCATCACTTGCATATGGCATGTCAATTTTCTTAAGAAAGAAATCTGCTAATATCTCACTGATTTTTGATGGATTATTGTTGTTATTTTTTTCTTTTCCAAGGTCAGACATTAATAAAGTTCCCAATTTAACATCTTTAAAGATTGACCTGAAATGAAAGTTAAAATTACTACTTAATGCAATGACAAAAAAAAAAAAAAAAAAAAGAATTATTTACAAAAGAAAAGGGAAAAAAATGAATAAAAAGTAGGGGAAAAAAAAATGAACAATGAAATTCGAAGCTAAAAACACATCAGCAATCTCACATTGTAAAAAACAAATTGCTTTTATCTAGAGGATGAAATAGAATACATTATTTCATCTATATCTCTTTAATTCAGAGCTTTTTTTCAATGAAAAAATTGCTATTATTACAATAAAATTTTTTGAAATGAGTAAAATAATGAATATATATATATATTTTCCAGCAAAAGGACTTGCGATAACTGCTGCAAAAAATACCAAATTAGTGTATAATGAGGTAGGTATGTTTGTGAAACAAGGGACTTACATATATGGGTTATTCTCTACAATACTGCAAATTTGACCAAGCAGTCTGACTTGAATGTTACATAGGTAAATTTTCATAAAAATTGGATAAATTGCTAGTAATTGGTCAATTGTTGAAGATTTTAATAGCAGCAGAAATCGTTATAAAATTTTAAACAAAAGTACATATTCCTCATTCACTTTATCATTAACTCATAACAATAAATGTGAGGGAATGATGAAATTAAGATGTTTTTACTAATTGTCATGAAAAATGAAAAATTATGGAAAAAAACAAACTGATTCCTTAAAGAAGAACACATAATATATAATGTATGATAAAATTAAAAATTTTGAAAATTGCTAAAAATTTAGCATTCTGTGTGAGGGAATGACTGCCAATAAAAATACTTCCCGATTTTCTGATTGAAAAAAAATTCTAGAAAATTAACAAAAACTTACACCACCAATTTATGTTGCTGGACTGACAAGTACTCAAATTAGCTTCCTCTCTGTGAAGAATGCTAGACTGCTGCTCATCTTTAGTGATAGGATATTTGCGATAATAGCAAGGTGTGAGGGAATGATGGTCTAACATGGGGAGACATATAATTGATTGAGTAGACTACATAATTATAGTAAAAAGTAATATTTTTATTATTTTTTGTAAGGTACCAATTAAGAACTTTATTTTGCTTACTGTGTTTTTAATTATTTTTACATCTGAATGGAAAAAATCAGGCAGTAAAGTATGGTAGTATGGGTAAGGGAGAGGTGAGGGAATGATATTTGCATGATATATCTTACATTTTTAAATATTAAATTTGTTTATTTTTAAATTTTATGCCCTGCCTCTAATAAACAAACTTTAGACTTTCTAATAAAAGTATAAATAAATAAAAATAAAATAAAAATTAGAGCATTTATATGGCTGGAAAACACTTTTTGCACTATTGCAGAGAATAACGAGAGAATTGCAGAGAATATTGCAGAGAATAATGTTATCAACTTTTGGAACCTTTGGACCCTCTTTTCCCCTTACAATATCATATGTTTGTTATCATTCCTTAAACCTCCCCCCCCCCTTCCCATCCTCTTTCCCTAATAATATTGTTATGTGTATCTACAAATTCTTTTTATTACTTTCTTCTATCTTTACAAGAAGAAAGTATTGGATTCATGAAATTTTTCTAATACCAGTTCTCAGCAGATTAACATATTTTAGTGGTCAGATATTCTAAAAAACAGGCTTTTACAAAATATCTGTCTGTAAGTCAACTGTAGTTAGTAGTTGTCTGTCAGAATGGAAAATTTTGCAGAAAAATATACAATTTATTTTGATTTTAACAATGAATTGCATAATTTTTTGAGATAGAACAAATTTTACTACAAATAAAAAGATATCTATGGTGACTTTCACAAAATCAACCTCAGAATAATATGCAGCTAAACACCTATGCACAAGTTGAAAAATTAAAGAAAAAAAAAAGGAAAATTTAATAGCTATGGTAATACAGAATTTATGAAAGCCAATAACACACTGTAAAATTTGGGGGAATTTTTCATATGAATAGGGGGAAATGTTGATAGCAAAAATGTTTTCTGCACCCCTGATGCTATATATTTACAGCCCCTTATTAGAGCTACCTGTATAGTTCTTGGTTAAATGTAGTTCAATAGGGGTTGCCATTGGTTTTAACCATGGGGGTTTAAAACGTCCTGGTCAAAATCAATTTTGACTACCGAAATTCATTATTCAATTTATTTGCTACTAACCAAACATGTTTTACTAATATATATGTTAAAACTAAGTTAACATTTGTTAAAATAGTCATGAAAATTATGGATGTTTTTCTATCAATCTTGAATTAAGATTACAATTTTTCCATGAAGCTCATTATGCATTGTGTCTATAACTTCAAAGTGAACATTATCTAAAAGGTCATCAGCAAGTTTACCACAATAGGAGATACATCACCAGCTCGTAATTTAGAAATTATAGTAGTTCCATTCATTACCAGCTGTGTGAAAAGATATGTTGAGTGAGTAAAAATATGTTGATTTTTGCATATGAGTATTTTGTATTCTTGTTATCACAAATCCTCCTATACTAAGTTGTTTTGTTTTATTTGGAACACTTGGCATCAAAAGATGATTGTTTGTATTCACACTTGCACCAGTTTGTTCAGAATTATATAAAAAAATATCAGAATTTCCCCCAGGTGGTTTCAGGGGGACGCCGCACCCCTCCTGCCCTTCAGTTTAAAAACTAATGTCCCTCATGCTGCTCATTAAAAAAAAAAAAAAAAAAAAAAAAAAAATTGCACTTTTCTTGCCCCTTATTTGAAAAAATACAGCCCTTATTGCTGTTGCGTCCATATACTGAATGCACACCTGCTAATTGTCTTCTCATTCATACACTGAGGACCGTGCATTCTCAAAGCTTGTATTGCAGCTTTAGACAAGTCTTTGATAGGTCAAAGTCACGATAGACAATTTCCCAGTCAATGACATGATGCCTTCTGATCCAAAAAGAACATGTCACTCAATTAAATAAAATTGACTAAAAGAGAAGAAAAATAATTTTGTTTTTCTAACCAGGAGCGATTCTGTTCTGAAATTTCCAAAAATTGAAAGCATTCGGTTCCATTTTTTTTGTTATAAAGGCATGAATTGGAAAATTCAAGCATAAACAATACCGCAAATTTCAACAAATGATAATTTTTGTCAATCATTCACAAAAAAAAAAAAAAAAAAAAGAAGAATCGCAGAAAAAATGGTAACTGACAAAGGATCATGGAAAAAAGTGTGACAAATATTAATTTCATCAAAATGTAGCAGACAAAAGTGTGAATTTTGCCAAAGTACAGAGGAAAAATGCCAATTTTGTCAAAGAGTCACAATAACGATGCAAATATGAATCAGAAAAAAACTTTGAATTTTGTCAAGGAGCCACTGAAAGGATCTGAATTTTGTCAGAGTATTGCTTGTAAAATATAAATTTTGTCAAAGAACTGTGTAAAAAACATGAACTTTGTTAAATGACCCCCGACAAAAGGCTAATTTAGTTTTGCCAAAAGTTTGCAAAAAATCCTCACAAATTTCGTCAAAAGGTCGTGAAAAAAAACACAGTTTTTGTCAAAAAATCACTTAAAAACTGCAAATTTCATCAAATGGTCACATAAAAACTTCAAATTTCGTCAAGATATTGCATGAAAACTGCAAATTTCCTTATAGAGGAAAAAAAAACATAATTAATGCCAAGAGTAGATCCCTCGCCATTGTAATCTTTCAGAAAATTTGCTGGGAATTTCAGAATTATTATTATTTTTTAACTTGGAATCAATCACCTCTGGAAATTCATCGTTCAATAGCCGGGAAATAAATCGCAAAATTCTTTAATGGTTCATTTAAAAAAATTTGCGAAAATATCAATTGATCGTGAGAAAAACTTATGTGATTCCTGCATAACATTTTTGATCTGGTAAATTTTATTGTAGAACATTGCAAAGTATTCTGCTTTGGAGAAAATAAGTTGCACTTGACTTCTTGTAAAAGTATATAGTTAAAAAATGAAATTTGAATGGGATAATATCAGGGCTGCAAAAAAGCGGACAAATTTCATCAAAAGATTCATGAAAATGGCTAATTTTGTTATAAAATCCCAGAAAAACGGCAGATTTCCTGAAAAAAGCACGAAACAAATTTTGCCAAAAAAAATCGCGAATAACGGCAAATTTCGTCAAAAAAATCACTTAAAAAAGAAATTTTGTCAAAAAATCACTTTAAAACGCAATTTTCGTCAAAAAGGTACAAAAAAAAAAGTTAATGCCAGGATAGAATTTTTCTGTTCCAAAAGTTAAATAATTTCCTGATTCCAATTTTTTTTTTTTTTTTTTGCTGCCTTAAAAACTGATTTTCCTGCTTCACAATCTGTTTTTGATTGTTCCAAATCTTTCTGAGTGAATGTAACTTCTGAAAACACCCCTTCATTAAACAAAAAGTACCCCTTTACTCAACAAGTTTTTTTTTTTTTTTTTTCAGGAAAAATGTCTTTTTCAATAAATCAGTTTTGCTTCTTTTTAAAAGAAATGCGAACAATAGTGATACTTCTTATCTTCTACAATCAAATAAGCATTATTTTATAATTCAATTTGTATCTTGCACATTTATTTTTTTAAAAAGTATAGAAAATTTCACTTAATAATTTTTAAAAACAATTAATATTGGCTTTAATTATTTGTACAATATTATTAAAACAATAATTATTGCATTTAATTTTTCTTTTGCAAATGAACAAGTTCAATTTTTGCATCTAAAAATATTACTTATTATTAATGGGGACCTGCTTTTGTAAAAAAGGGACCCAGGATTTTTCAAGTCCAGCGGCATCACTGCACGCTGCGAAATCGTCTAATGGTGAAATAATCTAAAATTCGATTAAATGATTATGATCTTGATGCAGCAAATAAAACTTTGGTGGGAAGACTCTGTTAGGTCACGGAGACCTAATGTGAATGATAAACACTAGTGTCAAAAATAACTTTTAATTTCCTTGTTTCTTTTATATATTGTATTAAGTACGTCTAAATATCATCAAATACATGTTTGACTTGTATTTTGACTGCAGCAATTTGTTATATTTTTCTATTAGATGTAATGCCAGTTTTTTTTAAATTGAATGGCAAGTAAAAGATATTAATAAATTACAATGTTGATAGTTAAAAAACCACAATTTTGCATGAAATGTTATGAATTTTTTACTGGCCAGTGATAAAAAAAAACTGGCCGGTGAAAAAAAACTGTGTACTGGCCAGTGGCCACTGGGTAAAAATGTTAATTTTGATCTATACTCTGCCCT
The DNA here is from genome assembly GCA_964019185.1 of Maratus speculifer. NCBI lineage: Eukaryota > Metazoa > Arthropoda > Arachnida > Araneae > Salticidae > Maratus > Maratus speculifer. Next base: position 61,740,232 of record OZ025300.1, read on the forward strand.
ACTACCTTCTCCTCTACTCTGTTTTTGCTAAATACTTAATTGGAAAACTGAAGTACATTAAAATTTTTTACAAAATGTTTCTAGAGGTAAAATATTCTTAACGTCACTATTGGTGTCTCTTCATCCGATAGAGAATGAAGTAATTAAATCGAATTGAGAAAATTACAACCTCTTAAAAGATAGATTTTCATAATCTTTGAAAAAAATCTTACATGATTAAAAATATACTATACTAGGACTTCCCTCAGAGGGATTAGTCTGAGCAATATTTCTGAGAATACACATTTAATAACTTGCGATAAGTAAAGCAAATGAGATGTTACCTTTAATTGGTCATTCATTGTGATAAAATATGATGAAAATAAGCATACTGAATCACAGAATTACAAGATCTTATATATAAAGTTGCATATACTATTTTCATAAAAGAAAAGCAAACCATGCATGGATATAAAATTGGAAATATGCAAAATGTTAAAAGTAATACAGAAAATAAAACACCAAATTTTCCTATATTGGAAATATAACTCTTTGAAATGATGTCATGAGCATAAACAGAAGCTTCGCACTGATTTGAGAAACTATAAATAACATAAACTATTATGTTTGAAGAGAATGGAGTGTATTTTATAGAGCCGTACCGAGTACTCGGTAAATACTCTGTATTCGGCCTACTCGGCCAATTTGCTGAGTACTCGGTATTCGGCCAATACCGAGTAGTTGTAAGAGTTTCATTTTTTAAGCATATGAATTTATAACTGATCTGTAAAAAGTTATTCGAATATCAATGTATAATATATGTAGTAATTCATAAAACTATTTACTCTGTATTTAACAATATGTCTGCAAAATATTGAAAAAGTTAAGAACAAAATTCCTAAAAAAATTTCACATTTATACAAATAAAAATACTTTTTTATATGTAGAAAAACAAAAAAGACTTATTTTGGATAAAGAAACTGAAAATACAATAAATGCAATAAAAAATTAATAATTAAATATATTATATTTCAAATTATGGTGCAAAAACACCAAATGTTCTACATTATCAGTAGACAGGGCATTTCTTTTACTACTATAAATATGGCCGGCCTCTGAAAATATACGTTCAGAATAAACAGTTGTTGAAGGTGCACATAAGAGTATTTTGCAAGGTTGCACATATTCGGAAAAGTTTTTTTTTCCCCCTCACCAGCTAATGGAGTGTCAGTTTTACATGTCTTCTGTTAAGAAAGCCTGTATATCTTTTTGTGTCAATTCTTCATGCGGGGATTCAGTGGCGTAGCTAGGATGGTTGACACCCGGGGCGGATGTAAATGGTGTCACCCCCCCCCCAGCTATCATGGTGTCACCCCTCCCCCCCCTGCCGATCCATCATAATTTTGCTATCACAGTTCTACATTATTATATCAAATGATCATAAGTGCTGTCTATATGTAGAAGAAAATTCATTCTTTTAAAGTTTGCTTTTGCTATCCACTCGTTGGATAGATTGGTTATTGTTCCCTGAAGTATATCTTATTTAGATACCCCATCCTGCATAAAATTTGTCATTTTGAAAGAAAAAATTAATTATATTGCGTAATGCACTAGAAGCTTCATTTTACTACAGAATTGTTTTCCAAAATTTTATAAGATTATCTATATGTATATATTTGCAAATAAAGATTGGGTGTCACCCCTTGAAGGGTGACACCCGGGGCGGACCGCCCCCTCCGCCCCCCACTGGCTACGCCACTGCAGGGATTTTAAACTAGTACTAGTGCCATATTCTTTTTGTTCATTCACAATTTCCTCAAAACATTGCCATAAAATAGATGAACTTTTTGATAGCATTTTCTCTTTTGGTTCGTCGACATTAGTATTCTCATATTGTATTTTTTTTTTCTTTGGTGGATTTTCAAGTTCTAGATCATCTAAACTCATCAGTTTTAGAGCTTGCTTTTTAAGGCAATCTTAATTCACAGATTTATAATTTTCATTGAAAAAGGTTAGTTTTTTACTGGGGTATTTAAAAAAATAATAAATTTAAAATAATATAATTTAATCTGTACACATGAAAAATGAAAAGAAACTGCAAAGCCAATACATTTTTTTTAATCAAAAGAAATTAAGGTACAGACAGTTACAAAATAAATATGAAATGCTTTGCATTATTCAATGAATTGTTACAGTAACCAATAAAAATTTTTATTTTTGATAGACAGATTTCAATTGTTGGAATAAATTGGAGGGTTAAAGAATGTTTTAATTTTATATTAGTTAATAACTGTAGTTGTCAACTGTATTTCTCCTTTTTTATTAGTTTTGAACTGTCAAAAATTGTCTTTAAAAGGTGCACAAATAAATTTCAAATTTAATGAGTTAATTTATTTATACTATATATGTATATTATATTTTATATGTACACACAGGTATAGATATGTGTACACAGGTATATTTATATATATGTACACCTAAGCTCACATTATGTGCACATCAGTGTTTTATTTTCTTATTATACAACTACTCGGTACTCGGCATTCGGTACTCAGTACTCGGCCGAGTACTCGGTACTCGGCCAAAGTACTACTCTGTACACCACTAGTACCAGGGTTGGCATGATTTTTATTTTTTGTATTATTTTGGCTAAAAAAACTCATTTTCATAATAATACATGTTAGACTGGAAAAACAGCATTTTTATTGGAACAACTTAGTTATTGCGTCAATGTCAAAAAATTTTGCCAAATTATACATATCGCCAAACTAATAGCCAAGTTCTTCATATTGACATAATTCTTATTTTAAATAATGAAAGAACAAATAAACTAGTAAAACATTAACAAAAATACAAATAAAAAGTTAAAATAAAAATCACTTTATGACATTTTAAACACATATTTCGTGTCTAATATCATTTAATGTGACATTCAAGGCCAACCATTATTGGCATTTAATTTTGTAATTTAGCGATAGTTTTCTGGTCGACGGGATAACCAAGTAGTACCTTTTTATTTTACTATGAAACACACACATTTACTTTAAAATTAAAATGAAACGCACACATCATCAGGAATACAACTGACTCAGCTATTAATACCAGTTAGGCTTTGATTACTATCTGGTCTATCAGACAAAATTGCTAGGTTGACCTAGCAACCTATCTTTATACATAGGAGGAAAAAAAAAGGATACGTGCACCTATGTTTTTTGATGAAATGGATTTGTCTTTATACATTAACCATTTCACCAATGATTGTAGGGTTGCCAGATTTCACGTTTTCACCCCACAGGTTACATGTTCTTTAGTGATTTTTGGGATTATCATACGGTGTACAGTTAAATTTGTCCTGTACAACTGTTTCTTCCATTTTTCTACCACTTCATACTTTTAATAGTTTATTTTTCAGATTGCTTTAAAATTTTATACCTTTTACTAAAAAAAAAAAAAAAACTTATACACATGTGCATCATATGTGGAAATGATTAGTTTCCTATAATATGAATGATAAAACTCTTGGTGTGTCATAGGTCCCCGGGACGTCTAAAATTCTGGGTCCTTTTTTTTTTACAAAAGCGGATCCCCACTAATAATAAGTCATATTTTTCGATGCAAAAATTGAACTTGTTCATATGCAAAAGAAAAATGAAATGCAATAACTATTTTATATGGTGTGAAATCCATCCGAATAGTTTATAGTGTTGAATATCTGTTTTCCACGGATGCAATGAGGTTGTCGATAAGAGTTAAGGAATCCTTTTTGAAAAATTTGTCCTAAACGAGCAATTAAATCTTATAAGTTACTGTGATGCCAAAGTTATAGTTTCTGACCCCAACAGTATCCTAGAAATTGCAATATTCTCAATAAATTGGGTTTAATACTTTTTCTAGAAAAAAAAATTAATTTGTGAAATTAAATTGTCGAATGTTTTAGAAATCGTACATAACGAGAATAATATATCTTAAAAGTTGCCACAAAAAAAAAAAAAAGATTTTAAATTTTTAGTCATATCAACATCAAAGAATTCTCAATTTTAGAATTTTTTTTACTCGTGCATTGATAGTGATTATTGTTTCTACGCAAAATATAGTATATTTTGCAGCAAAGATGGTTATCAACATTTTTTGCCCACATTATTTTTTAAATCGGCTAGGTACTCCCAAACATCCGAAAAACACACAAACGTTAATGCTTTATAGCATAGAAATACAGAATCAAAAGCTATTTATCTCCTATTATATACACATAAATTATCTAATTAGTGCTAGCAGATGCATTTTTAAATATACATAGATCAATATAATGCTTCATTTTCCTTTTATTAGTATTTCTTAGTATTCATTTTTCATTTATTTGTATTATTCAGTAAAAAACTCACTTTCTTAAGCCCGAATTACGTTAAACTTTTTATAAAAGCGCCTAAGTCCATATAACAGCGAAATTTGTGAAGAGTATTAAATACAAGGTAGTAAGACACTTAGCCAAACGCAGGTAATAAATCGCCAAATATTGTTCTTTTCGCACTCTCTCGAAACGCATTTTTTCCGTACATTGAAAAAACATGTTTTTGAGTCATCTTATTTAAAGTTCAAATAAATAAATAAGAGGAAGCAATAATAGCATAAATCAAAACATTTTATTTCAGCATCAAGGAATTGTATCGTAGTTACACATGTGGAAAAAAGCTGTTTTTTGTCAAAAAACTTTGTCTTCACTAAATTTGAATCCGATTAAAAAAAGTACCGTGATTAATTAAAATGTTATAGGCAGAGCTGCCAAGTCTCTGGCATTTTGGATACCAGTATTTTAATATAGAAAATGTTTTATTAAATTGGAACAATCTGCGGATTTAAAAAATAACTTTTCCTATAAGAAAATTCTGCTGTGCAATAAGCAGGGGCTTGGCATCTCTGTATAGAAATATTTCGTAATCTACTTTTTAACCTTAAAAAAAGCAACGACCATTTTTCGGGTACAAAAATTATTGCTAATTGTTCCATTTTGCATACATCTATGGTGATTAATTTCCAATAATTTTTCAAATCCCATTTATTTCATTAAAAATATAAATCTTTTATTCATTTAGTTTAAAATAAATGGTTTTTAACTAATTTCATAATACTTTTGAAATATCACTTTTCATTGGCCTTTTTTTAAAAGCATTTAGAAAATGGTTGTTGTTTTCAGTCAAATATAGACTTTGGTCTGTCCGCATTTTATTTTATTATTATTATTATTTATAAATGGTGGAGAAATAAAATCCATTAACAAAAAATTAGAGAGAAGTAAATTCCATGCTTAATCCATAACGTACATAATATATGACTCTGTTATTACATAAGTCACCTTTTTATTATAATAAAAATGATGTTTTTACTGATTTTTATTAACTCAATAGGAAAAATTTTGTGTTTTGAGCAATAGATGTCCGCTTTCATTTATTTATTTATTTTAATAAAATTCTTTGTATTTAGAAGAATTTTTACTTAAATAGGAAATCCAGATGTCGCTGTTAATAAAGAAGGAAGTTACAAAACAAGGTACAAAATGAGTAGACGCATACTATCAAATATGGAAAAACGACGAATCCCCAAAAAACGTCGTATGAAATGTCATCTTTTTAAGCAAAAAACGAGGTCTGATTATCGAGCCTACTGATTACAAAATGTGCATTACATTAAAAAAAAATGCTGCAAATATTGATTATTTTTTCTTTTGTGCAGTTTTGGCTTCGAAAGGTGCACTATGTTGCAAAAAGATATAAGCGCCTATGAAAACACACTTGGTAAACGTTCATGCTCAGTTTTACAAATAAATATGGCACATATATGCCCTATATACACCGAGGTACCTAATTGGTGCAAAATGGCGTTCAGTTGCCTAACATGCTGGTTATCATATAAATGTTATAATAAATTGTTTGTTCTAAAAATATTATCATTTATTGATTGTTATATCTTTTTTAATAACAGAAAATGTTTCGTTTATTTTTTTTTAAATAACGTGTTATTATAGCATGCTATATGCATCTGGTAATCAAAACGATGTTTTTGCCTAATTGGCATAAAAAATCTCGCCAAACCCGGTGCTTATATCTCTAGTATATTATCTCAAGTATTTTATTTATGTATACTATAATTGTTTTTACATACCACTTACTTCTTCTGGTATATAGAAATAGGTAAGTGGCTCCTTTATGCAGTATAAATTGTATAAATCTTTAAAAAATAGCCCCCGTTGCCCCTTTTTGGATTGAATTAAAAAAAATCAATGTCTAATTCCAGTATTGCTCCCAGGTATGCATACATACTCCAAATTTCAAAGTTGTATGCCAACAGGAAACGGGTTTAAAATGGGAAAAGATGTCACATATGCACCAGGGTACATAATTGGCGTCAAAATGGCATTATTTTACCTGAGATGGTAACCAGGCTTTATTTATTTATTATTTGTTTATTTATTCATAAAATGTTTATTTACTTTCACTTCCTTCTTTTAATTATATGAAATATTTCTTTTTATAGTTATTACAGAGTTTCCCCCAGGTTTAAAAAAGGGCAGGGTGCTACTGCTCTGAAAAGGGCACTTTTTACATTTTTAAGGGCACTTTTTCATTTTTAAGGGTACTTTTATAGAGTTGAATCAAGAATCTAGCGGTTCAAAAAATCGCGAAAAAACAGAAATTCAATCAAAAAAATTGAAAAAAAAAGGTAAATTTTTTAAAAGATCTCAAAAAAACGGCAAATTATAGATAAAAGATCTTGAAAAAACGGCCAATTTTGTTAAAAGATCGTAAAAACAGCAATTTTTGTTAAAAGATCGCAAAAAACAGCATATTTTGCTAAAAAAAAAGGGAAAAAACTACAAATCTCGTGAAAATATAGCGAAAAAACAGAACTTTTCACGGAATTCTCCGTTTTATTGTGATTTTTGGACGAAATTTGCCGTTTTTCTCGCAAATCTTTTTACGAAATCTGCCGTTTTATTGCTATTTTTTGACGAAAGTTGTTGTCTTTTGCGACTCATTTGACAAAACTTTTCGTTTTATCGCGATTTTTGGAAGAAATTTGTCGTTTTTCCACGACTTTTTGAAAAAATCTGCCGTTTTGTGACATTTTTTGACAAAATTAGCCATTTTTTTTGCAAATCTTGCTGGAAATTAGTCGTTATTTCGCAATTTTTAACAAAAATTGCTGTTTTTTAGCGATTTTATGACGAAATTACCCATCCCACGGGACGTGTATGAGGCTATTTTTGCATTCCATCGCCGATTCCTTGTGTAATTTACACGCTACAGCGCGTTCGGATCATCGCTGGAGGGCTGCGTTTTTTTAAATGTGGGCAAGAAGGGCGCTATTTTTTTTTTTTGAATGAATGACAAGAGGGGTGCTAGTTTTTGGATGAGGGGCAAGAGGGGCGCTATTTTTTAAACTAAAGGGCAGGAGGGGCGGAGCGCCCCCCTGAAACCCTCTGGGGGAAACTCTGGTTATTAACTATTATTATTATTTTATTTACTGTAAGTTCTTTTTGAAAATAGAAAATAATTAAAAAATGTACGTATGTAAGCGTTATTTGAAAAGGGAGTTTTCGCCAAATGGGCTTTGAAAAAAATTGCGCCAAATCTGATGCGCTTGTGGTATCCGTGTCGAAAAATTAGTGACCAGAATTGACTTCCATACACAAACAAAATATAAGTTAAAAGAAAACATGCAATGAAAATAAATATAAAGGGAAAATGATGTCATAAAAGAAACTTTTTATTTAAAAGCGTAATTGTTTCTAATTTTCACACGCGAAATATGTAAAACATTCTTTTAGCGATCAAAAAGTGCTGTTAAGAGATTATCACAAAATCTCAAAATCAAAGTTTTTATGACATTTTTAAATATAAAAAAATAACAGATTTATTTTCCTGCATGATTAAATTTTAAAATGTTTTATTGCATTCAATATTTCTGAGTGCGTAAATGATTACTATTTACTCCATGTACTAATTCGGTTATCTACGAAAATGTCCAGCCGGTGAAAATCACACTCACCAAATTTCTGTGACGTATGCACATAAATTGTGCTTTTTTATCAGTTTTTTAAATATAACTTTGAAACTATTTGGAATTAATTTTTAAAAGTAGGTGCATTCACCAGATTACCTTCATAGGTACCTTCTGGTACAAACAGAATCGAAATCCGACAAGTACTCTTTGAGATTTGCTTGACGAAAGAATTTTTTTGACTTTTAATATCGTTACGTACTCTGAGTATAAGACTTCGCTACGCTCAGACAATAATTTAACACTAGTAAATTTTGGACTGAGAGATGTTGGATATTGCGTAAAGCAAAATGAAATTTAAAATGTCTAGCAAATATGAAAATTGATTTGAAGCACATCTGAAAAAATCCCTGATCTAAAAATTTATTAATATACAGTTATTTTTCTTTTTTGTTAATGGCGAAGGTTAAAAGGCAACACAATAAGAATCCACCAAACGATGTAGTACTATTGGTCACATCATTGTCAATTTATAATTGACATTGAGATCCCTTAACTGTAGATTTATTATTAAGATACAAAAATAAAGGGGGGGGGATAGGAATTAACAGACAGCATAAGTATCTACAAAACGGTGTAGTATTTATTATAATTCAGATCACTGTGGATTTAAATTTAATAGTCAAAATTCCGTAGTGTGGAAAAGGATAAATCAGTTTAGCTTACTTTAAATGTTACAGAATGTTGCAGAAAATTTCTTGACATTAATTGAAAACTGAAGAAGCTTACTTTAAATGTTACAGAATGTTGCAGAAAATTTCTTGACATTAATTGAAAACTGAAGAAGCTTACTTTAAATGTTACAGAATGTTGCAGAAAATTTCTTGACATTAATTGAAAACTGGAGATTTTGGTAAGATGATTAAAGATACAGATAAAAACTGCTAAAACAGTTTTATAAACTTAAAAATAGAACATGAAAAAGAAAACTTTTTGCTAAAAGCCAAAATTAAAACGTAAACATGGGTTGATGATGAAAGAATAAAGTGGTTGATTGGTTGTATGAAAAAATTGAAATTTGGACCAAGGCCTGAAGATAGATATAGGCCGTGTTCAGCTGTTACGCGCGCTGCACGCGCACGCTAGGAACCACGGACATGGAGTGGGTACTTATACTTGGTGGGATGTGCGTTCAGTCTTCGCTACTGTGCCACCAGTTACTGTAACTGTTCGCTCAGTAACAGATGGAGAACAGATCAAGGATGTAATTACTTGTGGTGCCAATTATAAAGATAATCTGTTACAAATGAAAGTGAACTGGCTGGCCGAATGGTCAGAGTGCTGAGCTTGAACCCAGACGATACGGGTTCGAAACCTGCGCGGGCCAAAAGTTGGTTTGTGTTTTTTTTTTTTTTTTTTTGGTTGCTTTTTATTAATAAATAAGACATTTTTATTAAAGATAAATTTTATATTAATAATACAGAAGCACATGTATTTCTATTATAATAATAAAATACTTATTTAAATATGAGAAAACGAGATTTTTGCGGAGAAAGTTTTAATATTCCAAATTTAGAATATTAAAAGGATAATTAGAACGATATTAATATCGTTCCAAAATGATTTATATGTATATTAAGAAAATGAAAAAAAAAGTTTTCTGCGAAAATATCCGTATACGCATAAAATAATTATTAATGTTCTTCTTCTTCTTCTTCTTCTTTTTTAACCATTTGAAAAATGGTTGTTGTTTTCGGGAGAATGGACCCGATGATGTTACCACTTTTGAATGATGTTACCACTTTTGAATGATGTTACCACTTTTGAATTTAAATTAAATTCTTTATTTTTAGAAGAATTTTTATTTGAATTTAAATTAAATTCTTTACTTTTAGAAGAATTTTTATTTGAATAGTAAATTAAAATGGTTAAAATCATTGTAATAAAGGAGAAAACTAACAAATTTAAAAATGGGTAGACGGAAATTAACAGATACGGAAAAAGCCGAAGCCAAAGAAATGAATGAACGTGAATATCGCATTCAATGATATTAAACACAATACGCGTACTTAAACAATCATAAAGTGATTTTTATTTCTTCTTTTGCTATTTAAAATAAAAATTTAGTCAACATGTATAAGTTGCTTATTAGTTTGGCGATTCGTATCATTTGGCGAAATTGGTCGACGGGATAACTGAGTAATACTGTATTTGGTTTGGCGCAAAAACGTCTTTCAATGCAGAAAATGATAAAATCAAAAGATTATTGAGCCGCTGAAAACCAATTACGTGTTGAAAGGCGATCACGAAAAAGGAAGCAATTTAATGCCGAACCGATTAATTGTAAAACATCATGTCGCCAGGGCGACCAATCCACTAGCCATGGCGTTTTACTATCGGTCGGTTCTAACCAGGAAAATTTGAGTGCCAATAGTGATTCTAACAAGCCGGAAAATGTTATAGCTATTACTCTTGATTTTCCACCACCTAAAAAGAAAACTAAAAAGCAATCGGCTTGGGAAAAACTGGGAAAAAACTTTTTTGATTCGATGTCTGATGGACCCATTCACAGATGCATGTGCTGCGATCGATTTTGGTTTAAAACCTCCATCACCAAAATTCTGCTCTGTAAAATCAAACAATATATGCCAAAGTCTTACAAGTATAACAGTATATGCCAAAGCTGTATTTTAATAATGATTACTTTTGCACCAACAATGTTAAATAGTTTGAAATGTTTCTTTCGTCGCCAACTTTTATGCTTGGCGACAATAGAGTGATATAACTTAAACGAACCGTACCTTCAAATTGCAGCATGTATAAAGTCATTTATAGCAGTGGCACGGATAATACACAATAAAACAACTGGTATTTAGCGGAAAATGATAGATGAATGTATCGAGTGAAACATTTTTCAAATGGTTGGGGTAATTTCTTAAATTACAATTTTTTTTTTTTTTTTTTTTTTTTTTTTTTGAAAATTTTAGAAGTAATTTTTTATTGAGATTAGGATGCAAATATAATGCATGCGTGGATATTTTACGGTGTTAAAATCAAAATGGAAAATATTATAAAAGCAAAATGTAAAAGATATACATTTTTTTAAATTAAGAATATCTGCATACATATATTTTAAAGAAGTGAAATATTTGGAGTTTGCCTTCTAGTTTTGTAATGAATAAAGTATGATTAGAATGTTTATAATTTTTCTATTAAAAGTATAAATAAGTGTTTTGCTTATACTAACATAATTTCGGATGTCGTTTGTTTTTCATATTTTATGACATATTTTGGCCTGTTATCCACACGGTATTAAAATATACAATCATTAAATAAGAAATATATACATACTAAAACTTCTTCTGAAAAATTATCTAACTAACAATGCAAATTCCATTGAAATCAATCCAGTATTGTAGATTACAAATCAATCTTGTAATATGTGGATACAGGGCCATCGCTAAGACTTTTTATTGGTGGGGGAGAAAACCTTAATATTGTCAAGTCAAATTTTTATATTCGCCAACTCGTTTTATAATTTTGCCAAGTTAACGCACTTTGAAAATGTAATACAATTCTTATTTGTAAAAAAATTAATAATATTCCCAAATAGAGTTGTAACTTTTGCAAATTCTATCAAAAATAGAAAATGTATTGCAGTTTTTATTAAAATTTTAATTAAATTTGACATAAAAGTTTTAAATTTGCAAAGTGTAACAACATTTGTCAATGTTTTGGGAGGGTAGCCCCCCCCCCTTAGCTAGTCCCCCGTGTGGATATCTCAACCTTGGCTTATCAACAGCATTCTATTAATTACAACAATAGAATCAACAGTATTCTATTATTTAATACGAAAAGTATAAAGCAACTGATAAATGATTTTTAAATAAATAAAAATTAAATTATTAAAAAAATTAAATCACCAATTGTTAAATTGTATCAGTCAACCTACAAACTTTGACAACAAACAACGTGCAACCAATAACAGATAAGCACAAAACGCACAACCACGTGATCAAATCGCCCATCATTTTTTTTGCGTCGCGCGCGTCAAGGATTGAGCAGGGTTGATTGTCATTTTTTAAATGCTAATCGGGCTTAATTACATGAAATAGGTCACGTGATACTTTTCCGGAATACTTTTAATTTTATTTGAGTGGTCACAGGTATGTATTTCTGTTACGAAAATCATATTTTGAAAGGATAAAGAGATATGGTATTTGTATTTACCAATTCTGAACCATAAAAATAATACAATAATTGAATAAGTTTAAAATTCTCTTCTTCGATAGGAGAACAAAGACGGCGCTTCCACTTTCCTCGCTAAAGTCTTTCCGAGTCTGACTGGCATTTCCGGCGGTTTGGCAGCAGATGAAATTTAGCGCCCCCTACGTCCCGCTAGCAGACTAGTCGAGAGACCAGATCGAAAATCAGTGCAGTATCACTAGCGCCACGCCGTGCACCGGGCAATACTTTGGGGCTAAGTTCTGTTGGGAAAAGCCTATCTTCTCTGTTCTCCTTCTATTATTCTATCTCCATATAGTCGGCTGTGGTTGGACTCACTTCTTCCGCTTTGGCCGTGTTCGGAGAACACCGGCGCTGCGCGCGCGTGCTCAGAAGATTTTGCATGGAGTAGACATTCAGGAAAAAAGGAATTTTAAAGTTATTCAATTATTGCATTATTTTTTATGTTTCAAAATTGGTAAATACAAATACTATATCCCTTTATCCTTCCAAAACATGGTTCTCGTGACAGAAAAACATACCTGTGGTCACTCAAATAAAATTCAAAATATTCCGGAAAAGTATCACGTGACCTATTTTATTTAATTAAGCCGGATTAGCATTAAAAATATGATAACCAACCCTGGTCAAAGCTCGCGCTCACGCCGCAAAAAGAATATATATATATATATATATACTGGGCGATTTGATTACGTGATTGTGCGTTTTGTGCTTTTCTGTTATTGATTGCGCTTTGTTTGGTTGGTTGACTGATACAATTTAAGAATTCAATCGGTGATATAAATTTTTTAATAATTTTCTTTTTATTTACTAGGGGGGCCCCGCCCCCCTGCTCGCTATGCTCGCCAACCCACCGCGTAATCGCTTCGCGATTTCAAATTATTGTCCACCCCTCCTTGCTACGCTCGCCAATAACCCATAATATGAATAAGCAGTTGCAGACCTTTCAAATGATGTGTCACACGACTGGTGTTGTAAAGAAATTAAAAATGTGCCTCCCTGGGGGGCAGAGTGGGGGTGACACACAAGACATCCATAAAATGAATAAACAGTTGCAGACCTTTCAAATGATGTGTCACACAATTGGTGTTGTAAAGAAATTACAAAATGCGCCCCCTCTGAGGGCAGAGGGGGGGGTTACACAAAAGGTATCCATAATATGAATAAGCAGTTGCAGACCTTTCAAATGATGTGTCGCACAATTGGTGTTGTAAAGAAATTTAAAATGTGCCCCCCTGTGGGGCAGAGTGGGGGATGACATACAACACATCCATAATATGAATAAGCAGTTGCAGACCTTTTAAATGATGTGTCACTCAACTGGTGTTGTAAAGAAATTAAAAATGTGACCCCCCCCCCTGGGGAGAGCAGAGTGTGGGGGTGACACACAAAACATCCATAATATGAATAAGCAGTTGCAGACCTTTCAAATCTTGTGTAACACGACTGGTGTTGTAAAGAAAATAAAAATGTGTCCCCCCTGGGGAGCAGAATGGGGGATAACACACAAGACATCCATTATATAAATAAGCAGTTGCAAACCTCTCAAATGATGTATCAAACGACTGGTGTTGTAAAGAAATTAAAAATTTGGCGAAATATTACAGTTATCGCCAAGTTGGCGTCACTTTTGACAACTAATTTTGGTCGCCAAATTTGGCGATATATCACCAAGTTGGCGACAAACTTGGCGATTGTTGGCGATGGTAACCTTTCCTCTCTTTATGGTAGCCCATATAGAGATGCATAGACGGAGCCCTTTCCTGATTGGTCTATTCGACTCATGGAAGGAGTGGACAACCCGGATTCGTTAGTTCCGGAAATCTTCCACATCAGCATCATTCCAGGAGTCATTCCTTTTAAGGCTAGTTTTTTTTTACTATAGAAGGATTTAAAATTCATTTATCAGTTGCTTTATATTTTTCGTGTTAAATAGAATGCTGTTAAATAAACCAACGTTGGGATAGCCACATATTACAAGATTTTATTGGAATTTGCACTGTTAGTTAGACAATTTTTCAGAGAAAGTTTTAATATGTATATATTTTTTATTTAATGATTGTATATTTTAACATCGTGTGGATGACAAGCCAAAATAGATCATAAAATATGAGAAACAAATGACATCCGAAATCTTGTTAGTATAAGCAAAACACTTATTTATACTTTCAATAGAAAATTTATAACCGTTCTAATCATACTTTATTCATTACAAAACTAGAAGGTAAACACCAAATATTTCACCTCTTTAAAAAATATGTGTGCAGATATTTTTAGTTAAAAAAATGTATATCTTTTACATTTTGCTTTTATATTTTCCATTTTGATTGTAACACAGTAAAATATCCACGCATGCATTATATTTGCACCCTAATCTCGATAAAAACTCACTTCTAAAATTAAAAAAAAAATAAATTAAATAAAAAAATAAAAATATATTTCACACGTATACGGATATTTTCGCAGAATACTTTTTACTTTCTTCTATCTTCAATAGAAGAAAGTATTGTAATCGAAATTTTTTCGACTTCCGGTTTTCGACGGATTTACACGTTTTAGGGGTCAGAGATTCCAAAAAACATGTTTTTACAAAATGTCTGTCTGTCCGTGTGTCTGTATGTCGCCATTCTACCATCAAAAAGTGTATGAAGTTATGCATAGAATTGAACTAATTTTTTTGTGAATGTTTTTGGCTGTGGCAAGCAGGTCCTCCTTCAGTTTTGAAATATTCCGTCGCGCTGTAATCGCGATTTTTGTGCCGTTTTTAATATTGTACCGGCCAAAAGTATATGAAGTTATGCATCGAATTTAACCAAATTTTTTGTGTAAGTGTATGACTATGGCTAGTTAGACCTCCCTGAATTTGAAAATAATCCGCCGGAAGAGGGCGCTGCAATCGCGATTTTTGTGCCATTTTCAATATTTTACCGACCAAAAGTATATGAAGTTATGCATCGAATTGAACCAAATTTTTTGTGTATGTATATGACTATGGCTAGTTGGTCCCCCCTGAATTTGAAAAACATCCGCCAGAAGGGGGCGCTGCAATAGCGAATTTTATGCCATTTTCAATATTGCATCACTTAAAAGTGTATGAAGTTAGTTCCCGAACTGAACTAAATTTTTTGTATATGATTATTTTTTGGTAAGGCAAGCAAGTCCTCCCTGAATTTAAAAAAAAAATCCGCCTATCATTCTATTGTCCATCGGCTCATGCAGAGACGGAGATTCGTTTTTACTCCGATTAATTGATTGAAGCAGAAATTTAAGATGAAAATCAAAGTTGATATGGTATTGAATTAAAATTATTAAAGCATTAAAATGAGTAACTATTTTTTTTAATATTAAAATGTACATATGAGATAGAAGAAAGTTTTGGGATTGGCACATCCAACTAGTTTTTTTTTCATTTGCTTAATATACACTATAATAATCACTCTGGAACGATATTTAGAATATCAAAAGGATTCAAAAATAAAACTTTCTCCGCAAAACGTCTCATTTTCTCGTATTTAAATAAGTATTTTATTATTATGATAGGAATACGCGTGCTTCTGTATTATTAATATAAAATTTATGTTTAATAAAAATGTCTTATTTATTAATAAAAAGCAACCAATAATAATAAGAAGAAATCATAAACCTACTTTCGGCCCGCAAAGGATTCGAGCCCATAACGTCTGATTGCAAGCTCAATGATCTAACCGTTCGGCCATCAAGCTTACCGTCGTTTGTAACCAATGACCTAAGATACTTAGACTCCACAATGGCAACCTTTTCGTAGGCTGACATGTCTGCCTTCCGTCACGTGACGGAGGGCAGATTTAGGGCGCCAAACCGGTTTTTCTCCCGCCAAAATCTCTCCGAATTTTTTTTTCACAGCATTCCCGCCGAAACTCACATTCTTATATTTGTCTTGAGTTGACCGCACTTCTGCTTTTCTTTTTAATTTACCCTTTAACAGTTCTTTTAAGAGCTTATTATTTCATCTTCCAGTAGTAAACATTCACAACAGCTTGTAGTTTCGCTTCTATGTTTACATTTATTTTACTGCGAGAATGAAATCTGAAAGTTGCCAATAAAGCGATCACCGCCAAAAAACAGCACCTTTTCGCCAAAGATGTTGGATTCGAAACCATCCCGAGATAACAATGGGATGTGTCGTCTACGTATATTAGAAAGTCAATGTTTGCAACAGATTCTTTTTAGAATTACAACCGTAATTAATCAAATCCGTGATCTGTTCGCTTATTCACAGTATTCGCAAAGAAACTCTTTGAGAGGGTTGAATTCTGATAGGGATTGGCTGACGCGTTTTCACGTAACTTGGCGATAATTATACTTGGCGAGCGATAGATGCTTCCGTCGAGGAGTTTGATTTCCTTCCGAACCGAGTACAAAGTAACTTTTCTCTTGCAGCATTGCATTGGATGGAACGTATCTTACTGAAAGCTGTACTCTTTAAAAGTTTTTAAACACAAATTTTTACTTTGTACTCGGCTCCGAAGGAAATCAAACTCGACGGAAGCGTCTATCGCTATGCCAAGTATAATTATCGCCAAGTTACGTGAAAACGCGTCGGCCAATCCCTATCAGAATTTAACCCTCCCGAAGAGTTTCTTTGCGGATACTGTGAATATGCGATCTGTTCTCAATCTGTTATTGAGTGTACAGTAACATACAGTACGTGTAGCACAGTAGTAAGAATTAAACGGATATCCTCTCCGCGATAACAACCCACTCCAGCTCTCTGCCTCCTGTGCTCACGCACGCTTAGAAGATTTTATATGGAGTAGGACTTATCAAAAAAGGAATTTTAAAATAATTCAATTATTGCATTATTTTTATGGTTCAAAACAGATAAAATCAATGACTATATTTCTTTATCCTTCCACAACATGGATTTTGTAACAGAAATACATACCTGTGACCACTCATTTAAATCCAAAATATTCAAGAAAAGCATCACGTGACTTACTTCATCTACTTAAACTCGAACCTTACTCAAAGATCTCCGTAGCCGAATGGTTGAGACATCACGCTACTAATCGCCTTTGAGCGTAGAAGGTTGTGGGTCCGAATCCCACTGGCTCCATTGCACACACTCTTTGTGTGGAGCTCCCGGTTGTACTTCTCTTGTATTGTAATATTTCCTTGTGTACTATCTCGTCCCTGTATATTGACGATGACTTATAAGCAGGCTTCATGTCAAGCATACAAGTCAGATGTATAGTATTCAATAAATAAAAAATTGTTGGGCGTTTTATCTCGTGTGCGTTTTGTGCTTTTGTTTTATTGGTTGTACTTTATTTGTAGGTTGATTGATACAATTTAAAAATAATGACTATTTAATAATGATTTAAAAAATTAACAATTTTCATTTTTTATTTATTTAAAAATGATTTAACAGTTGCTTTATATTTTTCGTGATAAATAGAATTCTGTTAATAAACCAAGATTGTGATATCAACATATTACAAGATTTCAATGGGATTTGCACTGATAGTTAAACAGTTTTTCAATTTTATAGGCATTTCATGCATTCGTATATTTAAAATATCTCTATGGAAAATTAATATTTTTAATTTCTATTTTTTGTGTACACTTCTTAAAAGATGTCTCTGCTTTTCTTAGTTTAAAAAAATTTTATTAAAGTGTATACCTAATTTTATATGAAGCTTTAAAATTCTATTCACAGTTCGTCAGCTTTTAGCACATAAAACATCAAATTAAGCCTAGATCTAAAAAACATTTTTGAGAACTAAAAAAAAAAAAAAGAAAAAAAAAAGAAAGAAAGAAAGAAACATCGGTTCATAGAAAAAAGGGTGTTAAAAATATTAATTTGTGCAAGAGATATTTTAAATATACGAATGCATCAAACGTCTATATATTTAACATTACGGGCGAGAATTCTGATTCTGAGTAACTAGTCCCCTTAACTGCTTTTTTCTTTCTTTCTTTCTGCTCTTTCCTTACTTTTAATTTTTTTGGTACAATAAAATGAAAATATGGGATAAGAGCCACTTTTTTTAATCTAAAATATTTGTAATATTGAGCCTAAACATTTTTGCCATTAAACAGTATGAAATTGTAATTAAAAATATTTGTAGTGTCGAAAAGATTAAAAGTTTTAAGTGATGGATTAAGCAAAATCTTTATGCTTATACAACTCACGGGCATTTAGTTAAGAGGTTAATTGAAAAAAAATATACTGATGTTAGAGTAGATGAATGTCGGTACCAACGTTTACGATTACAAAAATTCCGAAAAGTGAAAAAGTGGTTGGTACAGTAGTTAAAATCCAAGAAGGCCTGTTGTGTTTGTGATTAAGATTGTGGGAGATTTTTTTAATATGATTTGTTTGTTGTGAGATATATTTTCTATATTGCAAATAGATAGCCGATGAACACGTACAATTGAAAAGTCATTAGTGATGCTGAACTTGTCAAATTTTATATATCGAAAACTTATTAACGTATAAATTTTATGTATCGAAAGTTCCACTTTCACTCGAAAACTAACATAACAACGAACATATCCATCTAATCTTCTGTAAGGTATTGTATGAACTTTGACCTAACTCAGCTCTCTCCACGAAAAGGGATGGAGAGGGAGGGAGGGCGCACTGCTTTCGCGGGGACCGAGGCGATGACCACATCATTACTCCACATTTTCACAATTATCACTCCTGGTGATAACGCCAAATGAACACGTTTTATCCTTCTGTGGTTTTATCTTCTAGCTGTTTCATTGACAGCTGTGGATTTACATTACGTCTACGAAGCCTTCCCATCTTTCTTTTTAAGATCTTTGTCAAGAAGTTAACGAGGACGCACCACAAGTCGCTAGTCACTCGTTTTTTTAATCCTGCAAAAATAATGTGTGAAGGAGAAAAACAGAAGAATTTTATATATATTATTTGACTAAAAAGTTTTTCTGATGTGAGTTTTATATTTATAAACTGAAAATATATTTTGTTTTTAATTTAACCTAACCCTTTTCGGCAAAAGCAAATTCTGTCAGTAAAATGACAAATTATAGACTGGCACCGGAATTTAGAAAGAATTTTTTGAGAAATGGAGAACCCCGTAATTTAAGCCTTCACTGTAAAAGTAAAATTTTATTAAATATTATTGATGTCGATTGGAACTAAAATTAGGTATCTCGGACTGGATATAGTGTGCCGGAAAGGGCTAACCGACATCTATATTTCAGCAAGCACCAAAATTTTTGTCCTAAGTGGATACAGTAAACTCCAGTCGCGCACAGACACGCTAGATTAAAATCCTACCGAAAGTTCATCCGAGCTTCGATGCGCCTCATTCGATGCATTTAAAGATAATTTGCTTTTAGTTAAAAAGTGACATTTTCATTCGTAAAAAATGCATATATATTCAATGATTTCAGAAAAAGATGTCATTTTCTATGTGCTTTTGTTTTACTTTTGATTTAAAAATAGAAATGAATGACTCTCTATGTAATATGAATGCTGTACACACTGAATCTATATTATGGCCATCGTACGAGAAATAAAGCATAGCAACGTTTATTCAAAGTCCGTTTGACGTCTTACTGGAAGCATTTAATTGAAATTGATACCACATTTTGGGTATTATATGTTTTTACGTTCTTCTATCTTTACGAGAAAAAGTATTGGATTCGTGAAATTTTTGAAATCCGATTTTTGACGGATTTAGATATTTGAGGGATTAGAGATTCCAAAAAACTTCTTTTTACAAAATGTCGGTCTGTTTGTTTGTATGTGACATAAATTTTGTAGGTGCTCCAGCTCAAAAATTAATGCACGGAATTACACGAAACTTTAGTTCAGTTAGACCTTGATGAAAACTGGATCTGAATAGTTTTTGGTGTATATCGATGAGCAGGTCGAGCTACTGTGCAGCTCTTTTCACGATTTCCACAATAGCTATACCTCAAGAACTAAAGGACAGAATTTTATAAAATTTCAGATTCCGTTAGTCCTTGATATCATATGGTTTCTGATTAAGTTTTGGTGTAAATCACACAACAAGTGGCGTTGCTATGCGGCATTATTCATGATTATGAATAGTTCAATCTTAGGAACTAATGCATGAATTTTCATCAAACTTCAGATTCAATTAGTCTCTGATATAAATTAGTATTCTGTAGTTTTTGCAGTAATTGAATGTGATCACTATCGTTACATTTCGATATCGAAGAATGTAGTTTAGTTCTATGCCAAAATTATTGTTTTCAGTTTTTCTATGCGACACCAACAACAAATTTTGACAATGAAACAGTATCGTCAGCGTTGAGAATTAATTTAATTTTAATTTTAATTTTTATTTTTCATTAAAATTTAAAATACAGCACTTGTGTAACTGAATATTCCAAATATTCTTCAAGTGTCGAAGATGAGTAGCTCCGCCCCAAATAACGCCTTTAAATGAATTTAAATTATCATAAATGAATTAAATAATTTTATACATGTTTATGTAAATAGTTATATGTAGTACCCAACACAAACTTTCGATATTTTTATCTAACATGAGAATACATATGAGAATTTTTTTTTACAAGAAAATGGTAATTCTCGGACAACTATAAGATATGATTTTTATTTTTGTAAATTTTCTAATAGCTTTTTCACATACTTTTTATAATCAGAAAATTATGCAGAAATTCCCAGTTATGTATCTTTGATGTCTTTATAAACTCAGTTGATGACATGTAATTTGGCACAGTAGCTTTCAAGAAAATGATGTTTTTAAAAAAAAGAAAAAATATTTTTATCTCATAAAATATCAATATTTATAAGGTGGTAATAGGGAAAATAAATTGTCCGATATGTAGACTCATCTGGAAAAAAAGCCAAGAAATTTGATAGAAAGGCATGTTTCCAATGTTTATCCGGGCCCCACCAGTGGCCGAGAGGTTCGGACCTCTCAACTGGTAGACGGCAGGTGCTGGGTTCGAACCCAATCGCGGCTGTCGGCCTAACCTTTCGGAGTTTTCGTGGTTTTCTTCGAACCTTGCGTAAATACGGGTTAGGTTCCCTTAGAAAGACCCCCACGAAGGGCATTCCCCCCTGGTCCTATATCCCTAGCGCAGATAATCGGACGTCAAAAATCAATCAATCAACCAATGTTTATCCGGCTATGCTATCCGGCTATTTGATTTCTGAACGACATCATTTTCCTCAAAGGAGACATTTAGCTTTAGTTATTAATTTATATAATATTTTATTTTCTGTTATTTTGTTTGCGTAGAATACTTAATATTATTTCTCAGTAAAAAACATTTGTTCCACCTCAATTTATGCATAATAATACACAATCATTTTATTATGGTTATATTTTATGAAAACCATTAACTTTCTTTTTAATGCGATGACATGTTCACTGATGAATGCAAGCTTCTGATTGGTGGAAAGTGAAAAAGCAAAATGAAAAATTATCATCGAGAGAAAAGTTGAGAAGGATTGCAAGGATTTTGAAGATATATCGTAAAAAGCTTTTAAAATTAAAAATAAAATACAAAAATGGAATAAATTAAAAAATAACTAGAATAGGCACAACTGCAAATAATCATTTGTAGTTGTGCTCATTCTAGCTGTTCGAACAGCTTTCATTAAGAATATATACATACATACATACATACATACATATACATATATATATATATATATATATATATATATATATATCAAAATCGGTTCAGTAGGAAGCTTATTGCTGATGTTTCATTATTTTGGTAAACTATCTCAAAATTTTCCTTTTTTATAAGTTTAATTAAGGAAAGAAATATTTTTGGACTTGATAGAAATAAAATATAATCTGTAGATTCAGAAAATATTATTTTTCTTATCGAATCATTAAAATATACATATATGTGTACATTATTTTGTTGAGTATGTTTTTCTATTTTAGGGATTCATTTTTGTAAACGATAATGGAATCTGTCCTCAGTCCTGGTACGAGTGATCACTAAAACTAGTTTAAAATTACTATAAATCATTTCCAAAGATGTATTAGTCAAAATATGGATGCTTATAATATACACACATTTATTAAAAAGGTTCAAAAGCAATTTGAACAATTCTAGAAGGATTTAAATTATTTTAAAGGGGCATCCGACATCAGGACTGAAGAGGTTATATTATAGTCAGAAACTAGACCGTAGCCGAGGTGAGGGGCTGAACATGAAATCACCCGATCTCTTCTATTTCTCTTTCCCCACCTGGTGTATTAATGGACTAAGTCATCACATAGTAAGCCACACTTTAAAATATCCCCTATTGCATGAATCGAGTTTGATTGCAATTCAGTACAGTCTAGAACTTGGATTTGGAAACTTGAGAATACCGCTCTTTCTAATATTAATGAGAACAAACCACAAGACAGACAAGTGGCTAGTGTCTTGACGTGTGAAAATATTGAAATTTTTAAATCGAGCATATAAAAGCTTTTTTTTCATAAATACGTTCTAGAAAACAATTTCTGGTGTGAGCTTTACAAAAAAATATTTTATTTTTAATTTAACCGTCTAGTACAAGGACGGACAAATTGCGGCACGCGTGCCACACCGATATCGATGTTTATTTACAAAGAAAAACTACCTTGTAGGAATTGTTTAACTTAACCCTTTCAGGGTCAAGTAATTGCGTTTCTCTAAGATTGAGTTTACACTGGAATATTCTTTGGAAAATTTTATTAGCTGGAAATCACTGGAAAATTTTATTAGCTTTTTTCAATAAAATTTTTCTTGTATTCTTGAGGAAAAAAAAATAGACGAAATATTAAATTAAAAATAGCAAATAAAATTTAGTGGTGAGAGATTGACCGCTGGCGCCTAGGTTTTTACACCCCTGTATAAGATATTTATTAAAAGTTGTGCTGATTCACTTTGACTTTCTTCATTCAATAGGGGTACTACTGTAGTGTGTTTTCTAGGATTTTCCTGATAACTCTACCTCGGTGTGTACGGGATGGAATCTCATGAAATTTAACTCCAAAGCACTAACAAGAAAGAAAAAATCATGCGTCAAGCATAAATTATGAAGCACTTTTCAACACATTCAGAGTTATGCAACAAAACTGCATCGTTATAAAAGTTAAAATATTACGTCTTTCACCATATGGAAATGTATAAATGAATTGCAATTAATCGAATTTCAATTGTTCTCATCTACAATCGGAAAATTATCCGAACCTTTTAGCAGCCCTGTATATGATATAAAGATTTGTATCTATTAACAACATGCATTCGAAAATTTAATTCATTTATGAGACACATATATTTCAGTTTAAAATTCCCCTTTAGAAATTATATTTAATAAGGATAATCGTAAATCGTATGGGAATACTTTTGTAGAGACCTGTATATGCGGTATAGAATTTACATATAAAGAGTAATATGCAAAACACTAGTTAAATTTAAAAGCGCATACTGAATTTTAAAACGTATTCTCCATCAATTATTACGAAAAGGCAATACTGTAACCCAGGCATGTCAAACACGTGGCCCGCGGGCCACAATTGGCCCGCCAGGAACTTTTCTGTGGCCCGCCAAGCCTTTGGCATTTTCGTATGTTTGATTCAGTTCTTAGTTGATGAAGAAAATACACTTTGCGTTGCAAATATTACAGCCTTGAAAAACTGGAGAATGATTTTATTCAAAATATCTACCATTATTTCAGAATATTAATCGTCATTACATTTAATGGCAGATATTGACATATATTTAATTTAATGACCCGCAACTAAATAAAGAAAAGTTTAAATTTTTAAATTAATGGTTGTTATTTTGGATGAAATTTTTTTACAGTTTGGCACAGGAGATGCAAACAACACCGATTCAACACCACTAAAAGATGTAAACATACTCTCTTAAATATATTCAAATATAATTCATTTTAAAATTTCGTTTCAGGAGTCCCAAAGTTATCAAAGAGCATATCTTAATCTGAAAATTTATAAAAGTTATGTTTATTTTCTAATAGTTTATTATGTGTTTTATATTGAAACGAATACATTGTTTTATTGCTCTCATTGATTCACTATGACATTACAAAGTAATGCATGTTACTTTTTAGGTATTAAAAATGTATCGATAATCATTTAAAATACGAAGCTTACTTCTAATTAAAAGTTTCTAAAAAATCAAAAGAAATAAATAGCTTTAAAAAGGAAAATGACACGATTTCTCGTCTTGTAAAATAATTATAGTAATAATAACAAAACATTGTTACCCTATTTTTATAATTTTGCTGCCTTGATAGTCGAAAGCGAGTATTTTCTACATAAACTGATTAATTAATTTCATTCTTAAAGGTTAGTAAACATATCATTGTAAATTATCCCTGTGTGATATTTATCTTTCTTGATGATGAAGATATAATATTCTAGATTCATAAAAGTGAATTTGAAAAAAAATATTATACTCAAAGACTGAAAAGTTGTGTTTGATATGTAGAAACTTCATTGAAGCTTGCTAAGAATTTACTAACAAATATTTCAAAAAAAAAAAAAAAAAAAAAAAAAAACCTACAAATTTTTAGAAATATTTTCGAAAAATAAATAGATTTTAAACTAAAACTTTGTTGAAAAAAATTGTGTTCGTGAAACATATTAAAAGTGATCCATCTGCTTTTAAAAACAATGATTAAAGGCAATTGCACAAAACTCGAAATCATTCAAGTTAGAATAAAAGATGTCCAGAATAGTTAAAATTTTTTTAAAATATGCAGAGGCATTTCTATATATATTAATAATGTAACCAGAAATTTCAGTAATCGCATTAAATCAATAATTTCATTATGTATTGCTATAATTGAAAATTTTCATAAAATTAACAAATTTTCATTAGTTGACAATAACCATCAGTAGCCATCAACAAATATTATTTTAATAGCCACTTTTTCTCATTGGTGACCCCTTGGCCGGTGGCTAGCTTTAATTTTGCCCTTTAACTTTATAAGTCTCGGAAATATAGGTGCAAGAAATTTTACTTTGTGGGCAGTTTTTTTTTCGCAGACACTATAAGTACTTAAAAAATCTTGAGGAGTATCAGGAAATTATTATATGCCGGATCAGTAACCACAGCTAATATATTTTAATCAATTATGATTCTTTTTATTTCATAATATTATATTGTAAATCAGGGCTGTCCAACCTTTCACTAAGCAGGGGCGCAACTCAGTTCTTTGAAAACAATGAAGGGCGCCATTATTAAAGGGCTCAAAAAAATGCTAAGAAAATTGTCTGACAATATTAATAGTGATACACATATTATATAAATGCATCTCGTAGCAGATCAATAAATTTGCTATGGATCTGAAGCTCCATGTAAAAAAGAAAAAACCCTTCAAAATAGCTGTAAGTCGGAGTATTTTAATTGCATACAGCCAAAATATTACAACCCACCTATTATTAAAATAAAATCGTAATCAGAGAAATTGTTTTTTTTGGGGGGGAGGGATGCAAAAAAAAAAAACCTCCTTGATTTATCTTGAAGGTGCAAATTTGTGTTATGAATAGTACAGAAACAAAGACAGGCATGATACTATGATCAATACGTGGGTGGTTCCAAAGAGAGATCCTGGAAGAGTTTTCATTGATAGAAATCATTTTGCACAATTTGATACAGTTTAAAAAATAAATAAAATGGTTAAAATTACTTAAAATTTCCAAAATATGTGAGAGAAAATGACAGCCCTTTAAGTGTCTTATGAAGCAGCTACAAGGGTAGGGGAAGGGAAATAACATCAATAATAATAACCAAAAAAACTGAACCTTTATGCAAAGAAAGGGGATATGGACGCTTATTTTTCTACACATTACTTCTTAACATATTTTTAAAAGTTAATGCCAACTTTTACCCATTCCTATCCTTTTAATTTCTGCAAAATAATATATAAAGAATAACTATAAATTAATCAAGAAACGAAATAATACATAACAGGGATGAGATTGATAAAAGAATAAAAAATCTGAAAACTGCACAAACAACATTTGAGCAATAATACTTATGAATTTCAAGCAGATTAAAAATTATAATTGCTATTAAAACTTATATATTACATGAAAAAAAAAACTAAAGAAAAAATATAAAATTTCCCCAAAAATTTAATTGGTGAAATTTCTTTAAAAATTGAAGAAGAGTCTGAAATTCAGACTAAAGTCTGAAGAATCTCATCCTTGACATAAGCATTTTTTAATGCATTTTTTTAATTTTTGATACGTAAAGCACATTTGCAGAATTTTTTTAAACATCTCTTAAGAAAATATAAAGAATTTTAAATAAAACACATTTTAAAAGGGAATTTTATTTTTAAAAAATGCTAAAAACAGGAAACCTTCAAAAGGGCGCCAAGAAAATATACAAAGGGCGCCATGGCGCCCGCGGGCGCCACGTTGGACAGCCCTGTTGTAAATAATTGCGTCTATCAATAATTGGTTTTACAAAAAGTAGCAGTCGCAACATAAAAGAAAATGCAGATTTAGGATTACAAAATTAATAACACATTTTTGTGTAATTTTGATTTAAATTTTAATATATTCAAAATGAGTTTAAGCATGTTTGTATTTTTATTTTAACTTATTTTTTATTACATTTTACAGTACACTCTCGTGATACGTTTTGCTACAGATGTGTTTTTTACTTATTAAATATCTTTAAACATTTTCTGGTGCGTGTTTTTAATTTTTGCCATAAATAATTTTTAAATTTTTGTAAGTATTTTTGTTTGCTTGTTTGTTTTTTAAAACAATGCTGTATTTTTAATGTACAGTTTTCATTTTGTGCGATATTCATCAAATTATACTTTTTTATTTTCGGTAATGTGGCCCGCGGCTTTGTGTATAATGCTAAATCTGGCCCGCGGTGGTAGACGACTTTGACATGCCTGCTGTAACCGATTTCTTTTGTGTGTCCATGTACGTTAATGAAAAATGCTATGAATTCTTTGCTTTAACGTGATCGTAGTCAAATTCAATGATTTATATCAGTTTCAATACATTTGAAATAGAGTAATATCATTAAATTATTTTCCAAACTATTTTCCCTGATATACCACAATGTAATCGATTTCTTTTGAATGTCACTGTAAATGAACCATTAAATGTACATACTCCATATGGATTTCCAAACATGATTTGATGACCCTAAATAAGCTTTATCAATTGCATGGAAATCTGAGTATATTTACGGAGGTTAGAGCGTGGACAGACGGAATGCTTAAAAGTATGCTTCCAATTTCGTTTTTATTCATTTCTAAAGGAGCGTTACTGTGCTCGATTTTAAAATTAATCCTTTAGACTCCGGCGTCACTTACATAAATTTTATTCGATTGACGCCATTATTTTAAAAAGAGTTTCTTTCAAGCACACAATTTCAAAAACGTTCTAATTAAATAAGGCAAATTTTATTATTTATTTTTATTCCTCGTTGCCAAAAATGAATTTTGTAAGGAAAGATGATACTATCGAAACGACAACAATGTGTAAAAGGTTAATGTTAATGCAATTATTTTTATACGTTTTTCAGCTAAAACATATTTGCTGGTCACGAAAATATTTACTTGAGACCTCATAGCATTCGAAAAATGGGTTTTTTGAGCAGAGAGAACTGATTAAGGCACTGTAACGGCAAGTCGGAAACGTTTTTGAAAGTTACGGGCGGAAAATATATTTTTTTTTTCAATGTATAATTTCTTTCTTAAATTTCAATATAAATTCTTTGGTGAGTTTTCTAAAAACATAGGAATCTTTTCGGAATTTTGGGCGATTCGGAAGAGTTAATTTATATGTTTTCGTTTGTGATTTTAATACATTTTCATGAATTAAAATGCATCTGTCTTTTTTTACATTGCATGATAGTCCAAAAGCCGACAGCACAAAACCCTATGTTACCGAGTACAAGAAAAAAAAACCTTTATTTTATGGAAGAGCTGTAGTAAGGAAATCTAATGATCCATGTCTGTCAGAAGAGAAGCGGTGCATAAGCCAAAAATGAATACCACTACTAGTGGTTGACTCGTAGGCTTAGCAATGTGTTTTCCTGCACCCAGTTTCCGATGTTTCCATACTTTTGATTATAAGACAAACACAGTATTAAATCTACGAGTCAACCATTAGTGGTATTAATTTTTGTCTTATGCACCACTTCACTTCCAGCAGACATGGATCATTAGATTCCCCTGTTACTACTCTTCCATAAAATAAATGGTTTTTTCTTGGGCTCGATAACATAGGATTTTGTACTGTCGACTCTTGCACTATGAGGCGAGCCACGCAACGTTCTGATCAACGGCAAAGTAACCTTTTCCGACGAAGACGAAAATGTGTGAGTTCCTAATTTGAAGTGAACTTCCAGGAGCATAATTGTAGGAACTCAATTGAAGTGTGCGATTTTTAGCGCAGATGTTCTGCGCAAGATATGCTAGTTAATAAATTATTAACTTCTTCGATTCTTATTCGTTAATAAATTATTAACTTCTTCGATTCTTATTCGTTAATAAATTATTAACTTCTTCGACAGGGGCGTTTTACGAATTTTTAATATTTTGTCACCGGTTTTTAAGAACAGAAAATTGTGCCTTATTAAATCGAGAAAGTGTTCCGATTAAGTAAGAAAAGTTTACAGTAAAATTTTACTGGTGGGGATAAACAAGGATTCTTAACCCTTTTTGTGGCACGCATACGTGTTGCTCGTCCCCATGTGATTAACCCTTTGCGGGGCAGGGCAATTTCATTGCTTAAGTATCGAAATTAATGACTGACACCGGAATTCGAAAACAACTTTATTTGTAAATAAGAAAACGCTATACTTCACGCATTCAATAAACCGTAATTTTCTTTAATAAAATTCCGGTGCCAATGTGGCGTTTGGGAATTAAAATTAAGTGGTATACCTATGAAACCACCGCCCCTCAAGGGGTTAAAACTATTTAATAAATTATTAAAATTATTAAACCTGCTAGTTTATTAACCTTCTAGCTACCAAACCGCCCGAGATATTTTGGGATATTTTAATTCGTATATCCTGATTCCCACCATAAAATGAAAATAGCAATATTGGCTTTAATTCATTACAGATATTCCGGATTTAATTAAACCGAAATTAGCCATTGAAACTTTCTGGTGTCAAATCAGATTTTTTGAACTACATAATTTCTGGAACGTGTTCTATCATGGGAATTAAAGGGTTAAAGCTTTTAAAGACTATATCATTATATATAGTTTTTATTTAAATTTTCTACTTTTACTTACCCATCATACGCAGTATAGGGCAAATATGGTAATTGTTTCGAAAATCGAAAACTTTTTGGACATGTTTACACTTTGCAGACACTGGAGATTCCGAAAAACATATTTTTTAGAAAAAATTGCCGTTCGTCTGTCTGTGTAGGTGATTCTAAACGCTCCAACTCCCAAACAAATTGAAATAGAGATTTGAAATTCGGTATGCATTTAGTATATAATAATGAGAAGTTTCAGTTCGATTCCAGTAACTTTGATTGTTCGAAACTATTTTTTTCAGAGCCTCGAAATATTAGTTCAGATAAAAGGTACATAAAAATTTTCGAAACTGTTTATTTTAAGGAGACAGATTTATTTATTTATTTATTTTAAATGCATCACTGTATGTAATGAATATAAAAGACAATCCAAAATGTAAGTTTTACATAAAGAATGAAGTAGATTTTACAACAAGTTGCCGAAATATTTGTACTCATATTTTCCCCCCTCTTCGATTTTTCATAACTCTGTATTTCATTCAAATTTCAATTCAAAGATATATTTTAATTGGAAATAAGAAGACGCGATAATCCGAAGCAGTAAACTGCTAGTTAATATAATTATAATTTTTGATGTCATAAGGATTTTCTTGTACGCAATTCAGTATAGGGTATTAAAAGTTTTTGACGTCATCAAGCCGCGATTTTAAACACTCTGCTTACCGAACCAGTGCCATAGCCAGTATAGGGATTCAATTCCTCTGGATATCCCTAATTTTGTAAAGTTCTGCTCGTTTTATATCGGAGAATTTTCTACTATTAATAAAGATGAGAAAAACTTTGAAATATTGCTGGTATTCAGAGCATTTGGATCCCCTCCCTGACTACGTCACTGCAACCGAACAAACTCAGATAGAGATATCTATTGTTGAGATTGAAGATTGATCTGACTGATAGAGGTATTTACTGAAATTGAGGATTTTACATGATTTTTTACGTATATCCATGATGGGTAGGTATTGCGATGGTCCATAACGACTAATTTATTGTTTAAATTTAAAATAGAAATCATTTTCTGGTGACGAATATGGGAAGAGCATCATAGCCCTTTAACGTTCCAAATTAAGAATTCGTAAAAATTTCCTCTTTTAAAGCTTTTTTCGTGAATTTTTAAAATTACATTAGAAGATGTAAACAGTCAATAAATCTTAGAAGGATTTAATGAACTTTAAAATGAGCTTAATGAACTTTTAATTAAGAATTTTTATCCAGAAATGTACAGTTAAAGTAACTTTTCAAACACCAAATGAACTTAATATTAACTGATTGTGAATGAAATTTTAATGACACAAATTGTAAATAAAGCTGCCAGGGAAGCAACAAGAGTGGTGTGAAAGATGTGTCGGCTAACAGCAATCACGGCTTTGACACTAGGTTGCAAATTTATTCTTGTGGCGTGGAATTTAAAGTATTTAATGAACTAGCACGTTACATTTACGCACAGTGTCAAAAGATCCTATATTGTGAGTGTACCTAGCTGTCACATAATTTCCAAACGCTTATTCTTCTATCTTTTTTAACTCAGTCACTTGACATAGCTTCAGTAACCAGTGGCGTAGCAAGCGGGGTGCAGAAAGAGTTGTCCGCCTCATCTCTTTTTGCAAATCTATATAATATATAATCTTATGAGATTTTGGAAACGAATTCTGAAATAAAAGGAAAATTCTAGGGCACGACGCAACAGAGTTAATCTTCTTTTCTTTGAGAATGTGAAAATTTCCTAAATCAGATATGCACCAGAGAACAAAAACAAACTTACCCTACGAATGGGCAGCAAAAGCAAACTTTAAAAGAAAGACTTATTTATCTTCTGCATATAGACTTTGCTTTGACTTACGCAGATTATAGGATAGGTTGAGTGATGAGTTTCTTTTTTTATGTAGGAGGACAAAGGGTGAATAAGGAATGGTATGTTCATTTGTTGTAATAATATAAAATTGTGATTGAAAAGAATTGGCGGGAGGGAGGTGACACCATTTACCGGGTGTCACATATTCCAGCTCCGCCACTGTCAGTAACAATTACATTAGCTTATACATATTAAGTCAATATTTTGATTTTAAGTTCATTTGAGATTTGCAAAAATTTTAAAACTATATATTTGTGGATAGTAAAATTATTAAAATATTGTTTTATTTTTAACAAATATTTTCATTTAAACCACTGTATGAAAAGTGCTATAAATCAGAAATACCTGAAGAATTTCTAAGAGTTGCTTATAACTGCTAAAGTAAAACGAAGTAATTCAGATGAGCAATATCATTAAATAATGAGTATTATCATATTCATGGATCTCTAAAAGGGGACAACATTGTGAATATATTTAATTTTGCTGTAAATAAATATATATATATATATATATGTATATATATATTTATATTTGTTTCATATAAATATTCATAGCTGCCCTTTAAGAAGATATTTTTCATAATTTTATAAATGATACTGATTTAAATCTGAGGTACATATTGAAGTAAACTGTTTGTTCTCCACTATTTATCATAATTTAAATTTCTAAATTCCACTTTTTAGTGTTATAGAGTTCAAAATCATTTTGAATAAATATCACTGTTATTTATTTTCTTAAATCATCAGTGAGGAAAGATTATTTAATTGACTTGCGACCACGAACTTGCAAAATCTAGGGAGAGGAAATGACCTCAAAAAATCTCTTCAGATAAAGTAAGCTTACAGTTACTGATTAAGTGAGAAGAATTTTACAAAACGAATTCATTTAATTTGAACACGAATTTCTAGGTGCTACAACACTTTAATAAATAAATAAATATATATATATATATATACATAAGACTTCAATCATAATTACTTATAAAAACGCGGTTTTAGCATACATATAAATATTCAAAGAGAAAAATAATGATAAACTGTTGAGATTTAAGATTTTTGAACGCAAAATATAAAAAATAATCCACTACAAACGTATCATACACGATGTAACTGATGATCAATGGTTCATTAATATTTTAACACAGTATTTAAATCAAATACTGTCGAAGTTTAATACAAAGTAAGTACGCTCCCCAATATCAACATACAAAGGACACAACAATAGCAGTGTTAGATGCAACTGTCTGTCCGCACCACATCAGGTAATATTTCCGCTTCCAACCATTGTAGCTTTATCCACGAAGCCATATTAGTCCAACCTACCAAGCATAAACGAGAACATACCCTAGTGATGGGCGATTCTCGAAAATTTCCTATTCGATAAAAATCGTAATCGTAAAAAAGCACATTCGATAAAGTGATCGATTAATTTCAAGAATCTACAATCGAGATGTTTTTACAATCGATTATTAAAATCTTTGTTATTACATGTTTAAAAAGCATAATTTAATAAATACATGGTAACTGAAAACAAATAAATTTAAAAAACAACAACAGACCAAAAGGATGTTATAAAGAAGCCGCAATAGTAGAAAAGTCATGTAACGGCGTTCCTTGGTTTCAAAAAGTTGTAAAGTCGCGAGTAGCAAAATGGCCAAAGAAAAAATAATCAAAAGCACGCCTAGTGAAAGAACATGAACTAAAAGGATATTAAAAGTGATCAAAATCTTTTATTGATTTTTGTACATCAATTGAGATACGATCTACAATTCTCCCATTATTAGAAGACTCTCTATTGAAATTCATTAAACGGACCATTCGGGGGCAAAGTAGTGCAGGAGCAATGAAAATGGATAATATGAATAAATGGTCACTAGGCTTTCAAACAATACATCGCATAATCGGTGTCGGTTAAATTTATTAAAGAGTTTCCCGCGGGGGGCAAAGTGAGGAGGGATGAGCGCGGGAGGTATATAAAATAAAATGGTAAT
Organism: Maratus speculifer; assembly: GCA_964019185.1. NCBI lineage: Eukaryota > Metazoa > Arthropoda > Arachnida > Araneae > Salticidae > Maratus > Maratus speculifer. The sequence goes on from OZ025300.1 coordinate 61,773,571, forward strand.
TACAGAGCTTTCTAATGATATATCACGAAAGAGGTGTCAACTAAAGATGTAAAATCACTCCAAATTCTCGTTAGAATTCCAAATATTGCAACACCCGGAATACAGCCTGTCCTCACAGTTTGTGAATTTTTCATACATTATAAATTATATATTGGAAGTCTCCATAAAAAAAAAAATCAGATATGAATTCACAAAAACGAAATGATTTCAAAAAAGTTTGAAAAGCGCTTCTGTAAGGAGGCCAAATTGAGGAAAAGAGAAGAAAGATTCATATTATGAAAGAGTGGTTTGAAAACTTTCCGTTGATATATCATATGACGGGTCCATAAAAAGCTTCAAATTTACTCCTCACTACTCCACTATTTTTTTTCTTCCCTGAATACATCCGGAAATCACGCAGCCTCGCTTTAAAATGTTTATATTTAATAAAATATTTTTACCAAAGGGCTCCATCAAAAAATCACATCTAAAATGAAATTTATTCTCAAAATAACTACGATTTAAAAAATTCACCCCTCATCGCTCCCCTCCCCCCTGCGGAAATTCAACCCCAGAAGGAGAAACGTTCATAATGTGAAAGAGTGGTTCGAAAAACATTCCAATAATCAATCACATGAAGGGTCCAAAAAAAGTTTGGAATTTACTCCTCACCCGCAGGTTTACTTTTTCTTAACAGAATACACCCGGAGATCACGCATCCCCCACTTTAAAATGTTTATAATTTGCAATTTTTATTAGAAAGTTCCATCAAGAAACCATTTCTAAAATGATATTTATTCTCGAAATAGCTACGATTAAAAAAATTCACTTCCCGTCGCTCCCCCATCTTGAAATTAAACTGCAGGAAGAGAAAGGTCCATAATATGAAAGAGTATTCCGAAACCTTTCCTATGACATATCACATGACGGATCCAAAAAAGTTTGAAATTTACTCCTCACCCGTGGCCGTAATGTTACTTTTTCTTCCCAGAATGCACCAGGAAATCACGCAGTCCCCATTTTAAACTTTTGTATTTATGAAATAACTAGCTGTTACCCGTGACGTCGTTCACGTAGCATTAAAAAAAAAGATAAACGTTTTAATTAAACAAAACATTTCATTAAAAATAATTTAAAAAACATATAACACATATCATATACCAGGCTATGCAGTAGTTTTTTTTATAGGGGACTTAAAGAACTCAGTCAAATAAATGGAAAATGTGTTGAATAATATGAACAATCGCGAAAATGAAATTGCAACCATTTATACTGTAGAACAACTGTAACGCACCCCAATTGTACAGAAATCATGTTGTAGTGCATTTCAGAATTCCATATCAAAGAAAGAAAAATCATGTATTAAACATAGGTAATAAAAAAAATATTCAACATTTCCATAATACATAACTTCGCCAGCCCATTCTTTTCTGCAGCTGTGTATATGATCTATGTGTTCGTAAATATTCTAAATACAAAGTTAAAATTTTGCTTAGTTAGAAAAAGTATAACGAAGATTAAAATTCACCTTTAGCAATTTCTAATAATAGACAGAAACGTACTTGAATTCTTTTGTACAGTCCTGTATATTACGTGCAAATATTTATACGACCGCATATTTAGCTTAAATTATTCAAGCAAAAAACCCGATTCAAATTATTGAATTCATATTTTCGGGAATCGCTATTGCACATATATCCAGTTTATTGGTATATAGGTGACCATATATCCAGTTTATTGTATAGTCCGATACATGATTTATTTAAATTCTACAAACATCTCTTATTATACCAAATGTAGCTGAACTTCAGGATGCATTAGTTTTCCTTAAAATACATACGATAATTAAAAAAGCTCTTCAGCAATCTTTTTTAATAGACCATACTTTGGATACAATTTCTGAGATCTGGACACAGGTCCAACATTTTTTATGCGTCTCTGTAAATGAACAACAAATGTGATGCAAATCATACTTAACTGCAAGCATATTGTAGTAAATATCAGTATTTATCATTGTATTGATTATCTTAGTATATTAATTTCATCGTGTTTTAAATAGTGCAACGCAATTAAAATAACGCTGGGAATATTCCCCCCCCCCCCGTAGACTATTATATTACCGAACATTTTTCTGTGATCTTATAAATGAATGTTAAACCTTTTCACTCCATTTTCTAAAGAGATCCTGTTTTAGTACACTTCAGAAACTGATATCAATTTCAATATTATTAAAATAACCTTAATAAAATAACATTATTAAAATACGCTGCAAATGGTTTTTCTTCATAGACTATGATATATTGAAATACTTTTGAGCTGCCTATACGCACACTGTAAGTACTATACTTAACATATTCGATAGTAACCATGTTCTTGTGAAATTTAAAAATGCATATAAATTTCATTACATTTAAAATTATGTAACATTATCAAAATACACCACAAATGACTTTTTCGCGGTAGACCATAATGTAAAGTCTCCTTTTGAGTGCTCCTGTGATTCAGCTATAATTGCTACCTGGTTCATTTTCAATGCCGCACAGATATGACGTTACATTGATATTTTTAAAATTCTTAATGGAAAGTATTCCTGTGACGTCACAATTGGTAAAAAGTTGAATTTTATAGCCTCTTACCGAAAGAAAGAAAAAGGTTCTTTTTTATTACGGATTAATATCTGGAAAAACTACTAAAATATTTATATTCTTGTAAAGTGTGAAGTTATATATTATTGTGAAGTCTTCTAAGTGTAAAAGAAATTTTATATAATCGTCTGCGTGATATAAGAAGAAAAACAGTATTCCTCTGACGTCACAATTGGTAAAATCGCGGTTTTTAACCTCGAACCGAAAAACAGAATAGGGTCCATTTATTTATTTCATTTTGTTTTATCACGGGAAAAACTTTCAGTTGAAAATTAATTACTGAAGAGAAATAATTTTTCCGGTTTTTTTATTTTTTGGCAACGGAAAAAGAAAGATGATTAAATATTATGGAAATTTTTTCAATTTATTCTGTATGAAAAATAGTGAAATGTTGAATTATTTAGAAAAATATTTGAATAAAATAAATAAAAATTAGCCTATGTTCATTTCAGACCAACAATCTATCTATATACAAAAATTCAAAGACATTAATCCATCCGTTTTGAAGCCAAGTTCATTCCAATTTTCGGACACACTTTCACATTTATAATATATATAAGGATTTAAGGATATTTACCGGAGCGCTCCTCTGAAAACCACATCTGAAATGATATTCATTGTCGAAATAGCTAAGATTTAAAAAAAATCACCCTCTTATCGCTCCCCCTTCCCCTCCAGCAATTCAACTCCAGGAGGAGAAATATTCGTAAAATGAAAGAGAGGTGCAAAAAAATTCCGATGATATATATATAACATGACGGGTCGAAAAAGGAGGTTGAAATTTACATGTCACCTGTGGGTTCACTCATTTTTCCAAGAATACATCTAAAAATGACGCACCCCCCACTTTAAAATCTTTATATTTGATAAGTTATATTTTCCGAAGAGTTCCACAAAAGAAACCTCCACATCTAAAATGATATTTATTGTCGAAATAACTACGATTTGCTAATTTCTTCACTTCATTTCAATTTTTAAAAGGCTATAACTTTGCTTATATGGGAGCGACAGCGGCGAGAAAAATTATAGCATAGCTAACTTTCCGTCGCCGCTCTTTTTGCAGTTTTACTGTTTTCCCAATAGTACCGGGTTTTTTTGGGGGGGTGGGGGGGAGGGGGGAGAGGGATATTTTTCATTTTTTGATGTAATATGTTTATTGAAAGCTTATGCTTCATACACTACCAATTTAGCATAAAAAGTTTCTCCCGTCAATCTGGGTCACGTTACGGACCCATAATGGGTTGCAAGTTAAATTTCTCAAGCTTCTTCGAAGTTTTTGCAAAATCGGCATTTGGAAAACATCGTGCCAATGTGGTGCGTGTATGACATCTGTATCATATAAATATTGTTCACCACTGCTGGGACTCTGGCCTCCTCTTGAGTGTAGGCGTTAATTTACCGTGGTTACTTGGTCCTTGTATTTCCTGCACAATAAAATATTTCCTGTCGATTAATTAAAAAAATGCACAAGTAATTGTTCAAGTTTTAACTTCTGTTGGCAATCGCATTTTTTTTTTTCTTTTTCTTTTTTTTTTTCTTTTTTTTTTACGGATTTTGCAATAAATAATATTTATAATATACATGGAATTTAGAAAAGCAGGAAGTTGTTGTTTGGCATGTGACCAGTTATTTATCTTATGCACCTCCATTTTATATATCCCCCCCACTGCGTTACCTTGTGGGGGGGGGGCAGTTTTCAAAATTTAATGTTCAATTCGAGATTACATTCCGTTGTTCGTTCAATTCGATTTTTTTTTGTTTACAAGATTTTGCTGTGCTTGCACACCGCGTTTGGCGTATGATGCCGTGTACAACGAGGACCCAGTTCGAGATTTCATATTACAAGATTGCATATAAATTAGAGACACCAATGAAAGGAGGGTCTCACTAGCGAGTGAATCCGTCGTGTCTTTATTAACACCGACTCATTCACCTGTAGTAGATTCTTGATAAAATTGAATCCTGTATGGTATAAAAGCAATTGCAAACTGGAGTCACCGAGAAAAATGTTACACAATCGAAAGTTATCGAGATGTTCATACAATGGAGAAAAACTTCTCGTTATCGCCCATCACTAACATACATAATAGGCTTTTTCCTCGTCGTTTTAAAATTGGTGTCAGAAACTTCGCGACCTGCACAGTGTTGCCAGATTTTCGAAAGCCAATTTCCCCAAAATTTGTGAAATTTTCCCCAAATCAGGACTTTTTTCAGAAAAAGTCCCCAACGCAATTTCTACTCAAAAAAGGCAAGTTCTCAAATTTTTTCTCCAAATCAAGCATATTTTTGAAAAAAAAAATCCCCATTTATAAAAAATAAAATAAAATAAACATTTAATCTCAACAGAATTTTGCTTGTATATTCAAAACTAAAAACAACAACAAATATATATATATATAATTGTTTTTATTTTTGTTGAATAAATATGTACTATTAAAGGAAATGTATTTCTGAGCTTGTGTTTCTGTACGCGATGACAGGAAAATCTGAATCACTTATCTGGAAATTCAGATGGGGGTTAGCCTAATGCAGATCATGTTGAATCTATAGTACATGAAAACGGTGAGCACGACTACACGAATGATTTATATCTATTATTTCTGTAATTTATTTTCGTTTTCCGAACCAAAATCAAATTCGAGACAGATCCAGTATTGACAAATGCCTAAAAGTAAAAATTGAAATTGGACAGTTCCCCAAAAATGTCCATAGTCCCCAAGATTTACTTATCCCCAAAAGATTCCCCTGGAGGTTCGAATTTCCCCAAAATGGGGGCAAAATCCCCAATCTAACAACACTGCACGTGCATTAGTTTTTTTATTATAGACAATTTTCTGAATAGAATATTTCTGGTGTGAGCGTTAAATTTGTAAACATATTAAACTTAACACTAATTTTAATTTAACTGACTATTACACAACGGAAAACTTTGGCATTGGAATTGAATAAAAGACGAGGAAAGCCATTTTACTCGCTTCATGTAATATTGCTTGATATATCAGGCAACAGTGAAAAGGTTTTGTGAAATAAAACCATTTTTACTTTTCTCTGTATTCAGATAAAAAGTATTCAATTTTGTTTTTTAGAGTTGACTTTTGCCGGTGTCCTGAAAACGATTTGGATAATGTCTGTCTGATATAGGTATGTGTGTATCACAAGAGACATAGCCAAATAATCATTGAAAACATACCTTTCTATTAAATTTTCTGAATTTTTTTCTTCTCAGATATGGTTATCAATCTGACAACATAGTTCACTATTAAAAACTTTTATATATTAACTAGGCGCTCAGCCGCCTGCAAGCCTTGCTCACCAATCACTGTTGAGATTTCGCAATCTCTAAAAACATAATGTGCACTGTTTAAAAAATAATTACTAGGTTCCGGAAGATTGAATGATATTATCAGTGTATATGATATTATCAGTGTCCTTCTGTAATCGGGTTACCTTGTTTTTCTGTTTGAAAATAGCATTTTTCAGTTACCTTGGCCTTATCCATCACTGTTTTAACAATTGACAGCTGTTTTTGAGACTAATAAGTAAGATTAATTCCACATCTGAAAATGAGCTGTTATAAAATGGTTTGGATAAAAAATGTAGATACCCTTTAACTGCCCTTTTGCCTTATAACTACGCTATGGAATTTATTCTTCTTTTATATTTGAGACTAAAAAACTGTGTCTGCTTGCGAATAGCTTTCAAAACAACGTTACGCTTAAATATTTTGCTAAGATCGAGTTTTAGATATTTTCAGGAACTGGTAAAGCTTATTTTTTAAATTCTTTTCTCTATATTAATTTACAATCATGCATATTTTAGGGTTCTTTTTACAATATATACTGTTTATCTTAACTAATAAGAATATCATTAATTTCTAATATGTACTTATCCAATATAAGCTGAGGCGCTCAAAAGTCAATTCGACTAGTTCCATGAAATAAAATGCTCATTTGAAACATTTAAAGTTATTTATCTATTAAAAAATATTACTATTTCTTACGATATCTTAATGACACGCATTAATTGCCATATAATAATAAAAAGTAATTCATAAGCACTGTGTAGCTATATAGAAAAAAAATGGAATTAGTTGGATTGGCTTCTGAATGCCTCATTTCGTCAAAATAAATAAAAAAGTACCCTCATAGCATGCATGGTCACAATGACGTCACAATGACGTCATTGTGAATCACTGTGGTCACATCACGTCTGTGACCAAAATGCCACCACTCAGTGACGTCAGATTGTGACTGAGATGCGACTTTCTTAAAAATCTTTAGAAAATTACAAAAATTCTTCAAAATATGTTATTCACTTTAAAAAACACTTTTGTCACAACGTCGCTTTTGTCACGATGTTAATGTCAAAGTAGTCATAAATGACACATTTTTCACAAATTTCTCACACCGTGAATTCACAAAGTGGTCACAATGTGACATCACAAGCGAACTCTAAAACGGCCATAACGACTTCGCATTTTAATCACTGTGACTTCACATCGACAATCGATGGTCACAAAGTCACAGTGTGACTTCATAACGAAGTCGCTGTGACATCACCATGCCTTACGAATATTTTGCTCCTACATTTACTTGTATTAGTGACGAAGCAAGACATTTTTCAATATTATGTTGAAATATTTTGCGTAATTTTTATCTTTTTTACCTTTTAACACAAAGTAATTAAATTCTTAGTTAAAAAATTTCCTTCTGTTTTTAATAGTATCAATTTTCAATTTAACTATGAAAACAATAAAAAATCCAAGCATCCTTTTCCTCTTCCCCCACCCTCCACATATTTTTTTCATGTCCATAGAAATTATGTTAAATTGTAAGATGACAAATGATCTTTGTTCTTTAAAAGGAACTGATTCCTAACAATTGAAATGTGAGAAAAGTGTTATTTTCTGAAAATATGATTTACTCAAATATAGTCTTCACTATCAATTGAAAGAAAAGATAATTTAAATTTCATATTATAAAGAATGGAAAAAAACAGAAAACTTAACAATTCCCATCTTTTCCCTTTCCTCTCTTCTTTCCAGAAAAATGCAATCATTGAATTGCCACCATTACAGAAGTAAAACAAATAGAAGAAATTTAGAAAAAAAATAATATTTCGAAAACTAATTCAAATTTTAAAATTCTATTAATAATTTTGAGATCTGCATATCAATACGGATTTTCGCGGTCAATTTTACCGCATACTGTAGCATATTTGATATAAAATTGCAGTAAAAGAAAATCAGACATTTAATCAGTCGTTTTATAAAATTGTTTCATAAATTCGTTTTTTATATATAGGGTAGATATTTTATATATATAGGGTAGATATTTTATGAGATAAAGGGGTTGTTTCGATTTCTAGAAAAGACAGATTTTCGCAAAAACTACTGTACCGAAATTCATGCTACTATATAACGTTATACGGATATCAAAAGAGCATAACTGGAAATATTTGAATAATTTTCTGTTTATTCAAACTATGAGAAACAGTGATTGAAAATTTACAAAAATAAAAATCATATTTTATGGTTTATCGAAAATTACCATTTTCTTGTGAAAATTCCCCAAATGTGTCCGCATATCATATAAAAATGGTGAAAGTTTTCATTGGGTATAACATATATATATTTACAAAAAATGTGTAAAAATTATTAAAATTAATTTAGAGGCGTTATTGGGGGCGGAGCTACGAAACTTTAACACCCAAAGGATATTTGGAATACATACTTACAGAAATGCGTATTTTAAATTTTGATGGAAGTATGGGCATCATTCTATTCGCTGCCGATTACGTTTCGATATTAAAAATGCTGTTGGTGTTGCAGATGGCAATATTAAAGATTATTTTTGGAATAGAAGCTAACTACTTTCCTCGATATCGAAAGGTAACGACGGTGATCTTTATCAACTGAAGTGGATTTGTTTTTCTCCAGTTTTAATAAAAAGGAATTATATTTAGTATTTTCTAGCTGTTTAACCAAACGTCTTACTTTGATTACCACCATGTTAAAAGCTTTATTTATTTATTTATTTATTTAATTGATTGTTAACCGCCGCTTTCAGAAACAGGTTTTTTGTAGTGGATGCGTAGATGTTTTGAACTACTCGCAATCCGAAATGTGGTTGTTGTGGAAGAATCTTTCATAAGATATGTGGCTACAGAAACAAAATAAATACAAATGAAGAAACAGCATTGTTTTTAATATCGATTAGCACGAAATTATTAGTTGGAAATACCATATGTGAAAATGTAGAAAAGCGCAATACTACAAAAGAAACGATTAATAGTTACAAATTATATTACCTTTCTTACGGAAGATATTTATCAAAAATTGCAAGTTATCAATTTTGGATTATTCAAATTGATTACTTATCAATTGAATTAAGTTTTAATTGATCAGTTTTAATTGTAAGACTGTCGAAAATTCTTTCTGTGCTATATAGAAATGAATGTTTATATGTTGTGATTGAAGATGGGAGATTGATAATAATTAATTTCTTTTTCTTTCTTTTCTTTTATTTCTTTCTTAATCTTTTTTGTATATTTTTTTGTCTTATGTGAATATGTATATTCATGTATAAAATAAAGTGATACTTTAAAACAGTGTCAGCTGTTTTATCTCATAAAAGTAACTGTTCTTGAAAGCGAGGCCTGAACCACTGAACCTGACTATGTATTTGCATACAAGTTCATAAATATATTCGCAAAACATTAGCAATGTCTTGACAATATTTTAATTTCTTGGAATTAGTTGAAGGCATTTTTCATAACTTTATCAATGATATTGATTTAAATATGAGGTTTATTTGTTCTCCATTATTTATGATAATTTTAATTTCTAAATTCCATTTTTTAGTGTTAAAGAGTTTTAAAATCATTTAGAATAAATTTCACTGTTGTTCATTTTTTTAAATCATCAGAGTAAAAAGTTTATTAAATTAAATTTCAAAATCTAGGGAGAGGAAATGTCCTAAAAAAAATCTCTTTCGGCAAAGTAGACTTACAGTCACTGATTCACTGAGAATAATTTTACAAAACTTATTAATTTACTTTGAATACGAATTTATAGGTACTACAATACTGTATTAATATATATATATATATATATATATATATATATATATATAAGACCTCAATCATAATCCCTTATAAAAACGCGTTTTAAGCATACATATAAATATACAAAGAGAAAAATAACAATGAATTGTTGAGTTTTAATATATTTGAAAGGAAAAAAAAAATAATAATCCACTACAAACGTATTCATACACGATGTAACTGATGAACAATGGTTCATTAATATTTTTACACGGTATTTAATACAATTACTGTCGAAATTTAATACAAAGTAATGTACGTAAGTACATGTTCGAAAATCAACAGACATTGGCACAGCAAGTTTCTAAGAATTACAATAGCATTACTTGATGCAACTGTCTATCCAGGTCACGTGACATTTTCGCTCTTCCAAGCTAATATTGCGTTGGCTATGAAGCCGGATTAGTGGATTAAGCACGCACAGTCTGAAATGATAAACGAGAACATAACGCAATTGGTTTGTTCCTCGTCGTTTTAATTTGTCATATTAACCAAGATATAACAAAAAATTGACTTTTTTATTATTAACATTTTTCTAGAAAACATTTCTGGTGTGAGCGTTAAATTTGTAAACTTATTAAACTTAAACATTATTTCTTTATTTAATCCAACTATTATATAAGGGAAAGCTTAAGAAAGCCGTTTTACTCTCTTCGTATAATATTGCTTGATATATAACGCAACAGTGAAAAGGTTTGAGAAAGAAAACCATTTTTTCTTTTTCTGTATACAGATAAAAATAAAATTCTTGAAATGTAAAAATATTCGATTTAGTCTTTTTGGATTTGACTTTTGTCGGGCTCCTGAACACGATTTGACTATCTTTGGATAATGTCTGTCTAGTATATGTATGTGTGTATCATAAAGGATTTAGCCAAATAAGCACTGGAAACACGCTTTTCTATCAAAATTTCTAATTTTTTTTTCTAGATCTACCAATCTAACAATACATTTCCCTATTAACAACTTTTATACATTAATATTTTATTAAATAAAAGGGTTTTTTCAACTAAAAAAAAACTGATTTTCACAAAAACTATTGTACCGAATTTCATGCTTTTAAATAAAGATTTATATAGATGCCAAAAGATGCACAATCGGAAACTTTTCTATAACTTTCTGTTTATACAAACTGTGTGAAACAGTGGTAAAACATTTAGAAAAATAAAATTATTCCATTATATCCCATTCCATATATTATTACCATTTTCTTGCAAAAAATTCTTCACATGTGTCCGTATATCATATAAGAATACTAAAAGTTTGCGTTGGGTATAACATATAAATATCCATGAAAACATTGGTAAAAATTATTAAAATTCATTTAGAGGCGTGATTGAGGGCGGAGTTACTAAACTTCGACATCCGAAGATTTTTTGAATAAACATTTACAGAATTGCTGTATTTTAAATTTTAATGAAAGTATGGGTAAACTGCCTATAGTATACAGAATATAGAATATAGTATATAGAAGCATATAGTGCAGCGGTTTCCAAATTTTATTTGTTTGCGACCCATCTTAAGCAACAAAAAAAAAAAAAAAAAAAAAAAAAAAAAAAAAAAAAATTCGCGACCCACCTAATATAGTGCTATACATCAGTATGGATATTGTAGTATCACCTCTATAAGTTATCGGCTATCTAGTTCTACGGAAAAGGCAAATTTTTGTAAAACGGCTACACTATCAATGAAAACAACAATTCGCAATTAGAATGTGCGTAAGCGGAATAATAATTAACAGTACACACAAACTACAAAGTTATTTCAGTATTAAAAATACTTAATTCTTCTCAAAACATAACTTTATAATCAGTGCAGGTTTCTGGCAGTGGTTTTTATCGACGAGGTTATCTATATATGATGCTTAAAACTGGTTAATTTCAACCTTTTAATTCACTTACAACATACAGTTTTTTCTGTATACTTGTTTTTCAAAAACAGCCGTACAAAATGCATGTTTACAAGAGTATGTTGTGTTGAACTCCATCATGGAATTAAAAGTTCATTTAAATGTTTCTAGATATTCTATTTGTACATCTCTTCTTATGGAAATTAAGGAGTTTCCCCTCAAAATAGTATTTGCTGTTGAAATTGGTAAGTTTTTTAAACAGATGAAATACAAAATATTTTTTGTGACAAACCTCGATTGTTCCGCGACCCATTAAAATAGCCGCCGCGACCCATAGTTTGGGAACCTCTGATATAGTGTGTTTATCGCGAATAGAACTGTAACAGAAAAAGTATTTGAAAGGAAGAAAACTAGCTTCGCAGGAGAGCGTCGAGTTCTCACCGTCGTCGTTTGAAATTGTATTTGAACGGTTTGATCTTAGCGGAGATGCAATTAATGATGCATTTTTAAACAAACTATGCTTTTAAGTAAAGACATATTATGTTTGTTTAATGCTAAATCCAGGGGTCGTGGCATCCCTAAAATTTTCACATTTTGCTACCAGTATTTTAAATCGAAAATCTTCGTGACGGATTTATTTAACATCTACAATATTGCTGAAACGATAATATTTACTATGATAAATATTATCGTTTCAACATTGTGGTAGGAAGGTGTGAAAATTTTAGGGACGCTGCAATCCCTGTAAATCATTATTAATAAATACAAAAAAAAAAAAAAAAAAAAAAAAAAAAAAAATTGATTGAACACGATGCTTTGTTTTTGGGTGGCTTCGTGGATATAAAAGAAAAAAAACTAAACTAACTATATTTAAATGAAGAATAAATATTCAAAATGATTATTTATTCAGGTATTACCCTTAGTACAAAATAAATACTTATTTATTTTATATCATTGGTGACTTCTAAATATATATATATATATATATATATATATATATATATATATATATATATATATATATATATATATATATATATATATATATATATATTAAATTAGCTTTAGAAACACCTCTATTTAAGATGAATTAAACTTAATATAACAAAATTATTAATTTAGTCAGAAATAATCTAAGATACATAAATAAAGTTAATAATTACTTATTCTAATTTTAACTAAATAAGTATGTAAAAAAATGTATTCTTCTTCCAGGAAATAATTATTTTTTAAAACATTATTGATTAAAAGCTATAATCCTCGCAATGATTGAGCCATTGACGCTGAAAATGACGGACAACACATTGAATATCTCTTGCGTTAATTGCGTAGTTTCGTTTGAATGCGAAGATGTCCGCAGTCCCTTTTACGGATTACTGTATTATGCAAATAAATGAGTGGAACTTTGAGAAAAAGAAAACATTATTACGCATAAATATATATAGAATGCAGTAATTCGCAAAAGAGACTGCGAATATCTTCGAAGAAACAGAACTAAATAAAAATACGAAGTAAAGCGTTCGTACGGAACTGCGCAACTAACGCAAGTGATTTTCAGTGTGCTGTCCAACATTTTTAGCGTCAGTGGCACAGTCATTGTGAAGATGTCAGTAGAATAATTAACACGAAGTATGTATGCTTCAAATTTATATCGCCAATGTGCGTGTATCGTCGTGCGCAAGCTCATCTTTTTACTTTACTGCATATACAACGCTATCTGTCGATTTAATTAAAAGTTTTTTTTAACTACGCCTAAAGAATTCTCATTACTGTGGGCGAACATTTCTGGTCATTTCGATCAGTGGTTCTTTTTACAGTGCTTTACTTTTACGACTTGAAAAAAAAAAACCCTGTCTTACAAAAACCGTACGATATTTCAGAAATGCAGGACCGTCTTTAGTTATAACTCCAGTTATATAATATCCATACATTATTACGCTACTTTCTAATAATAAAAAGTTACGAAACTACTTGCTCTTATTAACTTTGTTAAAAGTGGTGACAATCTTTGAGTAACAGTCATAATATTAACTATAGTTAAATTTTGATATCGAAGGATGTTGTTAATTACAAAGCAAATATTTTTCTTCATTGTTTCAGATACAAGACACCAATTTTCGATATCGAAATTGCATCGAGAGCTTTGAAAATCATAGCCTATCAGTAATGAAATCTAAAATACATCAGTTGACTCATTGTCTGCTGACTTTGTTCCTATAAGCCTTCGAAAATAATGTTTAATTTTAAGTAAACAATTCTTCTCTAAAATAAAATAAAGTACTCTAACTAAAATTTTTAAATAAAGAAAAGGTATTTTTTTTTTTTTTTTTTTTTTTTTTTTTTTTTTTTTTTTTAATGTTTTATTTTTATTTTTATTTTTTTTTAGACTTTAAGCTTAATTATTAATTTACTCGCATAAATAGGAACGTATTTGTTATGAATTTATAGTTTGTACTCAGTATGTATAAATGAAACAATTAAAACATTTAATTTTACTTAAACAATTCTTCTCTAGTATGGTGACTAAAATTTTTATACAAAGGAAAGGTACATTTTGAAATTTTAAGCTTAATTATTAATTTGCTTGCATAAATAGGACTTTATTTGTTATGAATTTATAGTTTATACACAGTATACACGAATATTATGTTTAATTTTATGTAAACAATTCTTATCGAATTTAAAATTAAATTAAATAAAGTACTGTAACCAAATTGTTTAAAAAAAGGGAAAGGTATTTTTTAATAGTTTAAGCTTAATTATTAGATTTCTTGCATAAATAGGAACGTACTTATGAATTTATAGTTTATAAAGAGTATGCAAGAAAGTAATATTTAATTTTATGTAAACAATTCTTATCTAAAAATAAATAAATAAAATAAAATAAAATGAAATAAAATAAAATTAACTGCTCTAAATAAAAATTTTTATATAAAGCAAAGGTATTTTTTTTTATACTTTAAGCTCACTTATTAGTTTATTTGCGTAAATAGGAACGTATTTGTTATGAATCTATCGTTTATACACAGTATGCACGAATACAATATTTAATTTTATATAAATAATTCTTATCTAAAATAAAATAAAATAAAATGAAGTACTCTAACTAAAATTTTTAAATAAAGAAAGGTATTTCTTTTATATTTGAAGTTTAATTATTAGTTTACTTGCATGAATAGGAATTTATTTGTTAAGTATTTATAGATTATGGGCAAAATATGCACGGATATAATAATATTGAATTTTATGTAAACAATTCTTATGTAAAATAAAATAAAATAAAATAAAGTACTCTAACTGAAAATTTTAAATAAATTAAAGGTATATTTTTTAATACTTTAAGTTTAATTATTAACTTACTTGCATAAATAGAAATGTATTTGTTAGAATTTATACTTTATGCACAATATGCATCAATATAATATTTAATTTTATGTAAACAACCCAAAGAAAAAAAAATACTCTATCAAAAATTCTAAGAAAATAAGAGGCTTTTTTTTTCTTCTTAAATTTAAGAATTTAAGATTATTTTTTAATTTCCTCTCATAAATAGGAATGCATTTGGGCCTACCCTGGAAAACATTCCATCTTCACTAAAAGAATTTCTGTTACGAAAATCAAATGAAATTCTGTTTGAAAATCTAATTTAGTTTTGAGGTCCTTTCACAATTTTGCAAAAATGATAAATTGTAACTGAAATAGATGATTCATCACTCGTTTAAACTATTTACACATGTGAAGCTAACAAGATATTTAATGCTGCACTAGTTATATACTCGAATTTTTCATTATCATATTCTTTTCTTAATATAAATTAAGTTATCACAACAGTTTAATTAGAAAAATAGTACGTACAATGTGAATATGCACTAATTTATCTTTCTACGAAAGAGGGATAGAGAGAAAATATAAGCCACTCCCTACATATTCTTGAGCCCTCCTCCAACTTCCCCTGTGTTATTTATGGCCTGTTTGTGGATAATAAAAGTATTAAAATATTGTCTGATTTTTAGCAAATATTTTCATTTTTACTACTGTCTGAAAAGTGTTATAAATAAGAAATTCATTAAGAATTCCTAAGAGGTATCTATAACTGATAAATTAAAACGAAGTAATTCTAATGAGCACTATAGTTAAATAATTAGTAGTATTATCATTTTCACAGATCTCTTAAAGGGGCAACATTATGAATACATGTAATTTTGCTGAAAAAAAAAAAAAAATTCCTGAAAATATTGATAGTTACCCACTTAGAAGGCATTTTTCATAATTTTATCAATGATGTTGATTTAGGAGCAGGGACCGATTTACAAATTTGGGGGCCCTGGGCACAGATGTATATGGGGGCCCTGGGCACAGATGTATATGGGGGCCCCCTTGCACCGATTCTTACAGGATGACCGACTTTTAAAAAATGAAAAAAGATAGTAATTAAGTTAATCATTATTAACTTTAAAATATCCATCTATAAATTAAATATGATAATCAATAGCTTACCTTTAAATAATTATTTTAAAATTTAAAATTTTACAATTTAAATGAACATACTTTTTATTATAAAATGTGCGACATTAATTACCCTTTCCTATGTCTTTTACTAAGTCTATATATCTGAAATCATAAAGTATGCAACAATTAATAATGAATTTTTGACAACACCAAGCTGCAATTATTTTAAATATTAGAGGTCTCTGCAGCCTGCAAGCTACACTCACCAACATTCAAATAATTTAACGATAACAGGAAAAGGATTAAACAAAAGTTTAAAATGCAATATATTTTTTAAGTAATAAAGGTAAAAGAAAATGTTCACTAATATAAAGTAATAAATGAATGCTTCAGACAAAATATATGACGTTGTGATGGCGTGTTATAGAATGAACGTAACAGAATGTAGAATGAAATGTAAAATTTCATTGGATATTAAAAATACATCAGATTTTGGACAATAATTGAAAAAGCTTCAGCAGCATTTGGGGCCCCTTGAAAAACAGGGGCCCTGGACCCGTGCCCCGAATGCCCTGCCGTAAATCTGGCACTGTTTAAGCGGTCTCAGGAATCTTAAAATCGATAAAATTTTAAAAAGGAAACCATCTTCGACATTTAATATCTTATAATTTTCATGATATTAAAACACAGATTTTATTGACATGAAAGATATAAGTACGTTCTTTCATTTTATGCCTTTATAAAATTGCAAGGTTCAGAATTAGCATTTACAGGGCGCTCCAAACTGTCAAATATTTGACATGCAGAAAATTGGTATAATAGCTTACGCGCATGATTACAAAATAAATATGGCAACTAGAATAGAAATTTTGGTGCAGACTTATACATCAGATTATAATAGATGCCTTGAATCTAAATAAATTTATATTTAAAGCATTTTTCAATTCTGAATACAAAATTGTATTTAACTAATACAAATTTTTGAAAATCTCAACAACATAATCACCAAAGAAATAAATTTTTCGCACAATCAAAAGGAAATTTTAGCTTCAGCTTATGCAGGTTACAGGGAAAATTTTATGTGAAAAGACTTACAAGATTTTGAGATATCGTGCGCGTTATGAAAAGGGAAAAAAAAAAAAAAAAAAAAAAAACATGTCATTTCGAGAAAAATCATTTCCAAGTTTCGGTAACGCCGCTTCAGTTATTGAGCGGATAAAATTCTAAAACCCACAGTTTTTGTTCTAATGAGAATTTCAAGAAAACAATTATATTAAAATGTTCAGAAAAAATAACACTTTAACCCATAAAAAATTGAAATTTTGAAGCTTTAAGAGTCCTGAGACTCCTTAAATGTGAGGTACATATTGAAGTAATCTGTTTGTTCTCCACTATTTTTGTTAATTTTAATTTCTAAATTCCATTTTCTAGTGTTAAAGAGTTTAAAATCATTTAGAATAAATTCCACTATTATTTATTCTTTTAAATCGTCAGAGAGGTAAGAATACTTAATTAAATTTCAAAATCTAGGGAGAGGAAATGTCCTCAAAAAAATCTCTTCAGATAAAAAAAAAAAACTTACAGTTACTGATACACTAAGAATAATTTTACAAAACAATTTAATTTAATTTGAACACAAATTTCTAGGTAGTACAATACAGTATTAATAAAAAAAAATGTATACATAAGACTTCAGTCATGATTCCTTATAAAAACGCGTTTAAAGCATATATATAAATATACAAACAGAAAATAATAAACTGTTGAGCGGGGGAAAAAAAAATCCACTACAAACGTATTCTTACACGACATAACTGATGAACAATGGTTCATTAATATTTTAACACAACATTTAAAGTAAATACTGTCAAAATTTAATACAAAATACACGTTCGAACATCAACAGCCACGGAGCATAACAAGTTGCCAGGAACTACAATAGTAATGCTTGATGCAGGTGTCTATTCGGATCATTGACGTTTTCTCTTCTGAGCCATTGTTACATCAGAAAGAAACACCTTGCATCAGCCATGAAACCGAGCCAGCTCAAATACTAGCCCTTCAATGACAAACTCCCTCTCTATGAGGAAGGATCATTCCATTTTTTAGCGGGTGGGAAAAGGTAGGAGGGAGTGATAGCGGCCGCTGCACGTGGTACGAAAAGAATGAATGTTGTACGATTTGTTTTGATTTGGCTCCTTTTGATAATTTGATTAAGCCTGCACTATGTCTAATGATTTTACAAAATTTTTTGGTCGGATTCAGCTCTGGTTTTGGAACGGGTTTCAGGTTAATTTGAAATGGAATATTCAGATTCTGGTCGGTTTGAGTGTTGACAGAAATTCTTTTGTCTTGATCGGATCGGGTTATGGTTTATGAAATTTTTTTGTTGCACTAGGTTGCATGCACACAACAGTCATATTTTTAAAAAAATAGTCATAATTAACAATGTTATTGAACTAAAGTAACAACTAGCCTTAATTATAATATAAAAATATTTTATTTTTACTGTGGCTTAAGAAAAATTAATGAAATTATGCAAAAAAGTTTATTTTTCAATCAATATAAATAATTTCTACTTTTAACATCTTATATGTCACTGTAAGACATAGTGAGTCTGGGTTATATTTGTATGCATGTGTTGATGAACATATCTGAAGCTATAAAGAAGATAAAATAGATTAAAAATATTCAATATTTTGAATAAAATAATTTCCTTTGAGAAAACACATATTATTTACAATTAATAACATAAAATAACCATTAAGATTTCTATCAAGCTGTAAAAGAAAATTTTCTTGATTGGGGAGATTATCTTTTAAGACTGCTCAGATAGATTTCAACTGCTCTACATAACAATTGCAATACGCTGTGACAAATTTACAAATTCATTTTTTTACAGAAAGATATAAAACTTGAAGGCCTGACAATGGAAGAGATTGGAATCGAACTATGTTTTCTATTTTTGATAAATAAATTACCTATTGAGTTATAATCAATTTTGATCATGTGACAAATATGTTTTAAACCTTCCTTGAGTGATTATTCTACTTTCGTGTAGAAATTCAGTTCAAAATACTCAGTTTCACACTACTTTCTAAAAGATCTATTGGTGTGAAAAAAAAAAAAAACGCAAAACACAATTTGATTGCATAGCTTCTGAACAATAGCGTCTGCTAATTTCATACATTTCCAAACAAAAATAAATTAAAACTTATGACATAAAGTTGCTCTTTCGAATTTGAGAATAGCCTTAAAAATGAAAAAACCCTCAAGATATGAAGTCGAATGTGAGGACATTGAAAAATTGGGTGCTAGCGAAGCACCTGTTTACTTTTAACTAAAATATCCAATGAGATATATTTAAATCGTCTATTGCATAATCGAATACACTATTTAGATCTGACAAAAAATGGGGGAAATCAAGATAAGGCTCATTTGAGACATAATAGAAAAATGTCTCATAAAAATGCCTAAAAAGATATGTTATTAATTTTTAGTTTAGAATTTTAAAAGTAATATGTATTATAACATAGCTTAGAAAGAAAGCATGTGTATTGAGTCTGATGGCTGTTTAAATGTTTTAGTGCATGACAGCTTTTGTAAATCTGCTTTCCATTTTAAGTAATTTATTTTTGGTTTGGAAATGTATGAAATTAGCAGACGCTATTGTTCAGAAGCTATGCAATCAAATTGTGTTTTGCGTTTTTTTTTTTTTTTTTTTTTTTTTTTTTTTATCTGGCAGTGATTGAGATGAAGTGTCAAATGAAAATACACAATACTTCTTTAAACTTGTAAAGATTCTACTGCTAAATTCAAATCATTCCAGGAATTCTTTATAAAAAACTTTATTTCAGTAAAAGATAATTGTTCATGTAGTGTTCTAACAGAAAAATTGGATATTTCAGATTGCAAATTATTTGCCATTTTTTAAGATTGTTTAAAGTTAAAGAATTATGAAACCGAATAAGAAAAAAATTTAATAATCTGCGTTACGTTACTTTTACGATACGCTATTTTTATTTTTCGCAAAAAAAAAAAAAAAAAAAAAAAAAAAAGTAATCTTGCTCTAATTTTATTTTTTTATTTTAATAAGGAGAAGGAGCACTGCATTTAAACTAGATAAAATTAGTGAGATTTGAATTTTAAAAATCCGATTTCAATTAAAAAAATATATTTTTTATTTTAATAACCAAATAATTAATTGAACATAAAACAAAAATGACATCTTCAGTGTTCCGCTAATGTATTTTAATTTCAAGTTGATAGATGGAGACACTATTTTAATTAACTGCTCTACCTTTCTGTACCGATCACTCCCTCCTACCTTTCCCCACCTGCTAAAAAAGGTGAGCGCTAAATCGCACAACGCTCCAGGATATACAAACTCTAGGCTCCTCCCACACTAGAATCGAAGGCCATCTTCTGGTTAATCCTAAAATAATAACATCTTGAGAGATTCTTTAAATTAATTCTACATTTTTTTTTCTCTTGTGTAGAATGGAGTATGAATGCACTCTTATGCATTATAAAAATAATAATAATGATTATTATTATATGTCCTCTTTGCGACTACCCATAAAATTTTCTTTTTATGATATAAAATCATAAGCTACTATATTTGAAAAACATATGAAATTAAACATATATTTGAAATAAGATTTCCTTATAGAAAATAAATAAATAAAAATAAAAAATAAATAGTAGGGCTGTTGTTTAATATGTTAATATCAAATATTTAATTTATATGTTTTCAAATTGAAGTTTTACCTAAGAATACATGTGTATTTTGACTTAAAACTAGCATCTGTTAATATTAACAAGTTTTATTTATTTTTCATTTATTACTTTTATTATTTATTTTTTTACTTTAAAGAAAATTTGTTTCAGATTTACTACTTTATGCAATAAATTAAAAAAAAAAAAAAAAGTTATTCATGGAAAAATCATATTTAATTATTTCTATCATTTAAGAAATCAAAGAATTTTTTTTCTAATTCATTAACTTTTGTAACTTAATAAGGCTGTTCTTAAATCCAAAAGGCAAAATTTATGACATGAGTTTTAATTTATTTTTGTCGGAAATTCATGAAACTAGTAGGTGTTGTTGTTCAGAAACTAATTAATCACACTCATTTCCCTCCTTTCTCTCTCTCCTTTTTTTTTTTTTTTTTTTTTTTAAAGTTTTTTAGAAAATAGTGTCAAAGTGGGCTTTTTGAACAGAATTCCTAATATTTAGAATTTATATTTAATAAAAAACAAATGGAGAGAGAAAATAATAACAAATATTCTCTAATAATTTTTGTTATCAATTATTTTTAAATACCACTATCCAATTTTTGTTTAATTATATAAAGATTTTTTAATGTAAAAAAACAACAAAGACGCACAATTTATTTAACTTATTTTTTATAAATAAATTTTTATGAGCGTGTTACATAAAAAATATACGTATATTCTTAGAATTAAACTTAAAAAAGCAGTAAAAAGGTTTTTGTTAAACCTAGTTAAAATTTAAATCCAAATTAATTTTACATTTTTTTTTCTTAGTAGTTCATTAAAAACATTTTTTATAATATACCTAAAATAATAATAATGATAAAATAATATAAATAATATATGATGATGATCATATATTATTATGAATCATAAGCTAGTGAATTTTCATAAAAATTATTTAAAGTTAAAAAAGAAAGAGAGAGGAAATGTACTTTACATTTATACGCTTTACGTTGAAGTTTTATTCAAGTAAATTTGTGTGCAATATAATGTATGCATAAATAGTTTTTTTCCTAAAAATCTGAAAAAAAAGGCTTTATGATTTATCTTGACTTAAGACTAACATCTGTTAATATTAACACATTTTATTTATTTGTTCTTTTATATTTAATAAAAGAGAAAAGAAGTGAAAAAAATCACATTAACAATTACTTTCAAATACTTTTATCCAAATCTTATTTAATTATTTGAATGATTTTTAAAAATAAAATAGACAGATTTATACAAAAGTATTTATAAAAGAATTATTTTAACTACTTTTGATAATTTACCAGAGAAAATAAATTATTTTTTATGAAAAAAAAAAAAAAAAACAGTTGCAAAAATGTACAATTTATTTAACTTATTTCTGACAAATGTATTTAAATGCGAGTCAGATTAAAAAAAAAAAAAAAAAAAGAAAAAAAAAGAAAAGAAAGAAAAGAAAAGAAAAGAAAAAAGATAATATACTTTTATATTTGGGCTTAAAAATGTAGAAATGTAGTAAAAAGGTTTGTTGTTAAAGACATTTACAAATTTAGCATAGTACAAGATTAAAATAACACTTAGCTAAAAGTATTGGAAAGTAATTAATAGCTAAAATTATTAGAAAGTAAGTACATTAGAATGAAAATAAAATTCTAGGGGATTCTTTTCTTGTTTTTTAATGAGATGCAAAAATAATGAATAAAATAAAACTCTTCTTTGGATTACTAAATAATAATAATAATAAATAAACATGGGATTTTCTCTGACCAGCCCTAATTTTTTTTTAATTTATTGCATGACATCATAAACTAGTAAATCTGAAATAAATTTCTTTTAAGTAAAACAATAAATAAACCATGTTAATGTTAAAAGAGGCTAATCTTAAGTCAAAGTATGAAACATAACTTCAATCTAAAGCATATAAATAAAATATTTAGTATTTAAATATATCCCCCTATCTCTTTTATTATTATTATTAATTTACTTAAAAATTATTTTAAATTTTACTATCTTATGATGTCATATCATAAAAAGAAAATTTTATGGGTAGTCACAAAAAGAATGTATTATAACTTTTATTATTATTATTATTTTAAGAATATAGTGCAAAGTGTTTTCAATTCATTGAAGCAAAAAGAAATTTTAAATTAATTTAAAGAACCCTGAAAAACGCATTTTTAAAGGATTCGCCTGTAGATGATGCACGCTTATAAGTATGGGAGGAGCTTCAGTTTGTATATCCCTAAGCGTTGTGCGATTTAGCGCCGACCGCTAAAAAATGGAATGATCCTTCCTCATAGAGAGGGAGTTTGTCATTGAAGGGCTAGTAGCTCAAATTGGGATAAACGAGAACATACCGCTGTTGGATTGTTACTCGTCGTTTCAACTATAACATGATGTTTATATCACGGTCAAGGAATCAGTCTTTGTATTATAAACATTTTTCTAAAAAAAATGTCTGGTGTGAGAGTTAAATTTGTTAACTTCTTAAACTTAAAATATAATTAAAAATATTATTTTTAATTTAACTGACTATTTTATAAGGGAAAGTTTTGGCATTGGAATTGAACGAAAGCCTTTGAAATCCATTTTACTCCCTTCGTGTAATATAGCTATATATATATCAGGCAACGGCGAAAAGATTTTCTGAAAGAAAACCATTTTTACTCTTTCTATGTATAAAGATAAAAAAAAAAGTTCTTGAATTAAAAAAAATTTCGATTTTGTTTTTCGATTTGACTTTTGTCAGTGTCCTGAACACGATTTGGATAATGTCTGTCTGGTATATATATTTATGTATCACAAAAGACATAGCCGGATAATCATTGAAAAAATGCCTTATTATCAAATTTTTTGATTTCTTTTCCAATTCTGATTTTTTATCAGTCTGAAAATATATTTCCCTATTAACAACTTATAAATATTAACTAGGGGACTCCTTCCAATCCCCGCTCAGATTTCGCAATCTCTAAAAATATAATAATTTGCACTGTTTAAAAAATATTACTAGATTCTGGAAGATTGAATGATATTATCAATATAATGACGGCTATCTTCTGTAATCGGGTTACCACGCTTTTCTGCTTAAAAGTGGAATTTTTCAGTTATCTTGGCCTCATCCATCGCTGTTATAACAATTAACGGTCATTTTTGGGACTAATTAGTAAGATTAATTCCACATTTGAAAATAAGCTTGTATAAAAGGGTTCGGTTAAAAAATGTCTTTATCTTTTAGCCTCATAATGACGCTATGGACTTTATTCCTCTTTTTGTTTCCCGACTAAAAAACTGTGCTTGCTGGCGAATAGCTTTCAAAACCACGTTACTTTTACATTTTGTACTGTGATCGAGTTTTAGATATTTTCAGGAACAGGTATAATTTATGCATGAATTCTTTTCTCTATTTTAATATACCATCATGAATATTTTCAGGTCCTTTTTATAATGTTTGCTGTTTATCTTAATTAATAAGAATATCAATAATTTCTATTATGTACTTATCCAATGTAATTTGAGGTGCTCAAAAATCGATCCAACTAATTCCACAGAAAAAAAAAAAAAAAAAAAAAAGAAAGAAAAAAAATAAATAATAAAAAAAATTAAAGTGCTCATTTGTAACATTTAAATTCATTTATCTGTATAAAAATGTTACTATTTATTATCATTCTTCAATGATACGCATTAATTGGCATATATGAAGGGTTGTTCAAAAGCACTGTATAGATGTATAGAAAAACTTCAACCCAATCAAGTTTTTACCTAAATTTCTTAAAAAAAAAAAAAAAAAAAAAAAAGGAATTAGTCGGATTGGTTTCTGAATGGTTCATTTCTACAAAATAAGTCTAAAGTATTTTTCTCCTACATTAATCTGAATTTGTGATGCATCAAGAGAAGTAATGTATAAGCAAATTTGCTACACTCGTTACTTTTTTACCATACTATGTAACATTAAAATATTTTTAATATAGGGATCAAGTTTCACTGTTAAATGCATTTATCATATTATATTTTTTTTCTCTTTTAAAATTCATGGGTACATACCATTATATAATTTAAATGTGTTTGGGGATATTATTTTAGCTTCAAAAATATGACCTAATGTCACCATAAAAAGTTTTTCTCGTATAATAATTTAATTATTTAACTCTTTCAGGGGCGGTGTTTGCAGTCTGCAAACACATAATATTACTGTTCCAATTTCAAACTGGCACCAGTATAATTTTAGTACAATTTCGATTTTATAATATTCGCGAAAAACAGCTCTTGATTATTTTCGAATAGATCTGTTCTTAAATTGTGGTGTGAATCAATTATTTGAACATTTTTGGAGCAGATATACCTTGCCCCTGAAAGGGTTAAGGTGTTGTTGATATGACGATATTTAATATTTAGATATTTTACACAAGAAACAACAATAATTTTAAATTTATTTCGCGTGCAACAATTTTACTATTTTAAAGTTTCATACTTTTTTCAATATCACATGTAAATATTTCGACATTTTTTTTCTAATTTCAAACTTCAACACATAATCCTTAAATTTTTATTTTAAAAATTTCTTTCATTTTAATAGTATCACTCTTCAATTTCACCATGTAAACAATAAAAAATTCAAGAATCTTTTTCCTCCCCTCCCCCCCATATATATTTTTTTCATGTCAATAAAAATTATGTCAAATATTAAGTTGACAATGATCTTTGTTTTTAAAAGGAACTGATTCCGAACGACTGAAATGTGAAAAATCTTTTTATTTTCTGAAAAATATGATTTAATAAAATATTGTCTGTACTATCGATTGAAAGACAAGATAATTTCAATTTCATATTGAAAATAATGGAAAAAAAAAAAAACAGAAAATTTAATAATCCCTAACTTTTCCCTTTCGTTTCTTCTTTCAACAAGAATGGAGTCACTGAGTGGTAACCATTACTAAAATAATAATAATAATTAAAAAAAAAATCTGTTTCGAAAACTAATTCAAGTTTTAAAACCCTGTTAATAGTTTCGAGATCTGCATATCCATACAGACTTTCGGTGTTAATTTCGCCGCTTGCTTTTGCATATTTTATAAAAAAATTGCTGTAAATCAAAATCAGTTAATTAAACAGTCGCTTCATGAAATCGTTTCAAAATTCGTTTCATAAATTTATTTTATTATGATTTTATGTATATAAGGTGGATATTTTATGACATAAAAGGGTTTTTTCGATTTAAAAAATATCTGATATTTTTCAAAAATTACTATACGGAATTTCATGCTGTTAAATGACGTTATAGAGACAAAATATGTATAACTGGAAAATTTTCAATAATTTTCTTTTTATACAAACTCTTTAAAACAGTGGTAAAAAAAAAAAAAAAAAAAAAATTATATTTTATGGTTTGCCGAAAATTACCATGTTCTTGTTAAAAAAAATTCCCATATATGTCCGTATATCATGCATAAAAGTTGAAAGTATGCGTTGGGGA
Source organism: Maratus speculifer (assembly GCA_964019185.1). NCBI lineage: Eukaryota > Metazoa > Arthropoda > Arachnida > Araneae > Salticidae > Maratus > Maratus speculifer. The sequence goes on from OZ025300.1 coordinate 61,799,813, forward strand.
TAATACATAAATATTTACAAATATATGTGTAAAAATTATTAAAAGTCCTTTAGAGGCGTTATTGGGGGCGGAGCTACTAAACTTTGACACCCGTAGAATATTGGGAATAAACACTTAGAGGTGTGGTGGTGGTGTATTTTGTCGGCCGATTATCTACGCTATGGGATATAGGCCCTATGGGGTGGGTTGCCCTCCGTGGGGGTCTTTCTAAGGGAACCTAACCCGTATTTACGCAAGGTTCGAAGAAAACCACGGAAAACTTCGAACGGTTAGGCCGACGGTCGCGATTGGGTTCGAACCCAGCACCTACCGTCTACCAGTTTGAGGTCAGACCCTCTCGGCCACTGGTGGGGCGTAAACACTTAGAGAAATGCTGTAATTTAAATTTTAATGAACGTCTTAGCATCATTCTCTTCGCTGTCGATTATGCTTCGAAATTGAATTTTGCTGTCGGTGTCGCAGATGACAATAGAAAAGAATATTTTTTTGAATAGAAAGAAACTACTTTCTTCGATGTCATAAGGTAACGACAGTGATCAATATCAATTTAGTGCACTTTTTTCCCTCCAGTTTTAATAAAGAGTAATTATATTTAGTATTTCCAAGCTGTTAAACCAAACGTTCTACTTTGGTTACTACCATATTTTAAAAGTTTTTTTTTTAAATTATTATTAGTTTAATTGATTGTTAACCGCCGCTTTCAGAAACAGATTTTTTTGTAGTGGATGCGTAGATATTTTGTACGAGTCGTAATCCGAAATGTGGTTGTTGTGGAAGAATCTTTAATAAAATTTGCGGTTACAGAAACAAATTAAACACAGATGAAGAAACAACATTGTTTTTAATATCGACCGGCACGAAGTTATTAGTTGGAAATACCATATGTGAAAATGTAGAAAAGCACAATACTACAAAAGAAACGATTAATAGTTACCCAATATATTACCTTTCTTATGGGAGATATTTATCCAAAATTGCAAGTTATCAATTTTGGATTATTTAAATTGATTACTTATCAATTAAAGTAAGTTTTAATTGATTAGTTATAATTGTAAGACTGTCGAAATTTTTTCTATGCTATTCAGAAATGAATACATACATATAGTGATTGAAGATGAAAATGTTAATTAATTTCTTTTTTCTTTATTCTCATTTTTCTCTTTTTTCCTTTTTTTGATATTTATTGTCTTATACTATCTGAATATTTATTTTCCTGTATAAAATAAAGTAATACTTTTTTTACACAGTATCAGCTGTTTAACCTCTTAAAAGTCACTGTTCTTGATAGTGAGGCCTGAACCACAGAACCCGAATCCCGAATAAGTATTTGTATATAAGCTCATAAATATATTCGAAAAGCATTGGCTTTGTCTTTACAATATTTTAATTTCTTCAAATAATTTACTACTTTTTAGAGTAACTAGCAGGGGAGACCGAGCTTAGCTCGGTCAAAATTAACTTTGTGTTCAACTCGATATAGTATTTTCACTGTATCATTAACTCTGTATTATTACTGTAAAACATGTTTATAATAGTATTATTTAGAAAAACAATCAATAAGAAAACTACGTTTTTATGCGCATGTTTATAACGAAGGGACATCGATCTAAATCACTTTTTTAGCTCGACTCTGATTGGTTTAACCATGCATCTCGAATCCTCTTAAGAATGTATAAAAAAATTCTTTACATTCTGAATGACAGTATTTTTTGCTTGATATAGCCAAATTTGGAGGCATTCTTTCATTTGGATCCAAATACGTGTTTTGGTTTTCGTAATTTTTATAATCGATTTTTTGGCCATATGTCGCCAATATTTTGTCAAATATCACCAAGTTATTGCCTATTGCCATATTCTCGTGACCCTGACCCGTATTACCTAAAATGAGCCACTAATCAAATTTGATCAAGCATGTGACATACCTCAATCGTCTTCAGGTAATCAAAAACAGTAGAATATAAAATTGAATCAAAACCGATTAAGCCATTTTTTAGGTAAAATTAGCTTGGCAGCATTCAGCAATGAAGCGAAATGACCCACTAATATAATTTTGTTTAACATGCGACTCAGCCCAATAGTCTTTTCGTGACAAAAAACGTTTTGTTTCAAAATTTAGGTAAAATTGATTGAGTCGTTGTTATATATAATTAGAATGACCCTAGCTCATTAAGACCCAAAATGACCCACTAATCGAATTTTCGCGAGCATGTGTCCAAGCCAAATGGTTTTCTCTTGCTCAGAAACGATATAATACAAAGTATAGTCAAAATGGTGAGTACCATTTTCTATATAAAATTAGCATGACCCATCATGACCAACAAATGACCCTTATAATCGAAATCTCTCGAACGTTGGGCCTAGCTCATTAGTTTTAGCATGCCGAAAAACATTAGATACAAAATTTAGATAAAATCGATTCAGCCGTTTTTTAGATATAGTTAGTTTGACCCTGACCCCTTATGATCCAAAATGACCCATTGATCGAATTTTCTTAAAAATCTGTCATAACCCAATGATTTTCTTGTGCCCGAAAACGATAAAATACAAAATTTAGTCAAATTTGCGCGAGACATTGTCTAGATAAAATTAGAATAACCCAAAAGTGACCCACTGATCGAAATTTCTCGAACATGTGACATAGCCCAGTGATTTTCTCGTGCCAAAAATATGCTGTATACAAAATTTCGTTAAAATCGATCCACACCAGTTCTTTAGATATAGCTTGACCATGACCCACAAATGACCCTTATAATCGAAATCTCTTGAACATGTGACTTAGCCCATTAGTTTTCTCGTGTACAAATATTGTTACACTCAAAATTTCGTTAAACTCGATCCTGCTGTTCTTTAAATATAAATAACTTGACCCAGACCCTTTATGACCCAAAATGACCCATTAATCGAAATTTCTCGATCATATCACCTAGCCCAATGATTTTCTCGTGCCAAAAAATGTTGTATACAAAATTTCGTTAAAATTTATCCACATGTTCTTTAGATATAGTTTGATATGACCCGTTATGACCCATCATGACCCATAAATGACTCTTATAATCGAAATCTTTCAAACATGTGAGATAGCCCATTAATTTTCTCGTGTCAAAAAACTTACATACAAAATTTCATTAAATTTGAAACTGTCGTACTTTATACATAAATAGCTTGACCCAGACTTTTTATGACCCAAAATGACCCAGTAATCGAAATTTCTCGAACTGAGATCTAGCCCAATAGTTTTCTCGTGCCAAAGAAATGTTGTATACAAAATTTCGTTAAAATCGATCCGCCTGTTCTTTAGCTATAGCTGACCATGACCCATTATGACCCATCATGACCCACAAATGACTCTTATAATCAGAATCTCTCGATCGTGTGACTTAGCCCATTAGCTTTCTCGTGTCAAAAAACTATTACAGGCAAAATTTCGATGAAATTGATTCTGCGGTTCTTTAAATAGAAATAGCTTGACCCAGACACTTAATGACCCAATATGACCCATTAAATTTTTTTTTCGAACATGTAACCTAGCCCAATGTTTTTCTCGTGCCCGAAAACCATAGAATGCAATTTTTAGTCAAAATTGCGTGAGAAAATCTCTAGATAAAAATAGCATGATCCACAATGACCCCAAAAATGACCCACTAACCGAATTTTCTCGAACATGTTACCTAATCCAATGGTCTTCTTGTAATCCAAAATGATAAAATATAAAATTTGGTCGAAATCGTTAGAGCCGTTTTTTAAATAAAAATGGCTTGACCCACAATGACCCAAAAATGACCCACTAATCAAAATTTTTCGAACATGTGACCCAGCTCAATTGTTTTCTCGTGCCAAAAAACGATTGGATACAAAATTTCCTTAAAATCGACCCAGCCGTTCTCTAGATATAAATAGCTCGATCCTGACCAATTATGACCCAAAATGACCCAATAATCGAATTTTCTCGAACATGTGACCTAGCCCAATGGTCTTTTCGTGCCCGAAAATGGTAAAATCTAAATTTTTGCGAAAATCGTTAGAGCCGTTTTTGAGATAAAATTTACCCACACACACACACACAATTTTTGCTCGCATTATAGTATAAGATAACACGCATTGAAGATGTTGACGTTTCCAAAATTGGAACCGGTAGTTTAAAACCACTGTGAACAGTCCTTCCTCCTTTTAACAAAACGGCAGCAATGCCAATAGTAGCATAAGGAAGAACAATTTCAGCACGTCGCCGTATAAAAGCCAAAAGAGTGTTAAAATTTGTCATAAATCTGAAAATTGGGACATAAAATGTATTGCGAATTCTGACAAATGGTTGCCAAAGAAAAAAAAAATAATTTCGCCAATCGTTCAAAGAACAATCGCTAATTTCGTCAAAGGATTTAATCAAAATATTTCAACAAATTTCGGTAAAAAATCACGGAAATAAATTGCATTAAAAAATCACTAAAAATCCAAAAGTCGTTGCGCGAAATCCAAATAAATTATTTTGAAAAGAGAACAATATTCACTATCGGAGGAAGAGTAATTTCTTTTAAAAAAATATTTTTAATGAATCATAATGTCTAATGCAGACATATGTCTTAATATTAGGCAATATTGGATTTCGTTTTCAAATTTATTCGTGGCTTGCTTTTTGGAAAATGGGAATATTATCTTGGAAAAATGAAATAATATGCATTATATGTTTTATAATAATAAAATATTCCTTTATGAATGTATTTAAAAGTAGATTTTTTTATACTAAAAAATTAAATACTTTAAATGAATACTGAAAGAAACGCAGGAAGTGAGCCTAAAAGTTTGATTTTTTTTTTTTTTTTTTTTAAATCGCCATTTATTAATTCAACTATTATGCGAGCAATGTCAAATCATCCCTTGTGACTGCTATTATTGGACATCAAGGACGAAATTTCGTAATTTTGTAAGCAGACCTGAAACGATAATTTGTTTATAAATTGTAGGTAGAGAATTTTGTCGCTCAGTATTTTAAGTATATTCGTTGACTTCGAAGGTTTTCGCGGTTTTCTTCCCTTAAACGATCCAACGTTGCTTGTGATTGTCGAGTAAGCCATCTCGATTTTCTTTCGCGAGCTAATCGCCGTCTACGTTCAATCGGGGTTTCGTCATTTTCATCAGGCATTGCTAAAATTATCGTTAAATTACAGAAACAACGATTTACTTGAAAATATATAAACCTACCGTGTGTTCAAAAAGATCAACAAACACACGTGCGTTCTCAAGTACAAATAATTTTGATTGAACGATTCTCAAACGTGATTGATTCACTACATTTTTTGCTAGAAGAATACCACGATCCAGGCTACTTTCGCTGATAGCGAAACGTGACTAACCAATCAGAATTCTGCATTTTAAGAAACAGTGAAAAGTTCTTAAAACTGCATGCTTCTGATTTAGATCTCGATTAATTATTAGCAAAGTGAAATGTAATTTCTGAAAATTTCACATTAACTTTTTGATATGCCGAACATTAACTCGTGTTTATAACAAAGTTCGATTCTTTATATTATTTGCCAATAGATGATTGCAAAAAGAGTTTTTGACAGTTTTAAACAAAATCAAATTATTTAAAGAGTTTAATATGATTTTACAAATATTTTAAGAACAGAATTAGATAATTGACCAGTATTCTTTTTTTTTTTCAAATAATGCGTTCAAAGAGTCATTCATTTGTTTCAAGATTTGGAAAATCTGAATGGCAACAGAGTTCGTTTGTTTATATCGTAATCTGATGTTTACAATTACTTATTTTTAATTTGGAGCCTAATACATTATAATTGGATATGATATACATGTTTTATGCTGTTTAAACGTTATTTTAAGTAAAAGAAATTATCTTTTAGCTGTCATATGTCTGCATTTGTTTTCCATTAAGCCTAACGTGGCGTATTGGTAGGGTCCATTCACAGATAGGAGTGGCGAACCGTGGAACCGTTCCACACACTTCTCCAGAACGCATTTTATTATAAGTAGATGACATTTCAATAATCTGGGAGATTATTTCTCCCGGGCAACCCCCTGAATTTAGCACTGAACGTTGGGGGGGGGGGGAGAATTTTCCCCAGCTTTTTATTTACATTTAACTGTGATAACAAAATTTGTGACACGTTGTCCTGATAAATTCGGAGGCTTTTTTACTTTTTTCCATTTTTTTCGGTTTAAAAAATACTTTTTTTTTTCATCCTTTTTCGCCGAATAAAGTGTCCGCTATTCGGAATGTCCGTTATTCAGAGGTTAAACATACAAAAATTTAAGTTTTGGGAGTGGGGATTGGAAAACTGTCCGTTAAATAGAGGTGTCCGCTATTCGGGAGTGTCCGTTATGGAGGTTTCCCTGTATTTATTTATTTTAAAACATTTTTATATAATCAAAAATAAATAATATGAAATTACTGAAATACATATTTAAGTACAAAGCATCATCCAATGTTGTCGGCTTACTTTTTTCTTTCTTAACTCAAATTATGTATGACATTTCTCTAATATTCATCTTCAAACAGAACAGCCACATAAATCTGCCAATAAATAAAACAAAAATTGTAAGTAGTATACGTCTTCAATAAAAATCGTCTAAAGAAAAAACTGGGTGTTTTTTCTTTGAAGTCGAGAAAGTAAAATCCTGTGACAAAAGAACCACTGATCCAAATGATCTGAAACTTCACAAATATACTGCCAAAGCAATGAGAATTCTTTAGACGTGGTTAAAAGAAAAATATTAATAATAATTATTCTTCAACACAAACCGAGAAATAGTGCTGTATAAGCAGTAATATAATGATGAGTTTGCTCACGACATACACACATGGGCGATACAAATGCGAAACACGCATACTTCATGTTCATTATTCGAAAGATATCGTCGCAATAATTGTGCCATTGACGCTGAAAATGATGGACAGCACTTTGTATATCTTTTGCGTCAGTTGCGTAGTTTCGTACGAATGCGAAGATGTCCGCAGTTCCTTTTCCCAATTACTGCATTCTGAAAAACAATGGGCGGAACTTTGAGAAAAAGAAAACTTTATTACGCATTAAAATATATAGAATGCATTTATTCGAAAAAAAGGACTGCGAACATCTTAGCAAAAACAGAACGAAATAAAAATATGAAGTTCATACGGAACTGTGCAATTAACGCAAGAGATTTTCAATGTGCTGCCCACCATTTTCAGCATGAAAGGCACAGTCATTGCAAGGATATGTGTTGAAAAATGAACACGGGTGTATGCATGCTTCATTTTTTTTATCGCCAATGTGCATGTATCGTCGAGTGCAAGCTCATCTCCTTATTTTATTCTTTGTACGACACTATTTGTCGATGTGATTTAAAGTTTTTTTAAACTACAACCAGCAAATTTTTGTCTTTATTGTCTCTGATACAAAACATAATTTATTTTTATATCGAAATATAATCGAGAGCGGGTTGAAAAACATGGCCAATATCTTTAATGAAATCTAAAATTCATCTGTTGACTTTGTTCAAAAAAGTCTTTGAATATAATATTTAATTTTATGCATAAAATAAAGTAAAATAATCTAACTAAAATTTTTTAATAAAGGAAGGGCATATTTTTCAAATTTTAAGCTTAATTATTAGTATACTTCTATAAATAGGACTGTATTTGTTATGAATTTATAGTTTATGCGCAGTATGCATGATTATAATATTTAATTTTACGAAACAATTCTCATCTTAAATAAAATAAAATGAAGTACTCTAACAAAAATATTTAAAAAAGGAAAGGTCTTTTTTTATACATTGCGCTTAATTATTAGTTTGCTTGTATAAATAGTACTGTATTATGATTTTATAGTTTAAACACAGTATGCAAGAATATAATTTTTAATTTTATGTAAACAATATTTATCTGAAATAAAATAAAATGAAATAAAATGAAATAATGTACTCAAACTAAAATGTTTAAATAGAAGAAGGGTATTTTTTTATACCTTAATCTTAATTATTAGTTTGCTTGCATAAAGCTGAACTTACATGTTTTGAGTTTATAGTTTAAACACATTATATATGGAGAAAATATTTAATTTAATGTAAAAGATTCTTCTCTAAACTAAAATAAAGTATTCTAACTAAAATTTTTAAATAAAAGAAAGGTATTTTATTATACTTCAATCTTAATTATTAGATTACTTAAATAAATTGAGGTATTTGTTACGAATTTATAGTTTATACACAGTATGCACGAATATAATATTTAATTTTATGTTAAATATTCTTATCTATAATAAAACAAATTACAATGAAATAAAATACAGCAGTCTAAATAAAATTTTTATATAAAGAAAAGGTATTATTTATACTTAAAGCTTAAATATTAGTTTACTTGTATACATAGGAACGTATTTTTTCTGAATTTATAATTTATACACATTATGTATGAATATAATGTTTATTAATTTTATGGAAACAATTCTTCTCTAAAATATATATATATATAATTTTTAAAAGAGAGGTATTTTTTTATACTTTAAGCTTAATGTCGCAAAATCATACTTGAAAATTATCAAAATAATCGTCAATTGAATAAGTTGAAAATCCGTTATTGCCAAATTGAAGCAAAAACAAGAGGGGTTGTATCCATATATTCATTGATTAGTGTCAATATAGAATTCACAATACGGGACGTACTACTACATTTGGATGAAATCCTTCATTTTTTTGCTTCATTTTGAAAACAACGAATTTTGTCCTTTTTCTATAGACGATTACTTTCAGAATAATCAAGCTATGATTTTGAGATTTTTACAAAAGTTGCTCTATATATTTAGCTCTATATATTTGCTCTATATATGCAAATGAAATTTTGATATAGTTGACGCATGCGCAGTGAAAAAGGATTTAGTAAACCTACTCATTTTTCATGCAATTTTTATTATTTTTTATATCTGATTACAGGGTATTATGTGCAGCGTTGTTTGTCATATTTTCAGAAAAAAATATTATTTTATAAAGAGCTTTAAAAATTATAAGAAAAAAATTCGAAAAATTTGGGACCACTTTTATAAAAACCTTAATTACTCTGCGAGTATGCATACTATTATACTATTTGCATAAAAATGAACACAGTATATTACAACAAGGCACTCAATAATAATCTAGAGTATGAGTGCTTTTGCTAAATTAGTTTTAACAGGGTTATTCAAAAGATATTCATTCTTTTTTTTATTTGTTGACGGTCCCCTATGGAGTTTCGGGAAAAAAATCTTCACAGATATGTATGACTTATACTATTGTATTTATCCACTAAGCGTTTCGAGATGATTCCTCATGTTTTTTTCTAGATATTTAACAAAATGTCTAAAATCGCAAGTGAACGATAATCAATGGCCATTTAGTGTATATTTAGTTTCATGTAAATATTGATATTTACCCACTTAGAAAACATTTTTTAAAACTGTATCAATGGTACTGATTTAAATCTGAGATACACATTGAAGTAAACTGTTTGTTCTCCATTATTTATGATAGTTTTACTTTCTTAATTCCATTTTTAGTGTTAAAGAATTTAAAATCATTTAGAATAAATTTCACTGTTATTTATTTTTTTAAACCATCAGTGAGGAAAGATTATTTAGTTAAATTTCAATACCTAGGGAAAAGAAATGTCCACAAAAAATCTCTTCAGATAAAGTAGACATTGAGAAGAATTTTACAAAATTAATTCATTTGATTTGAACACGAATTTCTAGGTCTTATAATATGTATTAATAAAAAATATACATTTGTAAGTCTTCAATCATAATTTCTCATAAAAACATGTTTTAAGCATATGTATAAATATGCAAAGAGAAAAAAAAATAATAAACTGTTGAGTTTTAAAACTTTTGAACGAAAAAAAAAAAAAAAAAAAAAAAAAATCCACTATTAACTTATTTATACACTATGAAACTGATGATTAATATTTTAACACAGTATTTATAACAAATACTGTCAAAATTTAATAAAAAGTAATTACACGTCCGAATATAAACAGTCACAGGGCACAGCAAGTTGCTGGGAAATACAATAGCATTACTTGATGCAACTGCCTATCTGGAACACGTGACATTTTCTCTTCTGAGCCATTGTTGCGTAAACTATGAAATGAAGCCAGATCAGCACAGTCTGTGATAAAACGAGAACAAACCTCTATTGGTTTGTTCATCGTTACTTTAATTATGGCGTCAGAAAAAAGGGATTTTAGGTAGTTTTAATCTTTTTATGATAAATACTTTTCTAAGAAAATATTTCTGGTGTGAGAGTTAAAAATGTAATCTTATCAAAATTTAGTATAACACTATTGCATACTTGCCATTCTCCGGCTTTTTGTAAATCAAGTAAGCTTACTTTGAACCGGAAAATTGTTTTAATTAAATGTATCTTCTGTTATATATAGTTCCAATTTGCAATTTACTAAATATCGTTCACTAAATAAATTTCTGGTTCAAAGTATGTTTCTTTGATTTATAAAAAGCCGGAGGTTGGCATGTATGACTATTGGCTAATTCCATACGAACTTGTCATGTCTGTCACAAACAGGAATTTTTTTTTACCAGCAATTTAGAACGGAAAAAATGCGACTTACTTTATCGGCACTATCTGAAAAATGGAATACGCAAAGCAAACTTTTCAAAAATAATGGTGGCAAACAAACATAGATATTTTAAACTGTGTGACAGGCATAACAAGTTCACATGGATACAGCCTATTTTTAATTTAACTGAATAATATATAAGGGACAGCTTTGGCTTTAGCATTGGACGAAATCCGAAGAAAACCTTTTTATTCCGTTCGTGCAATATTGCTGGATATATCAGGCAACAGTGAAAGAAAGCTATTTAAAATTTTCCCTATATTCAGATAAAAAATAAAATTCTTGAATTGTAAAAATATTCGATTTTTTTCCCGATGTAATGAACACGATTTGAATAATGACTGTTTGGTATATGTATGTGCTAGGGATGAGATTTTTCCTCGTTTTTACATACCTGTATAATATTAGGGAAAATATTGTTCTCTTAAATCGCAGCATTTTTCGATTGAATAAAATAACATTTTCTCTAAGATTACACTGGTGGGAAAAAAACGTGGAAAATTCTCATCCTTAGTATGTGTGTATCACAAAAGAGATAGTCAGGTAATCATCGGAAACATTCCTTTCTATAAAAATTTCCTAATTTTTTTCCCAGATATGGCTACCAATCTGACAACATATTTCCGTATTAACAAGTTTTATATATTAATTAGGGGGCTAAAACCCACTGCAAACTATGCTTGCCAGCCCCCGTTGAGATTTCGCAATCTCTAAAAAACATAATAATGTGCACTGTTTAAAAAATCTTGCCAGGTTCTAGAAGATTGAATGATATTATCAGTATAAAGAAAAGCTATCTTCTGTACCGTAATTTCAATTTCCTGCGTATAATCCGCGGATCAAACAATTATTTTTAGACCCAGAATTTTTAAAAAACAAATGTAACTTGCTAGATCGCTGTAAATATTTGTCTTCAATCACTAAATAGTGTTTCTGGGGCAGAATTTTTAAAAAACAAATGTGACTTGCTAGATCGCTGTAAATATTTGTCTTCAATCACTAAATAATGTTTCTGGGGTCAAAAACAATTGTTTGATCCGCGGATTATACGCAGGAAATTACGGTAATCAGATTATCATACTTTTTTGTTTGAAACTGGAAATTTTCAGTTACCTTGGCCTTATCCATCACTGTTTTAACAACTGACGGATGGTTTTGAGACTAATAAGTAAGATCAATCTCACATATGAAAACAAAATTGTGTAAAATGGTTTATTAAAAAATGTCGCTAACTTTTTGCTTTATAAAGACGCAATGAACATTATTCTTACTTTATATTCGCGACTAAAAAACTGTGTCTGCTTGCGAATAGGTTAGAAAACGATGCTACACTTACATTTTATGCTAAGACCCAGTTTTAGATATTTTCAGGAACAGGTATAGCAGAGCTGCCACGTCTCCGGCTTTTTGCACACCAGAATTGTTTTAGAGAAAATCATGTTGTTTTAAATCGTCAAAATGCTACAATTAATTAAAACATCATTTTCTGTATAATAATACTGGTATCCAAAAAGCCGGAGACTTGGCAGCTCTGGGTATAGCTTATCCATGAATTCTTTTCTCTATTTAAATATACTGTAATACATATTTTTAGATTCTTTTTACAATGTATATTGTTTATCTTAATTAATAAGAGTATGATTAATTTTTATATGTACTTAGTCAACGTGTTCTGACGCATTTTGAAGTCAACTCGAATTGTTCAGATAAAAATGCTCATTTGAAACATTTAAAGTTATTTAGCAATAAAAATGTTACTATTTTTTTCTAACTATATTTTAATGATACACATTAATTGTCATATAATAAAGGGTAATTCATAAGTACTGTGTAGATAAATAGCAATTTTTGAATCCAATCATCTCTACCGAAATTTCTGAAAAAAAAAAAATGGATTTAATCGGATTAACTTCTGAATATCTCATTTCTTCAAAATAAATTGAAAGTATTTTACTCCTACATTTATCTACTTGTGATGCATCAAGTGTTGTAATATATAAACAAATTTGTTACATTCACTACTTTTTTACTTTTTTAGCATAACCACGCAACATTAAAATTCTCGGGAATGAAAATCGCTCTATATGTATTTTTTGATTATAGGACACAGTTTGACTATTGAATGCATTTACCGAAAATTATCATTTTCTTGTAAAAAATTCCCCATATGTGTCCGTATATCATATATAAATGTTGAAAGTTTGTGATGGGTATAACATATAAATATTTACAAAAATATATGTAAATATTATTAAAATTCATTTAGAGGCGTTATTGGGGGCGGAGCTACTAAACTTTGACACGCGTAAAATAGTACATGGAATAAACACTTACAGAAATGCTGCATTTTTAATTTCAATGAAAGTATCAGCATCATTCTCTTCGCTGTCGATTATGCTTCGATATTAAATTTTGCTGTTGGTATCACAGATGACTATAGAAATGAATATTTTTGTAATAGAAGCAAACTACTTTCTTCGATATCGAAAGGTAACGACGGCGATCTCTGTCAATTTAAATTAAACTGTTTTTCTACAGTTTTAATGAAGAATAATAATATGTAGTATTTTCAAGCTGTTTATCCAAACGCTTTGTTATGGTTACCACTGTGTTAAATGCTTTTTTTTCTGTAATTGATTGCTAATCGCCGCACAGGGGGCAAAAAACCTTCAAATCTGGCAAAAAATTGTAAAAATGAAATTCTATTTTGAACTATCGGCATACGCCATTTTAATAGAGCGTATGTCAGTAAATATCTGCCTCGTATTAAAAATTGCTCAAAGTTATCTTGGTCGTCTTAAAGAAAGGAATAAACCGCATATCACACCATATAATAAATGAAAAAGAATATCAATAATTTTGTTTCAACATTCGTTTGTAATTTTGCGGGGATAATTTAAAAATAATATTTTTTGACTATGAAGCATCAAACTATATAACAAAAATTCATTAACTTTCAATTTGTTTTTAATACGATTTTTATAGATATAGTAATGACTAGAACATATAGAGGAGAAATTTATTAAAAAAAGTTATTAATGTCTAAAAACATAGCAAGTTTTACTTATGAGTTAAAGCGAGTTAAGTGTTAACTATAATGTTTTCATCTAGGTTTGAGTTTTAAGGGGGTAAATATTTTAAAAATTCTTGTTATTTCTTTATTGTATGGTCATTTTTAAAGTTCATCATCCTCAACTTTTTAGTGCACGGCTGCGTGTCAAGCATGATTATATATAGTTTATATATATATATATATATATATATATATATATATATATATATATATGTATATGTATATATATATATATATATAAACGGTCGAATAACTCGAGAAATACATATGAGATTGAAAAACGGAAATATACGCGTTAAATTTTTTTAAATAAGCTACTCAGTGATACCAAATTTGACCTTCGCAACCAACCCCTTGGGGGTCAGAGGGGGGTCCAAGTTTGAAACCTTAAATTATAACCCTTATTTTTTATTGCAGATTCGGATTCTACGGACAAAAATACGTAACTTTTGTATTTGATGTTTATTTCGAATCCTCGTTTATCACGGTGTAATCGAGCATATTAAATCGATACATATTTCGACTTTTCCAATGGGATTTTCCCTAATCGAAACTGATTGGGCAGAATCCTTGACGTCAAGTTCCTCGTCTTTTGCAGGAATAGCGTTTCCTGAAAATCCCCCGTGGTGATTATTTCAATAGTGTTACACTGTTAAAAATTTAACCCATTTGCTGCAGCGTCACTCCACAGCTTTTATAGAATATCACTGACCAATGAGAATGTTCCATAACACAGTAAAGTAACCGTTTTTTATAAAAGCGGTGGAGTGACGCTGTAGCAAATGAGTCATATTTTTACAGCGTATAGGATTTTTTATGCTTTTCATTAGAAAAATTCATTGAAATATATTAATTTAGTAGTCTATTTGGATTTTTATTTTATCCATTAAATGGTTTCTAAAATACGATCTACTTGTTTTGATTTTCTAATGTGTAAATATGAACTTCCCCTAATAGAAAAAATATATCTTCAGTTTTGGGGGGGGGGGGTGGAGTATGTAAATATTCTGCGTTTCGATGAGTTCTGCTTTTTTAAAAATCATTTAATTCAGGGGGGCAAATGGGCGTGCATGGAGTTTTTTTTAAATAATTTTTACAGTGTATAATAAAATGTAAGGCAAACTGACCTGCGTGTTTCGATCTTTTATCATATAAATATGCAACTACCCTAAGAAATAAAAGAAAAAATAAATTTCTTAATTTAATGGTGGGATGTGTGTATACTATGCGTTTCCATATATTCTGTTGTTTTTAAAAAATCATTTAATACGGCTGATGTGGGTGTATGTTTTTATTATTATTATTATTATTATTATTGTTACAGAAAAAATATAGGACAAAATATTAAGAAATACAGTTATAAAACATTTTTTGGCTGTGCAACGGATGAAGAAGTATCGTAAATTCATTGTACTTACGGAACCCGTTATTTTCCAAGTTAGTATTTCTTATTGAAATGAAACTGAAATGCAATCTTATTGAAATTATTTCCTATTCTAGAAATTGCAGGACCCTTAGGAACCCTGAAATTTTAGTTTGGGGGAGGGATTATACATTTTCATAATTGATTAATTACTGCAACAACAAAATAATAAAGCAGGGAATTTTTCGACAATTTTTGTTGATATATCATGATTTTTTGTAAATTAATATGTATTTTGTTCAATTTAAAATTGTTTTTCATAAATTTAAGCGCTTAACGGATCGATATTTCTGGTAAAAATTTTCAAATAATGTCTAATTTAGCATATCTTTTACATAATTTTTAATCTTTTATGACGGGTTATTTCAAAGCGAAATTTTTGCCTTATTGAATCAGAAAAATGCTCGGATTAAATAATGCAATATTTTAAATTAAATTTTACTGGTGATAAAAATAAATTATGATTGAAGCATGGATGCCCGGCAAATCATGATAGGAAAAATTACGGTTAACATGCCAAATTTCATTTTCTAGGCCTTTCAGTATCACAAAATTGCATTTTTAGAAAGTTTTTTTTTCCTGCGCTCCCCTTGAGCTCGTGATATGGACATAAGAGATAGTCTATATTTGATTCGGGGGGAACACCATCCTTTTAGTATCATTGCTTTTGAAATCAGTTCGGTAGTTCCGCAGATTTCCCTCTACAAATAAAGTAATTTTACCTCTTTATAATATAGGTATATTTATAAATTACTAATGCATTGCATTTATTAAAATTATTTATAATTGGTTAATATTTATAATTGATTGATTGGATAAAATAAAAGCACAAATGGAAAAATAATTTCATATATTTCTATTAATTTCTATGGCAGAAGCATAAAAAACACTTCTGTTATCGAAACAACCGCTAATGATTATTTTCAACAAACATGTGTCCGCTAATGCGACTACTTTGGTGAAGAAAGCTCTGGCCTATCAAATTTTGTGTTGGTAAAAGCTGTTTGAGAAAATAAAATATGTATCTGATGTATTTTGTTCGATTACAATCGCGATCTTCGAAAATCCGAAAAAAAGGCTTAAAAAACAATCATATTTATTTATCTTACCAGTAAAATTTAATTTTAAATATTGTATTATTTAATCCGAGCATTTTTCTGATTCAATTAGGCAAAAATTTCTCTTTGAAATAACAGGTGATAAAAGATTAAAAATTCTGTAAAAGATATGCTAAATTAGACATTATTTGAAAATTTTTACCAGAAATATTGATCCGTTAAGCGATTAAATTTATGAAAAACATTTTAAATGGAACAATATATATATATTAATTTACAAAAAATCATGATATATCAACAAAAAATGTCTAAAAATTCCCTGCCTTATTATTTTGTTTTGCAGTAATTAATCAATTATGAAAACCTATATTCCCCCCCCTCCCCCCCCCCAAAAAGCTAAAATTTCCTAAGGGGAGTTCCTCAGGATCCTGGAATTCCTAGAATAGGAAATAATTTCAATAAGATTGCATTTCAATTTCATTTCAATAAGAAATACTAAGTACGAATATTTTCTTATTGAAAATTACTTGTTAAAGAAGGCAAAATTACGAGTGTTTAAAGAAGCTTTATTTATTTTATAAAGAAAATACGATATTTCACTTGGAAAATAACGGATTCCGTAAGCAAAACATCGACCCAGGATAATTTTTCCCAGTTTTTATATCATTGATAGGGTTTTCCTTCCTGAACGTTCACCATCTCCTAGACTCTATTTTGTAAATTGTACTATGTAAATACTTTTGAAAATATTGTTAATGTTCTTATTTCTCTTATTTATACTATCATCTATTTTATTTATTTTGTATGGTGCCCTTAAAGGGCCTTTGCTTTTTTTGGGACCCGGCTTCCCTCCCCCCCCCCCCATTGTTTCTGACGTTCTGTTTGTCAGACTTTGGCTATGACTTGAATTGTTCCATGTATCATTTCTCTACTAGAGGTGAGAAGTCGATCTCTCCAGGCACTCTGAAAACATATCTCATCCAAGTCCAAGGTTCCGTAAGTACCACGAATTTACGATACTTCTTCATCCGTTGCACAGTCAGCACAAAAAAAAATTTTTAACTTTATTTTTTAATATTTTGTCCTATATTTTTCTGTAGTAATAATTAAAAAAAAAACATACACCCACATCAGCGTATTAGATGATTTTTTAAAAAACAGCAGAATCCATGGAAACGCATAATATACATACATCCCGCCGTCAAATAATGAAAATTATCCTTTTTCTATTTCTTAGAGAAGGTGTATATTTATACGTTAAAAAATGGAAACACGCAGGTTAATTTGCCTTACATGTTATTCTACATGGTAGAAATTATTTAAAAAACTCCATGCACGCCCATCCGCCCCACTGAATTAAATGATTAAAAAAAAAAAAAAAAGAAAAGAAAAGAGGGCAGAACTTATCGAAACCCAAAATGTTTACATACCCCGCCCGCAAAAAACTGAAGACATACTTTTTCTACTCGGGAGGGGAGGTTCTTATTTACAGATTTAAACATCAAAAGAAGTAGGTCTTATTTTAGAAACCATTTACTGGATAAAATAAAAAATCCAAATAAAAAACTAAATTAATATATTTCAATGAATTTTTCTAGAGAAAAATGTAAAAAACCCTATACACTGTAAAAAAATTGACTCATTTACTACAGCGTCACTCCACTGCTTTTATAGAAAACGGTTACTTTACTGTGTTATGGAACATTCTCATTGGTCATGAAAGAGATATTCTATAAAAACGGTGGAGTGACGCTACAGTAAATGGGTCAATTTTTTAACTGTGTAGCACTATCGAAATAATCGGCACGGATGATTTTCAGGAAACGCTATTCCTTTCCTACAAAAGACGAGGAATTTGATGTCAAAAATTCTCCCCAATTAGTTTCGATTAGAGAAAATCCCGTTGGAAAAGCCGAAATATGTATCGATTTAATATGCTCGATTACACCGTGATAAACGAGGATTCGAAATAAACATCAAATACAAAAGTTACGTATTTTTGTCCGTAGAATCCGAATCTGCAATAAAAAATATGGGTTATAATTTAAGATTTCGAAGTTGGACCCTGCTGACCCCCAGGGGGTCGGTTGCAAAGGTCAAATTTGGTATTACTGAGTCGCTTATTTAAAAATATTTAACATGTATATTTACGTTTTTCAACCTCATATGTATTTCTCGAGTTATTCGATCGTTTCCAGACTTTTCGGACACCCTGTATATATATAAATATATATTGTTAAAAACGAACATAAATACAATATTTATTACAAAATAATGTATTTAAATGAAACTGACTATCATGAAACGTTTTAAAAAACTTTTGAAAAGGTTTATGATTTTTGGCTATAAGAGCTCCATAATCGGGGAAACTACGAACAAGTAATTCTATAGACTTAAAAAAGAAGCTAAAATATTCAAAATTTTAATATAAATTTCGATCGGCAAAAGTCTGTCGAGACAAGGCAAATACTTTAGGATTAATAAAGAGTGGCTTGACAAATCGCTTTAATTTCTCTCTTTGAAAAACAAACAGAAGCGTCATTGAAAAACAAACGTGTACGTCTTCATGTTCCATTTGGACGATCAAAAAGATTAAGAGCAAAACGGTTACGCGATTCTAGTTCTACATCTTCGTTAGTATACGTGACATGCATGAGCTTAAGACCTGAAAGACAAGAAAACAAAAAGTGTCGCTACTACTAAGACAATAGAAACAGTTTTCCTTCTGCTGTCTTTTTTGCCTGATTCATTCCTTCGTCTTTTGATTCATTCCTTCAAAACGAGTTGCTAATGTTCACTTTAAGGTGTGCTTCAGGATCATTTAAATTATTAATTGTGTTTGCAAATCCAGTTTTTTATGCATTTTAAAGGCGATATTAGAGATGATTTATAAACATTTAATTTGTGCAAAACTATTTTAAATTCTTGTTCTTAATTAATTTTTGTAATGAAAATATTGAAAAAAGCTTGTAAATTAATTAATAAATTACTCTATAACTTACGTAAAAGTTTTAAGTTTTACTATGTAAAGTCTATAAAAGAATGCATAATAGGCATTTTTTTTTGTTCAAAGTAAATTTTATTTATTGCCAACTTTGGAGATTTCCTGACCCACTGTGCGTCGCTTAAAGAAACGGATTTTTTGTAGTGGATGCGCTGATGTTTTTTGTACGAGTCGTAATCCGAAATGTGGTAGTTGTGGAAGTATCTTTAATTAAAATTTGCGGATACAGAAACAAATTAAACACAGAATTCACAGCATTGTTTTTAATATCGACTGGCAGGAACTTATTAGTTGGAAATACGAATAATAGTTACGGAATATATGACCTTTCTCGGAAGGAAATAAAAAGGAAGGAATTAAAAATTGCAAGTTATCAATTTAGAATTTTTTAAATTGATTACTTATCAATTTAAGCAAGTTCGTCCTACGAAATTTTACATGCAAATTTAACGATTCATAAAATAACAGCTACGGAAAGTATTGGTATGGATATTTCTATTCTACAATTTTATATATTTATTTATCATACGCAATTGGAAAAAATAGATTAATACAAATTTTAAGTTAAATAAGCCTTTGAATCCAAAAACTACGTGACGGAAAAACCCAGTTAGGCCACTTAAAGGGTTAAATGATTAGTTTCAATTGTAAGACTGTCGACAATTCTCTCTATGCTATACAGATATGAAGGTATATATGTTGTGATTGAAGATGAAAGTGATAAAGATTAATTTCTTTTTTCTTTCTTTCTTTTTTCTATTTTTTTCTTTTTTATATATTTATTGTTTTATATTATTTGAATATTTATTGTCATGTATAAAATAAACTAATACTTTAACACAATGTCAGCTGTTTCATCTTATAAAAGAGCACTGTTCATGAAATTGAGGCCTGAACCACGGAGCCCGACAGTGTATTTGCATATAAATTCATAAATATATTCGCAAAACATTAGCAATATCTTTACAATATTCTAATTTCTTGAAATTAGTTTTACTACTTTTTAGAATAATATTTACTTATTTAAAAAGCATTTTTATCTCATCAAAAATTAAATGCTATAAAATTACAGAACTATATATTTAAGTACAAAGCATCATCCAATGTTATCGGCTTTCTTTTTTGTTTCTTTCTTTACTCAAATTATGTTCGAAACTTCTCTAATATTTATGTTCAAACTGAACAACCAGAGTAATCTGCCATTAAAGAAAACAAAAATTGCAAGTAATATACATCTTCAATAAAAATTGTCTATTACTAGGTGTTTTTTCTTTAAAATCGCGTAAGTAGAATTCTGCAACAAAAGAACCTCTTATCCAAATGACTTGAAATTTCACAAATATATTGCCAAAGCAATAGGAATTTTTTAGACGTTGTTCAAATAAAACTATTAATAATAATAATTCTTAAATTCAAACCGACTGAAAGTCCTGTATAAGCAATGTCAGAAGATGAGTTTGTGCACGACATACACACATTGGCGATGAAAATGTGGAGCACGCATACTTTATGTTCATTATTCGACAGATAACCTCGCAATGACTGTGCCATTGTCTCTGAAAATGATGGACAGCACATTAAATATCTTTCGCGTTAGTAGCGTAGTTTCGTACGAATATAAAAATGTCCGCAGTCCATTTTCCCAATTACTGCATTCTGAAAATTAATTGCGAAAATGTGCGGAACTTTGAGAAAAAGAAAACATTATTGCGCATAAAAATATATAGAATGCAGTAATTTGCAAAAGGGACTGCGAATATCTTCGCAGAAACAGAATTAAATAAAAATACGAAGTAAAGGGTTCGTACGGAAGTTCGCAACTAACGCAAGAGATTTTCAATGTGTTGTCCAACATTTTAACGTCAGTGGCACAGTCATTGTGAGGATATCTGTAGAATAATAATCACGAGATATGCATGATTCAAATTTTCAACGTCGACGTACGTGTATTGTCGCACGCAAACTCATCTCGTTACTTTACTGCATATACAACGCTATCTGTCGATTTAACTTTTTTTTTTTTTTTTTTTAACTACGCTTAAAAAATTCCCATTACCTTGGCTGAATATTTCTGAAATTTCTGGTCATTTCGACTAGCGGTTCTTTTGTTACAGTGCTTTACTTTCACAGCTTAAAAAGGAAAAAAAAATATCCTTGCGTAACACAAACTAGACATTTCAGAAATCAGGGCTGCGGACTCGGAGGGAAAAGTGTCCGACTCCAATTTCGACTCCGACTCCTGGAATTTTAGTGACTTCACTCCAACTCCGACTCCGGGCTGGCTAATATTCTGCTATTGTTTTAGATTAAAATTACAAGGAACGCAACAAAAATAAATCGAAAATTTCACTATTTCGGTGTTAAATCAGTTCTCAGAGCTTTGGAAAAAAAAAAAAAAAAAAAAAAAAAAAAAGGATAAAGTATTTTTACTTTTACTAATTTTTGAATTTTTCATACCACAAAACGGAAAAATACAACTATCGAAATCTAATAAAGAAAACAAAACAGAAAGTTTTGAATCTTACTATTTGAATTTTACTATTTTGAATACGTCGATTTAAAAAGGGGAAATCTCTACAATTTTGATGTTAATTTGTCTCTTTCAAAACAGAAAAGTTTGGATGGAAAGGAAAAAAAATAAATATGAGAAATTAGTTAGTTTGTAAATAATTCAAAATCGGCTAGTTTCCATTAAAAACGGTTTTCATTTACTGTGTACTTAAGGCAATATACACTATATGGCTAAAGATGACTGACCACTTGCAATTTTAGACATTTTGTTAAATGTGTAAAAAAATACATGAGAAATTATATTGAATCTCTAAATGCGTAAATATAATAGTAAAAGTCATACATTTCCGTGAAGATTTTTTTCTCGAAACTCCAATGAGGACCGTCATCAAATGAAAAAAGGATGAATACCTTTTGGATAACCCTGTCAAAACTAATGTAGCAAAAGCACTCAAACTGTAGATTATGATTAAATGGCTTATTGTAATAAACTGGGTTCAGTTTTATGTCGATGGCATGTAGAGACTCGTAGAAAAATTAAGGTTTTTATAAAAACAGTCCCAAATTTTTCCAAGATTTTTGTTCATAATTTGCAAAGTTCTTAATATAAAATAATATTCTTTTCTTAAAATATGACAAATAATATTGCACATTATACCCTGTAATCCGAATTAAAAAATAATAAAAATTGTATGAAAAATGAGTAAATTTACTAAATATTTTTTCAAAGCGCATGCGTCGACGATATCCTAATTTTATTTGCATATTATGTTAGTTAACTGTATAGAGCAACTTTTGTGAAAAATCTCAGAATCATAGCTTTAAAATTCTGAAAGTGATCGTCTATAGAATAAGCCCAAAAACCGTTGTTTTCAAAATGAAGCAAAAAAATGAGGGGTTTTCTTCCAAATGTAGTTGTACGTCCCATATTGTGCATTCTATATTGATATTCTATATTGACATTCTATATTGATTATCTATATTGATATTCTATATTGACATTCTATATTGATTATCTATATTGATATTCTATATTGACATTCTATATTGATATTCTATATTGACACTGATCAATGAATATATGGACAATCCCTCTTGTTTTTGCTTCATTTTGGGAATAACAGATTTTAAACTTATTCTATTGACGATTATTTTCAGAACTTTCAAGCTATGATTTTGAGATTTTCACAAAAGTTGTTACATACATTTAGCTAACATAATATGCAAATAAAATTTTGATATCATTGACGCATGCGCAGTGAAAAATTATTTACTAAATCTATTCATTTTTCATAGATTTTTTATTATGTTTACAGAGTATTGTGTGCAATGTTGTTTGTGATATTTTCAGATAAGTATATTATTTTACATTAAGAACTCTCTAAATTATAAGCATAAATCTTGAAAAAAAATTGGGACTGTTTTTATAAAAACCTTAATTTTTCTATGAGTATACATGTTATCGACATAAAAACGAACACAGTATATTACAAGGAGCCACTTAATCATAATCTACAGTTTGAGTGCTTTTGCTACATTAGTTTGAAAGGATTATCCAAAAGATATTCATTCTTTTTTAATTTGTTGACGGTCCCCTAAGGAATTTCTGGAAAAAATGTTCACGGAAATGTATGACTTGTACTATTTTATTTATAGATTTCGAGTTTGAGGATAATTCTTCATGTATTTTTTTATATATTTAACAAAATGTCTGAAATTGCAAGTGACCGGTCATCTTTTGCCATATAGTATATTGGGAAGCTTGATATAATACAAAAATAACAATAACAATCCTTTAATGGATTTAAAATTACATCTATTTGGTTTAATTCCATTTCAAACTGTCTAACAATGGAAGCTGGAGTCGGCTTTTTTTTACGGACTCCGACTCCGACTCTTTTGTTCAAAAATGGGCCCAACTCCACGACCCCGACTCCGACTCCGCAGCCCTGTCAAAAATACAGGATCCCTTGTAGTTATAGGTCTAATCATACAATACCCATAGTTTACTACGTTATTAATATCCCACATTAAGAATATTACGAAACTACAGTCGAGTCTCCATATAACGAAATCCATCGTTCCAGTAAAAAATTCGTTATATAGAGAAATTCGATGTATGATAGAGAAGAGAATGATGCGAGAGAATGATGTTAAAAATCGTATTTAGTGTGTAAATTTTTAACAAACATTATTTTTGATCTTTATAATTAAGAATTTGAAAAGTTTAAACGTATATGTTAACCTAACATTTTATTTCTTAATTATTTTAGCAGTTTCAAAAAAGAGAACAGACATTTATTTGAAAGCTTAATGAAAATAAAATAAGGAAGACTTGCATTAATTTCAGAGGAAGAAATCTGTAATTTGTTGTTGTTTTGATTTCAAAATTGTTACGCTCTCAAAAAAAGAAAAAAAAATGCTCAAATTTTAGCAAGGAATGAAAAATTGTAGTTAACATTTTCCTCCATTTGAAGACTTCTCTTATGTGCCCTCATTGATTCCTCTCTTATATGTGTAAGAATCAATTTGACTCTATTTAGAGAAGAATGTTGAAAGGTGGGTGGGAGTTGGGATGAACTCGTTGGATTTAAAGAACAAGAAAAAAAGTAATATTAAAAAAAAAAAAAAAAAAAAAAAAAAAAAAAAAAAAAAAAAAAACTCAGCATTGAACGATAAATAAAAAATAAGTGATGGAAAATTGATTCCATATGATTTCGAAGCTTTTTTAAAACTGAATAAATTAAGACCAATTTATGAAAAAATTCGTTATATGGAGATAGATATTTCGCTATATAGAGACTTTTTAATGTAATCATGCGAAAAGAAGACCGTTCCTAGTAAAAATTCATTGTATAGAGAAATTCGATGTATGGAGTTTCGTTATAGAGAGACTCGACTGTACTTACTCTTATTATCCTTTATTAAAAGTGGTGACAATGTATGAATAATTATCATAATATTAACTATCGTTAAATTTTGATGTCGAAGGATGTTGTCAGTTTCAAAGCAAATATTTTTCTTAATTGTTTCAGATATACAAAACACCATTTTTCGATATCGAAACAGTATTGAGAGCGTTCAAAAACAATTTTCATCACTTATTTTTGATTTATCGTTCAGTGCTGAGTTTTTTTTTTATAAATATTACTTCTTTCCTTGTTCTTTAAATCCAACAAATTAATCACCCTCTCCTCCCATACATCTTTCAACATCCTTCTCAAAACAGAGTCAATTGGATTGTTACACATGTAAGAGAGGAATCAATGAGAGGCACGTAAGAGAGGCCTTCAAATGGAGGAAAATGTTAACTACAATTTTTCATTCCTTGCTAAAATTTGAACATTTATTTATTTATTTATTTATTTTTGAAAGCGTAACAATTTTAAAATCAAAACAACAAAAAATTTCAGATTTATTCCTCTGAAATTAATGTAAGTCTTCCTTATTTGATTTTCATTAAGTTTTCAAGTAAATGTCTGTTCTCTTTTTTGAAAATTCTTAAATAATTAAGAAATAAAATTTTAGGTTAATATATACTTCTAAACATTTCAAATTCTTAATTAAAAAGATTAAAAATGATATTTATTCAAATTTTACACATTAAATACGATTTTTAACATCATTCTCTATACATCGAATTTCTCTATATAACGAATTTTTTACTGGAACGATGGATTTCGTTATATAGAGACGCGACTGTATATCAAAATTCCGAAAAGATAGCACTTTAACATTTAAAAAAAAATGAAATTTTGAAAATTTGGAAGCTTTAAGAATCTTGAGACCTCTTAAATGTGAGGTACATATTGTAGTAATCTATTTGTTCTCCACTATTTATGTCAGTTTTAATTTCTAAATTTTATTTTTTAGTGTTAAACAGTTTAAAATGATTTAGAATAAATTTCATTATTTTAGGTAGATTTCGTATTCTACCTATTTTTCGATTTTACATTTTGCATTCTCTCCCATGTTGGAATTTCTGAAAATTTTTTGCAGATCTACACTGATCATGACTCCTAGACCCCAAAACTAACACAGTAAAAAAAGTTTATCTATCTATCTATCTACTATCGCTGTAGATCACTTTCTTCTGGACACGATAACTTCCATAATTAAGTTACTAGGAACTACAATAGTATTGCTTGATGCAGATGTCTATTCGGATCACTTGACGTTTTCGCTTCTGAGAAATTGTTACGTCAGCCATGAAACCGAGTCAGCTCAATTTAAGATAAACGAGAACCTTAGACATAGAATAATGTACTTTGTAATCTTCTCTTTCTATTTTCAAGACGAGAACATACCGTAATTGGAATGTTACTTGCTGTTTTAATAACGGCGTAAGATTGAGAGGGAGTCGTGTGTTAAGTTTTAAAATTATAAACATTTTTCTAAAAAAATGTCTGGTGTGAGATTAAATTTGTTAACTTCTTAAACTTAAAAAAAGAATTAAAAATATTATTTTTAATTTAACTGACCATTTTATAAGAGATAGTTATGGCATTGGAATTGAACGAAAGCCTTTGAAATCCATTTTACTCCTTCCTGTAATATAGCTATATATATCAGGCAACAGTGAAAAGATTTTCTGAAAGAAAACCATTTTTACTTTTTCTGTGTATACAGATAAAAAAATGTTCTTGAATTATAAAAATTTTCGATTTTGTTTTTTGGATTTGACTTTTGTCAGTGTCCTGAACACGATTTGGATAATGTCTGTCTGGTATATATATTTGTGTATAACAAAAGACATAGCCGGATAATCATAGAAAAAATGCCTTATTATAAAATTTTCTGATTTCTTTTCCAATTCTGATTTTTTACCAGTCTGAAAATATATTCCCTTGTTAACAACTTTTATATATTAACTGGGGATTTTTTCCCTGCAAACTACGCTCGCCAATCCCCGGTCACATTTCGCAATCTCTAAAAGTTTAATAATATGCACTGTTTAAAAAATGTCACCAGGTTCTGGAAGATTGAATGATATTATCAATACAATGACGGCTATCTTCTGTAATCGGGTTACTACGATTTTCTGTTTAAAAGTGGAATTTTTCAGTTACCTTGGCCTCATCAATCGCTGTTATAACAATTAACGGCCATTTTTGGGACTAATAAGTAACATTAATTCCACATTTGAAAATAAGTTTGTATAAAATGGTTCGGTTAGAAAATGTCAACTTTTTGCTTTATAACGATGCTATAGACTTTATTCCTCTTTTTGTTTCGTGACTAATAGTCCAGGCATTTGGTAAAAAAAAAATGCAAGTTTTGGTGCAGTTTTGATTTTTGGCTCCCTTTATGTTTTTGGGGTCGCTGAACACGAATCTGGCATTATCCAACAAAATTTCTCCCCGGAAACACGTTTTTTTGGGCAAAAAACGTGCAAAAAACGTGGCTTTTTTTCGTTTTTTCTAAATAACTTCAAAATTATGCATTTTACATAAAAGTCATCAATACATTAATTAAAGAGCACAAAATTTCCTACATTTTATGTATTTAAAGTTTTTTTCTCCGATCAATGGTTTAGCCGTGAGAGAGCCGCAAAAATAGGTGTGAAAACCAAAAAATTCTGAAAAACGTGAGTTACAGCACCGTACATCGATGAAACTTGAAAAACAACCATTTTACGCAAATTTTCCCCATTTTTAATAATACTAAATATATTATTATTGACTGTATTTTATTAATCTGATGTTCATTGTTTCTTTCATAACTAAAAAATAAATAAAAATGAGCATATCTGTGAACAAAATCTTCATTTGTTATTACAAAATAATGATAGTAATAATTTCTTAATTTGACTTTTAAATAATGTAAATAAAATAACTAAAACAGGTTTTAACTGATCCCATCTGCACTTTCCCCTTTGATTTAAGGGGTGCAAGTATGAAATAACGTTGGTCACCCCCGCATCCCATGTCCACGTTCAGTGGAATACTAACCTCCTCCCCTTTTCCACCAGTCTCGCCTCTGTTAGAAATATGCGTCGCACAGATCACTAGCTTATCAGGAGGACACATTCCTCTCAGTTTCTATATGCAACTGCTTACTTATAATAGAGTAATTCACTGTTTGAGTTTTCGTGAATATAGTGAACATCTAAAATGATTTTGCGCGATATCACTGAGTTTTATTAGCATCCGATGCTATTTCTTTCAGACAAGCTAAAAATGTCGTGTCATCATCCCTGAGTTTTCTACTCAACCAATTTTGATAATTATTTTTTTAAATGAAAGCTATTTATTTGTAGTTGTGCCCATTTTAGCTATTTTTTAATTTATTTCCATTTTTATATTTTATTTTTAATTTTAAATGCTTTTTTACGATATTTCTTCAAATGATGGCAACTCAGTTTAGCTTTTCTCTCGATAATAATTTTTTTTTTTTCCATTATCAGAAGCTTGATCTCATCAGTGAACATGTCCTCGCGTTTAAAAGAAAAAAGTTAATTGTTTTCGTAAAATTTAACCACAATAAAAGGATTGCGTGTAATTATGCACTAATTGAGGTAAAAAAATATATTTACTAAGAAATAATATTAATAATGTAAATAAAATAACAGAAAAAAAATTTATGATAAAAATTAATGTCTAAAGCAAAATAAGAATATTTTCAAATGAGGAAAATGATGTCATTCAGCAGCCAAATAAATGGGATTTACAATGTTATTACGGACGCCTTTTTCATATTACTAATAACAGTAACTTTTTTAAAAACATATGAAGAGAAAATGACGTCACTATTTAAAACACGCATTTTTACTCATAACGATATTACATTTCAATATTTCTTTAGATTTTACTTTCGGATAACTTCAGTTAGTGAAAATAACGTCATAGTAAAAATGAAATTAGTTTTTTTTAGCCTCCGTTGCTATTTCTTTCACACAAGCTAAAAAGTGTCGTGTCAAAAATTGTGGCCCACTTTTACTTACCTATCATATGCAGTATAGGGTAAGTCTTGCAATCGTTTTGAAAATCGAAAAAAAAAAAAAATGACGGATTTACACGTTTCAGATACTGGAAAATCCGAAAAACATATTTTTAGAAAAAAAAATATGCCTTCCGTCTGTCTGTCTATCTGTCTGTAAACGCTTTTAATTTTAAAACTTAAAATTTTGTATGTACTTAGTAAATAAGAATAGGACGGAGCCTATTTAATATCAGTAAACTCGATTATCCGGAACTATTTTTTTCGGACTCTCGAAAAAAAATGACGGATTTACACGTTTCAGATACTGGAGATTCCGAAAAACACATTTAAAAAAAATTACTGTCCGTCTGTCTGTTTGTCTGTAAACGCTCAATCTTACGGACAAATGGAGATAGAGACTTAAAATTTTGTATGTACATACTTAGTAAGTAAGAATAGGATGAAGCCTATTTAATATCAGTTACCTCGATTATCCGGAACTATTTTTTTTTGGACTCTCGAAAAAAAAAAAATTTGACGGATTTACACGTTTCAGATACTGGAGATTCCGAAAAACATATTTTTAGAAAAAAAAATTGCGTCCGTCTGTCTGTTTGTAAACGCTCTGTCTCACGAACAAATGGAGATAGAGCCTTAAATTTTTGTATGTACTTAGTAAGTAAGAATAGGACAAAGCCTATTTAATATCAGTAACCTCGATCATCCGGAACTATTTTTTCGGACTCTCGAAAAAAAAATTTACGGATTTACACGTTTCAGATACTGGAGATTCCGAAAAACATCTTTAGAAAAAAAAATTGCCGTCCGTCTATCTGTCTGTAAACGCTCTATCTCACGAACAAATGGAGATACAGACTTAAAATTTTGTATGTACTTAGTAAGTAAGAATAGGACGAAGCCTATTTAATATCAGTAATTTCGATTATCCGGAACTTTTTTTTTTCTTTTTGGACTCTTAAAAAATTCGTTTTGATGAAATGTATATAAAAAACCTCTATCGATTTTTTTTTCTAATCGGAGGCGAAACTGAATTCTGCAATGGCAGAATCTACAGTCAACTTGTTTGTGACTTTCCTTTAGAAGAGGTATCAGTGAAAGTTAGTCGAGGTATTGCAGCGTTAATCAAGGCAAGTACAGAAAGAAAGGATGGAAAGTCAGTTTTCCTAAAGGGGAAAATTTCAGTAGATGTGCATGTTAATTATAGAAAAGCATACGTAAATGAACGGATGATTACTGCTTATCTGAAGAAGATTGAGGAACAAAGTGCTAGCACTTCTCAAATTTTAAGATCATCAACTCCTCAGTTTAATTTTCGAACTAATTGTTTTATATGTAGACTGTGCATTTCGGAAGAGTTCACCGCAACACAAGCGAACGCAATACTGTATACAGTGTGCGACACATGGGATTCAAAAGTACAATTCTGAAAGCAGCAAGAGCTCGCAATGATGATTATGAGCAGACTATAATTCAGCGCATCGAACCAGTGAATGATTTGATCGCAGCAAATGCTCAATATCACATCAAATGTTTTAGATATATTTATGGGAGGCCGATGGTCTAAGAACAGTAGAAACGTGGTCCATTTGCCGAGGCAATCGACAGAGCAATGCAAAGTATATTACGATTACCTTGAAAATCATGATGACGAGTGTCAATTCTCCATGGAAGAGCTAATGAAACAGGTTACAGGGAGTTATCAACCTGATATGAGAACTGTAAAGTTTAACCTCATTGAGAGATATGGAGACGACATACTGATCACAAAGAATCAGAAAAAAAGTCCATTGTGTGTTTCAAGAATATGAGGGAAGATACTGACTAATGCATGGTATCAGCAAACATGTAAATCTGATCGAGATGAGAGGCTGCGAGTGGTTGAAGCAGCAGCAAAAATTATTTGCGAAGATATCAGATAGAAGATTTGCTTCGGGAAACTGCAACAACATCGCAGTTGTGTGTCAAGACGAAGAGGATGAGCTAGACTTTGAAACCGATCTGGAAATGGATTGCCAACACAATGAATCAGAGGTCCCAATGGAAGGGGACATAGTTATGCCGCAAGGTATCAAATATTCACTATTAAAAAACTTTTATTTGTAATATTAATAGTTATAAAAACACTCACTAATTCCATTCGTCTATTTTCTATTTTGTAAATGTCGGTGAAAAGCAGGGACCCTCAAATAAAAGAAAGCGGAAATAGTATTTTGTTTTTTTAAGTAAATGTACTTACTAATGTACATAATTATTTATAATTAAGTAATAATTCATAAAGAGTCATCGTTTTTATTGTTAGCAACTTCATTGTAAAATATAGTCGATCATAATATCTTCAGTATCATTTAAAGTCAATCTTTGCGAAAAATGGTCAGTTTTCATGTTAAATCTAATGTACAGTGTCATATAATTCTTATTTTCCGGATTTTTTTATTGTCACACCACATTTTGAACTTCGAGAACTTTAAGAACTGGAATCCTGTGTTAGTTATTTCATTTACATTATTTAAAAGTCATTAAGAAATTATTACTATTATTATTTTATAATAGCAAATGAAGCTTTTGATCACAAAAATGCTCATTTTTATTTATTTTTTTGTTATGAAAGAAACAGTGACCATCAGATTAATAAAATATAGTCAATAATAATATATTTAGTATTATTAAGTGGGGAAATTTTGCGTAAAATGGTTGTTTTTCATGTTTCATCGACGTACGGTGCTGTAATTCACGTTTTTCAGAATTTTTTGCTTTTCACACCCATTTTTGCAGCTCTCTCGCGGCTAAACCATTGATCAGAGAAAAAAACTTTAAATACATAAAATGTAGGAAATTTTGTGCTCTTTAATTTATGTATCGATGACTTTTATGTAAAATGCATAATTTTGAAGTTATTTAGAAAAAACGAAAAAAAGCCACGTTTTTTGCACGTTTTTTGCCCAAAAAAACGTGTTTCCGGGGAGAAATTTTGTTGGATAATGCCAGATTCGTGTTCAGCGACCCAAAAAACATAAAGGGAGCCAAAAATCAAAACTACACCAAAACTTGCCTTTATTTGTCCTTTTTGAGCACGTAATGCCTGGACTATAAAAAACTGTGCTTGCTGGCGAAGAGCTTTCAAAACCACTTTACTTTTACATTTTGTGCTGTGATCGAGTTTTAGACATTTTCAGGAACAGGTATAATTTATGCATGAATTTTTATCTCTGTTTTAATATACTCTCATGAATATTTTCAGGTTTTTCTTATAATGTTTGTTGTTTATCTTAATTAATAAGAATATCAATAATTTCTAATATGTGCTTATCCAATGTAATTTGAGGTGCTCAAAGTCAATCCAACTAATTCCATGAATAATAAAATGCTCATTTGTAACATTTAAAGTTATTTATCAATAAAAAAATTTGCTATTTTTTTACCATTTTTTAATGATACGCATTAATTGCCATATAATGAAGGCTAATCATATATAAGTCACAAAGTTCGCGTTGGGTATAACATATGAATATTAAAAAAAAATATGTGTAAATATTATTAAAATTCGTTTTAAGGGGTTATTGGGGCGGAGCTAGTAAACTTTGATAACCTTAGAATAATTCGAATAAACACTTACAGAAATGCTGCATTTTAAATTTTATTGAAAGTATGGGGATCATTCTCTTCGCTGTCTATTATGCTTCGATATTAAATTTTGCTGTTGGTATCGCAGATGACAATAAAAAAGAATATTTTTGGATTAGAAACAAACTAGTTTCATCGCTATTGAAAAGTAACGACAGCGATCACTAATAATTTAAATGAAAATGTTTTTCTCCAGTTTTAATAAAGTGTAATTATATTTAGTATTTTCAAGCTATTTAATCAACTAACACGTTAAATGCTTTTTTTAAAATCCAATTGATTGCTAATCGTCGCTTTTAGAAACAAAATTTTAGCAGTAGATCGGTGATGTTTTGTGAGTTGTAATCCAAAATGTGATTTTTATGGCGGAGTCTTTAATAAAACTTGCGGCTAAGAAACAAATTAAACACAGATGAATAAATAGAATTGTTTTTATTATCGACTGTCACAAAGTTATTATTTGGAAATACCATATGTGAAAATGTAGAAAAGCACAATACTACAAAAGAAAGATTAATAGTTGGATAATATATTACCTTACTTATGGGAGTTATTTATCCAAAATTGCAAGTAATCAATTTTGGATTAATTAAGTTAATTAATTTTCACTTAAAATAAGTTTTAATTGTAAGAGTGTCGAAAATCCTTTCTATGCTATACAGGAATGAATACATATATGTTGTGATTGAAGATGAAAGTGATAATGATTAATTTCTTTTTTTCTTTCTTTTCTTTGTATATTTATTGTCTTATATTATTTGAATATAAATTCTCCTGTATAAAATAAAGTAATATTTTAATAAAGTAATACTGTTCTTGATAGTGAAACCTTAACCAAAGAATCCGACTATGTATTTTCACATAAGTTCATAAATATATTCGTAAAACATTAGCAATCTCTTTACAATATTTTGATTTCTTGAAATTAGTTTCACTACTTTTTAGAGTAATATTTATTTATTTAAAAAGCATTTTTATCTCATTAAAATTAAGTGGTACAAAATTACAGAACCATATATTTAAGTACAAAGCATCATCGAATATTGTCGGCTTTCTTTTTTGTTTCTTTATTTACTGAAATTATGTTCGAAACTTCTCTCATATTTATTTTCAAACTGAACAACCACAGAAATCTGCCACTGAATAAAATAAAAATTGCAAGTAGTAGTCTTCTTGAATAAAAATTGACTATAAGCGAGGGTTTTTTTAAAGTTGTGAAAGTAAAATCCTGTAATAAAAGAACCTCTGATCCAAATGATCTGAAATTTCATAAATATACTGCCAAAGCAATGGAAATTTTTTAGACGCGTTTAAAAGGAAAATATTATTACTAATAATAATTCTTCCAATCAAACCGACAAATAGTGCTGTATATGCAGTAATGTCAGTTTATGAGTTTGCGCACGACATGCGGACATTGGCGATAAAAATGTGAAGCATGGATACTTCATTTTCATATTCAATAGATATCATTGCAATAACTGTGCCATTAACGCTGAAATAACTAGACAGCACATTGAATATCACTTGCGTTAGTTGTGTTGTTTTGCACGAATGCGAAGACATCCGCAGTCGCCTTTCCTAAATACTGCATTCTGAAAAACAGTGGGCGGAACTTTGAGAAAACAAAACTTTATTGCGCATAAAAATATATAGAATGCAGTCATTTGCAAAAAAGGACTGCGAAAATCTTCGCAGAAACAGAACGAAATAAAATATATGAACTAAAACGTTCCTACGGAACAGCGCAACTAAGGCCATATTTTCAATGTGCTCTCCACCGTTTTCAGCGTCAATGGCATAGTCGTTGCGATGATGTCTGTAGAATAATGAACATGTATGCTTCAAGTTTTTATCGCCAATGTGCGTGTATTGTCTTGCGCAAGCTCATCTTCTTACATTAATGCGTATACAATACTATCAGTTGATTTAATTTAAAGTTTTTTTTTTTTTTTTTTTTTTTTAAAGCTTCCATTATTCCTTTTCCATTACTTTAGGCGATTATTTCTAGTCATTTGGATCAGTGGTTCTTTTGCTATGATGCTTTACTTTCAAAATTAAAAAAAAAAAAAAAAAAAAAAAAAAAAAAAAAAACCTGTTTAACAAAAATTGTACGATATTTTAAGAAATGCAGCTGCGTCTTTAGTTATAACTCCAGTAATGTAATGTCTATACATTATTACGCTATTTTACAATAATTAAAATTTACGAAACTTCTTACTCTTATAACCCGTTATTAAAGGTGCTGACAATGTTTGAATAATAGTCATAATATTACCTATCGTTTAATTTTGATGTCAAAGGATGTTGTTAGTTTAAAAAAAAAAAAAATAATTTTCTTCATTGTTTAACCTATTAACGCCTGAATTATTTTCTTCGCTAAAATTTAAATTTTGTATTTCCCACCACTTTTAAAAGCAAAATAACTTTTATCTAAATTTATCGAGGATTCTGTCTCGTGAAATAAGGTATATATTTATCTTCCTCTTTTCTGGTGGGAAAACCACTTTCTTGCTGTTCTTGTAACCGTCCTCAAAAAAGGACGCTGGGCGTTAATGGGTTAAGATACAAAACACCATTTTTCGATATCGAAATAGTATTGAGAGCGTTGAAAAACATAGCATGTATCATTAATGAAATCTAAAATATATCATTTGACTCATTGTCTGCTGACTTTATTCCAACAAGCCTTCGAATATAATATTTAATTTTATGTAAACAATTCTTCTCTAAAATAAAATAAAGTTAGTTCTCTAACTGAAATTTTTGAATAAAGAAAATGTA
The DNA here is from genome assembly GCA_964019185.1 of Maratus speculifer. Lineage (NCBI taxonomy): Eukaryota > Metazoa > Arthropoda > Arachnida > Araneae > Salticidae > Maratus > Maratus speculifer. Next base: position 61,834,835 of record OZ025300.1, read on the forward strand.
TTTATTTATACTTAAGCTTAATTATTAGATTACTTGCATAATTAGGAACGTATTTGTTATGAATTTATAGTTTGTACCCAATATATATAAATATAATATTTAATTTTATGTAAAAAATTCGTTTCTAATATTGTGACTAAAATTTGTAAACAAAGGAATGGTATTTTTTAAAACTTTAAGTTCAATTATTTGTTTACTTGCATAAATAAGACTGCATTTGTTATGAATTTACAGTTTGTACTCAGTATGTATATATATAATGAAATGAAGTACTCTAACTAAAATTTTTAAATAAAGGAAAGGTGTTTTTCATACTTTAAGTTTAATTATTAGTTTACTTGCATAAATAAGAATTTATTTGTTAAGTATTTATAGTTTATTTACAGTATGCCTGAATATATTATTGAATTTTATGTAAACAGTTCTTATGTAAAATGAAATAAAATAAAATAAAATACTCTAACTGAAAATTTTAAATAAATTAAAGGCATATTTTTCAATGCTTTAAGCTTAATTATTAACTTACTTGCATAAATAAGAATGTATTTGTTAGAATTTATATTTTATACACAGTATGCAGGAATATAATATTTAATTTTATGTAAACAACCATCCCCCCCCCCCCCCAAAATAGTCTATGTAAAATAAAAAAAGCCTTTTTTTTCCAATTTAAGATTATTTTTTAATATACTCCCATAAATAGGAATGCATTTGGTCCTTACCTGGACAACATTCCATCTTCACTAAAATAATTTCTGTTATGAAAATCAAATGAAATTCTGTTTGAAAATCTAATTTAGTTTTGAGGTCCTTTCACAGTTTTGCAAAAATGATAAATTGTAGCTGAAATAAGTGTTTCATCACTCGCTTATACTATTTTCACATGTGAAGCTAACAAGATATTTAATGCTGCACTAGTTATATACTCGAATTTTTCATTATCATATTCTTTTCTTAATATAAATTAAGTTATACAACAGTTTAATTAGAAAAATAGTACGTACAATGTGAATATGCACTAATTTATCTTTCTACGAGAGAGGGAGCAAGAAAAAATATAAGCCACTCCCTACACATTCTTGAGCCCTCCCCCAACACCTCCTGTGTTGGAGGAGCTACGGACCTACACTTCTTGCTACGGGCCTGTTTGTGGATAATAAAAGTATTAAAATGTTCTCTGATTTTGAGCAAATATTTTAATCACTGTCTGGAAAGTGTTATAAATCAGAAATTCAGGAGGCATTCCTAAGAGTTATCTATAACTGATAAATTAAAACGAAGTAATTCTAATGAGCACTATAGTTATATAATTCGTATTATAATTTTCATAGATCTCATAAAGGGACAACATTATGAATACATGTAATTTTGCTGTAAAAAAAAAAAACGAAAAATAAATAAATATTTTTTAGTTTCCTGAAATTATTGATAGCTACCCACTTAGAAGGCATTTTTCACAATTTTATCAATGATATTGATTTATAAGGTCTCAAGAATCTTAAAATCGGTAAAATTTTAAAAAGGAAACTATCTTCGACATTTAATATCTTATAATTTTCATGATATTAAAGCTCAGATTTTAATGAGATGAGAGATATAAGTACGTTCTTTCATTTTATGCCTTTATAAAATTGCAAGGTTCAGAATTAGCATTTACAGGGCGCTCCAAACTGTCAAATATTTGACATGCAGAAAATTGGTATAATAGCTTACGCGCACGATTATACAAAATAAATATGGAAACTAGAATGGAAATTTTGGTGCAGACTTATACATCAGATTGTAATAGATGCCTTGAATCTAAATAAATTTATATTTAAAGCATTTTTCTATTTTGAATACAAAGTTATATATAACTAATACAAATTTTTGAAAATTCCAACAACAGAATCACCTAAGAAATAAATTTTTCGCACAATCAAAAGGAAATTTTAGGTTCAGTTTATACAGATTAACATGAAACATTTACTTAGAAAATTTTATGTGAAAATACAAGATTTCGAGATATCGTGCACGTTATAAAAAAGAAAAGAAAAAATGACATTTCGAGAAAAATGACTTCCAAATTTCGGTAACGCAGCTTCAGTTATTGAGCGGATAAAATTCTAAAACCCATAACTTTTGTTCTGATGAGAATTTCAAGAAAACAAGTACAGTCGAGTCTCTATATAACGAAACTCCATACATCAAATTTCTCTATATAACGAATTTTTAGTAGAAACGGTCCTCTTTTCGTATGATTACACTAAAAACAGTCTCTATATAGCGAAATATCTATCTCTATGTAACGAATTTTTTCATAAATTGGTCTTAATTTATTCAGTTTTAAAAGCTTCGAAATCAAATGGAATCCATTTTCATCACTTATTTTTGATTTATCGTTCAGTGCTGAGTTTTTTAATAAATATTACTTCTTTCCTTGTTCTTTAAATCCAACAAATTAATCACCCTCCCCTCCCATACACCTTTCAACATCCTTCTTAAAACAGAGTCAATTGGATTGTTACACATGTAAGAGAGGAAACAATGAGAGGCACGTAAGAGAGGCCTTCAAAGGGAGGAAAATGTTAACTACAATTTTTCATTCCTTGCTAAAATTTGAGCATTTATTTTTAGTTATTTATTTAGTTATTTATTTATTTTTGAAAGCGTAGCAATTTTAAAATCAAAACAACAAAAAATTTCAGATTTCTTCCTCTGAAATTAATGTAAGTCTTCCTTATTTGATTTTCATTAAGCTTTCAAGTAAATGTCTGTTCTCTTTTTTGAAACTACTTAAATAATTAAGAAATAAAATGTTAGGTTAATATATACTTTTAAACATTTCAAATTCTTAATTAAAAAGATCAAAAATGATATTTGTTCAAAATTTACACATTAAATACGATTTTTCCCATCATTCTCTATACATCGAATTTCTCTATATAACGAATTTTTTACTGGAACGATGGATTTCGTTATATAGAGACTCGACTGTATATCGAAATTCCGAAAAGATAGCACTTTAACATATAAAAAAACTGAAAATTTTAAAATTTGGAAGCTTTAAGAATCTTGAGACCTCTTAAATGTGAGGTACATATTGTAGTAATCTATTTGTTCTCCACTATTTATGTCAGTTTTAATTTCTAAATTTTATTTTCTAGTGTTAAACAGTTTAAAATGATTTAGAATAAATTTCATTATTTTAGGTAGATATCGCATTCTACCTATTGCATTCTCTCCCATTTTGGAATTTCTGAAAATTTTTTGCAGATCTACACCGATCATGACTCCTAGACCCCAAAACTACCACCAGTAAAAAAGTTTATCTATCTATCTATCTATCTATCTACTATCGCTGTAGATCACTTTCTTCTGGACACGATAACTTCCATAATTATGCTCAGATCTTCTTCAAACTTTTACATAAAATCAAGGGGCATAAAATCTCGGTCGAGTTCGTTAATGGGCAAAATCGGACCAAGGGGATGGAAATAGGGAGGGTTTTTGTGAAAACAGAAAAAACGCGATAACTTCTTAATGAAAATAGATATCGAATCAGTTTGAATTTTATATTACTTCTAAAAAAATGGGCTAAAAGTTTATGCATGACAGATTTTTGATAAAGTTAAAAATGGGCTCATGGAGAGAAAAAACAGGGTTTTTGGGAGAAAAAAAACGAAACTTCGTCAATTCTCAAGATATCAAATCCAACTAAATTTTTTATAAATGTACTCAACATTATCTAAAACTTTTGTATTTGTAAGTTTTTGATAGGACCAACCTTTACCGATGAAAAAATCAAAAACGAAAAGAAAAAGGGGGGGGGGGAGGAAAAAGAAAAAAGGTCCATAACTTACTCAATTCTTAAGCTATGAAATCTAATTAAATTTATTTTATATTTTCTCTATAATGTCTAAAACTTTTATATTAACAAGTTTTTCATAGGACCAATTCTTATATAAAAAATAAATTAAACAAAAATAGGAGTTGGAGAAAAAACCTCAAATCCAAACTGCTTATATTCTGATTCATTTTTAAATTCATTTTTGATTTTAAACGAATCCAAATGGCAGATCCTCTTATTTAGGAACTATATAATGTGACGTATTGGCCAGTGTTTTGATAAAGGCAGAATATATTTTTAAAAAGGCTGCCAAAAAGGGTATTTTGAACAGAGTTTTCCGAAGTAATAGTGATTGAAAAATTGAGGAAGTATAACAAATTGCGTTTTTTCTGAGTCATTTTTAAATCCATTTTTGTTCTCAAACGCATCCAATTTAAGGGTTCTCTTATTTAGGAACTATATTGTGAGACGAATTGGCCAGTTTTTTGATAAACCCTTATTAAAAAATGGCATACTATTTGTTATGGAAACACATGGTTTTATATGGAAAATCAGAAAAAAATTATGTCATTATATGCAAACATATTGTATTCATATGGTAAAGATTCATCGCTTTATGGTATTGCAGAGCAATGTGTATAGTAAGGTTATAGGATAATGATATATACCATACATTATATGACATCCAGAGAAATGTGTATGGTAAAGTTATAGGATAATGATATACACCATACATAATATGGTTTTCCAGAACAAGGTGTATGGTAAAACTATAGATAATGAAATTTAAAAAGGACCTACAAATATTTGAATCATCAAAAGAATTTTTGAAATAGCTTTTAAAAATATTAACAACAAAATATTAATATATAGATATTAATATAAAATACATTATATATTATAATATATTAATGAAATATTAACAAAATAAACTTAATCATACAAAGAAAACAGTTCATAAATTAATTCACGTTATTTTAAAATTTTATATTCTTTTTTATATGCAACAGCAAGGATTTTTATTTTATTTAAAAGTTAATAATTATTAAAAAAATTAAAAATTATTTTACGATCTATAAAAATATCAAAAAATCTACAAATATTTTTATCGATCTCAAATTATAATCACAAATGAGATAATAGTATTATTATTTTGTTCTTATGTATTTCATATATGTGAGCAGAGTCTATGTGTTATAAATAAAAAATCCTATGGGAAAATTAAAATGATTTAACAAAAATATATATTTGATAACATATTTCCTATAAAATTCTAACAGCGATTAAAGAAGTTTGTAATTACAGACTTCAAAATTACAAACTTCTGTAATTACAGACACATTAAAAAAACTGCATTATTTTTTCATTCATTTATAGTCATTTTATATGGAGCAACATTTTTTAAAAATTTAAACGTTAATAATTATTGAAAAGATTAAAAATAATTTTACAATGTACAAATATATTAAATCTTTTCAGTATTAAAATTGAAAAGAAAGATTTAAAATTTCCGTAAAAAATTATCTAAAAAAATTGTAATATATATATATATTTTTAATTAAAAAATGCTCGTAAGTAATGAATGAATATAATGCATTAATATAATCATTAAAAATATATTATATACCAAGTTATCAAATGATTTCTTATTCTAATTAAATATTATGTCTTCGACTTTCTATTTTTTTAAATTAATTTTAATAAACAGAATATATTTTTTCCTTTAATTAATTAGGTTTTATAACTAAACAATATTTGCTAAGATATTTATTACATTCATATAAATAATGAATTATCTTATAAATACATGTCTATAAAACAATTTATTAAAAAAAAAAAAAAAAAAAAAAAAAAAACATTTCAAAACTCTCTTTTTTTATCAACCATTAATAACAAATAATGACGATTTACCGAAACTCTTTATTCACATAACGTTTTACAATGGACCTTATGCACACAAGCTGAGTTCGAGGCTAAAATTCGTCTGCTGGCGGTATTTACTGGCGGTGTTTAGCATAGCAGTCTATGGAGTGCAAATTATTAATGCTTGTTTGTTAGAAACACCGGAAAAAAATTCTTTGTTGAAGCAGCATATACTTAATATATTATTCTGCTTGCAAGAAAATTTTTTAAATTTGAAAATTTTCTGTTAAAATGTATCCAGAAAGGCTGAAATCGTCTGCTAGCGATGTTTGCGCCTGCGCATTCAGGCATTCTGGCGGTGCGGTGACTAGAATAACAGGTTAGCATATCGCCAGCTCTGGCGTGTGACGTCACGTATATAAGATCCATTGTAGCTTATCGTTCCCCTTTGGCTGAATGGTTAGGACACTCGCTTCCCATCCCAAAGGTCCGTGGATCGAATCCCAGTTCTTCCCAAAGTCGAAATATATTAGTAAGCTTGGTTCCCCATATCCCTAAGAGATGGTGCCACCAAAGTTGATATCATTATTATTTTTTAATATATAGTACCATAAGTAATTACCATACACTTAACATTTATATGGTTTTTCATAAGAATTACCATACTCTTAATGATTATATACAGGGTGTCCCAAAAGGTCGTTTACAAACTTAACATGCTGGTCTGTCATATCATGATGAACAATATTAAATAGGAAACTAAGGGTCCCAAACGTCTTCCAAAGGAGTTATGCGCCATTAAAGTTTAGGGTCCAAAAATTCAAATGATTATAAAAAACAGAAAAATTGGTCGATTCGTTTGCGGTTTTCACTAAAACTATTCTTTTTGTCAGTATTTTCTTAAAAATAAATTATTAAGATAAATTTCAAAAAATGTCGATAGAGGGCGCTTTAGACTTTGGAGTAACGATAAACTATTTTTTACCGTTATTTTTTGCATCTCATTAAATTCTTTTAGAAGCTTAGACATAAACTTAAATTTTGAGCTCAAAATCTAAATCGTTGGAAGTGGTTAAGTAGCGCAAAATGAATTGCGGGGGGAGGTTCAAATTTCAAATGATTAGAAAAAACGGAATAATTGGTCAATTGATTTGCGATTTTCCCTAAAATTATTCTTTATGTCAGTATTATCTTGAAAATAGTTTATAAAGATAAAATTAAAAAAATGCCGATAGAGGGCGCTTTAGACTTTGGAATAACGTACAACTATTTTTTTCCGTTATTTTTTGCATCTCATAAATTTTTTTTAGAAGCTTAGACATAAACTTAAATTTTGAGATGAAAATCTGAATCGTTGCGAGTGGTAAAGTAGCGCAAACTGAACTGTGTTCAATGGGGGTGGGGAGGTTCAAGTTTCAAATGATTATAAAAAACGGAAAAATTGGTCGGTTTTCGCTAAAATTATTCTTTATGTCAATATTTCCTTGAAAATAAATTTTAATGATAAATTAAAAAAAAAAAATCCGTTAGAGGGCGCCGTAAACTTTAGAATAACCAACAATTAAGCTTTTTTTTTTTTTTTTAATCTAATTAAATGCTTGCAAAAGTTTAGACTTAAATTTTGTGCTCAAAATCTAAATCAGTAGAAGGGGTTAAGAAGCGCAAACTGAACTGTATTCAGGAGTTGAAATGTTACCTTCCCCACCCCTCGAACGCAGTTCAATTTTTGGCCGCTTAATTACTCACAACGATGCAGATTTTCAGCACAAAATTTAAGTTTGAACTTTTACAAGCATTTTATTAGATACAAAAAATAACGGTTAAAAATAGTTGTTGGTTACTATAAAGTTTAAGGCGCCCTCTGACGGAATTTTTTGAAAGATATCTGTAAAATTTATTTTCAAGAAAACATTGCTATAAAGAATAGTTTTAGCGAAAACCGACCAATTTTTCCGTTTTTTATAATCATTTGAAATTTGAACCTTCCCATACCCCCATTGAACACAGTTCAGTTTGCGCTACTTAACCACTCCCAACGATTCAGATTTTTATCTCAAAATTTAAGTTTATGTCTAAGCTTCTAAAAAAATTTTATGAGATGCAAGAAATAACGAAAAAAATAGTTGTACGTTACTCCAAAGTCTAAAGCGCCCTCTATCGGCATTTTTTAAATTTTTATCTTTATAAATTATTTTCAAGATAATACTGACATATAGAATAATTTTAGTGAAAATCGCAAATCAATTGGCCAATTTTTCTGTTTTTTATAATCATTTGAAATTTGAACCTCCCCCCCCCCCCGCAATTCAGTTTGCGCTACTTAACCACTTCCATCGATTTAGATTTTGAGCTCAAAATTTAAGTTTATGTCTAAGCTTCTAAAAAAATTTAATGAGATGCAAAAAATAACGGTAAAAAATAGTTTATCGTTACTCCAAAGTCTAAAGCGCCCTCTATCAATATTTTTTGAAATTTATCTTTATAATTTATTTTTAAGAAAATACTGAGAAAAAGAATAGTTTTAGTGAAAACCGCAAACGAATCGACCAATTTTTCTGTTTTTTATAATCATTTGAATTTTTGGACCTTAAACTTTAATGGCGCATTACTCCTTTGGAAGACGTTTGGGACCCTTAGTTTCCTATTTAATATTGTTCATTATGATATGACAGACCAGCATGTTAAGTTTGTAAACGACCTTTTGGGACACCCTGTAGTTTTCCATAGAATCACTCTTACCATAGGCAAAAAACCATATGATTGCACTTATGTTTTTTTTTATGGTAATTCTATGCCCTTTTTTGCTAAGGAGATGAATATATTTCAAAAAAGGCTGCCAAAATGGGCACTTCGCACAAAATTTCCCAAAGCGATAATGATTAAAGAATTGAGGATGTATTCAAATAACAAATTGGTTATTTTATGACTCAATTTTAAATTCAATTTTGCTCTCAAACGCATTCAATTGACAGTTATTTGCTATTTAGGAACTGTGTAATGATCCGTATTGCCCAGTTTTTTGATAATGGCTAAATATATATTTAAAAAAAGCTGTCAAATTGGGCACTTCGCACAAAATTTCCCAAAGCGATCTTGATTAAAGAATTGTGAATGTATTCGAATAACAAATTGGTTATTTTATGACTCACTTTTAAATTCAATTTTGCTCTCAAAGGCGTTAAATTGATAGTTTTTTTTTGTTATTTAGGAATTATATAATGTGCGTATTGGTCGATGTTTTAATAAAGTCAGAATAAATATTAAAAAAATGTTTTCAAAATGGGCATTTGAGCCGAATTTCGTTTAAGAGGATTTTGATAAAATCAGTTCTTACAGAAAAATGAAGCCAAAACTTTTTTTTAAAAGCGGCCAAATAAAGTAGTTAAACTGGGGTTAATCGTTAATAATATTTTATTTTTTGTTGTTGAAATGAAAACTCTTCGAAATCTACCTTCGCCTATAGGCCAAGCCGACAGGGATTTTTTTAATTCTTTTATATCACCAGAGAGGTAAGATTATTAAATTAAATTTCGAAATCTAGGGAGAGGAAATGTCCTCAAAAAATCTCTTCAGATAAAGAAAACTTACAGCTATTGATTCACTGAGCATAATTTTGCAAAATATTTAATTTAATTTGAACACGAATTTCTAGGCATTACAATAATGCATTAATAAAAAAATATATAAGACTTCAATCTAATTCCTTATAAAAACGCGTTTAAAGCATGTATATAAATATTTAAAGAGAAAAAAAAATAAACTGTTGAGCTTTAAGATTTTTGAGCGCAAAATCTATACTAATAAAAGAACAAAACGCTCTGTGTGTGTGTGTGTGTGTGTCTGCGATGGCTAGCAAAATCTACAGCATGTACGAAGCTCAAAATTTTTTTGAGAGTAGCCCCAAATCTCTCCTGATGCACCTGAGCTTCAGAATTTCGAAATTCCAATTATTAACTGAGTAATTAATTAAAATCGAGAGGTCACTCTCATAAAATATCATCTTTTTCCCAATTTTTTTCTCTTTCGTTTGTTTACGGTTGGTTGGTTGTGTAAAATTTTCGCAGAAGTAATAAGAAATCTGAGACAGAATTAAAGAAACCCATGGAGGAATAAGATAAGTGGAGGTGAAGTAAGCCTCAAATAAGGTTTGCAATATGAAACCATTTATCGCTCAAATTTTAATGTGCCAAACATGTATTATAACAGTGCTATTACACGTGCGCTGCTCCAGGCGTCAAATCGCAGGCGTCTCCATGTTATCCTATGGGACCAGAGAAGTCGCTTGGTTAGCGCGCGATTCTCTTGTGTCGGAGCGTCTTTGACGACTGGAACGAAGCGAGTCGCCAGTAAGAACCAATCAAATGCTTGGAAATCCAAATGATGGTAAAGACGTAAAAATTGCAAGCGACAAAAGTCGCCTGCGTTTTTTTCGTGTTCTTAGCATTTCGTTGGCTGTTCGAGAAGAGTCTTTACCATCATTTGGATTCCAAGCATTTGATTGGCTCTTACTGGCGACTCGCTTCGTACCAGGCGTCAAAGACGCTCCGACAAAAGAGAATCGCGCGCTACCAAGCGACTCCCCTGCTCCCATAGGATAACGTGGAGACGCCTGCAATTTGACGCCTGCAGCACGACACGTGTAATAGCAACTTTACGTGTAATAGCACTTTAAGACGAATTGAAAGAAATGAATTACAATTGAAGCATATTTCAAGAGGAAATAGCAAATTTTTAAAATTATCTTTGTTTTATTATTATTTATTAGAATAAATATTCGCTTTTAAAATGAAGGAAATTGGAAAATTAGCAATCATTAAATATCAAATTAAAATTAAATAACAGGGATGAGATTTCCGCTTTTTTGCACACCAGTAATATTTTAGAGAAAATGCCATATTATGTAATCGGAACATTTTTGTGATTTAAGAGAACAACATTTTCTCTATAATTATACTGGTGGCCAAAAAAGCGGAAATCTCATCCCTATAAATAAGATATTGAAAACATTTGATAGGAACTAAAAATTGTATAACTAAAAGTTTCCTTCATTAATGTAATTTTAAATACTTTATAACGTAGATGAAAAATGTTTATGACTTAGTAATTGCATGTAAATAAATATTTAAAATGTAATGATGAAAACATTCTTTTAAAATCATGTATGAAAACTTAAGTAATAAATATTAATCTAAATATAGATTTCTGACTGCAGACGATTTTAATGTACTAATAAAAGAATGTTATATTTTCAAGAAAAACGTTAAAATAATTTTCTATATTGATATTGAAAATACGTATGATTAAATAATTAATAAATTTTTACCGGTGAAGCGATAGATTAGCTCTTTTTAAGAAACAAGATAAAAAAAATTACGGGTTTAAACCTGTTTCAATTGATAGGCGTGTGAAAGCACGTGCTTTTGTTGGTACTTAATTGGACTTAATGTAGGGTTACATTTTTAACATCCCCTCCAGAAATAATACTTCCACTCTATTAATTTCTTTTTACTCTATGAAAGAAACCAATTTGAGATTTTGACATTTCAAAAGTGACTGTTTTTTTCCCCAAAAGATCTTTAACATTCATAGACTGGCAAAATGTCAGATCGTTGGTACTTCGTACATTAGAATGTATGTGTGGTTAGCTGTGTTGCAGTAAATATATGTATATGTATATATGAGGCTTTTTTAGCAGTTTTTTTTAAATCATTGATTAAATTTGAATGCATTTTATTTAAGATAAAATTTTATTAAGACTTTAATTTCTTTTTAAAACAAAAATGAAATGGCTCTTTCAAGTACAATTGTTCGAATCGGCAGACGATTCATACACAATAATAAATTATCAAATAGCAAAATAAATTATATACCAAAAATAGTCACTAAAAGAGTAGTAGCAAAACATAATGTTTAGGCGTATTAACACATAAACCGATCCCAACCAGAAAAAAACCAGACCATACTCCGATACAAGCAAGACAAAAATTCCATGAGCATAAACCCGACCCGAACCTAAAAATTCCATTTGAAAAAAAAAAAACTATAGATTTGATATCTGACCCGAATCAAATCTGAATCCCACAAAAATATTCAAATGAAGCATACCCCAATCCGATCAAGGAAAATAATGTTCGTGTATATGCAACCCGACCCGAATCTAAAAATTTTCTTTGAAAAAACCCGAAAAATGACCAGAACGAAACCTGAAATCGATAAAAATATTCCAAAGAACTATAACCCGATAAGAGCAAGACAAAATAATTTCCGTGAACATAAACTTGACTCGAACCTAAAAAATTCCATTTGAAAAAAAAAAAAAAAAAAAAAAAAAAAAAAAAAACCCTGAAATTTTATGAAAACTACACCTGAATCCGATCAAAATATTCGAAAGAACTATAACCGGATTCGAATAAGAGAAAATAATTTCCGTGGACATGAACCCCATCCGAACCTAAACTTCCATTTGAAAAAATACCTGAAATTTGAATCGAACCAAATATGAACCTGACAAAAGTATTCCACAGAACCATACCCGGATCCGAACAAGACAAAAAATTTCCATGAACATGAACCCAATCCGATCCTAAAAAACTGAACTAAATCTGAATCTGACAAAAATATTCCAGAGAAGCATATCCTTATTCGAACAATGCAGAATAATTTCCGTTGATTCGCAACCCAACCTGAACCTAAAAATTCCATTAAAAAAACCGAAATCTGAATTGAACGACATCTGAATCCGAAAAAAATATTCCAAAAACCCAAAACCGGATCCGAGCAAGACAAAATAATTTCCCTGGACATGAATCCGACCAGAACCTTAAAAATCAATTTGAAAAAATACCTAAAATCTAAATCGAACCAAATCTGAATCCGACGAAAATATTCCAAATAACTATAACCAGATACGAACAAGACAATATAATTTCCACGGACATAAACACAATCTGAACCAAAAAATTAAAAATAAATCCCGAAATTTGAACCAAACCTAATCAGAACCTAACAAAAATATTTCATTGAAGTATAACCTCATTGGAACTAGGTAAAGTAATTTCCATGGCAGTACAACCCGACCCGAACCTAAAAATCCCATTTGAAGGAAAAAAACCCCCACGAAATCTGAATTGAACCGAATCTAAACTGAACAAAAATATTCCAAACAACAATAACCGTATCCGAAGACAAAATAATTTCCATGGACAAAAATAATTCCAATCCGAACCTAAAATTCGGATGTTCTACAAAACATAATGCGCTCCGTAGCGATGGAAAGTGAAACTAAGTACTTAGCGCGAGATGGTTAAGGTATTTCGTTTATAATTAGTGTTATATTAGAACTTGGTTACGGTTAGGTAACAGTTAGGTTGCAATTACGTTCCGGTGAGCCTTATGTTATATTTAATTTCCGGTTAGGTTACAGTTAGGCCATGGTTAAGTTACAGTTAGGTTAAGGTTAACTTGCGGTTAGGTTGTGATTAGATTATGGGTAGGTTATGATAAGGTGACGGCCAGGTTACACTTATGGTATAGTATTTAAGTTACAGTTAGGTTACTGTTAAGATACAGATAGGTTACAGACAAGTTATGATTACAATACAATTAGGTTACGGTTAGGATTTTGTTCACAGAATGAACATTACGCATGTTTGACAAAAAATATATAACTATTTTTGTAAAATGGCTCTGAAATTATAATACTATATGCTAATCTTTTAGCTAATCATCGAGAATCGGTCACTTAACAGTAATTTTAAGGATAAATATCAACACTTTGACACAACAATCACGCAATCGTTGGACACATATTCCCTCCTGCGTTTCCCATTGCAGTCATTTTGGTTATTTTTGCAGCTAAATATTAGTTTTTTTAAACCAATTTTTGACACAGTCAGGGGACAGGTATTTAATATAATGTACACTGTAAAAAAATTGACCCTTTTGCTGCATCATCACTCCCCCGCTTTTATAGAATATTTCTCTTTTGACCTATGAGAATGCTCCATAATAGGCTGAAGTAATCATTTTCTATAAAAGCGGTGGAGTGACGATGCAGCAAAAGGGCCAAATTTTTAACAGTGTATTTACACATATTTCGAGTTAAAGATAAAATCATAAAAATTTCAAGTTCGTTTAACATTATTATTACGGACCCGGGCAACGCCGGGCGGGTCAGCTAGTAAAAAATAAAATAATCCACTACAAACGTTATCTGACGTAACGTAACGTTCTACTAACGTAAACTGACGAACAATGGTTCATTAATATTTTAACACAGTATCTAAAACAAATATTGTCAAAATTTAATACAAAATAACCGTTTGAATATCAACAGACACAGAGCATAGCAAGTTGCTAGGAACTACGATAGCATTGCTTGATGCAAATGTTTATCCGGATCACGTGACATTTTCGCTTACAAGCCAACGTTACGTCAGCTATGAAACCGGGTCAGCAGCACAATCTGATTTCTGGGGTAAACGAGAACATACCGCAATTGGTTTGTTCCTCGTTGCTTTAATCATGGTGTCAGAAGTGGGATAAGGGGTATACTTTAGTCTTTCTATTATAGCAATCTTTCTGAATAAAAAATTTCTGGTGTGAGAGTTAAATTTGTAAACTTCTTAAACTTAAATAAATAAATAAAAATAAATAAAAATAAAAATATTATTTTAAATTTAACTGACTATTTTATAAGAGAAAGTTTTGGCATCGGAATTGCACGAAAGGCTTGGAAAGCCATTTTAATCCCTTCGTGTAATATGTGTAATATTGCTTGATATATCAGGCAACAGTGAAAAGATTTTCTAAAAGAAAACCATTTTTACTTTTTCCCTGTATACAGATAAAAAAGAAAGTTCTTAAATTATAAAAAATATTCGATTTTGATTTTTGGATTTCACTTTTGCCGGTGTCCTAAACACGATTTGGATAATGTCTGTCTAGTATATATATATATATGCGTGTATCACAAAAGACATAGCCAGATATCATTGGAAACACGCCTTACGATCAAATTTTCTGATTTATTTTCCAATTCTGATTTTTTTTGCCAATCTAACAATATATTTTCGTATTAACAAATTTTATGTATTGAGTAGGGGGCTCAGTCCCCTGCAAGTTACGCTCGCCAATTCCGGCTATTATTGGGACAGCTATTTTTGGGACTAATAAGTAAGATTAATTCCACATTCGAAAATAAGCTGGTATAAAATGGTTCGGTTAAAAAATGTCGTTATCTTTTTCCCTTGTAACGACGCTATGGATTTTATTTCTCTTTTTGGTTCGTGACTAAAAAACTGTGACTGCTTGAGAATAGCTTTCAAAACCACGTTACGTTTACATTTTGCGCTGTGATCGAGTTTTAGGTATTTTCAAGAGCAGGTATAATTTATGAATGAATTTTTTCTCTATTTTAATATATCATCATGAATATTTTCAGGTTCTTTTTACAATGTTTATTGTTTATCTTAATTAATAAGAATATCAATAATTTCTAATATGTGCTTGTCGAATATAAATTGAGGTGCTCAAAAATCAATCCAACATAAAAAAAAAAGAAAAAAGAAAAAAATAAAAGTGTTTATTTGTAATATTTAAAGTTATTTATCTATATAAAATGTTACTATTTATTACCATTTTTTAATGATACGCATTAATTGTCATATAATGAAGGGTTATTGAAAAGTACTGTGTAGATATATAGAAAAATTTCAAGCCAATCATTTCTTTACCTAAATTTCTAAATAAGAAAAAACAAATAGTCGGATTAACTTTTGAATGGTTCATTTCTACAAAATAAATCGAAAGTATTTCGCTCCTACATTAACCTGAATTTGTGATGCATCAAGTGAAGTGTGAAGTAATGTATAAACAAATTTGCTGCACTCACTACTTTTTTAACATAACATGTAACGCTAAAATTGCCGGGAATGAAAATCGTACTAAATGCGTCTTTTTAAAATAGGGCTCAAGTTTCATTTTTAAATCCATTTATCATATTATACTACTTTTTTTTCTCTTTTAAAATTCGCGGGTACATACATTATATAATTTAAAAGTGTTTAGAAATATTATTTTAGCCTCAAATATATGACCTAATCTTCACCATAAAAAGTTTTACTCATGTAATAATTTAATTATTTAAGGTGTTTTGGATATGACGATATTTAGTATTTAGATATTTTACACAAGAAGCAATTATAACCTTCAAATTCATTTCACGTGAAATAATTTTATTATTTTAAGGTTTCATGCTTTTTTTTTAATATTATTTGTAAATATTTTGACGTATTTTTTTCTATTTTCAGTCTTCAACACATAATCACTAAATTCTTATTTAAAAAATTTCCTTCTTTTTAATAATATCTCTCTTCAATTTCACCATGAAAACCATAAAAAATTCAAGAATCTTTTCCCTCTCCCCCCCCCCCCCCATAATTTTTTTTCCATGTCAATAGAAATTATGTCAAATATTAAGATGGCAAATGATCTTTGTTTTTTTTTTTTTTTTTTTTTTTTTTTTTGAAGGAACTAATTCCGAACGATTGAAATGGGAGGAATCATTTTATTTTCTGAAATTTTTCTGAAAATATTATTTAATAAAATATTGTGTGCACTATCAATTGAAAGACACGATAATTTCAATTTCATATTGAAAATAATGAAAAAAAAAAAAAAAAAAAAAAAAAAAAACAGGAAATTTACTAATCCGTATCTTTTTCCTTTCGTTTTTTCTTTCCAGAAGAATTGAGCCACTGAGTTGTAACCATTGCAGAAATCTATATTATAAAGGCCAAACGTATCTGTGCGTAACGCATACGTCATTTTGCAAATGGCAACACTTTCCCATGCAATTTCGATTTTGCAATTTTCGCTATTGCAAATTTCACACTTCTGAACATCGCACATTTTAAATTTTTACATCGTTGTATAGAGAAAAAAATATACTTTTAAATGAAATTTGTTTGAAAGCTGTATCTCAATTTATTTTTGAGACATTAATTTTTTTATAGTTTTAGTATCAATTTTGAAATTGTGGCAACAGAATCATCCCATTTTTTCTTAAAATTGAGAAAAAAAAAATTAGAAATTAAAATGCGTATATTATGTTAAATATATCGTCTGTGATCATGTCAATTTGGAATAAATATTTTTTTTTTCACTCGCATTTATAGCAAACATAAGAGCCCCAATTGATAACTTCATCATAATAACGGATCTTTATTATAATTTACTTATTACATATGCAATTAAAGTTTAATTTTATTAATTTGAAGAACTGAGTTTTATAAAAATAGTATTTTGTTAATTTTAGCTTAAAATAATCTTTGTTTGAGTGCTAGACTGACCAATATAAGATGCATTTTTTATTCTGACAAATTTTGCTGATTTATTACTAATCAATGAAACAGTTTTTTCTTAAAAAATTTCTTTCGTCGAATTTCGACGGGTTCCACCTCGTAAAAATAAAATTAGAAAAAAAAAATAATATTTCGAAAACTAATTCAAATTGTAAAAACCTGATAATAGTTTTGAGATCTGCATATCCATATAGATTTTCGGTGTTAATTTCACCACATACAATATGAAAAATTGCTGTAAAACAAAATCAGTGATTTAAACAGTCGATTCATAAAATCGTTTCAAAATTCGTTTCATAAATTCATTTCATTATGATTCTATGTATATAGGGTAGATATTTTATGAGATAAAAGGATTTTTTCGTTTTTTAAACAAAAACTGATTTTCTCAAAAATTACTCTACGGAATTGCATGCTTTTAAATAACGTTATAGAAACATCAAAAACATAACTGGAAAGTTTTGTATAATTTTCTGTCTATACAAACACTGTGAAACAGTGGTAAAACATTTAGAAAAATAAAAATAATATTTTGTGGTTTGCCGAAAAATTATCATTTTCTTGTAAAAAATTTCCCATATTTGTCCGTTTATCATATATAAAAGTTGAAAGTTCGTGTTGGAGATAATATATAAATATTTACAAAAATTTGTGTATAATTTTTTAAAATTCATTTAGAGGCGTTATTGGGGGCGGAGCAACTAAACTTCACTCGAAGAATATTTGGAATAAACACTTGTATTTTAAATTCAAATGAAAGTATGGACATCATTCTATTCGCTGTCGATTACGCTTTAATTATAAATTTTGCTGTTTGTGTCGCAGATGACAATAGATAAGAAAATATTTTTTAAATAGAAACAAACTACTTTTTTCGATATTGAAACGTTACAACAGTGATCACAATCAATTTAAAAGAAATTGTTTTTCTCCAGTTTTAATAAAGAGTGATTATATTCAGTACTTTCAAGCTGTCCAACCAGCACCATGTTAAATGCTTATTATTATTATTATTATTTTAATCTAATTGTTAACTGCCAATTTCAAAAACCGTTTTTTTTTTTTTTTTTTTTTTTTTTTTTTTTTTTTTTTTTGTGGTGAATGCATAGATGTCTTGTACTAGTCGTAATCCGAATGTTGTTGTGGGTTGTTGTCTTTAATAAAATCTTCAGCTACAGAAACAAATTAAACACGGATGAAGAAACGGCATTATGTTTAATACCGACTGGCACGAAGTTATTAGTTGGGAATATTATATGTGAAAATGCAGAAAAGCGCAATAATACAAAAGTAATATAATAAAGCAATAAAATAATAATAATTGCAGAATATACTGCCTTTCTTAAGGGAGGTATTTACTCAAAACTGCAGGTTATCAATTTTGGATTGATTACAAATTGTTTACAAATTAAAGTAAGTTTTGATTGATTAGTTATAATTGTAAGACTGTCGAAAATTTTTTCTATGCTATTCAGAAATGAATACATACATATAGTGATTGAAGATGAAAATGATAATTAATTTCATTTTTCTTTATTTTCATTTTTTCTCTTTTTTCCCTTTTTTATATATATTGTCTTATATTATCTGAATATTTATTTTCATGTATAAAATAAAGTAATACTTTTTTACACACTATCAGCTGTTTAACCTCTTAAAAGTCACTGTTCTTGATAATGAGGCCTGAATCACAGAACCCGAATAAATATTTGCATATAAGCTCATAAATATATTCGAAAAGCATTGGCTTTGTCTTTACAATATTTTAATTTCTTGAGATAATTTTACTACTACTTAGAGTAATATTTATTTATTTTAAAAGCATTTTTATCTCATCAAAATTAAATAATACAAAATTAATGAAATATATATTTAAGTACAAAGCATCATCCAATGATGTCGGCTTCCTTTTTGTTTCTTTATTTACTAAAATTATGTTTGAAATTTCTCTAATATTTATCTTCAGACTGAACAATCATAGAAATATGCCTTTAAATAAAACAAAAATTGCAAGTAGTATACATCTTCAATGGAAGTTGTTTACTACTGGGTGTTTTTTCTTTAAAGTCGAGAAAGTAAAAAAATAGCCAACTAGATAGTATATAAGACCTGCCCATTTTGCTGAAAACCGCCGAAAAAGTGAAGTTGGATTCAGCTTCAAACCTTGAACCATTTCATTGGACCACGTGTGAGACAACGTGACGCAAACCCTGCCCAAATTAGCATTGAATAAACTGTTTTCTGTTCGGTGCATATGGCTCAACACATGGTCATTGTTTTGGTTCAGGGCTAGCATATTTGGTTAGAAAAACTTCGGCAAGGTTTCAGAGTCCTCTGGCGGGAGACTTCATACATTAATCTCAAGTAGATGGGGCTATAGATCTAGTGGGTCATGGTAAAATCCTGTAACAAAAGAACCACTGATCCAAATGACCTGAAATTTCACAAATGTGTTGCCAAAGCAATGGGAATTTTTTAGACGTTGTTCAAAGAAAAACATTAATAATAATAATTTTTAAATTCAAACCGCAAGAAAGTGCTGTATAAACAGTAATGTCGGGAGATGAGTTTGGGCACGACATACACACATTGGCGATTAAAAGCATGCATACTTCATATTCATATTCGACAGATATAATCGCAATGACTGTGCCATTAACGCTGAATATGGTAGACAGCACATTGAATATCTCTTGCGTTAGTTGCGTTGTTTTGTACGAATGCGAAGATGTCCGCAGTCCCTTTTTCCAATTACTGCATTCTGAAAAGTAATGGGCGGAACTTTGAGAAAAAGAAAACTTTATTATGCATAAAAATATGTAGAATGTAGTAACTCGCAAAAGGGACTGCGAACATTTTCGCAGAAACAGAACGAAATAAAACTGCGAAGTAAAGAGTTCGTACGGAACTGCGCAACTAACGCAAGAGATTTTCATCGTGCTGTCTACCGTGATCAGCTTCAAAGGCTCAGTCATTGCGAGGATATCTGTAGAGTAATGAGCACGAAGTATGCATGCTTCAAATTTTTATCGCCAATTTGCATGTATCGTCGTACGCAATTTAATCTTTTTACTTTACTGCATATACAATGTTATATGTCGATTTAATTTAAAGTTTTTTTAAACTACGCCTAAAAATTTCCAATTACTTTGGGCAAATATTTCTGAAATTTCTGATATTTGGAAAAGTGTTTATTTTGTTGTCGTGCTTTATTTTCACGACTTTTAAAAAAAGTAAAAAAAAAAAAAAAAAAAAAAAACCTGTTTAACACAAATTAGACGATATTTCAGCAATACAGGAGCACCTTTAGTTATAACTTCAATTATATAATATCCACACTTTATTACATTAATCTTCCACAATAAAAATTTGCAAAATTATTTACTCTTATTACCGTTTGTTAAAAATGGTGACAATGTTTGAATGAAAGTCCTAATATTACTATCGTTTAATTTTGATATCGAAAAATGAAGCTGTTAGTTTCAAAGCAATTTTTTTCTTTATTGTCTCCGACACAAAACATCATTTTTCGATATCGAAATAGTATCGAGAGCGTTGATAAACATGGCCTGTATCATCAATGAAATCAAAAATACATCACTTGACACACTGCTACTGACTTAGTTCCAAAAAGTCTTGAAATAAAATATTTAATTTTAATTAAAGTATTCTTAGCTAAAATTAAATAAAATGAAATAAAAGTACTCTAACTACTAGAATTTTTAAATAAAGGAAAGATATTTTTTCATACTTTAAGCTTAATCATTAGTTTACTCGCATAAATAGGACTGTATTTGTTATGAATTTATAGTTTATATACAGCATACAGGACTATAATATTTAGTTTTATGTAAACAATTCTTATAATAATAAAATAAAGTACCCTAACTAAAATTTTTAAATCAAGGAAAAATATTTTCTTTGTATACTTTAAGCTTACTTATTACTTTACTCACATAAATAGGAACGTATTTGTTGTGAATTTATAGTTTATACTCAGTATGTATGAACATAATATTTAATTTTAAGAAAACATTTCTTCTCTAAAATAAAATAAAATGAAGTACTCTAACTAAAATTTTTAAATAAAAGAAAGGTATTTTTATACTATAAGCTTAATTATTAGATTACTTGCATAAACAGGAAAGTATTTGTTATGATTTTATAGTTTATACACAGTATGCACGAATATAATATTTAATTTTATGTAGAAAATTCTTAACTAAAATAAAATAAAATAAATTACTCTAACTTAAATTTTTAAATAAAGGAAAGGTATTTTTTTAACTTTAAGCTTAATTAGTAGTTTACTTGCATAAATAGGAATTTATTTGTTATGAACTTATAGTTATATACAGTATGCCTGAATATAATGTTGAATTTTATAACAAATAACTCTTATCTAAAATAAAATGAAATAAAATGAAGTACTCTAACTAAAATTTTTAAATAAAGGAAAGGTATTTTTTTATATTTTAAGCTTAATTATTAGATTACTTGCATAAATAGAACTGTATTTCTTATGAATTTATAGTTTATACACAGTATGCATGAATATAATATTTAATTTTATGTAAACAATTATTATCTAAAAAAATAATAAAATAAAATAAAATTAAGCACTTTAACTAAAATTTTTAAATAAAGGAAACATTATTTTTTATACCTTAAGGTCAATTATTAGTTTATTTGCATAAATAAACGCACTGTATTTGTTCTGATTTTATAGTTTATACACAGCATGCACGAATACAAGATGTAATTTTATGTTAACAATTCTTATGTAAAATAAAATAAAATAAAGTACTCTAACAAAATCTTTTTAAATAAAGGAAAAGCGTTTTTTTTATACTTTAAGCTTAGTCATTCATTTACTAGCATAAATTGGAAAGTATTTGTTATGAATTTATAGTTTATACACAGTATGCACGAATGTAATATTTAATTTTAAGTAAACAATTCTTATGTAAAATAAAACAGAATAAAATGAAATAAAACAAAGCACTTTAACTAAATTTTTTAAATAAAAAATCGGTGTTTATTTTTATACTTTAAGCTTTACGTATTATTAATTTACTTGCATATATTGAAACGCATTTTTTATGAATTTTTAGTTTATACACAGTATGTTTGAATGTAACATTTAATTTTTTGTAAACAATTCATATCCAAAATAAAATAAAATAAAATAAAGTATAACTAAATTTTTTAATTAAGGAAAGATATTTTTTTTTATACTTTAAGCATAATTATTAGTTTACTTGCATAAATTGGATCGTATTTGTTATGAATTTACAGCTTATACACAGTGTGCACGAATATAACATTTAATTTTATGTAAACACTTCATATCAAAAATAAAATAAAATAAGTCACTCTAAGCAAAATTTTTAAATAAAGGAAAGGTATTTTTCTATACTTTAAGTCTAATTATTAATGTACTTGAATAAATAGGAATTTATTAGTTATAAATTTATAATTTATACACAGTATGCACGAGTATAATGTTTAATTTTTTGGAAACAATTCTTATCTAAAATAAAATAAAATAAAGTACTGTAACTAAAATTTTTAAATAAAGGAAAGTTACTTCTTTCATACTTTAAAATTAATTATTAGTTCACTTGCATAAATAAGAACGTATTTGTTGTGAAATTATAGTTTATACACAGTATACACGATTATCATATTTAATTTTATGTAAACAACTAACTCTTATCCAAAGAAAAAAAAATACTCTAACTTTTCTTGAAATAAGAGGCATTTTTTTTTTCAGTTTAAAATTATTTTTTAATTTACTTTCATAAATAAAAATACATTTGTTGTTAATTTATAGTTTATATGCATGAATATACTATTTAATTTTTTTCTAACAATTTTTATCTAAATAATTTTAACTAATGAACAATTTTTATCTAATAACCGTATTCTAAAAAAATTTTAAGGAAAGAAAAGGTATTTATTTTATACTTTAAGATTAATTTTTAGTTTACTCGTATGAATATGAATACACTTGTTCAGTTTTATGATTTATCACAGTATACACGAATATAATATTAAATTTTATGCAAAGTATTACTATCTATAAAGCAATACTCTAACTAAAATTTTAAGTAAAGAAAGGTAATTTTTTATACCCTAAAATTCATTTTTAATTTACTCGCATAAATAAAAATGCATTTTTAGGAACCAGGGCTAATCTCGCCTTCTTAATTTTTATAAATAAGTTTTTCATGCAAAATTATCAGATTTCATTAAAATTTTAGACATAGGATCATTCTGATGGGGGCACCTCCATGATTAGTTTTGGGATCTCATTGTCATTGGATAAGTATAAGAGGGGGTCTCGTCATCTGATAAAGGCTCTAAATTACGAGACCATCTTGCGAAGCCATTTGCAGCTCAAACAATAAGATGTACCTTTAATTAACAGGCGAAACAAAGTATGCTCAACGACAAGCAAGTACTGCAGAAATGATGGCACGCAAAGCAAAGTTTATTGCCGCTTCGAAGCAATTAGGCGGACGTCCGCCCCGATACCAGATATCTAACCCGTTAAGCTGAGATAACTCGGCAGGTAGGGGCCTGGTCATCGGTTAGAAAGAAAGAAAGTATAAGAGGGGGACGGGGGCTAACCTTCTCCTAAATTTACATAAATAAGTTTTTAATGCAGAATAATCAGATTTCTTTGAAATTTTAGGTATAGGATCATTTTGATGAGGCGTCTCCGTTATTAGTATTGGGTGTTCATTGATAAATGGGGGAATGGGGGTAACGTTTCCTCAATTTAGATTAATGGGTTTTTCACGTCAAATTTACCGATTTGCTTCACATTTTGGATATATGTTCATTCTGATAAGGCACTTTCCAGATTTATTTTGGGAATTCATTGGATAAGTATAAAGAGGGAAACGGAGGAACTATCTATCTTAATTTGAATAAATAGTTTCTTAAGCAGATAGTTTCAAGCCGATTTGCTTCAGTTTTAAGATACAATTTAGTAATAAGATGTTTCCGTGATTATTTGCTTTTCTTTAAAGTATAAAGAGAGAAAGGGCTATTACCCCTCCCCTCCTTAAATTAGAAAAATGTATTTTTATACCGAATTATCTGATTTGCTTTAAATTTTTGATATAGGTTCTTAATGATTAGGCGAATCTCTGAATAGTTTTGGAATTTTAGTGGTTAAGTATAAAGAAGGGAACGGGAAACAACTTGTTTTAAATTATATAAATGGATTTTTCTGCAGAATTATCCGACTTGCTTCGAGTTTTGGAAATAGGTTTATTATCTGATAAGGCCCTTTCCTGATTAGTTTTTTATGGGGTTTATTCAATGATTAAGTCTTAAGAAGGGAAATAGGGAGTTATTTGTTCTCTTAATTTGTTTTTCGAAAAGCATTATTCCTTGAAAATGTAAGGCTCTAATATACAGTTAGTGTACATAGCCTGTGTTCTCAATGCCATCAGTTTAACTAGGCAATATTTTTTTTAATTTTTAGTTTACTCGCATGAATACGAGTACACTTGTTATGTTTTATATTTATACACAGTATGCACAAATATAATCTTCTATTTTCTATAAGCAATTCTTATTTAAAAAGTTGTACTCGAACTAAAATTTCAAGGAAAGAAAAGGTATTTGTTTATATTTTAAGATTAGTTTTTAATTTTACTCCCATGAATATAAATATAATACTTATTTTTATAGTTTATACACAGTATGCATGAATATAATCTTTAATTTCATGTAAACTATTCTTATCTTAAAAATACAGCTTATGTAATTCAAATTTACAATTTTTATAACATTTAGTAATCTAAGATAGTTTCAGATAACATTAAGTGACTCCCACATCTTTTTTTCGCGAAGGTTCTTTTGCATATTAAATACAATTATGACACATCAATCTACTTGTAAATAATTACATTTAATGTTAATTATTTATAATGATAGAACAGATACACATTTGCTACATTTTCCGTTTTGAATATGCATTTAATTTACTTTTTAATTTGAAGCTTAATTAATGAAAATTTGTTAGTTTAATTAAAAGGAAACCGAATAAGAAGCGACACAAAGTTATTTTTTCATTAGAAAATTACTATCATTCGAAACAAGGCTGGCAAAAGAGGCCGTCAAAAATTGCTAGGATAATAGATTAACCTCTTCATTCAACCGTCTAATTACGATACTACTTAAAATTTTATAACCTGTAGGAACTGCAAGGTGTCACAAAAGTCTCTGACCCATTTTAAAATTCAATATAAAATGAAGCAAATGTCATTCGATAATCGATTTGGAATAAAAAGCTTCTCAAGATAAAAAGATTTTTCAAGCAAATGAAAATAATTAGTCACAACTTCTGATCACAGATACACTATATACAGTGTTGCAATTGGGCTACTAATTTTAAAATCTAATATCTTAATTCGCACCACTTTATTAAAACGATAAAATTTCGTTTGCTTTCTCCTTAATTAATATGTCATTAAATAAGGTGCATTTTACCATCTCAAAAAATTAGTGTCAATAAAGAATCTGAATTTTAAAAAAGTAGCCCATCTGGCAACACTGACTGTATGGCCAAAGAACTTGCGATGGCAACTTGCGATTTTAAACATTATCTTAAATATCTAGAAAAATACATGAGTAATTATCCTAAAACTCTCTGTGTTTAAATATAATAGTATAGGTCAAACATTTCCGCGAAGATTTTTTCCCAAAACTCGATAGGGGACCATCAACAAATTGAAAAAGAACGAATATCTTTAGGACCCTAACAAAACTAATGTAGCTAAAGCGCTCAAATTCTAGATTATGATTAAGTGAATTACTGTAATAAACTGTGTTCATTTTTATGTGGATAACATGCATACTCATAAGAAAATTAAGGGTTTTATAAAAACAGTCCCAAATTTTTCCAAGTTTTTTGCTTATAATTTGCAGAGTTCTTAATATAAAATAATGTTCTTTTCTGAAAATACGACAAACAACATTGTACACAATACCTTGTAATCAAAATTATAAACATTAAACATTTTTATAAAAAATGAGCAGGTTTACTAAATATTTTTTAGTGCACATGCGTCAACGATATCAAAATTTCATTTGCATATTGTGTTAGCTAAATGTATAGAGCAACTTTTGTAAAAGTCTCAAAAACGTAACTTCAAAATTCTGAAAGTGGTCTTCCATAGAATAATTTCAAAATCCGTTGTTCCCAAAATGAAGAAAAAAAATGAGGGGTTTTATCCAAATGTAATAGTACGTACCATATTGTGTATTTTATATTGACACTAATTAATGGGTATATGCATACAGCCCCTCATCTTTTTGCTTCATTTTGGGATTAATGGATTTTGAGCTTATTCCGTGGACGATCACTTTTATAATTTTCCAGCTAAGTTTCTGAGACTTTTATGAAAGTTGATCTATACATTTAGCTAACTCAATATGGAAAGTAAATTTTGATATCTTTGACGCATGCGCAATGAAAATTTAATATCTTTGACACATGCGCAATGAAAAATTATTTAGTAAATCTGCTCATTTTTATTACAATTTTTATTATTTTTTATTCTGATTACAGGGTATTGTTTACAATGTTGTTTGTCATATTTTCAGAAAAGAACATTATTTTATATTAAGAACTTTGCAAATTATAAGCAAAAAAACTTGAAAAAAATTTGGGACCGTTTTTATAAAAATCATGATTTCTCTACGAGTATGCATGCTATCCACATATAAATGAACACAGTTTCTTACAAAGAACCACTTAATCATGGTCTACAGTTTGAGCGATTTTGCTACATTAGTTTTGACAGGATTATCCAAAAGATATTTGTTCTTTTTCAATTCTTCGATGATTCCCTATGGAATTTCGATTTTTTTTTTTCACTGAAATGTATGACCTATACTATTTAAACGTCTGGAGATTCAGTAAAATTCCTCGAATATTTTTCTAGATGTTGAACAAAATGTCCAAAATTGCAAGTGGCCGGTCACCCTTGACCATATAGTGTATTACTTGTTTGTATGTTTTGTTAAAAATATACATTTTTTCGAATTTTCAGATTAGTTTTCACAGTATGAGAAAAAAATTACGACTAAACTGGAGAATAAGAATGGTAGACGTTATTTCTCATTCACAGTGTCAAAAGTAATCTGAAAATCTTAAAAAAATGGATGTTTGGAACCTCTAGGAAACATACGGGCAAATGATGCCATCCACAGAGTAGTAACAGAGCCTCAACTTGGCTTGAAAAGAGCGCCCTCAGTGGATCACTTAAAAACTAAACCATCGCGTTTTCGATTTTTATCCTCGTGATTTCTGTTTAACTGTTACCTTATTCTGCTTGGCGCTTCTTGCTGAATACTGATTTGATTATCTTTGCACATGTGCTTATGCTATTTGATCTTAGATTTCCGCTCTTATATTGATTCGTAATTATTACTGTTATTATTCTTGAATTTTCAAGTTTAAATTATTAGATCGTTATGTTACGAAGAGACACATGCATTGTTTGCAAGACGAATACGTCAATGTTATTTCATAATTCTTTCATAAATTTCAAAACAAGAAGCAGCAAGCCGTCACTGTATTTTTTTTCTTTATCATTTGTCGCCAAGTAAGCGATGTTTCGCCGAATTAGCAACCTCTCTTATGTTATGATCGTAGTTTCAGAGTGGTCCGCTCGTGTCGCTACTGTCTATGCGTAATCCCATGTTAAACAAGTTGCCATTACAGTGTATGAAAGTTGATTCTCTGTTCCGTACTCTGTGGATGCCATCTATGATGGAAGATTGGAACTAACTGTTTCATTTGCTTAAAGAAACCTTTTCATCGTGAGAAGCATTTTAGTCCAAACCGTATTCCTGTAAGACAATTACTTGATTTTATACTGAATTTTGAAACAAGTCATTTATTTTTTGGGCACCATGTATTAATTAAGAGTTTTTAGGAAGCGCAATATTTGTGATGTCTATTAAACACTTAAAAGAGGTACGTTAAAAGAGCTTTTAACAGCCATATTAGAAAAAAGTTGGTTAAGGGTGGATATAGTTCTCCATGTAAAGGGGGATGGATATTTTCCTTTCTTGAGGTTGGGGGGGGGGGGGTTGATTGGTTACATGAGCAATTTTTATACCTCATTTTTCCACAAATGATAATTGTTTTATAATTGATACATTAAAAAAAATTATTCATAGATGCATCAAATTTGTAGCTATGTTCACAGATGTGCATTTGCGATTTATAATTGGATAATATAAATAGAGCATAAATTTTTATTTGCTTATAAAAACAAACAGTTATATCAGAAAATTTCAAAACCGACATTTCTACCCTTAAGAAGTTACTTCAGTCATTTTAAAAGATACGCTCACTAATGATAATCCTATGGAAAATATTTTCAAAGATATCTCGTTTGCACTTCAGTATTTTTAAACAATTGTTTTTGCATTGGTTAGTTGAGATGAATTAGTATAAAGGGCTTTTTTGTTTTTCGCGTTTTCGGTTTTGTTTATAAATATTTTTAATTAGGCACTTTCATTTTCGGAATCGGTTTCAAAAGTGAAAGACTCCTCTTGAAAAAAATCTACAGTCAAATCGAAAAAGTAGAAAAAAGCAGATATAAAGATCAATCTCAGTTGTTCAATTAAAAAACTCATTTAAAAATATTTAAATGGAAACGAACAAGCTTAAAAAATTTCTTCTATAACATTAGCATTAGCAAGAGAGTTTGTCCAGGTGGCTGAATAAGCCGCTTGTGCAGTGACAGGAAGTCTTGCATACAGACCGGGGGGGGGGGATAGCAGCACATACAATCACTGAGCTCGACAATAATACGGAGAGCTTACTCTCTATTCTGATACATTGAATCCAGCGATCCGCCCATGAATGCAATGCCAAAGATTTTCCGACAAAAATCTTAGTACACTTAGTAGAATAGTATGGGGTTAGATATTTTCAAATTGAATTTTCTTTTGAAATTATGACGAAATTGCTATAATTTTCACTGATATATATTTTTTTATAAAAAATAATTCAAACTATTTTTTTTATAAAATTTTTTATAAAAAATATATTGATTTTACTTAAAATCATCGCAAATTTTTAAATTGATATTAGCTAAAAAGGAAATTTTAGTTAAACTCAACAAAAAATAATGTAACATTTGTTAAATATGGCTCACGAAAATATAAAAAAGATATAGAAATAACCAAAAAAAAAATAAAAAGGTTGCGAAAAAGTTTGAAAAAATGCTTGTAATAGTAAGAAAAATCTAGGACTCATTACTTGCGCGCATTGAAAAGTGTGATGCGGTCCCGGCAGAAAGAATATCGGCGAGTAGGCTCTCCGTATTGTATATGGAGCTCAGTGCAGACAATCACCTCATCGAGTTCACAGATGAAAATCTAGAATTAGTTAAATTTCGATTCGCATATTAAAACCCAATCGGTGTGCCAAGTCATATCTTGGTGGAAAACACCTAAAAAACCGATTTTAGCGGTTGACTCGTAGGTTTACCATTGTGCTTTCCTGCATCCGAAAGTATGCAAACATGGAGGATTGGAAGCAGGAAAACACAATGATAAGCCTATGAGTCAACCATTAAAATCACGTTTGTTGATGTTTTCCACCAAGATATGACTTCGCACACCGATTGCGTTATAACCCTTTCGGGTCCGAATTAATTTTCAGTTTTTCGAAAAAATTACTTTTACATTAATAACATTAATACTAATTATAAGAATAAATTATTTAATGTTAATGAATATTTTACTGTTTGAAAGATAACGAATGTTATTGTTTTGTGTAGTGTTCAATTAATATTTATTATGACAATAGGCGAAGGAAGAATTTTTGGAGATGTTTAGAACAGATTATTTTACAATAAGATTTAACTTATATTACAACTTTCTAATACTTTTTGTGCTTTATTATATGTAATTCTTTCAGGAAAGCAACTTTTATTTTAAATTTAAAGAGTAAAATATATGTTTAAAATAAAAGAATCGAAAACGGTGCAAAGAGAATTAAGGAAATAATAATTATTTTTATTATTACTAAATGTCTAATCGTAAATGAAGTCATATAGTAAATACATAGACATATACTAACATTGTTATTTTAAAAGTATTCCATAATAGCAAAAGTACTTCTTAAAACAAAATAATAATCCATTAACCCATTAACGCCCGAATTATTTTCTTCGCTAAAATTTAAATTTTGTATTTCCCACCAATTTTAAAAGGAAATTAACTTTTATCTAAATTTATCAAGGATTCTGTCTCGTGAAATAAGGTATACATTTTTCTTCTTCTTTACTGGTGGGAAAACCGCTTTCTTGCTGTTTTTGTAACCGTCCTCAAACGAGGACGCTGGGCGTTAATGGGTTAAAATACTGTTAATAGTACACCAGACCCGAAAGGGTTAATATGCGAATTCAGATTTAACTAATCGTAGATTTTCATCCATGAACTCTGTTAGGTGACTGTGTGTGATGCCACCTCCCGGTCTAATAGTCACCATAAGTGTTCTCAGTAACTACATGATCGAAAGATGAATAAAACTCACAATATTAACTCATGGGATAATGTATCTATAACAAGTCGAAAATCGTATGCCAAATATGCTAAATGAGGTGTGTTCGTACTACTTTTATGAATATTCAGATCTTGGTGCAATAGCTTTTGCACTCTTATGCAATAATGTAGAATCAGAAGTAAACTGAGAGACATAAATTTTACGCTGACACCGTTAAAAATTTTCAGAACTTTTATTCAAGATTAAATTTTCAAAAGGAATATTACAGTATTTTATCTACAAGGGAATTATAGACATCTCAAATATTGTACCTTAATGTTCCATAATATCCCAATTCGTCCTTCTTCGTTCTTCTCCGAAACAGATAACAATAGTTCTTTTTTGGCGTAATTTTTTTTCCCAACCACCTTCGTCGTTCCAAGGCCAAGCTCGCACTCTGATTGGTTATTGCTCTCGGCACTGTTTCCACGTAACTTGGCGATAATCATACTTGGCGTAGCGATAGACGCTTCCGTTGAGTTTGATTTCCTTCCGAACCGAGTACGAAGTAAACAGAGTTCAAAGTAAAGAGTTGTGTGTAAAAACTTTTAAAGAGTACAGCTTTCAGTAATACACGTTCCATCCAATCCAATGCTGCAAGAGAAAAGTTACTTTGTACTCGGTTCGGAAGGAAATCAAACTCCTCGACGAAGCATCTATCGCTACGCCAAGTGTGATTATCGCCAAGTTACACGAAAACAGTGCCAAGAGCAACAACCTATCAGAATGCGAGCTTGGGCTTGGAACGAAGAAGGTGGTTGGAAAAAAAAATTACGCTTCTTTTTGTCCTCTCTTTACTTCAGTTTTTAAGCGTCGCACAGTGGGGCAGGAAGCCTCCAAAGTTGGCAAAAAATAAAATTTACTTTGAACAAAAAAAGCACATCACGGATTCTTTTGTAGAAGAAAAGTAGTAAAATTTTAAACTTTTACATAAGCTAAATAGTAATTTATTAATTAATTTACAAACCTTTTTCAATATTTTTTTGTAGAAAAATGAGTTTAAAACAAGAATTTAAGATAGTTTTATACTAATTAGATATTTATAAATCATCCATAATATCGCATTAAAAAATGTAAACATAATTAGTAATTTTAATTATTCTCAAGCAAACCTTATAATGAATATTAGCGACTCGTTTTGAAGGATTGGATCAACCTTTCTCAGGCAAAATGTGTGTATTACTATAAAGACAGCAGAAGAAAAACTGTTTTTAGTGCTAACACACACTTTTTGTTTTCCTGTTTTTCAGATCTTAAACTCATACATGTCACGTACACTAACGAATATGTAGAACTAGAATTGTATAACCGTTTTACTCTTGATATTTTTGATCGTCCAGAACAAATTCAGACGGAATATGAAGATGGGCACGTTTGCTTTTCATTGACGCTTCTGTTTGTTTTTCAAATCGAGGAAATGAAAGCGATTTGCCAAGCCACTCTTTGTTAATTCTAAAGTATTTCCCTTGTTTCGCCAGGCTTTTGCTCATCGGAATTTATATTAAACTTTAAAACATTTAATCTTCTTTTCATTTAAACTACTTGTTCGTAGTTTCTCCGATTATGGAGCTCTTATACCATAAAATCACATTACTTTTCAAAAGTTTTTTGTTAAAACGTTCCATGATAGTCAGTTTCATTTAAATACATTGTTTTGTGATAAACAATGCATTAAAATTCGTATTTAACAAAGAAAATATTAATAATCATGTTTGGCACACCCGTACACTAACAAAAATTTAAGGATGATTAGCTATAAAAATGACCTTACAAGTAAAAAAGTGGCAAAAAGGAGCAAGATTTTCTGGCATATTTGTCCTTTTAAAACTCATACTTAGTAGAAAAAATTATAATTAACACTTAACTCGCCTTAACTCATAACTAAAACCTACAATGTTTGTAGACAGTGTTAATTTTTTTTTTTATAAATTTCACCACTATATATTCTAAGCGTACCTATGTATATCTATAAAAATCGTATTAAAACAAATTGAAAGTTAATGAATTATTGTTACATACTTGTAGTTAAAGGTTCCATAGTCAAAAAAAATTATTTTTTAATTATTATAGCGAAATTAACAAACGAATGTTGAAACAAAATTATTGATTTTTTTTTTTCACTTATTATCAAAGCACAATATGCAGTTTAACTTCTTTCTCTAGTGACGATCAAAATAACTTTGCGCAAATTTTAATACTAGGAAGATGTATACTGACATCTGCTCTATTAAAGTGACGTATGTCGGTAGTTCAAAATAAAATTTCATTTTTTCGATTTTTTGCCAGTTTTGAAGGCTTTTTGCCCCACTGTGCGTCGGCACTTAATCATGCCTTTCATCAAGCTGAGTCGCTAGATTGCCTTTATCACCGGAGCTGCAATATGGGACATAGAGCAGGCTGGCTCATAGGAGTAAGAATGTCGCACCTACAATAATGCATAAATGTAAAATTTATTGCGATTATATATACAGCAGACTCGTAATTTAGTGATCATTGGATGAGGTCCCGATCATTTTTCAATATTTATAGTGTTTTTCACAGCACGTTTTAACGACCTACAACTAATCTTGATTTAGTGGTCTCCGCAAAGCTGAGAAGTGTATTCAAACTTTCGAAGATGTGTAAAGAAAATCATCTAACAAAACTTTTCCTTTTTCTGGTATTTTTCAGAGATTGGTCAGCTCTATTGATTTAATGAAGTGGTCCGGGAGGGATGACATACCCACGGAGTCACAGAAATCCCTCCCGCAGAAAAGTGTCTGAATTCAACACTGGCTCTACCCCCTCCTCTGCTCTTTTTCATACACATTATAGAAAGGTCACTGAATCTAACAGCAACTTTGTTAAGTTACCTTTAAATTATTTTGACACAGTAACCTACCTGTAAATAATCATTTAAAATTGATTTACTTTAATAATAGAATGCATTTCCCACTCCAAGTAAAGTGTTTCATTATTTCTTTTTTAACTGAAACTCAAGATTAGTTAATGAATATTTATTAGCTTATTTAAAAGCAGAAAATTAAATAGCAAGCGATATAAAAATAACTTTGCGTTAGAAAATACCTGTCATTCTATACAAGGTCTGAAAAATAAAATAAAAATAAAAATAAAAATCTATCTCTTAAAAATAAGAAGGATAATGAATTTACCTCTACATGTAATTACTTAATTGTAACACGTTTCAAAATGTAATAAGTTGTGGGATGTATTACATTGACTTATATTTCTCAATTCATGATACTTAAATGGTATCGTGGGGAGTATTAAAAATTCGCTCAAATTAATAACATCAGTTAAGTTTTCACTAGTGACATGGTGCAGAGTCATATTAAAATTTGTGTGTTTATTTGATCGATGTTAAAATGTTGTATGTTCTTTATTATTCAGAATGTATTTAATAGCACTATACAACATGATTGAAAAGTGCTTATGAATTCTTTATAGAATTTGTTCCCCATTATCTAACTACATTTTTAATCAATCATTCGTAAATGCCTATGACTATTGGTTGCCATAAAGTAATAAAATATAAAAGTTGTATTGTTATTTATGTTTTGTTTTTGTTTGAAATTTACACACACACACATATAAATGTAAATATACTTACTTATTTGTTAAAAACATGTTTCTATACACGTATAATTAATAAATAAATATCTATATTTATATATATGTTAATATCTTTAAAAAATTGAACATTTTCATTTGTGTTTTTGGCTTAAAGTAGGAATATCAGAATTTGGTTTCATTTCGGCCAATCCTTAACCCCTTGGGGACGAGCGACACGTATACGTGCCGCAAATCCTCGTATTTTCACACCGATAAAATTATACTGTAAAATTTGTTTTATTTAATCGAAGCATTTTCTCGACTTAAGATGGAAAAAATTTCTGTTTTTTGAAATTGGCGAAAAAACTTTAGAAATTTTGTAAAAGTTTCTTGTCGCAAAGGGGTTAACTGGTTAATTCTTTTCCGTTCCATAAATAGAAAATAGCGGATTCACATGACAATTATTTGAATAAAATATTCGTAAAATTTAGTCTAAACAATTCCGCCCTTCAATAGTATGAAAATTTTCTTAGAAGTAATAGTGGTGTTAAAAAGCTTTAAATGATGCAATAAATAAATTCGTATTGCCCTAACGGCGTTCGGGCAAACCAGTTAAAGGGTTAATTTCTTTATAATTGAGCTTTCGAAATCGTACATCATAAAATTATTTTGCATTTTGAATACATTTCTGACACAGTAACCGACTTTTAAAAAATCATTTAAAATTCATTTATTTGCATAATACATGCACTTTACACTCCAAATAAGTGCTTCATTATTTAAGTTTTTTTTCTCGTTACGGAATTTCTAGATTCGGTCGCAGCGCCCAAAGCCCGCGACAAAAGCTACGCAATAGCTTAAATGTGCCCCCCTGGGGGGTGACACACAAGACAAGCATAATATGAATAAGCAGTTGCAGACCTTTCAAATCATGTGTCACATGACTGGTGTTGTAAAGAAATTAAAAATATGCCCCCCCCCTGGGGGGGTGACACACAAGACATCCATAATATGAATAAGCAGTTGCAGACCTTTCAAATGATGTGTCACACGACTGGTGTTGTAAAGAAATTAAAAATATGCCCCCCTGGGGGGTGACACACAAGACATCCATAATATGAATAAGCAGTTGCAGACCTTTCAAATAATGTGTCACACAACTGGTGTTGTAAAGTATTTAAAAATGTGCCCCCCCCTGGGAGGCAGAGTGGGGGGGGTGACACACAAGACATCCATAATATGAATAAGCAGTTACAGACCTTTCAAATGATGTGTCACACGCCTGGTGTTGTAAAAAAATTAAAATTGTGCCCCCCTGGGGGGCAGTGCGGAGGGGGACACACAAGACATCCATAGTAAGAAAAGGCAGTTTCAGACCTTACTAAAGATATGCAACACGAGTGCTGTTTATAAAAATTTAAAGGTTTCCCCTTTGGGTGGTGGGGGGAGGCAAAGTGGGGTGAGGCGCCCCAAACATGCATAATTGGAATGAGCAGTTACAGTTCTTTTAAACGATATGCCACACGATGGGTGTATATACAAATTTAGAAAATGCCCCCCTGGGGGGCGAGAGGGGGGATGGCGCACCGGACGCGCAAAATATGAATAAGCAGTTTAAGGCCTTTCCAAAGATATGTCATATGACGGGTGTTTACGAAATTTAGAAAAGTACCCCCCTGGGGTGGTGGAGGGCGCATCGAA
Source organism: Maratus speculifer (assembly GCA_964019185.1). Taxonomy (NCBI): domain Eukaryota; kingdom Metazoa; phylum Arthropoda; class Arachnida; order Araneae; family Salticidae; genus Maratus; species Maratus speculifer. Next base: position 61,870,734 of record OZ025300.1, read on the forward strand.
TGCGTAAAAAATTATAAATGGTCAATTTTTTCTAACAATATAGCACACGATGGGTGTCATCAACATTTAAAAAAAATTACGTCAGGCAAAATTTTGAAAGATATACCGGCGGGGGGAGGAGGCGCATTCACATGAATACTCGCAGTCAGTGTTCTCGCTGACATTGGACTAACGTTAGTAATTTGGCTAATTAAAAACAAAAAACATTCGCCAAATGAAAAAAGTATTAGCAAAGTAGATTCGCCGTGTAGCACTAAAGAAATTATCTTTAATCCTTTAATGTACCCCCTTTTTTCGGTGTGTTCTAAAATAACCTAAGTTTTTATAACTGCGATAACGATTTTACTAATCTAATTTCAATTATCCGCTACAAATATATTATATATATATATATATATGCATATGTATGAAAAACGAAAAAGAAAAGAAAGAAAGGCAAAAATTGAGCACTAGCAATTTGGTGAATATATTTGTTCGTTTACTCGCCAAATGGAAAAATTATTCGCAAGCGACAGCGAGAACGCTGGTCGCAGGGCTTTACGTGTCACACGAGTTCTCTCCCCCCCCCCCCTCCCGAAGAAGGGAAGGTTGTAACCTTCCCAAAAATATGCACCGAACACGTTTCAAATTTTATAAATAGTATTTGTCGAAGTTCCGAGCAAAAAAAAAAAAAAAAAAATACCGTGTCAATCTCTGCCGAAGTCTACCGAAGGATACCGTGCCGAAGTTTGCCGAACTGAAACGTCGATACCCGGAGTGATAGTTTTTTTCTCGTTACGGAATTTCTAGATTCGGTCGCCGTGCCCAAAGCCCGCGATAAAAGCTATGCAATAGCTTAAAAATCTATCTTTTAAAAATGAGAAGGATAATGAATTTAACTCTACATGTAATTACTTAGTTGTAACACGTTTCAAAATATCATGTGTTGTGGGATGTATTACATCGACGGTTTCTCAATTTGTGATACTAGAATGGTATCGTGGGACGCATATTAAAACTTGCGTGTTTATTTGATCGATGTTAAAATGTTATATGTTCTTTATTATTCAGAATGTATTTGACTAGCAAAAGTCATGTTTTGTTTGTATTCGCGAAGCATTATTTCATAACATAAATACACTGCTCAAAACAATTAAAGGATATTTGAAGTTTTATATAAAATAAAGATATAAACGAAATTTTTTTTTGCCGAAAATAGAAGAAGAGAATCACAAATGCAAATTTTTCTGGTTTTCAAACTGTGGAGTATGCAAATTTTGAGTTCGACGTCAAAAACGTCGCTTCAGCGGCAGAAATGAAATTTGACTTTTAACTGGATAAAAGAGAATGAAAACAAGGATGATCGACATTTAGTGATTGCTTTGTTTCGATGAGTACGATGTCTCAGCGAAGTCATTTGACAGATTCAGAAGCTTGGAGAATTGTTGGTAGGTTAGAAGGCGGCCAAACTCAAGCCGTAGTAGCGCAAGCCATTGGAGTGTCACAAAGTGTCATTTACAGGATCTGGAACCGTTTTTTGGAGAGTGGATGTGCAGGCCGAAGACCAGGGCAAAGTCGTAGACGGGCAACAACGTCCAATGAAGATCGGTATTTAGCGTTAACAGCTCGGAGACATCGAAACATGAACGCTACTCTTCTCCAACAACACCTTCGCTCGGCTACAGGCACCACGATTTCAACTCAGACTGTCCGAAACCGGCTCTATGCTGTAGGTCTGTATGCTCGCCGACCGATGGTATGTGTTAGATTAACATCAAGGCATCGTCGCGACCGCAGGGAGTGGGCAACCGAGCATGTCAACTGGAGGAGAAATGAATGGAGCAATATTCTGTTTTCTGACGAGTCCCGTTTTTCTGTGCATCCGGATAATAGGCGTATTTTCATCTGGAGGGACCGTGGCAGTAAGAATAATCCTGCGTTCGTGCACGAAAGTGTCAGATTTGGCGGTGGAGGAGTGTTGGTGTATGGTGGCATCTCCATTGATGGGCGCACTGACCTCTACAACATTCGAGATGGAGCTCTGACTGGTCGCCGATATAGGGATGAGATCCTCAGACCTATTGTAGTCCCTTACTCTGCAGCAATCGGAGATAACTTCATTTTAATGGACGATAACTACAGGCCACATCGTGCAAACCTGGTGGAGGATTTCCTTTTCGAGGAAGGAATCGTTCGAATGGAATGGCCAGCGTGTTCTCCAGACATGAATTCAATCGAGCACGTTTGGGACGCTCTAGGAAGACGAATTTCTGGCCGCCAACAACCCCCACAAACTCTCCAAGAACTGGAAAGAGCTCTTCTGGAAGAGTGGGGCAGAATACCCCAACTCGTCATTAATAGCCTCTGAGTCCATGCCTCAAAGGTGTTCAACGTTGCTTGCCGCCCGTGGAAACCATACCCCCTACTGAAAATGATTTTCTTTGAAGAAAACACCTTTTCTTATTATTTTTTCTCATATGCACAAATTGTGTTTTTTAACTTTTGTACACAAATGCGCAATAAAATGCATTTTTTTCTGCCAAACATGTGTAATTTATTCTCATATAACCTAGTATGTCTGTCGACCATGTATCAATCAGCTAAAAAGTTTCCCAGATACAAAATCCCCCTAAAACTGCAATATCCTTTAATTGTTTTGAGCACTGTATTTGAAAGTAACATAATTTTTTACATTATTTTTTCATCTTTATTAAGCAAAAACATTAGTTTATGTTTTGGTGCATTTTAATTTTAGAAATGTAAATTTAACCAAATAATTAAGAATTTCCTCGGAATTTTTTATTTGTGATGACAATTAATTTTACTTGTTTAGAATTCGTTTGCTGCCAATTTACGAAAAAAAAAAAATCATAATTGAATTCTTTTAAAAAGCGTAAGTATCATATTAAAAATGAGAAGGGTAATAAATTTACTTCTTCATGTAATTACTTAATTGCAACACGTTTCAAAATGTTAAGAGAAGTGGGATGTATTATTACATTGAGTGCTACAGAATTCCTGATACTTAAATGGTGTCGTGGGAAGTACTAAAAATGCGCTAAAATTAATAACATCAATTAAGTTTTCACTAGTGACATGGTGCAGAGTCATATTAAAATTTGTGTGTTTATTTGATTGATGTTTAAATGCTGTATGTTCTTTATTATTCAGAGTGTATTTAATAACACTATCCAACGTGATTGGAAAGTACTTATGAATTCATTATTGAATTTGTTCTCTATAATCTAACTATATTGTTAATCAATCATTGATAAATGCCTATGACTATTAGAAGTCATAAAGTAATAAAAGTAATAAAATATGAAAACTGTATTGTTATTTATGTTTTGTTTTTGTTTGAAACTTAAACACACACATACAAATGTAAATATGCTTACTTGTTTGTTAAAAATGCGTTTCTATACACGTGTAATTGATAAATAAATATCTGCATTTATATATGAAACTAGCTGCACCCGTCGAAACTCAACGGAAAAGAATATATATTAGGTATGATATATATCTATCTTATATAGACAGTAAAATACTGAGCGAAATAAACAATTGTTACCTCTTAAAATAGGGATAAGATAGCTTTTCATGATGAAGATGTACAAACTTCAGAAAATAACAAAAAATAAGGAAAACAACTCATAAATTACTATGTTGGACTTAACTTCAGCTACAATTCTTTTTTTAATGCGGTTTCTAAACCTTAAATATTATTTAAATGCCAAATTATTTAGGAAGTTAATATTATACCCCAGAAGACGAATTCAAAAATATCTGCTTAGTTTATTTTTTCTTCGTTTAAATATCGCTTGATAACTGTACAATAATTATAATATCAATGAAACATTTTAATTATAATAGAAACAGGGACTTACTAAACTGCTTAACCAACCCACTACACATTTACAGCACTTGCAATAAATTTAATTTATTTATTGGTTTGTATCCTCCATGAACTTGTAAAAATTAATTTTATTGTTATGGCAAAAAAAAAAAAAAAAAAAAAAAAAAACGATATCTCTGTTATTAAAAAGAATAAAATGTTTGTATTTGTTGCTGAAATGCAGATTTTTTTTTTTTTTTTTTTTTAAATAACTTAATACAATGAAATGATTTTAATTATTTTTTGATATTATGCAAGATAGAAATATAGTAATACCGGCATATCGCAGGTTTTATTCTTTTTTTTTCTAATATGACATCATTTACACCTTCAGAAATACTCATCTTTTCTTAAATAAAAACGTGATTTATGCAGTTATTTAAGAATTCTTTAGTTTTTCATAAAATATTCATTATAATTAAATAGAAATGGCGCAGTTTATAGAAATATTTTCATTTGAGCACACCATGGACATTCATAGAAGATTCATACATTAATAGAAACATTTTCATTTGAGCACACCATGGACATTAATAGAAGTTCACTTTATTTAGATGCAGGAATTAAAGTCAGTGAATATGACATCATCACTGACACAGCTATAACAATGTATATTATATTCATGGAACAAATTTATCTGGTTTCTGTATGACGACATTTTCTCCATCGACACAATTTCGCTTTAGATAGCATATTTTATTAAAGTTTACCTTCTGTTATTTTACTTACATAATCTATATTAATAAAATAACAAATCGCTCTGTCTGTGTGTGTGTGTGTGTGTGTGTCTGCGATAGTTAGCGAAAACTACGGTACGTACAAAGCTCAAAATTTTTATGAAAGTAGCCCAATATCTCTCCTGATGCACCTGATGCTCAGAATTTCAAAATTCTATTTATTAACTGAGTAATTAATTAAATTCCAAACCTCACTCTCATAAAAAATCGCTTTTTTTTAACTTTTTTCCTTTTCATTCTCTTATGGTTGGTTGGTTGCATAAAATTTTCTGCAGAAATAATTTAAAAGACTGGAACTGACCTTTAAAATTCATAGACTGGCAAACTGTCAGTTTAAATGAGGATTTTTTTTATTACAGCTGCTGTATGCCATGGAGGAAAAAGATAGGTGATGGCGAAGTAAACGGAAAAAAAGGTTTGCAATTTGAAACCATTTATCGCTGAAATTTTAATGCCTCAAAATAAAGCACGAGGAAGGAATTTTGTATTAATAAGACGGATTGGAAGAAATGAATTACAGCTGAAGCATATTTTACGAAGAAATAGCAACTTTTTTAAATGGTTTTTTCTATTATATATTATTTATTAAAATAAATATTTGCTTTTAAAATAATTGAAATTGGAAAATTAAAAATAATTAAATGGCAAAACAAAATAAAAAAAATATTGAAAACATATGATTTGAAGTAAAAAATTGTATTACTAAAAGTTTTCTCTTTTTTTTCAGAAATATTTAATACTTTATAACGTAGATGAAAAATGTTTATGATTTAACAACATATTAATTCGCGTTTGAAATGAAATAGACGCCCTCTCGCGGACAAAGTCTGAAACGAAATAGAACTGATATCTTCCGCTGAAATCAGTGTTTAAAAGACCGATAAATAAATAAACAGTTCTATAATAAATAAATAAACAGTCCTATAACGCATGCAACGTTGGGTTCTTTGCATTAAAATTATCTAAAATCAAAATTTTATACACAAAGTTTAGATCTATAATATAAAAAAGTACATTTGACTTACTCATGGTAAAATAATATGACAGCAACACAATGCTTGCATGATTGATTAATGAATCAATAATTGCTTCAGCTTCTCTAAAGCAATTACTAGATTTTCCAGCATCTAGAAATTCTAAAATTGTCGATATTTGTAATTTATCTCCCATAATTAAATAAAAAAGATAAAAAACTGCACTTTAAATAGCTCTTTAAACGGGTTTCGCTATGCTACAGAATGGAACAAACAGCATACGTAAACAAACGATTATCAGGTCTATACAACGCCACCTTTCGGTCATTACAAACGCGAATAATTCCATGTCAATATATAAAATATAGTGATGAAAAGATTCTTTTAAAATCATGCATGAACACTTAAATAATAATATTAATCTAAAATCAAGATTTCAGAGTGCAGACGATTTTAAGACATTAACGAAAGAATGTTGATTTTTCAAGCAAAGTGTACAATGATGCTTCTATATTGATATTTCAAAGTCATATGATAAAAATAATCAAATAATTCTTGCCTATGATTAATCTAATTGTATCTTTCATGCATTCTGATCGTGTATTACAGGCAATAATGGCACAAAACGTTATTTTTTAAACGAAATTTTAGTCATCTATTCAATAACAGTTTAAAAGGTAAAAAACAAAGACAAAGAAATACTGGTTTAAATCAGTTTGAATTGATCGGAGTTTCAAAGGACATGGTTGGTGCTTATTTGGACTTAATGTAGCTGATTTTAGAGTTACATTTTTCGTCACCCCAAAACATTATACTGCCACTCTATTAATTTCTTTTTACTATATGGTTTTACGCATATTTTTGGCATTTCGAACATTAGAATGAGAGTCATTAGCTGTGTTGCTGTAAAAAACATTACACAGCACTTTTCTATGAGTTTATTTTTTTAATCATTGATTAAATTTAAATATGTTCTATTCAATTTAAAATTGTAATATGGCTTTAATTTGTTTTTAAAACAAAAATAAAATAGCTGTTTGGCGTACAATTGTTTGTATCCGCAAACGATTCATTCACCATAATAAATTATCAAATAGCGAAATAAATTATCTATCAGAAATAGCCATAAAAATAATAGTAGCAAAACTGATTATAAACTTAATGATTAGACTAATTTAAACATAACCCGATCCCAAACAGAAAAAAACAGACCACACTCCGATCCGTGATACACAAAATTTCCATGAGTATAAACCCGACCCTGACCTATAAATTATGTTTGGAAAAAACTATGGATTTGATAACTGACCCGAAAAAATCTGAATCCCGCAAAAATGTTTAAGTGAAGCATAACCCGACTCAAACAAGGAAAAATAATTTTCTTGGGTATGAAACCTGACCCGAACCTAAATATTTTCTTGAAAAAAACCCGAAATATCACTCGAACGAAATCTGAAACCGAAAAAAATATTCCAGAGAACTATAACCCGATCCCAGCAAGACAAAATACTTTCCTTGGTCATAAACCCGACTCAAACCTAAAAAACTCCGTTTGAAAAATCCTGAACTTTGACCCAAACCACATCTAAATCTGACCAAAGTATTCGAAAGAACTATAACCGGATTCGAGTAACACAAAATAATTTCCGTGGACATGAACCCGATACGAACCTAAAACTCCCATTCAAAAAATACCTGAAATTTGAATCGAACCAAATCTGAGTCTGACAAAACTATTTCAAAGAAACGCAACCGGATCCAAACAAGACAAAATATTTCCATGGACATGAACACAATCCGAACCCAAAAAAATTCTTTGAAAAAATCGCGAACTGAACGAAATCTGAACTTGGCAAAAATATTCCAGTGAAGCATGTCCTTATTCGAACAAGACAGAATTATTTCCGTGAACATGCAAAAAGACCCCAACCCAGCAGTTATATTTGAAGAAAAAACCCGAAATCTGAATTGAACCAAATCTGGACCTGACAAAAATATTCCAAAGAACTATAACCCAATCCAAGCAAGACGAAATAATTTCTATGGACATAAACCCAATTTCAACCTAAAAAATTCGATTTGAAAAAAACTGAAATTTGACCCAAACCACATCTATTTCCACCAAAATATTCGAAAGAATAATATCTGGATTCGAGTATGACAAAATAATTTCCATGGACATGAACGAGATCCGAACCTAAAAATTCTATTTGAAAAAATACCTGAAATTTGAATCGAACCAAATCAGAACAAAATATTCCAAAGAATCGTAACCGGATCTGAATAAGACAAAAAATTTCCATTCACATGAACCGAATCTGAACCTAAAAATTTCTTTGAAAAAATCACGAAATCTAAACTGAACCAAATCTGAATTTGAAAAAAATATTCCAGTGAAGCATGTTCTTATTCGAACAAGGCAGCATAATTTCCGTTAACACGCAAGAAAAACCGAACCCAAAAATTCAATTTGAAGAAAAAGCCGAAATCTGAATTGAAACAAATCTGTTCCCGACAAAAATATTCCAAAGAACCATAACTGTATCCGAACAAGGCAAAATAATTTCCATGGACATGAATACGACCCGAACATTAAAACTCAATATAAAAAAAACCTAAAATCTGAACCGAACGAAATCTGAACCCGACAAAAATGTTCTAATGATTCATAGCCAGATCCGAACAAGACAAAATAATTTCCATGGACATGAAACCAATATATGCTTTGGTAACATTTAGGTTGCAATTACATTACGGTAAGTCTTTGATTATATTTAATTTCCCGTTAGGTTACAGTTAGGTCACGGTTAAGTTAAAGTTAGGTTAAAGTTAAATTGCATTTATGTTATGGTTAGAATAAGGATATGTTACAATAAAGTGAAGGCTAGGTTACATTTATGTTATATTTAATTTACGGTAAGGTACTGTTAAGTCAAAGTTAGATTATAGGCAGGTTATGGTTACGGTACAAAAGTTTACGGGTAGGAATATATCCATAGAGTGAGCATTACGCATGATTTGATTAAAAATAACACTTACTTTTGTTAAATGGCTCTGAAATTATAATACTACATACCAACATTTTAGCTACCAGCGAGTATCGATTTCATTCATGGTATAGTCGGATTTAAGAGTGATATAATTAGTTTGAAATTCAAAATATTTCACTTGGGATTTCTATGTGAAAAAAAAAAAATAATTAGTTACATGACTTAACAGTGATTTTTGATAAATATCAACACTTTAACACAAAAATCACGCAGTCATTGGATACATATTCCCTCCCGCGTTTCTCATCGTTCATTTTGAGTATTTTTAGAGCTTAACAATAGCTGTTTTTTAAACCGATTTTTCACACAGTCAGTGGCCACGTATTTTAGACAATGCATTTCTGCATGTTTCGAGTTAATGATAAAATCATACAAATTTCAAGTTCGTTTAATATTGTTAATACGGACCCGGGCAACGCCGGGCGGGTCAGCTAGTACTTAATAATATTACTCAGCAAATAATCTGTGTTTTGCAGGGAGTAACTATGAGCAATCATTTTATTATGATTAAATTTAACTAAAACCTTTATTTTATTTTATTTTATTTTATTTATTTATTTATTTTATTATTATTATTATTATTATTATTATTATTATTATTATTATTATTATTATTATTATTATTATTATTATTATTATTATTATTATTATTATTATTATTATTTTGAAATGCGATTATACATTCAACGATGAGATCAATCTCCTGATTGGTGGAAAATAATGAAACAAAATAAATTTTGAGAAAACCTTAACCTGTTGCCACTGTTTTAAAGAAATATCATGGAAAAGCTTTTAAAATTAAAAATAAAATATAAAAATTGAAATAAATTAAAAATTAGCCAGAATGGGCACATCTACAGATAAACAGCTTTCATTAAAAAAAATAATTATCAAAATCAGGACAGTAGAAAGCTCAGGGGTGATGTCCAAAAAAACAGCCAGGTGTTTTAAATATATAAATGATATCTTTATAAAAATGAACATTTTCGTTATCGTTTTTGGTTTAAAGCATAGGTTCCCAACCTTTTATGGACAACCGCCCACCTTAAAAGAAAAAATAATTCCAACGCCCCCCTCTTCCATAATAGTTAATTATACCATTTAAAAGATTGTTGCATATTATCTACACCTATTTTTTTGTCTACATATTAAGAAACACAAGGCAAACATTATAATTAAAATTACAATCAAACGTAATAAAAAGCTATTCAGTAAAAATTAAAAAAATAAACACAAAATAAAATAAATTTGCTAAAAAGTGCATTTAATACATTAAAGATGTCATATATCTAAAAGTGTAGTTTTAAAAGCTTAAAACTTCAAATATTATACGCCAAGCGCTTTTGATCAGAACTTCATCTTTCTCAAAGGTTGCTTTGTTTATGTACTGAAGTTCCTTTTCGTTCTCCAACGTAACTCGTACGTAAACAAAACTGCCCATAGGATTATCAAGTTTTGATCAAAAGCACAATATTTGAAATATTTAACATCTTTTAGATTTTCAACATTTTTAATGCATTAAATGTTTCGCAAACAATAATGTGCATAAACAGAAAATCAATAAGAAATTAATAAAAGTAATGACATGAACATAAAATCAATAAAAATAAAAATATTAATGAGATGGTGCGGCTGATGAAATTTTATCAATTTGTTCATGTCAGGTTCCAATTTTATTAACAGCAGTCGTAAATTGCCACGTTCAGTGACGTGCAGTCAATTTCTTTTCTTAGCTAATGAATTAGATATCGCACTGAATCCACACTTCGCTAAAAAAGATTACGAAAAAGCAATTAAAAATTTGTGTACTTTTGCTCACAACACATGTTAAAGAGCTGGTATAGATTTCTAAAGCCAGAACTCTTGGTACATACTTCAAAATTTTGCTTTTAATTCATCATTAGTTGCAAGGGCGGCGCCAGAATTTGCCCGACGTGGGGGCACTGTATCCCCGACAGGGGGGCCAAGTTCATAACATATATTAGAGGTCCCCGCGTGCTGGGCCAGGTGCTAAAAATTGCGTGGGCAAAAATTTCAAGGACCCAGTTCGTACAAAATAAATTAACGTTCCGGTCGGCGTAAAATTTAAAAAGTTTGCCTGCTTATATGGTCTAGCAAGTATTATATATATTAGCTCCTTCCCCCTCCCCCCAACAAAAGTTAAAATCTCGACCCGACTTGACTCTATTTCTACAAAACATGAATTTTTACTTCGATATGGTTATAAACTGTTTTACACGAAGAGTTCTGATCAAAAAGAATTAATCTTTTTTTTAAAACTATTTGGAAAATAGTTGTTGATCTCGGTGGAGAACTGGAAAATCTGAAGCAGATCTGAATCTTTTTATTGGTTGAATTCCGGAACTTATTTTATTTTATTCGTTTTGTGATTGGTCCATATTTAATGCCCAAAAATGGAATACTTCTGTTGACACGGTGACAAAAAAAGTAATAAAAACTTTAAAAATATTAATAATTTGAAAACAAATTGTGATAAAGTTTGCAAACAAATTTCATTTAAATGAGCATTTTTTTCTCTACGTCACTGTGTAAAAATTTAAAATGTGCGATATTTAGAAGTTTAAAAATTCGCAGTTCCGAAAATTGTAAAACTGAAATTTCATTTAAACCTTGTTTATGTTGGGCCTAGGAATATTAATGTTTAATCCATGTCGTACGTAATATATGAGGCGTAATAATCGGTGCTCTACTGTATGTATTACTGAATGCAAAAATACAAATGAAAAACTTACATATTTTTTTTTTTAAAGATAAATTATAATTATCAACAAAATTACGAATTCTGCGTATAAAGAAGTTTTAAAATTAAAGCACTCAGGTAAAAATATCAAATTACATACAAATGCAAAAAAATAAGAAATCATTTGAACTTACTCGTATGAAAAACTTGAAACTTTTTATGTACTGCAGAAAAATATTATAGTTCACACATTCGTAAAAAGATTGAACTCATAAAGTATTTATAATTAGTAGAAATAATAATTCAAATGCAAAATTTGCAAAGTCATAAATTTCATTGTTTTATAGTCAGATTCGTTCTTAAAAAGGTCATTGTAGCATTGTTCTTACGGTTACTGTATGATTAATTATATAATTTTTGTAAAAAAAAAAAGCATTAAATAGATGATTTGGATATTTTTAAATAAAAATACTAAATTAGGAAAAAAAAAATTAACTCCTTATATCCGTGGTCAATGGACAAATGTCGATGATAATAGGGTACTGCACCTTATGTAACTCTGAAACATCCTTCAAGCCTATCAGAGCAGATGTTTTTCTAGTAATTCCCACAGCAACATTGAGATATATAAAGGTTCTTTTTACAACCAATCAGCAAGAATACGTTTTCTAAAGCTAAACAACATATTCATAGATCTCTTTATCATTCCAGCAATCGAAAAGTTTGTTTTATATTGACTTGCAGAACAGAATTTGAAAACTACTCAAAACAGATAGGCATGCATTTCCTTTTGATGAACCACAGCTGTTCTTTGCAGTTTAAACATCGTTAGATTGAAATCTAAATAAGAATACAAGTATAAAGAAACAACATACTTGGCTAGAACAAAACCTGTATAAACTGAAATTTCTTTCACATCCTTTTTCGTTAAATCTGAACACGTTGCTGTACTAAATACTAATTTCCTTGAAATGAATGTGAAAGTAATTAATCGAATTAGAATTTTTGAAATATGTAAATTTTAAGAGTTTATAAGTACCGCGTTTTACTTTTTTCATCATTTTCTAATTTAGTCATTTTTGAGAAAATGTAATTATTTTATAAACTCTCAAAAAACATTTCGCAAAAAATAAAACATACAGGCAGTAAGTTGCTGGAACGCACGTGTGGTTGGAACGGATTTTTCTATTACCTGAAGAATTTTCTGTTTTTTGATTGTAGAATTTTTTAAAAAATTGAGATTTGGTTCATGAATTTTTCATATCTTGAGAGAAAATAGAGATAAGTAAAAAATCAGTTTATAATAGAAAAACCTAGTACACAGCGTTGTTGCACAGTTAATTAAACAATCCTTTAATTAAAAAAATGCATCTGTAGATATTGGAGGATTTCAGATAGTTTTAGCATTAAATTAATTAATTTTCTTTATTTTCAAAAAAATGTTCAAATTAAAGTAGACTTTTTTATCTATAGAAATAATAATAAAAACAATGGGTAAAACATATCTTCAATTTCTATTTTGTTTTAAAGTGTATATTGATCAAATGCACAAAGTGTGATGTTCCAAATTTTCATAAGATCAAAATTTAAATCTGAAACAAAAACTTTAATACAAAATTTCCAAGAGAAATGTAAATGAAGTGAAAAATTGTAAAATAGTTGGGAATCTAAAAGTGAATTATTTTAATATCAGCGAAAAGCGACCTGCAATTATAAATACAAGGTAGAACCCGTCAAATTTTGACGAAAGAAAATGTTTAAGGAGGAACTGTTTCATTAACTTATAATAAACCTACAAAATTAGTTATAGTAAAAAGTGCATTTTATATTGGTATGTCTAACTCTTATGAACAAACGATATTTATCGTCAAATCAACAAAATACTATTTCTATAAAACACAGTTGTAGAAATTGTTAAAATTAAACTTTAATCGTATATGTAAGCAGTAAAAAATAATAAAGATATGTTTTTATGATAAAGTTATCAATTAAGGTTCTTATGCTAGTATTCCAAAATGATAAAAAGCAAAATTTATTCAACTTTGACTCTAACATAGATTTTTTTTTCGTGAAATCTAAACCCGGCATCATTTTCACTCTATGAAAATTTACAAATGTACATTTCACATCTATATTCACTTTTTAAAAAAAATGGCATTTTAATTTGATAATTTTGATTAAAAACTTGAAGTGTCAATGCTATTAGCTGAAATAGATATTAAACTGCTGATTTCTTTTACGTGTAAATCAAATTTTGTAAATGAAGTCAAAATTCACCGGGTTTTATAACAGAAGATATTTAAATTTCTATTTTTTCCCTTTTAATAAGAAAATGGCAACATAAAGATACAGCACTCAATTTTTTCCCCTTTTTCCTTTGCTTTAAATAGAAATGGAGTATTCCTGTTTCCACGATTAGTAAAGAGATATTAAAAGCTACAAAAAAATTAATATTTCAAAAACAAATTAAGATAAACCTTTCAAACAAATTTCATTTAGAAGTAAATTTTTTTCCCTACACGATGGTGTAAAAATTGAAAATGTGCAACATTAAGAAGTTTAAAAACTTTTAGTAGCAAAAATTACAATACCGAAATTCATTTAAAATTTAAAAGTGTTGCCATGCGCAAAATGACGTATGCGTTACGCACAGATACGTTTGGCCTTTATAATATAGATATCGCTGATTCGAACTGCGGGTTATGCAGGAGATCTAGCTGCGGGTTAGAGGTCTGCAAGGACCAAAATTCCCCGTCTCAACATTGCCGAAGCATTCCTTTGATTTTCATCTTTTCTATTATTTTAATTAATTTCTGCCTTTTGACATAAGATTTTTTTTTTAAATTTTGATCTTAGATTTCTGATTTTTACATATTTTTAGATAAAAGGGATTTAAATTCCGTTTCTAATACGAATAGTACTAAGCAACACAGATGCCAGAATACCCATGTAATTTGACGAACATGCTGCTTTAAGTGTGAGTATTTCAGGTATTTGGTGTTTTTTCTGTATTTTTTGCGGGAGGTGGAGTAGAAATGGCAAAATTAAAGTGCAATTTTTTCTGTTTTTACGGAGTCTAATCAATGGGGGGGGGAGGGGATAGTTCAATTCACGGATTGTTTACCGAGCACGGAATCCTCCGCGGAATGGGTTATACCCGACCTGAGCTAATTAATTATATATCCATTCAATCTGAACCAGTTTTTAAAAAATAGATAACCCGAACTTGACAAAACTTCGATCTAAAATCAATAGTATTCATTCCGAACGCAATCCCAAATCCGTATGAAAAAACAAAATTCCATCTTGTAAAGCAATAATGGAAAAGTAGTCTAGTATCAATTATATTTTTTATGTAGAAAAATCGATATATCTGTATATTGACTCATTGACACTCAAATAATATAATTTTTCATTTTAAAATATATTTTGGGGATACTTTTGAGGAATCTGACAGAATCGAGCCCATACGCTAAAACAATTAAAATTACCCGACTCGAAAAATAGAAGTCAATCCTAAACTCTCCAAAAAAAAATTAACTTTAGCCAGGTCCGACTAAAATCGCTAGTCGAGTTGAGTTTAATTTTCCGAGGAGTGCAGGATCGGGTTTCTACCCGAAACCCGATTTAAGCTCGACATCTCTACATTTCGACCTGAACCCGAAATATTTCAACCCAACCAAACCCTAATTGTAACTGATGAAAAAATATATCCATGCTGTAATGCAGTTATGTAAGAATATGTTTACAATTATATATTCAATAACAATTTTAGATTTTAAGTAAAAAAATCAGTATACATAAATTCATTGACATTCAAATACAGTTTTTCATCTTAAAACAAGTTTTGTAAATTCTTTTGAGAGATCGATTCATCTCGAATCAAGAACCATAAGTATCAACATCCAACCCGAACCTGAAACAATTAAAGTTAACCCGACTGGAATCCGACACTCAACGACAAAAATTTAGGCTCAACCCGATCCGGTCCAGACTGCGAGTCATGTCAGGTGCAGTTTTCCCGACACGATGAAGCACTACTTGTTATCCAAGACAACCCCGACAAAATAATTTTCGTTTTCATATTTTAACTGAACTAAAAATTCTTCATTACCAAGCCGATCGTAAATCCAAAATAAGCGAAAACTGATCCACAAATTTAATGTAATTGAAAAAAAAAGTATAAAATTAATTTTTAGTATAAATTTTATCTTTTTGATGAAAAATAAACATGTATAGAGTCATTCATGCATCATCTTATGCTGTCATCCATGTAGATTTTTATTTTAAAAATTCAGATTTTTCTCGACAATTCGGGTTCATCTAAACTCAAATTGCAAGAATCAAACTTAAGTCAGAAACCGATGTACAAAAAAGAATTAGTTTAGTCAATCCGACTTTCAAAAAAAAAAAAAAAGCTTCATATTTCGACCCAACTTGAATGGGCTGAAATTCAAAAGTCAAAATATTTTCCCCGACGAAATTGAATTTTGACCCCGATGGGGGGGGGGGCAGGTATGCCCGACGGGGGGGCACATGCCCCCACGGACCCCCCTCTGGCGCCGCCCTTGATTAGTTGTGAGTTTTATGAGTTTCTCTTCTAAATTTGATGATTCTGCTATATCTGCATTTGCGAAAGGATATAAAACCCAACTCAGTATTTTCTTGTTTAAAATGTCCTGAAATCACTCGATAAAATTAGTATGAAGAGCGTCCAAGTATTGTCAGTATGTTGGTAAATCTTCCTGTTTTGTAGAGACTGCTGCTAATGTAGAAAAAATGGCTGTATTTACCTCTACCTAGTTTTTTCTTGAACATAACAAGTTTACTCATTAAAGCAGCGATGACATTTTTTGTTTCAGTTAAATTTAATTCATCACTCTGCAATTGTAAATTGATTTCATTGAATATTCTAAATAGGTCTGTCAAATAAACAATGTAATTTTTGAATGTTATCTGTTTTTCGCGCAATTTTCCATCTCTGTTTTCAAGAGTTCTGAGTCAAATAGATTAAAAAAAAAAAAGATTCAGACAAATACCTTTCGAGAGCCAACGAACTTCTGTGTGCAAGAGCAAGTGATTATAATCTTTGTCATTTTCATTTCAAAGTTGGCTAAATAATTTGTCATACAAAGAATTGCTTCTAATCTTTTCACTAATAACGTAATAAAGTGACATATGCAGACGTTCATTCAGATTTTTGGCAATCAAATGTTGACAATGTATAACACAATGTACAGTGAGTACATTTGGTGCTACTTCTTTTGAATGCGTTATGAAACCCGTATGATGCCCTGTCACTGCTGGAGCATCACCGCTAGTTGCTGACAAAATATTATAAATAGTAATTTCTTTCTCTAGAAAAAACATGTTCATGCTATTAAATATCAATTCTTCCTTTTTATCAGTTTCCAAACTTCTAACAAATAACTCTTGACATATTTTTTCTTCTTTTATGAATCGGACATATGATAAGGGTAGTGCATCATTATTTGGTAGCGTTGATTCATCGAGTTGAATGGAAAATTTTTAAGTCTTTAAGTAATTGCATAGTGATATTTCAACATCCTTTGTATCAAATTATTACCCAGAGAAAATTTTTAAATGCTATCTGGCGCTGTTTTATGATGAAGAACAGATATTATTACCTGATTGACTTCCGGCAAGATTAATACCTCGCCAATTTTGTGCAGTTTTCCCGCTTTTGCGATTAACAATGCGATATTATATATGAAGTTTGCAGTCCGTCATCGTCTTGTTTAGAAAATAACTCAAAAAGGTTTGATATACAGTTCGCTGTTTTAAATATTTCTTTTTCAGGGCTTAAAAATAAGATAAATCTTTGTCTTTTTTATCAATATGCATTTTATTCAAATGCTCCAGTAATCTAGAAGGCTTCCTAGCTTCATTAACTGTTTAACAAATTAAACACATAGATACTGA
The DNA here is from genome assembly GCA_964019185.1 of Maratus speculifer. Lineage (NCBI taxonomy): Eukaryota > Metazoa > Arthropoda > Arachnida > Araneae > Salticidae > Maratus > Maratus speculifer. The sequence goes on from OZ025300.1 coordinate 61,888,013, forward strand.
GTGGTTTGTGGGAGAATGCGCCATATTTCAAATATTCAATACTGCCGGCATTTCTTCTGAGATTCAAACATTTTAAAATACAAAATTAGCCACAATTTAAGTTCAAATAGTTTCACTTTGCAACATATTTATAGGTATGTATAAAGGCTGGTAATATCTTTTATAGCTTTCATTTAAGATAAACGAATTTTTGAGCAAGTTCAAACTATAATTTTGTTTACAAATCTCTATTCAGGCATAAGTCTTCATATGTTTAACAATTTTTTTAAATATTAGTTTTAAAAATAATTCTAATTATTAAACTTTTAGTGAGCTGAATATAACAGATTCTGCACTAGTGATCGCGATAATATTTTGATCAATCGTTTGTTACTAAATTAAAGGGTTAAATTACATTTTTATTTCATCAAATACGACAAAATCGAATTATTCGTCGCTGCGAGAACAAAAGAAATACAGAGTTCAGAGCATAAGTATCAGCGAACCAAATAGCATACATATCACGCGACCACAACCAAGCGGCAAAGAAAGCATCGCACGCCATTAGTTCGAATGGAAAGTTCTCCTTCGTTGCAATCTGTAAAAGTGAAAGAAGATCCCATCTCTCGGCTCGTTTTCATAGATTTTCATTTAAAACTATATTTAAGATTTTTACCATCGCCCATGCAACGCCGGGGAGCCGGGTCAACTAGTTTCATTTTATTAATTTCTTAAATAGATAGGAACGTCATGACCGCCCCCCCTAACTGTCTTAACGCCCCCCCCATTTTCCTCGGAACTCGTCACTGCCCCCCTGGAAGGCTCCAGCGTACCGCCCCCGTTGGGAACCTACGATCTAAAGTAAGATGAATATCGAAATTTAGTTTCGTTTCGGGTAATCCTGAATTTCATTACAATTGAACTTTGAAAATTGTACACCATTAAATTATTTTGCATTTTGAATATGTTTCTGACACAGTAACCTACTTTTAAATAATCATTTAAAATTAATTTATTTGAATAATAGAATGCATTTTCCACTCCAAGTAAGTGTTTCATTATTTATTTTTTAACTGAAACTCAAGATTAATTAATGAAAACTTATTAGCTTAACTAAAAGCAGAAAACTAAGTAGCAAGCGATATAAAGATCATTTTGCGTTAGAAAATTTATGTCATTCTACGCAAGTTCTGCAAAAAAGCTCTATCTCTTAAAAATGAGAAGGATATTGAATTTACCTTTACATGTAATTACTTAACTGCAACACGTTTTAAAATATCATAAGTTGTGGAATATATTACATGGACGGTTTCTCAATTTGTGATACTTGTATGGTACCGTGGGAAGTATTAAAAATGCGCTAAAATTAATAACATCAATTAAGTTTTCACTTGTGACATGGTGCAGAGTCATATTAAAATTTGTGTGTTTATTTGATCGATGTTAAAATGTTGTATGTTCTTTATTATTTAGAATGCATTTAATAGCACCATACAACATGATTGAAAAGTGCTTATGAAATCTTTATTGAAATTGTTCCCCATTATCTAACTATACAACATGATTGGAAAGTCCTTATGAAATCACTATTGAATTTGTTTTCCATTATCTAACTACATTATTAATGAATCACTGATAAGTGCCAGTGATTATTGGTTGTCATAAAGTAATAAAATATAAAAGTTGTATTATTATTTATGTTTTGTTTTTGTTTGAAACTGACACACACACACATACAAATGTAAATATGCTTACTTGTTTATTAAAAACGTGTTTTTTTACACATATAATTTATAAATAAATATCTGTATTTATATATGAAATGATATCTTTAAAAAATTGCACATTTTCGTTTTCGGCCTAAAGTAGCAAAAATATCGAAATTTGGTTTCGTTTCGGCTAATCCTTAATTTCTTTACAATTGCTCTTTCAAAATTATACATCATAAAATTATTTTGCATTTTGAATACTTTTCTGACACAGTAACTTATATTTAAATAATCATTTAAAATTTTTTTATTTGAGTAATAGAATGCACTTTCAACTCCAAATAAGTGTTTCATTATTTCTTTTTTAATTGAAACACAAGATTAATTAACGAACACTTATTAGCTAAATTAAAAACAGAAAATTAAGTAGCAAGCGATATAAAGATGATTTTGCTTTAGAAAATTTTTGTCATTCTATACAAAGTCTGTAAAAAAAAAATCTATCTTTTAAAAATGAGAAGGATAATGAATTTACCTCTACATGTAATTACTTAATTGTAACACGTTTCAAAATATCATTTGTTGTGGGATGTATTACATCGACGGTTTCTCAATTTGTGATACTAGAATGGTATCGTGGGACGCATATTAAAACTTGCGTGTTTATTAGATCGATGTTAAAATGTTGTATATTCTTTATTATTCAGAATGCATTTGACTAGCAAAAGTCATGTTTTGTTTGGATTCGCGAAGCATTATTTCATAACATAAATATTTGAAAGTAACAAAATTTTTTACATTATTTTTTTATCTTTATACTAAGCAAAAACATTATTTTATGTTTTGGTGCATTTTAATTTTAGAAATGTAAATTTAGCCAAATAATTAAGAATTTCCACGGAATTTTTTATTTGTGATGACAATTAATTTTACTTGTTAAAAATTCGTTTGCTGCTAGTTTACGAAAAAAAAAAATCATATTTGAATTCTTTTAAAAAGTGTAAGTATCATCTTAAAAATGAGAAGGGTAATAAATTTACTTCTTCATGTAATTACTTAATTGCAACACGTTTAAAAATGTTAAGAGAAGTGGGATGTATTATTACATTGAGTGCTACAGAATTCCTGATACTTAAATGGTGTCGTGGGAAGTACTAAAAATGCGCTAAAATTAATAACATCAATTAAGTTGTCACTAGTGTCATGGTGCAGAGTAGGGATGGGCATTATTTATCGTATTAGGATAAATAACAGTGTTACTACGCTAGAACCTAATATTGCATTAATATGTTACTGAAAAGTCCCTGTTAAATAAATAACACATGGTTCTTAATGGCAGCATCTTCCTTCACTTGTTTTAATCAAAATTTCATTTTTTGTACCTGTAAAAAAGAATAATATTCATTAAAAACGTCCTTAATCGCTTCTTTTGAGACGTTTGCCGAACAATGTTGAATGTCCGGGCTGGGTTCCCGGACAGCCCCCCCCCTCCCTGCTTGCGCAGACCCATTCACAATTATTTAAAAAATTTGCGTCCCCCCCCCTTATTAAAACATCTTTAAAAACCGTTATTAAAAAAAATCTCACAATTATACACTCTAAGATAAAAAACCTGTCTAAAACGTAATTGAAAACTGTTTTATAGGCTTCCGTTTTAGAAGGTTTTACTATATAAAATAAGATATTGTTTGTATCCAGCAAGTACAGCCCGGACAGCACCCCCCCTGCTTGCGCAGACTCTTTCACAATTATTTAAAAAATTTGCGTCCCCCCATATTAAAACACCCTTAAAAACCCTTATTAAAAAAATCTCACAATTATACACTCTAAGATAAAAACCTGTCTAAAACGGAATTTAAAACTGTTTTATAGACTTCCGTTTTAGAAGGTTTTACTATATAAAATAAGATATTGTTTGTATCCAGCAAGTACAGCCCGGACAGCACCCCCCCCCCCCTGCTTGCGCAGACCCATTCACAATTATTTAAAAAAATTGCGTCCCCCCGCCTTATTAAAACACCCTTAAAAACCCTTATTGAAAAAAATCTCACAATTATACACTCTAAGATAAAAACCTGTCTAAAACGGAAATTAAATCTGCTTTATAAGCTTCCGTTTTAGAAGGTTTTACTATATAAAATAAGATATTGTTTGTATCCAACAAGTTCAGGTTAAAAATTCTGGGCACCCACCCATTCAAAAGGCTGGTTACGTCTATGCAACCACAGAAGAAATAATTCCTTAATATTCGCTAATTCAATAACTGTTAGATTTTTGACCAGTTTTTCAATTCAGTTCAGTTATGTAGTTCTTTTCTGTTAGATTTTCCACCCGTTTTTCAACAAACGTAGTTTTTTACATTACAAAAGAACATTTTATCGCTTCGTAACTGTTGTTTATTTTCAAACGTTTTGTTACAAATTATTTGACAACCTTGAAAAGTGCTGAGTAATACACATTATCTGAGGATAATTTTGTTATCGTTAACGACTTTTGATTTAAAGTTTCGTTTCCTGTTTGGTTTTTATTAGCGGTTTTTGAAGAAAGAGGATAAATAAAAAATGATTTCGTCTCTTTTTTATTAAATATCAGAAAGACTGAATTTGAGATTTGTGGATTTGATTTCTAAAGGACTCTTCTGGGGGGGGGGGGTTCACCCCTTAAACATACACCTTCAAATTTCGCTTATCTAGTTCTCTACCATTTTTAACATGACACCCCCCCCCCCGTGACTCACCTAATTTTGCTCATTTCTTCACTTCATTTCAATCTTTAAAAGGCTATAACTTTGCTTCTATGGGAGCTAAAGCGGAGAAAAAAATTCTAGCATAGCTAACTTTTACTCGCCATTCTTTTTGCTATTTCAATTTTCCGGTTTTTCCCTATAGGACCATTTTTTAGGAGGGGGGCATGGGGGGCGTTTCTCATTTTTTGATGTAATATGTCTATCGAAAGCTTATGCTTCATACATTACAAATCTAGCATAAAAAATTTCTTACGTTATTCTGGGTCACGTTACGGACCCATAATGGGTTGAAATTTAAATTTCTCAAACTTCTTCGAGTTTTTTTGCCAAATCAGCATCAGATGATGCCAAATCAGCATCATATAAATGTATTTCCTGCACAATAAAATGTTTCCTGACGATTACAAAAAAATATGTCCTGACAATTTAAAAAATAAAAACGTAATTGTCCAAGTTTTCACTTCTGTCGGCACTCCAAAAATGTCACTTTTTTTAAGGGGGGGGGGTGAAAATTTTGTGGAAATAAGTCTCATTTTTTATTTATGTATGGATCCATATAAAAAAGTATGAGCTAGTGAACTTTGGAACCATTTTAATACAACTCATATTCCAAATATTAAAATAATTAAGAAAAATTATTAAAAAATTATTTTCAATTTAATCATTTTTATACTAAGTAAATGCAATTAAATTTCTTATAAATTGAATCTGGAATGTTTAGATAAGATTTTAATATTTACAAAATATAAAATACAGTACAATATATTAGGTTTACAGCTTTCTGAAAGACATAAAAATAGTAGGATAAAATTTAGATGAGTTCAAAGTATTAGAATATTTTATTTTGCGCAACAATATTACCTTATTAATATGAAGTAAATGGTAGTTAATTATTTGTAGCACCCTCTTTTGCTTTCATAATAGCGTACAATCGATCTTGCATACTATACATATCTGCTATTAAGAAACTAGTAAAAAAAACTGAGTCTGGAAAAAATTTCATTCTCTACCATCTGTCTTATCTCATAAGTTTCTTTGTCCTATCAGTTAATATTTGTTTTATGTTTTGCAGCCCTCTAGTAGTGGCAGCACGCGTTGACTTGCTGTACGAAAATTCAGTAATGCATTTCATCTCAGATTTTAAAACATCAACAGTGCTGATTGAGAAAACGCGGTATACAGAAAATGGATTTTTGAAAAATTCGTTTTCCTCTGTATGTTAACGAAAGTTTTCTTAATATGTTTTCTTGTACTTTCTAATTTTCCTGTTTTTCGTATTTCCTATAGGATACATTATTTTATATTCAAAAATATATGTGCCTATAGATATTTTCTTAAATGTTGTTGTCCCACCAGTGGCTGAGAGATTCTGCCCTCAAAACTGGTAGACGGCAGGCGCTGGATTAGAACAATACCCAATCGCGCTCGTCAGCCCAATCATTCGGAGTTTTCCGTGGTTTTCTTCGAACTTTGGATTTCCTTGCGTAAATACGGCTTGGGTTCCCTTAGAAAGACCCCCCCTCCCCCCCACGGAGGGCACCCCCTTAGGGCCCATATCCCATGTGTTGTCCGTTTGGGAGCATATTTAGCAATTGTTTATAAATTGTTTATTGTATCCTGTTACAAAAATAACAGGATGTTGGAACCTGTTACCAGCGCTACTGTGGAATGATGTAACCTGTTAACCAAAAATAACCATATTTCCCATCTCTAGTGCAGAGTCATATTAAAATTTGTGTGTTTATTAGATTGATGTTTAACTGCTGTATGTTTTTTATTATTCAGAGTGTATTTAATAGCACCATACAACATGATTGAAAAGTGCTTATGAAATCTTTATTGAAATTGTTCCCCATTATCTAACTACATTGTAATCAGTCATTGATGAATGTCTTTGACTATTGGTTGCCATAAAGTAATAAAAATAAGAAGATATATAAGTTGTATTGTTATTTATGTTTTGTTTTTGTTTGAAATTTACTCCCACTCACTCGTACAAATGTAAATATACTTGCTCGTTTGTTAAAAGCGTGCTTCTATACACGTACAATTAATAAATTAATATCTGTATTTATATATGTGTTAATATCTTTAAAAAATTTAACATTTTCGTTATCGTTTTTGGCCTAAAGTAGGAATATTATCGCAATTTAGTTTCATTTCGGCCTATAATAACTTCTTTATAATTGAGCTTTCGAAATCGTACGTCATAAAATTATTTTGCATTTTGAATACTTTCTGACACAGTAACAAACTTTTAAATAGTTATTTAAAATTGATTTACTTCAATAATAGAATGCATTTTCCACTCCAAATAAGTGTTTCATTATTTCTTTTTTAACTGAAACTCAAGATTAATTAATGAACACTTATCAGCTTAATTAAAAGCAGAAAATTAAGTAGCAAGCAATATAAAAATCATTTTGCATTAGAAAATTTTTGTCATTCTAACTCAAGGTCTACAAAAAAGATCTATCTTTTAAAAATGAAAATGATAATGAATTTTCCTCTACATATAATTACTTCATTGTAACGCATTTCAAAATGTCATGCGCTGTGGGGTATGTTACATCGACGGTCTCTCAATTCGTGATACTTAAATCGTATCGTGGGACGTATTAAAAATGTGCTAAAATTAATAACTTCAATTAAGTTTTCACTAGTGAAATGGTACAGAGTTATATTACAACTTGCGTGTTTATTTGATCATTGTTATAATGTTGTATGTTCCTTATTATTCAGCATGTATTTGACTAGCAAAAGCCATGTTTTGTTTGGATGCGCGAAGCATTATATTCATAAGATAAATATTTGAATGTAACAACTTTTACATGCATGTATAATTAATAAATAAATATCTGTATTTATAAATGAAATGATATCTTTAAAAAAACTGAACACTTTCGCTTTCGTTTTTGGCCTAAAGTAGGAAGATTATCAAAATTTTGTTTCGTTTCGGTTAATTCTGATTTTTTTTATAATTGAACTTTGAAAATTGTACACCATTAAATTATTTTGCATTTTGAAAGCGTTTTTGACACAGTAACCTATTTTTAAATAATTATTTAAAATTGATTTATTTCAATAATAGAATGCACTTTCCACTCCAAATAAGTGTTTCATTATTTCCTTTTTAGCCGAAACTCGAAATAAATTAATGAACATTTATTAGCTTAATTCAAAGCAGAAAATTAAGTAGCAAGCGATATAAATATCATTTTGTGCTAGAAAATTTTTGTCATTCTATTCAAGGTCTGCAAAAAAGATCTATCTTTTAAAAATGAAACGGATAATGAATTTGCCTCTTCATGTAATTACTTAATTGTTTCAAAATGTCATGAGCTGTAGGGTGTATTACATCAACGGACATTTCTCAATTCATGATACTTAAATGTGCTGTCGTGAGAAGTATAAAAAATGTGCTAAAATTAATAACATCAATTAAGTTTTACCTAGTGACATGGTATAGAGAATATTAAAATTTGCGTGTTTGTTTGATCGATGTTAAAATGTTGTATGTTCTTTATTATTCAGAATGTATTTAATAGTACTATACAACATGATTGGAAAGTGGTTATGAATTCATTATTGAATTTGTTCCCCATTATCTAACTGCAGTTTTAATCAATCATTGGTAAATGCCTATGACTATTGGTTGTCTTAAAGTAATAAAATATAAAAGTTGTATTGTTATTTATGTTTTGTTTTTGTTTGAAACTTACACACACACATACAAATGTAAATATGCTTACTTGTTTGTTAAAAACGCGTTTCTATACACGTATAATTGATAAATAAATATTTGTATATACAGGGTGAGTCATAAATATTGAAACAATAGGCTATCTCCTCAAATATTGCCCCTAGACCCATACTTCCAATTGCAAAAATTCATAAAATAGGTGAAATTTCTGATGAGATAAGTTGCAACTCCATGGGGGGTCTATTTGAAAAAAATACGAAAATTAAATTTTTATACGGCCCCCGTAGGGCAAAATTCCCAATTAGGAAATTATTTCTTATCCATTCCTAAATTGAACAAAACAAATTTCATCTCCGTATTTAAAAATCCCACAGAGATATTAAATCCCAAAATCCTCAAAAATTCCTGACTTACACCACTTTTCCCTGCCTCTAAACTGTGATTTTTTTCTCTCAATTTCAACGCGTGTTAGAGAACATTCACAAATTGCAATTTAATAAAAATCGGTTTAAGATAGCGCTTTTTCTTTGGACATAAAAGCAGAGTATTTGGCAGCGTATAGTTTTTACGCTATACTGGTATACCAGACGTCTGCCCGGGTCAAAATATGTAGGTCAGGTCCCAAACCGAACCATAGGGGAAAAAGTTTGATGTGGCCTGAAAAAAAGTCAACATTATAACCTGGACCGGTCTGGAAAATAGTTTAAATCATAGCCCGGTTCAGTCTCAAATTTGTACATAGTTTTTTAATTCGGCGTGGGAAAAAATGTTTCATATGGAGGAGTTCTGAACAAAAAATTCTTTTATAGCTTTTCGTTTTTTATATTTATACTTTTTATTATTAAAGAAGCGCCAAAGGCTGTAACACAATTATTTTATCAATGAATCTCTATTTATCTGTAAATGTTTCACTTATATTTTAATATCGTTAATCCATATCCCATGCGTTGGAGACTCTGAAAAATGTTATACATTAAAACTTTTTAAGACGGAATCAAATCGGAAAGAAAAAATACGTTATAGACAGATGCTCTCCCTAGAAGATGTAATTGGAGCTTATTTTCTTTTCAGGTACTATTGCATTTATTTTGCATGGATCAACATATTTTCCGTTTAAGACAGAATTCCGTCATAGGCAGATTTTTTTCACTGGTTTTATTGTATTTAATTTTTTTAGCCTTTAAATAATCTATTTAAAAAAATTAATTTTAAAGTTTTTTTTTCGTAAAATAAAGATTTTAAAATCTATATGTTTTTCGTAAAAAATTCGATTGAGCCGAATTTTATTTATTTTATGCACGTATTAAGTCAGTCAGAGGCAGTGATTTTAATACGGGTTTTGTCGAGACCGGGTTTGAAAATTTCATCCAGAGTGCACATAAGTTGAAGTAGCCCCCTCCTTTATGAAAAGTACGCTAGGCCCGGCCTGGCGGGTCTTCAGAAAAAAGTAACATCTCGGCCCTGGCTTTACCTGGGCCCAGAATACAGATTTTTTTAACATCCTCTGGAGGACTATAAAAAGCCTGAAGTTTTCAGAGGTAAATTTAAAAAGAAAAAAAAAAGACTTAATCTGCATCGTAGAAAAAGCATTTTTTAAAATAACTGACAGACATTTAAACAATACACTTCGTTTTTCTGCATAATGAATTTTTTATCCTCTATTTCTTGTCTTTAAATTATTAAATGTTAAGAATTTTTAAAAGAAAAAAGAACTTAAAACACGTCTTTTTAATTTTTTTTACATTAGTTTTGTTTCGGCAAATTCGAAAAAATGTTTACATTTGAAAAAATGTTTGCTTTTAAAAATATGATTTTTTTAAAAGTTATATTATTTTTTCAATAAAAATTTTTAATAGTTTTAAAATTAATATAAAAAAATCTTGGAACAAAACTAAAATCAGATTTTTATCTTTAATTAAATGGAAAGAAATTGAAATCCGATAAATAATGTTAGGAGTTATAACGATTTTTGATTGTCCCATTTAAACCAGTACTAACCACATGACACTTTTATAAATTGTATGAGAAATTTTAGAATGTGATTTTCTTAGCAAATTATAAGGCTAACCATCACAAAAAAAGAAAAAAATCAAAATTCTAGCTCAAGAAATAGATTTTTTACGCGTTTTCTAGAACTGTTAAAGTAACATTGTTTTTTGAATTGCACGCGTTTCAATTTGTATCTAATCCTTTAAAACCAGATGAATTTTTTAAACGGCTATAACTTTGCGAATTTTGGAGATATGAAGATGCAACTTTTTGCGTCTTATTCAGGACTGAATAAGGAAAGTTTTTTTGAAAGGCTAATTGGAATTTTTGTCCTACGGGGGCTGTATAAAAATTTAATTTTCGTAACTTTTTAACTAGACCCCCCCATGGAGTCGCAATTTATCTTATCAAATATTTCACATTTTTTAATGAATTTTTGCAATTGGAAGTATGGGTCTAAGGGCAATATTTAAGGAGATAGCCTATTGTTTCGATATGTATGACTCACCCTGTGTATATGTGTTAATATCTTTAAAAAATTTAATATTTTCATTTTCTTTTTTGGCCTAAAGTAGAAATATTATCGTAATTTGGTTTCATTTCTGCTAATCCATAATTTCTTTATAATTGAGCTTTCGAAATCATACATCATAAAATTATTGTGCATTTTGAATACGTTTCTGACACAGGCACTTACTTTTGAATAATCATTTAAAATTAATTTATTTGAATAATAGAATGCAATTTCCTCTCCAAATAAGTGTTTCATTATTCCTTTTTTAACTGAAATTCAAGATTAATGGATGAACACTTATTAGCTTAATTAAAAGCAGAAAATTAAGTAGCAAGCGATATAAATATCATTTTGCGCTAGAAAAATTTTGTCATTCTATACAAAGTTCGCAAAAATACATTTATCTCTTCAAAATTAGATTAATAATGAATTTACCTCTACATGTAATTACCTAATTGCAACACTTTTTAAAATGTCATGAGCTGTGGGTTGTGTTACATTGACGGTTTCTCAATTCGTGATACTTAAATTGTATTGTGGGAAGTATTACAAATGCGCTAAAATTATTAACATCAATTAAGTTTTCTCTAGTGACATGGTACAGAGTAATATTACTACTTGCGTGTTTGTTTGATCGCTGTTAAAATGTTGTATCTTCTTTATTATTCAGAATGCATTTAATATCACTATCTAACATGATTGGACAGTGTTAATGAATTTTGAATGTCTGTCAGTCCGTGCAACTCTCACTAACGCAAATATTTTCGGATTATTGTGCAAGTGATGTATGTTATTGATGCCTAGCATGACATGCCCGCTATTGAAAAAGGAGTATGCAACATTTGTAAGTTGTTTACAGTTACACTATGGTCTATAGGAAAAAACATTTATAGTGTATTTTAAATGATCTTACACTATCTTAAATTTAATGTTTTTAAAATGATTATATATTTTAAAATCTTACTAACGGTATTGTTACAATCTTTATAAGCATATTTCACCGATATTGGAATTTTAAAATACCCATTATTTAATTAGTCTTCATATTTAACACGCTTGTGACATAGTAACCTACTTTTATTTAAAATTCATTTATTTGAATAATAGAATGCACTTTCCACTTCAAATAAGTGTTTGATTATTTCTTTTTTAACTAAAAATCCAGATTAATTAATGAACACTTATTAGCTTAATTAATAGCAGAAAATTAAGTAGCAAGCGATATAAAGATGATTTTGCATTGGAAAATTTTTGTCATTCTATTCAAGCTCTGTAAAAAAGATCTATTTTTTTTTAAATGAAAACGATAATGATTTTTCCTCTACATATGATTACTTAATTGTAATATATTTCAAAATACCATAGGTTGTGGGATGTACTACATCGACGAATATTTCTCCATTGACGATACTTAAATACTAACATGGGAAGTATTAAAAATGTGCTGAAATTAATAACATCAATTCAGTTTTCACTAGTGACACGGTACAGAGTAATATTAGAGCTTGCGTGTTTATTTGATGGATGTTAGTAGATGTGAATGTTGTGTGTGTGACAATGTTCTGTAGAAATTCACTCGAGTCGGGCCGGGTTTGGGCCAAATTTTAAACTTTTTTCCGGACCGGGCCGAGTTTGGGCAGAAATTGTAACTTTCGGGCCGGGCCGGGTCAGGCCAATACTTTTTTCCTTCGGGCCGGGCAGGGCTCGGGCCGAAATTTTAATTTTCAGGCCGGGCCGGGCCGGGCCCGGGCCGAAATTTAAACTTTGGGGCCGGGCTCGGGCCTAGAAATTTCGGCCCGTGCAAACCTCTAGTGCTGAGTCCTATTAAAATTTGTATGTTTATTTAATCGATTTTAAAATGCTGTATGTTCTTTATTATTCAGAATGTATTTAATAGCTCTATACAACATTATTGAAAACTACTTATGAATTCATTATTGAATTTGTTCCCCATTATCTAACTACATTGTAATAAATCAGTAATAAATGCCTATGACTGTTTGTTGCCATAAAGTAATAAAATATAAAAGTTGTACCGTTATTTATGTTTTGTTTTTGTTTGAAATTTACACACACTCACACATACAAATGTAAATATAGTTACTTGTTTGTTAAAAATGCGTTTCTATACACGTGTAATTGATAAATAAATATCTGCATTTATATATGAAATGATATCTTTAAAAAAAAAATGGACATTTTTGTTATATTTTTGGCCTAAAGCAGGAAGATTACCGAAATTAAGTTTAATTTCGGCCAATCTTTAATTTTTTTTATAATTAAGCTTTCAAAATTGCACAACATTAAAGTATTTTTGCATTTTGAATGCGTTTTTGACACAGTAACCTCCCTTTAAATAATAATTTAAATTTGATTTACTTCAATAATAGAATGCATTTTCCTCTCCACGTAAGTGTTTCATTATTTCTTTTTTAACCGAAACTCAATATTAATTAATGAATACTTATTAGCTTAATTAAAAGCAGAAAATAAAGTAGCAAGCGATATAAAGATCATTTTGCGCTTGAAAGTTTTTGCCATTTTATTCAAAGTTTGTAAAAAAAAAAAAAAAAAAAAAAAAAAAAACTATTTCTTAAAATTGAGAAGGATAATGAATTTACCTCTACATGTAATTACTTAATTGTAACGCATTTCAAAATGCCATGGGTTGTAGGATATATTACATCGACGGTTTCTCAATTCGTGATACTTAAATGGTATCGTGGGAAACATTAAAAATGCGCTAAAATTAATAACATCAATTAAGTATTCACTAGTGACACGGTACAGAGTGATATTAAAACTTGCGTGTTTATTTGATCGATGTTAAATGTTGTATGTTCTTTATTATTCAGAATGTACAGTCGACTCTCGTTAATTCGAACTCGTCGGGACCACAAGAAATGTTCGAATTATCCACAGTTCAAATTATGGAATATATGAGAGAAAAACCTGATTAAAGGAATATTATTACGAAAAAATTAATGTTATAGTATTTTTTAAATATTTTTTTACTGTTATCATTAGAATATGATTTAATATTAAATTAAGAGATAAAAATTTATAAACTAATAAAGGGATGAGGAACAAACACAAACCAAGATTGGTTGGAGCTGTCATTCATAGATAGACGGGGCACTAGAAAAAAGTGATTGTCAAATGCATGGGATTATATGTATACTTGTTCAGAACAATTCAGACATAAATGAAAGAAAGAAAGTTATTTCAAGGATCTGAAGTCCTGGAGAAAGTAAGGAAAAATGATAAATCGGGATGTCGTTAGTTCGAAATAAACGAAGTTAAGAGAAAATGAGTTCGAATTAATGAAAATGTTTAACATTATTCTGCTATTGAAAATTTCGGGATTTCTTGTTTAGTTCGAATTAAGCGAAAATTCGAATTATCCGATTTCGAATTAAGGAGAGCCGACTGCATTTAATAACCAGGGTTCGTATGCATCACGGGATTCCTGGGATTTTTCGTGGTTTTGCACAATTAAAATCGTAAAGTACTGATTACTATATCTAAAATTGGAATTTTTTTCCCATTAAGTTAGGCAAATATTAGTTTATAAATATTCTGGTAAATATCATTGAAGCGTTCGAACTTTGATAACACTATACAACATGATTGGAAAGTTCTTATGAATTCCTTATTGAATTTTTTCACCATTACCTAACTACAGTGTTAGTCAATCATTGATAAATGCCTATAACTATTGGTTGTCACAAAGTAATAAAATTAATAAAATATAAAAGTTGTTATTTATGTTTTTTTTTTTTTTTTGTTTGAAGTTTACACACACGTGCATACAAATGTAAATATGCTTACTTGTTTGTTAAAAATGCGTTTCTATACACGTATAATTGATAAATAAATATCTGCATTTATATATGAAATGATATCTAAAAAAAAAATGGACATTTTTGTTATATTTTTGGCCTAAAGTAGGAAGATTACCGAAATTTAGTTTAATTTCGGCCAATCTTTAATTTTTTTTATAGTTAAGCTTTCAAAATTCCACAACATTAAAGTATTTTGCACTTTGAATACGTATTTGACACAGTAACCTCCCTTTAAATAATAATTTAAATTTGATTTACTTCAATAATAGAATGCATTTTCCTCTCCAAGTAAGTGTTTCATTATTTCTTTTTTAACTGAAACTCAATATTAATTAATGAATACTTATTAGCTTAATTAAAAGCAGAAAATAAAGTAGCAAGCGTGATAAAGATCATTTTGCGCTTGAAAGTTTTTGCCATTTTATTCAAGATTTGTAAAAAAAAGATCTATCTCTTAAAATTGAGAAGGATAATGAATTTACCTCTACATGTAATTACTTAATTGTAACGCATTTCAAAATGCCATGGGTTGTAGGATGAATTACATCGATGGTTTCTCAATTCGTAATACTTAAATGGTATTGCAAGAAGTATAAAAAATGCTCTAAAATTAATAACATCAATTAAGTTTTCACTAGTGACCGGTACAGAGTAATATTACAGCTTGCGTGTTTATTTGATCGATGTTGAAATGTTGTATGTTCTTTATTATTCAGAATCTATTAGACTAGCAAAAGCCATGTTTTGTTTGGATGCGCTAAGCATTATTTCATAAGATAAATATCTGAAAGTAACAACTTTTATATAACTCGTATAATTAATAAATAAATATCATTATTTATGTATGAAATGATATTTTTTAAAAATTGGTCGTTTTCGTTTTCGGCGTGAAGTAAGAAGATTAACGAAATTTGGTTTCATTTCGGCCAGTCCTTAATTTGCTTTTATAATTAAGCTTTCAAAATTGCACAACATTAAATTATTTTGCACTTTGAATACGTTTTTGACAAGTAACCTACTTTTAAATAATCATTTAAATTTGATTTTCTTCAATAATGTTGACTTACTTCAATAACTTCATTTTCCACTCCAAATGAGTGTTTCATTATTTCTTTTTTTAACTGAAACTCAAGATTAATTAATGAATATTTATTAGCTTAATTAAAAGCAGAAAATTAAGTGGCAAACGATATAAAATCATTTTGCGTTAGAAAATTTTTGTCATTCTATACAAGGTTTGCAAAAAAAGACCTCTCTTAAAAATGAAAAAGATAATGAATTTTCCTCTACATGTAATTACTTAAGTGTAACACATTACAAAATGTCATGGGTTGTGGAATGCTATTACATCGACGGTTTCTCAATTCGTGATACTTAAATGGTACCTTGGGACTTATTAAAAATGCGCTAAAATTAATAACATCTATTAAGTTTTCACTGGTGACGTATTACAGAGTAATATATTGAAAGTTGCGTGTTTGTTTCATCGATGTTAAAATGTTGTATGTTCTTTATTATTCAGAATATATCTGACTAGCAAAAACCATGTTTTGTTTGGATGCGCGTAGCAATATTTCATAAGATAAATATTTGAAAGTATCAACTTTTTTACATTACTTTTGCATCTTTATTAAGCAAAAACATTATTTTACGTTTTGGCGCATTTTAAATTTAGAAATGTAAACTCACCCAGATAATTAAGAATTTCTTCGGAATTTTTTATTTTTCATAACAAATGATTTTAACAATTTTATTTGTTAACAATTCTTTTGCTGCCAATTTAAAAAAAAAAAAAAAAAAACCTATAATTCTTTTAACCCATTCCGGCTTAAGGATTTCACATAGTCTGCGTAAATGATTTCACATAATAAGAATAAATTTTGTATTTAAATTCAAAAAAACAAACAAATAAACAAAAAACCCTTAAATAATTATATTAATCTGCATTCAAAATCTAATATTAGTTTTTCTTACATTAAAATGTTTCAATTTGCTGTATTTTCTGCAAGCAAACAAATCTATAGGTTTTCATTGAATGTCTATGGAAATTTGGCGAAATATTAGAGATATCGCCAAGTTGGCGTCGATTTAGGCGGGTAATTTTGGCCACCAAATTTGACAATATACCTCCCAGATGGCGACAACCTTGGGGACATTTGGCGATAGAACTGATAATATTTTTATTTAATTAATCATCATTCTATTTATATTTACTAATTCCATGATTTATTTTTTCTTCTTAAAATATACGCATTTCATTTTTTATTTACAAAACTGCGTCCGTAATGGTAAAACTTGTAAAATAAATTAATTAAAATAATAATTTTTTAAGGTGATTCCGTAAAAAAAAATGATTGTGCAAATCTACATTTTATAATTTATTTTTGTATTTAATTTCAAGTCAAAATACTGAATATTTTTTTGTAAAGTGCACGACAAAATGTAATTTGTGGGGCCTAGTAGAGGATTCGCTTCCTGATCCTAATAACACTATCCAACATGTTTGGAAAGTGTTTATGAAATTGGAATGTCTGTCAGTCCGTGCAACTTTAACTTATGCATATATTTTCAGATTACTGTGCAAGTGATGTATGTTATTTACGATCAGTATGTCATATCTGCTATTGAAAATGGGCATGTAGCATTTACAGCTTGTTTACAGGTACACTCAAAAGAATTATGTTACATTATGGTCTATGGAAAAAAATATTTATAGTGTATTTTAATGATCTTACACTGTCTTAAACTTAACTTAAACCTTATTATACATTTTAAAATCTTACTTACAGTATTGTTACAATATTTGTAATCATATTTCACTTATATTTGAGTTTTTGAAATACATATTATTTAATTAGGTTTCATATTTAGTACACTGAAAAAAAATCCATTAAATTTACGGCAAAAACTGCTAGTAGCAGTAGCAATGTTGCCAGAAATTTTTGCTGTAAAAATTGCAGTAAAAGTAAATGTAAATCTTCTTACTACATCAAATTTTACTGCAATTTTTGCGGCAAAATTTGCTTGCAGAATTGTTGCCAGCATTTTTTACCGTAAATGTAACAGTTTTTTTATGCAGTGTACGCTTGTAACACAGTAACCTACTTTTTAACAATCATTCAAAATTAATTTCAATAATAAATTACATTTCCTGCTTAAAATGAGAGTTTAATTATTTTTATGAATTTAATTTACATGCTTAACTAAAGAACTAATTTAAAAACTTAATTATAAGGAAATTGAATGCCAAGCGATATAAAGTTTTCTTTGCATTAGGAAATTGCTGTCATTTTATACTAGATTTGTTGAACAGATGGCTTTAAAATGGATATGATAATGAATTTATCTCTACATATAATTAAATGTAACGTATTTCAAAATTTTATGAGCATTCAGCCCTTATTACATCAAGGGATTCAGAATTCACAAATCTTGTATGTTAACAAGGGAATTAAATAACAATTAAAATTTTGATTATAATACTAGCAATCTCCGTGGCAAACTACGTAGCAATTGAAATATGCCAAGTGATGTTTGTATGTCTAATTTTTATTAAAAGATATTACACTTTTAGGAATAATTTAAAAATTACCATTCAAGCCACAGTTTGACTAAACATCATTATTGTTGGAATGTTATTCCATAAGGCATGGAGTAGGTAGGCTCCTCAATAATAAAAAAAAAGTTAAAAGCTTTAGCTTTTTGTTGTGATACATTTATTTGATGAAAATAAACTGGAACAATGTGCACATAATATTTGAAACACTTCACAACATAACAGAACAGATGGACAGTCTTAACACCATTTACACAAACACTAAAAATAAAGAAAAATAACTTTGAAACATATATTAGCTTCAGTTTGATACAGTTCTTGATGAATAGCAATTAATTCTTTGGAATAATAATGGATTTTTAATATGGCAACATTTTACTGCCAACTGCAATCTGTGTTACTACTTAACTAACTGCTCTAAAGTATGTTCCAGCAAAACAGAAGAATTGTCTGATGCTGCCATGACTATTGTAATTGATATTTTTATGCGGATAGCATGTATACTCGTTGAGAAATAAAGTTTTTTATAAAAACGGTCATAAATTTTTCCAAGTTTTTTGTTTATAATTTGCAGAGTTCTTAATATAAAATAATGTTTATTTCCGAAAATATGACGAACAAAATTATACACAATACCCTGTAATCAGAATTACAAAAATAAAAAAAATTGTATGAAAAATGAGCAGGTTTACTAAATATTTTTTCATTGCACATCCGTTAACACTATCGAAATTTCATTTGCATGTTGTGTTAGCTAAATGTATAGAGCAACTTTTGTGAAAGTCTCAAAGCCATTGCTTGAAAATTTTGAAAGTGATCTTCAATAGAATAAGTTCAAAATTCGTTGTACCCAAAATGAAGCAAAAAATGAGGGATTGTATCCAAATATAGTACGTGCCGTATTTTGTATTCTATATTGACACTAATCAATGGATTAATGGATACGGCCCCTCATCGTTTTGTTTCATTTTGAGAATATACGATTTTGCGCTTAATCTATTGGCGTTCACTTTCAGAATTTTCAAGCTATGTTTTTAAGATTTTTACAAAAGTTACTCTATTAATTTAGCTAACACAATATGTAAATGAAATTTTGATAGCGTTCACGCATGCACAATGAAAAGTTATTTAGTAAACCTGCTCATTTTTCATACAGCTGTTATTATTTTTTAATTCTGATTACAGGGTATTGTGTACAATATTGTTTGTCATATTTTCGGAAAAGAACATTATTTTATATTAAAAACTCTGCAAATTATTAAAAAAAAACTTGGAATAACTTAGGACAGTTTTTATAAAAACTTTCATTTCTTTACGAGTATACATGCTATCAGCATAAAAATGAAGACACTTTATTACAATATGCCACTTAATCATAATCTACAGTTTGGGCGGTTTTGCTACATTAGTTTTTACAGGGTTATCTAAAAGATATTTGTTCTTTTTCAATTTGTTGACGGTCCCCTATGCAGTTTTGGAAAAAATTCTTCACGGAAATGTATGACCTGTACAATAATGTTTACACACTTAGAGTTTCAGGATAATTCCTTATGTGTTTTTCTAGATATTTAACAAAATGTCTAAAATCGCAAGTGGCCGGTCATTTTTAGCCATATAGTGTATGTGTATTGTCAGATAAATACCCAAATTCTTTTGTAGAACAATCATATTTCATCAATATTTAAGCTTTCAAGAATCCACTCCATTCTATAATTTTGCACATTTAATAACGCTTGTGACCATAGTAACCTTCTTTTCAATAATCATTTAAAATTAACTTTATTTCAATAACATAATACATTTTTCGCTTCAAATAAATATTTCATTATTTTTTTAAAAACTGAAACTCGTGATTAATTAATGAACCTTTATTAGCTTAATTAAAACTAGTTGGATGTGTCAATCCCGAAACTTTCTTCTATCTCATAAGTACATTTTAATATTAAAAAAAAAAAAAAAAAAAAAAAAAAAAAAAAAAAAAAAAACCTTTGGGGGTGAACCCCAAAGTTACCCACTATCGAATTTCTTCGAACATTTGACCTAGCCTAATGAGATTCTGGTATCCGAAAAGCCTAAAACGCAAAATTTAATTAATATTCTGAGAAAATGAGCTTAGTAGTGCCTCATATTGGGTAATTTATACTAAAACCTAATAAGCATCTATTGATTTGAATCAAGACCTAACAGAAATTGAAATTTGATGGAATTTCGTCCATTAATTCTTGAGATATAGTTATAACAAAACATTTGCAAAACGTAGCACAGCAACATCATATCTTGGACAATTTATGCCAAAACTTAAAAGAGCGTCTAATTATGTTATGGTGTAAAAGAATCTGAAGTTTGATGAAATTCTGTGCATTAGTTCTTGAGATATAGCTAGTTTAAAAAAACCGTGTAAAATATAGCACAGCATCACCATCAGTTGAAGGATTTATAATAAAACGTAATCATCGTGTAATTATGTTATATGTCATTTTGTAACAAAATCTGAAGTTTTATGAAATTCTGTGCGTTGGTTGTTGAGATATAGCTATCGGAAAAATCGTGTAAAATGCAGCATAGCTGCACCACCTATTGCAAGGTTAATACCAAAATGTAATCAGCGTCTAATTATGTTATATATTCTAGTGTAAAAGAAATTAAAATTTGATGAAGTTCTCTGCATTAGTTCTTCAGTTATAGCTATCGCAAAAATCGTGCAAAATGTAGCATAGCAGCGCCACCTATAGGGCAGTTCACACCAAAACCTTATCAGCGGTTATGTATCTCAAGGTATCGCGGAATCTGAAGTTTGGTGAAATTCTGTGCATTAGTTCTTGAGATATAGCTATCATGAAAATCATGAAAAACGTGGCATAGCAGCGCCACCTGCTGGCCAATTTACACGAAAACTTAATCAGCGTCTATGTATATCAAGGGGTTACAGAATCTGAAGTTTGGTGAAATTCTGTGCATTAGTTCTAGAGATATAGCAATCTTGAAAATCATGAAAAACGTAGTATAGCAGCGCCACCTATTGGGCAGTTCACACCAAAACCTTATCAGCGGCTATGTATCTCAAGGTATCGCGGAATCTGAAGTTTGGTGAAATTCTGTGCATTAGTTCTTGAGATATAGCTATCATGAAAATCAGGAAAAACGTGGCATAGCAGCGCCACCTGCTGGCCAATTTACACCAAAACCAAATCAGCGTCTATGTATATCAAGGGGTCACAGAATCTGAAGTTTGGTGAAATTCTGTGCATTAGTTCGTGAGATATAGCAATCTTGAAAATCATGAAAAACGTAGTATAGCAGCGCCACCTGCAGGCCAATTTTCACCAAAAACCAATAGGCACTAATTCATATCAAGGTCTAACTGAATATAAAATTTTATTAAATTTCGAGCATTAGTTCTTGAGATAGAGCGCCCACAATTTTTTTGTCACATACAGACAGACAGACTCACAGACAGACGGACAGACTCACAGACAGACATTTTCTAAAAATAGTCAAAACGTGTTCAGGACCTTCTAAAACGTATAAATCCGTCGAAAGCCGGAAGTCGAAAATTTTCATGAATCCAATACTTTCTTCTTGTAAAGATAGAAGAAAGTAAAAAATTGAGTAAGGAGTAATATAAAGTTAAATTTCCATTCTGAAATTTCTGTCATTCTATACAAGGTTAACAAAAAAGGCCTCTTCAAAATGAGCAGGATAACGAATTTACTTCTACTTGTAACTACTTAATTGTAACACTTTTCAAAAATTTATAATCTATTAGTATGTATAGCATCTAGTGCTTCAGAATTCATGATACTTAAATGGAATTTAGTGAAGTATTACAGATTATTTAAAATTCATAACATCAATTAAGTTTTATGTTGTTAGTTGATGTTATGAATGTGCGGTTTATGAATTGATGTTATGATTACGGTACAGAGTCATATTACAACTTGTGTATTTACTGGATAGATGTTACAAAGTTCTATATTACTTATTATTTAGAATGTGTTTAATAACTTTTCCAACATTAGTTTAGATGCGAATAAGATTTTGATCTGTCAATCCGTGCCAACTTGCGTAAATATTCTCGGATTACCGTTTGAAAATGCAGTCTGTAGCATTTATAGCTCATTTACAGGTACACTCAAAAGATTTCGGTTACATTATCGTATATGGGGGAGGGGAATGTTTGCAGTGTATTTTAATGATGTCAGGATATAATGATAACGGTGGTCAGAATCCTTCATTATTTTCACTAGTTATCTTTATTGTAAAATTTACCTTTTTTAATAAGCTCGTTTTTGCGATTCAATTACAGATAATTATCTGTTTAGAAATACGATGGTAAATAATTAAAAATTACGCAAAAGGCTCTCTTCGCGAAGGAGTTAATTTAAATTAGTTGGGATACAATATATTCCACCACCTCTGAAAGAGTGAAAATCTTGCTTACAGTATTGCTACAATATTTGTAATCTTATTTCATCAATATTTGTAATCATACTTCACCTTTATTTAAGCTTTTAAAAATTCACATTATTTAATTATTTTCTGTATTTATTATGTTTATGTCATTGTGACATACTTTTGAATAATCAATAAAAGTCAATTAATTTCAATAATAGAGTGAACTTTCTTCTCCAAATAAAAATTTATTTATTTATTTATTTATTTTTTCCTTTTTTGAAATTGAAACTTGAAATTAATGAATAAATATATAAAATTTGCTTAATTAAAACAAAATTGCGTATAACAAGCGATATAAAGTTCACTTTGCATTAGTAAATTTCTTTTATTCTGGGCAAGTTTTGAGAAAAAGATCTCTTCAAAGTGAGAAGGATGATGAATTTACCCCTACAAATAATTACTTAACTGTAACACGTTTCAAATTTTTATGAGAAATGAGATGTATTACATCTAGTGCTTCAGAATTAATGATACTTAAATGGTATTTAGGAAAGATGCATTAAATTCATAACACACATTAAGTTTTCAGTAACTGACACGATACAAAGTCACGTTAAAACTTGCGTGTTTATTTTATAGATGTTAAAATGTTGTACATTCTTTATTATTCAGAATGTGTTTAATAACGTTTTCTAATATTGTTGAAAAGTGTTTATGAATTTGGCTTGTCTGTCAGTCCGTGCAACTCTAACTTACGTTAATATTCTCGGATTATCTTGTAAATAATGTATTTTTTTAAATTAAAAAAGAAAATGAAAAATAAAAAGACAGATCGAAAAAGGAATAAAACAGTTATAAGAAGAGATAAGACTTGTCTACCCTGTTTTATTTCGATTGTAAAAAATGGAATGTGTATGTGAAGGGAGGGATATGTTTGCCTTATTGCTGTTATTGAAAAAGAATTTTTTGGCACATAGACTGATATATTTTTAAATAAATTGTCTCGAAAGTGTATGCGTTCCTGAAATATCTAAAATTCAATAATAATAATCTCTATATATATAATAAGAAAAGCCAGTCTGCCTGAATGATCGCGGAAAAAAGCTAAAGTTATTTCATGTATAATAATCATATTTTATTGATCATTTGAATTAATTAAGAGAATAATAAATGTATAACTTTATCTGTATATCATAGCAAACAAACGAAAAAATTGTAAAAATCAAAAGAGGTTTCTGATGTTGATAAAAATATTATTAGTGAAGGAAGGGGATTTTGAGAGATGATAATGTATGATATTATAAGGGGGAGGGGAGGTTAAAAATACCAAAAAAGTTGATAACGTTACATATATACTACCTGCACCAACCTTAAGAAGTATGTATATCTCTTTAAGAATGTTTATTTATAAAGATTTTCAAATTATATGACAAATCCGACTGTCTACAGTTAATATACTCCGTTAATTGCAAAAGGGTGCTGAATAAAACAGTCAATAAAACAGTAAAATTTTTTTATATACAAACTATCTACGTGACATAATTTTAACGAAACCATTTTAATGACCAATAAGAAAAAAATATGTAGACTTTATACGAATTGAATGAATATTTACAACTGAGCGAAAAATGCCCAGGATAGGAATTGAGCACAGATTCTTGGCTCACAAGGCTCTATTGTTGCAGGGCAATGCTCTACTTTTTAACCCCTTCGCGACGGGAAATTTTCGCGAAATTTTTAATGTTTTCTCACCGGTTTTTAAAAACAGAAATTCGCGTCCTATTAAATCGAGAAAATGCTCCGATTAAATAAGGCAAATTTTACAGTAAAATTTTATTGGTGGGCATAAAAACGGATTCTTAAGCCTTTTTGCGGCATGTATACGTGTCGGTCGTCTCCAAGGGGTTAAGCAAACTGGGCCGACAACCTGCGAGCCTTTTTCGCTCAGATATCCTTATTGGTAATAACATCAGGTCTGTCATTTAGACAGTTCAGACCACATGACCAGATGTTATTAATAATTGTCAATCCAGTTAGTTTAAATGGTAGAGCATTGGTTCTGTAAGCCAAGGATCTGGGATCTTGGACATTTTTTTCGTTCAGTTGAAAATATTCAATTCGTATGATAATTTTACCTATCAGTTTGATTGTGTCAAAATAACTGTTTATCTATGTGTCCACACTTTATATGGAGTTCCTTTACCTGCGGTTTATTCTGTTGAGCTATTTAAATGACAAAATCAATGTTATTACCTGTAAGGTTATCTGAGCGAAAAATGCTCGCTGTTTGTCCACCCAGTTAGCTTGAAGGTAGAACATTATCCCTGTAAGCCAAAGATCTGGGTTCGATTCCCATCCTGGGCATTTTTTCACTCAGAAAGAATTATTTAATTCGTATGATAACATTAGGAATCCGTTTTATTGTGTTTAAATAACAGTTTATCTACGTATCCATCATTTATATGGAATTCCTTTACATGTATTTTCTTTCTGTTGAGCTATCTAAATGACAGACCAGATATTATTAGCAATAAAGTTATCTGAGCGAAAAATACTCGCTGTTTGTCCGTCCAGTTAGCT
The DNA here is from genome assembly GCA_964019185.1 of Maratus speculifer. Lineage (NCBI taxonomy): Eukaryota > Metazoa > Arthropoda > Arachnida > Araneae > Salticidae > Maratus > Maratus speculifer. Next base: position 61,913,029 of record OZ025300.1, read on the forward strand.
TAAACGGTGGAGAATTGACCCTCTAAGCCAACGATCTGTGTTTGATTCCCAGCCTGGGCATTTTTTCGCTCAGGAAATATTCAATTCGTATGATAGCTTTACCATTTAGTTTCATTGTGTTAAAATAACAGTTTATGTGGAATATTATATTTTGTTTTGAAAACGGCTTCGGTGAAGGTATATAAAGAATTTTACTGTTTTAAATGGCACTTTTTAGCAATTAACGAAATGTATTGCGTCTCAAATAAGCTCTAAAATCAATACTAATTTATTATTAACATGTGAATTTTTAAGGAAATTCGATTATTTACATTTAAATAAATATTAGTCGGATTGAATAATAGATGCGCCAAAATAAACCTTTTTAGTAATAAAATGGGATATTTAAAAAATTAATAATAGCCAATTTAAAAATATTAATTTTTCTGTAAATATTTTTTTTGCATTATTTAATGAATTTATGGCACAATATTACGAAGAATTTCTTCTTGTAATAGTATAAATACTAAAAATAATTTTTATTGTCAACTATCCCCTTAAAAAGAAAATCATGAAATTTCCTTAAAAACCTCCAAAGGGGGCAAAATTTTCCACCACTATTTTTGTATAGTAATCTTTGTCTTATTTAATTATAAAATTTATGCCATAACTATTTTCAAAATCACTCTTCGGAAATACTAGTGGAATTTTGCGATGTGATAAGAGGCTGTTTGTTACTCCTACTTGGAAATTAAATTTAAAGCCAACCTGAAAACGAAATATTATAAAACCGAATTTGATGTGGAAAAATTAAAACTCAAATCAGACCCACGGGGAAAAAAATAAATAAACAACAACAACAGCCAAAAAAGGGTCAACACGATCTGAACCCGACTCGTAGCAAAGAAATTACAGCCAGCTCGACCCGGTGCAGAATTCTTAATTCGGCACATGAAACAGCCTTTCGAAAGAACTTTTCCAATCTGTCGGCTTTACCTATTCACGCGTACTCTTTTAATTAATTTACTGAAAACTTTACCGTTCCCAGCATTACTCAAAACAACAGAGCCCGTCTACTTGAGTACAACCCTCTCTGGAGTGGACGCACTCCTGTTGCCATGGAAACCGGAGGATGGCGCGGAGGATGCTAGGGATCAAATCGATAAACACGACCCCTCGCCAACATTCCACGGACTGTGTGTTATTCTCCTGGCACTTTGTGCGAAATCGAGAAAAAAAAAGAAAAGAAGAAAGCCAACTTAAAAAAGCATTTTGTGGGCTATTTGCATGAATACTCGTCTATGACTGAGTTGGAATAGACCCTTCTCATTGGCCAAATTCAAATCTTATAAACCTCGGCATTGGTTGAGACCTGAGCTCGAGCTATTACAAGATTTTGCCGCATTCGTTTTATGTTCATATTGTGGCAAGTATTAATGGATTGTTCACATAAGTGACACTAGAGGATTGTCTGTCTGTGATTGACTGAGAGTATGTGCTCTTGGAAGGGGGGAATGTATTACTCTGCGGTCGGATGTTCTGCGAGTCAAATATGCTAATTTATGGGCTACGTCGCTGTACTGAACTTCACACTGTGTGGATCAATGTGGGAAATGTCAACATGATTCCAGGTGATGTGTGAAAAAGGCTCAAAGGAAAACAGCGCAAGATGTCAAGGGAGTATCTTTGCTACATGTAGCATCTTTAATTGTTGTTGATATCGTGATGGAAAAAATGCATTGTGAATATCCCACGCTATTACGACTGAAAATTTTAGTTTTAATTGTGTTTTGTGGTGGTACTTTAGCTCTACCTGAAGTAATTAAAGTCGGTAAGTTGAACCTTTCTTTCTTTTTATTATCCTTTTTTTAAATGTTGATTTAATTATTGATTTAATTATTGATGGTACATTATTTAAATAATTTAAAAAGCGGAAAATATTTGACATTTAAAAAACGATTATTATATAATTTAGGTATAATACTTATTTTTTCACTAATAACAGCGTTGAAAATAACTTGAGATAACTGTGCCTGGTTAAAAATAGTATTTAAAAAGATTTGTATAAAGTGCAACTATAATTTTCATTTTGAGAAATTAAGAGAAACTGGTTTAGTGAGAATTTTTATTACTCAAATAAATTAGAAAGAAAAAAATATGAGTTATGAAAAAAAATATATCTATAATCTAATTTGGGTATAAAAAACTTTAAATTAATAACAACAAAAGTAGTGTGTCATCGTTAATTGTTGTTAATATTGTCGTGCAAAAAAATTTATTGTGAATATTCCATGCTATTACAGGTGAAAATTTCATTTTTAATTATGTTTTGTGGTGGTACTTTAATTCTACCTGAAGTAATTAAAGACAGTAAGTTAATGTTTTCTTTATTTTTTTTAAATGTTGGTTTAAATATTTATCGTTCATTGGTAGATGACCTTGTTGAAGAGAGCTTTTGAGAGTTTTTTAATTCTTTACTGATTAGTGAAAAAATGAAAAAAAAATATGATGAAAATTTTTATTATAATTTTAAAACAATTTACAAAGAATAAAACATGAAAATATAGTACATTAAATTAAAAAAAAAGTTACTTAATTTCAGGGATGAGATTCTTCAGGCTTTTCTTCCATTTTTAAAGAAATTTCACCAGTTAAATTTTTGGAAAAATTTTATCTTTTTTTCCTTAGTTTTTTTACTCTTGTTTTTGTACTTTGATATTATAGTCCATTTTTTCTGGATTCTTTTTAATGTTCTGAATTTTTAATATGTTTTCATCATCCAAACAAATTACAAAGAAGAAAATATTTTATGTATTTTTTTAAAAGATCCCTTACTCAGAGCTTTTGAATATCTTCATTTTGTTTAATGGCAGAAATTATTATATTAAATAAGTAAACTGTTACTATTTGGAATGAGTGGTATTTGACCATATTTTAGTCACTAATTAGTTTATGATGTCAAGAAGAAGAAATAGTTATGCGGTTAGTAGAGAGTTTTTCATAGAAAAAAAATGTGATGCGAATTTTAATCATGCAAATAATCTACATAAAAGGAGACATTTCATATTAAAAAAATAAAAATAAAAATACATTATTTAGAATGTTTTAATACCACTATTTTTGAATAGTAATTTTATTTTTCTTTAATGACCGAAATTATTTTATTAAATGAAGCGATTATTATTATTTCTAGAGAGTTCTGTTTTGACCATATTTTTGAGTTTTAACTAATTTATAATGTTAAGAAAGAGAAATAGCTGAAGTAGTCAGTAGATTTTTTTTCTTAGGAAAAAAATATGATGAGAATTTTTATCATTCAAATAAATAACAAAGAGAAAAAATTCTTATATATATATATATATATATATATATATATATATATATATATATAGATAGATAGATAGATAGATAGATCTACATAATATAATTAATGCACTATTTAAAAAATATCAACATGTTTTGAATATATCAACGAACATTGATACTGATTATTTTCTTACTTTAACAAATTTCATTATCTATAACAATTTAATTATGCAAGATAACATAATATGTATACAAAAAATCGGTATATCATAACGTGGTTGTACATCTAGTATATTATCAGACTTATATCATTATGAAAGTAAATATTTTAATAATAAAATATATTTATATCGATATATTGAAGATATAATTTTAATTGATGCTGATAATACCAGTATATCTCAATTCCCAGTAAATTATCCATCTAATTTAGAAATTACAAAAAACTTGCTTTCTAATAATATCATTAACTTTTTAGATTTTAAAATTATGTTAAAAGAAAACAAATTAATAACTGATATATATGATAAACGGAATGAATTTAATTTTAAATTTAATACATTTACTAATTTTAAATCCTGTCTTCATTAATTCTGTATATCGTAATATAATCCTTAATCATTTATATAGAATAAAATGTTATGTTCTTCTCATCTAATTAATGCAAATATTAAAAAGCTAGTTTATGATGCAATTAACTAAAAAATTCATATATTCTTTAATACACAATTAGTTATTACATGATCTCAAAAATAATTAGCACATTGCGTAAAAAAATATACATATATATTTATAAATACTTTTATAAAAATAACCAAAGTAACTCAGATATTACCATAACAACAAGCCAATGAATCCAGTGTTTTTACAGTCATCCTATTAAAATTATTTAAGCGTGAAGTGATAGAGAAGGCAGATAACCAAAATCATGAAATGCAAATGGATAAATAGACAGTAGAAAGCTCTCTTATTAAACCACTCTTCAGGGGTGCATGGTTTAATAAAACAGCAAAAACATCCAACCAGTTTCTGTCATAGGTCGTGCTATAAGATAAGAAATTCGACCCATTGTGCACCCGACTGGTTGGATATTAATTACTATTTCAAATTAGGAAAAAAGGAATTCACTGAAAGTAACATTATTAAATAATAACAGTAATAAAATATTTATTAAAAGATATATATATATATACTAAAATATTTACCAAACATATATCTAGAATGAGCGATATTTCAAGTAAACAGGATAAGTTATAAGCTATGTTAGAATTAAAAATACCATGTGACATATTAGCAGGTTAAAATTTACAGTTATTATACTAATGTAGATGATAAAATTAAAATAATAACAATAACTATATTAAAAATTAGTAGATCATATATTATATTATATTACTCATTCTACAATTAGAATCAATAATTGCTACTATTAAAAGCATTACATTTTAGAATTATTAACAATACTTTTTAAATTTTTTAATTGTAAATAAAATAGTAAAAATAATAATAAAAATTAAAAATGTAGAAAAAATATCTAAAAAAATGTACATAATAGGATGGCTGAGTGGGTAGATGTTAGAGTACGGAGCAGGGCGGTGTTATCTGGATAATACGAAATGGTTAATTAAAAAAAAGTAAAGAAGTTAACGGAAAGAGTTAACGGCAGTTGAAGAGCATAGCTCATAGGAGGCAGTACTCCCTATTAGCTCAAGTAAAAATTTCGAACGAGGAAATTAGAAATTTGGAAAGAAAAAAAAATCATAAAATATGAAAAGTTAATGTGCAGTTAAAATTGGTAAAATATATAGTTTGAAATAAGAATATTTAATATGAGAATGGTTGAAATCAAACAATAATTTAATTACGGAAATGGAAATGAAAATAAGTTTCGTGCGATTGAAAATTTGTTCGATAAGAAACTTCGTGATTTAAAAATAATTTGATAAATGCTTAAAACTTAACAGTAAACATAGTCAAAATAACCAGAATATAAAAATATTTAATCCGTAGACAGTTTAGTCACTGTTGAAGAGAAAAAAAAGAAAGAATGTTATTAGAGGAAATATCGATATTGAGAAATTATTTTATTTAAAAAAGTTATTATAAATAGAACATTTTATGAAGTTCAAGAATCAAAAAATCTTTTCGGAAGTTTAGTTTGATTACTTATACAACTAGGGATTTAAATTCCACATGCAGCAGCAACACAAAAGCAGCTTTTTAAATACTTTCGAACATAATCGAAAAGAGTTTACGAATTCTGTTTGTTTGTCTACCTGTCTGTCCATGCTCTAAATCGCATAAATTGATTCGGATTTTCAAGTAATTGATATATGTTAATGATGTTTACCATGGAATGTTTGTTATTGAATATGAAGTGTGTAGCATTAATAGTTCATTTACAGTAGCACTCAAAATAGTTCTGTTACATTAGAGTCAATAGGGAAATATTGTTTGGAATGAATTTTAGTGAGATTGTGTTATTTTAAATGTATTGAAAAAACGATATAAAATCATGAATTTCAATATAAAATGATTACTATGGAATAAGGTATTCATATCCATCATCAATCATTTATAAGGACTAAATAAATTAATCAAAATAAATTAATAATAATAAATTATCAAAATATAATCAAAATAAATTAATTACAGTCTTTGAGAAAAAAAATTGCTGGAAGTGCATTTTCAATTTTTGTATGCGCTTTTAAATGCAGTTAATATTTTTGAATATTACTCGTATGTAAATTCAATATACCTAGTATATAGGACTGCTCAAAATAATTCACATATATCCTTATTAGGAAAATCGCTGAAGGGAATTTTAAACAGAGGTTATGTATTTCCTAACTGAACTGAATTGTTGCATGTATATCGCATGCAGTTAGTAGATACAAAGCTATATTTCATTGATTGCTTAAAGAATTCGAAGAATTTTCCGATTGTAGGTGGGAATTGCTGAAATTGGGATTTCAAATGTCTTATGCTCTTCCAAATGGTTCAATTAGGCATCCTGTTTGAACTTATGCAATGCTGAAGTTTTATTACGTTATTTCAAATATGTCGGAAAATGTTTCATAATGCAGGGTGTCCCAAAAATAACAATCCATTTTTATGAAAATGCCAATATATTGATTTCTTTCACCGGTGTTTGTAAAAATGTTCTCCTTAGAAGAAAGAATAGCCATAATTTCTTTGGAAACTACGTGATAAAACACATAAAGAAGTGCGTCAATTTTCCATTAAAAATACGGAAAATAGCCACCAACAAGGGCCAACGTCAGACTACTTGTGAAGGTGAGCTTATTTCAATTGCCTCACGAATGCTCTTGACGGTATCATCAGATATTGATGGTCGTCCAAGACGTTTTTCATCTGCAACACTACCGGTTTGTCTGAATTTGTTCACAAGTATCCTGATATTGCCCCATGTTGGGTACTGTTTTCCGAATTTCCAATGGACAATTGAAGCACTTCTTCGTGTGTTTTATCACCCAATTACCAGGAAACGAAGGCTATTCTAAGGAGAGCATTTCTTCAAACATCTTTGAAAGAAATCAATAGGTTAGTGTTTTCAAAGAAACGGATCGTCAGTTTTGGAACACCCTTTATTATGAAACACTTTCAAACACATTTCAGAATAACGTAATAAAACGTCTTGGACGACCATCAATATCTGATGATACCGTCAAGAGCATTTGTGACGCAATTGAAATAAGCTCACCTTCACAAGTTGTCTGATGTTGGCCCTTATTAGTGGCTGTTTTCCATATTTTCGATGGGCAATTGACGCACATGTTCATATGTTTTATCACCCAGTTTCCAGGAAATTATAGCTATTAATTCTTCTAAAGAGAACATTACTTCAAACTAGAGGTCTGCACGGGCCGAAATTTCCAGGCCCGAGCCCGGCCCGAAAGTTAAAATTTCGGCCCGGGCCCGGCCCGGCCCGAACGAAAAAAACATTGGCCCGACCCGGCCCGGCCCGAAAGTTAAAATTTCGGCCCGAGCCCGGCCCGGCGCGAACGAAAAAAATATTGGCCCGACACGGCCCGGCCCGAAAGTTAAAATTTCGGCACGAGCTCGGCCCGGTCCCGAAAAAAGTTTAAAATTCGGCCCGAACCCGGCCCGGCTCAAGTGAATTTTTACAGAACATTGATCTTTAATCTTATGGAAGCGTTCTGACCAAAAAAAAATTATATTAGTCTTTTTTTTTTCATGTTTATAATCTCCATTTATGCAGAAGTGCCGTAGGCTGTGATATTTACGCTTTTAAATGAATCTTTGTTTGTTGTATGTAAATGTTTCAGTTATCACTAGTATTATTAATCCATATTCCCTGTAATGGAGACAAAAAGTCGAAAAAGCGGTATATGGTAAAATTTCCAAAGACGAAATCGCTTTGGAACGAAAAAAAAAAAAAAATACATTCCCTTCTTAACAGATGTAAATGTTTAATATATTTTTTTTCTCCCGTATTGTTGTATTCATTTTGCATAGATGAACATTTTAAAAGAAACTTTCAGTTTTCAGTTAAAAAAAAAAATTCCGTCATAATCATGTTTATTTTTTTTTTTTTAATTTTTTTTTTTTTTTTTTTTTTTTTTTTTTTTTTTTTTGTGTGTGTGTGTGTGTGTGTGTGTGTGTGTGTGTGTTTAATTCTATTTTAAAACGCCTAGTAATCTACGATTCTTTAAAAGGATAAATTCTAATGTTTAATTGTAGAATAATGACAGCTTAAAAGTATATGCCTTTTTTGCAAACATTTTTGGACAAAACCAAATATTACTGATTTATAAAAAGTCGAGAAAAGGATTTTCATATAGGAAGATTCAATGGGAACTGATTATTTTGGTCCATGAAAACTAGGAAGAATGGAATCAGTCTCGGCTTCGTACGGAAAAAAATAAGTTAGGCCCGGCCCGTCCAGCAAAAAAATTAAGGCCCGAGCCCGGCCCGGCCCGGCCCGAGTCTTCAGAAGTAAGGCCCGGCCCGAATGCCATTATTGGAAATCGGCCCGAACCCGGCCCGCGGGCCGGGCCGGGCTCGGGCTTCGGGCCGCGGCCCGGCCCGTGCAGACCTCTACTTCAAACACCTGTGAAAGAAATCAGAAGATTCGTATTTTTAAAGAAATGGATCTATTTTGTTGGGAACATCCTGCAATATGTTCAAAACATCTATCATATATTTGTTCCGGTGGTAATCAGGTTCCGATCAAACGAAAATTCTATACGTAAAAATACATAAAATGTTCTAGACAAATCATCAGTATCAATATTTATGAATCGCATAATGTTCTTCGATATTGCATCTTAATGTGCTTAGCTCTTGTTAATCAGTACATAAATCACATACTACTTAGTTCTTTGATAATAAGCCGAGTAACATTCTAAGAAGATCGAAAGGGAAACAGGAATAAAAATAATCAATAATACAGTCTCAGACCGATAATACAGTCCAGACCAATTATTGTTATTTTGCCAAGGGAGTATTCGGTTAACAAGGATTGCATTGTCACAGATTTTATTAATCGACAATTGTTAACTTTTCTTTCTAACATTAACAGTACCATAAATCGCCCGCATCAAAATATTTTTGGCAGGCTTTGACTGGTGTACTAAAATAAAATAGAATGGAATTAAATAAAACACACATTAATAAATCATTTTTTTCTTTTGTTTTTAAATTCTGAAATTAAAGTAATTGAAATGCGACTTATTGAATTCTGATCTGTTTCAATATATAGCTCAATCATTAGCGAAAATAACCATTACTCTGATTTGCCTGTGCGTCATATAGGCAACTTGTTCTTGCCAATTATGATTTGCCCGTATCACGTACAGGCATCCATATTCCAATCATGATTTATTATTCTCACCAGTAACTTTTTATTGTAAATTTTGTATTCTTTAATTTGAGCAATTTTTTTATTCTATTAGGCAAAAATTTCTGTTAAAAAAAAAAAAAAAATGTCTTAAAAATTATGTGTTCGGTTTCGACTCTTGTGGTTGCCATTCTTCGTAATCTTACGGCGTCATTCCGCTTTACAGATCGCAAATTTTTTGAAAAAATATTGTTGCGATACCCTCATGACTCTTGAAATTACAAAGAAACATCTGCGATCGGTTTAATCCCTTGAGGGGAAAGCAATAATGTCTCTGTAATATTAAATTCTCACCACATCAATTAAAACTAGTTGGATGTGTCAATCCCGAAACTTTCTTCTATCTCATAAATACATGATATATATATATATATATATATAAATAAAAAAAAAAAAACGTGGTGACTTTAAAGTTACTTATTATCGAATTTCCTCGAACATTTGAGCTAGCCTAATGAGATTCTGGTATCCGAAAAGCCTAAAACGCAAAATGTAATTAATATTCTGAGAAAATGAGCTTAGTAGTGCCTCTTGGTGGGTAATTTATACTAAAACCTAATAAGCATCTATTGATGTCAAGACCTAACAGAATCTGAAATTTGATGGAATTTCGTCCATTAGTTCTTGAGATATAATTATAACAAAAAATTTGCAAAACGTAGCACAGCAACACCATATTTTGGACAATTTATGCCAAAATGTAAAAAAGCGTCTAATTATGATATGGTGTAAAAGAATCTGAAGTTTGATGAAATTCTGTGCATTAGTTCTTGAGATATATCTAGTTTTAAAAAAACGTGTAAAATATAGCACAGCAGCACCATCAGTTGAAGGATTTATAACAAAACGTAATCATCGTGTAATTATGTTATATGTCATTTTGTAACAAAATCTGAAGTTTGATGAAATTCTGTGCGTTGGTTGTTAAGATATAGCTATCGGAAAAATCGTGCAAAATGCAACATAGCTGTACCACCTGTTGTAAGGTTAATACCAAAATGTAATCAGCGTCTAATTATGTTATATATTCTAGTGTAAAAGAAACTAAAATTTGATGAAGTTCTCTGCATTAGTTCTTGAGATATAGCTATCGCAAAAATCGTGCAAAATGAAGCATAGCAGCGCCACCTATAGGGAAGTTCACACCAAAACCTTATCAGCAACTATGTATCTCAAGGTATCGCGGAATCTGAAGTTTGGTGAAATTCTGTGCATTAGTTCTTGAGATATAGCTGTCATAAAAATCATGAAAAACGTGGCATAGCAGCGCCACCTGCTGGCCAATTTACACCAAAACTTAATCAGCGTCTATGTATATCAAGGGGTAACAGAATCTGAAGTTTGGTGTAATTCTGTTCATTAGTTCTTGAGATATAGCAATCTTGAAAATCATGAAAAACGTAGTATAGCAGCGCCACCTGCAGGCCAATTTTCACCAAAAACTAATAGGCACTAATTCATATCAAGGTCTAACTGAATATAAAATTTTATTAAATTTCGAGCATTAGTTCTTGAGATAGAGCGCCCACAAATTTTTTGTCACATACAGACAGACAGACTCACAGACAGACACACAGACTCACAGACAGACGGACAGACTCACAGACAGACATTTTCTAAAAATAGTCAAAACGTGTTCAGGACCTTCTAAAACGTATAAATCCGTCGAAAACCGGAAGTCGAAAATTTTCATGAATCCAATACTTTCTTCTTGTAAAGATAGAAGAAAGTAAAAAATTGTTTTAAAATAAGAAAGGGCTATCCCCTCCCCCCTCACATATCTTGCCGCCAACGTTAAAAGTATAAAATTTCGCTAAAAGTTTTTGCTGAGAATCTCGTTTAAATTAGGTGGGATAAAACAAATCCCATCGCCGCTGTGGTGGAGTATTTTGCCAATTTAGCCGACCAAAAGTCAATTTTTCGAAACTCAGTTGAAGAGAAAAATATTTAGCTAAAAGTGAGAATTGGGTGGAGATTCATCGTATATTTATAAATTTTTCTGTTGTGCAAGCAAATAAGTATCAGGAAAAGTAAAACTTGATTGTAGCATTAAGTTTTTTATGTGCATTTCAAAGTTCAATTTTGTGCCTGTTTATCTCACTGCATTTTTTTTTGGAAACTTTTGCTTATGCCATATAGTTCTGCATTGTGAAAACTCGTGTATATATTTATAATGCACATGCATACATTCTTATTTAACAGATATGATAAAGCAACATGAAATGTGCCACATATTTTTTGAATTTTCGTTGTTAATTTTAATATTTTATAAAACATTTGTTATGCATCAGGGTGGATTCCGATGTTTTTTTTTTTTTTTTTACTTTGAAAGAGAATTTAAGACAGATATGAAAATTAGTTAATAATTTTGAAAAGTGTAGCTGCTACTAGCTGCTACTTTAGGAGTATTTGTTTCAAACACACATTTGTATGTTTCTGTAAATGGCATTTTTTTTTCATTTCCCTTTCGATTCGAAATGGTTTCTACGAAAGATAAATTACAATTACTGTCAAAATGTATCATCTGCGGTCATAATAAAGTTCCAATTTACATATCTGACCTATATATTTTTTAAGTGCCATTTGTTAAATAATTTAATTTTTAATATTATACGAAAGTATCATTTAGCAAAATGCTATGTCTTCATCGCATGTCGACCTATGAGAGTTAAGTTTGTAAAATAATCTGTATATATCTCTAAGGAAGAAATATCATATTACATTGAAATTCCATATGGCATTTATTGGTGATAGATTAATTGATGTAAAACAAACCATGTTATTAAACATGATTGATGATCAAATTGGCAAAGCCACGTCTGAAAGAAAATCAACAATGCATTGATTCATCTGTGGAGCTATTATAAAAGACTATCAATTTGGACATAACTAACAAATTTAGAGAGAGGTGTTTGAAGTTTGGATTATCCATACTCAATGCAAGCATCGGGATTTTCGAGAGCATTTTCCATTAACATATAAACTGCCCCTTAACCTCTTAATGGTCGCATTAAATTACATTTTAAAAATTCAAATTCATTATTTTCACCAATAAAAAAAAATATTCATCTTATTTAATGATAAGTAAAATGATACCAGAATAAAATCAATTACACTATTTTATAAAACTGGTGAAAATCAAACAATTCTGAATAAAAGCCGTGAAACTTGCAGCCCGTGAATGTCTCGGGAGCGACGATTAAGTGGTTCAAAAATATTGCATCCAGACAGGTAAAGAAAAGGATCTAGTGGATGGAATTCAGGATAATTTAGGTTAAAAATGGGATTACGTGTGGATATAGCCAATCCAGGATATGGAAACATCAATACTGGGAACACCAGCCAAATGGTCTTCGCTGATCTTCATCGTGCTGCAGAATTTACGGCTAGAAATCTTAATTTAATCTTTCGTTTTAAGGTCATCTTAGAAGCATTGTCAAGTGATGATAAAAATGATACAAAAATTTTTCTAATTGCGTAATAGACACAGCCAAATTATATGCGAATTTGTATCCATTGCATTCCATGGTGGCAACAGCTCTTAAAACTTTAAAAACATGTTACTACAGTTAATGTTAATGCACTATTTCCCTTACTACAGCTTTCTGAAGAAGCTCTACTAGCTTGTAATAAGCCTTTTCGGCAATTTCGCAAAAATTTTAATTGAAAAATTTCAAGAGAATCGTGCAATTTACTCGTTCTAAAGCAATTAATTATTTTTCAGATCACTTTTTATCTTGTATGGAAGTTATAATGGAAGGTATAAGAAATGAAAAATAAATAATTTTTAAAAAAGACATTAGCTTTATTTCTTCCTGCTGAAATTTACAGCATTGTTACATGCTATCAGTGTAACCAAGATCTCATTAGTGATGAAAATTATTCGGAAGGCGAATCATGAGATGAATAACCTTAATATTTTGTCATCGAATATATATGCACATTCATTTATGTGTGATTTTTGTAATATTTAAAATCCATTTAATAAAATAAATGGTTTACGTAATAAGTAAATGTTTGGTTTCTTTAAATTACTTTTGATTAATTCTGTAAAAGTGTAAAAATTAAATTAGATTTTTTTTTAGTCAAAAAAACGATGTAAAAATATTTAAAAAGGAAATTTGTAAATTTTCAACATATTTTATTGATATATAGTGTAATTTGATATTGGTTTTAGAACATCAAAAGACTCGTGATTACAAAAAAGGATAAAAATGCGGTATATATTTGAATTATTGAAAGAAATTTCAAAATAATGCTAAATTTTTTTATTTTTGAGTTACTCAATGTGAAAAAATACTTTTGAATTAAGCGATCTAATGCAATCTCAATAAGAGTATTCATTTTTATTTCATTACAGTTCAAGTGCATTTTACATGCTACTGTTTTACACATGCCTTGAATATATTTTTTAAAAGATTCTACTTTTCGAACAAAACTACTAAAAAGTGATAATAATGTGATAAACTAATCTATAATAAATTTTACTCCATCTTTTTAGTAAGAAATATTTTTAGCCGTCTAAATTCATCAAATATCCCACTGTGCAATTTCTCTCAAGGTGTTATAATGTGCCACACTTTATTTTTGACTGAATGAGAAGATTGGAATCTTGATTTTCTACACAAAACTGTTTGTCTTTTGTGTTTAAAATAATATAACACTGTTAAAATACATTGAAAATGGTTTTCCCCCATAGACCATAGTGTAACTGATTTTTTTTTGAGTGATCCTGCAAACGAATCAATGCAATGCACTTAATTTTCAATACAAGACATGGCATGATAAATCTCAATAAATTATATGGCAATCAAAGTATATTTAAGCGAGTTAGAACTGGGACCACAGTTGCTAGTTTGGCCACCAATTTTAATCCGAAATTTCAAGATGATACAGGATATTTTGAAAGGAGAATTTTAAGTTTATACGACCACTGAACAGCAAAGCAATCTCACGGCGTCATTCCGCTTTACAGAAAGCAGGTGTGTTGAAAAAATATTGTTGCGATATCTTCATGACTTTTGAAATTACAAATGAACATCTGCGTTCGGTTTATAATGTGACAAGCTTTTTTTTGATTGAATTAGAAGATTGTTATATTGATTTTCTACACAAAAGCTCCCCCCATAGACCATAGTGTAACAGAATTCTATTCAATGATTCTGCAAACGGAATATCAATGCAACACACTTAATTTTCAATACAAAACATTGCATGGTAAACCACAATAAATTTTATGGCAATCAGAGCATATTTACGCGAGTTGGAACTGGAACCAGGTTTGCTAGTTTGGCCTTGGGATTGCAAGCAGCCAATTGGAAATAAGGAGGCGGGACTTCCCTGTATTGTGCAGTCCGCAATAGAGGAACGTAGGAAAGAATTTAAAAAAAATCGCAAGTTCTAAACAGCCTAAAAAAATTGTAAAGCCCATTCTCCTTAACAACAACAAAACTTTTTAGTTTTTATACATTTTAAAAAATTACGCGAAAATAATTTTGGAAAGAGAGTAGGCGATATAAGCGACTCATTACTCAAAGAAAATCAATAATTACAGGGCTACCACAGGCAACTATTTTTTAAATTCTTACTGACACCACTTTCTTTAAGCAGAAATCGCTATCAGATTATTTAACATTTTTTTTTTTTTTTTTTTTTTTTTTTTTTTTTGAAAAATTTATTTTACAATATATCGTATAGAAATACTGGTGCAAACGGAATATAAAAAATAGTCACCTGTGGCAGCCCTGTAATTATCAAATATCATTTGACTGAAGGTGATAAGTTTGTATAGATGACCTTTTTATGTGTTCGAGGACACTGGTATTATTATTATTATTATTATTATTATTATTATTATTATTATTATTATTATTATTATTATTATTATTATTATTATTATTATTATTATTATTATTTTATTTTTTATTTTTTTAAGAACTTACATCGAGTTTTTGTTTCATTTTAAGAAGATCTCAGTTATTGAAGCGATAGAGTCTGAGAATTCGTGCGATTCATCGAGCTGCTGAGTAGTGAGTGGGGCCTTAGTAACAGCAGAATTTGACTGGTCAGATGAGAAGTTAATGTTAGAATCCGAGCTTTTCTTTGATTTTTAAATTTATTTTCCAACGAGCGGCGACTTCAATGTCTCACAGTTTATAAATCATAAAATTCCATTCTTTATTTCTGGTCTGAATTCGAAATTTCTAATTAAAATTGAAGGTCAAACTGGCAATTCTGGCTGGGACAGACACGCAGACGGCCAGACAACAGTGGTAGCAGCCAGGTAGGGAGGATCCTAATGTTCTGGATACCAGTAATATTGTAAAGTTTTCTTTGCATTGATTCACAAGAAATTCACCGACTAGATAAAATGATCAGAACTTTAGAAAATTACTGGTATTGAGAGCGTTTGGACTTTGGCTATGCCACAAACCGAAAACCCAGAAAAATCGAATTTATAAACACTTTTCACTTATGTTGGAAAATGTTATAAATATGATTTTTAAAATAATTTTTTAGCCTGTCTGTATTTTCATATTAACCCTTTCCGGCACGGGCAAAATCTGTTAATAAAATAGAAATAATCGATTGACACCGGAATTCAGAAATGAATTTTTAATATATCTTGAATTCCTTAATTTACGCTTTTAATGTAAGAGCAAAATTTTACTAAAATATTACTGGTGCCGTTTACAAGTTTGGAATTAAAATTAGGTATCCCAGACCGGGCACAGTGTGCCGGAAAGGGTTAAAGGTATCTTTAATTATTTTTCATTAATTAAAATGGAATACCTTTTCTCTGTTACCCTTTAAAACTAGCACCTTTTTAGACTAAACAATGCCATCATTGCATATTCATTGGTATTATTTTTCATATTTGAATTTTCCACTGCTATTAACTTCATTTAATTAATGGAGCATATTAAATGCAAAGTTTTCAGGTCTTTTCAGAATTAATTTAATTTTCATATTTGACAACTGGGTATAGTATGAACATAAACACAAAAGATCTCATAAAATTAATATGCATGGTATTATATTATTTTCATTTTCAGTTCAACTATACAGGCTATTTTAAATTTTTTCCTAACCGCTTGAAGAACACGAAATAATATTTCGACATTTAAAATACAAATATTATCATTTAGATAAATCTTTTTATATCCTACACTTGGATGGACACTAGGGAAATATTGTTCTATACAACAGGTACTGATTAATGTTGAGGCAAATTCCCACCAGTAAATTTAAATAGAAAATTTTGTCTTTTTTAAACGGCCTGATGATTCACGATATAGGCCGTGAGCTTGCGGAGAGGCTGCCACTGAGACTTTTTCCCGACATAAGTTTATTAGTTACACTTTTTCAGTATATCAGATTAAATTTTTTCCAACGTCGAACGTTCCTTCAGCAATTGCAGATCTGTTATGGTGTTGCAAAGAGCCTTTATCAAGTCTAATTTCTGCGTGCACCGTGGGAAGCTTCGGCGGTTGAGGAGGTGTGTGTGTGTGTGTGGGGGGGGGGGGGGGGCTCTATGCTACGACTTTTTTTCCAGTATATTAGAATTTTTATATGCATAAATTTTAGTAATTTACTTTTATTATTTTTTCCCTAACAAGAGCCCAAGAAATAATTTTGTTTCTTTCTCACTCCCTTCCCAATTTTTTTAAGTTTACTTTCCATTGCTGCCATTCATCGCATTTTTCCATTACTGCTTCCAGTTCATTATGTGACGAGGATATGGGGCATAAATTCCAGGCTCCTGGTGAAATAATGAGAAGTACAGTTTCCACCATAAATAAAGCTAAAATTCCTGTTTGTTTTCATTCATGAAAGTTGGCCGCGGGCGTATTAACCTCCAGGCTCTGCTAAGCCAGTACGTGCAGTAATAAATTAGTGAGTGGTAATAAGTTAGTGATCTCAAATGAAAAGAAAAGATACTATATCGTAGGGATATGTTATTTACAGGGATCCCACTCGGTCCACTCTTGGAATACGTCTTTTTCGTGGCGATGATGGATTGAATTTGTACATGTCAGCAGACGATTTTTTGTTTTGTGAAAAAAATGATTAATGAAGCTTGAAAGTTATATATTTATTTCTTTAATAATCACGAAGTTGTTTACAGCTATTAATTCAATTAAATTTTAAAATTTAAAACGCAAATGACATATTAAAATCTAATACTCCCATCTAATACTTCCTCTTTTTTTCTACAAAAATAGAATAATTTAATTGCCATCATTATAAAAATGTCATTAAAATTCCCAACAAATATTAATATCTCGGAAACAATTTTAAATTTTAATATTTCGAGACATAATATGACATTTTGCGATTCCAGGGTTCACACAGTCCTTATATTTTGTACACTATACACACTACCTCTGGTACCACTATTAATGATAAGAAAATTTATATTTAATTTTTAAGAAGCAGAATTCGCAAACATCTCCTCGATTCGCAAATTTTGCAATGTTTTTCTACAGTAAAATACATTGAAAATATTGAAAAAATTTAGTGGTACAGTCAGAGCCTGATTACTAACGGGGCACTCTCTCCCCAGTAAAATTACATAGAAATTTTCGCTTTGTTTAAACGCCCTTTTCAGTCAAAATTACTATCATGAATAAGGAAAAAATTTCTATTTACTTTTTCTGGTGGGAGAGTGCCCCGTTGATAATCAGGCCCTGGGTACAGTTGTGCGAAAACCGGATTCATGTGGATATAATGTGTATTAGTTTAAAGTCTTAAGGATATTAACACCAATTTACTAGAATAGGTTTGATTACTTTAAGTTAAAATTGAATATACATCATTATACATGAAAATTCCGGTGTAAAACTTGAGTAAAATTTCCGGTTTCTAAAGTGTTAAAAATACAAATAAAATTTGAAGAAACAACGTCGAAAAACTGCAATAATTTCTATTGTCGATATATTAAAATATAACTTTCTTCTGTATGTTTAAACTATTATCCACTAAAAGAATCTATTTTATTAATAGTAATATCTTAACAGTGATTGTAAACTTCAAGGACATTCAAGTCACTTTTATCAGAATTTTTGTAAAATAGCATTTTTCTTTTTAAATGGATAATAATAATAATAATAATAAATTCCACCTTCAGATATAGTGACCCGTACTTTACGACATTTCTGATAGTTACGCACCGGAAAACCCCTGAATCCCTTCAAAAGTATTCCGTTACATTATGGCCAATTTGAAAAAATAGATTTAAGTGTATTTTAAGGATGTTATACACTTTCGATCATAATAAAATTGATATGCTTCTATGAAGCATGTACTAAAATATACATTCTGTAAAATTTGTGGTGCACAGAATATTTGTTATTAATTTACAGGGACACACAAAGTATTCCATTACATAATGGTATAGGGCGTAAACATTGTTTGGAGCATGTTCTAATTATATTAAACTATTTCACATTTTATACAAATATACGTTTCTGAGGTTTACTACAAGTTACTTCCAGTATACTAAAAAGCAGATAGTATTTAGAGGCACACACAAAATATTCCTGATACTACTGTATCCGAAATTCTGTATGCTATTATAGGGATGAGATTTCCGCTTTTTTGGACACCAGTAAAATCTTAAAGAAAATGTCGTTATTCGAAATCGCGAAAATGTTCCGATTTAATAATGTGGCATTTTCTTTAAGATCTTACTGGTGTGCAAAAAAGCGGAAATCTCATCCCTGCTATTACAACAAGATCTGAATATTTTAAAAATTCGTTATAGTACGAACGTACGTCATTTGCTATGTTTGACGTGCAATTTCCAACCTTTTTTTGTAATCAAATTCATGAAATCAACTTGAATCAGATTATACTAGCTATTGTTACTTTGAAAATGCCCTTGTGTGGTTTCACGTTATTTTCCCGATGAATTTTTTAATAGCTTTTCATAAAAATGGCTAAAAGAAGACCTCAATAAAACTAAGTAGTCTTTTATCAATTTAGTCTCTCCTGAGGCAATACTTTATAATGAAAGATTTTCTGAATGCCTTTTTTAATTGAAGCCATTTTCTTTTCGCATAAGAGCAATTGTTAAAGGGACCGAAACTATTCAAAATGAAGAAAACTGGTTGAAGTTTAATCGCGCATTCGGAAGCCTGTAATTAACCCCTTAACTGGTTCTTTCTTTTCCGTTCAATAAATTGAAAATAACGGATTCACACCACCATTTTTTAAATAAAATATTCGTAACATTTAGTCTAAACATTTATGCCTTCAAATAGTATGAAATTATTATTTTTTAAATGTATTGGCGTCAAAAAGCTTTAAATGATGAGTTAAACAAATTCGTCTTGCCCGAACGGCGTACGGGAAATCAGTTAAGGGGTTAAACTAGAATAATATTTTTTTCATTTATTTAATCAAGTTTATAAAAATAAAAATATTGCTTGTTAAATTGTAAAAAAAAAATAGTACAAATAAAAATTGAAAATAATAACAAAAGTTTTAATACTGAAAGACAAAATTAATCGGTACTTCTAGGTTATCCCGTCGACCAGAAAATTATCGCCAAACTATAAGATTAAATGCCAATAATGGATGATCGTGAATGTCACATTCAATAACATTAAATGCAATTCACGTGTTTAAAATGTCATTAAGTGATTTTTATTTCGACCTTTTATTAATATTTTTATTAATATTCTACTAATTATTTGTTTTTTCGTTATTTTCGTAAAATAAAAATTATGTCAACATGTATAATTTGGCTATTAGTTTGGCGATTTGTATAATTTGGCGAAATTGGTAACGGGATAACAGAGTAGTACCAATTAATCTTGTAAAACTAATTAATATCTCCAGTTAACCCTTTATCTACCGCATTATGGATTCATGAAAATTTTACATTCTAAAGCATTTTACGTAAATTGTTTAAACTAAATTAAAAGATTTACATAAATATTTGAAGGATTTGAGAAGGATTGAAGGATTTAGAAGAATTAATTCAATTTGAATTTACTGGGATTTTGTGCAGTTTTCATAAACCCCTCAAATTTTTTATTTTTTATTATTTTCTTAGTATTTTGTAGAATTATGCAATGTACAAATAGGATATTCTTACAATATAAATATAGAAATATTTCCGCATTCAAAAATCCCCATCCCCCTTTCTCAGCGCTAAGAAAGCTGAAAAGATGCAAAGGCAAACGAAATCATCATTTTAAAAATATTTTTGTTTTGTGTAACCAAAAATGCTTTTGGAACAAGATAAACTAATGTATCTGTAACTCATTCTAAACAGTATTACAACTAACTGATGTATTAAAAGAATTTCATAATAAGATATTTTAATGGTACTTATAAGTACCGTCGGTAGATAAACGGTTAAACAGTTTGAATTTAAATTCATTCATTATTAAACATCTCAATTAAATGGAAAAATCAAAAGAATTACAAGGAAATGATTTTGTAGACGTCGATTAATGAGTCGACTGACGACTTTTTTTTTTTTTTTTTTTTTTTTTTTTTTTTTTTTTGTAGAAATGTTAAAATGATTAATGTAGTTTGAAAACATAAAGTTATGCATTTCATTTTTCAACAATCACCATATTGTTTTTACAACCTATTCACAGAGCCTGATTACTAACGGGGCACTCTCTCCCCAGTAAAATTACATAGAAATTTCCGCCTTGTTTAAACGCGCTTTTCAGTCAAAATTGCTATCATGAATAAGGAAAAAATTTCTATTTATTTTTTCTGGTGGGAGAGTGCCCCGTTGATAATCAGGCCCTGCCTATTCAAATGAGATAAATTCAAATTCCAATTTTAATGCGAAAATAATGTAAAATACGGATGTACGTGTGTTAATTTCAACAGTTAACGTTTGATGTTTCAGGAGCGGAAATTTGTCCATTTGCATTATAAAAAATGTTAAAATGAAAGTTAAATAGTTATAAATAAAAAATTCTGGTGCAAACTAATTTTTATAAAACTCAGTAAAATTTCCGATATTTTTTGAGTTAACCCATTAACGCCCGAATTATTTTCTTCGCAAAAATTTAAATTTTGTATTTCCCACCACTTTTAAAATCGAATTAATTTTTATCTAAATTTATCGAGGATTCTGCCTCGTGAAATAAGGTATATATTTACCTTCCTCTTTACTGGTGGGAAAACCGCTTTTTTTTGCTGTTATTGTAACCGTCCTCAAAAGAGGACGCTGGGAGTTAATGGGTTAAAATAAATAAATAAATATGAATTTATGTAATAAATTGCGTCGAAAAAGTGTAATAATTTTTATTGCTTATTAACCTCTTAACGAAATTTTAAATGTTTTGTAGCCAGATTAAAAAAAAAAAAAAACAGAAATTTGTAACTTATTAAATCGAGAAAATTCTTCGATTGAATAAGACAAATTTTACAATATAATTTTACTGGTGGAAATAAACAAAGATTTTTAAGCCCAATTGCGACCCGTATAGGTGTCGCTCGTCCCCAACGGGTTAATAAAAG
Source organism: Maratus speculifer (assembly GCA_964019185.1). Taxonomy (NCBI): domain Eukaryota; kingdom Metazoa; phylum Arthropoda; class Arachnida; order Araneae; family Salticidae; genus Maratus; species Maratus speculifer. The sequence continues at coordinate 61,934,693 of OZ025300.1, forward strand.
TATGTGCACATTATGTATAATTAAATCATTTTGTGTAGAACTACACATATACCATAAACAAATTTTCTAATTCTGATATATTGCGCTAAAAAATCTGTAATTTATTAATTATATCTTTATTTTTTTAAACTCATAAAATCAACCTGTATTACATCTTAGCTTTTGTTACTTTAGAAATTCTCTTATGAGGTTTCATGTTATTTTCCCAATGAATTCTTTAATAGTTTTTCATCAAAATGGCTCAAAGAAAACCTCAATAAAAGCTAAGTAGTCTTTTATCAATTTAGTCATTCCCCGAGAGAAGATTTTATAATGAAAGACTTTGAGAATGCATTTCTTAACTGAAACCATTTTTTCCCCCTCACAAGGGCAATTGTCAAAGGAGCCCGCTCCCCTAATTCCCCCCAAAATAGTAATAAATAAATGAAGAAAATTCGCAATTCGATCGCCTTTAAGAAGCGTACGATTAATTTAGAGCATTATTTATTTATTTATTTATTTATATTTTATATTTAAATTTGTGAAATTGTACAGAAATTTTTTTAAGAGTGTACGAAAAAATTAATCTTTCAAAAATAGTTAACTTGACCAGTTAAACGGAATGAGTTAAATTGAGTTCCTTTTTAAACACTTTAAGGTATGTGCCGCCTACCTTTAAATCGTTGTTTTTGCGAAAAAATTCTATATATTTTTTTTTAATCGGACTTGACCGTTTAAAGAGTCATAAAAAGGTAAACAATATATTTTAATTCATGAATATACAGGGTGTTCAGCGAATAGGTCGGCAAGGTGTCCCTGATTTCAAAAATAAATTTCTCAAAAACAAAGATCGGTTGAATTATGCGGCAAGCGGTTTGTATATTAGGTAAGCTGTAAAAATGTTATACTACATGGCTGCCGACTTTTACGCATTTTTGCTACCACTAAAATTGTACAGATATTTTCAATTTCTTTTATCATAAGATTTCGACGATTAAATAAGACAATATTTATTATAAAATTTTTGTGGTAGGAAAAATGCATAAAAGTTGGCAGCTATGTTATACTGAAGTTTCGATCGGAGAAAATTTTGAAAAGATAGTGTTCTCATTGCAAAGAATGCTGGATTTGAAATTTTTCTTGTTTTAGATTGTTTGCAGAGAAAAAGTTTTTCGGCGTACAGGGGCGTACATTTTAACGATTTTTCGAACTAATTTTTTTAATTACAAAATTTCGAAAGTTTAACCCCAAAAATCGTTAAAATATGGCCCTGTACGCCGAAAAACTCGTTCTCTTTAAGCAATCTATAGCAAGAAAAATTTCCAATCCAGCATTCTTTGCAACGAGAACACTATCTTTTCAAAATATTCACCGTTCTAAACTTCTGTTTTATAACATTTTTATAGCTTACCTAATAAACAATCAGTTTACTTCATAATTCTATAAATATTTGTTTTTGAGAAATTTAATTTTTAAATCAGGATCTTATTCGCTGGATACCATATGCACAATATGTCACGTATACAAAAATATACTCCTATAAATGTGGTGGACTTTAACCCTTTCCGGCGCAAGCAAATTTTATTAGTAAAATGAGAAATAGTCGATTGATACCGGAATTTATCAAGGACTTGTCTAGATATTACGAATTCCTTAATTTAAGCTTTCATTGTAAAAGCAAAATTGTATTAAAATATTACTGGTGCCGTTTGCAAGTTTGGAATTAAAATTAGGTGTTGCTGGCCCGGCAACACTGCGCAAGAAAGGGTTAAAGTTGTAAACTTTATATATAATTTTTTGTACTATATCAAAATTTATTTCACGTTTTTTGGAAAACTGCATTTTTCATTGTATATGTCTACGAGAAGCACCATTAATCTCTTAATTGATTATTTGTTGTACGTTCAATAAATTGAAAATAACAGATTCATACCATTATTATTTAAATAAAATATTCGTAAATTTTAGTCTAAATATTTCTGCCTTTAAATGGTATGAAGTTATTAAAAAAAATGGTGTCAAAAAGCTTTAAATGATGAATTAAGCAAATTCGCCTTGCCCGAACGGCGTACGGGCAAATCAGTTAAGGGGTTAAAAAAAAATGGTGTCAAAAAGCTTTAAATGATGAATTAAGCAAATTCGCCTTGACCGAACGGCGTACGGGCAAATCAGTTAAGGGGTTAAAAAAAAAGTTTTTAAGTTACTGAAATAACATTTTGCTTAAAGATTATACTCTTCTTTTGATATGTTATGAAGCAAATGTAACATGTAAGTTTATATATGTTAATTTAAGAGCTATTTTTATTAAAATATACACATTTTTTTTTTTTTTTTTTTTTTTTTTTTTTACAAATTTTGGACTATGTTAGTAAATTTTAGAGGTATTGCAAATCTTTTGCTTTACAATACAGATAATTTTTTTACAAATGTATTGCTAAGAAAAAAGTGAAATACTTTGAGTAAATTTTGTTATAAGGCACTTGTACCCGATATGGACAGTGTTCTCAATATGGACACCCCTAATATTTTTAAAAGTAACAATTCTGATTTAGAGATCGCGATACATGTCCGTAAAAAAAAGCAGTTGAAAAGATAATTAAGAGAGAAAAGTGCAAAAAAGCGCGCTGTTCGCCATTTAGAAGGAAACTTGTTGTTTCTTGGTGTGCTGATCGTAATTACAGGTAAGTTTAAATTCTTATTAGATATTGTAAAATTACTTTAAATATTGAAAAGTGGAGTGTTTTTCAAAGCTTATAAAACATATTTTCGATGACTATTGCATATATTGCTTTAAAATGTTGCCTTTGTTTATTACAAGATTTAATAAAACTACTCCCGATTCTCAATATGAACACCTTATATCTACATTGGAAGTACAGCAGGTGAATCTTCAGATTCACAAAAATTAGAAAGCTAAGCAAAACCAACTACATTATTTCATAATATTTTGTAATAACTGAGGTGCTTTGCATCGGTCTTCGAAGAACCATAACCGAAAATGACCCCTCGTTCTAAAGTGCATGTTCTCAATATATTTACTGTGCTCTGCCCTTCACCGCAACACTTTAAGATATATTTTTTTATCCCTCTCCCCTAAAATTCCATAGAAGAGCAGGGGTCGCAGCGTCCCTAAAATTTTCGCACTTTTCTACCAGTATTTTAAATCAAAAATCTTCGTGTTAAAATGCTTTTCCATCTACAATGAAATTCTACAATAATTTTTATCGTTCAAAATTTGTGGTAGAAATGTGTCGAAATTTTAGGGACGCTGCGACCCCTGAAAGAGTGGCTGTTCCATACACCCTGTGTTGTAGGTCAATAAGGAGCCACCTGTCCATAATAGGAACAGGTGGTTCCTTATATGGACACTTGCAAACATTTTTTGCTTTTATAATTTAACTTAAACCAGGATAATTACAAGGCTTTTTAATAATGATAGTCAACAGTCCAGAGATTGTGGTCATGTATTTTTGGAGTCCTATCACGTGTACACGGGGGTGAAAAAAAATTCCTTAGGGTGTCCATATTGGGTACAGGTACCTTAGAGATTTTGACATAAACACAATTCTTGCTAAAATTTGAGTAAATGTTGTCTAAATTTCAAAAGTCAATAAATTCTTAGTTTTATTTCCTGTTTTTTCTAAAAATATGTATGTTCGATAAAAATTTCATATTTCTCAGAAAAAGTGTGCACGTAACCTTAACTCAATGTAAAACCCGTAAGAGTTTACAATTTAGTTGATGTCATTTAATTGGTAGACAGGACGAATTTTTGTGTTGTAGAAAACTTGATTGATGAAGCTTAACCCCTTGGGGACGAGCGGCACGTATACGTGCTGCAAAAAGGCTTAAGAATACTTATTTATCCCCACCAATAAAATTTTACTGTAAAATTGGACTTATTTAATCGAAGCATTTTCTCGATTTAATAATATACACTTTTCTCTTTTTAAAAACCGGTGACAAAACATTAAAAATTTCGTAAAAGGCTCCCTTCGCGAAAAAGTTAATTATATAAAGTTATGTAGCTATTTTTTTCAATAATCACGATACTGTTTTCATTTTCTATTCAAATAAAATAAATTCTAAATTTCAATTTCAATGTGAAAATAATAATCTGTATTGTTCGACTTTTTCTTTGTTTTATTCACAAAAATAGAGTATTTTAGTTGCACAATTATAAAAGTGGTATTAAATATTATAAAAAAATTAATATTTCGGAAAAAAAATTCGAATTTTAAAATGGATTCCTGTAGATTACATATATTAAGATCAACGCCTAAAGTTGGATGTCATAATAGTTATTCGAATTTGAGGAGGGATGGACCCTATTCAATAAGTTAAAAGTAAAGATAAATAATTCTAAATAAAAATTCCGGTGTGAAATATATTTTATAAAAATTTATTAAATTTCTATTATCTTAAGTATTATTAAATAAATGAATAAACAAAAATATGAATTTATATCATACATTCAAATAGCAAGAACATCGAAAAACTGCAAGCATTTTTATTACCTATTAATCAAAATGTGCCCTCGTAATATATATTAAAACTATTTTTGTAGAATCAGACAGATACGATAAAAAAATTTCTAATTCTGATATATTGCATTATAAAAATCTATATTTTATTCATAATATCTTTATTTTTAAACTCATAAAATCATATTTTATCTGATTACATTTGCTATTGTAACTTTAGAAATTCCTTTGTGTGGTTTCATATTATTTTGCCATTGAATTCTTTAACAGTTTTTCATAAAAAATCACTAAAAAGAAACCGCAATAGAAACTAAGATTAATAAGAATTTCGTCATTCTCCGTGGGAAAACTTTATAGTAGACTTAATAACTGGTAAATTATAAATTAAAAATGGTAAGTGTAATATTTAAATAAAAATACACTTTTATCAGCTTATAGAATAACATGAAGTTCCAATTATACGTTGAGAAATGAATACAGAAATGCTTAAACACTGTTTAAATTAAGTTTCATTTTATTCTTTGTTACTCTACTTTAAACAAGTTGGAAATTGCACGTGAAGCGTAGCAAATGAGGTGGGTTCGTACGATAACGTTTTAAAAATATCACTCTGATACATCAATCTCATAAAATTGTAAATAGTTAATTACAATTAAAATGTACTCCAAAAGATGTTCTCCCCATACCATTATGTAATGGAATACTTTTGTGAGGCCTTGTAAATCAATAAAAACTGTTCTTTGCTCCACAGATTATGCAAAGTTTACATTATAATATGTACTTTCTAGATCATATCAATTTTAATATGTTCGAATGAGTATAACACCTTTAAAATGCATTTGAAACATTTCCCCCCATTCAACGTAATGTAACGGAATACTTTTGATTGTCCCAGTAATTGATCTATTCATCCGATTTTCATAAAATTTGAGATGACTGAAATTATGTAATAATTAAATATTTTAAATCTCAAACGATTCGGTTGGGTAGTTTTTGCGTTCTTATATGCGGACGGATGGACAGGCGGACGGACGGACGGATGGACTGAACGACAACTATAGGTGCTACGTATTTGCATAATTACGAACGCACCTAAAGAGAAACGGATAAAAAAATATCTATTTTTATTGAATTCATTTTTTTAACGCTTTCAACGAAATCTATTTTATTACTGCATCCTCATTTTTCAAACTGCTAATAAAATTAACCTGTTCTGTAATTTTCCTAGTCATTGATTTTTAGCAATTTCCTGTATGATTTCTTTTTTCCTCTTGTGAATTCTTAAATGGTTTTTGCATGAAAAATTACTAAAACAAGAATAAAACTAATATTTCTTTTATCATCTATTCATTCCCTTGGAAAAAACGCCTTTTAATGAGAGACTTTGTGTAATCTTTTTCACTTCCTAATGTTTTTCTTTTCTAAGAGCAATTGTTAACGGGAGTTTTTCATATCGATCTTTCTTTTCGTGAATTGATTTTTTTTCATATTTTCTTTATTTGCGTTGCTAATTTGCTATTTATCAAAAATTTCTTTCACAATTTCCCGTTAAACACAATCATTCATTTGTTTTTTGTTATTCAAAACCTTTCATTTTGTCTTTTATTCCTTTTACTCGAAGAACATTTGTTAAGCAATTTAGTCATGTTCATTGTTAAATCTATTGTACATATAAAATACAAATGGAAGTTTCGTTTCGGGTGGTTAAAACTTGAGTTCTGCTGGATGGATTTTGACGGAACTTGCAATGCTAGATGGATAATTTTTCATGGAGGGTTTTAGTGTACTCTACGTAGATTAGTTATAGAGTCATATTGGAATGATCTATTATTCCAGGTGAAAAGGTTACCACTGTTTTTTTTTTAGCAACCGTAACAAATAAAAACCTGGTAGCATAGAATATAATTTTCTTTCATTTTTGTTTAATTTGTCGCGAAAATGGAGTTTTTTCCTCATCTATTTTAGAACTAAATATAAGTACTAACTGATTGTTATTTTTAGATATTGTCTCAAAATAATAATAATAATAATAATATTTATGATAATTTTTAATCTTTTGTAAATGGTCGTTAGTAATTTGTTAGACTGGTTGTCACTAACATAATGACTGATTTTTATGAATTTTAGCTCACAAAATCAAAACATGGCGATGAAATTCTGCATTATGTGTCATTTTTTGATGGTGTTGCTTGTTTTTAAAATTAAGACAGTTCCTGCCTGACTAATAGACCGAGAGGTGGATGCACCGACTATAATATACATAAGATGAATCTAAATTCATGTACAAACTTTAAGGGGTGGTACAGGACACTATACCAATTTGGCCTTTTTTTATTTCAAAATTTGTTATTTATACCAGAAAATTCCTATACTATTCTTTTTTACTTACCCATCATACGTAGTAGGGTAAGTCTTGCAATCGTTGTGAAAATCGAAAAATTTTTTTTTGACAGATTTACACGTTTCGGACACTGAAGATTCCGAAAAACATATTTTTAGAAAAAAAATTTTGCCGTCCGTCCGTCTGTGTGTCTGTCTGTCTGTAACCGTTCTATCTCCCGAACAAATTGAGATAGAGTCTTGAAATTTTGTATGTGCTTAGTATGTAAGAATGGGACGAAGCCTATTTAATATCAGTAACCTCGATTATCCGGAACTATTTTTTCCGGACTCTCGAAAAATTCGTTCTGATGAAAGGTATGTAAAAATTTTCGAATTTTTTTATTTTAAGAAGTGGACGTAAAAGGCAATAAAATAACACAAATTTTGCGCATAAAACAAAGTCGATCGGATTATTAGTTGTCGAAATATTTCTAATCCTGGTTTCCACATTCTTTGATTTTTCATGACCCTGTATTTCATTCAAATTTCAATTCAAAGATATCTTTCAATTGGAAATGAGACACTTAATTCGATGCAAGAAACCGTTAGTGAATATTATTAATATTTTTAGAGTTATAAGGATGTTTCTTTTATGCAATTCAGTGCTACTTGAATTGTTTGGCGTTTCATACGATTGGTTCATGAGAAATTCATTAATAGAGCATAATTATATGTTAAAAATACTTAATTATACGTTTATATTTTGTTTTGGAATTGTAATGCATTTTATAAACTGTTTACATATGTTATGTTTTCTTATATTATGTTATGCATATCCATGATGGGTAAGTGTTACGGTGGTCTCCAACGACTAGTTTATTTAAGATAGAGATTTCATTATTACCTAAAGGAAAGCTTCCGGTATAAAATCAAAATTTTTAAATTAAAAAAAAAATCTTGCAGATTTGTCAAACACAGGAAATGTATAAATAGAGGAGCTAAATGTTTATGCATCCAGAACAGTTTACAACAATTGTTCAAAATTGCGTGCACCAACTGTGACGCATACTTCACAGCGTCCGTGGAAATATTTTCGTGTATCGCAATTGTTGAATACAATTTTGAACAATTATTGCAATATTACTGTTTATATGATATTATTTAATACCTATAAACTGCACTGCCAATACTTTTTCTTTCTATTCATGCATTTGCCAGATTTGCCAGTTTTGCATTTTTTCTTTTAATTAAAAAAATTCGATTTCATAACGGAAATTTTCAAAGAATAAATTTTCCTTTGTGTAATGATGAATTGTTTGTCTTAAATATAGAAAAAATAGTGTAAAAATTTTCTGGTATGAATGAGAAATTTTGAAATAAAAAAGGGTCTATTTGCACAGCTGATGTTTTTACTAAACGCGTCACTTGTAACAATGTATTCTTACACTATAAATGGTCCATTTGTTGATTCTCCAATTCAAAATAGCAAAAAAAAAAAAAAAAAAAAAAAAAAAAAAAAAAAAAAGCAATAAAATGGCTTTTTAAAATTTTGAAATACATTATTATTTAAAACAGAATTAAAAAAAAAAAAGAGATAAAATTAACTCATTTCATGACCTAATAATGTTAAAAAAAAAAGAGAGAGATTTTTTATTTCTGTAACCGAATTTGATACAAAAAAATTAAAGATTCCTTATCTCTTTTAGAATGAAATGTAGTAACTTACTGGGTTTTGCTTATAAATAATAATATAGTTAATAGTGATTAAATAATCATCGACATTTTACGTCTAGCGGAAATTTGCAATAAAAATAATTATTTGACTTTTGTTCATTTCAATACAAGGCAGATAATAAAACGATAATAAAGCAATAAAGTTAATTTTCTGAAATTAGTTTTAAAAACAACAACAACAACAACAACAACAACAACAACAACAACAATAACAACAAAAACAAAAATATAAAGAAACGCCTTTTTTAAAAAGTTGATTAATTTCATTCGTATTATATTTTCCTAGCCACTGTTCTTTAACGATTCCCGCATGGTTTTCCCTCTTTCCCTCATTGAATTTCGTAATGGTTTTTGCATGAAAAGTGGATAAAGACTGGAAATTATTTTTTTATTTAGTTATTTATTTCCATAATAAATGCGTTTAATTTTTTTTTTTTTTTTTTTTTTTTTTTTTCGATGCCGAGATTTCTTTTTTACTTGACACCCTCCCCCCCCCCCCAGAAGAACAGTTAATAAAAAACGATATCGTAAATTTATTTTCTGGGGAATTGGTGTTTTTATTAACTTTTTTTGTTATTAAAAAAATGTTTGATGATTTCTTTCATTCAACTAAATTATGTATTTGTTTTTTCCTTATTATATACATTTTACTGTCTTTGTTTCATATTCTATTCGAAGCGTTGCTCGTGTAGCAATTTATTCAAATATAATTGTTTAGAAAAGAAAAAAAAAATCTAACGACCGAATTGCGGTCGAATATTAGCCCCTTCTTGACGGGAGTCTTTTACGAAACATTTAATGTTTTGTCACCGGTTTTAAAAAATAGAAATTTATGTCTTTTTAAAACGAGATAATGCTTCGGTCAAATAAGCAAAATTTTACAGTATAATATTACTGGTGGGGATAAACGAGGATTTTTTTAGCCTTTTTGCGGAACGTATACGTGTCGTCCAGTCCCAAGGGCCTATTTTATTTTTCGCCTAATTTCATCGCCAAAAATATTGTTTTTTATCTCAGATAGCTTAGGGTTAAGTTTAGCAACTAATTTATTTTGTTTTAGGTACTACACTGAAAAATATTTTAATAACTACACCATTATCCGTGTAGTATAGTGATTACCAAATTTTTTATGATATTGAAGATGAAATGTATTACGTTTACAGAGACATTCAAAAAATACTGTTACATTGAAGTCTATGGGGGGGGGGGGAATCGTTTGTGGTGTTAATGATATTGAAAACCGTAAAATCACACAACGCTTTTATTTATTTATTTATTCATTTATTTATATGGGGGAGGGTAAATTTAACCCTTTCTAGAAGTAACGATCATGCGTTTTTTTTTTTATACCTGTAAATTTAACACCCATGGATCTCGGTCAGGTAGTGACCCTTACCAAAATGGCTCAGTGTAGGTGGTTATTTTTTATGGCTGTAACCTCTCAAATCAGGAGGCCTATAACTCATCAGCATAAGGATTAAAAATTAAGCAAAGGACGCTCGTCGCAAAGAGGTTAAATGTTTCTGGAGAGATCTTGATTGAAATAAGATGGGATCTAACAGATTTCTCGGCTCCTAAAGGAACAAAAGTATTTCATAAATAAGTTAAAGAACATTGACATTGAAAATCTTTTGATAAGAAATCAATATTTAAAAATAAAAAATCTGCTAAATGTAATAACTCTGGGTTTCCTTTCCCATCCCCAATGAATTAATTCCTTAATGCACGAAAAGTGACTGCTAGGAAACCTGAATAAAACTATTCTTTGATCAATTTATTCACTTCCCGCTGAAACACTTTTTTAATGAAAGAATCTCCAAAACTCTTTTTCACCTGCAAACATTTTTTTCTCCTCATAAAAGCAATTGTTACAGAAAACTTCCCAAGTCGACGTTTTCTTAGGGAATTTTATTTTCTATTATCTTTTTTCCTTGCTGAGCAAAACAGTTCATTTGATTTTGTATATCTATACATTTGTATTTTTTTGTATCTTTGCTATCGTTTTATTTTGTTCGAAACATATTAGCACAGTCATTTATACACATTTGGAATCAAATGAAAAATAATGATCTTATAACATAGATAAAATGATTTTTTTAATACTGGGGCTATACACGTTATCAACTTTTTTGCTAATTTTGAATCCCCCACCCCCTTACCACCCGCACGTGATATCGATATCATTAGCGATTCTGTTGTGTAGTTTTGCTTTGTTTTATGAGGACAGGCGGACGTACTGAACGACGACTATAAGTAATGCGTATCTACATAATTACGAACGCACCTATAAGGATACGCGTGAAATGGCATTATACGAAGGATGTTTTCTCAACTGGCTAGAAAATAACATTCCGTAAATAAATCAAAATAAAAATGCCAATCAAAATTTTCTGGTGAAAAATTAATATTCCAAAATAAATCTGCTAAATGTGGTAAATTGGGTTTCATTTTTCATCCCCGATAAATTCCTTAATGCACGAAAAGTGACTGCAAGGAAACCTGAATAAAACTATTCTTTTAATCAATTTATTCATTTCCCGCTGAAACACTTTTTTAATGAAAGGATCTCCGAAGCTCTTTTTCACCTGCAAACATTTTTTTCCCTCATAGAAGCAATTGTTAAAGATAACTTCCCAAATCGACGTTTCTTTAGGGGATTTTTTTTCTATTATCTTTTTCTTTCGCTGAACAAAACAGCTCATTTGATATTGTTATTCGATACATTTGTATTTTTTTTATTTTTGCTATAATTTTATTTTGTTCGAAACATATTAGCTCAGTCATTTATACACAATTAGAATCAAATAAAGAATAATGATCTTATAACATAGATAAAATGATTTTTTTAATACTGGGGCTATACACGTTATCAACTTTTTCTGCCAATTTTGAATCCTCTCCTCGATTATATCAATATCACTGTCTAATGTCCGTGTAATTAAACTATGCATCCGATTTTCATAAAATTTGAAATCACTTGACAACAATGTTATAACTATATATTTTAAATTTCAAGCGATTCTGTTGGGTAGTTTTTGCGTCGTTTCACTTAGACAGGCGGACGGACTAAACGACGACTATAAGGGATGCGTATCTACATAATTACGAACACATCTATAAGGATGGTCGTTAAATAGCATTACACGGCAGTATTTTCTCATCGGGTTAAGCAGTAAACTATGGAACAATGTGATCAATTTGATGGACTACCTAGTTGCGTGGAAACTTTACATCCAGTATAGAGGTAAGTTGTGTTGCAGAGGCGTTATGGAACCATTAAAAGAAAAATTGTTTAAATGCGGCTGGTAGCCACAAAATAAAAAATAATAATTATTAATAATTAAGAATGTTTAAGAGAGTAATTAAGAACGAGAGAATAAGAACGTGCTAAATACATGTTGATTAACAAATAGTAAAGAAAAGCAATCTATAAATAAACTAAAAGAAAATTGTTGTTCAAAATTTTCTGGTGAGAAATTAATATTTCAAAATAAATCTGAAAGATGTGGTAAATTGGGTTTCATTTTCCATCCCCAATGAATTCCTTAATGCTCAAAAAGTGACCGCAAAGAAACTTTAATAAAACTATTCTTTTATCAATTTATCCATTTCCCGCTGAAACACTTTTTTAATGAAAGGATCGCCGAAGCTCTTTTTCATCTGCATACACTTTTTTCTCCTCATAAAAGCAATTGTTAAAGAGACCTTTCCGAATCGACTTTTTTAGGGATTTTTTTTATTATCTTTTTTTTTTTTTTTTTTTCTCGCTGAACAAAACAGCTCATTTGATTTTGTTATTCTATACATTTCACAAATAAAAAGATTTTGTTTAATTCTTTTTTAATGAAAGGACTCCGAAGCTCTTTTTCACCTGCAAACATTTTTTCCCCACATAAAAGCAATTCTTAAAGAGAACTTCCCAAATCGAAATTTTTTAGGGAATTTTTTTCTATTATCTTTTCTTCTCGCTGAACAAAACTGCTCATTTGATTTTGTTATTCTATACATTTGTATTTTTTGTATCTTTGCTATCGTTTTATTTTGTTCCAAACATATTAGCGTAGTCATTTATACACATTTAGAATCAAATGAAAAATAATGATCTTATAACACAGATAAAATGATTTTTTTAATACTGGGGCTATACACTGAATCAAGTTTTTGCTATTTTTGAACCCCCACCAACCGCCCGATGATATCGATATCACTGTCTAATGTCCGTGTTATTAAATTATACATCCGATTTTCGAAATATTTAAACGACTGGACAACATTATTTTATAACTATATATTTTAAATTTCAAGCGATTCGGTTGGGTAGTTTTTGCGTTGGTTTATGAGAACAGACGGACGGTCAGAATGACGACAATAAGTGATGCGTATCTACATAATTATGAAAACACCTATAAGCGTGGGCGTAACGTCGTCGCATTATACGACGACATTTTTTCATTGGGCCAGCAAGTAACATCCCGTAAATAAATTAAAACAAAATTGTCGTTCAAAATTAATATTTCAAAATATATCTGCTAGATGTGGTAAATTGCTTTTCATTTTCCATTTCCAATGAATTCCCTAATGCACGAAAAGTGACTGCAAGGAAACCTGAATAAAACTATTCTTTTATCAATTTATTCATTTCCCGCTGAAACACTTTTTAAAAAAAAGGATTTCCGAAACTCTTTTTCACCTGCAAACATTTTTCCCCCTCATAAAAGCAATTGTTAAAAAGAGAACTTCCCAAATCGACGTTTCTTTGGGGGATTTTTTTTCTATTATCTTTTTCTTTCGCTGAACAAAACAGCTCATTTGATATTGTTATTCGATACATTTGTATTTTTTTTATTTTTGCTATAATTTTATTTTGTTCGAAACATATTAGCTCAGTCATTTATACACAATTAGAATCAAATAAAGAATAATGATCTTATAACATAGATAAAATGATTTTTTTAATACTGGGGCTATACACGTTATCAACTTTTTCTGCCAATTTTGAATCCTCTCCTCGATTATATCAATATCACTGTCTAATGTCCGTGTAATTAAACTATGCATCCGATTTTCATAAAATTTGAAATCACTTGACAACAATGTTATAACTATATATTTTAAATTTCAAGCGATTCTGTTGGGTAGTTTTTGCGTCGTTTCACTTAGACAGGCGGACGGACTAAACGACGACTATAAGGGATGCGTATCTACATAATTACGAACACATCTATAAGGATGGTCGTTAAATAGCATTACACGGCAGTATTTTCTCATCGGGTTAGGCAGTAAACTATGGAACAATGTGATCAATTTGATGGACTACCTAGTTGCGTGGAAACTTTACATCCAGTATAGAGGTAAGTTGTGTTGCAGAGGCGTTATGGAACCATTAAAAGAAAAATTGTTTAAATGCGGCTGGTAGCCACAAAATAAAAAATAATAATTATTAATAATTAAGAATGTTTAAGAGAGTAATTAAGAACGAGAGAATGAGAACGTGCTAAATTCATGTTGATTAACAAATAGTAAAGAAAAGCAATCTGTAAATAAACTAAAAGAAAATTGTTGTTCAAAATTTTCTGGTGAGAAATTAATATTTCAAAATAAATCTGAAAGATGTGGTAAATTGGGTTTCATTTTCCATCCCCAATGAATTCCTTAATGCTCAAAAAGTGACCGCAAAGAAACTTTAATAAAACTATTCTTTTATCAATTTATCCATTTCCCGCTGAAACACTTTTTTAATGAAAGGATCGCCGAAGCTCTTTTTCATCTGCATACACTTTTTTCTCCTCATAAAAGCAATTGTTAAAGAGACCTTTCCGAATCGACTTTTTTAGGGATTTTTTTTATTATCTTTTTTTTTTTTTTTTTCTCGCTGAACAAAACAGCTCATTTGATTTTGTTATTCTATACATTTCACAAATAAAAAGATTTTTTTTAATTCTTTTTTAATGAAAGGACTCCGAAGCTCTTTTTCACCTGCAAACATTTTTTCCCCACATAAAAGCAATTCTTAAAGAGAACTTCCCAAATCGAAATTTTTTAGGGAATTTTTTTCTATTATCTTTTCTTCTCGCTGAACAAAACTGCTCATTTGATTTCGTTATTCTATACATTTGTATTTTTTGTATCTTTGCTATCGTTTTATTTTGTTCCAAACATATTAGCGTAGTCATTTATACACATTTAGAATCAAATGAAAAATAATGATCTTATAACACAGATAAAATGATTTTTTTAATACTGGGGCTATACACTGAATCAAGTTTTTGCTATTTTTGAACCCCCACCACCCGCCCGATGATATCGATATCACTGTCTAATGTCCGTGTTATTAAATTATACATCCGATTTTCGAAATATTTAAACGACTGGACAACATTATTTTATAACTATATATTTTAAATTTCAAGCGATTCGGTTGGGTAGTTTTTGCGTTGGTTTATGAGAACAGACGGACGGTCAGAATGACGACAATAAGTGATGCGTATCTACATAATTATGAAAACACCTATAAGCGTGGGCGTAACGTCGTCGCATTATACGACGACATTTTTTCATTGGGCCAGCAAGTAACATCCCGTAAATAAATTAAAACAAAATTGTCGTTCAAAATTAATATTTCAAAATATATCTGCTAGATGTGGTAAATTGCTTTTCATTTTCCATTTCCAATGAATTCCCTAATGCACGAAAAGTGACTGCAAGGAAACCTGAATAAAACTATTCTTTTATCAATTTATTCATTTCCCGCTGAAACACTTTTTAAAAAAAAGGATTTCCGAAACTCTTTTTCCGAAATTTGAAATGACTCGATAAAATTATGTTATAACTATACATTTTAAACTTCAAGCGATTCTGTTGGGTAGTTTTTAAATTGTTTTATGAGGACAGACGGACGGACTGAAACGGAGACTATAAGTGATGCGTGTGTACATAAATACGAACGCATCTCTAACCTCTTCAGACCTGAGCATAAAATAACTCTACAAATATATATTTGTTGCTTTTGCATAATCGAAATGATACCATAGATGACAGAAAGAGTCATTTTCATGAAACCAGTACTTTAGGGGACTGGTAATTTAGGTTTACAAATATGGATACAAAAGTACTAATCCACTTAAACATCAGTTTAATTGTCAGTAATACAAATTTACTCAATAACAAAATTACGGTCTTTAACCCTTTAACGTTCATTGGTTTCGCCACGAAACCACAAAATTTTAATTCCGATACGCAACACTGACACCGGTATTTTTATCTAAAAATATCCCTTTTGTTTTGCATGTGGAAAAATCACCTTTTCTTATTTATAAATATATTTGTTCTTTATTACCGGTGTCATTCCTTTATTTCGAAATCTTAGTAATGAAAATGCTATGATCGTTAAAGGGTTAAACAAGTAAATGATAAGTAGATCCTCAAATTTTTTTTATTATAAAGCATTTAAGTTAAATAATCATGAATATTTCTTACTTTTTTGGCCACAATATCTTGAAGGTATTTTCGAAACTCAGATTGAAAATAATATTTATTTTATGAGGTAATATGTATCAGTGCTGATATTTATTCGTTTTATTTTAAAGCAAAAAACATTCAGCTGTATAGAAGCAAAGTAAAAATGCAAAAAATTCGAACAGTTTAGTTTTTATAAGGAAAAGAATGGAGGTACACATTTGTGTACCTCAGGTCTGAAGAGGATAAGGAGGGCCTGAAATAGCATTATGCGACAGTATTTTCTCATTACGCTAGCAAGCTTGGACTTGGACGAGATAGATTTCAGAATGCCTGGAGAGATCAACTCCTTACCTCTACTAGAGAAATGATACATAGAGCAATTCAAGTCATAGCCAAAGTCTGACAAACAGAACGTCAGAAACACGGGGGAGAGGGAGGGGGGGGGAGCCGGGTCCCAAAAAAATTAAAGGCCCTTTAAAGGCACCATACAAAATAAATAAAATAGATGAAAGTATATATAAAAGAAATAAAAAAACAATATTTAGAAATATTTACAAAAGTATTTACAAATTAGAGACTAGGAATCGGTGAACGTTCAGGAAGGAAAAACCCTATCAATGAGATAAAGACTAGGAAAAATTATCCTCGGTCAGTGTTTTGAGCTGGCAAATAAGTGTTGCCAGATTGTCGACAGTCAATTTTCCCAAAATTTCTGAAAATTTCCCCAAATCAGTGCTTTTTTCCCAAAAGAGTCCCCAACATAATTTCTACTCAAAAAAGTAAAATTTCAACTTTGAAAATTCCACTATAAAATTTTTGTAACTCATTTAAATTCAAAATATTTCCCCAAAGCAAGCATGCTTTTTTAAAAATTTCCCCATTTAAAAAAAAAAAAAAAAAAAAAAAAAAAAAAAAAAAAAAAAAAAAAACTTTTTTGTTAACTTGATTTACACTTATATTAATAATTTATTCAACGTTTAGGCCATCTCGTATCAGTAGAGGTATGAATGAATTTGAGATCATGTTGGCATCATACGCCTCTATCGCACTTGATCTGAAAATTCATGTTGGGATAGTCCAAGGCAGGTTGGGATTCATCTGTGATACACATAAACTATAACATTATAAACAATGAGCATGACCACGCACGAGAATAATGATTGATACTTTCGATTTCTGAATTTTATTTTCGTTTTCCAAATCAAAATCAAATTCGAGACAGATTCTGTGTTGTCAGGAGACTAAAAGTAAACTTTACGGAAAACAGTGAAAAAAATCCCCATGTTTTCCCCCCAAAATGTTGATAGTCCCCAAACATTTCCCCTGAAGGTTCAAAATTCCCCAAAATGGGGACAAAATCCCCAATTTGGCAATATTGTGGCAAGTAGTATTCCGTAAATAAATTAAAACAAAATTGTCGTTCAAAATTTTCTGGTGGAAAATTAATATTTCAAAATAAATTTGCTAGATGTGGTAAATTGGGTTTAATTTTTTTCTTAACCTCAATCAATTCCTTAATGTACGAAAAGTGACCTCAAGGAAACCTGAATAAAACTATTCTTTTACCAATTTCTTCATTTCCCGCTGAAACACTTTTTTAATGAAAGGATCTCCGAAGCTCTTTATCACATGCATACATTTTTCACCCCATAAAAGCAATTGTTAAAGAGAACTTCCCAAATCGACGTTTCTTTAGGGAATTTTTTTTTCTATTATCTTTTTTTCTTGCTGAACAAAACAGCTCATTTGATTTTTTTTATTCTACACATTTGTATTTTTTTTTTTTATCTTTGCTATCGTTTTATTTTGTTCGAAATATATTAGCTTAATCATTTATACACATTTAGAATCAAATGAAAAATAATGATCTTATAACATAGCTAAAATGATTTTTTTTTAAATATTGGGGCTATACACATTATCAACTTTTTGCTACTTTTAAATCTCTCCCCAGCCCCACCAGCCGCCTGATAATATCGATATCACTGTCTAATGTCCGTGTGATTAATCTATACATCCGATTTTCATAAAATTTGAAATGACTCGATAAAATTATGTTATAACTATACATTTTAAACTTCAAGCGATTCTGTTGGGTAGTTTTGAATTGTTTTATGAGGACAGACGGACGGACTGAAACGAAGACTATAAGTGAAGCGTATTTACATAAATACGAACGCATCTATAAGTAGGGCCTGAAATAGCATTATGCGACAGTATTTTCTCATTGCGCTAGCAAACTTGGACTTGGACGAGTTGGATTTCAGAGTGCCTGGAGAGATCAACTCCTTATCTCTACTAGAGAAATGATACATAGAGCAATTCAAGTCATAGCCAAAGTCTGACAAACAGAACGTCAGAAACACGGGGGAGAGGGGGGGGGAGCCGGGTCCCATAAAAATTAAAGGCCCTTTAAAGGCACCATACAAAATAAATAAAATAGATGAAAGTATATATAAAAGAAATAAAAAAACAATATTTAGAAATATTTACAAAAGTATTTACAAATTAGAGACTAGAAATCGGTGAACGTTCAGGAAGGAAAAATCCTATCAATGAGATAAAGACTAGGAAAAATTATCCTGGGTCAGTGTTTTGAGCTGGCAAATCAGTGTTGCCAGATTGTCGACAGTCAATTTCCCCAAAATTTTTGAAAATTTCCCCAAATCAGTGCTTTTTTCCCCAAAAAGTCCCCAACATAATTTCTACTCAAAAAAGTAAAATTTAAACTTTGAAAAGTCCACTATAAAATTTTTTAACTAATTTAAACTCAAAATATTTCCCCAAATCAAGCATGCTTTTTAAAGAATTTTCCCATAAAAAAAATTAAAAAAAAAACTTTTTTTGTTAAAAAAAACTTTTTTTGTTAACTTTATCTACACTTATATTAATAATTTATTCAACGCCATCTCGTATCAGTTGAGGTATGAATGAATTTGAGATCATGTTGGCATCATACGCCTCTATCTCACTTGATCTGAAAATTCATGTTGGGATAGTCCAATGCAGGTTGTGATTCATCTGTGATACACATAAACTATAACATTATAAACAATGAGCATGACCACCCACGAGAATAATGATTGATACTTTCTATTTCTGAATTTTATTTTCGTTTTCCAAATCAAAATCAAATTCGAGACAGATTCTGAGTTGTCAGAAGACTAAAAGTAAACTTTACATAAAACAGTGAAAAAAATCCTCATGTTTTTCAACCAAAATGTTGATAGCCCCCAAACATTTCCCCTGAAGGTTCAAAATCCCCCAAAATGGGGCCAAAATCCCCAATCTGGCAACATTGTGGCAAATAGCATTCCGTAAATAAACTAAAATAAAATTGTCTTTCAAAATTTTCTAGTGAGAATTTAAAATTTCAAAATAAATCTGCTAGATGTGGTAAATTGGGTTTCATTTTCCATCCCCAATGAATTCCCGAATGTACGAAAAGTGACTGCTAGGAAACCTTAATAAAATTATTCTTTTATCAATTTATTCATTTCCTGCTGAAACACTTTTTTAATAAAAAGGATCTCCGAAGCTCTTTTTTACCTGCAAACATTTTTCCCCACATAAAAGCAATTGTTAAAGAGAACTTCCCAAATCGACGTTTCTTTAGGGATTTTTTTTCTATTATCTTTTTTTCTCGCTGAACAAAACTACCCATTTGATTTTGTTATTCTGTACTTTTTTACTTTTTGTATTTTTTGGTTCGTTTCATTTTGTTCGAAACATATTAGTTTAGTCATTTATACACATTTAGAATAAAATGAAAAATAATGGTATGATCACATTGAATAAATGATTTATTCAACACTGGGGCTATACACATGCCCTTATTACCAAATGGGCAAATCGAGACTTTGCCCATGGCCTCCGGAATTTAAGGAGGCCCTAAATCCATACCTTGAATTATAAAATATTTACTTTCTTTTCCAGTTCCAACTCCTCCATATGTTGAATTAATTAAATTCATCTTAAAGTAATATAACAAATTGCTAAAATTTAAGAGTTTTCTACTGTACTAAGGGAAAAAAAAGAGGTGTACTTTTCTCAATTAATGTATTTAATTTAGAATTGATGGATCTAAGAATTTTCTATTCACATATAAGGTGCGAAAATATCTTTGTACATTACACATACACATATGAGTGGCCACCAATTCTATCTGGATAACATTGCAATGATTCGAAAGCCCCCCCCCCCTAACTTATCTTTGCCCAGGGCCCCAATTAGTCATAATCGGGGCCTGGCTATACACGTTATCAACATTTTGCTAATTTTGAATCCTCTTCCCCCCTTACGAAATCATATGTTATCATTCGTCGACCACCCCTCCACCCCCGACCCACCCGAAGATATCGATATAACGTCTAATTTTTTTTCTTTCTTTTTATACGCTTGCACTGATATAGATGTATGATTATACATTTATTAGTCGAATATTTTACGGATTCAAGGAGACAGTAAAATATCAATACACAAAAAAATTATATCAAATATCTTCTAAAAGAGTTAATTATTATTTAAAAGTATTTAATAATAGCTTATTGTTACATAATGCATACAAAAGTATCCTCAACCTGTCCTTTGACCAAGGAACTTTAAAACAGAATTTATGAATAAAACTGTACACAACATTCTTTGTCTAATGCAAGTAGCATTTCCTGCATAATATGCTCCCAATTTCTCTAGCAGCGAATTATATGTACAGTACATATGAAAAAAGAACAAACACTGGGGTATTCTAAATTTTTGAATGAAAGGATTTATAAGCATTTAATGACTATTGGATGAAAAAAAAAGTTTTTTGAAAAAAGAAAAGTTTGGTTGGATAAAAAATTATAGTGCGCATATGGCAGAAAAACAGAAATGTCAAATGTTCGGGTATTTCAAGTTTTGAAATGAAATTATTTTAAATATATTTAATGGCTTTAATAATTATTTTTGTATTTTCATAAAAACTAATTAAAATTGTAACTATTTGGATGAAAAGAAAAAGTTATTGATAAAAGAAAAGTTTGGTTGGATAAAAAATTATCAAAAAGTAAACTCCGTTCCCCACAGAAATATCTTACGGTATCATTTACCAGAACAACCTCTCCCCCTAAAGTGATAACATTATACGACTGTACGTGTATCCATAGTCTTTCTCGAAAGTAATTGAAAAGTGTTTATGAATTCCTTTTGTCTGCCTGCTGTCTGTCTATCCGTGTCCATTTAGCTTCCGTAAATATACTCAAACAACCATGAAATTTCAATATGTTATTGAGAATTACTACAAAATGTTCAGTATTGAAATAAAGTGTAACATTTATCTTTTTTTACAGGGATACACAAAAGATTTCAGATACATTACGGTCTATGAAAGAAAATCGTTTTTGGTAATTTTATTTATGTTACAATATTTAAAACATAATAAGATTGCTATACGTCATTATCCTCTTCGTTACCTGGGTCTACATATGTGGACCTCTAAGCTTTTCATAATAAAAACTAAACTGTTTGATTATTTTACATTTTGACTTTATTCACAGCTGCCAATTTTTACGCATTTTTCCTACCACAAAAATTTTACAATAAATATTGACTTATTTAATCGTCAAAATATTATGACTAAACAAATGGTAAATCTCTGTACAATTTTAGTGGTAGCAAAAAATGCGTAAAAGTTGGCATCTATGCTTTATTTCTTAACCATTTAATCGTCGCGCCCAAGACATTCACGGGCTTCAACTTTCACGGCATTTATTCAGAAATGTTTGATCCCCACCAGTTTTATATAATAGTGTAATTGGTTTTATTCTGGTATCATTTTGCTTGTCCTTTAAATAAGATGATTATTTTTTTTCAAAAAAAGTGGTGTGAATAATGAATTTGCATTTTTAAACCGTAATTTAATGCGACCATTAAGTGGTTAATAGTTAAACGTTTTTTGCTTCAAAAACAAACCAATAAATGATAATATGTATGCTGAATTCCACATAAAATATTTGTTATTTTCATATGTGTTTGAATAATGCCTTCAAGATAGTGTGTCCAAGAAGATGAGAAATTTTCATACTTATTTATCTTAAATCCTTTGCAATAAAATGTTTTGAAAATTTGTGTATGATTCACTTGTTTAAAGGCATTAATTTGTGATAGTGTGAATTTAGGTAGTTATAATTAAATTGATATTTTAAGGGATTTTGTAATTTTTTTTATCCTTGTTTGTGAGCCTAAATTAATAGCTCCGTTAAGTATCAATTTCTTAAAGCTTTTTTTTCTGTCATTTATGATGTCAGTTTTTTTTAAACTAATGAATGAGTATTTGTGACATTATTTTAGGTTCGGGAATGAAGTGATTAAGAGGACATGCATTTTTTTGGAGTACTGAAAAAGTTGCAATTATATTTCATTTACAGGTCTGCTCAAAAGAATACCATCACATGATGATATATGATGAAAAAACGATTGCGGTACATTTTAATAATGAATGATATCCTAAACCTAACAAAATCTCTGAAGAGCAATTAAGATTTTTTTTATCTAGTACATTATTAAATGAATATCATTTATTGTACATTTGCGGAGGCACACAAATAATTTAGTTTAAAAACTGACTAATATCGATAATAGTTAGAAGTGCGTTCTTCTCTGTGGTATGCATTTTTAAACTGTCAAATTATGAGTGTATTAGGTGGCGTGTACAAATTACTTTTATCTCTTACAGGATTACATGAAAAATTTACAGAAATTACACATTACCAGATACTGGTAGCAATTACTGAAAATAGATTTTTACTAACAACGAAATTTTTGGTGCTGATCGCACTTAGTACTGTTACCTGGTGTATTTTGTATCCGCATACATAAAAATTAGAGAACCTATAAAATTTCTCTGTTAAAATCATATTCCATGTACTTTTTTATGTTTTTAATTTTTTATTTATTTCATGCCAAAAAGTGAGTTAAATTGCCAAATATAGCGCTTCAAAATTTTCTGACACTTTTTTTCCTGGAGTATATGTACGATATCTATTAGAATTAAGGTCAGATTGCGATTTGTTTGATATTTGATAGGATAAAAAACAAGAATGCGTTTTTTTCTTTATGTCGACGATAAATGTATAAATAGTAAAGATATTACTGTTAACTCATTAAAGCCGGTTGGCAAGAAAACTTGCCATGTAAGGCGAACAAAAATCTCAAGTTTTAATATCGGTGGGAATTTTTCACATTATCTAATCTCAAATTTTGAGCGATTAACCCTTTCCGTCACGGACAAAATGTGTACTAAAATAAGAAATTATCGACTGACACCGGAATTCACAAACGAATATTTTAAATATTTTGAATTCCTTAAATTAAGTTTTTATTGTAAAAGCAAAATTTTACTAAAATATTACTGGAGCCATTTGCTATTTTGTAATTAAAATTAGGAATCCCAGACCGGGCACAGTGTGCCGGAAAGGGTTAAATAATTCAAAATTACAATGCGGAAAAAACTGATGTTGAAGAAATAAGAAACTGTAAAAGAAGCTCGTCCTTAATAGGTTAAAAGTTTCAGGATCACTGAAAACTATTTTGTTTGTCAAATGCAAAATAAGCAAACTATTTTCTTTTGAAGTCGAATGGAATAAAGTTTTGAATGTTTAAAATGAAATGTTGTTGCATTAAATGTTGGGCCTTTTGGTGACTCATAAAGTAAGTAAATATTTTTATTCAATTTAGAAAATTTAATTAATTAATTATAAGTGCTTAATTAGGTTAGACATTACAGTTTCTAGTGAAATCCAAATTATTGCTCACACGCGAGAAGCGGATATGGCATTCGACTAGGCTTTCCGGAAAGGTCTGCTTTTGAAAAAAACGCCAACTTTTTTCCCGTTAAAAAATGGGAATATAATGTTGTAATTTTTCAAAAGTAAATTCGTAGATTTGTGAAGGAATTTTAAAACTTTTTTTCAGTATTTTAAACACATTATTGACTAATTTGTGTTTTTTAAACCCTTTTCTTAACCACTTAATCGTCGCGCCCGAGACATTCACGGGCTGCAAGCTTCACGGCTTTTAGTCAGAATTGTTTGATTAGCACCAGTTTTATAAAAAAGTGTAACTGATTTTATTCTGGTATCATTTTACTTGTCATTAAATCCGATGAATATTTTTCTTTTCAAAAAAGTGGTGGGAATAATGAATTTGAATTTTTAAACTGTAATTTAATGCGACCATTAACACATTCGCTGCCGATCACGCGCCAGCCCTTGATATGGCGCCATCGTTAAGGGGCCACTCACGTGCCAGCGCGTGATGTGGGGTGATGCCTCAATAGCCAGTCACGCGCTGGCGCGGGAAAATCGTTTACTGATTCTTTGTTATAAAAAGTAAATCAGCTTCTGGGAGAAACCCACTTCTAGAGTGCGGCATTAACTATCATCACATCTTCGCGTAAGCGGTAGCGAACGTGTTAAGTGGTTAAATTTCTTTTTTGATGTTAATAGCCCGATTAGTGATTCGGAAAATTGCATTTTAAGAAAGTCATGTTGCAGTAAAAGCAAAAAATATGATTTTAAGTGAAAAGTTTTATCTATTTTCAAACTTCCTAATGTAGTGCTTTAAAATGAACCAGGTCTCAATGATAGATGCGAGCAGCACCAGATGTGGTTCCCTTATAATCCCTTATATGACTTTTTAGCTCACAGGCTATCATAGCTTGAGAGCTTATGTGCCCGCCCGTTCTGTATGTATGTAGGGGAGAGGGGAGTTAGTGTGGACAGAAAAATTTAATTTAATTTTATAAAATTCTATGAGCATTTTTAAAATTTCGTAACCCTTTCAAATTGAAGTATGATATTTTCTGTTTATTAACATACAAGAAAGATGATGGTAAATACAGTTAAACAATAAGAAAATTGACAGTTTTTAACATTGATCCGTGTGTCCACACTAACCCCTTGTAGGGGTTAGTGCGGACCAAAAATATGTTGGGGGCTAACCAAAATATGTTGGGGGCTACTGTGGACAGGTAATTTTTTCACAAATATTCCTTATTATCTAAACTTCTAAATTTAAATTACAGTCTAAAGGGTTTATGGAGAAAGAAGTAACACCAACAATCACAAGTTGTGTGATTTTTTTTTCTATTATTCTCCATTTTTAATCAGGGAATTATTTTTCATATCAAGAAAAGTATAATGATGTGTTGGATCTTTTTTTTTTTTTTTTGCAGAAATACAACATCATAGACACTAAAACCATTTACACTTTCCACTCTGCCTACGAATTATACAATAATGCAACGTCTAAGAGTTGGTGACGATGGGATTCGTTTATAATAATGGAACAGTTGATATTTCTCATGCTTCTAACCAACAGAGAAAAAAACGTATACTCTATTTTATTGAAATAATTTAAGATTAAGGCTAAATTAATCCTCTAAAAATGCAAAATTGGTGAATTTAAGAAAAAAAGAAAAAAATCAAATTTATACTTGAAATTATTCGATGAAAGTTTCAATACATATCCTTATTTATATGGAAAATAGTCTTATTTGATGTTTAATATAGTAAAAAGATTTGTAAGTTCACATACTTTCTGTAAATCTTTACATTATAATAAATTTAGTGCTTAAAATACAAATTATGCAGTACAATAAGCTGTCTACATTAACCCCTAGTAGTGTGTCTACACTAACCTCATGCTAACATTGTGAAGTTATTCTTCAGTTACACTCATTTAACCAATTTAATATCTTAATGAAGGTTATAGAAATAAAGAAGACAAGTCCCACTTGTCTTATAGCAACATGTTTATTGGATTCTAAATTTAAATTCTTTGTGCTGCAAAAATGAAAAAGAAATCTTATTTTTACTTTTCATGCATGAAATTAAACTTCTTGCAACTATTCAAAAACTTTTTAACCCTTTGCAACTAAATTTTTTCTTAGTACGGAGTACATTGTTGTCAGTTTGTGTAAATTTTTTAGCAATTTTTTCTACATTATTTAAATTGTTATTTTGAATGTCTACACTAATCCCTTTCCACACTAACCCCCCTCTCCCCTACGTACGTTCGTTCGTGCGTACGTCCGTAACGTGATAACTCATGTTAAAAATATCCGATCCACTTGAATATAGGTACATTCTAATAAGGCTATTAGTTTTTGGAATTCATTCGATATGTATAAGAGGCGGAATGGGGGGGGGGCTCATGGCCCTCCCCTTAATTGGTATAAATGGATTTTTCATGCATAATTATCAGTTTTTGTTCAAAATTTAGATATAGGATCATTCTGATCAGGCGCCTCCGTGATTGGTATTAGGTGTTCATTGGATAAGTATAAACAGGGAGAACGGGGGTTCTAATGCCCCTCCCCTTAGTTTATATAAATGGGTTATTCATGCAAAGTTATCAGATTTCGTTGAAATCTCTGGATAGTTTTGGAAGTTTAATGGTTAAGTATAAAAGAGGGGGATAACTCCTCTTAATTTATATAAATGGTTTTCTTTTAAGAATTTTCTCATTTGCTCTGTATTTTGGATATAGATTTTTTATATGATAAAGCATGTCCCTGATTAATTTAGGGTGTTCTATGATTAAGTATAAAAAGGGGGAAATTGGGGGAGCTGTTTCCCCTCCTTACTTTGTTTTTCGAACGAAATTAACCTTTAAAAATATATGAGGCTGTAATGCACAATTAGCTTGCGTAGACTGTGAGCTATATGCCATCAGTTTAACTGGGCAATATTCTTTTTTATTTTTGAAATTGATTATACAGATATCTGATTTCTTAAAGGAAAAAATGAATTTTCCTAATAACGAATAAACAATAAGTTCGGAAAATCAGTGTATATGTTACTATTAAAACGTGCAATTCAGTTATTTCATAAAATATCTAGTTATTTCACAAAATATCTAACTAGATCCGTTAACGTGTGTAAAATTATTGAATTCTATGATTTAACTAGTTATTTTATAGAAGAATGATTGTCTAATCGTTAAAGCATAAAATGAACAATTTTACGCAAAAAGAATTCAGTTTTTTTATAAACTAACTGATGATAAATAGTTAAAGTCATTCGAAAAATATATTGAAATTATTAATAGATGATTTGATTAATAATACATAAAAACTGAGTACATTACATAATATTTTTATATCAGTTAAACAATAATATAAAATAACATAATGTAGAATAGCAATAAAAGGATCCCATAAAAAGATCGTAAAAAAATTATGTAATCCTAAAGTGATCAAAATATTTCAGTTGTTAAAATTTGAATCGACCGCCATAAAAAAAACCAAACCAAAGCAAACCGAAAATTGTTAATGATTGAATGATACCTGGTTTATCAAACAGATTTCTTTCATAATAAGAAATTTTTTCCTTCACATACATTAAAAATGTAAAATTCTGTTTAAAAATTTTCTGCTGCTTTTGTTGCATTTGATAATTTAAATTAAAGCGAGATGTATATTTCCCATCGTTCATAAAAATGTTAGCAATGATTCTAACCGCTTTTGCAGTAATTATTTTTTATTTACCAATTGATCTCACATTCCTGTAAAACTCGTTGCTCAAAAAAAAATAAATAAATAAATAAATAAATAAATAAATAAATAAAATAAATAAATAAATAAATAAATAAAAATAAAAATAAAAAAAAAATGGTTCCAAAATACTTGTGAAAAATCCCAAAAGAAAAATTCTAACCACTTAATCGTCACGCCCGAGACATTAACGGGCTAAAAACAGCTGTAATTGGTTCAAATGGCTTTCGTGAGTCGTCTTCAATACTTTAACGGTTAGACAATCGTTATTTTATAAACTAACTGGTTAATTAGTAAAATTTAAAAATTTTACACACTTTAACGGGCTTGGTTAGTTATTTCATGAAATAACCAGATATTTTATGAAATAACTGATTATACGGGCCATTTTCAAATTTCGCTTACATATGCTGTCCAAGAGTAAAAAGAAGAAAATTCAAACATAAATAAAAAATTTAAAGTTTGATTTCAGCTACGCATTAGGTAAAGAAGCCTATAGTGAACATTTTTAACATGAAAAATTTAAAAAATCTATAAAAATTTTGGGGATATAAATCTTTAAAATTGTGATTCTACGCAAAAGTGCCTGTCCCATTCCAAATTTTATGTAATTAACTGTTATTTTTTTAAAAATCTAATTTAAATTTTTTTAATAAAGAGATTTAATTTTTTAAATATGAACTGTTAGTGTTTTATAAAAATGAAAAAAATTGTTTAGAAGAGATATTTTCTTTAAAAAATTAACAGAAATATTTTATTCCTCACTTTGCGTCAAGTCCGTTACCTTGTGATTATTTTAGTCAAAATAGGTTTCTAATTCTGCCTAAAGTTAGCGGCGAATATTAGGCGATATAGTTAAACTGTTCAAGCAACTGCTATTTGCCATTTTTTACTCTTCAATTGTAAAGCAATGTAATTGTGGCAAGAATCAGCTTTCATCAAAGTTGGAAATTTTTTTTACTGTCAAGTCTGTAACCGTAAATTTTAATATCAAAATAATGATTTTTGCACTTTTGTAATTAAATGTTGTTTACTAAATAGTTTCAGAAGATAGGTGTATTTTTATTATCTAAGTTAGAAATTATACAAGCTAGTTCATTTCTAATAGTTTTATTTGAAATGTCAAGTCCATTACTTGTCAAGTCTGTTACCATATTTGTAAGCGATGAAATGAAAGCTGCTAAGTAAGCTTACTAAATAGTTTTAGAAGGTATGTAAATTATTATCTAATTAGAAATTATACATCTAGTTAATTTCTAATAGTTTTATTTGAAATGTCAAGTCCGTTAGCATGAAATGTAAGCGAACAGTGAAAATGGCCCATACTGTTTAAGGGTAACATATGCACAATATTTTAAAATCTTTAATTCAAATTACATATTACTTACAATAACAAAGTAGAATTATATTCCAACAGTTTTGGATAATAAAGCTTGTCTATTATGAGGGAAATATTTATGATGAAGAAATATTTCCCTGGAAATGGACAAGTTTTATTGTCCGAAATTGTTGGAATATAATTCTACTTTGTTATTGTAAGCAATATATGATTTGAATTAAAGATTTTAAAATAAATTGCACACTGATGAGTTGAATTTATTATTTATGAAGAAATGAAGAATTATATAGAAATGAAGAAAAGCACATGCTTGTCGCAGGGTTGCTAGATGCACTACTTTTTTAAAATTCAGATTTTTGATTGGCACCACTTTTTTTGAATGGTAAAATGCCTTTCATTTAATGACATATTAAAAAGGGCAAGCATAAAGAGAATTTTACAGTTTCGATAAAGTGGTGCCAATCAAGAAATCTAATTAAAAAAAGTAGCCCACTGGCAACACTGGCTTGTCGCACTCTGCTTATTAGTCATTATTATATTTCTGTTAAATTTTATAAAACATTTGGCTCATTTCATTGAGAACAATGTTTTTTCTCAACTCTTTTTCTCTAAATGCAATAAAAGGGCTTTTTTTATAATTCTGAAACATTTTATTAAAAAAACAGGCGTTTAAAAAATGATAAAATTAACTCATTTTATATTTTCCTAGCCATTGTTCTTAAACGATTCCCACATGGTTTTCCCCTTCCTCCAACGGAATTCCTTAATGATTTTTTCATGAAAAGTGGATAAAATCTAAAATTTTTTTTATTATTATTTAGTCATTCATTTCCATAATAAGTGCGTTTTAATATAATATTTTTTCTCTGTTACGAATTCTTCTTTTACTTGATCCTTTCCACTCCCTCACAAGAACAGGATAAAAATGGATTTCCGAAACCTATTCTTCTTTGGGGAATTAACTTTTTTTTTTCGATTTCCCCTTATGTTACTATCAGGTTTATTAAAAATTAGCTCGATGGTTTCTTTTACGCAATTAAATTATCTACTTGTTTTTCTTTATTCTATATATTTTATTCCCTTTATTTCGCATTGTTGGAGGCGTTATTTGTCTAATAATTTATTCAAATTCAGCTGTAGAAAATAAAGCTAACGATGGAATAACAGTTTAACATTTAACATAGTTAACAGTTTTTTTCATAAAATTTAACAGAACTTTTTTTCCGGTTGCTTTAATCGAGAATGTTTTTTTTTTCCAAACCTTTTAGGATTAAGTTGAAAAGCTAATTTATTATGTCTCGAGATAAGCCCTAAAAATAATCTAATAACCATATTCATTATCTGTGTACTGCAGTGATTATCAAATTTTTTGCTTCCCGTATCCCTGAAGAAATGCATTTGCTTGTCGTACACCCTGTTTATTATTTTATATTTTATTTCTATTAACTTTTACAAAAACTATCACCTCATTTCATTGAGAGCAATGTTTTTTTACTCAACTCTTTAAAAATTAATTTGACCAATTAATTTATTTTGTTATTTTTATAAAGCCTTGAAAAAATAGTCTAATAATCATTGATATTATCTGTGTACTGCAGTGATTACCAAACTTTTATGCATTACGTACCCCTGAAGAAATGCATTTGCTTGTCGTACATGCTTTTTATTCATTATTACATTTCTGTTAACTTTTACAAAAAGCCTGGTGGTAAAATATCTGGCGTCCCATGGGTACGAGAACTCTAGCTTTCCAAGTGTGAGATTCATTTAGCGGTTTACGGTAGTGCATATCTGTCTTTTGGTGGTTCGCCCTTCACAATTACGTGATAACCACCGAAAACGTTTCTGAGCATTTTCATTTATTATTCTCACGGAGAGCATCAATCTCGAGAGGTCTTCGCAGACTTCTCCCCATTGGATTGAACGAGTCGCTGAGCCTTGGCGGGGCCACCCGGCTCCCTTAGCGGAGAAACCGTCTAGGGGTCTAATCAGTCTCGTTCGCCTGGTTTTTACTTTGTGAGTTCCAGGTAGCCAGAAGGTACCGGTAGGGTAGACTGGTAAATTAAAGGTACACAACTATGGCAGGCTCTAGTCAAAGAGCTAGCAGTTTAGACGACTCAGTAATAGATGAGTCTTTAGATCCTCGGATCAAGGCAAAAGCGTTGATTGACCGGATGAAAACGGTCCTTATAACTGGCACTGCTAAAACGCAGAAAGAAAAGCTGGAATTGAGTGCAGTCGTCTCTCAGTTGGACGATGTTTATGAAATGTTCGTAGAACAAGCGCTGGCTTTGGCAGCAGCCAGGAGTGAGAATGAGATTCTGAAACAACAGGTGGCAGAGAAAGACCAGCGAATGACCACCTTCGCAGACGCCACTCGGCAGTCGGTTCCGGATGTGAAGGAGGGGGCGCCTCCGCGTCCTAGTGGAGGAAGAGGGAAGACCCGTTCCAGAGGCCCGGCCACAGATCACGTGATTCTCATCTATCCCAAGGATAGAAAGGAGGGAGTCAAGAGTGTGGAACAGAGAGTTAAAAGGGTCATAAAGCCCGATGAGCTCAAAGTAGAAGTCATCGGACAAAGACATACTAACTCAGGAGGCCTCTTGGTTCGCCTCGGATCCCGCAGGGATGTGGAGACGCTCGAACATGCAGCGAAAGAGGCCGGAGAGCTGAAGGATACCGTGCAATGCAGGGTGCCTCAGCTTCGAAAGAAGCGTGTAATTATCTTTGATATTCCGAATGAGTATTCGGGCGAGGAGGTTCTGAAGGCAGTCTCGGAGCAAACGAATGTGGAGGTGGAGTCAATGTCTATCAAGTTTCCCATTAAAGGAAAAGACTTGACGAATTGGGTGATAGAGTGTACACCAGCCACCTTCCACAGATTACTTGGTCAGAAAAGGGTTACCATTGGCTGGTCGAGAGTGAAGATCGGAGAGCACTTGAGAGCAACGCAATGTTATAAGTGTGGTCGCTACGGTCACATTGGTGGGACGTGCCCTAACGAAGACAAATGTCTTGAATGTGGTGGTGATAAGCATAAAAGTAAGCAAGCAAAGAAGTCTTGCAAGTTCAGTTGTTTGAACTGTCGTGAAGTTAACAAACTTTACCCACCACATATGAGGGTGAATATAAATCATTCAGCCCTCGACCCCAAATGTCCATCACGAGCTTTAGAGGTGAGTCGTTTGAAACGACGCGTCGATTATGGCGACTAAACTAGTAATAGGACAGCAGAATGTGGGCAAGTCGCTAACGACAATGAATGCTATGCAGCTCGACCTCATGGACTGCGATATATTGTGCCTTCAGGAGCCTTACATCTCTCATGGGAAAATAGGTGGAATCCCAAATGACATTGTGACATTCTATTCGAAGACGCGGTGTCGAGCCGCTGTCGCTGTGTTGAACAACTCACTTCCAGTAATGGAGGTTCTCACAGCTAGCAACATTGTCGCAGTGTCAATAGATGTGAGCCCTGAGATTAAAATCGTGGTCGCTTCGATCTACCTTCAACCTGAGGGGGAGGTCGACGCAGAGCTGAATTTGTTGCGGGACTTGCTCCGTAAGTACAAGGACAGCAGTGTTCTATTGGTCGGGGACTTTAACGCTAAAAGCTCGCTTTGGGGTAATCCTCTGCACACCGCCGATGTACGTGGTGACCAGGTAGTAGAATTTATAGAGGAATGTGAATTGCAGCTCTTGAATGATCCTTCTAGTGAGGAAACGTTTTGGAATGCCAATGGAAAGTCCTGGATCGACCTTGCTCTGGGGCGATTCAAGCCTCCCACAAGGGCAGTTGGATGGGAGTTGGAGCCTCGTGAGACGGGCACCCAGCATAGACGTATAAGGACGGTTCTCAGTACGGAGATACCTGTCCCTCGCCCCCGTTACAGGGTGAGAGTGAAGGATCTGAACCTCGAGAAACTCCGAGTGGCCCTGTCTCGTGAGATAGGGAGCATGTCTTTGGACTGGCTGGAAGGGAAGTCGGTCAACGTGTGTGTCGAGTCCTTGACAGAGATCGTTCAACGACTCTGTAATGAATCCATCAAAAGGAAGGGAAGTAGGAAGAGGAAGGTCCCGTGGTGGAGTACCTCCCTAACGATCGAGCGAAAAGGGGTACAGGCAGCGAGGCGCCGTGCCCAAAGATGTAGCAATGAACTGCAGCGAAAGAAGTACGAATTAATTTATCGTAAGCTCAAAAGTAAATTTAGAAGATCGGTCCGTCGGGCCAAGTGGGTTCATTATCGGCCAATTCTCGAAGAGATAAATCCGAATAATCCCTTTGGCCCTCATTTCGACTGGATCAGAGGCCGATCTACGGGTCGCCTCAAGCTCAGTTCAATAACCGATCGAGGTGGTAACAAAACCGCGGACTTCTCCTCAACTATAGATGAACTGCTAAATTATCACTTCCCGGTAGTGAAAGGTGAAAAACAGGTGCCCTGTTCAGTTCGATACAGAGGACTTGATGCACGAACTCGCTGATGACGACCCGGAATTCACTCTGAAGGAGATTGAAGGGGTTTTCAGGTCATTGAATAGAGGCAAGGCACCTGGAATGGACGGATTACCTCTCGAGATAGTCGAGATGCTCTTCAGGGCAAATAAACCCCTATTTAGAGGGATCTTGAACCGATGCCTGCAGGAAGGTGTTTTCCCAGATTCGTGGAAAACGGCAGAACTGGTTCTATTCAATAAGTGCGACAGGGATCGTTCGGCTGCCAGCTCGTATAGGCCCATTTGTTTGTTGCCTGCTTGGAGTAAAATCCTTGATAGGCTGGTGACTAATAGGTTAGCTTACCATGCCAGACAGTCAGGTTTTCTTCACGAGAACCAATTCGGGTTTACTCCTGGTGTAGGCACGGAGAATGCACTCCATGAAGTGCGCAAGACAGTAGATGACTGTCATAGGAGAGATAACGATTGTTGCATGATAATGTTAGACATAAGGGGAGCTTTTAACAACTTGTGGTGGCCGTCGATCTTTGAAGCATTAGCAAAAATGGGGTGCCCTCGTAACCTTTTCCAACTGGTGAAGAGTTTTCTGTCCGAGAGGAAGGTACTTTACCGAACTGAAATCTTTTCCATGGTGCATGAGTATAATGTGGGTTGCCCGCAGGGTTCTAATTCTGGACCTTTCTTCTGGAACTTGGTCGCAAACTCACTCCTAGAGCTGCAGTTGGGGAGGTTTGCGCGGCTGATTGCGTTTGCGGATGACTTTGCCCTACTCATTGAAGGTCCGAACGCATACCAATGCGGAAGAAGAGTAGAACAAGCATTAAGTAGAATTCCAGCATGGGCAAAAGCACACAAGCTCGCTTTCTTTCCGGAGAAAACCACTTCCATCTATTTCCGCCTGATGAGACGGATGGGACAGAAGAGGAACCCCTCTACTGCTCCACGTATACGATTTTTGGGACGCAACGTTCAGTCAGTTCAGTCTGCCAGATACCTCGGTGTTATGGTAGACGCAAAACTCAATGGAATGGCACATGTGGCGTACATAAAGGCAACGATTGCGAACTACACTAGATCTCTACGCTACCTCAGTCAGAGGGACTGGGGCTTGAGCGGGTGTGTTCTGAAGCGATTGTACAAACTGGGAATCGAGAGGATAGCAACGTATGCAAGTAGTTTCTGGTGGACAGGTACACAACGCATGAGGGAGAAACTGGTCTCCGCGCAGAGACCAGCCCTCTTGTCAATAACCAGGTGCTTTCGTACTACAAACACGGAAGCCACACAAGTCCTGGCTGGGTGCCTTCCACTGGATCTACAATGCGAGAAGGAGTGCATTCTCGCTCGCATCCTCCGATTAGATTGTGATTTGGATTACGGTCCGATTCACTTTAGAGCAGATGAAGTAGAAAGGAAAGTGTCACATTTCAGATACCACCCGGCGAGGGCTCCATCTATCGACTGGAGGGAGGCTTCTTTACAAAGTGTGGAATTGGACCAGGAGACATCGGTGTATACTGATGGGTCCAAAACCGAATCAGGTGTCGGTTCGAGGTTCGCAGTCTATGAAAATGGGGCACTGGTGGTGGAGAGGTCTTACAGCCTCCCACCGTACGCCACGGTCTTTCAGGCGGAACTTACTGCAATAATTAAGGCAATCGAGCTGTGTGGTTCACTATACGAGAGCTTCTCAATTTACACGGACTCAATGTCGTCTCTGTATGCGCTTTCGCTCGCAAATCCTCAGAATCCACTTGTGGTACAAATACACGAGCTGAGGGAGGGTCTGGAGATTAAGTGGTTTTGGATTAAGGCGCACGTTGGCGTCAGGGGTAACGAAGCTGCAGATAAACTTGCAAAAGCAGGGACTGAGCTTGATGTTACCGACACCCATGTTTGCCTTCCACCGAGTGTTGTGAAACACTATGTACACCAAGAATTTATTAGAACCTGGCAAGACCGGTGGGAAGGCGAGGCTCTGGGCAGAAGCGTCTTCGAAATCTTACCGCGAGTTTCAGAAAGACGCGCCTGGACATCTCCACTTATAAACTGGGTGGTTACCGGCCACGGCCCTTTTCCGGCTTACTACAGACGTTTCCTGATCAAGCCCTTGCCTCGTTCGGGCCCGTTCTGTTCATCTCCTGCTCCGGCATCCAGTCGTCACATTCTGTTGGAGTGTGTGGGAACTCAGCCACTGAGGGAACGTCATTGTCCGAGACTCTCATTACTCTCGGTGCGGAACTACTTCGTGGTTCCAAAGCTCAGGAAGGCTCGAGAGGCTTTCTTGAAGGAGGTAGAGCCTCACCTCTGGTAAGCCTACCTTTTCCCTCGTGGAGGAATCTCATAGTTGAAGGTCGTCTTTCTGGGGGTGTTCTGTGCTCAATGGAATGGTTTAAGTGTTGGCGAAAGAGGGCAAGTACCTTATTGTAAATATGTAAATAGTTTACTATATTCATTATTCATTCATTCCTATTTTAGTCTAACATGCGCATACCGGTGTGGAGACACCAATTAATCTAGATGTAAACCTCTCCCGCGGTTCCACTCTGATCAACAGTTCTCTGTTTTGTAGTTTTATTAATAAAGGGAGTTTTGAAATAATGTGTGAGTTGTCTTTATTTCAGGGAACATAGCCCATGTTGAGGGTGGGGTCGACGGGGCTTGGCGGGCCCTCTTGCTCATGAAGAGTCTTGATAACGCACCCGGAATTCCATCTCAAACCTAGGAGCACGAGCGGCAGTGGCGATGTTGTGCCAAGTGTGAGGCGATAGAAGATCAAACGCAGGGCCAGATTTCAGCTCCCCCGCTGAAGTTCTAAGTTGACTGAGTGTAGGTAAGGAATTTTCAAGCTGAAGTCGATCTACCTCAACTCGATGAGAACCAACGTCGTTGGCTTTTCTAGGGGAGGTCGCGACCCCTTGTTGAAGTGATCTGATAGTTTGGAGTTCGCCTCTCACGGTCCGTGAGCTTCAGCAAATGTGCATATCTGATAGACGGCCAAAGGGGGGCTCTTGAGCGCCGTGGCGGCCCCGATCATTGATAGACGGCCAAAGTGGGGCTCTTGAGCGCCGTGGCGGCCCCGATCAGAGCACGGTGTGATGACCAGTAATGGTCGCGTACACCTACCCAATTGCTTTACAAAAAGTTTCGTCTCATTTCATTCAGAATAAAGTTTTTTTTTTCTGAACTCCTTTAAAATTAATTTGACCAATTAATTTATTATGTATTTTGATAATGCCTTTAAAATAATCTAATAACCATGGCCATTATCTGTGTATTGCAGTGATTACCAAACTTTTTTTTTTTTTTTTTTTTTTGTCTCAGGTACAAATGTAGAAATTTACGTGCTTGTCGTACACCCTGTTTTTTTTTTATTCACTATTATATTTCTGCTAACTTTTACAAAAATATTTTCTCCTTATTTCATTGAGAATAATGTTGCTTTTTCCCCACCACTCTTTTAACTTCTTTTGCATGAAAAAGTCTGAAAGGAAAGCGTAACAAAAACTCCCATTTCCCTTGTCTATTTAATCTTTTCGACGAAAATTTATTTTTAACTTTTTCTAAAGGAAATTAATTTTGTTGCACTAATGTTAATCCTTTCTGGCACGGGCAAAATCTGTACTAAAATGAGAAATTATCGACTGACGCGGGAATTCACAAATGAATTTTTTAAATATTTTGAATTTCTTAATTTAAGCTTTTATTGTAAAAGCAAAATTTTACTAAAATATTACTGGTGGCGATTGCAAGTTTGGAATTAAAGTTAGGTATCCCAGACCGGGCACAATGTGCCCGAAAGGGTTAAAATTAATATGACCAATTAATTAATTTTGTTTTTAGATAATGCCTTAAAATGTAATCTAATAACCATCACCATTATTTGTGTAGTGCAGCGATTATCAAGCTCTGATACCTCATGTATCCGCCTTGAAATACACGTGCTTGTCGTACCCCCTGTTTATTATTATTATTATTATTTTCATTTTCTTTAATATTTAAAATTTTTTTCACCTAATTTCATTAAGACCAATCCTTTATTTTTGAACTATTTTAGCATTATGTTGACCAATTAATTTATTTTGTTTTTAGACAATGCCAGAGGGTCCGCTTTTTGAAAACCAGTAATTATTTTGAAAGAATTTTCTGCTAAGTGTACAATTTCAAGAAAAATTCTCATCCTGGAATTTTCTACGAAATCTATAAATAAACATCTTCTTTAAATAAATCAGATAAAAAAAAAAAAAAAAAAAAAAAAAAAAAAATTCTTGCATTTTTTAAAATTTAATTTTTTTAAATAAAATCTGATTTTTAGGTGTTTTCCACCAAGATATGACTTGGCATTAATTATGCGAATCGAGATTTAAGTAATCCTGGATTTGCATCCCTGAACTCGATGAAGTGATTGTCTGTACGTCTGCCTCGCGGTCTAAAAGTAATGGTTGATATATCTTATGATAGATTTTTTTTTCATTAATTAAGAGTAATATTACATTATGAAAATTGTGGTAAAAAAAACCTTGAAGCGTACGAACGCTGTTGAGGTTAGCTTTTTTTTATTACCCAGTTAACGAGTGACGATCTTGCTTCATTACTATAAGCATTAGGACAACACAAAATTTTAACTAAGGTTTCCGTTATAGATTGGCGATAGTTTTCGATTATGCAAGGTAAACATTTTACTTCGGAAAAAGTGGTGTTTAGGGCCTAAATTTAGTTTATTGTCTTAAAAAAAATAAAGCTGTTAAAGAGTTAACCAATCGAGAGACGGTTGGATATACTATTTTACTCCACCTAATTTAAAGGAGATTCTCACCAGAAATTTTTAACGAAATTAAAAATTTTTAGCTTTGGTGGCAATTTTGCCTTTCCTTATTTTAAAACAAAACTTTTTTATTTTTTCCGGTGAGAATTCAATATTACAGAGGTATTGTTACTTGTGTCTCAAGGGTAAAAAAAATGTCAAAATATGTGTGGGTGTCTGTTCAATAAATTGTTTGCACAGCTTTGACCTATATTGAAATTCAAACCTGGGTCAAATTTAGAGTTTGTTTCGGTCCAATTTTCTTTAATTAGATTAGACTGGAGCTGGATTCAGGCAATAATGTGTGGGTCTGATAGTGATAAATAATAGATCTAATAGTATTGTAATAAAATAAACATTCTAATTCAGTATTACATTACTGAAATATATTTTATTACTGTCATCTTTATCTTTCTGAAATTCCAGACATCAATTAAAATTTTCCTTGCCATTAATTTTTTTATCTATCTCTTGGAAGATCCCCCCCCCCTTTTTTTGTTCTAGTAATTTATTTAACAGTTTTTTTAATGAAAAATTTCTAAACGGAAACAGCAATAAAAATATCCATATTATTATTTCAGATATTTTTTCATTTCCCGCAAAAACGCCTTTTAATAAAAGACTTTATAAATCCTTTTTTACTTGAAGCCATTTTCCTCTCACAGAGCAATCATTACGAATGATTTCCGTAATCGATTTTTCTTTTACTGAATCGATTATTCTTTCTGCATTATACGTTGTTAATTTGAGGTTTATGAAAAATAAAAGTTTCCTTCACTTTATGAGGTTTTAGTTAATGAGATTTTCAGTTAGTGTGATATATTTTTTTTAGGGTTATGTACTTAATATGTCGGATGTAACAATCAAACAACTTTCTTCTATCTCATACATTTTCATATTTCAAAAGTTGCTATTACTGTGCCCAGATAACCCTTTATCTACCGACGGTACTCACAAGTATAATTAAAATTACTCATTATAAAATTCTATTAATACGTCAATTAGTTGTAATACTATTTAGAATGAGTTACAGATACATTACTTTATTTTGTTCAAAAAGCATTATTGGTTACACATGATAAAAATATTTTAAAAAGGGTGATTTATTTTGCTTTTATATCTTTTCAGCTTTCTTGGCGCTGAGGGAGGTTTCAGGAGGGGATTTTTCAATTCGGAGCTATTTTTTTTATTTATATTGTTCAAACATAAAACAATTTAAAATAAAAGATTTGAGTGAAGTTATAAATTTTGCACAAAATCCCTGTAAATACAAATTTAATTAATGCTCCAATCTTTCTAAAATCCTTCAAAAATTTTAGTTTATTGTCTAAAATCCTTCAAAAATTTTAGTTTATTGTCTTTAAAAAATAAAGCTGTTAAAGGGTTAACTAATCGAGAGACGGTTGGATGTATTTTATTCCACCTAATTGAAAGGAGATTATCACCAGAAACTTTTATCGAAATTTAAAATTTTTACCTTTGGTGGCAATTTTCTCAGAAACCGCTTTTCCTTATTTTAAAATGAAACTTTTTTTTTTTTTCCCGGTGAGAATTCAATATTACAGAGGCATTCTTACTTGTCCCTTAAGGGTAAAAAAAATGTCAAAATATGTGTGGGTGTGTGTTCAATAAATTGTCTGCACAGCTTTGACCTATCTTAAAATTCAAACCTGGGTCAAATTTAGAGCCTGTTTCGGTCCAATTTTCTCTAATTAGATTAGACTGGAGCCGGATTCAGGCAATAATGTGTGGGTCTGATAGTGATAAATAATAGATCTAATATTATTGTAATAAAATAAATATTCTAACTCAGTATTACATTACTAAAATATATTTTATTACTGTCATCTTTATCTTTCTGAAATTCCAGACATCAATTAAAATTTTCCTTGCCGTTAATTTTTTCAACCATCTCTTGGAATTTTTTTTCCTAGAAATTTATTTAACAGTTTTTTTAATGAAAAATTTCTAAACAGAAACCGCAATAAAAATCTACATATTATTATTTCAGACATTTTTTCATTTCCCGCAAAAACGCTTTTTAATAAAAGACTTTATAAATCCT
Source organism: Maratus speculifer (assembly GCA_964019185.1). Taxonomy (NCBI): domain Eukaryota; kingdom Metazoa; phylum Arthropoda; class Arachnida; order Araneae; family Salticidae; genus Maratus; species Maratus speculifer. The sequence continues at coordinate 61,974,869 of OZ025300.1, forward strand.
TTTTTATTTGAAGCCATTTTCCTCTCACAAGAGTAATCATTAAGAAGGATTTCCGAAATCGGTTTTTCTTTTAGTGAATCGATTAGTCTTTCTGCATTATATGTTGTTAATTTGAAGTTTATGAAAAATAAAAGTTACCACCACTTTATGAGATTTTAGTTAATGAGATTTTCAGTTAGTACGATATTTTTTGTGGGGGTTCTGTACTTAGATAATTAGATGTGACAATCCCAAAACTTTCTTCTATCTCATACATGTTAATACTTCAAAAGTCGGTATTATAGTGCAAGATTAACCCCATTGCGACGGGAGCCTTTTACGAAATTTTTAATTTTTTCTCATCGCTTTTTAACCCTTTGGGAACGAGCGACACGTATAAGTGCCGCAAAAAAGCTTAGGAATTTTTGTTAACAGAAAATCATTTACAAAAAATGAATATCGCGGAATCTAATTTAATTTTTTAAAATTCTTGAAGTTTTATATGATATCTTAGGATAATTAACCTTAATTTCAACTCACTTCATTCTATATTCTGAAAAATTAGTTGATAAAGACTAACAGATATTTAATAGACAAGTCAAGTTCTTACGCTTTCGAAATTTGATTATTGTAGTACTTCTTCTGAAAATCCACCAAATTTTTTTAATTATTATTAGACAGAATACTCATGTAGTTCAACGCAGAGCAAAGTTTTAGTTAATATTTCACCTATACCAGCTCCTTGACTGCAATAGGATCAGAGTACTGATCACTGGCAGTATTTTTACATTCTTTTTGCATTACTTTTTTTTTAACCCCTTGAAGGGTACCGGTATATGTTATATACCACTTAATTTTAATTATCAAGTGCCACATTCACACCAGAAATTAGGAATTAACTTTTGTTTTATATAATGTACGCGAAGAAAAGCTTTTATTTAGTTTCCTATAAAATTGTTTATAAATATCGGTGTCAGTCAATCATTTTAACATTTTAGCAACAGAAGTGCTTTGCCCTTGAAGGGGTTAACCCTTTAGGGATGAGCAACATGTTGCAAAAAGGCTTCAGAATCATTGTTTATCCCACCACTAAAATTTTTCTGTAAAATTTGTCTCATTTAATTGGAGAATTTTCTCGATTCAATAAGGCTCAAATTTTTGTTTTTAAAGAGCGGTGACAAAACATCAAAAATTTCGCAAAAGACTTCCGAAGCAAAAAGGTTACAAGCAGAAATTTGTACCTCGTTAAATAATGAAAATACACTGATTAAATACGGTAAATTTTACTGTAAAAACTTACTGGTGGACACGAAAAAAAAAATGGATTCTGAGCTTAAATTTTACTTAAAATATTTTAAAATTTTATTTAAATTAATGCTTTTAAAAACGGTGAATCAAAATTAAAGTCTATATATTTCTATTTATTTAAGTAAAAATAGCTTGAAATTCTACAAAATAATATTTCAAGTTATAACAATTTTAATTTACCCCATCTTTTTAACAAATTTTAATTAAAAAAATATGATAAGTTTTATCATGTAATTTTGATAAGTAATAATATGGGTAACCATCATAAAATTTTTTTTAATATAACTGGATAAAAAGAAGTTTTTTTTATGTGTCCCGGATCCCCTTAAATTCATAAAATCTACAGGCTTCATATTTTTCTAGCATTGTTTTCAACAGTCTCTTGCATAATTTCTTATTTTTCCTCAATGCATTTCTTTGTAGTTTTGCTTGGAAAAATAGCTAAAAGGAAATCGCAATGAAAAACAATGATTACTTGGTCTATTTATTCATTTCCCCCGACAAACACTTTCGAATAAAAGACTTAGTGCTGCATTACGAAAGCCCTTTTTTATTTGAATTCTTTCTTTTTTCCTCTAGAAAAGCAATCGTTAAGGAGGATTTTTTAAATTGGTTTTTCTTTAGGTGAATTGATATATTATTCTGTTGTCTGTTTTGGCTGGTAATTTCAAGTCTATCAAAATTCTGTGTCAGGACTTCCATCTCAGTTAAATAGTTCATTCTCTTTACGTGCGTTCGTAATTATGTAACTATGTAGCATCTATAGTCGTCGTTCAGTCCGTCCGTCCGTCTGTCTGCCTGCCTATAACAGAGCAAAAACTCCCAGCTGAACTGTTTGAAATTTAAAGTATATAATTATTGCATAATTTTGTCGAATCATTTCAAATTTGATGAAAATCGAGCCAACATTTTAAAACATTTTAATAAAAATTTTCTGTCATTCCATTAAATCCTGTTATATACAATTAATTCAATGATATCACATGATGGGTAATGATTCCAGGTTGTCATGTTGATGACTCCTTATTTAAGATGGAGTCCTATTATTTTCATAATATTCAATTTAATGTATATGAACGTAATAAATTTTGTGATCTGGCCATTTTTCATTACAGGACAACAGCTGTTGCAGATCTGAATATAATTATAAGACTAATTATAGTACAAACGAAGTTCCTTTGTTATGTTTGTTATATAATTTCAGACTTGTTTGTTTTTAGCCGCTACCTTGATTTGCCCGTTTTTCATACGGGGAACCTGTTTTTGCCTATCATAATTCCCCTACCACTTACAGGAAAGTGACTGCAAATTATCATTAGCACCAAGAAATTTTTATCGTAAACTCTGTATTATTTAATCAGAGCAGTTGCCCGAATCAGCAAAAATTTCTGTTTTGAAAATCCGGTGGTAAGAGATAAAAAATTCTGTTAAAGAAACAAAAAGTTACACTTTATCTGAAAGTTTTTTTCAGAAATATTGTTCAGTTAAACGGTTAAACTCATAAAATCCTCTGGTTTCATATTTTTCTAACATTGTTTTCAGCAGTTTCTCGCTTATATTTTTATTTTCTCTCAATCAATTTCTTTGTAGTTTCGCATGAAAGTAGCTAAAAGGAAATCGCAATAAAAAACAATCATTACTTTGTTTATTTATTCATTTCCCACGATAAACACTTTCGAATAAAAGACTTAGTGCTGCGTCATGAAAGCCTTTTTTTTTTTTTTTTTTGAATCCATTCTTTTCCATCCACAAAAGCGATCGTTCCAAGTTGGTTTTTCTTTAGGTGAATTGATATATTTTTCTACCGTCTGTTTAAGTGTATAATTTCCAGTCTATTAAAATGAATAGAGTTAAGAATAAAGATGTGGAGACATGTAGTTTATTGTCTAGCAGTTCCGACTGAAGTAAATGAGGAGGTTGTCACAAGATGACGACTGTTTCTTTTAATTGGATCAACAGTTTCTCCCACCAGTAAAAGTGAATAAAAAATTTTGTCTGGTTTAAAAGCCTTATTGATCGAGAGACTCTGAAACAAAATGTTAAAAAAATTCATTTTCTTTTTATTGGTATCAGTTTGACCAAATATTAAAATTTTTTTTCACTGACACGAGCAAGAGGTTGTCTTAATATGGCGGAACTACCACTGCTAAAAAAATTCAAACCAATAAAAACAAGTTGGAAATTGCACGTGAAGCGTAGCAAATGAGGTGCGTTCGTACGATAACGAATTTTTTAAATATTCAGATCTTGCTGATATAGTAGAGCGTACTTTGGATAGAGTACAGTGGTCGAAATCTTTGTATTCCTGTAAATATGCAGGGAGTAATTTTTATTATATTTTATTAACGTATATCTTATTCAAAAAATGTGAAGTAGTTTAATATAATTAAAACACGCCCTAAACAATGTTTTCCCATAAAACATTTTTTAGTGGAATACATTTGTGTGGCCCTGTAATTTAATAATAAATATTCTTTGCATCACAGATTGTACAGAATGTACATTTTAGTACATACTTCAAAGATTCATGCCAATTCTATTATGTTCAAATGAGTGTAACACCATTAAAATGTATTTGAAACTTTTTTTCGCATTGATCGTAATATAACGGAATACTTTTGCTTGTCCCTGTAATTGATCTATGTATCCGATTTTCATAACATTTGAAATGACTTGACAAAATTATGTAATAAATATACGTTTTAAATTTCAAACGATTAAAATGCATTTGAAACTTTTTCCCCCATTGACCGTAATGTAACGGAATCCTTTTGATTGTCCATGTAATTGATCTATCCATCCGATTTTCATAAAATTTGAAATGACTCGACAAAATTATGTAATAATTATGTATTTTAAATTTCAAACGATTCGGTTGGGTAGTTTTTGCGTTGTTATATGCGGACAGACGGACAGACAGACGGACGGACAGACGGACGGACTGAGCGACAACAATAGGTGCTACGTGTTTACATAATTACGAACGCACCTAATTAATATCAGTTTTTGGTATTATTTTTGATTGAAAATTTCCTTTAATAGTGTATTTAAATAAATATAATTTTTCCACTTAATTTTACTGGGGTACAGCTTTCCGCGATGGTAAAGCACCCCCTTGAAACTTCACTATTTTAAGCATATGCTAGTTTCTCTTTCTTTATAATTCCATGTCAAAATTCCACTTCAGGACTTCTATCTTAGTAAAAGAGTTCATTCTTTTTCATATTTTACAGTCTACACACATTTGCAGACATTTTCTATTTTGTTTGAAGAGTATTTAACAAATAATTTAATCACATTTCGAACCAAATCTAAAATAATGTGTTGGTGGTGTAGAATTTTTTCCAGAAATTGTTAAAAAAATAATTTCGATTTTAATTTTGATAAATTTATGTATTATTACTTTCGTATTTTTGTATTTAAGCTCAGAATTTCAAATTTTAGCTTCGTGACTTCCCGTTCAACAAGACTTAAAACCATTACCTTATAGCAGGGCTGTCCAACGCGGCGCCCGCGGGCGCCATGGCGCCCTTGGAAGATTTTCTTGGCGCCCTTTTGAAGATTTCCTATAATTAAACGTTTTAGAAGTAAAATTCCGTTATAAAGAAAGCTTTCTTTAAAATAATATTTGCATCAGAAATATTTTCAAAAACTTTAAAAATGTATTAAAACCCATTGAGGAACGTCAGGATAAATTATATCCCATCTAATTTTAATCAAGAACTTTACCAGAAACTTTTAATGAATTTTAAATTTTATAACATTGGTGGGGGGGGGGGGGAATGCCTTTCGTTATTTTTAAACATTTTTTTTTTTTTTTTAATTTCTGCTGCTAGTTCAGTATTAGAATAAAACAATTACTTGCCCTCAAAGAGTTATAAACTAGAAACATACTTTAGAAATTTAATCATGTATATTTTCACGATTTGCAGTAATTGTTTATAAAGTGAAATCGCGATGGTTAAATTTGATAAATTTTGGTGATAATTGGAAATTTATCTTTTCTAATAGTTAAGAAGTAATAGAAAAATAAATATTTCTCATCTCCCCCAATACAATATTTTGGTGATAAATGTGCATGAAAATTGAGCTTTTTTTTTTTTTTTCCTGTTGTCACACTGGTTCATTGGATGTCTTATACGAGGAATAAGGGGCTTAATTATTCCATCTTAACTTTGAAAATATTAGGGGTTTATTTATTTATTTATTTTTACTTTGCTTAAAAATCTTGAACATAATTTCCATCTGTGAAAACTCTTTCAGACTACCTCTCTGGAACCATCCGAATGCATTGGTTACTATTATGCCTGCCTTTGTTTTTGTATTTTTTATAAAACTAAATTCAGTCATTCAAAATAAGTCATAGCGTATTGACACATCTTAAAAGAAACACAGCAATATCTCTGATTTCCATGTTTATTTATATTTAGTTATTGGTGTTATTGGAGGCGTGATTAAAGTTTCTGGCATTTTATTCTACAGCTTTTTTTGAAATAGTCCTTTCATAGAAAAATGTATTTTTTGAGATTTAATATATTTAACTCCATAACTGTTGAGCCATTTGTTTACTGCCGTAAGACTCATTTGCATTATGTTACGACGTGCATTTATATTAACACTTTGCGATAATATTGACCCATGCTTTAGGTGGCGCCCTTCATTGGGTGCCAAAAGGTGAGATGCGCCCTTGCTTACTAAAAGGTTGGACAGACCTGCCTTATAGCATAGTTAAAAATACCGGGAAGCTAAGACTGTTGATTAAGTTCATTTCATATTAACTGATTCTGAAATGTTTAAATAATCTTATTTAATCAAAAGTGAAAACAGTTATCAATAGGAGCTTATTCGGCCGTAAACCCCTGCCGTAAAACGAAAAAGAATAAATACTTTTTTTTTTGAGCCGCGCCAATGTTTGAATTAAAATTTAAAAAAAAAAAATTGTCCCGTAAATTTTTTAAAGCCGATCTAATTAAGTGATTTTTAGAGGCTGGTCAGTGGTTTAAGGGCGAAGTTCCTAGAAAGCAAAACTCTCTTAATTAAAAAAAAAAAAAAACTATTTCTTTAAAATTTGTTTTTTAAATCTAATAATTTAAGCAAAGGTATTAATTGAAAGTTGAATTGTTTGTTTGCATATCCTTTCTAAAATTTCCGTAAACGTATAAAACAAATTCATAATTGTATTTAATTAAACTATTTAATACGGCTATTATTTTTAAAGATATATTAAAAATATATGAATCTCAATATTTTTATCCAAGACTGTAATATTATTTTTTCTTGGCTGTTTTTTTCTTTTTAAAGATGAAAATGATAACTAAATTTGTGAGTAGCATATGCAAGGTTCCCAATGGCGAGTATTTTTCTAATATATATTTTGAAATGGTTTTCTCTTGAAAAAGTTGTCAATGTATCTGTTGAAAATTTCTGTTGAGTTTTGAAAAAGTGGTGCCAGTTAGAATTAAAAAAATAGTCGCCTGTGACAGCCTTGCGTGTATATTTTAAAGTCTATTCATGCATAACTTATAGATAAATGTTTCTGTTATTTATTAGTCCTTTATTATTTCAAAAATTTTACTTTATTCCTTAGTTGTATGCAACTTTTGCTTGAATCTAAAAATGTCAACATTTCTACATAAATAGAAAATCACAATTGCATTAAAAAAATTTCTAATTCTGAATTACTATATAAAGAAGAAAAAAATGTATTTCATTACTTTTAACCTCATATTTAAAAACTGGTAATATTAAAATTATTCTTATCTTCTTAGTCATTGTTTCGTAAGCAATTTCCAGTGTCGGTTTATATTTTTTCCGATAAATTCGTTAATTGTTTTGCATGAAAAAGTCTGAAAGGAAAGCGTAACAAAAACTCCCGGTTTCCCTTGTCTATTTAATCTTTTCGACGAAAATTCTTTTAACTTTTTCTAAAGAAAATTAATTTTGTTGCAAAAACATTAAAATGATTCAGTGGCGCTAGAATTTAAGTACAAATTGATTTGAAAATAGTAATTAGAAGCTTCTTTTCACAAAACTTTATTAATATTTCTAGTGTAAATTTGCCATTTTGGAGATTAAAATTAAATTGGCACTAAATTTACGTCTTGGAAAAAATTTAAGCACAAACTATCATCTCATGAAGTAAATGGCTGAAATTCTAGGACTAGTTAAAACTCTATTTGCATATTAAAATGCAGCTGGTCTGCCAAATTCTGTCTCAGTGCAAAACCTACTTTAATGGTCGATTGGTAGATTTTTATAGTGTTTCCAGCTTCCATTCCTTTATATTTTCATACTTATGGGTGCAGGAAAACACAATGATAAAATCTAGCAGTTAACCACTAAAATCAGGTCTGCAGGTGGCTTCTACCAAGGATGTGATTTGACAGACCAATTTCATTTTTACATTCACATCGAGTTCTGTCTAATCCTGAATTCTAGCAGCCAATTAGATGACATGACGGTTTGTGTAGCCGCCTCTCCGTCTATTGTAAAAGACTTTATGCTGTGTGTTACAGAATTAGATTTTTCTTGGAATTCTTTTTTTTTTTTTTTTTTTTTTATTTTTTCTTTTTTTTATGATTGAGTGTCAGAATTTTGGAATAAATTTATTTGTAAGAAATTAAATGCTTTTTGTCACTTAGATTATAAAATGAAAATTTTATTCAAAATGCCTGGTACAAATTTTTGAATTTGAGAATTAAATTTAAATGGGGATTAAATATCCTACTGCGTTTATGAAAGAGTTTGCAACTGCGTTAAGAATTATATTTTTTTCTTGAAACTCTTTTGTCTTTTATCATTTTGACATAATGTTGAAATGAATGTGTATCATCATAATTTAGATGTAAATTGATGAGGCCTCTGTGGCCGAGTGGTCAAAGCACCAGGCCGCTAATCGCCTTCGAGCGTAGGTGGTTGGTGGTTGGAATGCCACTGGCTCCACTGCGCGCACTCTTTGTGTGGAGCTCCCGTATATCTCTTGTGTTGAAAAAATTTCCTTGTGCTATCTCGTCCCTGTAATATTGACGATGATTTATAAGCAGGTTTCATGTCGAACACACAAATCAGATGTATGTTGTTCAATAAAAACAGTAAGTTGATTTGAAAGTAAACAAATGTTTTTCGTCGCGTGTATTATAGAAGTAAAAATTTCAAAACTTCTAGTAAAAATTAGCAACTTGGCGATTAAAATTAAATGGATAGTATGCTCCACACTGTCTTAGAAAGAGTTAATAAAAGAATTTGAACTCTATATAAGGAACTTCCTTTTTTTTCGTTTAGGAAACCAAGTTCTTTTTTGTTGAATTGTTTTTTTCCCTGTCCCCCTTTTCGTTAATTTTAGATTTATCGAAAATTAGCTTCACTCTTTTTGTTTTAAGTAAACGACTTACTTGTTTGTAATTTGTCTTATATTTGTTTTCTGTTTCATCTGTTTCGTAGTGTATTTCAGTAATATTTTATTCTATTTATTTGTTAAAATAATAATAAAAACTTGAATTGATTCATCTTTTCGTCCCCCTTTCGCTGATTCATGATATATTGAATATTAGCTTATTCTTTTTGTCCAATAAAAATGCTCATATGTTTTAATTAGTGTTTGAATGTTTTAATTCCGTCTGATTTGTAGCGTATTTCTATGCTATTTTGTTAATATTTAATAATAATAAATAAAAGAACGGGAAAACTTAAATAGGGAGTATCTTTCTACGACTTCAGAAAGAATTAACTGTAAACGTTATGCTGCGTTAAGGAATTCTATTTTTATGGAAACTCTTTCGACTTTTTCATTTCCTCCTACCCCCACATAATCGATCATTTTAAAGGATTTACAGAAACTATTTCTCTTTTGTTAAATTCAATTGATATATCTTGTCGTCCCTTTTTCCGTTAGTTTACGATTTATCGAAAATTCACTTTATTCTTTTTGGTTAAAAGAAAAAAAAAAAAAAAAAAAAAAAAAACTCATTATTATTATTTTAAAGTAGTCTTTCAAACTTTAGATTTCATCTGATTCGTAGCCTATTTGTGTGTTAGTTAATTCATATTTTATTAATTTATATTTTTTATATTCATTTATTAATTCATATTTTTCTCAATCAATCTTTTAGAATTTTGAGTAGAACACAGCTTTATATTATTTTATTTTTATTTTTTGCTCAAGAAAAACACTTACTTGTTTTTAGTTATTATTATTATTATTATTATTATTTATGCTCTATTTTTCGTGTAGCATATTTGTAAAACTTATTTTCCATCTTGTTAGTAGTATATTTGTGAGCTTACTTATTCATATTTAATTGTAGAAAGAGGAAAGAGAACGAAAAAAATTGAATGGGTAGTATAAATTCCATTACTTTATGAAGAGTTAATAAAACTCATTGTGTTGAGTTGTAAAATTAAATTTTCTAAAAAATTTTGTGTCTTTTTTCATCTCCCATACCACACCTCCAAAGATTAATGGTTTCAAATAATTAACGAAAAATATTTCTTCTTTTATTAAACTGATTTTCTATGAATTATTTTGTTTTGTCTTGTTCCTTTATCGTTAATTCCAGGTTTATTAAACATTTACTTTATTGTTTTTGGCTCTAGAGAAAGATTCATTTGTTTTAATTATTCTTTCAATGTTTTTATTCCATCTTGTTGTGCGTTTATTTATAAGCTAATTTATTCAGAATTAATTGCAGAAAAAGTGAAAAATAACAAACACTTACAATGGGATTTTTTTTTTTTTTTTTTTTTTTTTTTTTTTTTTTGCTTAATTTCAAACAAAAACAATACAGCTTTTTTTTCTCTCTCTCTCATTCAGTCTTTTAGAATTTTAAGTAGAATATTGCTTTACTTTATTTTATTTTTTGCTCAAGAAAAACACTTGTTTTTAGTTATTTTTTTTATTTTTTATTTTTACTCTATTATGCATGAAGCATATTTGTGTATTTATTACTTAATTGTAGAAAAATAACGAACTTTTGGATATGTATTACTTTGGGCCTAATTTGAAGCCTATAGTGTGAGTTGATGAATCAAATTTTTTATATAACATTTAATAGGAACTGCGTTTGTATTATTTCGAATTCCCACTGGAAATTAAAAAAAAAAAAAACCCTTCAAAATAAGAAAAAACAATTTTACAATTTCCTTTATTTCCCGGTGTAAGTTAGAAAAGTAAAATTTGATAAAAGTTTTCTGGTGCCAATTTTCATTAATCGTAGGTGAAATAAATTATATCCCACCGGCCCTTAAATGGTTAAATCTAAAAAAATATCGATTTTGAGGCTTCTAAAGATAAAAAATACTTTTCGGAATCGTGAGTAGTACAGAAGATGTTATTCTGTATTTCCTGAGGTTTTGTTATTTTTTTTATCGTGTATTTTGGACATCGTTGTCACTTAACCCCTTCGCGATGGGAGCCCTTTACGAAATTTTTAATGATTTGTCACCGGTTTTAAAAAACAGAAATGTATGGTTTATTGAATCGAGGTTTATGCTCCGATTAAATAGGGCAAAATTTAAGGTATAATTTTACTGGTGGCGATAAACACGGATTCTTAAGCCTATTTGTGGCAGGTATACGTGTCGCTCGTCCCCAAAGGGTTAAGACAAGTTGTGATGTTGTAGAGACCAGTGTTCGACAGTAATTTCGTATTTTATATATGTGAAATTACTTTGACTCATTGAGAAAACGCGAAAAAGTGAAATTATTCAGCAATATTTTTAAAATTTTGAAATGATTAACTACGTTAAACTTGAACTAAAATATCACATTTCGATAAAAAAAATATTTTTTTTGGGGGGGGTGAGGGGGTGAGGGTAGTGTTAATAATGACGTCTATTAGTTGGCTATGCTATTATTGCAGAAGCAGAATTTATCTTTTTAACCTTTCATTTCTCGTGCCTGCCATATTTCCGGATTGGAAATTTAATTGCTGGAAAAAACTCCTGAAACCAGGAAAATTTAACTGGTATTTATATGTGATGACTGAATATTTGCTGCTATGTGATAATTAGTCCGTTTTATTTCAATTTTGCTTGATGCCTCCTATCTATAATATAACGGAGATATAGGTCAGAGGTCGTAGTCGGTCGCGTTTAGTTCGTAGGATCCACGGAGTAAGAAACAGGAGGAAAAACTTGATGCGCATGACTCTTCGAAAATACAAAGTGAAATTTTGGTAAATAATGAGGGGGCTGCGATACGATGTAGGCTGTTTTTTTAGCAGTCTTACAATATGATTGTATGCTTAAGATACATATGTTCGAATTAAAAGATATTTTATTTTATTCGTTAATGTTTCATATTGATATGATATATCATAAAATAAATTAAGATGGGATATAAGTGCTGTGTTCCTGGATGTAAAACAGGTTATAATAGTAAAAAAAAAAAAAAAAAAAAAAAAAAAAAAAAAAAAAAAAGACGAAGGAAAAAAAATTAAGTTTATTCCGTGCTCCACAAGTGAGTGATGTTTTTTAGGCTTTAATATAAAGCTATTTACTTGTAATTATATTTAAATTGAGAATTTTTTATTGCGTATGGATCTCAATTTATACGTTTTTTAAATGTTATGTAGAATTATAAAGCACAGACTTCGTTTTGTGTCTAAATACAAACTTATTTAATATGAAAAAAAGTGTACATTTTACAAAAGATTAATTAGCCAAAGATTTTTTATAGCATTTGTAAGCAGTATTTATTACTTCTTTATCCACTGTCTATGGATTAATTAATATCAAGGCCCCCTTATCACAATATCAAGGCCTCGCATTCAGGAGAAAATATATTGTTGAAATTGTCCCTATAATTGCCAACTTATTATATGACTTTGTCTCATAAGTAACGCCACCTGGTGCATACTACTGCTAATAATCCCATAGGAAATAATGGAAAACATTTCAGTTTCTCACATTAGATGGCGCTACCAACGGGAAAATTATGTAGTTCAGCGACCCCTGTACTGCGGTCAAAGGAAACTTGGCGAATGACAAGCCTTGATATTATGATAAGTTAGCCTTGATTAATATTATACAAATTTATCTGTCCATAAAATCAGTGTTGAATTCAGACACTTTTCTACTGGAGGAACATCATTGGCTCCGGGGGGGGGGCAAATTGTACTTTTGGACCATTGAAAACTGAAAATTTCAAATTTTCCGGTTGGGGGATATCCCCCTGGGCCACTCCCTTAATTTAACACTGCATAAAATATAAAAATGTTTCGATTTCATCTCGCCAACTGAAGTTTCCGATTCCTTTTTCTAGAAATTTTACACAAGATTTAATACATATCTTGAGATACAGATGTTGCGTAAACCGTAAAAAAATGCAGCATAACAGTGCCACTGTTGAGCGATTTACACCAAAAACTGATCAGCGTCAGTTTAAATAAGGAACTACCTAAATATAAATTTTTATTAAAATCCGTGCTTAGTTCTTGAGATACAGGTGTTGCATAAACCATAAAAATGCAGCATAACAGCGCCATCTGTTGAGCGATTTACACCAAAAACTGATCAGCATCAATTTATATCAGGGGCTACCTAAATCTAAATTTTTATTAGAATCCGTGCGCTTGAGATACAGCTGTTGCGTAAAATGTAAAAAATGAAGCATAGCAGCGACACCTGTTGAGCGATTTACGCCAAAACTAGCAGCAACAAATTATATCAGGAGCTACCTAGATATCAAAATTTATTAAATTCCGTTATATTTTTTCTTGAGAAGGAGCACCCACAAAATATATTTCACAGACAGATATTTTATAAGAACATGCTTTTTTAGAATCTCTGACCCCTAAAACGTGCAAAATCCGCCGAAAACCGGAGTTCGAAAATTTATACAAATCCAATACTTTCTTCTTGTAAAAATAGCAAGAAATAAAAAAAGAAATTGGTGTTGGTAGAATAAATTTGTTGCTCCCTCAATCTCCTCGGACGGGGCGACCCCCCCCCCCCCCCAATTTCACACGGGCCTGAATTGTCCGGATGAAGAAGATGGGGATTTAAAAGCAAAAGTTCCTGAATGAGCTAAGAATAATTTTGATTAATAGATTTATTTTTACTGCTCAGTCACAAATAAAAGATAGAAACAAAGTATGTTTAAATTAAAAAAAAAAAAAAAAAAAAAAACCTATGTTTAAATTATTTTAAATGTGTAATCTGGAGATCCTATAATTTACAAATTTTTTTCCCCTCCAAAGAATTAAAATAAAAATTTGCTTTAATTCTATATGTACTAATTGCATAAATATCCAAAGTTATGAATTATTAAATTATTCAAAGATTATAAGAACTATACAGGAAATTAAAATTTACTCCAAAATATTTGATTAATACTTAATTTCTAAAAATCATAAGTTTATTTCTTTGCGATATTCAACTTACTTACAACAGTCATTTTAATCCGCGATATTCAATGTTTTTAAATGGCCTGCCCAAGGTTTTTGTCAGAATGATTTCATATTTTAAATGGCTTAAAAAAGAAAATGAAGCGCCGAATACATTTAAAAAATATGTATGTTGTGAAGAAAACTACAATTAACCAGATTTTCATTTCTACAACTTACAACAGTCATTTTAATCCGCGATATTCAATGTTTTTAAATGGCCTGCCCAAGGTTTTTGTCAGAATGATTTCATATTTTAAATGGCTTAAAAAAGAAAATGAAGCGCCGAATACATTTAAAAAATATGTATGTTGTGAAGAAAACTACAATTAACCAGATTTTCATTTCTACAACTTTCTAAAAATTCAGATTTTTCGCTAAATTTTTTTTAAAATGACCATTTTTTCCATTGAAAAGCATTGCAGAAGCATCGATCGACAGCCCTGATTGCAGAGGTGTCGACCCCTTTCGTCGAAAAATCCGCATGGCAAAATTTTAACACTACTTTCCCCTTCTGCTTCTTACTCCGTGGTAGGATCTATATTTTGGAAATAATATATTCAAATGATTCAAGCATTTGCAAAAAAAAAATACACCCCAAAAAAGTTATTTAAAATCAAAATTTAACATGTATCGTTATTATTTCAAATACTATTTCTAAAAATTTGTAATAATTTGAAAATAAAGGTTTTACTCGCATTAATTAGTATGGTGTGAAACAAACATTACAACACAGAATTCTCACAAGATGTCTTTTTTACGATTGTGAATTTGTTCTATAACAACTTTTTTTATTTCATATAATAAAAAAAACTTATTGCATATTTTATTTAGAAACTTTATAATGTATGTAGTAATTTTTTTGAAATAAGAAAAGGTACTTTTTTATGGTTTTTCCAAATACTAATTTATTTAAATGATTATTAAAATTTTACTGTGAAATTTATTTAATCAAACTTTTTTTCTTTTTTTTTTTCGAATTAATAAGGCACAATTTTTTGTTTTTAAAAACTGATGAAAAAACATTAAAAACTTCGTAAAAGGCTCCCGTCACGCAGGGGTTTAGCGATTCTTGAAGAATTAATCTAAAAGAAAATATAACTGTATTTTTTATCCCTTCGCCACAAGAGTCACGTATTCAACCACATGTTCTGGGAATTCTTCATTATTGAGACTGGTTAATTTCTACTGCAAAATCTGCCTTACTTAATCAAGTGATTTCTAGATTCAATTGAGCAAAATTTTCTCTTTTGAAAAACGGTGAGGAAAGATTGAAAATTCTGTAAAAGACGCTCGTTGCGACGGGGTTAACATTTTAGTTGACGGTATATAAACATATATATAAACAAGGTTAAGGAATTTTAGTACTGGAAATTCCGTAAATCATTGATCTATATAACTGAAGATTAAAAAAATATATATCGCATAAACTAATGCAAATATAACTTTACGAAAATTCTGGTAAAAGATCCTTGAAAGTCCTTTAAGTGTACGAACCCTGAAAAAGGACACATAATTTTAAGAGTACTTGGCACTAAAAATATTTAATTAAAATTTTCTTTTTATAAACTAAGGGAAAACAAGTAAGTTCTTATTTTCTCTTACATTCATGTGTAAATTCTGATATCAGTCCAGTATTTAACTATTTTACAAACAGAATTATTCCGTGCCGGAAAACATAAATGACGAAGAAACATAAAATAAATCTACTTTTTAAAGCCAAATGCTCCATTAAATAAAACTAATAAAAAACCTTTCTGACTTTTTTTTCCAAATCGACTATTTCAACATTAGTCGACTACCTTACCCAATTTGAGGAAGCAAAACTATCCATAAAATACCAATATATTCGTTAAAAAAGATAGCTGGCAATTTTTATTTTTTGTCTTCTTGATCCGGATATAAAAAGAATACCGCACTTCTAAATTATGACTTTTTCTGAAAATATCGATGAAACATTTTATCGGTATGTTACTATTTCCCGGAGAGCTATTTCAGGAAAAAAAAAATCGCATTTTATGAAGATATTCGGGATATATTTTAAGTTTTCCCACCCTGGTATTAAATATTCATTTATGTTCGCAATAAAATTTCGTATATGGTCGAGTTTCTCTCATTTTTATAGTCCCATGGAATCTCTGAAATAACATCTTCGTAAAATTCTAAAAATGATAAAGCAGAAACGGAAAATCGTGCGTATCGTATATGAGTAATTTAATATTTATTGAAACATAACGTACGGAAAATTTCAGAAAAAAAAAATAGAGACACAAGATTTGAACGATAGGTAGTAGACATTCTTTTCTTTTTAAAATACAGTTACATAAAACGGAAAATCTTTCTTCAGAACAATGGATGAGGTTAATTCCATGACATTGTAAAGCATTATAAAATCAAAAATAATTTTTGAACATTTTTGTTTAAACTAATCAAACAATAGTTATAAATTTACAGTGCATTTAACATAGATAAATTACTGAATTTTATTATTCGATGGCTTTTTTAACAGCTTTAAAAATGTATTTTTTCAATGTTTTTAAATGCACTTGCAAATCTGCTTCGAATGCAAATATGCTGTTATGTATATACAAATATCCAAATATAGCAGATTTTTTATTCAGATACTCCGAATTCTTGCCAGAAAGTTTGAATAGTTATTTTTAGTTTATCCCCTTAGCAGTAGCGGCTCGTCAGAAGGTGCTGCATGATTTTTATTCATACCACTGAAATTTTATGGTAATTTAAGTTTTATTAAATTTACAAAATTTGTTAAATAAATAATATAAAAGATTCTGTTAAATTTTAGTGGTGAGGAAAATCTTATGCAGCACCCCCCCCCCCCCGCCCCTGACGAGCCGATACTGACCCTTGGGGAAGGCGTCTGGTATACGTGTAACTTATAGTGCTCAAAATGCTTGATTGCTATCACCAGTAAAATTTTATTGTAAATATTGCCTTATTTATTCCGAGTATTTTCGTGATTCAATTAAGAAAAAAAAATTGCTTTAACAGACCGATGATACAAGATTCTTTTGTAAAGTAGGAGAAATAAGCTTGTTTTTATTTTCTCTTAAATTCCTTTGTAAATTTTGATATCAGTCCATCATTTCAGGATTTTACAAACAGAATTATTCAGTGTCGAAAAGGATTAATGACGAAGAAACTTGAAAGATTAAAAAAAAAAAATAAAAAAAAATAAAAAAAAACATAACTAATATTAATAATAATAATAATAAAAAAACCTTTCTGACTTTTGTTCCAAATTGACTATTTCAGCATAGTTGATTACCTTAACCAATTTTAGGAAGCAAAACTACCCATAAAATACCAATATATACGTTAAAAAAGATATCAGGCAAATTTTTATTTCTTCTCTTCTTGAGCCGGATATAAAAAGAATACCGCACTTCTAAATTATGACTTTTTCTGAAAGTATCGATGAAATATTTTATCAGAATGTTACTATTTCCCGGAGAGCTATTTCAGGGAAAGAATTTTCGCATTTTATGAAGATATTCGGGATATATTTTAAGTTTTCCCACCGTGGTATTAAATATTCATTTATATTCGCAATAAAATTTCGTATATGGTCGAGTTTCTCTCATTTTTATGGTCCCATGGAATCTCTGAAATAACATCGTCGTAAAATTCTAAAAATGATAAAGCAGAAACGGAAAATCGTGCGTATCGTATATGAGTAATTTAATATTTATTGAAACATAACGTACGGAAAATTTCAGAAAAAATAAATGGAGAGACATGAGTTTTGAAGTATTGGTTGTAGACATATTATTCTTTTTTAAAAATACCTTTATATAAAACTAAAAAACTTTTTTCAAAATAATGGATGAGGCTGACTTATGACATTGTAAAGCATTATAAAATCAAAAATATATATTTTTTACATTTTTGTTTAAAGAAATCAAATAATAAATATAAAACTACAGGCATAGATAAATTACTGAATTTTTTTATTCGACGGCTTTTTTATCGGCTTCAAACATGTATTTTTTAAAAATGTTTTTAAATGTACTTAAAAATCTACTTTAAATACAGATATTCTGCTATATATGTACTTACAAATAGTGTTGCTAAACCTAGCGGATTTTTTTTTTTTTCAGGTACTAAAAATTCGTACCAGAAAATAAGAATAATTATATTTAGTTTAACCTCTTGGGGACGAGCGACCGATGTACGTGACGTTTATGGTGCTTAGAATCCATGATTATTCTCACCAGTAAAATTTTATTGTAAATATTGCCTTATTTAATCCGAGCATTTTCGCGATTCAATTGGGCAAAAATTTCTAATTTTCATTATGTTGTAACTCGTATTTTTAAACTGATATGAATAAGACTGATTGCATGCATACGAACGTTTCGACCGAGTTCGTTTGCCAGCTTCATCTACCATCTTGTTTCAAAACAACGGCTATTTGCATCGTGCACTGCAGCGAATTACTTAAATATTACTAATATTCATTTGTTTAAAATTCCCACCAAGCTTGTCGACAGTTGACGAAATATCTTTGGTGACTAAAAATGAGTAACCTTAAATGATGCCAATTTGGCTATAGTTTACTAATCTGCTCATTTCTCATTAAAATTCAGTATTGTCATATATTCTCTTATCGGGTTCGTCGCATCTTAGCTGCTTTGAATTTAAGTAAAATTAGCTTCGAGTAAAACTAGCAAAATTTTAAATGAAAGCTACCTCTCCCATCTGGCTCTGGCCGAAAGGATTTTTTTTTAATAAAGACAATTAGTTTTACATTGTTATTTATTGAAAATGTCATGTTGTCTAAGCAAATTAAATATAATAAATCTCCTTTTCCTTTTATGTACGCTTTGTTAGGGTACTTTGGATAACAAGGTAATTATTTCACTCTTCTTTTATTTTTCAATAAAAATTTTGCATACAATATCAATATTAATTAACTTAATCACTTTTGTTGCTGAAGTCGGCTTTGTTTGAAACAAAGGAAAGACCATTAAGCAAGCATTCTTTTTTGACAACAATTTAATATTCATTTACAACAGCTGAATGTTAATTAGTCTATTATAGTTGGCTTATTTGACAATTAATTAACAACTAAATTTCTTAACACCATTTTGTAGTTCGGTAGATTTACTATGTTAGTTCTAACTTTTATAAATCAATAAGAAAGTAGTGGATGAACACATTAACCTTCTAGTTTACATGGTGGAACACGTTCTAGAAATTCCGTAATTCCGAGAATATAAATTCATACCAGAATATTTCAATATTTACTATATTGAAACACTGAGGCTGAAATGTCTGATGTTAAATACAGCAAATATTGCTATCTTAAATTTCTGGAATGAATTTGGAAAAATCTGAATTAAAAAATTCACTTAGCCCTTTGAGGTGCAAGTACTAATGTCTCTATAATATTTAATCTTTACCAGAAAAATCGAAATATTTTGTTTTAAAATAAGAAAAGGCAATTTTTCAACAGTTCGCCGCCAAAGATAAAAATATAAAACTTCGTTAAAAGTTCCGTGAGAGAATCTCGTTTAAATTAGATAGGATAAACTATATCCCATCGCCACTCAAAGGGTTTATTAAAAAAACTGATGTTAGCATTTATGCTACAATAGCCATTAGAGGGTTAATAGTCATAGTATTTCTCCCAGACACAAGCATCTCTTGCACGAATTTATGCGGTTGACACCACTTTAATTTTAAGGAAACATTTTCCTTGCTTCTAGGTAATATCAGCGAGAAAAAATTACTAAAAAATACACTTTTAAAATATAGTGATGCGAATAGATTTTTAGAATACGAAATTTATCAGAATACAGATTTTTTAAGAAAAATACATGCATCGTTCTTCACAGACATGCTAATCTCTCTAGTCCATAAAAAAAGCATTTTTTTGTGACCGGGGATCATTCTTCGTTCATGAAAAGAAAACTATCGCATACAAAAATATGAAAATTGATGGCATTAAAGAGAAATGTTTGATAAACACACTAATAATAAATTCATTTAAATACATTAAAAGTCGTAAATGGTGAAAACTGCGTCAGATTTAAAATAGCCGAATCCCATTGTCAAACAGTTAAATAAAAAAAAAAAAAATGTATTTACATGTACGCGCATGTACGCGAAAGATTTATTTCATATATCGAGATAATCTTTGTAACTATTGTTGCTATTCTAAGACAGCGAAAACAATATTTCTCTGCTAATGATAATATTTTCGTCAATATTATAAATATTACAAAAAGAAAGAAAAGTTGAGTAAAAATTACGTTAGATTTCAAAAGTTACATTTACTATCTCTTATTTAAAGTCATTTCCTTATAGCAATGTAAATAAAAACCAGGAAGCAAAAACTTTGTTGACTTAGTTCATTGTATGTTTGATAGTTTTAAAAGGTTTAACCCTTTCCACAGTGATGTCCTTAAAAAACACCACGCAGAATTTTAAAATTATTAATTTAAATTAAAATTTTACTTTTATAGCTTACTTGAAATAAGCAAATTCATGTCTTCTGATAAATTCGTTGATAATCTAATTCGTTCTGGTATGTTATTTTAATAAAAAAATTATTTTACTTAAGAAAGGTGTTATAATAATTAAAAATAAATGACATCGACATGTTTCGGATTCGTTTAATAAGATCCATAATCATAATAAAAATAAAATTACAAAACATTTCACAGTGAATACAAATGACACGCGACAATAAGATATAAACAAGGACAAAAAAAAAAAAAAAAAAAAAAAAAAAAAAAATCACGCGCTCTATTGTAAAAAATTAAAATAAAATAGACCATGATCTAAAAGAATTTCCAACATGGTTCATCCCATTCAAGCTCTCACGAGAAATTTATTCATTAATTGTAACCATAACTTGGGAATAATAAAAGAAACGGTATCATTGCAAATAAAATTTTACGCGTATAAATTTAAATGGACTCTCTTGTAATAGACTTACGACAACAATTTGATATGAAACATGATTTGCCTTCACTAAATAATATTTTTATCCCCTCATTTAAATATGTTCTAGGTAAGGCAATGTTAGTACGTCCAAATTTAATATCAGATTCATACTCCCTTTTTCTAATACCAAGCTTTCTCCCAGTCATGCCTATGTAATAATTTAAGTCGCCATTTTCTGTAATATAAGGTATTCACAAACTCACATTTCATTCTGGGTATGTTAATTATTTGAAAGAGATTAACTCCGCGCCGAAAAGGGTTAAGTAATCTTAAACACGAAAACAGCCATTAACAGCAGCCGATTTGTCCTTAACTCATTCGGGATGATCGTCTATTACAGAAATTTTAATATTTTAGCACCGGTTTTTTAAAACAGAGATTTTTGCTAGTTGAATAAATTGAAAGAAAAAATGTTTCATTTAAATAAGATAAAATTTATAATAAAATTTTACTAGTCAGAATAATGAAGGATTCTGAGCATTGTATACAACACGTATACCGATCGTTCGTTCCAAAGGGGTTAAACCTTTCTATTCGGGAAGAGGGAAAGAATTAAAACTCCTTTACATGGCGATCACCACTGTTATTATTATTATTATTGTTGTTGTTGTTGTTGTTGTTAGACAGGGTTTGACGAGCGTAATACGTAGGGGACAGAGCCACCTAGTTCCATAATTAAAAACAGAGTGTCATAAAAGAATGTCCAAGTTTCAATGGTATTTTATAATAGTTTAAATGTGATTATTTATAACAAACCATGCATCAAATTGAAGGTAAATTAACCTAGTTTATCTTACTTATTAAATGTTCAATAGGTGCACCTTTAGTTATACGACATATATTCAACCTAGTAAATTCTATTTCAAGAATTCTTAACTCCTTACTAATTTTACCTTATTTCAAGAATTATCTCTTTCACCTCGTCGAGTTCACTGATGAAATTCCTGAATTAGTTAAAACTCGATTCACATATTAAAGTACAATCGGTCTGCCAGGTAATATGTTGTTGGAAAAAACTTTAAAACACGATTTTAGTGGTTCACTCGTAGGTTTACCATTATGTTTTCCTGCTCCCAGTATTTTATGCTCTCATACTTTGTGTGTGAGGGAGGGGGGGGGGGCAGGAAAACACAATGATAAATTTACGAATCAACCGCTAAAATTGGGTTTCCACGAAGATATAACTTATCAGATCGATTGCGTTTTAATATATGAATGGAGTTTTAGTTAATTCTAGAATTTCAGCTGTGAACTCTAAGAAGTGATTATCTGTGCTGCAGCTTCCCGGTATACTCTACCATATATACTCACGTATAAGTCAATCCTAAATTCAAGAGGAATAACAGACGACAAACCAGTATTTAAAAGAGGTCATTTTCATCTTATCAATGTACAGAACTTGCTGATGTCAAATAAGGCGATGATAGCCACAAGAAAATGCTGGTATACACCATATATTATTTTCTTGAATTTAGAGGTCGACTTATACGCTACTATATACGGCGTACAATTTTTTTAACTACTATAAAACGCCTTCTATTTTAACAACTATGATTGATGTCGTTCAGCTAAAACAAACAAAATGCATCTGAAAGAAGAAAAATAATGGGTAAAAGTGACTTTTGCTTCAAAATATGATTAATTAGCATTTTCTATGTCGTAATCTATTTAATTTCATTATGAATCTGATTAAGGACTATTATTCAGAGATTGCTTGCTTGCTTAATTTGTCAGAAATCCACAAAGGATGATGGATTATCCTGACTTCTTTTCATTCAGCTTCAATGATATGCCAAGTTTAAATGTTTAAATCTATAATCTTACTATTACGTGGTGAAGAAAATACTAGTCTTATGTATTATTTTAAAATCTGAATTATGTATATACATCATATACTGGACGATTCAAAGCCTTTAAATAAACGTCAACGGATTATAAAGCAAATTATACGAAATTACCAGAAGTATGGAATTTTACAATCAAAATTCATTCATTCAATTAAAAAGTACCGTGTTTCAAATTGATGTTGTCAAACTAAAACAAACAAAACGCATTCGAAAGAAGACAAATAATTCGTTAAAGTGACTTTTAATACAAAAGGAGCTAAATTAGCGAATTCCATGTCGTAATATATTTAACTGCATTATGAATCTGTATAAGGAGTATTATTCAGAGATTGCTTGCTTGCCTAATTTGTCTGAAGTCCACAAATGATGATGGATTATCCTGACTTCTTTTCATTCAGCTTCAAATATTTACCAACTCACTACTATAAAACGATGCGTTACCCAACCACTCCTTCATTTTAACAGCTATAAATGCTGTTATTAAACTAAAACAAACAAAATGCATTTTGAATAAGAAAAAAAAATTGCGTAAAAGTGACTTTTGATTCAAAATATGCTGAATTAGCGTTTTCCATGTCGTAATCTATTTAACTGCATTATGAATATGTCTAAGGACTATTATTCAGAGATTACTTGCTAGCCTAATTTGTCAGAAGTCTACAATTAATGATGGATTATCCTGTCCCTTTTTCATTCAACTTTAAAGCTATGCCAAGTTTAAATCTCTAATTGTACTATTATGCGATGAGGAAAATAAGAATTTTATGTATTATTTTAAAATCTGAATTACGCATAATACATCATATACAGGAGGATTTAAAGCCTTTAAATAAACTTCAACGGATTAAAAAGCAAACAACAAGAAGTAAAATAGTGTGGAATCTTGCGATTTTAATTCGCGCATTTATTTAAAAAGTGCAGTATTTCAAATTCCAATCTGGACATAATCAATTTTCAGAAATTTGATAAATGTAAAGCTATTTCAGCGAAGTTTTCAAGAGCTTTTCTTTATTTTGTATAAAACGCAATATTATCCGAGAAATACTTGAACTGTACAGTATTTCGGTCTGTTAGATGGTATGCCGTGTCAATTACATTTTGGAAAATGGAATGTCTAGTTCAACGCTATTTGAATGTGCATAGCGGTTACATCCAGTATTTGTCAAGACTTGTTATATTTCACGCAAAGAAAAATACGCCGGTTTCAAATTCGCTTAAGGCTACAGTGGACTTTCAAAATCGCAAAAAATCATCAAATTGTCGAATTTTCATTTTTGGCATAATAACATTATATGAACTCCCTGCTATTGAACACAAAAATAATTTTTCAATTTCGATTACTTTTACTGGAGTTAGAAGCATTTTTGTCCAATCATCTGATTGTGCCATGCCCCTTTGTTTACTTTTTTGCTGATTCACATCCGTAAAATTTAGCCTAGTTTTTAGTTTTACCATACAAAATTTTATTATTTTGCACTGAAATTATTAATTTTGTGATTTCGCAAAACAATACTTTAACTGTTTCTTTAAGCGTTTGTTTACAATGTATTTAGAGGAATTGCTTTTTGTCCCCAATCTTTTTAGCGTAAATTGAATATACTTAAAATATTAAAAATATTTAATATATTTAACAAAAATGTGTACAATAAGAGGTATTTATACCATGAATATTTCTAGTAAAATTTGAAAAAATTTCATTAGAAAATACAAAATGTTACTTTTGAGAAGATTTTTTAAAATTCAGATACTTCACGTCCTTTGCATGAATTACTGTCGAAGCCACATATTTTATGAGAATTTACCATAAAAACATAAAACACTTACATATAAGCTAGAAATAATATTATATCCCTTAATAGCTGAAACTGTGTCAGTAGGAAAATATTAAGCAATTATAACCACTGTAGTTACTAAAACATGTTTTTCTCAGAATGAATATTTTCGTCGTTTTCATGATTTCAAAATGTTTCATGCGAAATTCTTTATGCCCAATTTGATTTTTTGTTTAAAATGCTCTTTATGTATGTGTTAACAAATGTTACTAGAAATAAATTTTTTTAGACGCATGTAAATTTTTTAATTTCATTTATAAGAAATTTTTAATGATTTTTTAACGGAAAATACAAAAGAATTAAGTTAAAATTATTTTTTTTAAATGTTTCACAAGTAATATGCTAAAAATGCTTAGTAACATTTGTTAACAGATACATAGAGAGCATTTTAAACAAAAAATCAGAAAAATTGCGCATAAAGAATTTCGCATAGAGCATTTTGAAATATTGCCATTTTTTGTTAATTTAAAAAAAGAAAAATCTGTATCTCAAAAACTATTGAATATATTTTTTTAAAAAATTGTGAAATAAGAGATATATGTATATATTATATTTCCAGAAATTTTTAAAAAAATTCGTTGAAAATTAAAAAAATTATTTATGAGAGTCCACTATAGCCTTTAAATATTCTTGGATACTAGCGAGCTTTATTCCCTATGTCTATGCTCTCCTACCCCCCCCCCCTCCAGGGCTAACATAACCTAAAAGTATATTGATTTGTTCTGTCTTAAAAATATTATCCGATTATGAGTATGACGACTGAATGATATTATTCCGACTAAAGTGATCTTCCGTAATCGAGTTGCCATTCATTTCACTTTGAATGAAAGGAGAGATTTTTCAGCTTCCAAAGCCACACCACTGTTGCCGCTACAGCTGACGGCTGATTGTATGATTAATTGATTATGAGTATGACGATTGAATGATATTATTCCGACTAAAGTGATCTTCCGTAATCGAGTTGCCATTCATTTCACTTTGAATGAAAGGAGAGATTTTTCAGCTTCCAAAGCCACACCACTGTTGCCGCTACAGCTGACGGCTGATTGTATGATTAATTGATTATGAGTATGACGACTGAATGATATTATTCCGACTAAAGTGATCTTCCGTAATCGAGTTGCCATTCATTTCACTTTGAATGAAAGGAGAGATTTTTCAGCTTCCAAAGCCACACCACTGTTGCCGCTACAGCTGACGGCTGATTGTATGATTAATTGATTATGAGTATGACGATTGAATGATATTATTCCGACTAAAGTGATCTTCCGTAATCGAGTTGCCATTCATTTCACTTTGAATGAAAGGAGAGATTTTTCAGCTTCCAAAGCCACACCACTGTTGTCGCTACCGCTGACGGCTGATTGTATGATTAATTGATTATGAGTATGACGATTGAATGATATTATTCCGACTAAAGTGATCTTCCGTAATCGAGTTGCCATTCATTTCACTTTGAATGAAAGGAGAGATTTTTCAGCTTCCAAAGCCACACCACTGTTGCCGCTACAGCTGACGGCTGATTGTATGATTCATTGATGATGAGTATGACGATTGAATGATATTATTCCGACTAAAGTGATCTTCCGTAATCGAGTTGCCATTCATTTCACTTTGAATGAAAGGCGAGATTTTTCAGCTTCCAAAGCCACACCACTGTTGCCGCTACAGCTGACGGCTGATTGTATGATTCATTGATGATGAGTATGACGATTGAATGATATTATTCCGACTAAAGTGATCTTCCGTAATCGAGTTGCCATTCATTTCACTTTGAATGAAAGGAGAGATTTTTCAGCTTCCAAAGCCACACCACTGTTGCCGCTACAGCTGACGGCTGATTGTATGATTCATTGATGATGAGTATGACGATTGAATGATATTATTCCGACTAAAGTGATCTTCCGTAATCGAGTTGCCATTCATTTCACTTTGAATGAAAGGCGAGATTTTTCAGCTTCCAAAGCCACACCACTGTTGCCGCTACAGCTGACGGCTGATTGTATGATTAATTGATTATGAGTATGACGATTGAATGATATTATTCCGACTAAAGTGATCTTCCGTAATCGAGTTGCCATTCATTTCACTTTGAATGAAAGGAGAGATTTTTCAGCTTCCAAAGCCACACCACTGTTGCCGCTACAACTGACGGCTGATTGTATGATTCATTGAGACAGATTAATTACACATTTGAAACTCACTTTAGATAAAATAGTTATGGTTTAGTAGAAAATGTTTCTTTAACCTAGACTTTTACAATAGTATCTAGAAGAAAAGCTTTATTTTAGATGCTATTAAAATGTTTCAAATATGACATATTAAATATATCGTTTCGGATATGATGCAAAACTTTCATTATTAAATATTTTGCCAAGTAATACTTTAATTATCTTAAAATTATGTTTTTTTTTTTTCAGTATTTACGTGAAAATATACATTTCAATTAAAAATGAAGTATTTTAAAACACTATAAGAAAATGGTTTGAAATTTGATATTTTAAGTATATCGTTTTAAATATGACGTAATTTTAACCATTAAATTATTTTGTAAATAATAGCTTAATATTATTTTAAAGTTTTCATTCTTTTTAAATATTTATGTGCAAATACTTTTTCGATTAAGTGTACTTGCAAATGTTAATATTTGAGTTTTTTCATCCTAGCAACAATATGTATGACTAGTTCTATTTCAAAAATTAATTAAATCTCCATTCATATGATGAAATTTTATATTTAAAAAATGGGGAAAATACTTAAACTAATTTTTAAAAAATGAGTATCCACTGCATACCACAATCTAGTCAGTATGTGCCTGAAAATGAAGGTTAAATTGCCATGCATATCTTTTGATCTGATAAAACTATTTAAACTATTTTCAGCGATTTTAATATCATAGCTCAAAATTATTTCTCGGTTTAAAAACTGTCTGCTTTGTTTAAAAACTGTCTGTTACGTTTGTATACTGTCTGCTCTCAATGCGCAATTCGAGATTTTCTCATACATGCATTTTTTCCTTCTAATTAACCCTCTTTGACTATTTCTACCAGCTATTTTAGTATAAACTTTGTATTATTATTGAGGGCTATTTTCCCGATTAAATTAAACAAAAAATTCTGTTTTAAAGAGCCGGTGATAAAAGATTAAAAATTCTGTAACAGACGCTCATCGCGAAGGAATTAAAGACACAGCGAAAGGCTTAAGCGTCTTAATTATACATTTTTGTTCACTCATGACCCAAAACAATATGACCACCCTAGCATGTTGCAATGAACACTCCTGGATGCCGCGAAAGACACATAATCCGGTGAAGATGGTGTTTAAATGCTGCTATGGAGTCTCAGGAATGATTTTTGCTCTTACATCTGTTTATGAGGGTAAAGGTCTGATCTAAGCTACTTTAACCCCTTTAACGTTCATTGGTTTCGCCACGAAACCACAAAATTTTAATTCCGATACGCAACACTGACACCGGTATTTTTATCTAAAAATATCCCTTTTATTTTGTATGTGAAAGATCACGTTTTCCTATTTAGAAATATATTTGTTCTTAGTTACCGGTGTCAATCACTTATTTCGACATCTTAGCAATGAAAATGCTATGATTGTTAAAGGGTTAATAGAGGGCAGAATTCCATCGCCCGACGACCAATTCAAATTTTGATGATGATAGTCCGATTACTCACACCTCGTATGATTGCTCACCGCAAGCCATTCAATCCTGTCTTGATCCAAAATACTATCTGAAGGCCTCACCCCCCCCCTCCCCACTATTACTATTTTTTTTATAAATTAAATATGCTTCAGTCAAAATGTTGTAAGAATATCAATAAAAGGTTCACCACAAAGTTCCTACAAAGTTACCAAGATAAATGTAAAGCGGCAATTTTTGTTAGAAAATAGTGCTGGCAAAATACTTTAGCTTGTATAAAAAGAAACCACTCCGAGGCTTGTACAAGCTACATAAAATGTTTAAAATGCTGTGAATTATATAATGAAAGTTCGGTGCTTTATACCCAGATATAGCAGCCAACATCTTCCGCTTTTTTAGCCCGGAATTATTTTGAAATAGGTAAATTTTACTATTTCAAATAGCCATAATCTGCCGTTTAAACAAGAAAAAATTTTCTATTATATTTTAATGGACAAAAAAATCGCAAAAGTTGGTCCACCTTTTCTAAATATATCTCGTTATATAACCCTGAGATTCTATTTTTCACGTTTTAACAATAAAGTTTGTCATGCTTAACCAATTAATCGTCGCGCCCGAGACATTCATGGGCTGCAAGCTTCGCGGCTTTTATTCAAAGTTGTTTGATTCCCATCACTTTTATAAAATAATGTATTTGGTTTTATTCTGGTACAATTTTACTTGCCATTAAATAAGATGAATATTTTTTTCCAAAAGTTGGTGGTAATAATGAATTTGAATATTTAAACCGTAATTTAATGCAACCATTAAGTGGTTAAATTCACAAATAACAAAATGCATTGTAAAGAATAAAGATAATATGTAAAAGTGACTTTTCATTCGAAATATAATGTATTAGCTATTCATGTCATAGTTCATCATAATTAGTCGCATTATTACTCTGTAAAACAAAGATAGTTTAGAGACGTTTAGTTTATTTCGTTTAAACAGTCTGCAATAAATAATGAATTATTCTGACAGAAAATTTTAATATTTGGATAAACATATTTTTTAATGCTTTAAATTTATAAGTGGTATGATGCACATAAAATGAATGAGCTTATTTCACTATTTAAAACAGTTGTTATATTCCACTTTAAATGTTTGTGATTTAACCAATATTTTACCATATTCAGGCTTACAAACTGCTGTTATTAACTTATCAAACATATTATTAACTGTTGCAGTAGCGGCTTGTTAAGAAATTCACTATTATTTTACATACTTGCCAACTTCCGATTTAATTTCGTAAAATGTGAATTAATTTGAACCAGGTTAAACATTTTAAATGAAAATCAGATGAATACAATAGAAGCCCGATATAACCCGCTTGTTGGGAAACATGTTTCACAATGTTATCTAAATCGCGGTATATCGGAATGGCGTCAAAGAAATGGTATAAAATGATGAAAATACTTACCCGCTTTGTGAAATGTAATCAATTTTATCATTCATTGAACCCAAACTTAATCTTATACTGTCTTAAAAATGTCCGTTGGCAAACTGAGGCTTTTCGTTTCTTTTCGGCATATTGTTTCACACTAGCAAGATGGAGTGACTGAACACAATCTGAATTGTTTTGCCTCTCCATCCACGAAATTACCTTCGTTAAGTATATAACTTCAATTGGCGATTCAAGCACTTGAATACGCCATCTGGTGGAGAAAAGATGTAACTTCTCCATTCAGGATAACGCCTTGTAAACTCATTGCATTACATGCGTTTTAAATTTGTTCAGAATTATTATTCTTTTGCACAATTTCAGATTCCCTGTGACATTTGTTTTCTGTCTTATATGACGAAGTAAATATTATACGAATTTGAATATCTAAAACTTTTAAATACATTTATAATAAATAATTGTTTCAATGGGACTTTAACATTAGTTAAAGGGAAATTAAAGGGACAGTTATCCTGTATCGAAGGCTGCGAACAGCGCCTCTATAGGCCGTTTTAGTTCCCAATATATACATACATAAATTTTGTATGAAAATGTTGTTTTTCTGAAAATGATGCAGGGATTAGATTTCACTGGGGAAAAATTCATTGATAGAGCCAAATTGGAATAAAATTTCTTTTTTCATTTTTAAATACTAACATAAGAGCCTTAATTGATAATTTTATAATGATAATAGACCTCTTAATATTTTTACTGCTGACATGTATGATTAAAGTTTAAAATTGAAAAATTCTACAATTGAGTTTTATAGCATTTTGTTAACTTTAGGTTAAATATTATTTGTTTAAGAATTAGACTTACCAATATAATGTGCAATTTTTATCGTAACTAATTTTGTAGGTTTATTATAAATGAATGAAACAGTTCCTTCTTAAACATTTTCTTTCGTCGAAACTCGACGGGTTCTACCTTGTATTATTAATACCTTTTAATAAATTTTCTTCTGCACATCATAGATGGCGCTTAAATCATCATATTGATGTTTTTAAAGCATAGTTTGAAAATCATTTCGAAGAAGGCCGTTTTAGTTCCCAATAACATGTGAAACGTCGTCTTTCATTACAACACATTTTTCAATCTCATCACTGCAATTTTTATGCATTACAGCATCAATGATATCCTGATCTTTTATGAACTCTGAAATTGGGAAAACGGAAATTTAACCGAGGGCATTTCGTTGAGGGGCAAGGGTTTTCAGCGTTGTAGAGCGCGTATCGGGCCGCTGTTTTATTGTTGCTGTCCAAGACAGATCAGCGGAAACTCTTTTAGGTCTGATTACACGATGGATCAAGCCTGGAACTCTAGTCTTTTCGGATTCCTGGAAGGGTTACGACCGGCTGTCTGAAAAGGATTATGATCATTTGAGGGTTAATCACTCAATTCATTTCATGGATACAAAGACCGGAGCTCATACTAATACTGTTGAGTCCATGTGGCGTCACTTCAATGCCTCTTTCCCGGAATAGAATCGTCAAGGAGATTTTGGAGGGTATATCGCATGGTTTATGTTTAGGTGTATTTGTGATGCACAAAAAGTGGATCCGTTGACGCGTTTTCTCAAAATTGTACGAGATGTAGATTGGAAAGATTGGCATATTGTTCAGGGAGGGGCGGTCGATGGAGCCTCGAAATCCGATTAGGAATCCCCCCTTTTTTTCGCCTTATTTGCTGCTAGTGTTTTTTTTTTTTTTTTTTTTTTTTTTTTTACTAATTATCTATTTATGCTTATATGATATTATTATGCTTTGGTTTAAAATTTTTATTCATCTTTTTTGTAATTGTATGTTTTTATTTTTGTAATTTTCACATGCAGCCTGTATATAGATATTTTTCAAATTATTTTCTTTGGAATTTAAATTATTTCTCTCGTTTTATTCATATGTACTTTTTTTTGTTGTAACCCTTTTTCTGTTCTTTCACAACTAAAAAGAAATCTACAAAATGTAAGTACTATTTTTTGTTTTTACTTTTGTTTTTAATTTTGTACTTATTCGTGCTAAATAATCGTTTTCAAAATGATCGCAATTCTGAATCAGCGATAAAATTCGTTTTCAAATATGGCGGTCACTTAAACTTCTTAAATTTTTTCTCCTTAAGAAAACAAACAAAAAAACGGGGAGGGGGGGTTCAGGGGGGCTCCGCCCCCCCCCCCTGAAATAGTGTAAATTATTCATTTTTTATATTTAAAAAAATGCATTTTTTCAGGAGTTTTGAAAGTGATCACTGTATTTGAAAATGGGTTTCGCACGCAGTTTCAGTTTAGCAATCATTTTCGGAAACGGCTTTTTGGCGCGAAAAAAATTGCCAAGTTTTTGGTGCCGAACGCTAACACATCTGTTCCCTTCCTCGATATTTTCAGATAAAACCAAACAAATCATTCGTCTGATCTTTTTTGGTTAGAAAACCGTGTATTACGTGCATAGGGAAAATTCGCTATAATTATACTTGTAATGAAGTTTAGTGCTCTGTATAATGCATGTAAAATAGAAGAATGTTAGATAAAAATATTTGTAAAAAATTAAACATCCTGATCCTATAAATAAGTTTAATTCTATCTATATTTAAGTATCAAGCTATAAAGAAAAATTTACTGATTACTATATATACTCCAGAAACTTATTAACAGGTTTTTACATCTGTACTCCGCCCTCGCAGCTATTTATATTTTACTCCGCCCATCATCATTATGATACTATTCAAGCAGAATAAAAGCACAGTGCAGAAAATCTAGCTATATAAAGTAGGCGGAACATCACCTTCGCGGTACGTTTTGATACAAATGTAAACTGTTTTAATGTTATTTGAGAAAAAAAAAATCTAATTTTTGGATACTGTAAAAAGCTTCTTATCTTAAATCATTGAACGGTATATCATAGATTTAAAATATATTTGAAGAACACTAAAGAATTTTTTTTCTTTTGAATTTCTTTCAGTGATACATAACTTGTGATACATAAATGATGATATATATTTTTTAGAAAAGTTAAAAAAATATTTCCATACCTTATTCGATAAAAGCAATGATACTTTTTTTTTTTTTTGCTTTTTTTTTTCGTTTATGTATTTTTATCAACAAATTTGGAAGCATTAATGTCGAAAATTCACTTATGTTGCCGACATCTAATTTTCTTTCATTCAATTGTTTATAGAGAATGACGAGTCCTTGCCAAACTTTTCTGTGACAGTCAATTTTTCGTAGCTCTTCAATCTCTCATTATCATCTCCTCTATCATAAAATTGGTCAAAAAGTCGATTTTCTTTTTTTAATATTAAATGGAAGTTTGTCTCATATTGAATATTTCGATACCTCATTTTTACCCATATTGCAATTATATCGCGAGATATTGTAAAATTTTTTAATACATCCATTGCAATTACTCATACTTACTGAAAAATTTAAATGATCTTTTCTCCAGATTCGTCTTTTAGTTACTTTCCTGTTTTAAAAATGTTAAAACTTTTTTGTATTTGAAATAGAGATTTAAACTATTTTATCTATGTCCTTGTGATGTAACACATATTTTATTATATATATTTCTATTAATATTTCAAATGTTAGTTCTCCTCCCACTTTTAAAATTTATTTTTAAAGGAAAGGCATTTTTAATAGGTATTTTTATTGAGTGTACGTCTCCAAACTGCATATGAAATAATAATAATAAATAAAAAACAAATAATAAATTAGTTTTAAAATATCATTTCATTTCTAGATTTTTCTTTCTTTCTTTTCAGTTGATTAAATATCAAACGAATTAAATATTTTTTTCTCTTTTAAATAACTGCTATATTTAGGGTTACTCTGCGTTGCGCGCTTTTCGCCACAGGCGATAAGTGTTTTATTCTTGACAACACTCATTTTAAATGTTTCCCATTGCTTTTTATATAACGGTCCTTTTTATCTGTTCGTTTTTGAGCTCCGCTTAGGAATCTATTGTATGTCAAGACATTTTCTCTTGGTGTTTGTGCAATGTAAAAATTTATTGAGAATATGATTTGTCGCGCACAGGTTAACCCGCACATTCGCAGTTGTCAAAAGGGATAAATGTTTCTTTATTATGTTTGAGAACGTTTGTTTTAGTATGCTGCATTCATGCTGTTTATATGTTCTCATATTTTCGTATTCTGCAAAAATAAAAACAATTAGTCAAGATGTTTAAGAACTGGTTTTCTTTATCAAAATGCCTATATCATTTTTTTTCCAGAAGAAAATTTAAAAATGGACCTGGTGTACTATACAATGTAGAACAGCAATTACGGCCATATCCGATGAAGGTGGCATACATTATTTTTGCCACAATAGTTCTTTATTAAATATGTGATAAATCTGCGCATTAATTTGCTTTCAGATTTTTTGTTATAGATATATTTTTTTTAAATATAAGTATATGAAGATGAATAGATTTCATAATTTTTCATTACGCATAACAGTAACAAAAATTACATTAAACATAACTACAGATGTATCTAAACATCCATGCGTAGTTTTCTGAAATACATATTTGAAAGTCTTAAAATAAATAAATAAATAAATAAATAAACTATCAATGTTTAAAAAAGTAGTAGGAAATTTAAAACTATCATTTTTTAGTTATTTTATTAAGGAAAACGTCTTAAAATGTATCTAAATAAAATAAAGAACATGCGTGCATTAATTTAATATTGTTATCACAATTTATTTTTTTTCACAGATCAGTTATTAATTAAAGCTTTAATAAAAATTGAATGTTTTAATTTATTAATGTTTGCTACTGTTGGTAAACCGAATGACCGATTTTTTTAAATTAATGTTTTGTTTTGATCAATACAACTTTTTGATTTTTATTGTTAATTTAATAAATAAATTTTTTTATTTGATATTTTTTTATTATCATTTTAATATTTTTTAGATTAGTTTTCGTGTTTTGATCAATTTATAGTTGAAAAACTTCTGACAAAATAACTTAAATACGAAAACATTAAAACATATCAATCTTGATTGAGGTCTATTTACGTATAAATTGTTCTCGGATGTATCGCTATTACTAGTTTATATGCACTTCTCTACAGTTTATACCTGATGATGCAGTTGTCGTGCAGCATTTTAACGCTGTTTGATTTCTGTTCACCCCGTGCACCGTCCATGGACAACAAAGGCCAACTAGTGATGGGCGATTTCGATTTTTTAAATCGATTTAATCGATACTACGGCCAACTCGATTTAATCGATTCTTTAAAATTTTTAATCGATTTCTCTGAAGGTAATCTAATTTTCATTTTCCTTCAAAAGTCGAAGATAAAATAGACGGATGTGCCAATTCAAAAATTTCAGTGTATTAGTTTCTAAGATAGAAGAATTAAAGAAACCTCAGAACCCCCCCCCCCACCCTGCAAAATAGCGTTTTTTTTGAGTGATGTACACCAAAATTGATCAGGATTAATTTTTATTAAGTACCAGCTGAATCTAGATTTTGATGAAAATCCATGAAAGCGCGAGATACAGCTATTGCGAAATCATAAAAAGTGCAGCATATCAGCGCCACCTGTTGGGCAATTTACACCAAGAACTAAATAACACTAATCAATGTCAGAGATTTACTGAATCTGAATTTTGATGAAAATTCGTTCTTGAGATAGCACTATTGCGTTAATCATGAATAATGCAGTATAGCAGCGCCATCTCTTAAGGGTGTTCTTAACTCATCCGCTCAACAAGCGAAAAACGTTTTGACACATTTACAAATTCATTTTTTAACAGAAAGTTATAAAATTTTAATGCCTGACTATGAAAGCGATTTCGAATTGAACTTTTTTTTTCCATTTTATGATAATTAAATTACTTATCGAGTTATAAGCTATTTCGATGTCGCAATCACCCGTTTTTCTCCTCCTTTTCGACCGGTTTTTCTGCTATCGTCGGGAAATATGCTCAAAAGTGTCAACTTTGAAGGCTTGTTATGAAAAATCTATTGTGTTTTTTAAAAAACAAAAGAATGAGTGCAATTAGACAGTTTCTGAACAACAACACCTGCTATTTTCATGCATTTCCGAACAAAAATAAATTAATGCATGTGTCACAAAGTTGCCCTTTTTGATTTAAGAACACCCTTAAGCGATTTCCACCAAATTGTAATTAGCATCAAATAATATCAAGGACTAATTGAATCTAAATTTTTGTGAAAGTCCGTGCATTAGTTCTTGGGATAAAGCTAAAATGGAAACAGGGGCGTGCGAAAAGAGAACTGCGCCCGGATCAAAGTTCCAATTTAGCTCCCCCCCCCCTATTAGCTTTTTCTTGTGATAGGCTAGAAGTGATGTTAGTAGTAAAAATTTGGCGCCTCCTAAATTTCCGTGCTCGGAACGACCGCTTCCTTTCGTCCCCCCCCCCCTTTCACATGGAGCTGAGTAGGAATTGTGAAAAATTCAGTATAGCAGCGCCATCTGAGAAGCTATATACATCAAAATGCAAAAAACATCAATTCATGTCAAGGACTAACTGGATCTAAAATGTGATGAAAATCCGTTCATTCGTTATTCAGATATAGCTGTTGCGAAAATCGCAAAAAATGCAGCATAGCAGCGCCACCTGTTAGGCTATATGCACCAAAAATTAATTAGATTCAGTTTATATCAAGGTCAAACTACATCTAAAGTTTTGTGGAATTCCGTGCATTTGTTCTTCAGATAGAACTGTCAGAAATTTTTGTCGTATACAGACTCACAGAGTGACACACACACACAGAGACAGATATTTCTTAAAAACCATGAAATCGTGTTAAAGACCTTCTAAAATATATAAATCCATCAAAAACGGGAAGTCAAAATTTTTCACGAATCTAATACTCTCTTCTTGTAAAGTTACAAAAGAAAGTAAAAATGTAAAATCGATTCTGCCCGTAAGATCGATCTTTAGATTCGATGTCGATCTTTAGATTCGATTTCGATCTTTAGATTCGATGTCGATCTTAGATTCGATGTCGATCTTTAGATTCGATGTCGATCTTAGATTCGATGTCGATCTTTAGATTCGATGTCGATCTTTAGATTCGATGTCGATCTTTAGATTCGATTTCGATTTTTTTTCTTTTTTTTTCTAGGCTAAATCAGTGTTGAATGCAGTTATTTTTCTGCGACTCCGGAGAAAGGCATCATGTTTTACAGCTCTTTAAGGGAGGGGGAATCGTAATTTGTGCATTAAAAAACATAAAATCTCATAACTTCTGGGGGGGGGGGAATCCCCTGCGGCCACCCCATTAATTCGACACTAGGTTAAATCGTTATATTTTTATTTAGAAGTCCAGTTATTTGAAGTATTAGTTTATTATGTTTTATTTTTCACGCTCGTCTGTTCTAACCCCCCCTTCCACGTCAGTTTTAACCTACAGGGCCGTTCGAAATATACATACAGTTTTAAAAATGTCCAATTCTCGGTCTATTTTATTTTAGATCCACATTTTAAATCCTTGACAAAAGATAAATAAAGGGTCGCCCTTCCGCCCGTTTGGGGTTTATCTGCGCCCCGCCGGGGGGTATATTTTTTTGTTTCTTCAAAAGAAACAAAAAAAATTTTGAGGGGGGGCTTGCACCCTCCCCCAATATACACCTTAAAATTTCGCTCATTTAATTTTCTACCATTTTTAACTTAAAAGTTTAAGCTACATGGCACCCCCAGATCTGTGGATTCTTCCCCCCCCCCCCTGTCGATCACTCACCTAATTTTGCTTATTTCTTCACTTCATTTCAATCTTTAAAATGCTATAACTTTGCTTCTATAGGAGTTACAGTGATGAGAAAAATTCTAGTATAGCTAACCATTTCTCGCCGTTCTTTTTGCTTTTCCAGTTTTCCGGTTTTCCCAAAAGGACCTTTTTTTTGGGGGGGGGGGGCAGAGGGGCTTTTTTTTGATACAATATGTCTATTGAAAGCTTATGCTTCATACATTACAAATCTAGCAAAAGAAATTTTCTCCCATCATTTCAGGTCACATTACGGACCCATAATGTGTTAAAATTTTAATTTTTCAAACTTCTTCTTCAAAAAAAAAAAAAAAAAAAAAAAAACATTGCTACATATCAGCGAAACTGGGGTCCGAACCCGCAATCGTTTGATTGCACACGTAATCCCTAAGCTTTTTGGCCACCGAGTACTCAGCAACGCTATTGTTTCTTTAGATTGTCATCTTTAAATTCGTAATATCTTTGGAATGGAATGTCCGATTTGAAAAATTCAAAAAGTAATCTACAGATATTGTAACAGGCATTAATGCAAAATGATTTATTTGGATAAGGATTAAGTTATCGATAGTATGGTCTAATTTTGGTTGGTGTATTTATCGCGTTTTAAAGTGTAAGAAAGTAGTTATAGTGAGTTAACTACAATAGCTGGACATATGGTATCGCGCGGTTTTTTTTTTTTTTTTTCAATAGACATGAATATGTTCTTTAATATTATAGAACCTTTTTTTATTCATTTAAAAGTATTTCCTGGCGATTCAAAAATACACACGTAATTGTTCAAGGTTTCACTTCTATCGGCACTCTCAGAGTGCCACTATTTTTTTTATTTTTTTTTCACGTTCGCCCGTCCTACCCCCCCCCCCCTCCTCACCAATCTTTACAGGTTCGTTCAAATTATGACTGAGATTTAAAAAAAGTCTAATCCTCGTTCTATTTTGTTATAAATTCATATTTTGAAACCTCAACAAAAGATACATTTGGGCCGGGGTCGCCCTTCTGTCCGTTTGGGATTCACCTTGCCCCCCTGGGTGGGGGGCATATTTTTTGTTTCTTCCACACCATCTCATGTAACATATCGTTATAATGCTTTTATCTCCCCGTTTTTTTTCTGTTACTACCCCTCTCCCCACTTAGTTACATGCTCTTGGCACTTTTTATAGTTTCAAAGAGTGTATGTTCCCCGCGGGCCACCCCATGAATTCAACACTAAGTTAAACACTATATTTTTGTTTAGAAGCTCAGTTATTTGGGTTATTAGTTAATTATGTTTTTTTTTCAAGTTCGTCCGTTCTAATCCCTCGTCTCCCCCCCCCCCCCTTCCTCGCCAATCTTTACTATATGGGCCGTTCAAAGTATGCATGCAATTTTTAAAATGTCCAATTCTCGTTCTATTTTATTGTAAATCCTCATTTTGAAACTTCGACAAAAGATACATTTGGGCTATGGTCGCCTTTCCGTCAAGAGTGGGGTTACCTGCCCCCTTGGGAATGGGACATATTTTATGTTCTTCCGAACTATCTCGTGTAACATTTGGTTGGCATTAGAAAAAAAAAAGTTTTTTTTTTGTCTATACTCCTTGTTCCCCATCCTAGTTACACGCTCTTGGCACTCTTTATACTCGGTTTAATGCCAAGTTACTCAGTGTTGTTATTAGTTGAGTTATGTCTCTCAAATTTGTCAAAGTTTTTGTGTAAGTGAAAACCATAAGTGACAATCAATTTAAAATTCTTATTATCCGACTCTAAAATCTGCAATAGCTTAATTCTATGCCTCCCTAAATGGGGATGGGGGGGGGGGGGGGAGGCGGCAATTACGGTTCTGCTGATTGTCTAAGTTTTGGAATTAGTAATTTGGAGCTTCTCTGTGTGAACCTAAATATCGAAATATCGATTCTAGTATCGATTCTAGAACTGAGAAATCGATTCTTATTATGATCGATGTTGTTTTATACGATATCGATTTTAATCGATTCTCAAAATTTCCAGAATCGCCCATCACTAAGGCCAACACATTAATAAAGCAAAAGTACTTATGAATTAAGATAAAACTCATACCAGAAATATTAACAGAAAAAGTATATTGATATTAAAAAACAGAAATCGGTATCTGAGTATAACTATGACAACCCAGTTTAAAACCGTGCGTCGAATGTTGAATTCCGCACAGTGTAATTGCAATAAATAATAGAAACGTCTGTATATATAAAGAAAAAATTAAATACATTTTTTATTTTCTTTTTCAAACTTCATTAGCTCGTTGAAATGCAGTGAGTTCACTAATTGAACCCTCTTTTTTAAAATAAACAAAATTGTTGAAAAGGTGAACTTTCACGGTACTGGCAATGTTACTTTCGCAGAAACTCTGCTTTTAAGTGAGGTTTTGCTTATTATTCAAAATAAATGGTAGCAGCAGTCTACAATTTAACTACGCTGTTGTAAAAAGGTTTTACTGCAAATTTTCCATATATTACAGTATTATATTTCACACAGTGGATTTTGATGTAATCAAGTTTTAAATTCCGTCTTTAATTCTATATTGAAAAGGTGGGTCAATTACCGTAATTTCCGGCGCATAATCCGCGGATCAAAAAATTATTTTTCGACCGAGAAATTATTTAAAATAAAATTTAACATTTTAGATTGCCGTAAATATTTGACTTCAATTACTAAATAATGCTTCTGGGTCCAAAAAGAATTGTTTGATCCGCAGATTATA
Source organism: Maratus speculifer (assembly GCA_964019185.1). Taxonomy (NCBI): domain Eukaryota; kingdom Metazoa; phylum Arthropoda; class Arachnida; order Araneae; family Salticidae; genus Maratus; species Maratus speculifer. The sequence goes on from OZ025300.1 coordinate 62,014,770, forward strand.
CGCCGGAAATTATGGTACTCTTTTCAAGTAAGCACAATATTTTTTTAGTCATTTTAATAAAAATAAAAAAAGTACTTAAAATGTATCTAAATAAAAAAAAAAAAAATATGCGTCTATTTAATTTAATATTGTTATCACAGTTTATCTATATTCTTTTTGTCAAATCATTTATTAACTTGAGCTTTAATAAAAATTGAATGTTTTAATATATGAATGTGACTTACTGCCGGGAAGCCAATTTATCGATTTTTTAAAAATGTTTTGCATTGATCAATTCAATTTTCTGATTTTTATTATTAATTTAATAAATATATTTTTAAATTTGATATTTTTTATTATCTTTTTAATATTTTTAAAACTAATTTTCGTCTTTTGAACAGTTTATATAAATATAGTTGAAAAACTTCTGACAAAATAACTTAAATACGAAAACATTAAAACATATCAATCTTGATTGAGGTCTATTTACGTGTAAATTGTTCTCGGACGTTTCGCCATTACTAGTTTATATGCACTTCTCTACAGTTTTTATCTGATGATGCAATTGTCGTGCAGCATTTTAACTCTGATTTCTGTTCTCCCCGTGCACCGTCCATGGACAACAAAGGCCAGCACATTAATGAAACAAAAGCACTTATGAATTAAGATAAACTCGCATCAGAAGTATTAAAAGAAAAAAGTATACTTAAATTAAAAACTGAAAGTGATAATTAGAAACATACTGCCTTATATATCGATTTAAAACCGTGCGACGAATATTGAATTCCGCACAGTGTAATGAATAAATGAAACGTCTTTATACATAAAGTAAAAATAAAGTACATTTTTTACCGATGTTCTCTATAGTGAAAGCGTACAATATTTCAGCTAAAGCCTTGTTTTTTGCAAAAAGAGAGTAGCAGGCTGCTTTTGGAATTTATCGGCATGGAACAAAACATTAAGTTAATTAAAATTTCTCCTACAATACTAATTGAAGTATGGTAGATTAATGAATGAATTAATTAATTGAAAAAAATTGATATGCAAATTTTGTCTTTTTTAAATGTATTTTTAAATATATAACTTTTATTATTATTATTTTAGATTCAGTTATAAGAGTATATTGCTTTTTTTATGCAACTTCGTTTATTACTTATCAGAATTAATTAAATGATTTTTTTTTTCAGAAATAAATTTACTTTCTCTTCTATTTCAATGAAAATTTGTGACTGACTACAAGAATTGTTTCGAATATATTGTACTATTTTTATAAACATTCTTTACACGCTCATTTGTCTGCAATTAATGAAAGGCAACTGATTGTTAAAATTTTTATTGGCCCCGCCCCCTCCCCTTTCTTTTACTCTCTTCTGTCTTCAATAGGAGAAAGTATTGTAATCGAATTTTTTTCAACTTCCGGTTTCTGTCGGATTTACACGTTTTAAGGGTCAGTGATTCCAAAAAACATGTTTTTACAAAATGTCTGTCTATGGGTGTCGGTATGGATGTCGGTATTCGACCATAAAAAAGTGTATGAAGATATGCATAGAATTGAACCAAATTTTTTGTGAATATTTTTCGCTATGGCAAGCTGATCCTTCTTATATTTTGAAATATTCCGCTAGAAGGGCACTCTGCAATAGCGATTTTTGTGCCACTTTCAATACTGTGTCACCTAAAAGTGTAAAAAATTATGCATAGAATTGAACCAAATTTTTTGTGTGAGTGTTTGGTTATGGCTATTTGGTTCTTTCTGAATTTGAAAAAAATCTACTGCAAGAGAGCACTTCTATATCGATTCTCGTGTCATTTTCAATATTATACCACCGAAAACTGTATAAATTTATTCATAGAATTGTACCTTTTTTTTTTTTTTTTTTTTTTTTTTTCTGTAGTAGTGTTTGGTTATGGCTAGTTGGTCCTTCCGAAATTGAAAAAAAATCTGACTGTAGGAGGTGCGGAAAAAGCTATTTTTGTGCCATTTTCAATATTCTACCACCGAGAAGTGTATAAATTTACGCATATAATTGAACCATTTTTTTTTGTGTGTGTGTGTGTGTGTGTACGTCTAATTGGTCCTCCCTGTTGAAAAAATACACCAGAAGAGGGCACGGCAATAATGATTTTTGTGATATTTTCAAAATTCTACCACCAAAAAGTGTATGAATTTATGCATAGAATTGGACCAAACTTCTATAAGCGTTTGTATATGGCTAGTTGGTCCTCCCTGAATTTGAAAATAATCCTCGGAAGGCGTAGGGGGAGGGGCATGAACAAAACTAGGAAATATAGCAAGGGGGTCTGTTTGAATCTTTAAGATAGTTTAAAACATGCAATACGAAAAAAAAAAAAAAAAAAAAAAAAAAAAAAAAAAAAAAAAGGCCCGTCCAAAATTAGAGGAACGCGTTTTTACCGAGTGGAACCTAAAATTTGAATACATAGAAAATACGGAATCGAAAAGCGATCCAGAATGCAAACGTTCTTGCATTCTGTTTCTTGCTAACCCTGTATGTGGTTGGGAGTACTTTGCATCATGCTCTATTTCATTTTCTGTTTATTTATTTTAAAAAATTCTCTCGCATTTTTATTAATAAATAAGCAGAAAGAAAAATCAAGTAAGATCCATATAATACAATACACATACATACATGTACATCTAATTTTATAAGTTATATATTTATTTTTTTAAATATATATTTTTACTATTATCTTACTTTAAAAGACTTTTTTTTTTTTTTTTTTTTTTTTTTTTTTTTTTTTTTTGTCAGATTTACTAACGTTTGATGTATATAATGAATTCTAAACTTTAAGGATAGTCGCAGAAAACATACATTATTAACATTATTATTTAAATATTTATTATTTAAAAATTATAAAATAATAAACCCAATTGTTTTAATTGTTATTTTTTTCTTTTAAAAAATAAATATGAAATTATGAATGATAGCATGATACGCATATTGCATTGCATATGCGCACATACCGTAATTTCTCGCGTATACGCCGCGGCTCAGTAAAGTCTTTTTCAAACCAGAAAGTTTATTGGAAAAAAGAAGTCAATTGCGTGTTAACCGTTTGAGGGGCGGTGGTATACATTTTACACCACCTAATTCAAACGAGATTCCCAGCAGAAACTTTTAACGAAATTTCATAATTTTAACTTTGGCAGCAAAATGTTGAAAAATTGCCTTTTCTTATTTTAAAATAAAATCATTCGATTTTTCTGGCGAGAATTCAATATTACAGAGACGTTACTGCTTGCCCTTCAAAGGGTTAAGCACAAGCAAGTAATATTTTTTTAAAAACTAATTCTGGTAGGAAATCGAGTTATTCAAGATGCAGCGTTTACGCGCGAAATTACAGTAATCGGTTTCATTCTGGTATCAATCTATTTGTCGTTAAATAGATGAATATTTTTTTTTTTCGAAAAAGTGGGGGCAATAATGAATTTGAATTTTTAACCATAATTTAATGCGACCATTAACCGGTTAACAAGTGGGTAAGTGTGATCACAGATTGTACAGAGGACTTCGTTTAATATTTCTTTCAAAAAGTGTTTATTCTTTTTTTTTATTATTATGTATTATAAACCATATGTCGAAATTTAAAGCGAGCAATTCTTTAGTTTTTCCTAAACTTAACAAAATTTAGGAAATAGTCACTCTTCGGACGACCCTCTTCCCCTGAAAATTTCATTTTGACAAATATTTAATGTTAAGAAATAATATTTACATCAGTGCTCAGTTAAAAAAAAAAAAAAAAAAAAAAAAAAACTTTTAAAATGCAATAAACAGGCTTATTTAAAGAAAAAAGACATTGCCCTCCCCCCCCCCCAAACAAAAATTCAATTTATCTTAAATTTATGAAATTTGTGTATGTGTTATAAACTATGTCAAAGTGTAAAAGCGATCATTTAGTTTTCCTAATTTTAACAAACTCCCGTCAATTGCCAGTGCAAAAAATCATCTTTTTTATAAATTTAAAAATTCATTTTTACGCCAGCATTGCTATTCAATAAACGATTGTTCAATATCCTGTATCAACCTTTAAAGTTAGTTCCATGAATTTAGTACACCTGTATACATGAAATATAAAAAATGGGTGACGTAAGTATTTATAAGATTTAAATATTCAAGAATGAAAGTTGGTCATCATAAAAAGTATAAAATATTGACATATAGATATATTGCCAGTAAGATTTTTGTTTAAAAATATAAAATTAGTCAATATTAATTCTAGGCATATTGAATGTGTTTATTAGAAACTCGGGCAACATTATTTACATTACTGTAGCATAATTGCCAACTTTTACGCATTTTTCCTACCACAAAAATTTATAGTAAATATTGTGTTATTTAATCGTCGAAATCGTGCGATTAACCCCTTGAAGGGCACCGGTATATTATATATACCACTTAATTTTAATTCCCTTAACCCTTTAACGTTCATTGGTTTCGCCACGAAACCACAAAATTTTATTTCCGATACGCAACACTGGCACCGGTATTTTTATCTAAAAATATCCCTTTTATTTTGTACGTGAAAAATCACGTTTTCTTATTTAGAAATATATTTGTTCTTAATTACCGGTGTCATTCATTTATTTCGACATCATTGAAATGAAAATGCTATGATCGTTAAAGGGTTAAGCCACATTGGCACCGGAATTTTAGTATTAAGTTTTGTGTTTTACGATGTACGTGAAAAGCAACTTTTACGAACTATGATATAAATTTGTTTATGAATCCCGGTGTCAATAAATCATTTGAACATTTTAGGAACAGATGTGCTTTGCCCCTCAAGGGGTTAAACAAATGGAAAATCTCTGAAGAATTTTAGTGATAGCAAAAATGCGTAAAAGTTCGTAGCTATGCTGTAGGCATTATTCCCATTCAATTGCCACTTATATTCGTTTTTTACGAATAACGATTCTCTAAGTACATACTTTTAAGTTATAGAAAGAATGATCGATATCCTTATGTCAAATAAACGCGTATTATAAAGATGAATGATAATGTGTTGTTCCCATAATAACTACTGCCTTTTATTTGAAATGCGAAAAATGAGCTAATTAAAAGCCCATATCACTTTAGGCACATTATAATTCTACAAAAGGATTGCTTGTATACTTGGTTGTCTATTGCATAAATGATGTAGTACTGAGACATCACTGAATTTGTTTTCAAACAATAGAATATTTCAAAGCTTAAAAGCGTAATTGCTGCTAAAAGCTTCAATATGACTGTGCGCTTGAACTTATATAACTGAAATTAATGCAGTGTAAAATTTTGCGTTTATATATGAGGCGTTCAGAAATCAATCCGGCTAGCTCCATTTTTTTTTTTTTTTTTTTTTTTTTTTTTTTTTTTTTAGAAATTTAAGTAAAGGATTGAAATTTTTCTATATATCTTCACAGATGCTTATGGATTACCCTTGATTATATGACAATTAATGAGTATAATGAAAATATGGTGACCAAAATAATAGTTTTTTTATATAGATAAATCAATTTAAATGTTTAACCCTTTCGCGACGGTAGCTTTTTATGAAATTTTTAATGTTTTGTCACCGGTTTTAAATACAGAAGTTTGTTCCTTTTTAAATGGAGACAATGCTCCGATTGAATAAGGCAAATTTTGCAGTACAAATTTACCGGTGAGAAAAACAAGGATTCTTAAGCCTTTTTACGTAAACGTGTCGCTCGTCCCCAAAGGGTTAACTTTTACAAAGTTAGTTTCACTTTCAAAACCGGTTTCGAAATTGAAAGTGCTTTTAAAAAAATATATCTGCAACCAAAATCGAAAAAGTAAAAAAGATGCGCTGTCGGCATGCACCTCGGCTATCCAATGCAAAAAAAATTATTCAAAAATGTCAAAATGCGAAAGAGTTATTAGAAAAATGGTTCCCCATTGGAATATCATTAGCTCGCGAGCGTTTCCTCGAGCGAGGACAGGGGCCTTAACCACTTAACTGATCAATATTTTTGAAAAAAAACTTTCAAATAATGCGTATTTTTTCAAGTCTTTTACAAAATTTTTAGTCTGTGATCACCGATTTTTCAAAATAGAAATTTTGCCTATACTAATTGAATCAGGTAAATGCTCGGATTAGATAATACAAAATTTACAATAAAGTTTTACTGTCGAGAATAACAAATTGTGATTGGACTAAAGAATGCCCGTACGTGGTATGGGCAAATCATGATTGGCGAAGACACGCTGCCCGTATGATATACGGACAAAAACAGAAAAGCGGTTAAAGGATAATTTTTATTTGAGTGAGTTAATCGGATTGACTTCTTTCTGAATGCCTCATATGTTCATGAATTATGCATTAAAAAAAGTGCATTGTATCCATAGATAAATAGAAGACCAACTATGAACATTAAAATATCGTTTTTAAACACCTTATTTTTACAAATAAACTTTTCAGATATTATTTATGGAGTTTTTAGATACTGTTGTGCGAATAATTTAGCTTAAATAATGTAGAAATTAATAATAAAAGGGAAATTTTGTCAAAAAATACTTTTTGACCAAAAAAAAAAAAAAAAAAAAAAAAAAAAAAAAAACACGTGAAGAACATAATTATAATTTGGGGAAGACTCAGTTAACTACTCCTTTCATGAGTTGAAGCATTGTGCACTTATAAGCTTTAAGATAACCTGGATCACTATACAGATATACCATAAGATTTTAAATGAATTCAAACAGTATGTACTTACAACATAAGAGTTTAAAGGAATCTTGAATTACATACATATATATCAAAAAGATAATTTGAAATGAAACACATGTACATAAAAAACATTTAACTGCTTAAGGGGATCTGGGACACAAAAGTATTCAACTTTTCTAAGGAGAAAAAAAAAAAAATCTCGCATTAAAAAATTTTCTGTTTGACCGACATTTAAATCATCTTTCTATATTAATTAGAAGAGAAAATATAAATTTTTCGTTTTGTTTTGTTTTCAAAATCTAGCTTTCAAGCAATGGTTGTGTGGGCCTCCGTGGCTGAGTGGTTAAGACATCAGGCCGCTGATCGTGCGGTTGTGGGCTCGAATCCCACTGGCTCCATTGCACACACTCTTTGTGTGGAGCTCCTGGTTGTACTTCTCTTGTGTTGTAATATTTCCTTGTGTGTTATCTCGTCCCTGTATATTGACGATGGCTTATAAGAAGGCTTCATATCGAGCACACAAGTCAGATGTATGTTGTTCAATAAACAAACAGCAATGGTTGTCATGGAAATAACTTCTTGTGAAAATAAGTTTTCCTTCATGACGGTTTTTTTTTTTCACAATTTCTCGGATTTAAAATGTTATAACTCAAGAACCGTTAAAGATAAATGCTTCAAACATGGAATTTGTCTCAATTAATTGTTTTTATTTAATTTTAATTCAGAAAATATGAAAAAATTACTTTTTAAAACTTGATTTTTTAAAAATAAAAAATACAATTTTTTTCAAATGTTTATAATATTTAATTTTTTTAAATTAATATTTTTTAAAATGCTGAATCAAAATGAAAATTTAGATATTTCTCTTTATTTGAATGAAAAATGCTTAAATTCTGCAATTAATATTTTGAGTTATAACGATTTTAAATCATCCCACTTTTTAATAAATTTTAAATTTTAAATTAAAAAAAAAACTATGTAAAGTTTTATCATGCGATTTTGTTTACTCGCTAGGATCTTAGCACAAAAAATTTAAGAATTTTAACTCAATAAATAAAAATTATTTAAAAATGTGTCCCGGACCCCCCCCCCCCCTCCCGCCTTAAATCCTTGTAATACACCTGAATATTGCTCCACATTAGGCAGAGAAAGATAAATAATTCTTCTCATAAGCATAGTATACTTTGGTTTTTTATTGGAAGGCAACAATAATAATAATAATAATAATAATAATAATAATAATAACAACAACGACAACAACAACAACAACAACAATAACAATAATAATAATAACTACAGTAATAAATTCAATTGACTAAATAGTACTTCATTTTTAATTAGTTTTCACCACTAGTAGGTTATTATATCTTAAGTCTGTTTTTTTTTTTGTCTTTTTTCCGTACAGATGAATAGAAAGTTTTGCCTTATTTATATAAGTATTTTTGCATGAAAACGGAATTTACATAAGATACAAATTTCTACTAAGGGGACAGTGCACTCTAAACTCATTATTTAATTTTAAAACTTTAAATGATATTCAAGGGCACACTATATGCATTATGGCATATATTTATCACACAAGAAATAGAAAAATAAAATGTCGTAGAAAATTAAGAGATATTCTTGAATATTTTAAGCGTTATGATAAATTTTTCAAAATGTCCTAAACGCATTTCATATTAATTAAAATACCCAGTTTTTCATGCAAATCTGTTTTATACATAAAAAGAAAAAAAAAACAGTGAATCAAATTTTATACAGGGTATTTCACTAGCAGACCGATAAACTTACAGTAGGTATATAGCATAGCTGCCAAATTTTACATTTTTTTACTACCACTAAGATCTTATGGAGACTTTCGCCTTCGTTAATCGTGATATTTCAAAGATTAAATAAGACAATGTTAGTTATAAAATTTTAGTGGTAGGAAAAAAAGCGTAAGGTTGGCACCTATGGTGTAGGAGGAGCAGAGACGACTCGGAATGTCAGAATCACATAAAAATGCGGGGTCCAAAATGCTGTAGTTGCGAGTTTTTGTAAAAAGCAATGTTACTAGTGGACTACTTTTTTCAAAATTCAGATTTCTTGATTAGCACCAGATTTTTGAAATAGTAAAATTCCCCTTATTTTCGCCGTAATTAACATGTTATTAATAAAAAGAATAAAACCTTTTTCAAAAAGTGGTTCCGATCAAAAAATTTGAATTAAAAAAAACCCCACGGTTAAAATTGCTTTGTAAAATAACTCGCAACTACCGCATTTTGGACCCTGCATTCCTATGTGATTTTGAGTCGTCTTTGTTTTTGTAGATCTGGTATGGGAAACACATTGTATATCTGAAAGTAAAGGCAAAAAAAAAAAAAAAAAAGTTTTTTTTTTAAAATTTATGAAATTTTCAGCTTTTTTGGATCAATTGTAATTAACTAACTTTAACTTTTCCAAATATATTTAAATAAAAAAAAAAAAAAAAAAAAGTTTTTTTTTTTAAATTTATGAAATTTTCAGCTTTTTTGGATCAATTGTAATTAACTAACTTTAACTTTTCCAAATATATTTAAATAAAAAAAAAAAAAAAAAAAGTTTTTTTTTTTTAAATTTATGAAATTTTCAGCTTTTTTGGATCAATTGTAATTAACTAACTTTAACTTTTCCAAATATATTTAAATTAAAAAAAAAAAAAAAGTTTTTTTTTTAAATTTATGAAATTTTCAGCTTTTTTGGATCAATTGTAATTAACTAACTTTAACTTTTCCAAATATATTTAAGTTAAAAAAAAAAGAAAGAAAAAGAAAAAAGATGCACAGTTTTATGACATACATAAAGAGAAAGACCTGTAAAATATAATCAGGATTTGAATTGATGTAGAATACGCACGGGTCTTTTTGAAAAGTTCTGTATAACGTTTCAAACATATCAGAATATTTCTTATTTTTTTCAATCTATTTTTATTTCTTGTGCGATAAATATATGCCACAATGCACATAGTATGCAACTTAAATTGCATTTAAAGATTTAAAAAAGTAGTTAAAAGGTCCTTTATCTTCTTAAAATTTACTGGTAGAACTTTTCTCTTTTGTAATTAGATTTTAAATACAGGGTGTTTATGAAGTCCCAGAGCCATTTTGATGTTTAATAACTCATAAAATAATAATAATAGATTAAAATTAATAACATAAATGGTTAGATAGACTCAAAAAGTTTCATAACTCTTGTCAATGAACTTCCACGTGTGCCCCTTCGTCGCACGAAGACTATCAAGTCGATAGTCAATTTCACGCCAGGTAGCAGCAAGCATCTCGGCATCCACAGAGGCATATTATAGCATTCTCCTTAACCCATTAGTGCCTAGCGTCCCTTTTTAGGGACGCTTCAAAAGGTGCATTCAGCACTGTTTTTGACACCGGTAAAAAAGAAAAGCAATAATTATTTTATTTAAATGATGCATTTCCGTGATTAAAGAACTAAACTTAAATCTTCTAAAAATAGTGGTGCCAACCAAATAAAATTAACGCAAAAGGGGCTAGGCACGAATGGGTTAATATATGCTCGATTAAGCATCACATACAAAACTACCATAGAACAAACACATCAAAAGTAAACATAACATTGCAATAGTTGCCAAAAACAAAAGCGCCAATTGCATTTCCATAAAGCTGAACCTAATAAATGTAATTTAACATTAGAAGCAATAAATTTTGAATGTTTATAATTTAAAAAGTTAGCATTCAACTGACTTGAAATTTGGCGTCTAGGCATAGATTGAATCAAAATTTGAAATACCTTGCCAAAATTAGGTATTGCCATTGTAAAAAAAATGAAGTTTGTGTTTGTTTTAGATTGTAGATAGCTTCCTAAGCTAATTTTATATACATCATTTAAAAGTAGTCTTTATTTCTAGTCTTTCGGTAGCAGTAACTTTCTTCTATGATAATTTGATGAGGAGTTAGTTGGGAGTGTTTACTTTTTAACATTTTCCAACAAAGTTGAAAAGTGTTTATGATTTCGGTTTGTCTGTCCGTCTGTCCGCGATCTAACTCCCATAAACATAATCTGATTGCCCTGAAATTTCTAGACGTTATTACGTTTACCCTAGTACGACCCTATTTCAAACGATGTTTCTAGCATGATTAGTTTAAGAGACGGTCAAAAGTTTACCTTTGCATAACGGCCTATGGGGAAAAATTGTTTCAAAAGAATTTTAAAGATGTTACACGCTGTCAAACATATTAAAATTTATATGCATTTGCGACGTGCACTAAAATATGCATTCTGTAAAACATGCGGCGACAAAAAAATAAAAAATAATAAAAAAATAAAATAAAATAAAAAATAAAAATAAAAAATAAAAAAAACCCTATTATTTATTTACAGGGGCACGCAAAAGAATTCCATTACATAATGGTAAAAAAAAGGATTGTGTTCAACATATTTTAAATCTATTAAACTACATCATATATGATAAAACTGATATTTGTACTTAAAGGGATTTTTTAAATAAGTTATCATTTTTACGCTAAACTGCATTTAGTTTACAAAGAAATGTTTGTAGAATATGGGTAAAACGATATACAGGGCCACGCAAAGAACTGGATATATGGTCGACTTTGGATGATAATTTCTGGAAATTTGATTTAATTAGTAAAGTTAAAGAGTATTTTTGTTTGAACTAAATTTTAGCAAAATACTTTCGTGTATTAAAGATACTATGTGTTTTTTAGGACTGGAAAAAGTATTCAAGTATGTTTCCATGTATTAGTATAAATTGCTGAAAAGAAAATTTCAACTCGTTATGCATTTTCTTTCTAAACTAATTTTCTCCATTATGTAGTAAATATCATTTGACAATTCAAACACAGTACTGTTCAAAAGTATTGGAATACATATTTGGCTATGGACAGTAACCTTATTTATTTATATAACGAAGTTATATGGGTGATTCTCAAAATAGGGGACAATTTCAAAAAGGAAATCTTAAAAAAATTACTGTTAGCAAAATTTCTGAAAAAAATATGTGTTGTTAATATAGTATTAGGTATACTTTACATGTGGTCAGCAGAGCTAAATATTTAAAAATTAACTTAAAAAAAAATAATTAGTATTTTTTGAGCCATGCTAATGACAAAACAAATTGCATGGAATAAATATATTAAGAAATTTTTATTTTCCTCCTGTTTAAATATTTTTTTCTACGTTTATTAGCCTTCCTTTCCAACAAATAGTTTCCATTTTTACATATATACATATAAGGAGAATAAAAACATTACCAAAGAGCAAACTTTGTTTACATGAACAACATTCTGACACTAACAGTGTAAGAAGCTGTCTTAGTGATTTTCTGACAGATTCAATGCATATTTTAGGGATAATAAATGTAATACCTAAATTTATATGTAAAATTAAACTTTAAAAAGGATACAATATAAGTACTGGTTACATTTATGCACATAGGAGTCTTTAGCATGGACAGAAAAACCATGCTAATGACACTGATATTTGTCCATGCTAATGACAAATTTTAATTTAAATAAGATTATGAGCCATAATATAATCACAATGCAATAGTCCTTTCTGGGGCTTTTTAAAACATAAAAGTTCTATGCAAATAAGTAAAATAAAAATTTTAACTATAAAATAAACATGAAAATTATTATCCATTCTAATGACATACAATTGATGTACTCGCCTAATATTCAACTTCTATTCTTAAAATATAATACATGCTTCTATTTTCAGGCTGGAATAAAATGGCTACTTGTTGCCATGGAGAAACTTTATATTTTCAAAGTATTGTCATATGTGAAAATGAAATTTTGATTAATAAACTGCTGTTATAGTATGACCTTGTTTTGAAAACAGAATATGGAGGACAAACTTTAATTCTCTTTTTATATACTATAATTTTATTTTTAAAAAGAAATTTATTGGATAAATCCTCTCCTTGATTAATTTAAAGAAAGAATAACATTTGTTTTATTTTATAAACATGATATTAACTTTTGTAAAAGCTAGTATATACAAGGCACAGCTGGTGTGGACATCCATGCTAATGACATTTTGAACATTTATTCTGTTATTTTAAGGTGTTTTTAACTAAAAAGTGAGTAATTCTTGAGTGCAAATAATGAATAATATTAAGACAAACATATCTAAGTATAAAAACATGACAGAAAACCTCTCAATTTTTTTTTGTATGCTGAAAGACATAAATTGTCCCCTATTTTGAGAATCACCCATATAAATAAATAAGGTATTAGTATAATCTATGCTTAACACATAACTTTTCTTAATTGTTTTTTTTTCCACGATAGTATGCCTGATAGTTAAGGGATTAAGTTTTATTTAATTACTAGAGTTAGTAATATTGTCTTTAAAATTGTTTTTGAAGAAGGCATTAATTTTTAGTGTTCTTTTATCACATAGGTGGCTTATTCGAGTCTGGAGATGAGATGTTGGAGACGGCTTTCAAATATGCTGTGGACCGAGTTAATATGGACCAAAAACTTCTTCCTAATTCGAGGTTAACGCCACAGTTGGAGAGAGTGGAACGACACGACAGCTTCCAAGCAGCACGAAAAGGTAAAATTAATAAATATTGAAACTTATACAGGGTTCGTACGCTTCAAAAATCGTTTACCAGAATGTCTGTAAAGTAATATTTGCCACAATTAATAAACAAAATTCTGTTTTCAGCTATAGCAACCAGTAGTTTACGAATCTTCTGGTGCAAAACCATCTAAAATCCCAGGTGTCCCCTGTTGCGTACGAACCCTGTTGTATTATACGCAGTTGCCGTCATGTTTATGTTCTTTCGACCACAGAGTACAGACAGAGCCTCAACTCGACTTGAAAAAAAAACGCCCTCAGTGGATCACTTAAAAACTAAACCATCGCGTTGGCGATTTTTATCCTCGTGATTTCTGTTTAACTGTAACCCTATTCTGGTTTGGCACTTCTTGCTGAATGCTGATTTGATTATCTTTGCACACGTGCTTATGCTATTTGATCTTAGATTTCCGCGCTTATATTGATTCGTAATTATTACTGTTATTATTCTTGAATTTTCAAGTTTAAATTATTAGGTCGTTATGTTACGAAGAGACACATGTATTGTTTGCAAGACGAATACGTCAAAGTTATTTCATATTAAAATAATTCTTTCATAAATTTCAAAACAAGAAGCAGCAAGCAGTCGCTGTATTTTTTTTCTTTTTTCTTTTATCATTTGTCGCCAAAGAAGCGATGTTTCGCCGAATTAGCAACCTCTCTTATGTTATGATCGTAGTTTCAAAGTGGTCCGCTCGTCTCGCTACTGTCTATGCGTAATCCCATGTTAAACAAGTTGCCATTACAGTGTATGAAAGTTGATTCTCTGTACTACTCTGTGTAGCAACCAGTACTTTACGAATCTTCTGGTGCAAAACCATCTAAAATCCCAGGTTTCCCCTGATGTGTACGAACCCTGTTGTATTATACACAGTTGCCGTCATGTTTATGTAATTTCGACGACAACCATTTTTTAATTCGACCTCGCATCATATTCTCAAAACAAAACTTTTTCATATACACTTTAACAGATAACCTGCATGATGGCCAATTTGGTTTCCGTCTTTATTTCGAAATTTCAAATTCATATTGGAAATTCTAAAAGAAGAATCTATTCTTTATGTGATCATAAAGTTTTTGCCTATATATAAACAACGTTTGCAATTTTAACTTTTGGCTCGAATTCGAACTTTCTGAATAAAATCAAGGCCATTTGGCAACCCAGGTAAACAGGAACACTGCAAAAGGAATATACTATATTAGAAAAGATAATAATAAAAACAGCGATGCAAATAGAATATAAAAATACTGCCAGTAGCAGCCTTCATCGTAACGCATTTAGGAAGCTGGTATGGATGAAATATTAGCTAAAACTTTGCTATATATTGAATTATAAGAAAAAAATGTCCAATGATAATTAAGGAAATCTAGTGAATTTTTGAAAAAAAAAAAATACAATCCGATTTCGAAATCTGAATATCTTTTAGTGTTTTACGACTAATTCTCTAGATTATGGAATAAAGTGCAATGAAATTAACCTCAATTATCTTAGGATAAGGTCTCAGAATAATAATAATAATAAAAAAAAAATTAGTTTCCACGATATTATTTTTTTTTTTGTCATTTTTAATGACATTTCTTTAATGGCAGCAATAAAATCGCTTCCCTTTTTGAAAAAGAAAAAAAAAGAAGTAACAGAGATAAAGAAGTAAAAGAGGGAAAAAACGGAATATCGTCTGATTTCCGAACAAATGAACAAATGTCCTCTTTGCCTTTGATTTGTTCCAGTGAATCGATTTTAAAATCATTAGTTTACATTCGCTTTTAAATATGCAATTTAAATATATTCATGTGCCTCACTTCCACATTAACTTATACAGTGGAACCTCGATTATCGGAAGTAACAGGAACCGACCATCTTTCAGAAAATCGAGATTTTCGAATAATCGAGAATGCTCAATTTTAAGATTAAGGAGAAATATGTGCTCTTTTATGGTAATTATTACAGTACTAGCCGCCCTTGACCACTAGTTTGGTCGCCCTTGAATGTAATGCTAAGTATTTTATAAAGTTATTTTTTTAATTTACTTGTTCCGGGGGGGGACATTCCCTCCTGGAGCAATGAAATGTCCCCCAACCCCCGGAAAATTTGAGATTTCGTGTTTTTAATGGTTGAAAATTGCAATTCCCCCCGGAACTCTATGATGTCCCTTCCCCGGAGCTACAAAAGTCCCTCCCGGAGAAAAGTATCTGAATTCAACACTGTGGTTATGCATGCAATATTAGTTTTTGAACATTATTTTACAAATCGTAATTCGTCCATTTCGTAATTTACAATTTCTCTTGTATACGATTTAAAATTTAAAACCAAAAAGTTCAGGAGGAATCCTGCTTTAACAGCATAAAGTCTCACATACTTATATGATTTTACACCAAACAAAATGTTTATTCTTGTTTTCATTTCTACTTTCGGTAACATTTCGGATACTAAAAAATATCGTTTGCAGGGAATACATAGCGAGATTGTTTATTGAATTATATTCTTTGAAAGACACACCAATCACGTTTCTATCTTCGAGAATAATATAAACAGACATTTTTTATCGAATCGTCCCTAAAGTGGGGCTTGCTTTCAAGTGATGCTCGTGTTTAAACTTTGCGATTTTATTTATTTCCAGAAAACATTTGAAAAAAAATAAGACACGTTTGTATTCGCATCAAAAATTCGTGTTCTTTTATTATTTTTAACTGATTTAAAATGTAGGATTATGAATAAAGAGGGCGAAGACGTATAGTATAGCGTCTACTAGTTGCTGGTAAAATAACTGGTCCGGTAACATTTCCAATATTAAAAGAAATATCTTCTATAAAGAAGACATGGCGAGATTGTTTATTGAATTTTATTCTTTGAAAAGTAAACCAATCACGCTTCTATCTTCGAGAATAACATAAACAAACATTTTTTTTATCGAATCTTCCCATAATGGGGTTTGCTTTCGACTAATACACGTGTTTAAACTTTGCGATTTTCTTTATTTATAGAAAATATTCGAAAAGGAATAAGACATGTTGTATTTGAATCACAAATTCATTTTCTTTTATTATCTTTACCTGAATTAAAATGTGGGATTATGGATAAAGTGGAGGAGACGTACAAGTATAGAGTCTACCAGTTGCGAGTGAAGTAACTGAAGAGGTCACTACAAGATGACAATTAATTTTTTACGTCAGATGAATAGTTTCTAATAACCACCGAAGCAAACTTCCACCAGTAAATTTTGAATAGAAAATTTCTCATGCATGAACATTATTTTACAAATTGCTATTCGTAGCTTTCATATTTCACAATTTCCCTTGTATATACACTGACGGAAAAAAAAAATCCCAGCACCAAGAATGCCTTGTGTTAGTTCAACGAATTTTTGTAGGCGTGTTTATACATCTGAAAGATGACATTGATTTAAATTTCATGCTTCGCACATAAGTGTGGCGCTAGTAAAGCCACTTACAATTTTAAAATCAGGTTTGCTTTAAATGCTTGCTGTACAGTTCGTGAGCATTATTTATCTTCAAAATTTGACGAATTGAGATGAGGTTGATCATGAATGCCTTTAAGAAGACGATGAAGCCATTATCATCAGTTCCCGAGTTGGAAAGAGGTCGTAAAGAAGGGCTACAAGAAAGTGGATTTTCTTTCCGCGATTTTACAGAAAGACTTGGACGGAATGTATCCACTGTGGATGATTGTTGGGAGTAGTGGTCAAGGGATGGTACTGCCACAAAAAGACCAGGTTCCGGGCGAACACGTGACACTACTGAGAGAGAAAACCGTCGTATTCGGCTTACG
Source organism: Maratus speculifer (assembly GCA_964019185.1). Lineage (NCBI taxonomy): Eukaryota > Metazoa > Arthropoda > Arachnida > Araneae > Salticidae > Maratus > Maratus speculifer. Next base: position 62,031,817 of record OZ025300.1, read on the forward strand.
GCTGTGGCGCATCGTACTGCGTCTGCGACAGAAATTCGAGCTGCAGTTGGTACCACAGTGACACAACGAACTGTTAGAAATCGGTTACTTCAAGGACAGCTCGATGCAAGGCATGCATTCCACTGACTCTAAGTCATTGCCGTTTGTGACGTCATTGGTGTCAAGCCAGAGCTCAATGGAGGATGGAGTAGAGATTTGTTGTGTTTTATGATGAAAGCAGGTTCTGCCTTGGTGCCAAGGACGGCCATGTGCTGGTCAGAAGGTGGATAGGGGAACGTCTGCAACCAAATTGTCTGCGACCTAAACACACTGGACCTACAATCTGAGGTCATGGTCTAGGGAGCAATTTCCTTTGACCGCAGAAACACTCTCGTGGTTCTCCCAGGCACACTGACTGCAAATGTGTACGTCAGTCTGGTAATTCAGCCTGTAGTGCTGCCATTCAAGAAAAAGCATTCAAGAGGGGTTTTCAGCAGGATAACGCTCACCCTCATGCCGCTGTTGTAACGCACCACGTACTACAGAGTGCCAACATGTTACCTTGGCCAGCGAGATCACCATATCGGTCTCCCATTGAGCGCGTATGGGATATAATTGGATGAGAACTCCAGTGTCATCCCCAGCCAGCATTGAACATCACGTATTGACACAGCTTGTACAACAAGCATGGAACTACATACCACAAAGTGACATTCGGCACCTGTATGACACAATGCATGCACGTGTGCAGGCTTGCATTAGAAATTCTGGAGGTTATAGCGACTATTAATGTAACGGCATTTCATCTTTGAGATGCATTTTACTGACCTTAAATTAACCTGTGATCTCGAAAATCTAATCAATTAAACATGTCAACTAGACAAATGCACTATCCAAATTTCATTACTCTACAATAAGATTTTCTTGGTGTTGGGATTTTTTTTCCGTCAGTGTAGTTCGGAAATTAAAACCAACAATTTCAGGAGCAATCCTGCTTTAACAGCATAAAAGTTCAGTCACATACTTACATGATTTCACACAGAACAAAGTTTCTATTCTAGTTTTAATTTTTACCTTAGGTAACATTTCGAATGTTAAAAAAATATCGTCTGGAGAGAATGCATAGCGAGATTGTTTATTGAATTTTATTCTTTGAAAAATAAACCAATCACATTTCTATTTTCCAGAATAAATAGACACATATGTTTTACCGAATCTTCTATAAAGAGGAGCCTTCTTTCAAGTGATGCACGTGTTTAAATTTTGCAATTTTATTTATTTCCAAAAAACATTTGAAAGAAAATAAGACACGTTGTATTCGCATCACAAATTCGTGTTACTTTATTAATTTTAACTGACTTAAAATATGAGGTTATGAATAAAGAGAAAGAGAAGTAAGAATTTACCAGTTGCGGGTGAAATAACTGGTCCGGTAACATTTAGGATATTAAAAGAAATATCCTCTATAGAAAAGACATGGCGAGAATGTTTATTGAATTTTATTCTTTGAAAAGTAAACCAATCATGCTTTTATCTCCGAGAATAATATATACAAACATTTTTTTTTCGAATCTTCCCAAAATTTGCTTTCGAGTAACACGCGTGTTTAAACTTTGCGATTTTATTTATCTCCAGAAAATAATTGAAAGAAAATAAAACACGTTGTATTCACATAACAAATTCGTGTTATTTTATTATTTTTAACTGACTGAAAATACGGGGTTATGAGTAAAGTGAAGGAGATATATAGAGTCTCCAGTTACGAGTGAAGTAACTGGTCCGGTAGCATTTAGGATATTAAAAGTAATATCGTCTATAGAGAATACATGGCGAGATTTTTTATTGAATTTTATTCTTTGAAAAATAAACCAATCACGTTTGTATCTTCGAGAATATTATAGACAAATATTTTTTATCGAATTTTCCCTTTCGAGTGATGCACGTGTTTAAACTTTTCGATTTTATTTATTTCCAGAAAACATTCGAAAGAAAATAAGACACGTTGTATTCGCATCACAAATTCGTGTCTCACTTTTATTACCTATAAGTGACTTAAAATATGGGGTTACAGGGTAGCGAATGATCAGGGAAATACACAGTCAAAAAAAGAGAAAGCTACCAGTATTTTCTTATAAAAAATAAATCAAATAATATAAAGGGATTAATGAAGGCGAATTTCTCTGTAACAGAATACTGGTATTTAACATGTTTTTTGACTGTATTTTTCTTTGATCACTCGCCACCCTGGGTTATGAGTTAAGAGGAGGAGACGTACAGTATAGAGTTTACCAGTTGCGAGCTAAGTTACTGGGAAGTGTACTACAAAATAACAATTAATTGTTCTACGTCGGATCAACAGTCTATAATAACCGCCGAAGCAAACTTCCACCATTAAATCTTGAATAGAAAATTTTTCATGCATGAACATTATTTTACAAATCGCAATTCGTCGCTTTCGTGATTAACAATTTCCCTTGTATATAGTTTAGAATTTAAAACCAACAAGTTCAGGAGCTATCCTGCCTTAACAGCATAAAAGTTCAATAACATACTTATATGATTTCACACGAAACAAAATTACTATTCTAGTTTCCATTTTTACTTTCGATAACATTTCGGTTGTTAAAAAAATACCTTCTGAAAGGGATACATGGCGGGATTGTTTATTGAATTTTATTTTTTGAAAAATACGCCAATCACGTTTCTATCTTCTAGGATACCATAAACAGATATTTTACCAAATCTTCTCTAAAGTGGGGCCTGTTTTCCAGTGGTGCAAATGTTTAAACTTTGCAATTTTATTTATCTCCAGAAAATATTGGAAAGAAAATAAGACACACTGTATTCGCATGAAAAAATTCATGTTTTTTAGGTGCGTTCGTAATAATGTGAATACGTAGCACCTATTGTTGTCGTTCAGTCCGTCCGTCTGTCTGTCCGTCTGTCCGTCCGTCCATCCGCATATAACAACGCAAAAACTACCCAACCGAATCGTTTGAAATTTAAAATATATAATTACTAGCAGTTACCCGTGACTTCGTTCACATAACATTTAAAGAAGAAATAATTGATCAATCAAGCAAAAAATTTCGATGATGAAAAAAAAGCATGTGTAATTAACTTTTTATCGCGAATTTATGGTAAAAAAACTTCTGATAATCCCTAGTTGCTAATTTGTTTGCTGGTCAAAATTTTCCTTTCAGCGATTAATACTAATAGATAGAAACATTCTTGAATTCTTTTGTTCAGCCCTGTAGTTTTCCAAGTGCCTTTAATACACGAAAGTATCTTTCTAAAATTTATTTCAAACAAAAATATTTCTTATTACTACCTAAATTACATTTTCAGAAATTATCATCCGAAGACAACCTTGTATCCAGTTCTTTACGGGACCCTGTTTATCATTTTATATATATACTGCAAACATTTCTTAGTTTACTAAATGCAGTTCAAAATAAAAATGCATATTTTATTTAAAAACCACCTTTAAGTAAATTACGCTCATATTCAGTAACCTTTCCGAGATCTTTTGTGTAACCCTGTATATCTAAATTTAACTATTTATACTATTACCATTTATACTCTCCATTTAATATGCATACATTTAGCGAAACTTAAAAGCACATATCATAATTCAAAATGCATTTCATCCATGCAACAGTCATCATCCATGATATACAGTACTTCGGGTAGAATATATAATATTTGAAATCTTTTGTGTGTCCCTGTAAATGCTATGCACTTCGTATTATGTATGAAATAACTTACATTAAGCCTCAGCAACATATATCAATTTGATTATACATGAAATCGTTTACCATAATTAAAATATGTCGGAAACTGTTCCTCCCTTTATTCCTATGCAATGGAATTCTTCTGTCTGACCCTGTAAATGAATAGTAAGTGCCCTTTTCACTACATACTTTACAAAATGCATATTTTAGTGCACTTTGTAAATGCATATAAATTTGAATATGTTCTACAGGCTGTAACATCGTTAAATTTAATTAAAACGATTTTTCCCCATAATGCCGTAATATAAGGAAATTTTTTGACTATCCCTGTAAATAAACTAATCATGATAGAAACTTCATTTTCAATAGGTATTCGTGCTAGGTAAACGTTAATAATGTCCAAAAATTTCATGGAAATCGGAGTATATTTACGAAAGTTGGAAAGCGACCAGACAGACAGACAAACCGAAAGCATAATAACTTTTCAACTTTATTCGAAAGTGTTAAAAAATCGAGCGAAATATATATTAATCAGTGATTTTATTTTCCACCTTTTCCCCACAAAAAATTTCTTCCATTGATAATTATGATTTTTGAATAAAAATATTCATTTGTATGTAACATATAACTTATTAATTAGTATAAGTAAAAAATATTTCTGATTCATTTTAAATATGACGTCATTATTTATCTCGTTCCATTAGCTACTGATATTCATACCCCTTGTATTTTTAACGACTGCTATAAAGTACCTGTTTTATTTCAACTATGACGTCACATTTTCATGAGTGAACCATTTTATTAAAAATATAATTCTTTTTCATTCTTTTTACTTTTAATTTATGTCACCATATTTTACACAAAAATTCCCATTAACTAAACAAATATCCTTGTTAAATGTATTATAAAAAATAAACCTTTTATTTCTATTTCAAACATGACGTCACATTTATTTTATTTTAAATTATTTTATTATAGTTTTTCGCGTGGAAGTTTTCTATTAAAAATTCATTGCTGCTGAAAAATTATTATTCCAATTTTTTATTTTCTTGGCAACAGGAAAGGAAAATGGTTAAATTTTATCTGAAAAATGCCTATTGATTTTGTATGAAAAATAATTAAATTTTGAATTATTAAGGAAAATATTTGAATAAAATAAATAAAAATTACCCTATTATTTAATCCGGACTTCTAACTTTACGTCTGCAAAATTTCAAAGCAATCATTTCAGTAGTTACGGCGTGAAAGCGGAACAAACAAACAAACAAACAAACAAACAAACAAACAAACAAACAAACTCACTTTCCGATTTATAATATTAGTAAGGATTACATAATTTTGTCGAGTCGTTTCAAATTTTATGAAAATCGGATGCATAGATCAATTACAGGGACAATCAAAAGCTTCCTTTACATTACGGTCAATGGGTGAAAATTTTCAAATGCATTTTAATCGTTTGAAATTTTAAATACATAATTATTACATAATTTTGTCGAGTTATTTAAAATTTTATCAAAATCTGATGCATAGTTCAATTACAGGGATAATCAAAAGTATTCCGTTACATTACGGTTAATGGGGAAAAATGTTTCAAATGCGTTTTAATGGTGTTACATTTATTCGAACGTAATAAAATTGATATGCATCTATAAAGTACATATTATAATATACATTTTGCATAATCTGTGGTGCAAAGAATATTTGTTATTGATTTACAAGGCCACACAAAAGTATTCCATTGCATAATGGCATAAGGATAACATTGTTTGATGCGCATTTTGATTGTAATTATTTACAATTTTATGAGATTAATATATAGGAGTGATATTTTTAAAACTTCTCTATCGTACGAAAGCACCCCATTTGCTACGCTTCACGTGCAATTTCTAACTTGTTTATTATTTTTTACTGACTTAAAATATGCGGTTATGAATAAAATGGAAGAGACGTACATTATAGAATCTTCCAGTTGCGAGCGAAGTAACTGAGGAGGTTACTACAAAATGACAATTATTATTTTTTTTTTGTGTCAGATCAACAGTCTCTAATAACCACCGAAGCAAATTTCCACCAGTAAATTTTGAATAGAAAATATCTCATGCGAAGTTTCTCTCAAAGTCATAGCAAAAATTTCTATTCATTCTTACAGGTGAAAGTTAGTCAAGGCGAGGTTGCCAGTTTGGCCTCCATTTTTAATTTCGAAATTTCACATTCATATCCGAAATTTTAAAAGAAGAATCTTCACTTTATATAATCACAAAATACCTGTTATTATATGAAGCAAAGAGTCTGAATTTCAGTTTTTGGTAAGAATTCGGAATATATGATTAAAAATGGATATCGATCTGGAAATCCTGAGTCAAGGTATGATGATCTCTTTCACTGACACTGACAAGAGATTTTTTAGATTGTCACAATATATCGGAAACAAAGACTTTGACTATTGTAGAAATAAACTTTTACCAGTAAAAATAAATGTCTTTTTTAGGCAATAATAATTGTGATTGTATTACTACCTTAATTAGCTTTTTAAATAATGAGAAAATTTCAATTCAAAGTCATTGATGGAAAGTTACACATATACTGAGCCAATGGGAAACCGGTTAAAACTGAAGTTTCAGCGTTTTGGGGATATGTTAACGCATTTTATTTATTGTTTCATGGCTTAAATATAATGCGTCTAATTCATGTACGTCATAAAATATGTGTGATGAAGTATGTAGGTTACCTAGGATTTTAAAATATCGTATATGTACCCTCTCTTTCTTTTTATACTTTTCAACATTATTTAAAAATGCTTATAAATTCAGTTTATCTGGTCGTCTGTCTTTTTGTCTAGCTTTGCTCTAACTCGCGTCAGTGTACTTGAATTACCTGTAATAAAAATATTTTATGTGGTTTATTATGACATGTCCTGTATTGAAAATTAAATATGTAGCATTTATAGTTCGTTCACAAAGACACATACACAAATTCAATTACATTGCGGTCTACGCGGAAAATCATTTAAAATGCATTTCAGTAATGTTATACTATAGCAAACATACTGAAATAGTTCTACAGTTTTCGTTGCTGTTTCATCCAGGGCCTGACTAGAAAGTTTCTGTGCCCAGACCACTTTCAAATTTTCGTGCCCCGATTAGATTGGTTAATTTACTGATACTAATTTTTTAGGTGTTATTTACATTACATATTATACTAATTTTTTTGCACTTATTTGAAATTTTTTTTAAATAAAAATTAAGTTTCCTGAAAAATTAAAGAATGGTTGTAGAAATTAAAGTATTGAAATGTGCTTTTAAACATACATTGAGATATATTTTTGCCTCTTCATTGTATTAATATTTCAAATGTCACATTTGTTTCTACAATTAGGATTTTCATAATAGAAATTTAGATGAAATTGGGAAAAATTTTGTGTGCCTTAGAAATTTCGTGTTGAACGCACAGTCCCCGTCTGCTCGTGCGAAAGTCAAACCTGGTTTCATCTAGAAGTTATAGTAATAAAAATAATTGCAGTAGTGGTTTAAAAACCGGTATCAGTAAACTTTCAATTTTCTACTTTATGCAAAATCATTCAGCATTTAAAAAACTTAATCTACTTTCTAAATTTCTATTTGGAAAATTCTTATTAAATAATATTTTATATTAAAACATTTAGTTTGTTCGAAAATTAAATTTATCCAACGATCCAAAGTAAATTAATGTTATCCACCAATATTAATTTAATCGATTATAAGACGTCAGTATCCCATCTAACTGGCATCATCTAATTGGATTTTGAGCCGAGAAATTATGGTATCGTCGGAATAATTTAATTTAGCTTCATCTTAGGATCACTTTATCGGAGCAATTTTCTTATCAGGGAATTTAAATTTTAACCATCTGGTTAGAAATAGAGATGGGTGTTATTAAATGGAGAAATCACAGTATTGAAAATCATTATTTCATTTATATTTGCATGTAAACAATATCTCAATTGTGTTTTCTTTTTTTAACTTACTTCTACCAGCAAAACGTAGTAGAAAGTATTGTCATCTAATGTTTTCGATTTCCAGTAATCGACGGGTTTACACATTTTAGGTGTCAGATTCCACTAAACGTGTTTATACGAGATGTCGGTCTGTCCGTGTCATACGTCCGTGTGTCCACGTATCGCCATTGTAACCTCGAAAAGTATATGGAAATATTCATAGAATCTAACCTAATTTTTTGTATATGTTTTTGGCTATAGCCAGCCGGTCACCTTTGAGTTTGAAAATATTCCGCCGGAAGAAGACGCTATGATAGCAAGTATTTATGCCATTTACATTACTGTACCATCGGAAAGTGTATGAAGTTATGCATAGAATTCAATAATTTTTTTTGTGGATGTGTTTGGCTATAGTCAGCTCGTTATCTTTGAGTTTGGAAATATTCCACCAAAAGGGAACGCTATAATAGCGATTATTCGCAATATTTTCATTTCTATACCATTGGAAAGTATGCGAAGTTTTGCATAAAAATGAATCAAATTTTTAATCCATGTTTTTGGCTATAGCCAGCAGGTTCATCTTGAATTTGGAAATATTTGGAAGGGGGGTGAAGTAATAGTGATTTTTGCATCAAATTCTCGATTTTCCATCGTTTTATTGTCCATCGGCGGGAAAATTGCACACTTCTAAATCGGATATTTGCAAAAAACTGATGTACAATAAAATATCAAAAAACTAATAAACATCATGATCGAGATCATGATTTTCCCTATCATAATCATAAATATCATGATTTTAACACTAGAACCGCCATTAGGTGTCAAAATGACCCCTGGCATTTGTATAATAGTCCATTCGAACCAGAATTTTCTTTATAAGATATGTTTAATGTATAAAACGCAAAAATAAACCTAATAAATAAGTTAAATAGTTTAAAATTAAAATTCTGGTGAGAAACTCTTTTTGTAAAACTTGAGTAAAATACCCGGCGGTTCTAGTGTTAATAAATACTATGATCGAGATTACCTCCTTATTACTCCGATTAATTCACGGAAGTAGAAATTTAAGATGAATATCAAAGTTGGTGTTGTATTGACTAATAATATCGATCGGTATTTATTTCCTTACATACCACGCATAAATCACTCCCCTAACTGCAATCGTATAATTGATTTTTGGGTCAAGAAACAGCAGTTTCGGTGAGTTAATATAATGCTACTAAATATTTTGTTCGTAGTTTTCTTTTTCACATTTGCTAATCACATTTTCCACATTTCGCTTGAAAGAGAAGATAAACCACAAATGCCGTCATAGATGCCATTAAATGAAGATTAAATCAGGGCGCCACAGATTGTTTTTTCCAAATACTGATTACTTTACCGAGATTTTTATTCACATTATCTTTTCTTAGAAAAAAATTTAGTTTATATATATATATACACACACAGTCCAATCATATTAATGTGACCACCTTGAGATTTTAGACGTTTTGTTAAATATCTAGACAAATTCATGAGGAATTATCCTGAAACTCCAGGTGTGTAAACAAAATAATGTAGGTCATATATTTAAGCGAAGATTTTTTCCTGAAACCCCATAGGGGACTGTCAACAAATTAAAAAAGAACAAATATCTTTTGAATAACCCTGTCAAAAGTGATGTAATAAAAGTGTTCAAACTCTTGATTATGGTTAAGTGGCTTATTGTAATAAACTGTGTTCAGTTTTATGAGGATAGCATGTATACTCGTAGAGAAATTGAGGTTAAAAAAAAAAAAAAACAGTCCCAAATTTTGCCAAGTTTTTTTGCTTATAATTTGCAGAATTCCTAATATAAATAAAAGTTCTTTCAGGAAACATGACAAAAAATATTGTACACAATATCCTGTAATCAGAATTAAAAAAAAATAATAATTGTATTAATAATGAGCAGGTTACTAAATAATGTTTCATTGTGCATGCATGAAAACAATAAAAATATAATTTGCATAATGTGTTAGCTAAATGCATAGAACAACTTTTATGGAAATCTAAAAAACATAGCTTGAAAATTCTGAAAATCATTGTCAATAGAATAGGCCCAAAATCTGTTGTTTCCAAAATAAAGCAAAAAGATGAGTTGCTGTATCAATATATGCTACTGATTAGTATCAATACTGCATACATATGTTATATGTATTACTATATTTGGATACAGCCCCTAAACTTTTTGATTCATTATGCGATCAACGGATTTTGAGCTTATTCTATCAGAGATAATTTTCAGAATTTTCAAGCTATGTTTATGAGACTTCCACAATAGTTGCTCTATAAAATTAGCTAACACATTATGCAATTTGATTGCTTTCACACATGTGCAATGATACATTATTTAGTAAACCTGCTCATTATTCGTACATTTTTTATTACTTTTTAATTCTGATTAAAGGATGTTGTATAAATATTGTTTGTCATGTTTTCTGAAAAGAACTTTTTTTTATATTAAAAATTCTGCAAATTATAAGCAAAAAACTTGGCGAAATTTGGGACTTTTTTTTTATGAAAACCTTAATTTCTCTATGTGTATATATGCTATTGTCATAAAAATGAACACATTTTATTATATTAATCTATTTAATCATAATCTACAGTTTAAACACTTTTGCTTACATTAGTTTTGACAGAATTAACCAAAAGATATTCGTTTTTTTTTTTTTTTTTTTTTTTTTTTTTTTAATTTGTGGACGGTCTCCTATCGGATTTTGCAAAAAAATATTCGTGGAAATATATGACCTGCCCTATTTTGTTTACACAGCTGGTTTTTCAGAATAACTTCTCATACATTTTTCCAGATATTTAACAAAATGTCAAAAATCACAAGGTGGTCACATTAATATGACAAGATTGTGTATATATATACAGGGTGTATCTAAACTAATGGGCAAAACTTTAAGGGGTGATAGTACACATCAAGACAAATAATATTAAATGGGAAACTAAGGGTCACAAACGTCTTCCGAAGGAAATAGGCGCCATCAAAGTTTAGGGTCCAAAATTTGAAATGATTATAAAAGACGGAAAAATTGGCCGATTTGTTTGCGGTTTTCACGAAAACTATTTTTTATGTCAGTATTGTCTTAAAAATAAATTATTAACATAAATTTCAAAAAATGTCGATAGAGGGCGCTTTACACTTTGGAGTAACGTACAACTATTTTTTACCGTTATTTTTGCATCTCATTTCATTTTTTTGAAGCTTAGACTTAAACTTAAATTTTGTGCCTAAAATCTGAATCGTTCAAAGTGGTTAAGTAGCGCTAACTGAATTGTGTTCAATGGGGGTGGGAAGGTTCAAATTTCAAATGATTATAAAAAAAAAACGGAAAATTTGGTTGATTCGTTTGCGGTTTTCTCTAAAACCATTCTTAATGTCAGCATTTCCTTGAAAATCAATTTTAAAGATAAATTTCAAAAAATTCCGTTAGAGGGCGCCTTAAACTTTAGAGTAACCAACAACAATTTTTAACTGCTATTTTTTGTATCTAATTAAATGCTTGCAAAAGCTTAGACTTAGAATTTGGTCAAATTCTGAATCGTTGTGAGGGGTTAAGAAGCGCAGACTGAACTGTGTTCAGGAGATGAAATGTTACCCTGCCCACCCTACTAACACAGTTCAATTTTTCACTACTTAATTACTCACAACAATTCAGATTTCAAGCTGAAAATTTAAGTCTAATGTTATAAAACATTTATTTAGAAAAAAAATAATAAAGGTTAAAAATAGTTGTTGGTTACTCAAAAGTTTAAGGAGCCCTCTAACAGAATTTTTTGAAATTTATCTTTAAAATTTATTTTTAATGATATACTGACATAAAGAATGGTTTAAGAGAAAACCGCAAACGAATCGATTAATTTTTCCGTTTTTTATAATCATATGAAATTTGAACCTCCCCAAACACAGTTCAGTTTGCGCTACTTGACCACTCTCAACGATTCAGATTTTCATCAAAAAATTTAAGTTTATGTCTAAGCTTCTAAGAAAATTTAATGAGATGCAAAAAATAACGGTAAAAAATAGTTGTACGTTACTCCAAACTCTAAAGCGCCCTCTATCGACATTTTTTGAAATTTATCTGTATAATTTATTTTCAAGACAATACTGACATAAAGAATAATTTTAGTGAAAACTGCAAATCACTTGACCAATTTTTTCTGTTTTATATAATCATTTGAAATTTGAACTTACCCACTCCCATTGAACACAGTTCCGTTTGCGCTACTTAACCACAGATTTTGAGCACAAAATTTAAGTTTATGTCTAAACTTCTAAAAAAATTTAATGAGATGCAAAAAATAACGGTAAAAATAGTTGTACGTTACTCCAAAGTCTAAAGCACTCTCTATCGATATTTTTTGAAATTTATCTTTATAATTTATTTTGAGGACAATACTGACATAAAGAATAGTTTTCGTGAAAACCGCAAGCGAATCGATCAATTTTTCCGTTTTTTATAATCATTTCAAATTTTGGACCCTAAACTTTGATGGCGGCTATCTCCTTCGGAAGATGTTTGGGACCCTTAGTTTCCCATTTAATATTATTTGTCTTGATGTGTACTATCACTCCTTAAAGTTTTGCCAAGTAGTTTAGATACACCCTGTATATATATATATATATATATATATATATATATATATATATGTGTGTGTGTGTGTGTGTGTGTGTGTGTGTGTGTGTGTGTGTGTGTGTGTGTGTGTGTGTGAAATGTTCGAATAACTCAAGATATGTATATCAGATTGAAAAACGGAAAAATACTTGTTAAATGTTTTTTTTTTTTTTTTTTTTTTTTTTTTAAACTAGTCAGTGATACCAAAATTCAGCTTTCTCTAAATTTTCCTTTAGAATTGTGGGGTGGGGAGATCGACTTATATACGAATATACGTTAATAACCTTTTCAGCAGTATCAATAAAGGGAAAGGCTCTTCTTTTTATATCGAGCTATCTTATTGGTTCTTTAATATCACACACAGAGAAATTAATATCTTAGAAAAACGTAACGAAACATTATTTTATCGATCGGTATTTATTTATTTATATACAACGCATATATCACTCCTATAACTGTTACCATATAATTGATTTTTTGGTCAAGAAACATCAGTTTCGGTGAATTAATATAATGCTACTAGTCGTTTTGTTCTATTTCTTAGAGAAGTTTTCTTTTTCACATGTGCTAATCACGTTTTCCACATCTCGCTTGAAAGAGAGAAGATAAACCACACAATGCCGCCATACATACCATTAAAGGAAGATTAAATCAGAGCGCCGAAGATAGTTCTTTCCGAATACTGATTACTTCACCGAGATTTTTATTCATCTTATCTTTTGTTAGAAAATTTTTTAGTTTATATATATATGTTACTGGCCAAACCTGATTTTACGTCAAACTAGTTTGGCCTAGGCCAAATTAGTTTACCCTAACACATATCGGATAAACTAGTTTTTCCTAGGCCAAACTAGTTAATCCTTTCGCCCATCGGATAAAATATTTTTTCCTAGGCCAAACCAGTCTAACCTAGCGCCCATAGGATAAACTAGTTATTCCTAGGCCAAACTAATCTACCCTAATGCCCATAGGATAAATCAGTTTTTCTTAAGCCAAATTAGTCTCACCTAACACTCATAGAATAAACTAGTTTAGCCTGCTATTCATAGGTCTGAACTAGTTTATCCTTGTCCGATCTATTTTATTCTCGGCCAATTCAATTTAACGTGATTTTTATTGAAATCAAAGACCGCTTGGGCGCCAACATTCTAGTTTATCCTAGGCTGATCTAGTTTATATTAGGCCAATGCAATTCGACGTGTTTTTAGCATTCAGGCATCAAATTCAAAGAGCTAATATGCCCGTAGATTCTGTATGTATATATGCACGCATGTATGTACGTGCCAGATAATTAGTCTTTCAGATTAAATAATCTGATTTTGAAAAATATCTTTCAGATGGTACTTATATACATACATCAAAGATAAATTCTTTTTTCTAAATATGCAAGTTCTAGGATGCTTTACTTATAAAGGGTTTTTTTTTTCCAATTTGTTGTTGAACTTCCCAAGGTTCGCACACTCCTTGGAATTTCCAAGGACTCTGGCACCACTATTGAAAATAAGAAAATTTACATTTAATTTTTAAACCACAACATTCGTAATCCCCACCTTCATTCACAGATTTTACGATATTTTGCTGTAGTGAAACACTTTGAGAATATTTTTTAAATTTAGTGGTAAAACTGTGCGAACCCTGCTTCCTTTAACTGAATTCTAAGCTTGGCATAAATATGAATCACATTTTGCTTTATCATTTGATGCTTCAGTAAAATGTATCAACTTTTTATTTCTTTTTCTTCTCATAAAAAAATAAATGAATTAACAAGCACATACGAAATCCAAATCATTTGAGATTTGAGAATAATTGATAATGATACGGAAAAAACTGAAATTGGCACCTATTATCAGAGTCCGAATACAAATTCGCATCTTATACTGCATTCTACTGTCTGGTTGCATTCATGAATTATACAAACGTAAGCAGCGTTTGAAGTTAGTTTCACTTTGTTTGGTTGCATATTAACATAGTAACGACTAACGAGCCATATTTATGAGTAATTATTCGGTATTTCGTATCTTAGAGAATACCCGTTACTTAGTAACGAATATGTGCGGTTTGCAACAGCTTTAATGGTCAATATGAAAATTTGCCTTACTTAAATTTTGAGCTTTTTTCCCCCGATGTTACAAAAGTAACTTTTTTTTCTTTTTATATAAGATATTCGTAAATTTCTTTAAAAACAGAAATGCAAAAGTTAATGATTGACTTCACAAAGTTAAGGCAACACATTTTTGCGGACCATTATTTATTTCGCCAATTACGGAGCATAAATCTTCCATCTAACTGTAACCATCTAATTGGTTTCCTAGTCAGGAAACTGCGGCATTGGTGAATTAATTTATAGCGAAGTGGTTCTGTGTTTCCTCTCTTGGAGAAGTGTTTTCTTTTTCACTTCCGCTAATCACATTTGCCACATCTGGCTTGAAACAGAGACGATAACCACTGAATGTCATCAGTGATACCATTAAAAGAAGATTAAATCAGAGCACCAGATATTACTTTTTCCATAATATTCATTGTGTAACCAAGGCAGCCCTTCAAATAGTACTTTTCGTCTTTGAAAAGAAACAACGTTATGAAGGAAATTAATCTTTATTTATAAAGCATAAAGGAATATTAGTTTCAAGAAAACACATTTTAATAAACTGCAGTTTACTGAATTGGACAACAATGATGAAACAAATTTCCAATTAGTTATTTGTATTGGATTTTTTTTTATTCGAATCGATTACTTTTGAGACCTAACAATTATAATTATTTTTTTACGCAATCGGAATATTATATTTGAATTTAAACAATTATAAACGTCATGTTCAACCCACATTAGACCGTTCGGGACGGGAGCCTTTTCCGAAATTTTTAATGTTTTGTGAGCGGTTTTTAAAAACGGAAATTTATGCCTTATTAAATGGAAAAAATCCTCCGATTAAATAAGGTAAATTAAAAAAAATAATATATATTTACCGCCATCTGTTCTTTGATAATAAGCCGTGCGAAATTGCCCTGTTAAAAGGAAAACAGAGGTCTGTGGGAAAAAGGGATTTTTTTGCGTTTTGCGGAAAATTCCAATGCTTTGGAAATGGTCCTTTCATAGCTTTTGTCTCAGCAGACTTTAAAAGGCTTAAGAATCCTTGTTTATACTCACCAGTAGAATTTGCCTTGTTTAATCGGATTACTTTTTTTTAATTTAATCTTAGCCTTTTCTCGATTTAGGCACAAATTTCTGTTTTTAAAAACCCTTGACAAAACATTAAAAATTTCGTAAAAGGATCCCGTCGCGAAAGGGTTAAAAAATGTAAGTTTTCTTTCACTCGTAAAAATTTTTTTAAATCAGAAATGTAGAAGTTAATAACTTCACAAAGTTACAGAAACACATTTTTGCGGAACATTATTTATTTCACCATTTACGACGCATAAATCTCCCATCTAACTGCAACCATCTAATTGGTTTCCTTGTCAGGATACTGCGGCTTTGGTGAATTAATTTATAGCGAAGTGATTCTGCGTTTCCTCTCTTGGAGAAGTTTTCATTCTCACTTCCGCTAATCACATTTGCCACATCTGGCTTGAAACAGAGAAGATAACCACTGGATGTCATCAGTGATGCCATTAAAAGAAGAATAAATCAGAGCGCTAGAGATTACTCTTTCCATAAATTTCGTTATGTAACCAAGGCAGCCTTTCGAATAATACTTTTCTTCTTTGAAAAGAAACATCGTTATAAAAAAATAAACTTTAGTAATAAAGTATAGGGAAATATTAGTTTCAAGAAAACACATTATAATAGACTGTAGTTTACTGAATTGGATAACAACGATGAATTAATTTTTTTTAATTATTTGTATTGGAGCTTCGAATCTATTACTTTTGAGACATAACACTTGTAATTATTATTTTTACGCAATCAAAATATTATATTTGAATTTAAACAATTAAAATCATCACATTCAACCCATATTAGTTCCTTCGCGACGGGAGAATTTTACGAAATTTTTAATGTTTTGTAACATGCCTTATTGGAGAAAACGCTTCAATTAAATAAGGAAAATTTTACTAGTGGGGATAAACAAGGATTCTTAAGCTTTTCTGCGGTTCGTCTACGTGTCGGTCGCCCCCCAAAAATTAAACACAAGCTTTATATAGATGATTCATTACTAGGTTGCAATTGTATTTAGTGGATAGTCGCAGGCCAGCCGCAGACTACTACTTTTATATTTTACTCAAATCAATATATTTTAAAAAGTATTTTTTAAATAAATTTTTGTTATAAGTTTAACCCCTTGGAGACGAGCGGAACGTATACGTGTCGCAAATAGGCTTAAGAATCCGTGGTCACCGCCACCAGTAAAATTTTACCGTAAAATTTGCCTTTTTTAATCGGAGCATTTTCACGATTGAATAATTCACAAATTTCTGTATTTTAAAACCGGTGGCAAAACATGAAAAAATTCGTAAAATGCTCCCGTCGCGAAGGGGTTAAGCGAATTCAGCATTGCCAGATTGGGGATTTTCTCCCCAATCCCCGTGGTTGAATTGTTTCGTCCCCGTGGGGAAATGTTTGGGAACAATTAACACATTTGGGGAAAAACTTGCGGAATTTTGTTCACCATTTCAGATTAAATTTACTTTGAGTCATCTGACAACACTGCATTGATCTCGAACTCTGTTTTAATTTGGAACATGAAAATATGAAAACAAATATCGGCGATATCAATCATTATTCGCGTGGTCGAGCACATTGTTTTTTAAATTCCAGTTTCCATATACCAGAGCTGCATCACGAGCTGCTTTGGATTATCCCCACTTCAATTTCCAGAAGTGCGGCAGATATTCCTCGTCATCACGAATAGACACACAAATACATATACACATTCCTTTTACTGGTATAGATTTATAAAACAGAAATAATTTTACAAGACAGGCAATCGCATACAACAACCCACACATTGTTACATTTATAACTAAACATACTGCCGAGATTAAATGTTTACTTTTTGTAAATGGGGAATTTTTTCAAAAAGTGCTTGATTTTGAGGAAAAAAATTGAGCATAAATTAGTTTAAAAAATTTGGCAGTGGAATATTGAAAATTGAAAAGTTACATTTTTCAGTAGAAACTGCATTGGGGACTTTTTGTAAAAAAACGCTGATCTCGGGAAATTTTCAGAAATTTTGGGGAAATTGATTTTCGACTATTTAGCATCGCAGGGCAAATTGCTCTCAGTTGAAAAAAAAAGATAAAAGTCTGTGGGAAAAAGGGATTTTTTGCGTAATGTGGGAAATTTCGATGTTTTGGAGATGTTTCTTCCTAAGCTTTTGTCTCAGCAGATTTTTGCTATTATTTATATGTAATTTATTACTGATCGTTGAAAGAATGTGCTTAGTTTAAATAAACCAAGTTACTGGTAATTTTTTTTTCGTAATGTTAATCCTCAAATGCATATTAAAAAGAAAATGTAATTTTTCTTTCACTCGTAAAAATTCTTTATAATCAGAAATGTAGAAGTTAATAACTTCCTAAAGTTACAGAAACACATTTTTGCGGACCATTGTTTATTTCACCATTTACGTCGCATAAATCTCCCATCTAACTGTAACCATCTAATTGGTTTCCTAATCGGGAAACTGCGGCTTTGGTGAATTCATTATAGCGAAGTGGTTCTGGGTTTTCTCTCTTGGAGAAGTTTTCTTTCTCGCTTCCGCTAATCACATTTGCCACATCCTGGCTTGAAACTGAGAAGATAACCACTGAATGTCATGAGTGATGCCATTAAAAGAAGAATAAATCAGAGCGCTAGAGATTACTCTTTCCATAAATTTCGTTATGTAATCAAGGCAGCTTTTCAAAAAACATTTTTCTTCTTTGAAAAGAAACGATGTTATAAAAGAAAATAATCTTTAGTTATAAAGAATAGGGAAATATAAGTTTCAAGAAAAAACATTTTAATAAACTGTAGTTTATTTGATTGGACAAAAGTGATGAATTAAATTTTCAATTACTTATTTAAAATGGATGTCTCTTTCTTTGAATTATTCTTTCTTTTGAGACATTACAGTAAAACCTCTAAATAACGGACACCTCGGGAACTCAGAAATTGTCCGCTATTCGGAGGTGTCCGCTATTGGGAAAACCTCAGAGATTCAAAAACCGCTAAGAAAAGCTTAATGTTTCATTAATTTACTTTTATATGTCCTAAAACCTCTATTATATAATTAATCAGAAATTAAAATGATTTTTTAAGCAATAAAATGGAAATAAAATTGTGCACACTTTTATCCACTGTTTATTACCGGGTGTCCCAAAAATGACTGATGGATTTTAAAACTCAATAACTTGCAAACGGTGACAGCTATTTAAACTTTTTTTTGCAGGAGGGTTATGTATAATGTCAAGAGTTTTGTTTGCCGTAATTTTTTATTTTAGTTTGAATTTCAAACAATAGGTGGCTCTGACGGCGATTGAAGGCCAGGGCGACGTTTCACTCAGCACTGATCACCTGGCCTTCAATCGCCGTCAGCGCCACCTATTATTTGAAATTCGAACTAAAATGAAAATTACGGTAAAAAACTCGACATTATACATAACTCTCCTGCAAAAAAAATTTTTAATAGCTGTAACCGTTTGCAAGTTATTGAATTTTAAAGTACATCAGTCATTTTTGGGACACCCGGTATATTATTCTGAAAAAAATCTGTCACAAAAGTTTATTTTTGCTTGCGATTACATGTAATTTGTTTTTCTGTATAATGTTATAGGACATTGTAGAGTTCCGGACGAGGAGGGAGGGATTGCACTTTTTGATCTTTAAAAACATAAAATCTCAAAATCTTCTTGGATGACATTTCAATCCAGCTTTTTATCTACATTTAACTGTCATCACAAGATTTGTGACACGTTGTTCTGATAAATTCAGAGGCTTTTTTTACTTTTTACATTTTTTTTATCTGTTTAAAAATTACTTTTTCATCCTTTATCGCCGAATAAAGTGTCCGCTATTCGGAATGTCCGTTATTCAGAGGTTAAATATACAAAAATTTAAGTTTTGGGAGTGGGGATTGGAAAACTGTCCGTTATATAAAGGTGTCCGCTTTTCGGGAGTGTCCGTTATGGAGGTTTTACTGTATTTTTTTTACGAAAATGAAATATTATATTCGAATTTAAACAAGTAAACACTCACATTTAATCCTTATTGGACGTAAGTTTTATATACATGATTCGTTACTAGGCTGTAATTACATTCAGCGAATAGTCCCAGCTCTTCCACTAACGACTACTTTTATATTCTACTCAAAGCAATATATTTAAAAAGAAAAATATAAATTATTTTCCTCGCCCTCATTATTTAATTTAAGTATTAACATTTTTTCCTTATTTTAAAATTATTCTCCTTTTTACATTTTTATTTATAACTAGCTGACCCGCCCGGCGTTGTCCGGGTCCATAATAATAATCTTAAACGAACTTGAAATTTTTATGATTTTATCTTTAACTCGAAATATGTGTAAATACACTATTAAAAACTTGACCCTTTTGCTGCAGCGTCACTCCACCGCTTTTATAGAAAATGATTACTTCAGCCTATTATGGAGCATTCTCATAGGTCAAAAGAGAAATATTCTATAAAAGCGGGGGAGTGATGATACAGCAAAAGGGTAAAATTTTTTACAGTGTACATTATATTAAATACGTGCCCCCTGACTGTGTCAAAAATTGGTTTAAAAAAAAGTTAATATTTAGCTGCAAAAGTACCCAAAATGATTGCAATGGGAAAGAACTAATCTATGGCTTCACCGGTAAAAATGTATTAATTATTTTATCATATGTGTTTTAAATATCAATACAGAAAATTATTTTAACGTTTTTCTTGAAAATATAACATTCTTTTGTTGATACATTAAAATCGTCTGCAGTCAGAAATCTATATTTTAGATTAATATTTATTACTTAAGTTTTCAGACATGATTTTAAAAGAATTAATTTGATATTTAATTATTGCTAATTTTCCAATTTCCTTCATTTTAAAAGCGATCATTTATTTTCATAAATAATAATAGAACAAAGACCATTTTAATAATTTGCTATTTCCTCTTAAAATATGCTTCAATTGTAATTCATTTCTTTCAATTCGTCTTATAATACAAAATCCCTTCCACGTCCTCTTGTTTGGCACATTAAAATTTGAGCGATAAATGGTTTCATATTGCAAAACTTTTATTGAGGCTTACTTCACCTCCATTTATCTCATTCCTTTATGGGTTTCTTTAATTCTGTCTCAGCTTTGTTATTACTTCTGCGAAAATTTTTACACAACCAATAAACCGTAAACAAACGAAAGAGAAAAAAATTGGAAAAAGATGAATTTTTATGAGAGTGACCTCTCGATTTTAATTAATTACTCAGTTAATAATTGGAATTTCGAAATTCTGAAGCTCAGGTGCATCAGGAGAGATTTAGGGCTACTCTCAAAAAAATTTTGAGCTTCGTACATGCTGTAGATTTTGCTATCCATCGCAGACACACACACAGACACACAGACAGAGCGTTTTGTTCTTTTATTAGTATAGATTTAAGTAGTTTTTACTACAGTTTAACTTCTTTTCCCCTAAGGTTCCACATGTTGCAAGACTATTCACAGTATATTCCGGGAGTAAAGTTGACTGCAACTAGGCATCCTATTAAACGAAAAACAATCTGTTCGCAATCTGTTCTGAGCTGTAGCAGTAACTCGTGAAAGTTTTCATTCATTTGAGCGGAAAGAGCAGAGTTGTGTGGGAAAAAAAGAGATTTCTTGTGGTTTTGTGGGAAATTTCGACGCTTTTGAGACGTTCCTTCTTTAGCTTTGGTCTCAGCAGATTTTTTATTGTTTTTATTATGCAATTTATTACTGAACGTTGAAATAATGTGCTCAGTTGAAATAAACCAAGTTACTTGTATTTTTGCCTTTTCAGGATGTTCATTTTCAAGTGCATTTTCTGTTTTGACAACAGTGATGAATTAAATTTTCGATTATTTGTATTGGAGCTCTCTTTCTTTGAATCTATTATTTTTGAGACATAACACTTGTAATTATAATTTTACGCAACTGAAATATTATATTTGAATTTAAATTGTTAAAAATATCACGTTTAACCCTCATCGGAAGTAAATTTTATATACATGATTCGTCACTAGAATGAAAATTGTATTCAGCGAATAGTCACAGGTAAGCCACCGCATTTTTGTAAGTGCTCAGGTCTAATATTCAGGGAGAGATTGACCTCGTATGTCGTTTGTCGCATCTCAGTGGTTTGGAGAGACCTCAGGAGACAGAGGCATGGTAATATTTGAAATTCTAAAGAGCCATCAAAGTTCTATGTGCTTCAATATTATAAATTAAAAAAATATGTATGTGTGTATGATAAATAATTCGTATTTCTTTTTTTCAGTCTGTGATTTACTAAGCGAAGGTATGGCGGCTATGTTTGGACCCCAATCCAGCGAAGGTAGTGCCGCTGTCCAGTCAACATGTGATGTTCTTGAAGTGCCACATATAGAAACACGATGGGACTACAGAACAAAGCGAGACAACCATTCCATCAATCTCTTTCCCCATCCTACAGCACTGGGTAAAGCTTACTTAGACTTTGTCAAGGCAAAAGAGTGGAAGAGGTTTGCAATCTTGTACGAAGAAAGTGATGGTAAGAAAGTGTCAAATAAGACTGATTTAACTTGATTTAATTTCCCAACGTTTTTTTTACTCAAAGAGTTTCCATATTTTAACATATTTTACCACTTTTTAATGTAGTTGAAAAGTGTTTATGAATTTGGTTTGTCTCTCTGTCCATGCTCTATTTCGCATAAGCATAATTGTCGTAATATTGCCATTAAATTGATATATGTTATTGGGATTTATTATAGTAAGTTCATTTAAATGGAATACAAGACGATTACGGAAGAAACAGGTATGGATATAATTTATCGTTTATTTTCAGGGACACACAAAATAATTTTGATATAGCATTGCTTATGAAGAATAATTGCTATAAATACGTTTTCATTTGTGCATTTTAAATTTCAACCGTTTTTATTTTTGTGGGGGAGGGGATATTAATTGATGTGAATAAATTCGGATAGCATAAAAGGTATCGATAACCCTTTCGTTTATTGCAGAAAATTGTTGAATGGGAATTTCCAACAGTTCTATGCATTTAATTACCCTTTACGGCGCAGTGTTACTAATCTCCGGCAACACCTAATTTTAATTCTAAACTTACAAACGGCTCTAATAATATTTAAGTAAAATTTTACTTTTACAGTGACAGCTTGAACTAGGGAATTCTTAATTTCTAGAAAAGTCTTTTATAAATTCCGATGTCAGTCAATTACGAACAGAATTTGCTGTATGCAATATCTATGCTGTATCCAAGATTTTTCATTTTTGTTCATAATGAAATTAAGAAATTCTAATTTAGTTTGAGAATATTCGCCACATGCAAGGATGACGAATTAAATAGAATTTGCAATTAATTACACTAGTAGATCGAACCCGGGCTTCCCGGGTTACATATCAAAGATAAAAAGCATTTTTTTAAAATTGAAAACTTTAATGAATTTTCAACATGTAATATGCGTTTTAGATTGCTAACTTTAAAAAAGCATTTTTAACCCTTTAACCTCCTTGAAGGGGGTGAGATAAAATATATCCCACTTAATTTTAATTGCAAAACGCCACATTGACGCCAGTAATTTGAAATAGCAATTTTATTTTTGTCAAATACGCGAAGAAACGCTTTTAAATATTTCGAAACAAATTTGTTTTTAAATTTTGTCAATCAATCATTTCAGCATTTTAAGAATTGAAGTGCTTTTTCCTTCAAAGGGTTAAGTATCTCGCAAATTTTTTCATTCATGTTTCATTCATAAAATAATAACTGTGAAAAGCATTGGTATGAAGATTTGTATTTCATATATTTTTACATATTATTTTTATCTTATACAATTCATAAAATTAACATTAATCTCAATATTATATTAAATCAATCTTTGAATTAAAATATTACATATCGGAAAAACATTGTTAGGATAACATGGTTAGGCTAACCCTTTCCGGCACACTGCGCCCGGTCTGGGATACCTAATTTTTATTTCAAACTTGTAACCGGCACCAATAATATTTTAGTAAAATTTTACTTATACAATAAAAGCTTAAATTAAGGGATTCAAAATATCTAAAAAATTCGTTTGTGAATTCCGGTGTCAGTCAATATTTTATCATTTTAGTAACACATTTTGCCCGTGCCGGAAAGGGTTAAAGGGTTAAATGAAAAATATTAATTATGGAATCAAATAAAGCAACGATTTTTTTCAAAAGTCACATTTCCGTATTAGAAGCATTTATTAGCCAAAGATCTCGTTTACGGCAGCAATTTTGTTTCTGGTCATTTCAGTGCTTCGAGCACGTAATTCAATTACATGTATGTTAAATTTGTATTTATTTATTTTATTTTATTTTATTATTTATAAAAGAAATTTTAATTTTGCTGTAGTATATTAGTCGGAAACAAATCCCGAACTGTTTATATTTTTCTAAGGACAAATAGATTAATCTATCGTAATCGAGTTTCAGTCGGTAGAGATAAATTTAAAAATAACTCGCACCTGATTTTTTTTAAACCACAGCGAATCAGTAAATTGAAATACAGTTTACAAACAAATTCAAAATATTTTCAATTTTTTTTCTTATTTGGCAGTGTAAAATTTTAATTTGTTTGATTGCATCTTGAATTTGTATTTTATAATATTAATATTATAACGCAAATTAAATATCTGCGTTTTTAACCATTCTTTTATTTTATTACTCAACCAATTTTAATTTTATAATGGAAAATTATCAGGAACAATATTCATAAATTTATGAGTAAATTGTGTATCATTATTTCTTAATAAAGATACGTGATAGAGATAAAAAAAATGCTTGAAAAATATAAGCTCTCAATAAATGAGTCAAAAGAGATACAGTCATCAATCAAATCGCATTTGAAAGTAGATTTCTTTTCTTACATGATGAAATAAAAATTGAAAATGTGCGACGTTTAGAAGATTAAAAAATTGCAGTGCCAAAAATTGCAAAAAGTCATTTATCCTGAAACGTTGTCATTCGCAAAATAACGTCAGTGCTACATACGACACATTTGTATTGATTGCATATAGATTGCAATATAGATTTTGCGCATATGATAAATGGGTACTACTTGATTATCCCATCGACCATTTTCGCCAAATTAAAAAAATCGCCAAACTAATAGCCAAGTTATGCATGTTGACATAATTTTTATTTTAAATAACGGAAAAACAAATAGATTAGTAAAACATGATTAAAAATACAAATAAAAACTGGTATTAAACACCTTTTGATGACATTTTAAACATGTGTATCGTGTTTAATATCATTGAATATGACATTCACAAATCACCCCTTTTTCCATTTAATCTTATAATTTGGCGATAGTTTTTTGGTTGACGGGATAACCAAGTAGTACCGAAAAATCTTACGCACATGTTAAAATGTTAAAAGTAAAGAAATGACTGAACGTACATTTTTTCAAAAAAGTTTGCTTCAAAGTTAATTCTATGACAAATTTAAAATTCATTTTATAAATTAAAATGCACAACACAAATTAAAAGAATTAACATTGAACTCTGTCACTTCAACGAGCAAAGAAGATGCCATATTTTCCGTGAAATACACAAAACTAGATTTTTACAAATCATGCCAAACCAAATTTTCAATTACATTTTAAACATTGGATATTGGCGAATTATGAAATCTCATTTCGTCTTTTACATCTTTCTTTTTCTATTTCAAATCAATTTTCTATGTGAAAATGTACTTTTTTCTTTTCTGAAAATATATTTGGAAAATAAAAATGGTTCTAAAAATAAAGTAAAATAAATAACATAAAAAATATAATTATTCCAAGAAGAAAAATTAAATAATTTTGTTTTACATTTTCCTTCAGGTAAAATGACAGGTAACAAAAAAAAAAAACTAAAAAAATCGCGTGCTCCAGCAAGTTTAACTGAAATTTATAAAAAATTACATTCAGCGAAGAATGTAATTTTAATATAATTACAATTGAATGTCTTAAACAATTGGACAAAAATTTGGGGAACTGGACATTACTTTAAACCTGAAATTATTGCCAAGATCGTCTTTGTTTGCTTGCTATCTCGGCGAAAAAAATTCAAAATGGAGGGGAAAAAAAGAATCACATTCAACAAGTACTAAATTCTTTGACATCAGCCGTGCGTTTTTTCTTTAAATAAAAATGATCTGCTTAAATTTGAGCATTATAAAGTAGCATTTTATTTTATTATAAACTAAAAACTATAGTACTAAAAGTTTCCACAGACTTGTCATTGAAAGTTTCCTTCTTTTTAGCGAAAACACGCTGTTATGTTTGAGCTTAATGTAGCAGATTTCAGGTTACATTCTTTGCACCACTCCCAGCCACCATAAGTCCTCTTTTTTTTCTTATTTTTACTTTATGGCTATTTTTCCTTTACTTTGCACAGAAATGGAAAATCAAGTTGCCACCTCCAGAAAAATTAAAATAAAAACTACAAAAAATTAATATCTCAAAAACAAATTAAGATACAGTTTTCAAAGGAATTGCATTTAAAAGTACATATTTTTTCCTACACAACGGTGTAAAGATTGAAAATGTGCGATGTCTAGGAGTTAAAAAAAATGCAGAAAAGAAAATTGCAAAAGTGAAATTTCATCAGAAAGTGTTGCCATTCGAAAAATAACGTATACGTTACGCACAGATACGTTTGGCCTTTATAATATAGATATGCTAGCAATGTGTAATCATACAAAACACAATATTATAAAAACAACATCTACTTTACACTTACAAAAAAGTTGTTGAATTGTGTTTATCTCTAATCATATTTTACTTTTTGTTGATGAAATGAAAACTTAATTTCAAAATCTAGCTGCACCTATAGATAGAACCGACGGGAACTTTTATAAAACACCATCTACTATTTCCAGCATTCTCAGTAAAATATGAAGTTAAATAAAATCTGCTTAAGCATTGGCCACAACGCTAGACGGATTCACAAAGAAATTTTTGCCTTTGGTTTCAACACAACACTTTACACAGGGCTGCCATAGGCGCCTGTTTCTCTAATCTATTCACACCACTTACTAAAAAAAAAAAAGTCGTAATTTTTGTTTTAAGCAAATGGTGGAAGTCAGAATTAAAAAAAAAATAATCACCTGTGGCCTACCGTACCAAATAATATAACATGTTACATTTACTACACCTGGAATAGAAGATATCACATTTTTCAAAGACAACATAGTATTTTCTAATAACTGACATGATGATATATGCTTTTCTAATTACTCTAATCAAACAATGTTTTTTCTAATTTCCTATTTTCCTATTTACATGCTTAACACAAAACCATCACACATACTCTTTTATTGAGATAATGATAAAATTTCAAAAGTTACTACAATGGTTACTGAGATGACAGGGCTCCCAAATGGTCCGCGAACTGAACACCAATATTTTTTAACAGAAAATTTCATAGTAGGTTTCTGCAGTATTTGTGCTAAAACTAACCTCCGAAGTCGGTTCCTGCTCACTTTGCAAGAAAAATATAAAACGAAAATCTTTCTAAGAAAATATTGATGTTTATTTGGCGGACCATTTGGGAGACCTGCGATGACATAACTCGATCACTACAATAGATTAGTTGAAATTTTTACAACATAGAAATTTGTGGGTAATGAAATAGACATTATACAATTATAATGCATTTTACATAATTTGTTCTTGAGACAGACTAATAATGATCAAAATATGTGAAGATTATAATGCGAGAAATAAATACGAGGAAGGATTGTCTGAAACTAAATTTGTAAAGGGGAAGTTAGCTCAGAAAGAATCAGGTTATATGAATATGAGCTCATTTTGTCACAATGAATATCTTACAATTAATAATTTTATACAACAGAATTGGTCTTTCTTCAAAATATTGCAATCATATTGCTAGAGATTTGATGGATAGCTTTTTTACATGGTAGTTTATAGTCAATGTAACGTCCAACACATTGTGTAAGAAGATAGAGAGAGCGCCACGAATACAAAGTGAAGATGTCTTTCATTTAAGCTGTACAGTTGTTGTTGGAAATGTCCATGGTTCATTAAAAATGAATATAGGTTTGTGTGGTTTGTGGTTTGTGTGGACAGGGCTGCCACAGGTGATTATTTTTTAATTGTGACTCGCACCACTTCCTTAAAATAGAAATCTTTATGTTGTTTTATAATATTTGCGTGAAAAATATACTATAAAATTTTCTTTTTTTAATTAGTGGTGTGAATAGAATAGAAAAACAGTCACCTGTGGCAGCCCTGTGCGAAGTGTTGTGTAGAGACCAAAGGCAAAAATTTCTTTGTGAATCCGTCTAGCATTGTGGCCAATGCTGAAGCAGATTTTATTTAACTTCATATTTTAGTGAAGATGTTTAAAATTGTAGATGGTGTTTTATAAAAATCCCCGTCAGCTCGGCCTATAGGCGCAGCTAGATTTGGAAGTTAAGTTCTCATTTCACCAACAAAAAGTAAAATATGATTAGAAATAAACACAGTTCAACAACTTTATTTGACCGCTTATGAAGAGTTTTTAATTTCATTTTTCTGTAAGAGCTAGTTTTATCAGAATTATCTTAAGAGAAATTCGGTTCAAAATGTCCACTTTGACAGTATTTTTTTAACTATATTCAGCCTTTATAAAAAAAAAATTGAGCTATACACATCATATAGTTTCTAAAAATGAGAACCTGCCAATTGGATGCGTTTGAGAGCAAAAATTAATTTAATCATATTTAAAATTTATGCACTATAATGAAAGTGTAGTGAAGTATCAAATGTCGCTTAAAAATCATGGTAATTAATATGCATACGTAAAAAAAAGTGAGAGAGAGCTAAGAAAGAAAGTATAAGAAAATTATATAAAAAAAGCTTAATTGTTTATTGTTTAAATAAATTATTTTGTAATTTCAGCATTAATTCGTTTACAAGAGTTGCTCAAAGATCCATTTATTCGGCAAAGGCAGGTCGTTGTTCGTCAATTCCAGCCTCATCAAGAGTACAGAAAAATGCTGAAAGAGCTAGGTCGAGCAGGAATTAAAAATATAGTGATCGACGTGCCGACGAGGAGTGTGCAAACAGTTTTGAAACATGTAAGTGCTACTTGTTATTATTATTATTATTATTATTATACATTTCTTTGTTGATTTCGAGCTATCTTATTGAAATGCCAGAATTAAAATGCCTGCATACATAATGGATGAATATCGCAAAATGTATGATTTTCCTCATCTGAGATATTAAAAATATCTTTTGACAACAATTCAAAATTTCGAGATATAAATTTATTTCCGATTAGAGAATAAAGGATTTTCCTTGTAAAATAGCTAAATTTTGAAGAATTTAAATAATAAGTTAATTTTTATGTTATCATATGTCAATTCTTGGCATATGTAAGCTAGGAAGAGGCATACAGACAGGTTAATAAGAATTTTATTCTTTTTTTTTGTTTGTTTGCTTAACATTTTAATTTTGCTTAAAGGAACATGTTTTCAATATAGTAGTTCAAATTCCATGTAATTTTCAGTTTTATTTGTTAATTTATGCAATACTGAAAAATGACAGGATAAAAATGTACTCAGTTTTTGCAAAAACTTTAATCACATTATTTTGGAAGAAATATAAAAAAAAAATCTTGCTGGTAGCTGTTATTTTCTTACTTGTGACTTAAACTATGCTAAAAATACGAAAAAGTGCTCTGCATCACCGCATTTATACTTGATAAAGAACTAAAATGCAGGCCAGGAAAATGACATTCATTTGTTGAGACAATCGTATTTTAATTATGAAACATTATTTGTAAAATACAGAATTTGTTACATTGATCCTATACGTGTTTTATAAGGTATAGATATTAATAAAAAATTTTAAAACAATTAGAAAAAGATATTTATACAGCATGGCAGAAGGCCCTTTTCTTTGCACACATCACAGTGTGACATGCCAGGAAAATGACTATCTGAAATTCTATGTCTTTTAATTGCTTTATCTATTTTATGAGCTATGTAATGTCTCTTGAAAAAATGTCTAAGTTTTATTTTCATTAGAATGTATAAAAAAATTGCATTATATTTAATACAATAGGAATTTTATTAAACGGACTGCAATCTCCGTATTTTTTCATATTCAACCTAATACTATAGAGACTAGTGTTACCATTTGTTCGGCTTAAATTGTGCTCTAAATTACTAGGCACTAGTATTAGAAAGTCATTTTCTTCCTTCATCTAATGGCAGGATTATCTGTGATTTAAGATGGCGGAATAAACTGAAGAAATTAGTGATGCCCAGAGCCTTTTGATCCCCAGGCCTACAAAATGATTCGCCAACTGAACATCAGATTTTTTTTAGAGAAATTTTCCTTTTTGATTTTTCTTGCAAACTGGCAAGAAACTAACTTTTGAAGTTGATTCTAGCGCAAATACTGTAAGAATCATATCATGAAAATTTCAATGAAAAAATATTGATGTTCAGTTCGCGGACCATTTGGGAGCCCTGGAGCGCCGGACAACTAGCAATATTTGTGGGAACATACACATAGTATGATTGCTCAAATCAAATATTTTAATCCAAATAATGGAAATTAATATTGAAATATTGAATTAACTAATAGGATACAAAGAAAGGCAATAAATAAATAAAATAAAATAAAATAAATTATTAAAACACTGTAAAATTGAGAAATTCGTTAAGCCTTTCGAAAGAACTTAAGCGGAATGAAGGCGTACTATAGTCTGTCTCAAAATTTAAGCACTCTGCAAATCTCGTTTAAAATAATTGAAGAAGGAAATATTTTATGCTAATTTACAGTAAATACTAAACATTTAATCAAAATAAAATAAAATAAGCCATTTTGGGTAGTTAAAATAAATATATATTTATTTTTATTTTATTTTTCTTTTTTTCTTGAAGAAACGCTGTCTCAAAAGTTTAAGCACTTTATGCAAATTTTTTTAGAAACACGGGATTGGTATTGTATAATGACGTTGTATGACATCATATTGCACTTTTATACAAGTATAAAAGGTGGTGAAATTATTTCCTAATGTTTTAGACATGACAAAGGGTAAAGAATTCACAAAATGTGATATTTTGAAAGATTTTAAATTGAAATCTCAAAATAAAACTGTTTCTGAAATTGCAAAAGCTTTAAATTGATCAAAGCTATGTATATATCAAGTACTTTCTAGAAATGATAATTTTAAGCGGAAACCAAGATGCAGACGACCACGTATGACGACTGTTCAGACTGATCGGAAAATACGGAGATTGGTATTTAGGCAAAATATGTCCCCATACGGCAAATTAAAAATAATTTCAGAGTACAGATGTCCAAAAACACTGTAAATAGACGTATTAAAGCGTGTGATTACATCATGTAAAAGAAATTGGCTCGCAAACCGTCTCTTAAATTACATCACAAACAGGTAAGAATGAACTGGACTAAAAAACACATGACCTACGGGGACAAATGGCTTACGGTTTTATTCAGCGATGAGAAAAAGTGGAACTTAGATGGCCCTGATGGTTGGAAGGCGTATTGGCATGAGTTACGCAAGAACCGAAGGACATTTTTCAGCAGGCAGCAAGGCGGTAAATCCATTATGGTTTAGGGGGCATTTGAGACATTTGCCAGCCCTCTCTAGCTTTTCTAAAAAGAAGAGAAGAGTGAAAAAAGTTTCAAGAGACCCTAAACCACCATTTGCTTCCATTTGGTGACATTTTGGGGGGTTTTGAATGAACTTTTCTGCAAGACAATGCCTCAATTCACGTATCCCATTCTACAAAACTTTGGATTTTTCAAAAAAAAAATGATAAAGTACTTGACTAGTCAGCTTTAAGTCCAGACTTAAACCCGATTGAGAATGTCTGAAATACTTTAACCCGCCAAGTTTAGGCAATGGAAAGCAGTATGACTCTATTGAAGAACTCCAAGAGGCTATTGAGAAAGCATGGTATTCTTTGCCACCAGAAACCCCACAAAAACTAATAATTTCGACGAAAGCACGTTTATTTGAACTAATCCGAAAACATGGAAAAAAAAATTGTTGCTAAAAGTTCTGTAAAAATTATAAATGTGGTTGTTTTTGACATTGTGCATAAACTTTTGAGACAGTTCTTCTATAACTTTTTTTTAAATTGTATTTTTTAAAATTATGTAATTTATTTTTTTCTGTTTTTGATATCGTTTATTTAAATAATATTGTGAAATGTGTAAATAAAAAAATGTTATTAATTCTAACTTTTTATAATTCATTAAAAATCGATATTTTATGCTTGTGCTTAAACTTTTGAGACAGACTATATTAAATATTGGCAGGGACAAGGCATCTCGATCTTGCTTTCAAAGTGGTAGAGCGTCTTTGCGCCTGAACAAAGAAAAACTTTTTTCGAAAGCCTTAGCGCATTTCTTAATTTTGTAGTGTTATTAGTAAGTTTCTTTTCCTACATGTAAACTTTCATTTTAGAACTTAGTGATTCTCGCGTGGACAAATTTGATTGGAAGCTGGCGATATTAGCTTGATGACAATGGTAGATTAGAGATAGATTGATAGATTGTTTCAAACAAATAATGTTGAATCTATAACAAATTTTCCATGAATTACAAAATTGTCAAATGACTGATTTAATTTCAATTATTGTTATTAAGAATTATTAAAAAATTATTTGTGATAGTGTAAACTTTGAACATCGTATTTCAAAGTGAAAAAAAGTCCTGTTTTTGTTTAGATCGAAGTACAGAATTAAAAAAAATCTAATCCCTTAAAGAAAAAAAACAGTTTTTTTTAATACAAAAATTAAAAAAGAAAATGGCTCTGCTATTCAGTATTGTATTCCACAAGCATCAGTAGGCTACCTTGGAGGATCATATCTCATACAGGATTAAAAATAATACTTGTAAAATTCAATAAGGTTTGTTTATCAGTACAATATGATATGAAGTTTCCACGCATGAGAGGGTCGAGGAAATCTTTCTGTTATTTATAATTCTAAAATTAGTACTTAATTTATTTCTTTACGTTTCAGGCTCAACAAGTGGATATGATGTCCGAATACCACAATTACTTCATCACATCTCTAGTAAGCTTTTTTTAATTTTGTTTATCTCTCTCTTCGATAAGTGTAGTAATGATGGCACATGCAATGATTTTTCTTTATACAAGAATAGACCCCCCACCTCTCCAAAAGGAAAAGGTTACAAGCAGCTGTATTTTAAAAGAAATTATAGTGGAATGAATATTTTTCTCTGAAAGTCGAGATACATGGCTCTAATTGCTTTGCAGTGATTGTACGGTTAGATTGTGTAAATTAGCAGATGCCCTAGTGATTGAAATGGCAAGACGTTTAGGAGCGAAATCCCGCTGACAAGGTTATTTAAAGCCACCCAATATGCCACTTAATAAGCCACTCAATATGACAAGTCCTGTCATATTGAATCTTTAATTTCGTTGACTACTCAGTGTTCCGGTTTCTCCCACTTTCTCTTTCCTTCCTAAACAAATGTAATTAAAACAATATAAAAATAAAACTACATAGCTTTTTCAAAATAATTGTTAGAATTAATATTTTTAGGTATGTCTCATTACGCAAGAATAGAATATATTTGCATTACATACTTAAATTAGTAATCTTATATATATTCCCTCCTCTCCGCATCAATAAATGAAATGTGTTGTAAGTTCCTTTCTCTTGGATTCAGTTTGTTTATCTAAATTGGCAAACACCATTATAAGATATTTTTAATTAGAAAAAAGTAAAAAAATAGAACATCTAACTGAATGTCTGAATTAGTAATCGAATGTTATTTTCTATTTTAAGAAAATCTTTTAAAGCATTTACGATTTAAACAAACTTTAGCAATAAATTTCCCCTTAAAATATGGCACAAACCATAAAATTGACTATTACACAGTGTTGCCAGATGGGCTACTTTTTTTTAAATTCATTTCATGTTTGGCACCACTTTTTTGAAATGGTAAAATGTACCTTACTTAATTCCACATTATTTAAGATGAGAACAAAGAGAATTTAACCGTTTTAAAAAAGTGGTGCCAGTCAAGAAATTTGAATTTAAGAAAAGTAACCCATTGGCAACACTGCTATTTAATTAAGTTTAATTAAATGTTACCTTTTCTTATACTTGACTATTTATAATTAGAAAGATATAATGCTTTAACAGAAAGTTTCCAAATTACATAAATACACACATCCACACACAATCATAGATACATTAATTAATTTACTTAGTGTGAAATATTATTCAGAAAAATAATGCTTATAAAGGATACTTCGTCTGAATTTAAAATTAAATCAAGAATTTCATTTTTCTAGGATCTCCACACAGTGGACCTGGAGGACTTTCAGTATGGCGGGACCAACATCACGGGGTATAAGCTGGTAGACGAGGACAACCCAGCTTACGCCGACGTGTTAGAGTCGTGGAGGAACCCTGTATATAGAGCTACTGGAAGGGAACCTACCCTCACAGTAAGTATGACTGAAGTTATTTATATATTTTTACTCTAATAAAATATTAACCCTCTCAAAGGCGGTGGTCACACGGAGTGTTCGCCTTTTCTTAATGCAAAACTGGCAACTGACCTGAAAAATATTTTAATATAATTTTGCTTTTAAAGTTTTAGTGCAAAAGAACCGATTCTATTTTCAAAAATTGGGTTTTAAAATTATGGTGTCGCTTAATTATTTCATCGTTTTAAGAACAGAATTTTTCTATTCTTTTAAAGGTTAAAAAAATTGAGAAAAAGCGATAGAATAGTAACACTAATGTTAATAGTAATAAAATTACAATTATGCTGGAATGATAGAAACTTCCATTTAAGGTTAATCTGAAATTATTATTTTATGAAGTGAATTGACGTCATTGTAGTCAGAAAATTTATACAATACTTCAATTTTTACTTAAAATGATTTAGAAATGTCTCGCATTAAATAAATCTAGAAATACTTTTTGCATTTTCTGTAACGATCCGATTTTTTGTTATTATTATTATTAAAAGTTGCGACCAAATTGGTAACCCTGTGGGATTTGTGTATCTCGATCACGGGATCAAAAATTTAACGATTTTGACTATACTTCGTTTGGAAGAAAGGCTTGCTTATCTCGTTTGTTAACCCCTTAAAATCTAGTGGTACCACATGGAATTGAAAAAGTTTTAATTATTTTTTTACTACACCACATCAGTATTTTTAACGGAAATATTTTCTTTAAATGGTGTTCTAAACTCGGTGTTAGATTCAAACAAAATTTGCAATTAACAACAACAACAAAACTGATGGGAAATGCAAGCCTTGCACCTTAAGGAGGGAAATAATTCCGGCTATTACCCATCGGTGACGAGAGACAGGTATACGTACCACACTTGATGCTCAGAATCCTTGATTATTCTCACAGGTAAAATTATATTGTAAAATTTATATATTTAATAGGAGTATTTTCGAGATTCAATTACCCAAAATTTCTGTCTTAAAAAACTGGTGATAAAAAATAAATAATTTTCTATAAGACGCTCGTTTCGATGGGATTAATAGCTTAAGAATTGTTGAATACCACAGTCGTTAATGTAACCTTCACCTTATTCAATAACAGAGGTATTTTGATGATATAATTCAAAATTTTCATTTCTGAGAAAATATTTTCATATTTTAATTATTTTTTAAAAGAAACTGCGAAAGGTTTACTTACTTTTTATTCATGCTGAAACGATTTTTATTCTTGCTTTTGTTTTTTAGACTGAAGCTGCCTTACTTTATGATGCCACGCGTCTTTTCTCGCGCGCACTGACAGACCTGGACAGGGGTCAGAAAATTCACATCAAGTCATTGTCCTGCGATACTGAAGAACCATGGCCACACGGAATTTCTCTCATCAACTACATGAGAATGGTAAGGAAATACTCAAATTCAAATATCTTAAACGCAGCTGAGAACCTTTGTTTTCTTTCCAAGTGAAAAAATAAATGTTTTGACCAAAAAATTTATCTATTAAAATATGTTTTGCTTCTATGTGGTAATTATACAATTGCATTTATTAAATAAACGTTTCTTGTTCAAAATTTGTTTATCTGACTTAAAAAAAAGCCCAAAGCAGCTAGGTCTTAGATTAGTGTTTCTCAACTTGTGTCTCACGAGATGCAATTATGATACAGACGCAGGCTGCCACGGTCGACTACTTTTTAATTCTTCCTCGCAACGCTTTTTCCAAACAAAAAGCTTTTACACGTGCTTTGAAAAAAAATTACAAGAGGTAAAAATTACACGTGTGGTTTAATACTGTAACAAATTTATATATCCCATAAATTTAAATACCAGTATTTTATAAAAAATTCTTTGACTTTTTTTAATCATAGAAAAGTAAAACGAAAACACTTTTAAAACTAACTTTTACTGAAACAAATTATACTGTAAAATATATTTTTTTCATAGTGCTGTGAACAGAACGCAAAAATAGTCGCCTTTTGGCAAACTTGCAGATGTGATGTGGGAATGTTAAATTGTTTTTAAGATTTTAATAATTTTCAAAAAAATAAATTTCATTTAAATAAATTCAATGTTTTATCACTGGTCACATCTATAAACAAATTTTCAAGGATATTTAAAGTTGAATATCATTCGACTAAACAATCTCAATTAAAAAAAATAGGAGCGGAGTGGTAACACTGCACAAATTCGTTATTACTAGGTCCAATTTATTGAAATCTTCAGAGAAACTCAAACGGTGAGTCAATGTTACAGAAAATATATTCAAAATGCGAACTCTCTCCACAAACCTAAATAGAGATACGGGACTCGAATTTGACCATAGCAGACTGCAACAGGTCTATTTTGATGGACCGTATTTCATCCGTAAAATATATTTTTTTGAAGACATGCAGTATGGTTGGAGCCTGTTTCATAGACTGGACTCTTCAAATAAACCAACACCAGGGATGACCAACTGTGGCACGCTGGTCACCACTAAAATTTTGTATTAATCATTGCCTTATCTGATCCTCGAATCTCTGAAATTCAAGAAGTCGACTATTTCTTAAAAGAAATACTGCTATTCAACGTGCCATATCCTTCTCTACACAATAAAAACTTGCATAGATTCCGGTCAGGGTTATAGATGTTCATACAATGCTTTGTCTAAATAACCTTATTTAGTCAATTCGCGACGGGAACTTTAATTTTTAATGTTTTGTAACTAGTTTTTTAAAAACAGAAATTTGTGCCTTTTTAAATCCAGAAAATGCTCCGATTACCTAAGATAAATTTTACAGTAAAAATTTATTGGTGGAGATAAACGAGGATTCCTAATCCTTTTTGCAGCGTGTATACGCGTCGCTCGTCCCCAAGGGGTTAACCCTTTCCGGCACAGTGGTGCCACTTTTGGCACATCTAATTTTATAATTAATAATAATAAATAATAATATAAATTAATCCAAACTTATAAACGGCACCAATAATATTTTAATAAAATTTTGCTTTTACAATGAAAGCTTAGATTGAAGAGTTTATGATTTTTAAACAAGTTGGAAATTGCACGTGAAGCGTAGCAAATGAGGTGCGTTCGT
This sequence comes from Maratus speculifer, assembly GCA_964019185.1. Classification (NCBI taxonomy): domain Eukaryota; kingdom Metazoa; phylum Arthropoda; class Arachnida; order Araneae; family Salticidae; genus Maratus; species Maratus speculifer. Next base: position 62,068,871 of record OZ025300.1, read on the forward strand.
ACTATAACGAAGTTTTAAAATATTCAGATCTTGCTGGTATAGCTGAGCGTACTTTGGATACAGTATAGTGGTCGAAATCTTTGTGTTCCTGTAAATATGCAGGGAGTAATTTTTATTATACTTCATTAACGTATATCTTATTCATAAAATGTGAAGTAGTTTAATATAATTAAAACACGCCCCAAACAATGTTTCCCTGTATAACATTGTTTAGTGGAATACATTTGTGCGGCCCTGTAATTTAATAATAAATATTCTTTGCATCCCAGATTGTACACAATGTATTGTACATACTTCATAGATTCATGTCAATTCTATTATGTTCAAATGAGTGTAACACCATTAAAATGCATTTGAAGTTTTTTTTTGTCATTGATCGTAATGTAACGGAATATTTTTGATTGTCCCTGTAATTGATCTATGCATCCGATTTTCATAACATTTGAAATGACTCGACAAAATTATGTAATAATTATACGTTTTAAATTTTAAACGATTAAAATGCATTTGAAACTTTTTTTCCCCATTGATCGTAATGTAACGGAATACTTTTGATTGTCCCTGTAATTGATCTATGCATCCGATTTTCATAACATTTGAAATAACTCGACAAAATTATGTAGTAAATATACTTTTAAATTTCAAACGATTAAAATGCATTCGAAACTTTTTTCCCCATTGACTGTAATGTAACGGAATCCTTTTGATCGTCCCTGTAATTGATCTATCCATCCGATTTTCATAAAATTTGAAATGACTCGACAAAATTATGTAATAATTATATATTTTAAATTTCAAACGATTCGGTTGGGTAGTTTTTGCGATGTTATATGCGGACAGACTGACAGACGGACGGACTGAGCGACAACAATAGGTGCTACGTATTTATCTAATTACGAACGCACTTAAAAAGTCGTTTATAAATACCGGTATCAGTCAATAATTTCTCATTTTACGAACAGAATTTGCCTGTGTCGGAAAGTGTGAAAGTCATGATACGGTCTGAACATTATGAATTTGCCGGGAAAGCACATTAGGAACCCTAACAAGACACACAGGAAAGGATCATCCGATGAGGTCGTACCTCGTATTAAACATCGCACCCGAATACTAAGATTGAGTGCTGACACAAAAGATGGCGGGTGCCAAAGTTTTTTTAACTGTACAGTCCTTTAAATTTAGAGATACCAGTACTTTATAAAAAATTCTTTTACTTTGTTTAATCTTAGAAACCTAAAACAAAAAACTTTTAAAAAGCATTGGGTCTGAGTACAAATGCTAAGTAAATCCGCTTCAGCAGGCGCCGTTTTTGTTTTATGACTGTAATTCTTGCAGTGATTGCATACGACATCATCCCGCTTTCGAATCCAGATTTGTCACGAGTTGAATATTCGGAAATTTACAATCTCAATGTTTCCCGTTTGCAGAAAGAGCCATACTGTAGAAAGTTAAAGACTACTTCCAATCCCGTTCTACATATCAATTCGGGCACACTATAAAAAAAGGATGAGTTGAATGAATATTTAAGTTTATTCAAATTTTATTCATTTAAAAATTATTCAATAAAACTTGAAAATGCTTGCTTTGAGTTGCTCATTTTCACCCAAAATACAAAAACTTGTTTATAAAATTCTGAATTGCCAGTACGTCGAATTTTTAATTTGAGATTGCGTAGTTGGAATCACTTTTTTTAATTAAAAAAATGCCCTATTTAATACCATATTAACGCTATACACTCGAGAGATGATTCTCACTTACTACTAGCGTTGTTAGGTGTCCCTCATAAATCGGGACGCCGACTGCTTTGGACACCACTAATGTCTTACAGTTTATTTCGCCATCTTTTATCACAGATTATTTTCATTGCAGTTTTAAAGTTTATTCATCTGACAAGGAAGGTCTCCATACGGGCATACTCCGAAAAATCTAAAAAAAAAAAAAAAAAAAAAAAAAATACAAAATATTCTTCTTGCGAGGATATATACGTTTATAATTTTTTTTTTGGCGGAAACTCCATGCAGCGTCTGTAAAAAAATTATGAAATCATTAGACCTCAGATCCTCAGATCATTAGACCTCAGATTAGATCTCATTAAATAATGAGATCATTATTTGGCGATTTATCATCGGTTGGCGATAGAATGCAGTTTGAAAAAATACTTTTTTATGTCAAATACGCTTTAAGGACAAAAAAGTTTAAAGTTGAACTTGTTTGGGTAAATATAATTTAAATAACTTTAATTTTGCCAATTTTAGTTTGTTTTAAGTAAAATTTATTATATTGATATTTATATGTACAGTTATATTCAAATTTAACCATCAAAATTTGCGATTTAAAACGAAATTCATAATTTAAATTCATTAAAATTGTTTCAAGCTCAAAATCCAATTGAGCATTGTCAAGTCAATTTCGTTGCTATGGAAACATCTGGCTTTTAATTTTGAATACGCTTAAATGTATGAAAATAATTTTTTTAATATGAATTTTTTGTATATGAAAATATTTTTCTAGTGATAAATTGAAAACTATAGCAACAAACAATATATATATGAGTACAAGATATATATATATATATATATATATATATATATATATATATATATATATATATATATATATAATATATATTAAACTCTTTCGTTGTTTTTGTTAAAATTCATTAAATACTATTTACACACATTCTAAAAATCTAGCATTTTTAAGTTGCATTAAATCGTTTGCTTTTGGCGAAGAAAAATGCTACTCGCCAAATCGCGTGATTTTCGCGCCAAATATTCGAAAGTTTTTTATTTTTTTTATATAATTTCTATTGTGATTCCGCCACTAATTTTGACTGATCCTTTATTACATACATAAGTAGTTTAATTAGCATTTTTTTCAAAAGTTTCTGAGTATGCCCAGTATGGAGACCTTCCTTGTGAGGTTTTACCCGATTCAAGTAGGCAGAAACATCTGATTTGAAAAATCGGTAATAAAAAATTAAGAGATCTGTGAAAGACGCTCGTCCCAAAAGGGTTAAAATACTAGTATCCAAAGTATTAAGCGGGACATTTTACACGGGACACAAGTGGTTAGTGAAGATCACATATCAAGTGAAAAGGGTTAAATCGGAAACAAAGGGAATTTTACCATTTCAAGACTTCTACAGGCGACTACTTTTTATTTCTAACTGGCACCACTTTTTAAAAACAGAAATCTTTAACACATACTTTGACACTATTTGTAAGAAAAATATACTTCAAAATTTATATTAGTACTTCCAAAAAGTGGCGCCAATCGAAAAATCTGAATAAAAAAAAATCTACTTTTAATAGTGATTTTATTAAGCATCTCGCCCGGTAAGTGGAGACTATTTAAAAAAAAAAATCAGCTTGTTTTGTTCACCACTTTTTTGTGGTGTAAGTACTCAAATTATTTAATCGATGACAAAATTACGTGATCACTATTTTAAAAATCTGAAAAAAATTGAGAATAAAAGCTCTAAATTTATTGGTATGCCTATCAAAAGAAGGAAACTTTTTCAAATATCACAATATTCTCCCCCAACCACAGGATTGTTTCAGCAACTTTGTGCCTATGTTTTTTATGGTTTTTGACGATATGTTCTTTGAGAGTGCAGATATTGGTGATTTTGAAAATCTTTTCAGTATATTTGATTTATCAATAACGACATTGTATATTCTTTCTTTTTAAAGCTGTTAGTCAACCAGTTTTCGAATTCTCCACGTTAATTAAATCTATGGGCGAAGAATGCATTCGAATTTTTAAAATATCGCCCCAGAAAGCTAATATTATTTACTCCTTTTTTCTTTGCGCTCTTCTTAAAACATGTTTAATTATTCTGAATTTTGAAAATATTTCTAAAATCTAAATTAGTATTTTCTGTGTTAAAATCTGAAGTATAAAAAAGATTTTAATACTTCATGAATAATTATGGATAAATTTTATAAATGTTTTAACATCTTAGAAACAAGTAAGAAAAATCATGCGTTAAGCATAGATTATGAAGCACTTTCCAACACTTAATGAAATCTTTAACAAAACGTTGTTATTTAGGGAAATAATAGTGTATCGACAAATATACCCAAATATGTATTCCAGTACATTAGAACAGCCCTGTATTTCATATGTCAGTTCATATAATGGGAAAATTTAGCTTAGCAAGAAAATACCCAGTGGCTTGAAATTTCTTTTTCAGCAATTCATACTATTAGATGGAAACATACTTGAATACTTTTGTTCAGCCCTGTAGTTTACATTGTACCTTTATTACACGTCAGCATTAGGCTAAAATTTATTGTAAACTAAAACACTTTTAAAACAACTGAAATCACATTCTCATAAATCATCATTCATAGGCGTCCATGTACCGAATTCTTTGTGTGGCCCTGTATATCCCTTTATCTATATTCTGCAAACATTTCTCAGTAAATTGAATGCAGCTCAGCGTAAAAATGCATAGCTTATTTAAGAACCACGTTTAAATAATTTACGCTCATATTCAGTAACGTTGGTGAGTTCTTTTGGGTAGCCCTGTATATCAACTATAACATTTATACACACCATATAATGTGCATATATTTAGCGAAATATAAACGCGAATATCATAATTAAAATGCATTTCATCCCTCCATCAGCCATCATCGGACACATATACGGTACTTCGGAAAGAATATAGGTACTATTTGAAATCTTTTGTGTGGCCCTGTAAATGCTATGTACTTCATATTATGCAAGACAGTAGCGTATAATTTATATTAAGCTTCGGTGACATATATCAATTTTATTATACATGAAAAAGCTTAATATATTTAAAATATGTCACACACAATTCCCCCTTTTTCCATTATCTAATGGAATTCTTTTGTGTGGCCCTGTAAATGAATAATAGCTACATTTTCACCTTATATTTTATAGAATGCATATTTTAATATGTTTGACAGGGTATAACATTTTTAAAATTCCTTTGAAACGATTTTTCCCCATAGGCCGTAATGTAATAGGAAACTTTTGATTCGCCCTGTAGATAAACTAATCATGGTAGAAACTTCATTTTCGATAGGACTTGTGCTAGGGTAAACGTCAATAACGTCCTAAAGTTTCATGGCAATCCGAGTATATTAACGATTTTTCCCCATGGGCCGTAATGTAATGGAAAACTTTTGATTCGCCCTGTAGATAAACTAATCATGGCAGATACTTCATTTTCAGTAGGGTTCGTGTTAGGGTAAACCTCAATAACGTCCTAAAATTTCATGCCAATCCGAGTATATTAACGATTTTCCCCCATAGGCCGTAATGTAATGGGAAACTTTTGATTCGCCCTGTAGATAAATTAATCATGGTAGAATCTTCATTTTCAATAGGACTTGTGCTAGGATAAACGTCAATAACGTCCTAAAATTTCATGGCAATCCGAGTATATTAACGATTTTTCCCCATAGGCCGTAATATAATGGAAAACTTTTGATTCTCTCTGTAGATAAACTAATCATGGTAGATACTTCATTTTCAATAGGGTTCGTGCTAGGGTAAACCTCAATAACGTATAAAATTTTCATAGCAATCCGAGTATGTTTACGGGAGTTACAGCGCGGACAGACGGCCAGACGGCCATCCGGCCAAACGGACAGACGGCCAGACAAACCGAATGCATAAGCACTTTTCAACTTTGTTGGAAAGTGCTAAAAAATGTCGCTAATAGACAGTTAAATAATATGCTCGGGACGGATTTGACTCCACTGTACGTTCTATTGTTAAATATACGAATGCATCGCACTGCTATAGATTTTACTTCAGCGAGGGGTATCAGTAAATTGACTGACTAACAAATTTAATGCTCTTTTTGGAGTATACTGAATGTCATTTAAATAGTTGAAATATTTCACATTTAGCAAGTCGAAAAGAAAGAAATAAGTATGTTAAATGAAAATATATTTAAAGTAGTAAAAACTGCACATAATAACCATGATAGCGTACAGTTTCCCTTTTTTATGTACTTGAAAAATTAAGGTTAAAAAATGAAATAAAATATATTAAAATGGGCTCACACAACATCACGTAAGGAAATTTATTTTGAGTTTTAAATATTTCAGGCTAGGAAAAAAAAAAAGAAAGAATAAATTATTTCCAACAGAAAATACTCTAAATTCAGTGTTTTAATTAAAAGGAGAAAAAATTAAATTTGTTCATGAAAAATATTTTCTTTTTATTTCATTAGAGATTTCAAAAAGATTTTGTAAGAATCCTACGGGTCTTGAATAAAATATTTTCGAAAGGTTTAATATGTTATTTTGTAGAGGTAATAGTATTTCATTCTTTCTATTTCCGTACAAATAAATATTTTACAATGTGATAGCAGAGCTATATTATTATATCTGATATTTGATAACATTTTTTAAACACTTTCCAGCAAAGTTGAAAAGTGTTTATGATTTCGGTTTCTCTGTCCGTCTATCCGTGCTCTAACTCCCGTAAATATACTCGGATTACCCTAGCACGAACCCTATTCCAAATGAATTTTCTAACATGATTAATTTATTTATAGAGACAGTCAAAAAGTTTAGAGTTACATTACAGCCTATAGGGAAAAAATCGTTTCAAATGAATTATAAAGACAACCTGTCAAACATATTAAAATTTATAGGTATTTGCAACGTGAGCTAAAATATGCATTCTGTTAAATATGCGATGAAAAAAGTAAAAGGTATTATTCATTTAAAGGCCCACTCAAAAGGATTGCATTACATAATGGTAAAGAGGGGAATTGTGTCTGACATATTTTAATTATATTAAACAATTTCATGTATAATAAAATATAAATATATCGCTGAGACTTAATATAAGCTATACGATATAATCATGTATAATACAAAGTGAATAGCATTTACAGAAACACATAAAAGATTTCTAATAGTATAGTCTTTCCGAAGTACTATATATGTATCGATGATGGCAGATGGATGGATGAAATTTATTTTAATTATGATATGCGCTTTTAAGTTTACGGATGAAAATCTAGGATTAGTTTAATCTCTATTGGCATATTACAACGTAAGCGGTCTGCCAAGTCATGTCTTGGTGGAAAACACCTAAAAAACTCGATTTAGTGGTTGAGTCATAGATTTACCATTATGTTTTCCTGCTCCCAATCCTTCATGTTTTCATACTTTTGAGTGCAGGATCGCACAATAGTAAACCTAACAAACAACCGTTAAAATTGGATTTTTAGAAAATTTCCACCAAGAAACGACTTGGTAAACCGATTGTGTTTTAATATGCAAATCATGATTTAATTAATCCTTCATTTTCATCCATGAACTGAATGAAGTGGTCGCTATGCTGTCGCCTGGTCTAAACCAAAAATTCAGAGCATTGACAATATAACAGGCCTGCATCAGGTGACTATTTTTCTAATCTATATGCACCACTATTAAAATAATAATAATAAATATTGCAGTATATCTTTCGCCTTTACAAATGTTGTCAAAGTGTATGTCAAAGCTTAATGTAATGAGAAAGTGGTGCGAGGTTGGATTAGATGTTATCGAATCATATGTAAAAAAATTTTGGTTTGAAAATGTGATGTGAAACAGAATTAAAAAATAGTCGCCTGTTCCAGTCCTGTAAATATACCCACAAATTTTGGAGTTAGAACATTTTATGCAGTTGATTATTTCCGAAATTAATATTTTTTATTTGTAAACGTCTTTAAAATTTTAATTTCTGAAAATCTTTTAGAAATATTTACCTCAAGATTTGAAAATTTTTCAGATTTATGTGTTGCATCTTTCTAAGTCTGAAAAGTAAAAAAAAGGTTTTCTTTTTTTTAAATCCATTTAAACAGTAGTTTAATGTTATTTAAATGCACATTTACGGTTTCAGAGGTAGAAAAAAACAGCTTTAACTACAAGTCCGCAATTATCTTATGAAATAAACATTAATTAAGTTTGATAACTCACTGTGAAACTGTCAAGAACATAAATTTGTAATACATGGCTGCCAACTACTATGCCTATTTATGCCTAAATAAACATGTTAGAAACAGAAATTTTAGTAAATGATTCATAATATGTGCTGTAATGCATAACATTGAATATATTTGACATACATTTTACTAAAACATTTTTGTGGTTCCAAACATGTTTATATGATTTAAATAGGCGTAGAAGTTGGCAGCTCTGGTAATATTTTCCAAAATTAGCTATTTAACCCTTCCAGATGTACTGGTATAGTTATAAAACGACTTAATTTTAATTCTGAAAAGCCCTATTGCACCAGAATTTAAATTACAAATTTTCCATTTAATATGTAAGTGAATTTTGTATTCATGTATGAATTTAAGTATGTTTTTTCTTATTTGATAATAAATTTGATGGTAAATTCCGGTGTCGATCATTTATTTCAACATTTTAGCATTCAAAATGCTTTGCATCTGAAAGAGTTAAGTATAGAAAGACAATTCATGTTAAGATGAAGACCCCAGATCGTATTGAAAATCTAATTTCTTAAAATGTATGATGTGGAAAGGCAAGACTGGACGCAATGGTACGAAGAATATACAAGCATTAAGACCCGTTTTTTCCGAAACTAAAAACCGATTTTGATAAAATTTGGAATCCATATTTACTGAATTAAGCTCAATATTTACTGCAGACTGTTTTTTTGTAAGTCTAAACCTTTTTTTTTAAACAGTGGCAATTTCAGATTTTTTTAAAAAGTAACTTAAAAGTTTTTATCTTTCTACCACGTATGTTTTTATATTTATATTCTACCTGAAAAATAAATAAATAAATAAATTTACCGAATTCGCTCTATTACTTTAGGATTTAATCTCTTCAGACCTAAATATTAAATAACTCTACAAACATATATTTATTGTTTTTGCATAATCGAAGTGACACCATAGATGACAGAAAGAGTCATTTTTATGAAATCAGTACTTTAGGAAACTGGTAATGTAGGTTTACAAATATGGATATAAAAGTACTAATCCCCTTGAAAAATCAGTTTAACTATCAGCAATATAAATTTACGCAATAACAAAATTAAGGTCTTTAAACAAGTACATGATCAATAAACTCTCAAAATTTTTTCATTGTAAAGCATTTAAGTTAAGTATTCATGAATATTTCTTACTTTCTTGGCCAAAGTATCTTGAATGTATTTTCGAAACTTTGATGAAAATAATACTTATTTCCTGATGTAATATTCATCAGTGCTGACATTTATTGTTTTTGTTTTAAAGCAAAAAAAAATAACAAAAAATTATGCAGCTATATGGAAATAAAGTAAAAATGCAAAAAATTCGAACAGTTTAGTTTTTATGAGGAAAAAAATGTAGATACACATTTGTTTACCGCAGGTCTGAAGAGGTTTTAACCGAAAAGTACAATTTTTCGCAGGATAAAAAATCTTAGACGCTTCAAACTTTGTGTGAATTTCTTGCAGAGTTTCATCAAACACATGAATTAATGTATAATATATTTAGGGTTGAATATAAATTAAAAAAAAATTTGCTGCAAGATAAATTTACTCATAAAGCTCAAATATATGAGAAATAAATTTTTATTTTTTCAAATTTTATTGAAAATGTAATTTAATCATTATATAGTTTTTTACTGTTCAAATTAAATATTCTTATTCTTATTTACTTTGATTGATAAAAAGACATCAATAAATATAATCCCTACTAATTTCTTTTATCTCTTTCTTATTCACGAAAACGCTTGCATAAATGACGCTATTTGGACAAACTTATCTGAAATATTTTATATATCCAGTTTACGAATTCAAATAAATACGTTCAATATGGTATTTTTCTTGCAGTCGGGTTCCAAGCGCCTTTGTGAAAAACTTTAATCATCATCTATACGAACTAATATTTTGGAAAACTGTTTCATGAAATGTACTTCGAAATTCATTGAAGAATTTTGTTTTTCTTTTACACCGGAACATATTTAGAATAAAATTCCTATTAAAAAAAGTAATTAAAAAATAGGATTTACTGTTGTTCTTTCAGACACTTCATGTACGTAAGCTATCAAACAATATGGATGGCTTGCAACTAATTAAAGGATACATTCAATACCTTAGTTCTGTATAGAATTGATGTACGAGACGACCATGGCTGTTTTTCGTGTCATATTTCGGATGCAGAAATCAAAAATATTCGGAAGGGTAGGTTTCCGGATATCTCTGCGAATGCCAAAATCACGACCGCAAAACTTTCACAGACGACTGATTGGTTTTATATTTTTTTGCCACTGCTATTTTTAAAAAAACATTTTGTATCGTATTCTTCTTACAAATGGTGTCAACGCTAATGTAAAAGTTTTTTCCTTTTAAAAAGAGGTGGGAAGTATTTGAGAATGTTGATATGTTCTGCATTTTCTATTTCGCGAATAATGTAACTCGCGAATGTTAAGGGATTACTGTATTTCTAAGTATGTGGAAAAGGTAATAATTTGCTAGTAAGCGATTTTAATAGCAATGCAATGATGAAATTAAGAAGTGGGGGCAGGGAATTTCGATTTCTTCCAATTTGTTTTACTTATTTATTTATTTGTTTATTTATTTTTTACGATCATTTGTTAAAATCCCATGTTTTTCGAATTTTAGGATGATTCGGTGAAATATTGAAATCAAAGGGTAACATAATTAGTATTGAGAAGATTTTCCACTCATTGGTAAACGTATGTTTTTGCAACTAAAATCATTTGGAATTGAAATTTAAAATTGAATCGAATTTGTTTATATATAGGGAAGACTATGGAGGGTTGATTTATTTTTTACAAAATATTTTTTTTTAAGTATTGAAACTAGAATAAAATTTTATCTAAAATTTTATTCGTTATACGATCAGTTATCAAAAGAAAACTGCTACGTAAGTGTAATATATGAGAAACTTGAAAAAATACCGATTTTAATCATAGGCTCTACACATATGGAAAAGTTGACAATCTTTGTTTTTTATTGAAATATTTGTTAACAGAAAAAAAAAAATAATAACTTTAAGCTACATGCTGTAATATTATTAAAAATATTTTTGAAAATGTATTGCTTAAACAAACATGTTTAGACTGAATGGCAAGTTTCAGGAGAAAAATTCCGCATTAAACAGGATTTTGTCTGAGCAGGTAAAATTTTACAGAAGGAAAAACTACATTTTAGATTTAAGACAGTATTCTACCGGAGACAGATTCCGTTTACGTAGGATTTCATGTATTTTTATTGTCCAGATTTAGAAGCCACTAATCCACTATCCCGTTTTCTTTTATCTCCTTGTTCTTTTTGTGACACACGATTTGGTAAGACTAGTTGGCACATAGTTTGGCTTCATCTCACTTCATCTCGGTGAATTTTCTCTACATACTTTTAAAAAATTTTCGATCAATACTATGCTCTTTTGCAGCCAAATGAGCACTTTCAGGGACGTTGTTTACAGTCTGTAAACAGTTAATTTTAATGGCCATATGGCACTCTTGTGACCATAAATGGCACCAGTAATTTTTTAGGGCAATTCCGATCGCATAATACACCGTATATCGGCATGCATAAGCAGTGGCGGAAGATAACTCGTCGCATAAAAAAATTATTCGAAAAGAATTATGGCCGAAGGATACCCCGCACTTTGAAAATCGCATGATCGTCAATCATCTTTTATACTAACAATTTATAAAAGAAAATATTTTTCTGATTTAAAAAAAAAAAAAAAAAAAAAAAAAAAGTACGTTAAAGATGCCGACTGCCAGAATTTGCTGTCACATGTCCTGATTTCAATATACTGAATATGATTCAAAAGACAAAATGCACGTACCTAGTATTTTTTTAGGTGCGTTCGTAATTATGTAAATACGTAGCACCTATAGTTGTCGTTCAGTCCGTCCGTCTGTCCGTCTGTTCGTCTGTTTGTTCGTCTGTCTGTCCCTCTGTCTGTCCATACGCATATAAAAACGCAAAAACTACCCAACCAAATCGTTTGAAATTTAAAATATATAATTATTACATAATTTTGTCGAGTCATTTAAAATTTTATGAAAATCGGATGCATTGATCAATTACAGGGACAATCAAAAGTACTCCGTTACGTTACGGTCAATGGGGAAAAATGTTTCAAATGCATTTTAATCGTTTGAAATTTTAAATATATAATTATAACATAATTTTTGCTTGTCATTTCAAATTTTATGAAAATTGGATGCATAGATCAGTTACAGGGATAATCAAAAGTATTCCGTCAATGGGGAAAAATGTTTCAAATGCATTTTAAAGGTGTTACACTCATTTAAATATAATAAAAAAAATGAACCTATGAAGTATATATATATGTGTGTGCGTGTGTGTGTATTTAAATATACATTCTGTATAATCTGTGATGCAAAGAATATTTATTATTAAATTTCTGGGTCACACAAAAGTATTCCACTACATAATGCTATAAGATAAAACATTGTTTGGGGCGGCGTGTGTTAATTATATTAAACTATTTCACATTTTATGAATATGATATAAGTTGCTGAGGTGTAATAAAAGTTTCTTCCTGCATATTTACAGGAGCACAAACAAGATTTCGACCACTATATTATATCTGAAGTACTGTCTACTATAACAGCAAGATCTGAATATTTTTAAAACTTCATTAGTACGGACGCACCTCCTTTGCTACGCTTCACGTGCAATTTCCAACTTGTTTATTATTGTCATTAGTTCTTTTCATAATCATTACTTAATTTTGTTTTTCATCTTTGCCTGTATATTAACTTTATTTATTTGTTTGTGCCTTTCAGATCAACGTAAAAGGTCTCACCGGCGACATAAAATTTGATCATCATGGATTTCGATCTGACTTCAGACTTAAAGTTCTAGAACTCACCTACGAAGGATTGAAGGAAGTAAGAAAATTTATGAGGATATTTAATACATAGGGTGTATTTGAAAAGGGGGGGAGCAAAACCTTATGGTGTGGTAGAACGCAGCAAATTTCGCTATAGAAGGCATGGTCAGAATGCAATCGGTGAGAAGTTAAACATTAAGTTTCTACTGTCGCAGTTCAAGAATTATGAAATAGCCGTGGACGGTCATTTTGACCGCTATTATATGAACATATTTTAGTTCAAGCTAAAAATTTCATTATAAAATACGCTTAAAAGAAACAAAGAAGAAAAACTTTTAATAAAAATGTTAAACTATTTGAAATCAAAATTGCGGTGTGGGATATTTTTATATGACTGCTCTAAAATTTTCGGTTTTTCAGGTGTTAAGAGCTGTATCATACGGAGAAAGATACTAGCGAAAAAGTAACAGTCTGAGTCAGTTCTGCACTTGAAAAGGAGGCCATACAGACAATCCTGATACAAAATATTACTTACATATTAAGGTGTTTACATCTTGTTAATATTGAACCAATGAATCATATGTCACCAATAACAAATTTATATTTTGTTATTTTATTGATAAGGTGCTAATTGCTAAGTGGTGTTTTTTGGAGTACCGCTATTCTCAAAAAGTAATCTTTGTCTTATTTAATCACATAATTTTGTGATTAGATGAGCAAACTATTATTATTCGGAAATAATCGTACTCGTAAGTAAGAAGCGCTACGTCAATATGTAAAGCAAAAATTTCTGAAGTATTGGCATTTTATAGCAAGTAATTACAGAGTAAGGCCAATATTTAAATGCTCCGATTAAAAAAGGCAAAATTTACAGTATAATTTTACTGATGGCTATAAACACGGATTCTTAAGCCTATTTGCAACACGTATACGTGTCGCTCGTTCCCAAGGGGTTAAAGCTTTTTGACACCACAATTTAAAAAATAATAATTTTATACTATTTAAAGGCGCATATGTTTAGTCTAAAGGTTACGAGTAATTTATTAAAAAAATTGTGGTGAGAATCCGTTATTTTCAATTTATTGAACGGAAAAGAAAGTGCCAATTAAGGAGTTAAGCAATATGGGAAATATTTGTTACGGATGAAATATTGACAATACTAACAGTACTAAACCCAATTATAGTCAATTTATTTTTGTTGTTTCAAAATAAATTAATGACATGATATTTTAAAAATTATTATTACACGCTGTTCAAAAATAAATAAAAATATCCTAGATTTATTTAAATAAAAAAATTAATCTAATAAAAGAATCTTTTGACTCATTGTTTAAAAAATTATCCTATAAGATATTTTTGGGCAAATATTGCAAATTTTCCAACACATTTCTGCTAACAAATTTATTCTGCGTAAACAGAAATTTACATATAAATGAACTTCATAAGGAACTTTATACATGTTCCTTATTATCTATCTTATTTACATATAAATCGAAAATTAGAATAAGAAATTGCGTTGTAACAATGTATTTTTATTAGTTTTATATTACTAAAAAAGAAAAATTAATAATAAGATTTGAATAAAATTAATTTTGGAGATGGAATATATTAACATTATGTATCGTTTTTCTTATATAATCTCTATTCTTATGGGTATTTTTTATTTTATTACTTCAAAAATGGTTAGCAAAGATACGTCACGGAAAGAGAATACATACAGTAGAACCCCGTTTATCAGGACCCTGGATATCCGAAAATCAACTTAACTGAAATACCTCAAAATTCTTCAAAATCCTTTTTAAATGTGAAAAAAAACATTATTTTTACCAATGTCAAATGACACCTTTCAACATATTTTGATTTATGATTACTATTTTATTTGTAAATTTTATCTTAAAATAATTCTGAATCATTTTTAATACACTGAAAAGATGTTTTAATACATATTAGATTTAAAAATTGGAAGCAAAATAAGTAAAAATCAAAACTTTGAAACACTGTATTGGATACTGGACACTGCCAGAAATAGTGTTAAAACAGGATGTTCTTTACCAAATAAATAAACAGATTTTATTTAAGTTTGCAATGTGCAATTATTTTTTGTTAATGGCGCTAGTATTTTTTCATCCATTACTTATAAAATTTATTATTTGTATTTGCTTTTCGCGGTTCTGTGTTGCGTGCATACCTCTTTCCTCGGCGTAGAAAAACATCTCTTTGCATGTTTAAAAAAGCACTCTTATTATAGGATCCTTAGTTTAAAATACGAACTCCTACTATGTCACTATAGGTGCTGATCTTCGATTTTTTACCAATGTTATCATTTTGTTGCTGGGGCGATTTTTAATTTTGGTTTACCATTCAAGGTGCTTTGAAAACGATACCACAACAATTTTATTACAACGATGTTCTAAATTATAATAACAGCTTTTCATCAAATATGTTTTCACCAAAAGTCTCCCGATTATCCGAAAATTCCAATGGAACTTCGATTAACCGAAAATTCCTAAGGAACCCCGGTTAACCGAAAATTCCTAAGGAACCCCGGTTAACCCTTTCCGGCGCGGACAAATTCTGTTAGTAAAAGGAGAAATTATCAACTAACACCGGAATTTGCAAATGACTTTTTAAAAAATTAAGAACTCATTAATTTTAGCTTTTATTGTAAAAGCAAGATTTTATTAAAATATTTTTGGTGCCACTTGCAAGTTTGAAATTAATATTAGGTGTGCCCAGATCGGACACACTGCGCCTGAAAGGGTTAACCGAAAATGCTTTGGTACCATCTTTTTCGGATAACCGGGGTTTTACTGTATTAATGTTACTTATGTGGTAGTACTAGTATAATACGAAAAATTAACACGTAAGAAATTAATGAAAAGTCTAAAATTGTAAGTAAATAGAAAAGTAAAAATAACATCATATAAATTGTATATGATGTGATGTATGCAAACAACAAGATGAGAAACATAAACAGTCAAATAAAAATTACTATTCTGTTGTTTCAAAACTTCATTAAAGATGTCCTTTTTCGAATTTCCCGAATAAAAATAAAAAATTAAATAAAACGAGAGAGAAATATTAGTAGAAATAGAACATATATTGGGGTACACGACATTTCGGTCCCGCCACTTCGGTCCCGCCATTTCGGTCCCGAGACAATTCGGTCCGTGGCCATTTCGGTCCCAAGACATTTCGGTCCCGAGACAATTCGGTCCCAAGACATTTCGGTCCCGAGACATTTCGGTCCCGAGACAATTCGGTCCGTGGCCATTTCGGTTCCTAGCAACTTTGGTCCTCTGCCATTTCGGTCCTTAGTCATTTCACTCCCTTGTTATTTCTTTGCTCGCAATCTTATAAGTCGGATTCTAATTGCTGTGGGCCTGGCAAATGGTATAAGTTCAACATTATTCGGGCCTTTTTTAAAATTTTTTAATTCTTCCTCTCCCCCCCAAATTTTATAAAAAATTGAATATAAGAGTCCGATAAATTTAAACTTTTATAACTCGTGACGATGAAATCACAGCGAGCTGAAAATTATGTTTGGTTAAACAATGTGATATAAATTTAGGGGATATTGTCTTTCGCTTTTAGTAGTATTATTTTTAATCAGAATAAATATTTTAAATTTTATTATTAGTTATTAGTATCATTATTTTATATAAACTTCTATAAACTATATAAACAAAAAAGTGTTTTATATAAAATGCCATAAATATTTTTTTGGCTGTTAACGTACATTTTTTTAGAACCTTTAAATTAGCATTAATTAAATAATAAATAAACTGTGCTTATTTTCCCCTTCCAATTAATTTGATAATAAATGTATTTAATACTTCAATTGCACAGTTATAAGTTATAATATATACATATTTCCTCAAATCACCCATCTACTCCTTCTCCTTTGATAATTCAGAAATGAGATATATTTATTAAAGAACATTCTTTTATTTTTCTTATTATTTTTATAATACTTAGTTGAATCATATAAATTTGTTTTCATAAGTTACTTTCCATTATTATCATTGCGAAAACAATAGTGATTTCGTAACTGGGCATGCTATGAAAAAAATTTGTTTTTATAAATTTGCCTCCACCACAAAAAAAAAAAAAAAAAAAAAAAAAAAAGTATTTATTGACTGCATTTTTTCTTTTCACGCCATGAAGACAACTTTTGTGAGTTAATTTTATTGAAACTGGGCGTATTTCATTTTAATAAGATGCTTATTTTTTATTTTTATTTACATAAAATTTATATAATAATATTTTGAACTATAATAATATGAGTATTATATATAAAATATAATATATAATTTAATAAAATATATTAAAATGTAATGTAATAATATTTTAAATAATTTTATTTTCAATTTTTAAGTGACAAAACTAAGTTTTTATTTATTTATTTATTTATTTATTTATTTATTTATTAGTATTACCTTTTCGCTCTTACTTTCCCAGAAAAAATAATAATAATTCTTATTTTAGTTTTAATTTTAATTATACTAATTGTTTTAAATTTCTGTAGTTTTAAATATACAATAAATAAACAAA
The DNA here is from genome assembly GCA_964019185.1 of Maratus speculifer. Classification (NCBI taxonomy): domain Eukaryota; kingdom Metazoa; phylum Arthropoda; class Arachnida; order Araneae; family Salticidae; genus Maratus; species Maratus speculifer. Next base: position 62,086,260 of record OZ025300.1, read on the forward strand.
TAAAAGATAAATTTCAGTTTAGAACTACTAGGAAATATAATGATGTATTGAATATAAAATGGATTATGTATTGAGTTTATTTTAAAATAAAATTCATTATGTAAATTAATCATGTTATTCATAATAAATATATTTAATAGAATATTAATTTGATTTTTATATTAAAATGACTAACTGTTTTGAGAATTAGGATTACCAGTTATCATTAGGCTTACCAATTATGATTAGGTTTACCATACAAAATTTGTGTGAATTATAACATTTTGGATAAGAGTTATACGTGTGTGCGGTTTTCGGGCTCTTATAATCGCTTTATACTAAAATTTTGTGGCCTTCAGTTTAAAAACTCTGCAATGTTCCCTATAAAATTATATCTTATTTAACAAAATTTCAGTTTGCAGGAGAAGGGACCGAAATGTCTTGGGAACGAAATGGCTGGGGACCGAAATGTCTTGGGACCGAAATGTCTCGGCACCGAAATGGCTGGGGACCGAAATGTCTTGGGACCGAAATGTCTCGGGACCGGAATGTCTCGGAACCGAAACGGCGGGACCGAAATGGCAGGACCGAAATGGCGGGACCGAAACGTCCTGCTTCCCATATATTGTACTGCTGCTTGTTCACAATTCTTTTTATTGTTTTAATTCTATTTCAGGGGTAACTAACTGTGGCATGCCGGATACCACTAGCTTCTTAAATCGCAGAGATTCAAAGCTCAGATAAGGCAATGATTACTATAAAATTTTAGTGGTGTTCAGAGTGCCACGTTTTGCTATCCCTGTTCTATTTATACAAGAAAAATCCTTATTTATCAAGCTTTGAAACAATTGTATGCTAAAGTTTTTGTGGTTGTATATACTTTTCTTATCAAATATTTTTTTTTCAATCATCTATAAATCTTTTGAGTTTTTTATGTATCTTAACAATTTTTATCCGTTTTGAAGGAGGTTAATTCAACTTCTAAAGCCCGACAGGGGTATATTATAGACCGGGAGGCGGCAGCATCACTGAGCCTCATCCAGCTCACGGTTAAAAATTATAATTAGTTAAATCTCGATTTGCATAAGAAAACACAGTCAGTCTGCCAAACCCTATCTTGGTGATAAACAAATAAAAACCTTATTTTAGCTGTTGACTTACGTGTTCACCAGTATGTTTTTGTGCTCTCAAATCTTCATGTTTTTATACTTTTGGGTGCAGGAAAACATGATGGTAAGCTTACGAGTCAACTGTTAAAATGTGAAATTTAGGTGTTTTCCTCCAAGATAGGACTTGGCAGACCGATTTTATTTTTATATGCGGATCCAAATTTAACTAATCCTAGACTTTTATCCGTGAACTCGATGAGGGGATTGTCTGTGCTGCCGCCTTCCGTCTATTAGTAAGAAAAACATAGTAGATTTACATTAAATAGATTATTTTTCTGATACATTAGTAGACAAAATAATAAAAAACGTAGTCATTTGTTTAGCCGCAGAGAGATTCCTTAACTCTACACTAAACGACTTTTTCTTTTGAAAATGTGTTTTATACTTATATTTAGTTTTGATATCAGAAATTTTATAGAAATTTTATAAAATATTTTTTTCATCTTATTTATTACCAGACACATTAAAAAGTAAAAAGAAAATAAATTTAATTACATTGCGGAACTAAAATTATTTATTAAATGTTTAATTACTGTAGTTAAATTTTAATTGGTTCATATATGCTTTACTGTGTAATATTGCGTAAAGACAGTGACACTCATTTAAATTTTAGTATAAGCTAAAATTAGGCAGAAAACAGATTTTCGTGTGAGCAAAGAAATTTTTATCTTATTGAAGCAACAGATTACAGTAACATGTTGGCAGCAGATGTTTTTGAAGCCATGTATTGAAGCCATATTCAGGGCTGCAAAAATCTATGCGCCTGCAGGCGGTTTCTCACTACTAAATTTATTTCGTTTTTTTATTCGTCTAATAATTCGTACAGAATTATTTCTACTATGTTATTAAATATTCAACATAGAAAACTTTTTAATTTTAGTGGTGAGAGACTACCCGCTGATGCCTATATTTTTGCACTACTGTACGTGCATATTATAACCTACTATTATTATATACTATTTTTTTTAGCTGGTTTTTGTCAATTCACTGTTAAAAACGGGGTGAAAAAGGTCCATCAGCTGAAAAAGGAGCTGCTTGAAAGTGAAATGAAATCGAAATCCTATAGAGCGTAGATGCCAACACTTCCATTTTTTTTCCCTGAAAATTTTTTATAGAAGTTGTTGCCTTACGGAAGTACAGAGATTTAAAATGGTAAAATTTACTATAAAATTTTTATGGTACAGAAAAAAAGAGGAAGATGTTGACAGTTATATGCAATAAACCAAACTTGTGATGTTCAACTCTTGTGATAAACAGTGTTGCCAGTGGGCTACATTTAAAAAATTCAGATTTCATGATTGCTGTCTCAATCAAGTAGTGCCAATCAAGAAATTTAAACTAAAAAAAATAGCCCATTGGCAAAACTGGTGATGAATTTAAATATTGAAAAAAAAAGAAACATGTAGAAATATTATGGACAATTGTATCGGGCATTAAAAACAATTGCTAAATCTTTAAATGTACATTTTGCAATGCATACACAATTTTATATTTTTAATTACCGTAATTTCCTATAGATAAGCCACCGATCAAACAATTCTGCTTCGACACAATATTCATAAGTAATTTAAGATAAATACGTACCGCAAAACAAAATGTTACATTTTATTTATGAAAACTCCGTAAGGGTCGAAACAGAATTGTTTGAGCTGTGGATTATTTTTGGGAAATTATGGTATGTGTTCAACTTATGGGAGCGCATGTAATGCACTCAAGGACGTATGCACTGCTGCCGTGAGATATGACTACTAATGTGCTTCTCCTTTTTGTGCAGGCTGGAGAATGGAACGTTTACACGGGCCTGAATTTGACCACTAACTATTCCAGAGTGACCGAAGAAATTATGCAGACACTTAAGAACAAAACATTGATAGCTACAACTATTCTTGTAAGCATTTTTCTTTAATATAAGCTTTTAAATGTTCATTTCAAATTCGTTTATTACTGTAGTCCAAAATGAGCATCATATACAAAGATGCAAGCGACATTAGAAAATATTAGGTCAACCGGATAATTTTATCTTATAATATTATTTGATGCCTACTTTTTAAAAATTCACATTTATTCATTTCTCACCACTTTTATGATATGGTAAAGTTTCGATATTTTTCATGTTTCACATTAATATGAAAACAGCTGGAATTTTTATATTTCAAAAAATTGGTGCCAATGAAGAAATCTAAATTTTAAAAAAAGTAGGCATGAAATGGCATTAAACAACCAGTAATTTTTCAATGTAACTTAGATCTCATAATATACGCAGAGGGGGAAAGGAAAAGCTCTCGATTATTTTTAAATAAATTTATAAATTTAGATATAAATTAATTATTTAAAACTAGCAGTTACCCGTGACTTCGTTCACATAACATTTAAAGAAGAAATAATTGATCAATCAAGCAAAAAATTTCGATGATGAAAAGCATATGTAATTAACTTTTTATCGCGAATTTATGGTAAAAAAACTTCTGATAATCCCTAGTTGCTAATTTGTTTGCTGGTCAAAATTTTCCTTTCAGCGATTAATACTAATAGATAGAAATATTCTTGAATTCTTTTGTTCAGCCCTGTAGTTTTCCAAGTGCCTTTAATACACGAAAGTATCTTTCTAAAATTTATTTCAAACAAAAATATTTCTTATTACTACCTAAATTACATTTTCAGAAATTATCATCCGAAGACAACCTTGTATCCAGTTCTTTGCGGGACCCTGTTTATCATTTTATATATATACTACAAACATTTCTTAGTTTACTAAATGCAATCCAAAATAAAAATGCATATTTTATTTAAAAACCACCTTTAAGTATATTACGCTCATATTCAGTAACCTTTCCGAGATCTTTTGTGTAACCCTGTATATCTAAATTTAACTATTTATACTATTACCACTTATACTCTCCATTTAATATGCATACATTTAGAGAAACTTAAAAGCACATATCATAATTCAAAATGCATTTCATCCATGCAACAGTCATCATCCATGATATACAGTACTTCGGATAGAATATATAATATTTGAAATCTTTTGTGTGTCCCTGTAAATGCTATGCACTTCGTATTATGCATGAAATAACTTACATTAAGCCTCAGCAACATATATCAATTTGATTATACATGAAATCGTTTACCATAATTAAAATATGTCGGAAACAGTTCCTCCCTTTATTCCTATGCAATGGAATTCTTCTGTCTAACCCTGTAAATGAATAGTAAGTGCCCTTTTCACTACATACTTTACAAAATGCATATTTTAGTGCACATTGTAAATGCATATAAATTTGAATATGTTCTACAGGCTGTAACATCGTTAAATTTAATTAAAACGATTTTTCCCCATAATGCCGTAATATAAGGAAATGTTTTGACTATCCCTGTAAATAAACTAATCATGGTAGAAACTTCATTTTCAATAGGTATTCGTGCTAGGTAAACGTTAATAATGTCCAAAAATTTCATGGAAATCGGAGTATATTTACGAAAGTTGGAAAGCGACCAGACAGACAGACAAACCGAAAGCATAATAACTTTTCAACTTTGTTCGAAAGTGTTAAAAAATCGAGCCAAAAATATATTAATCAGTGATTTTATTTTCCACCTTTTCCCCACAAAAAATTTCTTTCATTGATAATTATGAGTTTTGAATAAAAATATTCATTTGTATGTAACTTATAACTTATTAATTAGTATAAGTAAAAAATATTTCTGATTCATTTTAAATATGACGTCATTATTTATCTCGCTCCATTAGCTACTGATATTCATACCCCTTGTATTTTTAACGACTGCTATAAAGTACCTGTTTTACTTCAACTATGACGTCACATTTTCATGAGTGAAACATTTTATTAAAAATATAATTCTTTTTCATTCTTTTAATTTATGTCACCATATTTTACACAAAAATTCCCATTAACTAAACAAATATCCTTGTTAAATGTATTATAAAAAATACACCTTTTATTTTTATTTCAAACATGACGTCATATTTATTTTCCTTTAAATTATTTTATTATAGTTTTTCGCGTGGAAGTTTTCTATTAAAAATTCATTGCCGCTGAAAAATTATTATTCCAATTTTTTATTTTCTTGGCAACAGGAAAGGAAAATGGTTAAATTTTATCTGAAAAATGCCTATTGATTTTGTATGAAAAATAATTAAATTTTGATTTATTAAGGAAAATATTTGAATAAAATAAATAAAAATTACCCTATTATTTAATCCGGACTTCTAACTTTACGTCTGCAAAATTTCAAAGCAATCGGTTCAGTAGTTACGGCGTGAAAGCGGAACAAACAAACAAACAAACAAACAAACAAACTCACTTTCCGATTTATAATATTAGTAAGGATTTTTATAACAGAAATGCCTTTCTCCTGAAAGATTAACTTTTCATTAACAATTTTTAAACGGTTACTTTAATTTTTCTAGTTCTTCCTAATCTTTTCTACTGTTTCTATTTATCGCTAGAAGTACCAATTATATTAAATTAGAAGTAAACTGGTTTCGGGAGCATATAGCTTACCTTCGTCAGTGCTGAGGGAGGTAGAAATTTGTTCATATATATAAGAGAGATGGGGGATTCAAGGTGAAGGTTTAATAACCAATAGTGCTATTGGTTATTAAACTTTCACCTTTTTAAACTGCTGGTTATTAAACCTTCGCTTTTTTAAAACTATTGGTTATTAAACCCTCACCTAGAATCCCCCATCTCTCCTATATATATGAGCAAATTTATTTCTCTCTCAGCAGTGACGACAGTAAGCTATATGCTACCGAAACCAGTTTGCTTCTAATTTAATATAATTGGTGCTTTTAACGTTGTTCACTTTTGTATTCCCATTATATTGCACCAAGTTCCATCTCAATGATTAGATACTCTATATGTTCTATTAATTACAAACAGAATAATCCGTACACGATGCTGAAAGAGAATCACCAAGACCTGGAAGGTAACGACAGGTTCGAAGGCTACTGCATTGATTTGCTGAAAGAAATATCCAAAATCCTCGGATTCAAATTTCAGATCAAGCTAGTGGATGACAAGAAGTACGGAGAAAAAAACGATCAAGGCGAGTGGAACGGAATGATCAAGGAGCTCATGACTGGGGTGAGTGAAGTTTGCGTATCATAAAACTACTTAACCCCTTCATGACGGGAGCCTTTTACAAAATTCTTAATGGTTCGTCAACGTTTTTTGAAAACAGAAATTTGTACCTTATTAAATCGAGAAATTCTCCGATTAAATTAGGCAAATTTTACAGTACAATTTTACTGGCGGGGATAAACAAGCATTCTTAAGCCTTTTTACGGCACGTGTACGTGTCGCTCGTTCCCAAGGAATTAATTTTTCTATGAAAAGGTAGTATGTGAAAACAATTCTAATAATTTTTGGATAAACTTTTAATTCTTTCGCAACGAGCGTCGTCTATACTGACACATAAGAACAGCAGAATCCTTGATTATTTCCACCAATTATATTTATTTGTAAACTTTGCCTTATATAATGTACGCACTTCGGCGAATCAATTGCACAAAAATTCCTGTTTTGGAAAAAAAATAGTAAACGATATAAACGGTAATAAACGATCATCAATTTGAGCTCTGGTGGGTGAATTCCTTCAAAATTTAAAATGTCACATTGACACCAACCAATATTTTACAGAAAAGAAATTTTGTTTACGATATATATGAAAAAATGCATTAACAAAACATTTTCCAAATAATTTTGGTTGAATATTACGTTGCTGTTGTCACATTTCGGATTTAAAATTAGATGGTAGAAAATTCAACCCTCAAAGCTCAAAAGTTAAAAACTACGTAAAGAACGATCGTCTCGAAGGATTAACACTAGAACTCCCAAAAGCAGTCAATTGGACTCCGACCATATTATTAAATGCCAGAGCTACAACCAGAATCATTTTCTTTACCTCCTCAGTCCTGATGTCGCCTGGAGGCGACATTAAAAAACACACTTTAAATTAATTTAAATGCTTCTAGAATTGTTAAAATTACATTTAAATTTTTTAAATAAGTGTGTTCATAGTAGAAGCGTCGATTTATAGACTGATGCATTTTTGAAGATGTTTTATAATAACTTTAAACTGTTTTTTGTAGTGCCACCCAAAATTTGTTTCACGACTTAGAAGGTTAAAATTAGTTAAATTTAAACCAGACAAATTTACACTAAAAAATAGTTAAATAATTTAAAATAAAAATTCTGAGATAAAATATTTTTATGAAACATGCCTAAAATTTTCGGGTGTTCTAGTGTTAAGATCTGAAGAGAGAATTTTTCTTCGTGTGAATAAAAATTTTTTGTTTAGAACCAAATTCCTTTGATATTAACCTTCCTACCAAGAATGTGTCTAATCGACATCTATTTATAATTTATTTCATACGATTCGAACCGAATATATATATTTTTAAATAAGTTAGGTAAAATTCACAGATCAGATATTTCAGTGAGCTAATACCACGTTGAGAACTGAACAGTAAAACAGCTTTGAAGTGTTCCCTTGTTAAGAACAACTTCACAACCAGTGTATAGAAGTGAGATATTTTATGTTGTTGGGAAATAACAATAATAATAATAATTAAAAAACTCGCTTTATTGCAGTTTTATTAAGTACATATTTATGTGTATGCTAAATGATAACGCTGCTTGAATTGATTTCTTTTTTTACAGCGAGCTGATGTGGCAATCGGTGATCTCACGATCACGTTCGAGCGTGAGCAAGCTGTTGACTTCACGATGCCCTTCATGAACCTTGGCATCAGTATCCTCTTCAGAAAACCCACCAAGAAGGTAAAAAGAAACAATAACATCAATGACACGAGCTTCTGTTAATCCTGCTGATTTTCTGTTTTAATTCAAGGCATCTTAATAAGTTCAACATTTGTTCAAAAATGACGAAAATTAATCTATCAGTGGCATAACTAGGGTGGGTTCCCGAAACCAGAAATATTGTAATGTTTTATTGTCCTTGACTCATAGAATAAACTTTTCTGGTTAGGTAAAGCAAACAGAATTTTTTTTAACCGACTTCAAAGAGGAGGTTATGATTTCGACCTGTATGTATTTGTTGTTCACGCATAACTTTTGCAAATATGAACCGATTTTGATAATTCTTTTTTTGTTTGAAAGCATATGAGGCCCATGTGGTCCAATTCGAATTTCATAAAAATCTGATTATTAGAACTTAAAAAAAACTTTAAATTTCAAATTCATTTTGAAGCAATCGACCAATTAGAAGCGTTCCTTTTGCATGCTTTCATGTTACACTTACATAGACACACGATCTTTTCACTGTTAAAAGTTTGAAGTTTTTGCTGCATCGTCACTCCACCGCTTTTATGGAATATCTCTATTTTGACCAATGAGAATTCACCATAATACAATGAAGTAATCATTTTCTATAAAAGCGATGGATAGACGATAAAGTAAAAGTTTCAAATTTTTAACAGTGTTCAAAGTGCAAAATCCTAACTGGACGAGGGCCAGGATTCACATAAATTTTGCGCTGTTTGCGAAACGAGATTTATTAACAAGAAAATTTATTTAAAACATTGAAAAATTTGCTAAAATTCAGGCTTCTGATTCGTTAATCTGGTTTCGCTAACAGCGCAAATTCTACCTGGATTCCGGACAAGTTCTCTTATGCAAGAAACCGGAAATATAGCATCTAGGGGATATAATGTGGAAATCGGCTATCTCAGGGCGTGTTCAGAGCAACTTACAAAAGTAACCAATGTTACCGACCGATTGTAGGGCAGTACGAAAGCAAATTGTGGCATCAATGAAAACTATTCTGTTGAATTGTAGCTGACGTCACACTTCGCTTTGATTTTCATTTCGTACTTGTATACAATCGGTAAGTGGTCGGTAAGTAACCGGTAAGTTGTGCTGAACACGCCCTCTGTAACACTTAAAAAAAGCGCTAAAATGTTCTATTCTTTAAATGTGCTACAATGCTAATGAAATTTAAAGATAGAAGCGACATCTGCAAGACATTTTCTAAAAATTCAAGAATTGTTGCTAGTTTAGATAATGTATCACGAAAATGCCGCAGATGTCGCTGTGATCGACACTTTGGAATTCAGTAGTATCGTTGCACATTTAAAGGATACAAATTTTTAGCACTGCTTGCATTGTAAAAAATTGAATCCTTTTGCTGCATCGTCACTCCATCGCTTTTATAGGAAACGATTACTTCGCTTTATTATGGAGCATTCTCATTGGTCAAAACAAAGAAATTCTATAAAAGCGATGGAGTAACTATGCAGCAAAAGGGTAAAATTTTTTACAGTGTCGATAGCAGATTTTCACTACATGTATTCCAGACGCGTAATTTTTTTCCAACCACCTTCGTCGTTCCAAGCCCAAGCTCGCATTCTGATTGGTTGTTGCTCTCGGCACTGTTTTCATGTAACTTGGCGATAATCATACTTGGCGTAGCGATAGATGCTTCCGTCGAGGAGTTTGATTTCCTTCCGAACCGAGTACAAAGTAACTTTTCTCTTGCAGCATTGGATTGGATGGAACGTGTCTTACTGAAAGCTGTACTCTTTAAAAGTTTTTAAACACAAATTTTTACTTTGTACTCGGCTCCGAAGGAAATCAAACTCGACGGAAGCATCTATCGCTACGCCAAGTATGATCATTGCCAAGTTATGTGAAAACAGTGCCGAGAGCAACAACCAATCAGAGTATGAGCTTGGGCTTGGAACGACGAAGGTGGTTGTAAAAAAAAATTACGCATTCCAGACTCTCTCCTTCGAACAATGAAAAGTTCTCAAAAATGAAGGCTTAAATTGGTCAATCTTGTTTTGCTTAACAGCGAAAATCCTTCTCGATCCTAACCACTGTTGCAGAGATGCTAGTTTTTTTTTTTTCAAAGTACGAAATCTTAGCAGGAACAATTCTCGTATACACCAAAGTGAAAGATCCACATCGATCCAGACATGAGAATTCGATATCGAAAAGCTGAAAATTCATCTCTAAAGAGCCTTACACGTTAAAGCAAAAATGTGTGTGTATCAGGGTGCTTGTTATGCCAGATTCACAAAGTGATTAAAGTACATTCAGGGCTACACTAGATACCGGGCTTGCTCATTCCTTACTACGACGTCACGAAAGGTGGCTGGCCGCTATCTGCGATTGGTACAAATAGGGCTCAAAGTGACGCACCCATCGTTTTGTACCAATCGCTGGATGTCATTCAGCCACCTTTTGTGACGTCATGAAAGGAATGAGCAAGCCCGGTATCTAGTGTTGCCTTGGTACATTGCTATGTGCTAGATTTACATTTGGACAAATATAAATGACGAAAAATTTTGATAAGCTTACCATTAAAGTTAAGCTAGTTAACTTCTTTCACCCATAAAACAAACTCGTTCAGGCGACTACCGCCAAGTTCTGGAATAAAAATTCTTAAATTTTCTGTACTTTGGAAAACCGCGTTTATCAAAGAACATTCTTAACTTCAAATATTGCTACTTTCATATAGACGCATGTTGAATCATGGTGTGATTTTGTAAATATCTTCCTTTTTAGTTTTTATGACTGAAAAGGGTATTTTAATACATACGAACATTTAGAATTACTTTGCTATGCATTAAATCATAGAAGCAAGATGACGCGCTCTGATTGTGTACGCGTATTTTAAACTGTAAAAAATCTGACCCTTTTGCTGCATCGTCACTACCCCGCTTTTGTAGAATATCTCACTTTTGATCCATGAGAATGCTCCATAATAGGCTGAAGTAATCGTTTTCTATATTAGCGGTGGAGGGACGATGCAGCAAAAGAGTCAAATTTTTAACAGTGTACCCTGTTTAAAATATCTTGAAAAAATTACCTCTGTTTTTAAAGACTATCTATTTTCTGACCAATGAAAACGTTCCATAGACGTTTTTAGATCGCTCTCATTAGTCAGAAAATAGATAGTCTTTTAAAAAAAGGTAATTTTTCACAATAATTTTAACGTATACTGATGGATTGTCAGCTTTTCAATGCCCATTTACGAAGTCTGTAAATTTCAATGTGGACCTTAAGGCACTACACTAGTCTCAGAAAAAGACCCGGATGTTAGTGTAAAGACTATGGGTGTGTTCTTTTCAAATATCTCGCTCAAATTTTAATATATTTACATGATTTTTTTTTTTTTTTTTTTTATTTTTATTTTTTTTTTTTACATAGCATAGCCGAGGATGATCTACAACCGGCCTAGTTTTTACTTCTTCGATTTTGCTTATGTATGTTTTATATAATGATAGTTTCAATTTCAGAACCGTTTAAACCGGTTTTGAAATTTAAAATATTTTTTTTAAAATCTGAAACCAAAATTGAAAAAGTAAAAACTATGTCGGTTGTGGAATATCCTCAGCTATCCTATGCGAAAAAAAAAAAAAAAAAAAAAAAAAAAAAAAAAAAAAAAAAAAAACACGTAAAAATTTTTTAATTTTAGCGAGATATTTGGAAAGAACGCCCCCATAGACTTCACATTATCATCTTTTTCTGTGCCTAGTGTACGGCCTTAAAGTTTGCTGGATGCGATAAATTTCCGAAATGTTAAAGCTTAAATGGACAAGTTCTCGCATCCACTAAAGCGGAAATAGACATCGATACCAATCGACATCCCTCTCACTGACAAGCCCGTCTATAGACGTTCCCTAAGCTCCAGGTTTCACTACAATGCAAGCAATAATTAAAATGATATAACTCAGTTGATTTAATGGATTTTTAATACATTGTGCAATGATTAACACACTCAAGGATAACATTCATATTCGTAAATAAGATTTTTCTATAGTTTTGAAAGAATGATATTTTTTTAGCAATTAAAACAAAATGCTAAGAAAACAACAATACAATTTTGCCTTTTTGCAAGACTGTCAGAGGGTTAAGTTGTTGAAAATCTGAAAATCCTTTAGTATATATTTTGCTCCGGAGGAAAAAAATACATCTACATATCAATGCAAAATAAAGTGCATAGATATGTGTAGCAAAATTATCTTTAGATTCAGATTTGGTTACCGGATTAGACACCAGAATGATTTCAGATTTTGTTCATGTAGGATTCCTCGATGTGAATATGACGACACATGGAGCACAGTATACGACTGATTGAAAAGATTCTGGACAAAAATGAGTCATCAAGGGGGTCCTTGTGGCCGAGTGGTTAAGACATCACGCTGCTAATCTCTTGAGAGCGTAGGAGATTGTGGGTTCGAATCCCACTGGCTCCGTTGCACACACTCTTTATGTGTAGCTCCCAGTTGTACTTTTCTTGTGTCGTAATATTTCCTTGTGCTGTCTTGTCCTTGTATGTCCACGAATTTGTAAAATAATATGGATTATGTATTTATGTCTGTGTAGAAATAAAGGATCATTCGGCGTACAATCTAATTCTACCAGGAAATCATCATCAAATTTTATTATAGAAAATGCCTAGCATTGCGATACATTGTTAAAAATTTAACTTTTGCTGCATCGTCACTCCATCCTTTTTATGGAATATCTCATACATACACTGTAAAAAATTTTACCCTTTTGCTGCATTGTCACTCCCCCGCTTTTATAAAAATTTGTCTTTTGACCCATGAGAATGCTCCATGATAGACTGAAATAATCGTTTTCCATAAAAGCGGTGTTTCAAAATTTTAGTTGGGCCAAAAGCGTCCGTGAAAAAAGTATTTCGGCATCGAATGCTGTCACTCTCTTATAGATGCAGCCAAGTACAGGTTATGATTTTCGGATTCCTCGTCGAATCATCACCGCTCATTTCCGATGCCTTTACTGCATTTATAGGAATTAGATTGTTGTTGTTTATCTATTGAATCATAGAGCGATTTTTGTTAAAATCTTTCTTTTTGCTTTTTCTGACTGAAGGGGGAGTACTTTTGACTACACTAGAAAAGCATTTTACTATTCATTGATACATGGAGTCATTTTGCCGTTTACTCATATATGGAAGCGCTTTGCCGCGCGCTTATGTGTAACAGGGATGAGATTTCCGCTTTTTTGGACACCAGTATAATCTTAGAGAAAATGTTGTTCTCTTAAATCACAAAAATGTTCCGATTAAATAATATAGCATTTCCTCTAAGATTTTACTGGTGTGCAAAAAAGCGGAAGTCTCATCCCTGGTGTAAGGACTCTTTACTTGAGGCATTGTCACCTTTCGATAACCACTTCCGATGTCCGTATGATTAGATGTTGACTTTAAGATTTCATGAATGCGGTAGCTTTTCGTAGTGCCAGATCTGAAGAAGTTACTACATCCAGAAAACCTAAAGATTCACAACGATACTAACCGATATTGTAAGTGTCTTTTGAAAAGTTGACAATCAAACAGTGACAAGTAAAGCGAATACACCAGAACTCAGCAAAGTGCATTCATTAGTAATGCGTTGCAAAGAGCCATCATATGTCAGTATACATAATTATGTTTTACGGTATAAATAACTAAAAAGTAGGAAATAAATTTAACTTTTTCAAAAAAATGTATAACCGACTCAAAAAAAAGCGCTAAAAAGAATTAAATAATTCTACAAAATTCTCTAATGATAAATCGTTATCCAATATACCGGTATAAAACGGTTAAATTTAATATATAGAATTTAATATCCACCAAACATAGGTTTTCCAGAGAATATTTTTACAAGAGATTAATTTACATATTTTTGATTTAATTTTTGAATATATACACATAAAAAGTAAGGAATTACTTTTTGAAGTTGGTGCCAAACTATCTTAAGTATAGTAAGAATTGTGGATATATTATGTCTAGTACCATAAATAAAATGGGGAAATCATTATCGATTATGATTGTTTGGCACCAACTTCAAAAAGTAATTCCTTACTTTTTATATGTATATATTCAAAAATTAAATCAAAAATATGTAAATTAATATCTTGTAAAAATATTCTCTGGAAAACCTATGTTTGGTGGATATTAAATTCTATATATTAAATTTAACCGTTTTATACCGGTACATGATAGTCAATGTGTAGTTATTGGATAACGATTTGTCATTAGAGAATTTTATAGAAATATTTAATTCTTTTTAGCGCTTTTTTTTGAGTCGGTTATACATTTTTTTGAAAAAGTTAAATTTATAAAACTACCAATATTCAGTAGACTTGGGCATCCACCCTAGTTAAGCCACTGCTGATGTACAGGATAAGGCTCGAAAAATCTACATTAGAGTGGACCGTTCACTTCAGGCAAAAAATGTGAGATTTTTTAGACAATTTTTTACCTTGCCGGAAATGGTTTGAAATTTTGCTCAAATGCTGACTTCTAAACATTTTTAATAAATATTTAAAACTGTTAAATTAAATTTATTTTAGCTGAATTTACTTAAAATGTCAAGTTTAGTGATGAAATGCTTAAATAAGCTCCGATTATTCATTATTTTATAGCTATATGCATTTTGATTTAGACGATTTTCATTGCCTTTTCGTGTATAAGTGAGCAAAAATTTATGAAGTATGTTCAAAATCAATTGATTAATCAAAATAGATCATAAAAAAAAACAATTTTTGAAAACTTTTAAGAAAAAGTGAATTAAGTTTAAAATTATCTGGGTATGACTTTGAAAGTAATTGTTACATAAATGCTTATAACTCCGTTAAACGTACAAATATTTTTATACGGATTTTTGCACTGTGTTCAGAATTAATTGAATAATCAAAATTGATCATAAAATATCGATTTTTGAAAAGTTTTGAGAAAAAGTGATTTAAATTTGAAATATCTGGGTGTGGGTTTAAAAGTAATTACTACATACATGCTTATAACTACGTTAAAAATGTAAATGTTTTTATACGGATCTTTTCCTGTGTTCAGAATTAATTGAATAATAAAAATAGATCATATAAATACATATATTTTTTGAAATGTTCCTCCTAAGTGAGAAAAGCTCTTAACCACAACAAGCAAATTTAAAATAACTTCACGTAAAAAATAAACTCACCCCAGAAACATCAATAAATTCCATTTTATTTATAAATTAAACACCTAATTTGTCATTTATATTCATACCAAAGAAAAACTTAATCAAGTAATTGTGTTGAGTTTTTAATTCAACACATCTTTAAAGAACAGCAGTGTTGTTTTTTAATGACTAGGTCATTTTAGTCATATTCCATTTTGCGTCTTATTTTATTTATTCAAAGAGAATGTAATCAGACATGAATTTTGTTTTTCCTTGAGCACGGTACCAAACATACAAAGCATAAAATTGTCAATTAAATTTTAATATTTCTTTTTAAATTTTTTAAGGTGAGAAAATTTCCGCTCGTAAAATGATGAAATGTTTGACCGACACCAGAATTTTCAAATGAATTTCTCTGAAAATAAAATCTATATTTTATGACTTTCATGATAAAAGCAATATTTTTAACTATTTGGAAAATAATTGTTGTTCTCGATAGAGAAATGAGAAATCTAAAGTATATCTGAATCTTTTTTTTTTATTAGTTGAATTCCGCAACTTATTTAATTTTATACGTTTCCTGATTCGTTCAAGTCTAATGTCCAAATATGTAACGCTTTTGTTTCTTATTTTATTCGTTTTCTGATTGGTCCAAGTTTAATGGCCAAAAATAGAATACTTCTGTTGTCACAATGACAAAAAAAAAAAAAAAAAAATAAATAAAAAATAATAATAATAATAAAAATTAAAAAAAAATAATTAAAAAAGAATGTGATTGGGATTTCAAACCAATTTCATTAAAAAGTGCATTTTTCCTGTACGCAACGGTGTAAAAATTTAAATTGGCCAATATTTGGAAGTTTAAAAATTTGCAGTTCCGAAAATTGTAAAACTGAAATTTCATTTAAGATTTGTTTGTGATAGGTCAAGGAATATTAATGTTTAATGTTTATTAAAGTTTTAAAGTAATACGAGGCGTTCAGAAGTCAGTCTGATTAACTCCATCAAATAAAAATGCACATTTTAAACAGTTAAAGTTGTCTATCTTTAATCTACTATCTGCTTTTTTATCATTGGTCTATGAATATTAATGTTTAATGCACGGCGTACGTAATATATGACTCGTTATAATCATCCTAAAAATGATGTTTATTATTCTTATTAATTTAAATATAGAATTTATTTTTAAGTCTTTAAAATTTGAGTCTTTTGAAATATCATTTTCCAAATGGTCGTTGTAATGTGTTAAATTACAATTTTGTTATTTTATTATTATTATTATTATTATTATTATTTACTTTGCCGTAAATGGTTTGAAATTTTGCTCAAATGCTGACTTCTAAATATCCTTAAAAAAATATTTAAAAAATCTTAAATTAAGTTTATTTTAACCGAATTTACTTAAAATGACATGTTTAGTGATGAAATGCTTAAATAAGCTCTGATTATGCAATATTTTATTGCTATATGCATTTTGAATTAGACGATTTTTATTGCATTTTCACGTATAAGTAAGCAAAAATGTTTGCAGTATCTTCAAAATCAATTGTTTAATCAACACCGTTAAAAATGCAAATATTTTTATGTGGATTTTTGCATTGTGTTCAGAAATAATTGAATAATCAAAATAGATCATAAAAAATCGATTTTTGGAAAATTTTGAGAAAAAGCATTTTAAATTTTAAATTACCGTGATGTGGTTTTAAAAGTAATTGCTACATAACCACGTTAAAAATGCAAACGTTTTTATTCGGACTTTTGCCTGTGTGTCAGAATTAATTGAAAAATGAAAATAAATCATTAAAAATAAATCGAATTTTTGGAATTTTTTCAAGCTCAGAGCTGCTTCAAGTAAAAAAAAGCTCTTAACCATAACATGCAAATTTAAAAATGATTTTACTCAAAATATAAACTCATCCCAGAAATATTAATAAATTCATTTTTATTTAGTAATTAAACACTCAAACTAGAGATATATTAATTCCAAAATAATAATTTAATCTAGTGACTGTGTTGAGTTTTCACTTCAACGCATCTTTAAAGAACAGTAGGGTTATACATGACTCGGTCATTTTAGTTATTTTATTTTATTTTACGAGAATGTAATCAGACATGAATTTTTTTCTTTGAGCCCGATACCAAATATACAAAGCATAAAATAGTCAATCAAATTTTAATATTACTTTTTAACTTTTTCAAGCTGAGAAAATTTCCGTTAATAAAATGATGAAATGCTTGACTGACACTAAAATTTTCAAATGAATTTCTCTGAAAATAAAATCTATATTTTATGACTTTCATTATAACAGCAAAATTTTAATAAGATGTTCTTGGTGCCGTTCGTTAGTTTAAAGTTAAAATTGGATGGTTATACAGGAGTGACATCCGTCCTTGAGAAAATTGATCAATTTAAAAATTTTATTGACAATTTTTCTGCTTTATATTTTAAAATATTGGCAAATTGGAATAATTGGCATTGATTTCTAAGAAAAAACTCATATCTGATTACATTTTCCAGAAATAAGCCGGATTATAACTAAAATAACTTAAGACCGAAAATTTGCTGCTGTTCATAGGAACGTGTTGAAATGAAAGTTCAATACAATTACTTGATAATATCTTTCCTTGGTATGAATGCGTAGCATTACAATTTCTTTTGTAAACACAAAAAAATTATTAATATTTTTAGTGTGGATTTATATTTTGCGAGAATGTATGTTTAAGTTTTCATGTATGTGTAGATGCTTTTCTTACTTTAACGGTTGCGTCCAGAAAGTAACAGAAATATCATTAACCCCTTCAGAGGCGCCGTTTGCAGTTTGCAAACGGTTAATTTTAATGCTTGAATTTGCAACTGGCACCAATAATCTTTTAGTACAATTTTGATCTTATATACATGACGAAGCGGCTTTTATTATTTTCAACTAAAATTGTTTGTAAACTGTGGTGGGAATTAATTATCTGAAAATTTTTGGAGCACAAATGCTTTGCCCTTGAAAGGTTAAAATCCTGGGTGACAGCTAGCAGGGTACAGCCGCAAGATAAGATGCTTGTGAACTACAGAGACACTCAATTTATCTTTAATGATGAAGCACCTGAAAAAGCTTATGCATAAAATATTATGTGGATAAAAAGAAAAATATATATATTTGAGAAACAAGAATATAATCGAGAAACAAAAATCTAAATTTCTTAAAATGCTTTGTAATCCTTTAACAAACTTTTAAAAAAAAGCTTTTCACAATTCGAGCTTCAGAAAGTGAGATTTGTTGCCAAATGATATAAATAACAGTTAGGGAAAACGAACCTAACGAATTTTTATGTTTGTTTAGATAATATATATATATATATATTTGTAATAATAAAAAAAATTACGCCTTTTTGCCCGCCCTGAGTTTTTAATTCAAATTTTATGGAACATACTTTTATTCTCAGTTCTCGCAATGTATTAATATTTTAACAGCTAAATTTCTTTTCTTTTATTTTATTTAACTTAGTAATAATCTATTGATTGTTTTCTTAAAAAGAGGGGAAGTGCTCGCGAAATCTTTCTTTCAGTGTAGAGGTTCATTTTCCCTTTTTGGAATAATTATCGAGACTTTAATTTTGTTTCGTTGTTTAATTAAATCGTCTGCTAGAATGTTCCTGCGCTTACGTGTGAGCAGGTTGTGTTATTACGCGCTTAGTTAGTAGTTCTTACAAGAAGACAGCCCACATCACCACTCCTATTGGTAGTTGGGGCGTGTACAAATGTCGAAACCGACATGATGTCCAGAAACCCTATTTCTCATTTTTGTAAACCCCTTACTTTTCTTCTTGACGTTAAAGAGATTATTGAGATGCAAGAGAGAGAAAATGTGTGTGGTTCAAATTATATAAATGAAAATGGACTGATTATAGTTAAAAAGATAGGTGTTCGTAAAGTGGTAGTTCCCATGTCCTTAAGAAAAAAATTACTTAGTGTTGCTCATGAACAACTTGGTCACCTGGTATTCAAAAAATGCAAAATTTAATTTCTCCTAATTATTATTGGCCAGATATGACACAAGATATTACCAATTTTGTTAAATATTGTGATATTTGCCAGAAAAATTAAAAACCTAGACAGAAAAAAATTGGCTTATTACGAGCTATGCCCATTACAGATCAACCTTTTGAATGTCTGTCTGTTGATACTGTAGGAGGGTTAAATTATTATAATTTTACCAAAAAATACCTCCATATTATATTAGACCATGCAAAAGATACGTTTGGGCTTTCCCTTCCAAAAGTGTCACAACAGAAACTTATACCAATTGTCTCAAACAAATTTTCAATATCCAAATTCTCAACAATTATTCTGTTTTAATAAAATTTCAAGTGTACAGTCCCCTAAAAAAATACTGAGTGACAGGAATGCTGCTTTTACGTCTTCAAGATTCAAAAAATTCCTGCGAAATCATAATATTAAGCAACGTTTGACCACTGCCTATCATCCACAAACGAATGGAAAATGTGAAAGAGTAAATCAGACAATAGTAATTAGATTAAAATGTAAAGTAAACTCCACTACCTCCAAAATTCCCTGGACTAAGCTTTTAACTGAAGTAATTAATGAATACATTAATACACCACATTCTATTACTAAATTTCCACCTGCTTATTTACTTTTTGGTCATTTACCCTATGACTCTCCCTTACAACAAGTTTATTATCTCCCTGTTAATGAAGCCCTTAAGATTGCTAAAGCAAGAACTGATGAATTTCATTTAAAAAATAAAAAGTATTATGATAAAAATTATGTCGAACCAAAATTTAAAATTGGGGATCTAGTTATCTAAGAAGAATTTCAGTACCCTAATACTAGAAAGTTATCACAAGTATTTAGTGGACCTTATAAAATTCTTAACAAATTATCCGAAGTAAATTTCGAAATTGATTGGCAAAACCAATACAAAAGTTCAGAAATAGTACATGTATCTAAATTAAGGCCTTATTACTCCCCTGATCAATTTAAATTAAGTCATGAGCAACAACCTCCTAAACCACAACAACAAACTCAAGTAAAAACTGTAGCTTAAACTTAAATCCCTAGTTTTTACCATTTTATAATTTTTTTCTCTCTGAAACAGTAAATTTCTTTTTATATTTTAATTGAGATAAAATCCTATAATTCTTACAGAATGACAATGATATTTCTTGACTGCAGCAAGAGTATCACTTGTCTGGAAATTTTATATTTGTTTGTTTATGCCCGCGTAAATGGGCAAAGTGAAAATTTCTTATTTTGTATTGAATTACTCTAATTATAACTTAGAATAATATAATAAATATTAAAATTTAAGTTAACCTTTTTTCATTTTAGTTTTCAACTGAACCTAATTGTAATAGTAAAAATACTCTATCAATCATTAACTTAATTATTCGACAGGTAACCAAATTTTTATCACTTTATGTTTTTTTTTCTCTCTCTCTGCTTCTGCATTCCAGTCCAAGTACATGTCAATTCGAATTTAGTTTTGTTTCTTTTTTCTCTTTTCTTCTTGCATCTTGCGATATTTTTATCACACCAAGAAAATATTTATTGCGTAATTATTTGACATGATTAAAGCTTGTTTTTAATTTTTATTATTTATTAATATTTCTTTTTAAGAATCTTAGTAGTTGAAAGGTCACTTCCATTCTCAAACATGAACAAAATTTTTATTTTATTTTATTTTATCTTATTTTATTTTTTGTACATATTCCTGCTTATTCCGAATACAGGATTAAGTAAATGATTACATAATTGATTATATTCTTTATTCTGTTCTACTTCTCTCTGTATTTCATCCCAAATACATGAGATGAGATAAACGAGATTAAGTATACAATTTAGAATTTAAAGAATGTATTTTGTGGTATTTATTTATACTTATGTATTAAGAGATTTGCTTATACCTATTACGAAATTTACTTATACTTATCATTATATTTACTTATATTGGTATTTTTCCTTATTATGTTTCTTTATTATATTGTTTGTTTATTACATTTTAAAAATTTATTATTACTGCAATACTATACTATAAAATGTGTTATTACATAAAAATATGATTATGAGAAGTATTTTCACAAAGGTTCCAAAAATGGAACTGTTATGAATGTTCTAGGACTTATTTACAAAAAAAAAAAAAAAAAAAAAAAAAAAACTGAACTAATATTATAATGTTAGATGGTGAATTTGGATAGTCTATAACAATATAATTAGAGATCCTTGAAAAGAAGTAAAGAACTATTCCATACCAAATGTGACTTTTAGATGGATTTTTGAAACAAACTCTTAAATTTAATTTCTAGAAATTTCTATTAAATTTCTCCATCATATTTAGGTTTGTCATTGTCAAGAAAAAATTCAACGTTATTGTTTTTTATTTTTCATGTTAAAAAAATATTATGATTAATTGCTTATATTTTCAAATTACTTTATGATGTGTATTTTAAAATAAGATCGTATCTTGTCTTTTTATTGATTCCTATTTTAATATGTAAATTTAAAAGTTATTCCACACATCACCTTAGTGCTTCTAAATTTAAATTCCATACCTATATATAAAAAAATTAAAATTAATTTTATTTTTCTTTTTATTACTATTTAGTTATTATTACTTCTATCGACAACTTCGTGATCTAAGTCTGCATCATCTCCCTTTCAGTGAACTTGCAGGTCTCAGATCTACATTTTCACCCGTCTTTTTGGGAGGGGGGATTTGTAATAATAAAAAAAATTTGCACCTTTTTCCCGCCCTGAGTATTTAATTCTAACTTTATGGAACATACTTTTATTCTCAGTTCTCCTAATGTATTAATATTTTAATAGCATTACTTACAGCATTACAGCATCTTTTATTTTATTTTATTTAACTTAGTAATAATCTATTGATTGTTTTCTTAATAAGAGCGGGAATGATTGCGAAATCTTTCTTTCAGTGTAGGGGTTCATTTTCCTTTTTTGGAATATTTATCGAGACTTTAATTTTGTTTCGTTGTTTAATTAAATCGTCTGCTAGAATGTTCCTGCGCTTACGTGTGAGCAGGTTTTGTTATTATTCGCTTAGTTAGTAGTTCTTACATACCTACATAACTTTATATGTATATACATAAGTACAATGTTATTGTTTTATTAAAATAAATTTTCTAATTTAAAAATTTCATCTTATATAGAAATAACATTTATTCTAAATACTCCCTCATAATTTTATGTCTCTGAAAATCTGTCTAAAATAGCAAATTCATTATTATCCCCAACTGTACCCAAAATTTTTATTCGTTCAATCTATCATGCTACAACTATAGCAGAGTGGCATGTTCTAGAAATTCTGGAAAAGAACTTGAAACAGAAAGCAATTAGAGACAGGAGATATTTCGCGGCTCTTTTTTTTAAATTATATTTCTATCATTGAACGTACAAATGCTTCTGAAGCAAATAGAATATGTCTCGTTACATCTAAAAAGCAACACTTTTATTTCCTTTCAAACTGAAATTTAGAATACATTCTTGTTTCTCAAACTGCAAGGTTTTCTTTCTTTTTTCACAAAACATTTTACGCATAAGCTTTATCGGATGCTCCAATATTAATAGTAAGATGAACGTCTCTACAGTTTTCAAGCATCTTATCTTGAGGTTGGAGTTGTTATGCAATGCGGCTTTTACCCCTTTCAAAGGCAAGGTAGGGCAAAATGCTTTACCTTTGACCATTTTGCAAAAAGTAATTTTTATTAGCTTCAATTTTTAGATTAAATTCAATTTCTTAGTTTCTTAGCCATAATCAGAATCATCTGGTTTATCGCTTTTAATTTTTTCAAGGTTCTAGTTTTACTTTTATTATATTTAATTTCATTTTTTAAAAATAGAAACGTAGTGCTGACCATGTACCTCGACCAGGCAATTAATTTAACGAAACGCTGCTTTAAAAATAAATTAAATTTTATGTTTCAAGTTAAGTTTAAGTCTGAAAGGTAGGTTTCAAATGCTTATCCGGCTATGCCCTTTATTTATAAAAAATAACCAAGATATTGTTGATATCACTGGTATTGACAATCTTTTTACAAAATATATTTATTTATTAATCAAGCTTGTTTGCTTAGTAAGATTGTCTAAACGTGAAATAAAACTTCCTTAATTTATGATTTTAATGCGCATGAATAGAGCACTTATCATTGAAAAATTCAAGGAAAAAATATCTCTTTTTTATTATGCATTAGTTATTAACTTGTCCTTTACTTTTAAGAATTTAATCATTTTCTAAATTATCTTACTTTTTATCCTTTTAGTTTATTTTACGTTATTTACTATATGGCATTCATTCATTATAATTTTGATAGCATTATTACATTCAAATTACTGTTTGAAAAATATCATGAAAGTAATGACCAGTAATCCGCACAACTTCTGATTACAAGCTGTGTTGATTTAAAAAAACCTAATGTGCATTTTTTTATCATTTATGAACAACTGAAGTAAAAAAACATCGTTAAATAATTTTAAAACAGTTGTAATAAATAACTCACAAGAGTTGAAATGTTTAGATAGAAAATCTTTCTAGAATGTTATACCTTTGACCCGGTCAAAGAAACAAGTGATCATGATAAGAGGCACAACACCTTGCTATTGTAAATTATGAAGCACATTACAGTTTTATGTTTAGGATAATCATTTTCGCGCGACCGACCATATTTATAAAAGTCTATAGGTACTGCATTATATTATTTCCATTAACAAAAACATAGCACAAAAATATTATTAGACAAAATATTAAAAAAAATACTCATATTTTTATGATGGAAATGGATTATTAATATTCACTGGAATTCTTTCTGATGCGAATAATCCACAGAAGGTTCCATAACCCCTTTAGTGAAGGAATTATGTACTACTATACCAAAATTCATAAAATGCTTCCTGATGGCGCTACAGCCTAAATGGTCAGTAAAGATTTAGTATCTTTATAATTCTCTAAACTTATTCTTTTTCCTCTCTGCAGGTACCGAAGCTTTTCTCGTTCCTTTCGCCGCTCTCTTTGGAAGTCTGGGTCTACATGGCGACCGCTTTTCTAGGCGTCAGCCTCTTCTTGTTCATTGTCGCCAGATTCAGCCCCTATGAGTGGACGAATCCTCACCCGTGCAACCCCAATCCGGACGTGCTGCAGAATCAGTTCACTCTTCTGAACACGCTGTGGTTCACTGTTGGTTGCCTCATGCAACAAGGCTGTGAACTGACGCCAAGGTAATGACAATGTTTCCAGAATAATGAAAATAAATTCATTCATAGGATACATTTTTTATGGTTATAAGGTAGATCTAATTGTATTTCCGTTTACCCAACGATCATTTCATGAAGAAAATAAACATATTCTGGATAATTGCACCATAAAATAAAACTACTAACAAGCTATTTGTTAAAAATACATAACTTTATTCATTGGTGCACAAAAACAAGAACGTCTTCAAGCCGTCTTCAGGAAATCTGAACACGGCTGCAGAAGACGGTTCAAACATTGATTTTATACTGATTTTATTTTTAATAGTACAAGTTCATACAAGTTTATACCAAGTTTTTTTGTGCACCAATGAGCATAGTTATATATTTTTAACAAACATATTCTTAGTAGAAAAGAAATAATTTTAAACACTAAATATTTGCAGAAATGCAATTACTGACTGTAGTTGAAGTTATATACTTCTTTTGTCTATATGAGGGACTCACAACCATAGTAGGTTAAGTCCACTTTGAAAAAAAAAATGAGATAGTACATGTAGAACATGCATAAAATCTGTTTTATCTTTCCCACAGTAAACCAAGTCTGTAAACAAATGACATACATCAGAAAGTATGTGAAAACAGACTGAGATGACTGTGTGAGTGGATAAAGGCATGTTTTAAATGGACTATCTTATTTATTTCTATATGGACTTGGTCTACTATGGTTGTGCAGCCATACTCAACCTTTTGTTCTCGCGGACCACAAACGTAAGTTTCTGACTTTCAGTGGAGCGCAAACACAAGTTTCCGACTTTGGACGAGCCACATCAAATTTTTAAAAAGGTTTAAAAAAATTAACATAAGTAGTCTAACAATGAAATATAAAAAAGTTAAATTTACCACTAGAGTAAAACATTTGTGACGGAAGAAATATCCCCAAAGAATTTAACCCCACTCTTTCCAAATAATAAACTTTGCTGTTTGAAAGTAGCAATGTAAAATTTTTTCGATGCCAAATTTTTTCGCAACAAAAATTAAACCCCACAGAGTAGTATTAGCTATATAATACATATGAAGCATATAATTATAACAATGCAACATTTTCAAGGAGATTTTCTCTAATTTCTTTTTTTTTCATATACTACTTATGGTGTAATATGTGTATATGTGTAATATTTTGAAAATATAAATTCTTAAAATTTGGTTTTTTACTATGCTAAACCTATGTTCAAAGCTGCCACAGGAAACTATTTTTATGTTCTAGTTCTACGAGTGTTTTGTTAATATAAATTTCGCTGTATACTTTTTAAGCAATATTTTCAAAATCTTGTCAAAGATTTCTATGTTTAGAAAGTGGTGCCAGTTGAGTTAAAAAATAGTTGCTTATAGCAGCTCCGTGTATTATAGGCATTAAAATATACACAGAATTATATTAGGCATTGATTTTTTTTCCAGAGCTTTATCAACTCGTGTCGTCGCATGCATCTGGTGGTTCTTCACTCTGATAATGGTTTCTTCTTATACAGCCAATCTGGCCGCTTTTCTCACCGTGGAGAGACTCGTCTCGCCAATAGAAGGGGCGGAGGATCTCGCCAAACAATCGCACATTCAGTACGGATGCGTCGATTCGGGATCCACGCAAGCCTTCTTTAAAGTATCCTCTTCAGATTCTTCATCTTATATTAACATAAATATTTTACGCTAGGAAATTAATCTTTCGCAATCAGGTTGCACAACGATTTATGATATCAAACATGGATTATACTGGCAACAACGTAATTTAAATTGAATTTTGTTGTAATTAAAGGATTGATAGAAATAAATCTCTGTTGCGCCAAATTGCAAATAATTTTAAGTATATGTAAAATGAATTAAAATACTATAAGAAATGAATAAAAGATTGTTTAATCACCTAATTAATATCTTGTCATTCTAGCCTTATCAAGTCGATACATATATTTTTATTCAGATAACTTTATTGCCATCAATGTTTTCACAGAGTTTTTTTTTTAAGTATTGTTCACTGACAGATTGAATAAGGTGAAAATAAGGAAGATTTTACAAAAATAAGATAGTAATGGAGCGATCTGAATTTAAAAATACAGCGGACTAACATTGATCAATTAATATTGATAAATAGTAATTCGTTTGTGTTTTATTTATGTTTAAAAGTTTTAAATTCTATGTAACAAAAATATAATATCTACTAGACAAGGAAATACATAGTCATGCATCAGGATATCTACAGAAGTTGTCAATAAGTACAGCCAGCAAAAAAATTGTATACAAACCAAAAATATTGAGAAAATAAGTAAATATGTAAAAAAAAAAAAAAAAAAAAAAAAAAAAAAAAAAAAAAAAAAAACTAGCCGTGCAATGTATATTATTTTCAAAGATTGTATCCGCTTTTTGTAAAAAAAGTTATTCTACTTGTTTAATCTTTTAGTTGTTACAATTTTTCTTTTTTTCCTGATAACATAAATTAAAAATAGGGACTTAACACCACTTTATCCATGCTAACATATTTGCCTTACTTAATTGAAAAGTATATGGCAATCCATGAGAATAAATTTACAGTTACAAGTTAGTGGAATGAAAAAGCTTTAGTAACGAAGCCAGCAGTATTTTGCAATGGCAAAATTTTCTTTATTTTCACCTTAATAAATATGTCATTAAATTACGTGAATTTTGCCGTCTCAAAAAAGTGGTGCCATTCAAAATAAAATCTGAATTTGGAAAGAGTAAATCCACTGGTAACACTGCCTACCACTACTACTAACGGCTATACAAGACTGTGCATCATCAGTGAAATAAATCGACGCGAGCATGTTAATGACAAAATAAATGAGTCAAAAATAAGACGAATTTTGAAATTTTCCAAAAGTCGTAACCATTTAGAAATCTAAATCTTTAATAAAAAGTATGCTAACTAGCAACACTAAAGGAATATTGTTATCTACGACCACTAAATAACTAGATCGTTACCGATTAAATAAGGCGATGCACTATATGTTTAAAAATAAAAAGTTTTAAATAAGTACGTAATATTCAAAGTAAAACATATATTTATTTTAAATCCCTTGGGAACAAGCAACTGGTATACATGTTGCATAAGATTACTCAGAATACTTGATTATTCTCACTAGTAAGTTTTTGCTGTGAATTTTGCATTACTTAATCCGCGCATTTTCCCGATACAATTACGTAAAAGTTTCTGTTTTTAAAAACTGGTCACAAAAGAATAAAAATTCCGTAAAAGATGCTCGTCCTGAAGGTGTTGATATGAACCTTTAACCCATTCGTGCCCACCACCTTTTGCGCAAATTTTATTCGGATAGCACCACTATTTTCAAAAGAATTAAGTTTAGCTCATTAATTACGAAAATGTTCCAATTAAATAAAATAAAAATTGCTGTTCTTTTTTACCGGTGTCAAAAACAGTGCTACATGCACCTTTTGAAGCGTCCCTAAAAAGGGACGCTAGGTACTAATGGGTTAAGATGCAGACAAAATATCTTTATTGCTTATTTTTTTCACATTGAAACGTATCACTAAATACCATTTACAACAACAAAAGCGTATTCACAAGTTTTATCTTCATTTTAATTAACTGCACATGTAAGAAAGTAACGAGCACAGAAAAATATCTACCATTTATGTGTAGCACAGTTTTTATTGATTCCAGAGAATTTTTCTAATCTATGACTTATTACTTAGGGCGTGTTTAGCGCAACTTACCAAAGTAACCAATGTTACCGACCGATTGTAGGGCAGTACGAAAGCAAATTGTGGCACCAATGAAAACTATCCTGTTGAATTATAGCTGACGTCACACTTTGCCTTGATTTTCATTTCGTACTTTTCTACAATATGTAAGTCACCGGTACGTTGTGCTGAACACGCCGGTAGTTTTTGTATTAACTGGTTTCTTTTTGCACTGTTAGGAGTCGACTATTCCGACCTTCAAGCGGATGTGGGCTTTCATGCAGAGTGCTCGCCCGAGCGTCTTCGTGGAATCAAACCAGAAAGGCGTGGAGCGAGTCAAGAAGGAGAATTATGCCTTCCTCATGGAATCCACCTCCATCGAGTACACCATTGAGCGAGAGTGCGAGCTCACACAAATCGGGGGATTCCTCGACAACAAGGGCTATGGGATAGCCACGCCGTCTGGTAAATCACTGCCTCTTAGACCTTTGATTTCGGGGTTGGGACGTATGTTGTCCCAGCGATTATTTATTTATTCTACTTGAACAACATTTTGAAACATAATCGTTGTCATAAATAATATCAAGAAAATTATTTTTGAATGAAATTATTTTGTAAATTGTGGTGTGAGTTAACCTCTTGAGGGGCGGTAGAATACAATTTATCTCTTCTAATTTAAATTAGATTCTCACCAGAAACTTTTAACGAAATTGTCTATTTTTAACTTTGGCGGCAAAGTGATTTTATCTTATTTTAAAACAAAATTTTTCGATTTTTCGGGTCAGAATTCAGTATTACATTATTGCTTGCCCCTGAAGGAGTTAATATAAATAAGAAACGGCGGTCCTAGTCTGTAAGCTAAACGTTAACACATAGCTGCCAACTCTTCCGATTTTTTGGCCCGGAAAAATTTAATAGAATTTTTTTACTAATTTAATCGATAGATTACGGCGATGTGAAATCCTAATATTTTCTATAAAATTTTTCCGGGCCAAAGAAAGCGGAAGATGTTGGCAGCTATGTTAACGTAAGGAGCTTTTGAAATGATGTTTTTCCCTCAATTAAAATGCATCTAAAAACTTTAACCAAAGACATTCTTATTTGCTTTTAACACGAGTTAAGAGCAAATTGTCTAAAAGATATATGATATAAACTCAAATTTTACGAGAAATTTTAGATTTAAAAAAGTAAATAAATTTAGTGGTGAGAAACTGTTTGTTAGCTCCAGATTTTTGTTCCCCTGGGTCAGGAAAAATATTAAAATTTGTTAAGTTAAAAACAAAAGGCAGATTCACTCATTCACAACTTGCAATGTGGTGGCGTCACGTATAATCACGTATAAGAAGACCTCAAATTTCGATGAAATAACAGAATGCATACCGGTATTTAAAAAAAGTAATCTTCGTCTTATCTAGAGTTTGCTGATATTAAATAAGGCAAAGAAAGATTAAATAAAACAAATATACACGAAATTATAGATTTGTAACATTTTTTTCCCCGAATGTAGGGCTTCGCTTATAAACGGGTACATACGGTATTCTTAGTATTACTTTGTTTACCATTAGTTTAATCCATTATCACCGTTACCTGTACTAAAAGCCTCAGCGCCAGTATTAGCAGTAAGCTCAGATTTTTACTCAGATTTTTTGAATGGTACTATTTTTTAAAATTGTAAAATTCCACTTGTTTTCTCCTTAATTAACCCATCATCCGCTTGTGTTGCTTTGACACAACAGTCAAAATAAATTCACATATGCAACTTATTCACATGTGCAAATTATTTACATGTGCGAATATTTCGCATGTGCAAATTATTTACATGTGCGAATATTTCGCATGTGCAAATTATTTTTCAATGAAAAATAGTGAGTGAAAAATACCCTTACTAAAGGCACAAAAGTTTAGCATCAAATTAAGAGAAAACTATCGTTCACAGTTTGTGGTGGCAGTAAACATTCAGCCAAAATTTGGAAATATACATGCTCTAGATACTCTACTACAATCTAGATCTCTACTATACATTTGGCAGTTAATGGGTTAATATGTCGTCAGTACCATGTCAAACTATCCAATGTGAAAATAGTGGGTTAGCGTTTTTAACTTCAGATTTCTTGATTGATACCACTTTTTTGGTATGGTAAAATTTTCCTTGTTTTTTTTCCAAATAAAAATTTCATTAAATAAGATTAATAAAGTGAATTTTACTACTTCAAAAAATTGGTATCAATCAAGAAATCTGAATTTTAAAAAAGTAATCCACTGTTTTCACATTAGATTATTTAACATTTTACCGACGATACCATTAGATCAACTTTTATCTTTTCAAAAAAGGGATGCCTATCAAGAAATCTGATTTTTTAAGGCAACAACAGCCAATGCTGACAGAAAAATGGCGGCTGCTTTAAGTGGATTTTATCTAAGGCTTGTACGATTTCTTGTAATTAAATACCAATAATTTCTAAAAGTATTCTTCGATATTTTTCTCAAACTCAATAGGACAAAGGTCTTTATAAAACACTGATGCATAAATTCATGGACCATTCAAACTCTTTAACCCTTTGAGGGGCAAGCAATTGCGTTCGTGTAATTCTGAACTCCCACCGGAAATTTGTAAAAAAGTTATATCAAAAAGAGGAAAAGCAATTTCACGATTGTTTTCCACCAAAGTTAGTAAAGTGAAATTTAATGAAATTTTTCTGGTGTAAATCTTCATCAGTCGTAGGTGGTATATAATATATACCACCGCCCCTCAAGGGGTTAAAAAATACGGTTGCGACAACAATAATTTTTCTGTCATTCATCAGGTCTACAGTATTTAGGTGGCGGTGCCATTATTCTTTAATGTAGATTTCTATTAATCTTGCAATTATTATTTTTTAATTGTTTCTTTAGAAATAGTTTTAGTCAAAATAATAGATTAAAAGAATCGTGAATTTTGTTTTGATACGCGTACTTACAATTGCATTTTTTTTCATCGTATTTCAATTTTTTTAACCTGCTTTTCTTTGTTGTAATTCTTTATTGTCTTGTAGGTTCTCCTTATCGTACCCCGCTGTCGAGCGCAATCCTGAAGCTTCAAGAAAGTGGAACACTTCACGTTCTGAAAGATCGCTGGTGGAGACAAAGACACGGGGGTGGCATGTGTAGTAGGGATGAAACTAACACAGCAGGTTCTGCCAGCGCCCTTAGCCTTGCTAACGTAGGAGGCGTATTCGTTGTATTAGGAGCAGGGCTTGCGACGGCATGTATTGTAGCCATTGTTGAATTTGTGTGGAAGTCAAGAAAAGTTGATAGCGAAGAAAGAGTACGTATGCTTCAGTACTTCGGTACACTGTCATTCAGTAGTGTAGCCAGGGTGGAGGGTCCAAACACTTTGGATACCAATAACTTTTTTAACCCCTTGCGGCGCGGTGGTTTCATAGATATACCAATTAATTTTAATTCCCAAACTCCACATTGGCACCGGAATTTTGTTTAAAAAAATTACGATTTATTGAATGCGTGAAATATAGCGTTTTCTTATTTACAAATAAAGTTGTTTTCAAATTCCGGTGTCAGTCATTAATTTCAATACTTAAGCAATGAATTTGCCCTGCGCCGCAAAGGGTTAAGTTTTGCTTGCCTTATTAATCGGAAGATTTCCTACAATTAATAGATGAAATAAAGCTTACAATATTACTGGTATCCAAAGCATTTTGACCCCGTCCCTGGATACGATACAGCTGTCATTGGTTGATATGTCTTACGAATTCAAAAGGAGAATTTATTATATGTTTTCATTAGCTATTTCAACCTGTTTTATAAATGTCTAAGCCATAAAAATTTTGCCATGAAACATAAAATCCTTTGCTGGCTTACTTTTGTCTTTGCTGGCTTACTTTTGTATCATGTGCAAACTTTTTGTGAAAATCAAATCAAAAGATTATATGGTATATGCATTTTTAAAAATTTATAACAAACATTAAAATGAAACTAAATCTTAAAAGGAAAGTTTCGATCGACATCTATGATCATCATCAGGATTATAATATTACATTAATTTAATGCCTAAATAAACTACATAGAATTGAATTGTTCGCGGGACACTCAAAAATCTGGGCTGCAACCCAACCGGGACTTGCAGAATTCCTAAATTTTTTTTCTGCTTTTTCTACCACTATTTTAAACCAAAAATATCCCTTTAACATGCACAATAGCAGCCTACAATAAGGATTATCTTATTAACCTGATCGGCTCTGGCATACTATTAATAGTAGATGTCTTTTAGTCGAGTATTATTTTGTCTTAATGATTGCTTTCTGCATGTAGTGCATGTCTATATATTTCTTATTATGACTTCATTTATGTGTTGGCATTCAGTAATAATAATAAAAGTTTGAGGAATTCTCTTTGCACTGTTGGCGATTATTTTATTTTAAACATATATTTCACTCTTTATATTTAAAATATAGGTCTCGTTTCTGGACGAATCATGCGTAATAAAATACAAAATTATTAAAAATTCTAGTTTCGGTTAATTCCTTTTGTAATATTATATTCTCCAAATTTTACGAAAAACTCTTCCTTAGCTCAATTTCATATAAATATGAATTGAATAGCAAGCAAAATAACTACTTTCGGTTAAATTTCAAACAATGACATATTCGTAAAGCTTTAGGATATCTATTTGGATAGTTAATATTAACATTATTAAAGTAAAATTAATTTATCTCACAAAATTGAAAAAAAATCTTACTCGAGAAGGTTGAAACAGCAATGACTAAGAATGAAAATTTTAGAAACGCTGCGAATGCTGACATCTCAGCTTCAAAGACTGCAGTGTTAACTCTCTATCAAATGAGCTATCCCAAACAAAGACGTTGGACACAATTCACTCTGATAACATTTTGATAATAAAATTTAATCTGTTATTAAACAGTTCAACAGAATAAATCACAATTAATAGAGCTCCAGGTAAACGCTGAATACATAATTGGTCTTCATAATTTTAACACATTTATTCTAACATAAAATGAATAATGCTTACTTAAAAGGCGATTAAATAATCAATTATAGATGTTAAAATTTAATTTTATTTAAAAATCTTAGTACTTTCAAACCTTTTCCAATATTTTCTTTAATAAAGAAAATATTTTCTGAGAATATTTTCAGAGAATATTTTCTTTATTAAAGAAAATATTCTCTGAGGAAGAACCTGTTTGGAAAAGGTTTGAAAGTACTAAGATTTTTAAATAAAATTAAATTTTAACATCTATAATTGATTATTTAATCGCCTTTTAAGTAAGCATTATTCATTTTATGTCAAAAGCAA
Source organism: Maratus speculifer (assembly GCA_964019185.1). Lineage (NCBI taxonomy): Eukaryota > Metazoa > Arthropoda > Arachnida > Araneae > Salticidae > Maratus > Maratus speculifer. The sequence goes on from OZ025300.1 coordinate 62,119,589, forward strand.
GGCGAAGATTTTATTCCGTCATATATTTTATATGTATTTACATTTATTCTAATTTGTAAAAAAATCTTGTGAGGGTTAATTTCCCAAATGTGAAAAAACAGGCCTGTCGGGGTTTTTAGCAGAAAATTTCACTTAAATTGAAACTTAATGCCTGCCCCTACATGCGAAGGCACTCGCTTGCTAAAGCTATTTCTATGAGAAGATTATTTTCTAATATTTCGTTTGCATTTGGACTTTTTAAAATAATTTCTTTTGCATTGGATATCTGAGGTCCCTCTCTACATCGTTCAATCTTTACTCTTTCGATTTTGGTTGCAGATATTTTTTAGAATGATGCTTTCATTTTCGGAACCGGTTTTAAACGGGAAACTAACTTTATAAAAAATATCTGCAACCGAAATTGAAAAAGTAAAAAAGGAGCGATGTAGGGCGGGACCTCAGCTACTCAATGCAAAATAATAATAATAGTAATAATAATAATAAATAAAATAAAATAAAATAAAATAAAATAAAATATCGAAATGCAAACGAATTATTAGAAAATAACCTCCCCATAGGAATAGCATTAGCTCGCGACTGTCTTCGCTTGCAGATGCAGGCGCCTTAATCCCTGAGGGACAAGAAACACGCATACGTGCCACAAAAAGGCTGAAGAATTCTTGTTTATCACCACCAGTAAAATTTTACAGTAAAATTTGCTTTATGTAATCGAATCACTTTCTCGTTTTAATATAGCATAAATTTATGTTTTTAAAAACCGGGGTCAAAACATTGAAAACTTCATAAAATGCTCAAGTCGCGAAGGGGGTTAACCCTTTCCGGCGCAGTGTTACCACTCCGGCAACACCTAATTTTAATTCCAAACTTACAAACGGCACCAATAATATTTTAGTAAAATTTTACTTTTACAATGACAGCTTAAATCAGGGAATTCTTAATTTCTAAAAAATTCTTTTGTAAATTCCAGTGTCAGTCAACAATTTATCATTTTACGAAGAGAATTTGTCTGCGCCGGAAAGGGTTAAGCTGTATCGTTAGTTGAAAAAAGATTAATTATGTAGCTAACGTTTACGTGAAGTTACTTCTATTACCTATGACTTATTATAGTGAACTGTTTCAGATAATAAAACAGATATCATTATCGAGAGGTCATCTTAATGTATTATGTCTGCTGGATTTGTCCAGAATTATTCAGTTGGCTGAGCGTTGACTGTGTAAGCCAAAGGTTTTTTGTTCTTTGCCGGTCTGAATACTTTTTCACTCGACTGGAAAATTGTAATTCGTATAGTCGATTTACCAATTAGAATGATTGTGATAAAATTAAAGAAGTGTAATTACCTATTCAAATTTTACTTGGAGTTCCATTGATTGCGTTATATTCTATTTATCTGATTGAAATAACAGACTAAATGTGAAAGTATTGTTTGAGAAATGTAAGTCTGACGGATATGCTCAGGATAACTCAGTTGGTACAGCATTGGTAAATTAAGCCAAAGTTCATTGATTCAAATCTCAGCCTGGGCACATTTTCATTCAGCTAGAAAATTAGAACTCGTATAGACAGAGCTGCCACAGCCGAATATTTTGTAGTTCTATTTCACACCACTTTTATAGAACAAAAATCTTTTACACACGCGTTGACAACATTTGCAAGGGAAATATGCTACAAAGTGTATTAAAGGTTATGTTAAAAGTAGTGATGGAAAAAAAAAATTTAGAAACAATGGCATTGTACTGAATTATTCTACTAACATCCACCAGATGTCGGTGGATGATTAAAACTGTTACTTGTGTTTGTGGCAACAGTGTTGTTTAAAAACTTTTAGCTACACACTTTCGGCAAATTTGCAGCAGTTGTTGTTAGCGCAGACTTTCCCGGCTTTTACTTGCATTTTGAATCTAGCTACCTGATCGACATGTAACTTACAATCCAACTACTAATTTTTAATTATACATTTTTATGTAACTGTGCTGTAACTTTCTTAGGAAAATATTAATCCTTCGGACTTTGGTGTCTCTTACACAAATTTTATTCGGTGAGCACCACTTTTTAAAAAGAACTTTCCTTGAAGTAGACAATTTCAAAAATTCAAATAAGGAAAATTTTATTTTCCTTTATTACTGGTGCCAAAAACAATTTTTGGAAGGAAAGATGACAACGGAGTGGCAAAGGTTAAAGAATTTGGTAAAAAGTCATGTGAATTTTCAGTAATCACGCAGCCTGTAGCGGCCTTTATAGCAAAAATAGAATTTCACGGTTGGCTTACAATGTAGTAAATTACAGATTTTTTTATTTTTATATTAATTTTGTTGGTATTTTAATATGTAATTCATGTTAATATGTCTGAACTCATGTTTTTTTTTTATGAGAGAAGCATAAATTAATTTTGAAAAAAAAAAAAAAAAATCAAGATATTGCTTATATCACTCTAACTTTAATCATTTTACCAAGTATATTTATGTATGAATCAATATTTTTGTTTATTATGTCTGGCTAAATCTGAAATTAACCCATTCGTGCCCACCACCTTTTGCGCAAATTTTATTCGGTTGGCATCACTATTTTTAAAAGAATTAAGTTTAGCTGATTAATTACGAAAATGTTTCAATGAAAAAATAATGAAGATTGTTGTTCTTTTTTACCGGTGTCAAAAACAGTGCTACTTGCACTTTTTGAAGCGTCCCTAAAAAGGGATGTTAGGCACTAATGGGTTAAATTTCTTTTATTTATTTATTTTTATGAATTTGGTGTGATTTAGTAGGGTATCATTATGAGGCAAGCGTCATTAAATAATTCAGATAAATGTGCCTCATTTTAATGAGAAACATTTAATTTCTCATAAAATGTGTCTCAAGATAGATGTGTCTCATTTTTATTACACATAATTAATTTAGATTAATTATTATTTTTTTTATTTTGCTGTTAATAATTTCACCTTTTAAAAAAATACATTAATTTCAATTTATTACTTTACTTATATCAATATTTCCATTTATTGTAAGAATTCATTATAATTTTACTACACTGAAATTACTGTTAAAAAAAATAAATATAGAAATGACCGGAAAACCGCACAACCTTTGGCCCGAAGATGTACGAATCTGAGGGTGTTCATTATATTAAAGTTTGCTTTCCATGGTTATTAAAACTGTGGCTAAATCTGAAATATTTTTTATTATGAATTTGATGTGATTTAGTAGGGTACCTTCCTGAGGCAAGTGTTATTGAATAATTCAAGATGAATATATGCCATTTTTACCATACATATTTAATTTACATAATTAGTTATTAATTATTATTTTGATTTTTGCTTTTAATAGTTTCATTTTTGTTAAAATTATCGTAATTTTATTTATTGCTTTTTTTTATCAATATTTTCATTTATTGTAAGCAATCTTTATAATTTTGATTGCATTATTACACTGAAATTACTGCGTAAAAATATAAATATAACAATGACCAGAAATCCGCACAGCTTCTGGTCCCAAGCTGCATGAAGTTTACGTATTAAAGTTTTCTTTTCATCCTGATTTTTGAAGCACCTGTAATTAAAGTCTTAAATTTTGCAGGAACCCCTGTGTATTCTCTTCTGCAGAGAATTACGCTTTGCAATTATGTGTGGAGGATCCACGAAACCCTTAGCACCTAAAAGGAATCCAGACGACAGGCAGCCACCTGAGAATGGGCTGCCTTTTATGCCATTGACAGGCTTCAGCAGTGTCACCACAAAAGAAACTTTCTCTTGACAAGAAGAGACAGGGGGTGGAATACCCCTTGAGCCTACCAACGACGAGCAGGTAATTATATGTTTTTAACCATTTGCGGGGCAAGCAGTAAAGTCTCTGTGAGGGGCATCCCACACTGAGACATTATAAGCAGGGAAACATGAAGAGTTACATAAGGCGAAAAATCTTGAAACAATGAAAAAAGTTGCTACAAACCTGTTTTAAACCAATTTTCCCTTCGAATTTAAGCGACATGTCTTACTTTATGCCATAGTATATGATTTGCCTAATTATGAATTCTCAGCGGAATAATCGATTAAGCGGAATAATAAATTTTATTTTAGAATAAAAAGGCCCATTTTTGGACACCTTTGCCCCTAAAAATTGAAAATGTAAAATTTCACTAAAAGTTTCTGGTGCGATCACGTTATCCCTCAAGTAGGCCTGTAATTAGAAACGAATAATAGAGGGCTCAGTAAAATATAGGGAGGGCTCATATTTTCTCTCTCTCTCTGATGCAGAAAAATAAAATAGTGCATATTCACGCTGTAAGACTATGTTTCTTATTAAACTGTTGTAACAACTTCATTTTATGCTAAAAAAAGAGTAGGATAATGAAATTTTCGTGTGTATAACTAATGAAATATTAAACATTATGTTAACTTCTTATGTGCAAATAGGATGAGCGAGTGTTGAAACACCTATTTTAGTTACGATTTAATATTTCTGCAAAATTGTGAAAGGGTCGCAAAATTAAATTAGATTTTAGAACAGAATTTCATTTGGATTTTCGGAACATAAATTCATTTAGTGACCTTGGAATCTCTTACAGGGCAGCTCAAAATATTTTAGGGGCTGAGTCCTGCCTAGCACCCCCTTAGTTACGGCCCAGCCCTCAAGAAGTTAAATCTATAAATAAAATAAAAAAATGGCGAAAATATTTGAATTAAACTATTAAAGAGAACTGTGATGAGTCATATTGGAGTGTCTTAATTTGTTCCCCATTGAAATAACAGATCGATATTGGATTTCGATTCTTATCCGAGTTTCCGTTTGAAATAAAAGTGAAATGCAATTAGGTTGCCAGTGGGTTACTTTTTTTTTTTTTTTTTTTTTTTTTTTATTGTCACCACTTTTTTGAAATTGTAGAATTCGATTTGTTTGATTACATATCAATTTAGGCAAAATCAGGGCGAATCTTATCTTTTCAAAAAAGTGGTGCAAATCATGAAATCTAAATTTTAAAAAAGTAGCGCACTGGCAACACTCGATGAAAATTATTAATAATGTATGTAATGTATGTAATGTACCGTAATTTCGGGTGTATAAGCCGCGGATCAAACAATTCTTTTTGGACCCAGAAATCTTATTTAGTGATTGAAGACAAATATTTACGGCGATCTAACTAGTTATATTTGTTTCTTAAAAAATTCTGGGTCGAAAAAGAATTGTTTGAGCTGCGGCTTATACACCCGAAATTACGGTAATGTTATTTGTAAAGCGTTTTTAATTATTTAGAAAAGAACATGCCTACAAAGCAGGGATCGCCGAATTCTATATTTTTTTAATATTTTTGCTATGGCTATTTTAAAATCTTATTTTTTATTGCACAATTTAAAGATGTTTACAGGGGAAATCTAGTTTAACAATAGTAGTAGCAGCTACATAAAAATATAAGTTGCAGCAGCTGATAGAAAGCCTATATGTGCATATTTTTAAAGTTTGCGGAGTGTTAACGTATACAACGTTTAATATTTTTCTTTTGTTTCAATCAAAATAAAAAGAAATCAGATGATGATTTAAAACTTGATAGTTCACAGAGGTTAGCAATAGCAATTTACAATTTAGAATTGTTACTTTTTTACTAAAAATTTATATCTATATGTTTCAATGTATTGTTTTTCTAAAAGTTGAAGCAACTGAGATGTCTTATGTATTAATTTATAAAACGCATATATTTTAAATAAAGGTAAAAAGAAATACATAAACATATAACACATGAAGCAATGCATGGTAAATCTGGACATCTGTCTTTTTTAATAGTGTGGATAATTATAAGAATTCCAGCAAGGCAAATGAATTCTATACCACTATTTAGGACCAATAATTTTTGAGGTGGATTCAATTAACATTTGCAACTAGAAATCTATTATCTAAAATTATTCTTAGAAAATAATGATCTAAAAATACTTGTCTTACTGTATATCCTATAACCACGTAGCGAAACTTTCGTTATATTGTTTTCAAATGGTATATAATTAATTTTTATTTTAAAGATAGAGCTAAAACTTTTATTTTCAAATTACATTAAAAATATAATAAAAATATTTCGTACAATTATTAATAAATTAGTATTCCTAAGGCATTTATAAAAAAACATTAATTGATTCATTCAAGTGAATTAAATTATTTTCAACGAGTTTTTCTGAGAATTGGTGATGGTAACACTATAACAGCCGTTGACGGCTTTATGTGTAATTTTGAAAACTGTCGCTAAAAATATCTACATTTTCCCCAGAAGGATTAATAGATATATTTGGTTATATAAAACGTGCAGTTCGAGTATGTAATAAATAAAAATTAGCCTTAAATTTTTTAGTGTGAGTTGAAAATGTCTGAATAAATAAATTGTCAGTTTTGCAACACTGGTTTGTGGTCTGTATAGTGGTGTTAAATGAGATAATAAAAATTGGGGAAATAGCAAACGATGCTTGTTAAATTTCTGAATTTATTCATATATCTCGGCTTTTTAAACCTTGTGAAAAAGTTAGATATGAATATCAGCAATGATAAAATAAACAAAATTCTATAATAGTGAGAGTTCCCTGAAAGTTGTTAAGGGAAAATCAACATTATAAATTTCCGAAATTCGTGTTTAAGAATTTCGGCCACTGCAATATTTTCGAGATTTAATAAAGAATTTTGAGAAAAAAAATCCTTTGCTGCCACTGACTTTGGGAAATTTTTAAAGTAAATCTTATAATCAATTTTCTCAAACCGGTTATTCTCAAATATTTATCTCATTCAATGGAATTCCCAAGTAAATATTTCCTTATTCAACAAACATCTTTAACAGATGATGACAAACATGATAAATTAATAACACTAACTAAAAGTAATATTATTATTTTTTTTACTTTCTACCTATAAATTCAGTCATGCAATTAAAAATGTTTAACTGCAGGGCTGCTACAGGCAAATAATTTAATATATTTTTCGCCCTAGTATTATTCTAATATAAATTTCTAATTTATATTAGTAAAATATTGTAATTTATATTTCTCTTATATAAGTAGATTGCTTTTGCAAATATTGTCAAAGTATAGGTTGAGTATTTTTGTTTCCAGAAAGTGGTGCCAGTTAGAAATAAAAAATAGTCGCCTGTGGCAGTCCTGAAATTAGGAATTGATAGTAACCTAAAAAACTGATATTATTGTTTCAGAAAACTGATTAATACACTATAAAAACCATGGAACTATCAATGGAAAGGTATTGACATAGCTGTAAAATAGTCAAGCTTCTATTGTAACCGATTTTTAAAGGCTTGATTACCGTCGAGAAAAACTCGCACCAGCAAATTTAAATAAAAATTGTTTCTTTACTTAAGCGTAGAAATAATGAAACCATTTTTGTCCTAAATAATGGCAGAAACAGATTTTCTTTTTTACCGATAGAAATTTACTTTAGTGATAGTCAGGAATCTTCATTTTCGCCAAATTATGACAACCAAGACAACCAAGTGTCAGTGAAAAAGATTATAATAGCACAGCAAAACAGAAAACAGTAAAGACAAATAGAATTTTTTTTCATGTCCTTGAAGAAGGACGCTTAAATAAGACGAAAATTTCTATTCAATTTTACTTGAGGGAAGTAAATTGCCTCGATGGTAATCAGAAATTGTTGACTCGATCTAAAAAAAGTTAGCCGTCATCTTATGACAATATTTTCAGTTACTTCTCTCACAACTCGCAGCCAATTTACTATATGTTTCCTCCTTTTTATTCTTAACTCCACTATAAAAACTAACGGAAACTTTTCCGAAAATGAGCTACACATGTTTGCCAACCTCCAGTTTATTTCAAACGAAAAATATGTACCTTTAACCAGAAAAATCATTTAGATAAATGGTTTTTCACTATTCCATTATAAAACCCAATAGTAAATTCCATTCGTTAAATAAATTTCCGGTTTGAAATGTATTTATTTTTTTTTAAACCGGGGGTTGGCATGTGTGGTTACAAATAAATTTATATTGGTTTATAAAGTATTTTTAATTCTCAAAAATATATTAGTTTTGAAGGTTTTTAAAGATACTGAAATGCTTTTCAAATTCGTAGGTTATTCGGATGAGATAATTGAATATTTTCGTATATTATATTTAAAAAAAATAGAAAACATTTATCATTTTTTTAAACGCTTTGAAACACCAAGTATACAGTCACAGCCCAAAAAAAAAAAAAAAAAAAAAAAAAAAAAAAAAAAAAAAAAAAAAAATTCTTGACATATGAGATTTTAGACATTTTGTTGAATATCTAGAAATGTACATGAGGAATTATTCTGAAACTTCAGGAATGTAAACAAAATAGCACAGGTCATATATTTTCGTGAAGATATTTTGCCGAAATCCCATAGGGGACCTTCAAAAAATTGAAAAATAATAAAGATCTTTTGGATAACCCTGTCAAAACTAATGTAGAAAAAGCATTCAAACTGCAGATTATCATTAAGTGGCTTATTATAATAAAGTGAGTTCATTTTTATGCGGATAGCATGTATACTCGTAGAGAAATTAATGTTTTTATAAAAACAGTCCCAAATTTTTCCAAGTTTTTTGCTTATTATTTGCAGAGTTCTTAATATAAAATAAAGTTTTTTTTTTTTTTTTTTTTTTTTTTTTTTTTTTTTTTTGAAAATATGACAAAAAACAAAGTACGCAATACCCTTTAATCAGAAATAAAAAAATAATAAAAATTGTATGAAAAATGAGCAGCTTTACTAAATGACTTTTCATTGCGCATGCGTGAAAGCTACCAAAATTTTGATTTTATATTGTGTTAGCTAAATGTATAGAGCAACTTTTGTAAAAGTCTCAGAATCACAGCTTAAAAATACTGAAAATTATCGTCGATAGAATAAACTTAAAATCCGTTATTCTCAAAAAGCAGCAAAAAGATAAATGGATGTATCCATATTCCATTGATTAGTGACAATATAGCACACAGTTCCCGAAAAAAAGGTGCACTTGTATTGCATTTTCAATGTTCAGATGTTTTACTTTATTTTTTTCCTGTTTTAAACATAGGTGCCGGGTAGAACTTTCCATTGAGCATGCACAACTTTAAACAGCAATGCCTACAACTTGAGATGACTCAGCCTTTTTTTTTTTTTTTTCGCTTCTTCTAGTGGTTTAAAAGGTGAAATTTATTCTTTTTGCAACTTTTCTGGTGCATATAATGGAAAGTAAAAAGCTTACAGTTGTTGTAAAAACTCGCGCTTTAACTTTATTAGAACGAAATGTTCCTATAAGTCGCATTGCCATAGATTTGCAAGAATCGAGACAAACCATTTATGCCCTAAAAAAGGCGAGTGCCTATTTACCTCGTAAGTATGCCAGTACGAAAAATTGGTTCAGGAAACCAAGAAAGACCTCAGACCGGACTGATAGTTTATTGAGACTCGAGGTATTATTAAAACTAACGATTACAGCTGCAGAAATAAAAAATAAACACTCATTGAAACATTGAAACAAAAATTAATCAGATTTATTTAAGGATGTATCAGCAAGGACTATCTGTCATAGACTTCAAAAAGACTTGAAGCTTCCAGCTAGAATAGCAACGAAAAAACCCATGCTTACTGATGTCATTAAAAAAAGATTAAATTTTTGTAAAAAATATTTAAATTGGACAGAAGAAGACTGAAAGAAAGTAAGTTTTCTGATGACAGTACCTCCAGGCTTATCAGAGAACACCCGATGTTAATGAGACGACCCAAAGGTTCCTCACGCTATGACACAAAATTTACTGTGAAAACTCTAAAACATTCAGATAATGTCATGGTATGGGGAGCTTTTAGTGGTGAAAAAGGTAGAACTGGATTGTATTTTCTCTCCAACAAAATTACTATGAATGGAAGAAAATATTTAGAAGTTTTACAAAACCATTTGCTGAAATTTCGATCCCTTTATGGATGTCAATTTTTCATGCATAATGGAGCACCTGCACGTAAGTCAAAACTTGTGCAAAAGTGGTTAAATGATAATAATATAGCAGTACTTGATTGGCCAGGCAACTCACCTGATCTTAACCCGATAGAAAATGCTTGGAATCTCATGAAAAATAAGGTACAAGAGTCACACCCATTCAGAATAAAGGAACTGAAAGAAGTATTGAAAACTTTGTGGGTCGGTATGGACAAAGACTATTTCCAAAATTTAGCAACTTCTATGCCTAATAGACTGAAATGTGTCATAAAAGCCAAGGGAAATATGTTAAAATATTAGTTTTGGCAATAAAATTATTTACAATGTATGTGTTTACTTTTATAACATTTTTTTATGAGTGTCAAGATTTCTTTCTCGGCTCTACACAATATTACACCCACTACTATATTTGGATACAGCCCCTTATCTTTTTGCTTCTTTTGGGGAATAACAGATTTTCAGCTTATTTTATCGATGATAATTTTCAGCATTTTTAAGCTGTGATTTTAAGACTTTTACAAAAGTTGCTCGATACATTTAGCTAACACAATATGCAATCAAAATCTTTCACTCATGCGCAATGAAAAATTGTTTAGTAAACCTGCTCATTTTTCATGCAATTATTATTGTTTTTTTTTATTCTGATTACAGGATATTGTATACATTGTTTTTTGTCATATTTTCAGAAAAAAAATTTTTTTTTGTATTAAGAACTCTGCAAATAATATGCAAAAAACTTGGAAAAATTTAGATTGTTTTTATAAAAGTCTTACTAATTTCTCTACGAGTATACATGATATCCACATAAAAATGAACACACTTTATTATACTAATCCACTTGATAATAATCTGAAGTTTCAATGCTTTTACTACATTAGTTTTGACAGGGTTATCCAAAAAATCTTCATTATTATTCAATTTTTTGACGGTCCCCTATGGAATTTAACCTCTTCGCTACTGGCGATTATTACAGTATTTTTAATTATTACTGAATTATTTCTTCTCTCGTTTGACTTCTGAGCGAGATTTTTGTTTTATTTTCATTAGCTCGAATCTTAGAATTCGAAACATATTATTCTTATATCGAAATTTCCTTTATATTTGAGTATCATTAATAAAATGGGACAAAAGTGATGTACCCATTTGGGTACTCAGGGACTGAAGAGGTTAAGCAAAATATATGACTTGTGCTATTTTGTTTACACACCAGAAGTTTCAGAATAATTCCTCATGTATATTTCTAGATATTTACCAAAACTTCTAAAATCTCGAGTGTCAAGATTTCTTTTGCTTTGACTGTACAAAGGAATTTTTATCTGTAACATTAATACTTCATTGAGTTTTATCTTTATTAACTTAGATATGAAAAAAAAAAGAAAAGTCTACCAGGATTGCAAGTTTGGCTTTCATTTTTATTCTGAAATTTCGACGTTAGACCAGATCTTTTTGAAGAATAATTTTTATCCTTAGTAATCAAGAAAAGTTTGACATTAAATAAATCTGAAAATAATTTTTGCATTTCCTAATGTGAGCAGTGTTGCCAGATTGTCAAAAGACAATTCCCCCAAAATTTCTGAAATTTTCCCCAAATCAGGGCTTTTTTCAGAAAAAGTTCCCAACGCAATTTCGACTCAAAAAGGCATGTTCTCAGTTTTCAATTTTTCATTATAAAAGATTTTTAACAAATTTAAACTCGATTTTTCCCCCAAATCAAGCATTTTTTGAAAAAATTCCCCATTTACAAATAAATAAATAAAAAATAAAATAAACATTTAAATTCAACAGAATCTTGCATGTATATTCACAGCTAATTGACAAGAATAAGAAGTATATTTTACGACAAGTTCTTACACTTATAATTTAAATTGTTCCCAGTTGATGTTTTATTTTTTGTTGTAAACTATTAAATGTATACTATTAAATGAACCGTATTTCAGTGCTTGTGTGTTTGTCCGCGATGTCAGAAAAATCTGCCTCACTTACTTATCTGAAAATTCAGGTGGGGATAATCCCAGGCAGATCGTGATGAATCTATAATGCATGTAAACAGTGTGCACGTCCACGAGAGTAATGATTTTTATCTATTATTTCTGTATTTTATTTTCGTTTTTGAAATTAAAATCGAATTCGAGACAAATCCGTATTGGCAATTGTTTTAAAGTAAAAATTGAAATTGCAAAAACAATTCCCCAAGTTTTTCCCCAAAAATGTTCACAGTCCCCAAACATGTCCCCAAGAATTACTTGTCCCCGAAAAATTCCCCTGTAGGTTCAAAATTCCCCAAAATGGGGACAAAATCCCCAATCTGGCAACACTGAATGTGAATCCAATTATTTTAAATAAAGTGGGGGCCAAAGTAGTAACCTTGCGTCTGACATATTTAATTTCCGTAAAATGTTGGTTAATTTGATACAAGTTAAATACGTTTAAACTGGAAATTTTATTTGAAGTAACATTAAATATTTAATTTCAAGGTTCCAGCGGGAATTGATTTCATTTAATGTCTCTAAAATATATATGGTTTCAGACGCTTGTAACTTGAAATAAATTAATCATCATTTTATGGAAGTTAAATTAAAGGCTAGAAAGTATGCTCTGAAGTAAAATTCATCAATATTATAATAGGAATAAGAAATATTTTTTACTAATTACTACAAACTGAATTCTACAATTGTATAAGTTTATTTATACATGCATATTCACATACTAAAATTATGTTTGTTTTATAGGTTAGTTACTACCGTTACGCCCAATATGACGTCTCCGACATATAATGGGTCGACCTCAAAAGCACTCTAAAATTATTTCGCACAGCGCACCGCAAATCCAGTGTTGGAACAACGCAAGCCACTAAAAAGAGAAAATAATAAACGTGATCAGCTGGGGCATCTATTTGCTTTTAGTTTGTATACAGCCCCTTTTTATCATAATAGACAATGACAATATGTCTTTAAAAGTTAATTTTCACCAACCATCTAATCTAAAATTTTCAAGGGCCTGTGTTTGCTGTTAAAAATTGGAAATTATGTATGTGAAGTCTTCAAATAGTCTTTCTACAGCTAATCCCTCAGATTGCTAGTACATAAAAATTTGTGCATTTTAGCTTGTTTTAGAATGAGTCTTGCTATATTTTAATACCTCCACTAAGTATCATCGCTTGAATACGAGTTTTATCCATACATTTAATTACTTCGGTTGAATATGAGTTTTATTGATTCATATAATTACTTCGGTTGAAGATGAGTTTTATTGATTCATTTAAATTATGTGCATTGCTTGAATACGAGTTTTATCCATTCATTTAATCACTTCAATTGAAAATGAGTTTTATTGATTTATTTAAATTATATGAATTGCTTGAATATGAGTTTTATTGATTCATTTGAGTTAATTGAATTTCTTGAAGACGAATTTTACTGATTCATTTAAACTATATGCATTGCTTGAAGACGATTTTATTGGTTCATTTAAATGAGGTGCATTGCTTGGAGATGAGTTTTAGTGATTAATTTAAACCAGTTGCAGTTGAAGACGAGTTTTATTGATTCATTTAAACTGTGTGCATTACTTGAATACAAGTTTTAGTTATTCCTTTAAACTACTTTTATTGCTTGAAGACCAGTTTTGTTCACTTATTTAAACGAAGTGCATTGTTTGAGACGAGTTTTATTGATTTCTTTAAATTAGTTTCATTGCTTGAAGACTAGTTTTATTGACTCATTTAAGCTAGTTGCATTGCTTGAAGGCCAGTTTTATTTATGTATTTAAAGTAGGTGCATTGCTTGAATACGAATTTTATTGATTTATTTAAACTAGGTGTGTTTAAGATTTGGCTTGAAAACCACTAAGCAATCAGTATTTAAGAAGAGAAAAAAAATATTTTATTTAAGGAAGAAAATTCTGCGAATAGATAAGGCGAAGCTTGTCTTTCAGAATTTCTTTTGGCTGATGAATTTCAGAAAAAGAAGGTTAAAGACCACAAATTTAAACTTCATAAAATTTTTGGATCTTTGTTTTATAGAAACACTTATACAAAAAGGATTCTAAATTGATTGAGAATTTAAGGTATTTTAAATTCTTCCCTTTTATAATAAAACCAAAGAAAATTAAACTTAGAAGCGCTGTGCATAGACGAAATAATAAGTTTTGCTTATTAAAAATATATTTTGAGCCATTTGATGAAACATTTAACCTTTAAATGCATAGTGAGCCATATATGAAACAATGTAAATATAATTTTTAATAATATCAAATCCTTCATGACTACCATATTTGTGAAGAAAAGTTAATCCTGTAAAATTAGCAGAAATGTGCTAATAAATAAATTAAAAAATCTATCTTAAAATTTCTGGTGTCTAATCCTTAATATAAATATTAAAAAACACAATTATAAAAGCAAAATCATACATTTAAGGGTTAAACTCACTAGAAATAGGGACCAAGATCGATATATAATGATAATGTAATCAAACTATAAAAAAATAGAACTTTTTTGCAAAATCTTTGTACTATAAATGGATAATTAAAACAGCATTATTTGATTTTTAATAAGAAATTGTCAATAATATTTACATGATCTTGAAATACCCTTCAAATAAAACTTTTATACATATATAAATATAATAGCTAGGATAGATACATCTTATTGTAAATAGAGTACGTATAAGTAACTATTCCAGTTTTTCCTCGTTAGAGTCTTGTATCTAGCTTGACAGCCAAAATCACCAAACTCACCATTTGAGCAATTTAATATATTGTTAGAATTTTGACAATATGCAATTTAAAAAGCAGCCATTGATGGTCAATCTGAAAAATAATATGATTAAACCTTATCATCATAGGTTTAACTTCTGTATTTTACAATATGTACATGTTCCAAAATTGAACACTGTTTTTAGTTCTTAAAATTGATTTTCTATTTTTATTAATTTAATTCCATAACTTTTCAAATTTATGAATGCTTACTCCTTTAAAGATATAAAGCTTCCATTTATTCTAGATCTCTTGATGTAATTCCATTCTGATTTTTGTTCCTTTTTATGTATTCTTGAACATTCATTTCTGCTTATCCAAAATGATGTTTTAATATTTTTTACTTTTATTTAGTTTTTATTATTGGAAACTAAAATCTCTGTGTGTCTTGCTCTTGTATATTCAAAATAATTCCTTTGAATCATTATATCTCATGAATTATCTTTTATCATTCGAAAGAGAAAAAGAAAAAATATGTACCGGGTGTCCCAAAAATGACTGATGGATTTTAAAATTCAATAACTTGCAAACGGTGACAGCTATTTTAAATTTTTTTTGCAGGAGGGTTATATATAATGTCAGGAGTTTTTTTACCGTATTTTTTTTATTTTAGTTCGAATTTCAAACGATAGATGGCACTGACGGTGATTGAAGACCAGGTGATCAGTGCTGAGTTAGGTCAGTTTCGGCGTCGACCTGGGCTTCAATTGCCGTCAGCGCCATGTATTGCTTGAAATTCGAACTAAAATCAAAAGTTACACTAAAAAAACTCCTGACATTATACATAACCCTCCTGCAATTTTTTTTTTTTAAATAGCTGTCATTGTTGGCAAGTTATTGAATTTTAAAATCCATCAGTCATTTTTGGGACACCCGGTAAATACATTTATTTATTTACTTTTGGACAGCCAAATTTACTTCAAAATTTACATAATTATGACAAGTAAATCTGTAATTTCCGTTTAAACATATTGCGCCAAATTGCATTAAAAATTATAGTAATGTGTTTTTACTCAACTCTTTTTTATAACACATGTGCTTTTACTGAAGAAAAGGGGGGGGGGATACTTTTATTCATTTTTTGCCTCCAGGTCATTTTATTACATTTTATTACTCACATACGTAGAACATAAAAAGAGGATAAAATGCTTTTATTCACTCTGATAGCGAACATAACATCACACGATTATGCATGATTTCACATCGTGAATATCCACTTTTACAAACTATAGCTGAATCTTTTGTAAGGACATTCTTCATTTACTATAACGTATGTGTCAAACAAAGAAAAAAATCATACATAAAAAGTGCTTTTATTAATTTTTCACCTCCAGTCATTTCATTATCCTTCTTTAGCTCACATATACAGAATGTAAGAGGGTGATAAGATGAGTTTATTCCTTCTGATAGCGAAAAGAACTTCATATGATCAAGCGTAATTTCACAAAGTGAATTATTCACTTTCACAAATTGTATCTACATCTATTGTGAGGACATTCTTTATGTATTACAATGCATGCGTCAAACAAAGAAAAAGTCACACATAAATAAGTACTTTTTTATTTATTTTTCATCACCAGTAATTTTATTCCTTTATTCCATTTTTTATACTTCCTTTCGCTCATATATATATATATATATACAGAATGTAAGAGGGTGATAAGATGAGTTTATTCCTTCTGATAGCGAAAAAAAATCTTCATATGATCACGTCTAATTTCTAAAAAGGAAATATTCACTTTTACAAATTGTATCTATGTTTTTTGTGAGGATATTCTTTATGTACTATAATATGTATGTCAAACAAAGAAAAAATCATTCATAAAAAAGTACTTGTATTTATTTTTCTCCTCTAGTCATTTTATTATCCTTCTATTTCTCACATATATAGAATGTAAAAGGATGATAAAATGAGTTTATTCCTTCTAATAGAAAAAATAACTTCATACGATCACGCATAATTTCACAAAGGGAATATTCACTTTTACAAATTCTATCTACATCTTTTTTGAAGACATTCTCTATGTACTGCAATTGTTTTGAACAAAGAAATAAATCATATATGAAGCAAGCACAGGCTTTTGTAAAATTTTCAGATTTAAACAGAACTTAACTAAATTTCATAGAATAATCTTTAACTGCATGTCATTTCATAAATGATTTTTACATATGTATACTGTACGATTCACACAGTTGGCAGATGAAAATCGTCAGTCATACTGTGTTTAAAACTGTATAATATTGTAGCATTGTGTAAAATATAAAAAGCTCATCATCATGGATGTTAAGTTTCAATGTTTATGAATGTTATAAAAAACTCTTGTCCATATACTTGTATGATTATTTTTTACAATTAAGTTTATCTTTTTGATAAGTTTAATGTTATTGTAAAAATAATTTATTAGGAAATTTCCGAATATGACACAATATATAAATTTACCCAAACCGATGCTTTTTTCTCAGATTTATACTTCGTGAATCAAATTTATTTTATTTAATTCACTAAACAATAATATTACTAAGCAAATGCGATTAAAATGTTACATGTAGAATTTTAAATTTTCTCTCAAAACATACAAATTATACAAATATTAATAAGGAAATTCCAACAAATTGTCCCAGTTTTTTCTTCCTTTAAGCACATGTGCTCTTAGCAAGATGTATATTCCCAGTATAGGTTTTCTTTTAAAAGTAAAATTTGATTTATTGTAATATTTATTTAGATATTTCATAAATAGTGCTCAGTTAAATTTACATAAATATGCTTAAAGCAATACATAGCTCAATATTTGTTTTTTGAATTATATTTTATTCTTAAATATCCTAAAGCCAACGTCGTCAATTTAACGAATTTCTTTATCTAAATAATTTATCAAATAATAACCTTGGAATTGTTTTATTGACAGACATTCTGTGATTACATAAAATGAATACTTCTATTGAAAAATATTGGTAGATATTTTGTCTAAAAATACACTAAATTAGTCGTTTTCCTTAGGGCCAATATTCATGTTGAAGTAAAGTATTTAAATTTAATTAGTTTTATTTTGTAATGAAAGACAAATAATAGTATTTTATTATCAGGCAATGCTCAATTTCTTTTTCATTATGCTCAAGTATATAAGAGACTAAAACCGAATATACCTATTTGTTTGTTCAATATAATTATGTTCATTGTGAGATTTTAATTTTAGAAATATCTCAAAATCTTATTGAAAAGTTAAATAAACTTAATAGAGATGCTTTACTTTTATGAAAAATAAAGTTAAATTAATTAAAAAAATATTTCATAAATAATTTGTATTTAATTAATAGTTAACATTCAGGGATTATTTTTCATTCATTTTAACCAATTAAGAGATCTCTATCTAAACTCTAATTCTATTTAAAATAATATTATTCTTGATTGTTTAATCTCAGATCAAATTGCTCAAAACTGTGGTTAATGCTACTCTTATAAGCTGCAAAACAGTTTTATAAATCATCTTATGAAATTTTAGGTTAAATTCTTTAAATATATAAGAGTCGTTTCCTTTTGCAAAAATTTTCTGTATATTTTTTTAGTACGAAATGTAAGAGCAACTTTGTAAATTTTTAAATAATTTACAACTAAAACTTAAATAATAAAAAAAAAATCTTGTTTTTTTTTCTCAAATTGTACTTTTTACTCTGATGAATATGATCCATAATATAAGTAGCATAAATAATATTATACAAACATAAATAGCACAACTGTAAAAACATAACAACTTTATAAATATAAAAAAAAAACATAAATAATGTTAATTATTCACATAATATATTTTGCTTATCTAAAGAATAAATCTTATCTCTTGTAGCTATTGAAGAAAAAGTAAAATAATAATAAGAACAACAACATCATTATAATCATCAACAGCAATAATAATAACAACAATAATAACATTAATAATAATAATTTTAAATGAAATTATTTTTTTGGGGCATAGCACACTCCCAAATTTGATATTGAATGCAGCTCCAAATTTACTTACTTTGCATATAGAGAAATTTTTGTTCTATATTAAAAATAAAAACATGTTTTTCAGAGAAAATAGTAAGAAAAATATCAACAATTGTGTAATACCAGTAGAAAATTGCTTTTTATATCCTCTAAAAAAGTTATATTTTTAATGCATATATATTTTTATGTCTTATCAGAAACTTAGCATCTTTTACAAACTTTTTAACTTTTTAATTTATTGTCTAGATTGTTTAAGTACTGGAGATTCTTTTAGTGCTATTCATTTATATCATAACTGCCAATTCTTCGGCCCGGAAAATTTTAACAGAAACCTTTTACTTATTTAACCAGCAGATTACGGCGATTTGAAATGGTAATACAGTAGAACCTATTAAAGTGACCACCTTGGTAAAGTGGCAACCTGGCTAAACTGACCGCTTTTGGAAAATTTTACTTGTGCTCATATAAAATAATATGAAAATTGTTTGATAATGTGATCACCCTAATGTGTTTACCTGTGTAAAGTGACCAGTTAGCCTGTTTTTGTCAATGTTATTTGAACCTGTAAAATGTGACCATTTTTCTGCATGCTGATAATTTTCAAACAAAAAATACTAAAGTGGTCATTTTCTGAAATTTTATTTTGATCCATTAAAAAAGTACAGGAATTTTGTATAAAGAGACCGATTTGTCCCTTATTGTTATGATATTAGCTTTTATTTAAGGTGATTTTATTGGATGGTTTGGTTTGGTTTATTTTTGTCGTCCGATTATCTACACTAGGGATATAGGACCAGGGGGGAGTGCCCTTCGTGGGGGTCTTCTAAGGGAACCTAACCCGTATTTACGCAAAGTTAGAAGAAAACCACGAAAACTCCGTAACGGTTAGGCCGACGGCCGCGATTGGGTTCGAACCCAGCACCTGCTGTCTACCAGTTGAGAGGTCCGAACCTCTCGGCCACTTTGTGATTTTATTGGAAAGTTTATTTCGCCAGTCATAGAAACATTATCTTTATGCAATTACAATGAAAATAAAAATACGTATAAATTTATAAAGTACTTGTCTGTAGGTATGAGTTATTTAAAACAATTGCGACGGAATTTAACTGTATTCAAAAGAAATGATGTGAATTTTCAGTAAATTATCCTTTATTCAACATATTTTAAATCAATGAATCAATTATTATTGCTAATTAATCAATTCATTACTTAATAAAATGCATTTTTCCTTATTTATATTTTATTTTTTGATATGGCAATATTTTAATATGCCATTTTTATAGACACTCCATAAAGTGACCACCTCTATATAGTGACCATTTTAGGCTGTCTCAAAGGTGGTCACTTTAGACAGGTTCCACGGTTCTATAAAAATTTTCCGGCCCAAAATAGCAGAAGATTTGGCAGCTACGATTTTTATATATTCATTTCTGGTGAATGTATTAAAAGACACTGAAAATTGCTCATAATCTTAAATTTCATGTCTTATAAACGCTTAAAGTTACCTTTTTTATGCTATTTATTTATATAACCAATAGTCATGTGTATGATAAGATGATCTAAAAAAAAAATACGTTCTTATGAATTTCATCAGTTATACGCTCTAGTTATCTTTTATGTTATTTATTTAATAAAATATTTTTTACATGAGTAATATATTCTCTTGAATATTGTTAGAGACAGTTCTTTTCTTCGTTTTTATGAGTATCATGATTTATATAATCTTTAATTGTTTTTTATACTATTTATTTAAATAATCATTTTGATAAATGTTATTAGAGACAGTGATTTTATTTATAATTATAAATTTCAGCATTTATAATTTTTTGAACTGTTTTTATGTTATTTTGTGCAATTTATATAATCTTCCTTGATGTATGATATTAAAAACACTGGTTATTTTCATACTTATGAGTTTCATCATTTATGGGGATTAAAAAAGATTTTTATACTATTTATTTAAATAACATTATTCATGCTGAAAGTTATTAAAGACACTGATTTTATTTATACTTATACATTTTATCATTTAAGTTGTCTAGAACTGTTGTTTTATACTCTTTATTTATGTAATCTTTCCAGATGAATGTTATTAGAGACACAATTTTTTCCATATTTATGAATTTCACCATCTATGGGTTTAGAAAGGATTTTTTATACTACTTATTTACATAATAATTTCTGATGAATTTATTATTTACACTGATTTATTCCATACTTAAAAGTTTTATCAATTTTGTCTGTTAAATTACATTTTTTTTAATGAACTGGGAACAAATGCAATTATTTTTTTAAATAAAATAATTCAGTCAATTTTTACTTTGTCTCTAATAACAGTCATTGAACATGCTTGTTACAAATTTAATTTACAAAAATTAATAACATCATCTCATTCTATGCTATTCATTTGATAGAAAAAAATTAAAAAATTCATCTGACTTTAAATATAACTGACAAAGTAAATCTAATGCATAAAAGTATTAGCAATATATTTTCTAATGGTATATTATTACATTTGATATAAAAAAAAACTTTTACAAGTTTCATCTGATGGTAAAATTGAATTGTTTCTTTACATCTATTTCTACAGATAATATCAATTATATCCCTAACATTACTGTTTAAGTCTAATGCTTAAGTTTAATTGACAAAGTAAATATGTATAAAAGTATTAGCAATAATTATCTTCTAATTGTATATTATTACATTTGATATATATAAAAAAAACCTTTTAAAAAATCTTCTAACGGTAAAATCGAATTATTTCTTTACTCCTAATTTCATAGATAATATCGATTATATCTCTAACATTATTACATAAATATAATTGACAAAGTAAATTTAATGTATAAAAATATTCGGAATAAATATCTTCTATTTGCATATTATTGCATTTGATATAAAGAGCCTTAAAAAACTTCACCTGATGGTAAACTCGAATTATATCTTTACAACTAAATCTATGGATAATGTCAATTATAGTGCTAAGATTTTTATTTAATTATAATCAGCAAAATAGTTGTAATGTATAAAAATATTAGTAATCATTATTTTTCAAATGTGAATATTAAAAAAAAATCTTGATCAGTTCGAGAAAATTTTACTTTGCCAATACTTCAAATAATATAATACATAAAATTTTATAATTATATAAAGTTGTTGTCCGACACTGGTTATACATCCACAGTTAATGCACTGTACAAAACTCAGCGGCACCCACAAGAGTGTTGATTTTTACATAGAAGAAAATGTGTCAAAATAACAGCAGAACAAAGGATAATGGTCGATTGCGGAAGGTAGCACACCCAACCTCAACTGGACGCGGAAGGACTACGCGTGTAAAGTTGGCAGCACATAACAATTCTGTCAAAGATCGAGTGATGTCTTCACTTGTATCGTTTGTATAAAGAGCGAAAAAATAAAAATAAAACAATAAAATATTAAAATACTGATACATCATGTAATATATAAAGTATTTTAACATATCAGGGATAAGAAAAAAAAAGAGGCAATCTCTAATAATTTTATTCCTTGTGAATGAATGAATAGCCGCCATTTTGTTGTTGTTTTCCTAGCTTCATGGTGGTGGACATCAATACGAAAACAAACAAACAAACAAAAAAGCGTATAACTGTTTTGTCAATAGCATGCAAAACATAAACAACTGTGTGAAAGGGGGAAAAAAAGGATTCCCTTTATATATACTGTTTCTATGATGAAATTAGTTTCCCATATGAAAGAGTTTAAGAAAATCTTTATTTCAAAATTCAAAATCATTTCTTTTTCTTTTTTTACTGAGCTATTTTTTCACTATTAATAATTTAAATGGGTTAATCTAACACTTCTTAGAAAAGAAAATTATTAATTAATGTTTGGTATGTTATTGCATTTTCTAAATATATTGTTTATTATTGATTAACGTTTGATATGTTATTGCATTGTCTAAATATTTTTATTATTGATTAACATTTGACATGTTATTGCATTTTCTAAATATGTTTATTATTGATTAACATTTGATATGTTTTTACATTTTTTAAATATAATTTTTATTATTAATTAACATTTGATATGTTATTGCATTTTTTAAGTATAATGTTTATTATTGATAAACATTTGTTATGTTATTGCATTTTTAAATATAACTTTATTATTGATTAACTTTTGGTATGTTGAAGCATTTCCTTAATATGATGTTTACTATTGATTAAAATTTGGTATATTATTGCATTTTTTAAATACATAATGTTGTTTGTTTTAAAGCAGCAATATTTGAATGTTATACTATGAATCATTTTATTTAAAAGAAACTATTATTATTCCTGTTTACATTTACGTACTTAATAAAGTTATATGGATTCTTCATGCATATCTGTAATTTATATGACATGACTTAGCTTTTAAAAAAATATAAGAATTTCATACAAATAAACTTTGTTGCATCTAAAAAGTTATTAAAAATTGTATTGGAATAATTGTTTTTTACTTGTTATGCATGTTATATTAATCTTCACACGAGGGCTCAGACAGCATTTGTCTCAGCATCTGATCTTTTAACTGAGTTTTTTATTATTATAATTTAATGGATTTACCTAACGTTTCTAAGAAAGGAAAAATATTAATTAACATCGGTATGTTATTGCCTTTTTTTAATATAATATTGTTTGTCTAAAAGCAGCACTATTTAAATATTATTCCATGTATCAAGTTATTTAAAAATAATAGTAATTATTCATGATAATATTTATTTACTGAATATATTTTAGTTTCCTATTTTAAAAGGTTAAGATAATCTTTTTCTCCAAAATAAAAATGATTTGCTCTTTTTGTTCCTGTCCTCGCTCGAGGAAACACTCGCGAGCTAATGCTATTCCTATGGGGAAGCATTTTTCCTATAACTTTTTCGCATTTTGACTTTTTTTTTTTTTTTTTTTTTTTTTTGCATTGGATAGCTGAGGTGCATGCCGACAGTGCACCTTTTTTACTTTTTCGATTTTGGTTGCAGATATTTTTTTTAAAGCACTTTCAGTTTCGAAACCAGTTTTGAAAGTGAAACTAACTTTGTAAATAATATCTGCAACCAAAATCGAAAAAGTAAAAAAGGTGCGTTATCGGCATGCACCTCAGCTATCCAGTGCAAAAAAAATTATTCAAAAATGTCAAAATGCGAAAGAGTTATTAGAAAAATGCTTCCCCATAGGAATAGCATTAGCTCGCTAGCGTTTCCTCGAGCAAGGACAGGGGGCCTTAAGGCTATTAATAGATTAATTTAACATTTCTAAGAAAGGAAAAAATATTGATTAACATTTTGTATATTATTGTATTTTCTGAATACCATGTTATTTGTTTAAAAGTAGCAATATTTGAATGTTACATTGTATATAATTATACTTAAAAATTGTAATTATTATATTATTTATTTACTGAATAAAGTAATATACATTCTTCATGTAGATTTATAATTTCTCTGAAATGATTAAATTTTAACGAAACATAAGTATACTATTCAAATAAACTTTGTTGTAAACAAAATGTTATTAGAGATTGAATTGTTACAATTGTCTTTTATATTTTATTTACGTATGATTGATTTTAAAATATATGCTGTGCATTTTCATCTATGTTTTAGAGATAAACTAATTATTGTATTTCTGTAGCGTATATTTAATTTCTGATATGAATGTTGTTCATTTTTCTACATCTTCTCGTTTTTCCTTTCAAGTTATGCAATTTTTCTACTACTTCCTGACAAGCATTTTTTTTTCTTGTTAATATATCTTACCGTGTCACATTGGATATCACATTTTTTGCTCAATTTCGACGCTGTAAAAATTTTAATCATAATTTTTTGTAGGTCTTTTTATGTAAATATTATTTTTCTATTTGCATTATTAATTTTTTTTTATTTAAATTACTAATTTAAACTCAAAATATTGAGGATTCTTTTAAACTGCAGAATTTCAGGTCCTTTTTTATGAAACATTACTAACGTAGAAATTTCATCCAACACATACTTTGTTTTTTTATTTTTGAGAGTAATAGTCAAATGCGTTAAATTTTTTCGAACTGGTTAAATACATTTTCAAGAAATGAACATGAATTTCACGGCTAATCTGACTACGACTACTTGCGTTGTTATTCGGGTAATGCCTGATCGAAGATCACCCAGAGAGTATAAACCTCTAATCATAATTGCAATTGCTTCTAACGGATATGTCTATCTTTCCAGCTTTTCCTTGTTAAATCAATCAATAAATAAAAAAACACAACTGCATATAAATTGCACTGAAAGACATCTGATATTCTTTTTAAACTTTTGCCTTGTCATCTTTTTTTAATTAAAATGAGTTACGACGCAAGAACTATTTAAGAGATTAATCACCATCATGGCTCAGTGCTTATTTAGTTTTTATCCTCAGAATAATATACGCTGCAGAACGTAAAATGAAGTTAAGTTGCAAAAAATCTCATTAAAAAGAGAGACGCATTAACTTCACCCAGGTAGTATTTTAAAGAAAGTGAATAAGTAACTGTTTAAATTTTCTTCTATTATATGTATAATTTAGTTTGAAAAACGTTCTTTATTTATTTATTCGACTTACAGATCATCATTTGCCAAACACAAATTCTTCTCTTCAATGTTAGCATTTAAAATACCGGGAATTTTAACCAATTTATAATGACATATTTCACGCCAGAATTTATTTCAAACTACAGTCGAATCTCTCTATAACGAAACTCCATACATCGAATTTTTCTATGTAACGAATTTTTAGCAGGAACGGCCCCCTTTTTGCATGATTACATCAAAAATAGTCTCTATATAGCGAAATATCTATCTCCATATAACGAATTTTTTCATAAATTGATCTTAATTTATTCTGTTTTAAAAAAGCTTCGAAATCATAAGGAATCAATTTTCCATCACGTATTGTTGATTTATCGTTCAGTGCTGAGTTTTTTTTTAAATAAATATTACTTCTCTCCTTGTTCTTTAAATCCAACGAGTTCATCCCACCTCCCACACACCTTTCAACATCCTTCTCAAAATAGTCAATTGGATTGTTACACATATAAGAGAGGAATCAATGATAGGCACATAAGAGAGGCCTTCAAATGGAGGAAAGTGTTAACTACAATTTTACATTCCTTGTCAAAATTTAATCTTCTTTTTTTTTTTTTTTTTTTTTTTTTTTTTTTTTTTTCTTGAGAGCGTAACAATTTGAAAATCAAAACAACCAAAAATTACAGGTTTCTTACACTAAAATTAATGCGAGTCTTTCTTATTTGATTTTCATTAAACTTTCAAATAAATGTCTGTTGTCTTTTTTAAAACTGCTTAAATAATTAAGAAATAAAATGTTAGGTTAATATATACTTTTAAACACTTCAAATTCTTAATTAAAAAGATCAAAAATAACATTTGTTCAAAATTTACACATTAAATACGATTTTTAACATCAATCTCTGTATATCGAATTTCTCTATGTAACGATTTTTTTTACTGGAACGATGGATTTCGCTATGTAGAGATTCGACTGTATATACATAGGCACACACTACATTAGTCTTAACTCTGCATAGCCTGTATATTATTTATTCTATAAAAATTTTCTGGTTTCATTCAAAATATTTTTATTTGGCACCGCTCAAATGACTGGATGACTTGGTATATTAAGTGTCAAATCTTAAGAACCTGGAATGCTTCCTTATATTTCAAATTTCTTATAACAAAATAATAAATATATTTTTATGTATATATTTTTATTAAAAGATGTTTCTTTGCGTTTAACTGGGCAGAATAGCTCTAAAATATATATACAGTATCCGTTTCAAGTGTTAAAACCTTATTAAAGTTTTTGAGCTCTGAGTAAAATTTCAACACTTAAGATAATATTAACACTTCCACGCCCATAACTAGACATGTAATTTTTTTCACTTTCATATGTATTATTGTACTGTTAAAAAAAAAGATGTAATGTATAATGAATTTTATCAAAAAGCACATGCTATCAAGCAATTTACATAAAAATTCAAGATAGCATCATTGCAACAAAAATTAATTAAACATTCGAAATCTGAAAAATATCAATTTAACATTTACTAAAGATTAACATTCAGACCAAAATAAATTAAAAATAAATTGTAAAATAAATAAATAAATAAATAATTGTAAAATAAATAAATAAATAATAAATAAAGACTTACTGTTTCTTTTCAACACATTAATTCGAAAAAAGAAAACCGCCTCAAGTGCTTGTTTGATTGGAGGGGGTACAACATTTTAAGAGGTATTTAATGACATGAAAATTGGAAAGATATGGGATTTTTTTTCTTTGATTAGATAAACTTTTTAAGATTTGAATAAAGGCGCCACGACACTCATTTAAAATCTGAATCGAAATTTTCTTTAGAAGGATTGTCAATTAGCTAGAGATGATAATGCCCATTGTTGCTTAAAATGATTTTTTTTCTGTTCATTGAAGAGAAGAATTTCAGATTTCATTCATAAACATTCTTATACCATAAAAGTTAATATAGTTTTAGAAAAATTCCGAAAATAATATAAATTCGGTGTACAATGTTGTTTGGATTATACACCGAAACTATATAATTCCTCTATAATATTTACCATCCTTTAAGAAATATATATTATTTCTTTTGATGGAATTAATAGATAAATATGAATGGCTATTAAATATATGAATGCAACATACATGTATACAGGATGTCTATAATTAAGCTTGGCATTTTCGAACTTTCTATATCAAAAACTATGCAAACAAACTGAATAAAAATTCGGTAATGCGATAGTCAGATGATGGGAATTTTGACTAGCTCAAATAAAGTATTAAAAACTGGCACTAAATGGCCCTGTGCAAAGCAAAATTTTGTCACATGTAAATCTTGTAACTTTAATAAAACTGAGCGCATGCAGCAACAGACGCAATATAAAGATGCGATAAGTGAATCGAAGTCATACCTGTTTCCAAAACAAAGAAAGGTGATGTTAATGGAGCAGGAACGTGATTACCTGGTGAAAAAGTTTTAGAAAAACAGTGACTATATTTATTGAAGCTTTACATATGCCATAATGTTACGCTCCACTAAATCTAGTGAGGGTTTTTGAAAAAATTTGTACTACCGTAATTTCCGACGTCTAATCCGCGGATCAAACAATCAATTTTCGACCTAGAAATTTTTTTAAAACAAATTTAACTTGTTAGATCTCTAAGTAATATTTCTGGGTCCAAAAAGAACTACTTGATTCGCAGTTTATACGCCAGAAATTACGGTAGATAAAATTCTCACCATCTTATTATGCTATTACCCAATTTTCATGATATTCTGCTGCATAGTCTTTGATGCAAACTGCTCCAAATGCCAAGTTTAATTATAGGCACTCTGTTATATATAGTTAAAAATGCGCAGACATACGTAGAAGCTTTGGGAAACGAATTCTAATTTGTTTTTGCATAAAATATCTGCAGATATAAATTTCATCAAATTATTATTTTTTTTTCACTATGAATAATTCCAAATAGTGTTTTGCAATTAAAAAAATCCCCTTTTTATGAGACTTATTTTAGTATAATCCCTATCTAAATTCATTCGCAAATGATTAATCAAATATGTATACATTTAAAGTCCCAAAAATGTCCCCATGTTCTGCTGATTCTGTACATTTTAATGTTGACAGGTCAGTGCCTTTAAAAATATAGATTACAGTCAGACTACATTAGTTGCACAAAATTGTTTTGAAAAGGGAACTGCAACACATAGCTTAACTGTATAAGCACTTTTGAAAATATTAAATGTGTAAAAAATATTTCGGAATAAAGAAATGCTTTTTTTGCATGTAGGACGTCAGAATAGTTGTATTTATTTAGAAACAAGAAATGTTAATGGCAAGGAAACCCAAATATTTTGTACTATATTCGTGGGATTTAAATGAGCATGTTTAAACTATATGCCGTCGCACGCTTTGAAACTGAACGAGAAAATAATTGTCACATCCAAAATGTTTTATTATTGATATACAAGGGTATCTACGACCTTATGTCTAGCAAAAGTTAGTATTTCATTCACGTATGTTCGAAAAAACTAGTTTAATGTATGTTGCCAACATGTGAACGCAGATGAATCTTAGCAAAAATATATTTCAGTTTCGACTGAAAAAATGTAGTTGTGCTTTATTACAACAACCACGGTTTCAGCAAAATGTTTCTCAGTGTAATTATGAAAGCCATTTCTTGATCAGCATTTTATATCACTAAGGATTTATAGCTACTACAGTGCAATATAATATTATATAAGAAATAGTTAATTGTCACAAAGCATACGAACTCTATTTTGCCGGCATTCTCTAAACTCAAATGAAATGTAAAGCTAAACAGCCCCTAAGAACTAATCTTGGGGTAGGATACTTTTCTTTAGATTTCATTTTCTACCACGTAATTTAAAGAATGGAAAGTAATTAAAAGAAATCTGAACTGTCAGATGAAAAATTCTATAGTAATAACTAGTAGGATATTTAAACTACGTTTCCTGTATCAAGTTCGAACCGACAGAGTAACCTATTTTTTCGGTTCTCTGACTTAAATTCCTGGCAAAATGAAGATTCTCTTCGCTTTTGCCGGGTATTATAATCGGGGTTCCGCACCACCTTCTTTGCTGAACATCTGACTTCCAGTTAAAGGATTTTCATAACAAGGATTTCATATGCATTACATGGCATGTACGGCTGCCAACATGATACGATACTCGCATTTGATCTAGATGTATACATTTTTTAAAAGGCTTAATCTATATCTTACAAACAAAGCAAGTTAAAGGTTAAAATTCCTTCAAAAACATTTTACGGGTTTCGCTCAACAATTCTAATATTTCCTTTTACATTAACAGTATTTAGAAATACAGTAAGAAAAATTTTCTCTGAGTCTTGGTACTTATCTTTCAGTTTTTTTCTTCATTAAAAAAGTGAAGTTTTCTATTTGTCTTAAAAAAGATAGACCAATCGAAGAATACACTCATTCTCATTGCCCTTTAAAAACAAGCGATATAATTCCTATTCATTTCATAAATTGCGCCTTTTTTCTAAAAACACTTCTTATTTTAAATAGCTACGTTCAACTATTTGTCTAAACGAAACCTCATCCATTAGTAGAAAAAAGTATCACCTTAAAGCAACAAAATCTTTTTTCCAGTATGAGTGAGCGATCAAAGAATAAAAAATTATTATTATTAACAACTATAAAAAAATATTTAACATATGTTCATTTTATTTGATGAATTCAGTTTGTAATAAATACTCCGATGAGTAAACATCAGCATATAAAACACAAGTTACAGTAAAGCATAACTGTCTCATTTTTATTATATCATTTACTTTCATTTTTTAATTTCTAAAATGTAAAAGCATGTAGCATTAATGTAAACAATTGTCATTTTCATTAGAATTTTAAAAATTAATTTGAGATACTCTCCATGTTTTATAAGCATTATCTAGTATTTTTATCTTAGCCAATAAAATTATTTACATTTACAAAATTCGAGACCACAAAATTCTCATTCTCTTTTTTTCTATTTTACATAGCTGCCAATTTTTTCATTTATTTCACACCACACAAATTTTATAGAAATTTATTACTTATATAATTGCAATAACTTATTATTAAATCTTATTGACAAAGAAAAAAGAAATAAGGAGCAGTGTTGGCTGTGGTCCCGCGTAAGTTGGGAACGCCTATTTCTCTACATGGCATCTATGTTATCAGTTGTTTTTTTTTAATGGATATCATAAATTAAACAAATATCAGATAAAAGTTTCATTAATCCGGAGTTCTGTCTCTGTTTTGTTCAACGAAAAACTCTAACATGAATATAGAATTTGCAATGTAAACAAATCAACACTGCAGTGATACTATATTGTATGACACTACAATGATATGGTACAATAGTTGTAAAAATCTCCACGCAGTCATACTGCATTTGAAGAAAAGAGATCACATGAAAAAACAAAGAAACTTTTTAATCTTGATAACCAACTGAAACATTGAAAATTGAAATCATGAGGAAACAGATTATTTTATTATCTGAAACAATCTTGTAATCTTTATGCAAAAATTATTCTACTGCTTATTTTTTGAACAAATTTTCTACTTAAATTAGGGATAGCAAAAAATATAACGGATCGTTAATTGCAATATGCAAGTAAATATAGTATTAAATTTTCTTTTAGCAAAAACAAATTGGAAAATACAAGCTGACTCATTAGTTAGGACTCAACCTAATTTATTTCTCTTTCTTTTTCCATGTCATTGCAGCAATAAAGGGACAAATAATAATTTAAAAAACACCAAAAATTATTGTTTGAATATATTTATTATAAGATGATGTTTTAATTAAATTAACGAGTACAGTTTAGAAACTGAATTTCAAAACTACAATATTTTACAATTTTCTATCAATACTTTAATGATATGGTATCGAATAAAACTTTATGAAATAATTGTATGTAATAAACTTAAAATTAGTACATTTTTTTAAATTTTTAAAATACTGTACAGTTTGATTTTAGACAAACAAAGCAAGCTACCGCATCTGGCTGATTTCTTTTTTTCTGGTATTCTGAATTCTCACCTGTAAGTTTTAATAGTTATTTTTGATTTATCAGACAATAATTAAATCATAAGTAAAAGAATAGAAAAAAAAATTACTCTTCAAAAATTTTTGGTGTGAATTCAATATTTCTAAATAAAATATCTGCGAGATGCGGCAACACAGCTGGAAATATGTAATTAAATTTCTTCAAAACATTCAATTTACATAATAATTCAAAATGTTTTTATAATATTTTAATGGTTTATTTTTATTTCAAAAGTGGTGAAATAGCACATGTATCCATCCAATTTAAAATAGTGTTAACAAAACATCTATGTAAAACAAGGATGGCGAATAAATGGCACGCAGGTCCGAAGTCATATATGACACATTCTTTGGCACGCTTGCGTTGCAAGTTTGGCGGATACTTTTGGTTTAAAAACTTCGAATTCGCGTCGGAAATTCTGCAAAGAGAACTTCTACTTTAGTTAATTACGAAACGTTTGTCATTAAATAAAGAAAACAAAACTATCAAAAAATTCTTGTGTGAATATTAAATTTCAGTAATAAAAAAGAGGTCAAATTTGTCAACCCAGTGGCACGCAAAAATTTCATTTGATAATCAATATATACATAAAAATATTTGTTTTTTAGATGAAATAAATAAATAGATGTTTAACCATAGTTTGCAGCGATCCTTAAATTTTTATCCTTTGTCAACACTATTATAACTTATTACACATTGATGTACTTACGTAACAGTAAATATAAATGCACATGCTTAAAAAAACTATCAAGCTACAGTTTTTTTAAGAGAAAATTACCTGCCTAAGTGGTAAAATCTTCGATAATTAATTAAGACCAAAATTATCTTTCAATATTTGCGGTGTCAAATGTTTTTAGGAAATAAAAATGTGGACCTCTATGTTATAACTTCGAAGATTGCGGTTTAAACAATAGTCTTCGTTAGCAGGTGTTAAATTAATGTACCGAGAATACTTTTGATTTAAAATAGTGATAAGAAAGGCTGAAAAGTTAGAAACGCTGCAAGTCCCGACTTAACCCACATTGATTGCCACCCCCCCCAAAAAAAGTAATTTTTTTGTACAAAATAACAAATTAAAATATTCTCTTTTGTATTATGCTATATGCATTGACATGCCATAGCACATTTTACCTTCATATATGAATTTAGAAAACTTTGTTTCTCAAATTAATGTCGTAACGCAACAGTACAGTAAAACGACAGTAGATGCAATTTTGCTGTGTATATTTATTAAAAATAACAAAATATGAACCAGTTATAAAGCCTTCTCCATCGAGCATATAAAAGCAGAAATCGTAATTATAAACTATGAATTTATTTTCTGTATACAACTTGGATATTACAAAGTTAATGTTGCATTAATTATATGTTTAAAAAAATTAAATAAAAAAGCAGCAATTTTTTTTTCTCATTGCAGTACGTGCCAAATGGATTGAACTTTTCAATCAAAATTTTATAACTTTAACCCATTAGTGCCTAGCGTCCCTTTTTAGGGACGCTTCAAAAGGTGCATTCAGCACTGTTTTTGACACCGGTAAAAAAGAAAAGCAATAATTATTTTATTTAAATAATGCATTTTCGTGATTAATGAACTAAACTTAAATCTTCTAAAAATAGTGGTGCCAACCAAATAAAATTTACGCAAAAGATGCTGAGCACGAATGGGTTAAAGGCCTTTTTAATGTGCAAGAAAATTGCATTTGTATTTTTAGTTATTTATTGCATTGAAGTGATTTATTATTTTAAATAAATATTTCTATAAGGCATATATTGTTTTGCATTATAGTATTTTGATATAAAATGTTTTGCTCATTACAACAACGATAGATATTTGTAAAATTTTGACACACGTGCATAAAAAAGTTCGCCATCCTTGATATAAAGCTTTGATCAACTTGTTGAAATATTGTACAAAAGATCTATTTGTCTTCTATTTGCCATATCTTATGGCCACTGTACTTATGTAAAATTTAAGAAAGCTTTAATGTACTTATGATGTTTTCTAGTTGCCATTTGTGTAACGTTTGCACTAGTAACAATAAAATGTTGCTGGAAAATAGTATTCTGGTAATATTTTTTGGTGTGAGTAACTTTTATATACTGTTTCAGTACGGGAATTAACTCTTAACTATACAAACTATATGTAAGTCATTTAACCACCATCAAATGTAAATATTTCGTTAGAACCAGAAGTTTCATAGTAAAATAAATAAAATATAAATTACCAAGAAGTAGGGTAACACCAAAATCATAGGAAACTATGAACAAGTTTAATAAAAATAAGTGATACGAGAGTTTTTAATTTAAAGTATTTGGCTTGTTTATTTAACTTATTATTGAGCAGTATACGTATAATTGACGTATTTTATATAGAAGTTTTTGATTCAAATCGAATATTATTCATTTGATATGTGTCCGGATAACCCCCAGCGCCAGTGAACTACTTTTTCAAAATTCAGATTTCTTAAATGGCATCACTTTTATAAGATTGTAAAATTCCACCAGTTTTCGCCTTATGCTTCTATATGAGTTCAATTTTACCATTTCAAAAAAGTTTCGCAAATCAAGAAATTTTTATTAAAAAAAAAAAGGTGCACTGCTCTGCGCGAAATAATGTAAGTAGTATCAGATTAAAAGTTAATATTATTTTTAAAAATACCTGATCTAATATAATTTTTAAAGGTTTCAAAAATTTTAACCCTTAAATGCATCAAGTTTTTTTTTTTTTTTAGAATCGTGTTTTTTTATACGTATACTAAGAGTAAAATACCAGAAATTTTAAGATATATTTTTCATTTTATTTAGTAACATATTAATGTGATTTTTACAAGATTCATATATCTTTATAAACATCGGGGTGCCGAAGAACTTTATTTATTGGAGGCTAAATAAAAAGTTATGCATAACTGCACCACTATGCCTTTAAGCATAGTTGCCAACATGACTTAATTATTACGGAGTCTCATCAACGACAAACAATGTTTCCAATCGGAAATTTAATTTAATTTAGTAAATAGCTTTAAAATATACTCTGATAAGTATCAGGTCGAAAGAAGGAACATTTTCTTATAAACACTTTCCAGTTTTAAACTTGTTTGTCTTAGATCAGATTTCGGAATAATTAAGAGATTTTGGCATCTATGATTTAAGGGTTAAATACGAGGGCATTTCGAAAAGTAACGATACGACGTACGCCTGAGGAAAATAAAAGTTTTGGCAAGCAAGTTGGCAACATAGGTGTTATCCTTGAACCGTTAGCTTTCTCCTCGCTGTCGTTAGGCATTTCAACGTTGATTCTGGTTGGAGTAGGTTTAGGTAGGTTGGAGTGTTTAAAATGGTTCCGCCGATTCAGAATCCCGCCAAATGCGTAGTGTGCTCCGTCATACGTTTTCTCATGCAAGAGGTCAGCGACCAGCGGATATTCACAAAGAAATTGTTTCTGTTTATGGGAACATTATCAATCGACAAAATGTAACGAAATGGTGTCGTCATTTCTCTGAAGGTAGGACCTATGTTCATGTCGGACCATCCGCCATATAGCCCGGAACTTACGCCCAGCGACTTCCATTTATTCCGTTACCTGAAGTCACATTTTGGGGGAAAATCATACCACGACGATAATGAGATTCAACGATGAAGTTGAAATGTGGTTCCGACAACAGGCGGAAACCTTCTATGACTGTGGGATACAAAAGCTTGTGCCCCGACTTAACAAATGTTTGGATAACGGGGGTGATTAGGTTTAAAAATAATTAATAATCCAATTAATAAGATGTAACTTACGTTTTCTAAATAAATGTTTTTTTAAGGAATGCGAGCCTTTGTATCTTTATTTTTCGAAATGCTCACAAAATAATAGTGTACAAAAAAAAAAAAAAAAAAAAAAAAAACTTCTGTATAGGAAAACAGAATTACGATTAATTTGTATACTCGTAAATACAGCATGCATTCCATAACTTTCTTTCAAAATTTTAATTAACTCTCTGAGCGTCTTGTAAATGGATAAAATGGTAATGTTCAGGGTTCGTACGGGTCCTGGAATTTTACGACCAGGAAATTCTTCGGCACCAGTATTTCCTTACAGAAAATTCCTATTTAAAGAAGACAAAAACTCGCACTTTTGAACTATATTTATTTTTCACTAAACAAATGCTGGTATATCACCTTGAAAATAACGGTACCCGTACGAACTGTGATGTTGTTTTCTCTGAATTTTATTTTAAATGCTCAGAAAATATGATTTTTTCAGCATTATATTAAAAAAAAAACTTAATTACAAATGTGAATATAATACATATACATGACTGCCAACTTCTACGCCTTTTTACAGGCAAACAAACACATTCGAATCAGAAATTCTATTAAAAAAATTAAAAAGTATTCAGTGCTAAAAATCATGAAATAAATTCACGTCGCATTATTTAATAATTTTTCTGGTTAGAAACATGTTTATTTTCCTTTTAACAAAGCGTAGAAGTTGGCAGCTCTGCATATATGAATATAATTCAACAGACTTACTTTATTTTGTGTGATGACATCTCCCTAAATATTAGATCTGAAATGGAGTTATGAATAAAGATTTGAAGACATATAGTGTATTATTCACAGTTGAGTGTGAACTGAGAAAGTTGTTACAAAATGGCGACTGTTTTATCATTAATATTATTATTGGATTAAGTTTTTGATTACCACCAAAGCAAAATTCACCCAATAAATTTGAATAGAAAATTTTGTTTTATTTAAGCTCCTTATTCATAAAAATATATTCTTACAAATATGGTAAAAATTCTATTTTTATTATTATTATTATTTTTATTATTGGTGTCAGTTTCTCGAGGTATTTTATTATTTTTTTCATTGAGCTTTATAGGAGGTTATCAAAGTTGACATAATATGGCAGAAATGCAAGACTGGACTATCTCTAAGTAAATTTCTACCAGTAAAAATCAACATCTGTTTTTGTGATAATTTATGATTGAAATTTTGTATTAATAAGGTTTTTAGAAGAAAATATCTATTTGAATTTTCCGGTGGAAGTCATTTTCGGTGGTAATAAACCCCTGTGAAAACGGTTACAGTTGAAGTTTCACAATTTTAGTGATATGGCAGCTCCTTTTTATTTATAATTCCATGAGGTCAGCTCGCTAATGCTAAATGAAAGCTGACGTTGGTAGATTTTTTACAACATTTGTACATTCTTTTGAATTCGAATGCTAATAACTTCTAAAAGTATAATCTGCCTTATTTTTTACGTTAAAAAGTCAAAGAAACTGTTTTATGTACCAGAGTCTAAATTCTGAATCCGTGCAAATACAAAAAAAAAAAAAAAAAAAAAAAAAAAAAAAAATCCTCCTACGACAGCGGCTAATTTTTTGTCGGCGTACAAGCCCAGTATTTAGAAGCGGCGGTGTACAGAGAAATGAAGTCATAAAAAAAGGGACGGTAGTCTACAGCATTTGAGTATGTAAAACCGCGTGAAGAGCCCACACTACTGATTGAAAAAGACCCGGATGATAATGTAAAGTCTATGGAGGTATTATTTTCAATTATCCCGCTAAAATTTTAATATTTTGAAGTGATTTTTTTTTTTTTTTTTGCATAGGGTAACTGAACACAATCCACAACCGGCCTAGTTTTTACGTTTTTGATTTTGGTTATATTCTTTTTTATATTAGGATAGTTTCAGTTTAATAACCGGTTCAAACCGGTTACATATGTCAGTCTCACCACCATCCGTTCCGTTAAAAAAAAAAAAAATGCACTATTTATGATGAAATGATTTGAATTGTCCTCGTTAATTCTATATATTTAAGAGAAAGTCTGGATTTCGTATTAATCACAGCACAAAAAAATCTACCGAACCAAAAATTTTGAAATTAGGGGTATATATACTTCTTAAAACACCGAGTGCCGTTTAGAAGGGATTTTCGTAAATTCCACTCCTAAGGGGGATAAAAAAAAAAAAAAAAAAAAAAAAAAAAAACGAACAATAAAAAAATTCCTTAAAAATCGGCTTTTGTAGTTATTTTTCAACTGATATCATATTTTAGTGTATTTTTTCAAGCTGAATCGAATGGTACCAAGCAAATTCTTTTTAATCGTGAGGTACTTCACATTTTCATAATTTGGCGAATTTTTTTGGTGGAAGTCTTTGGCGAAAAAACCTGAAGTTTTCAATCCTTACCTATATATATGTAATAAATATATAGAATTCGACGAAAATAAACTATGTTGCATAAATTCTAGAAATTCTCAGAAGCACGAGCAGAGTAGTCGCTCCGACAGTTGGCGAGCAGTGGAAGAATTTCATTGGGGTATTTCTCCATTATAAAAACAAACACCATCAGTCTTCAAGTTCTTTATTGATGAACTCATAAAATAGATAAACTCTTCCCCGCAATCACCTTAGCACACATCGACACTACAACTTTCGTTATTTAGTCCACATCATCAGATATTCTAGTTCAGCGGAGAAGTGAAACGTGCGTCTTGATAGTTTAAAGGGCAATCGCATTCTAACGCTCCTCAAAAACAAAATGAAAAAAAAAAAACATTTTCACGTCAAAACTAGCTCCCTCCTACTCAGCGTCAATCATTTTAAAAATCCAATTAGGATTAACTCGAGTCTCAACGAAAAAAAATTATCAGTTCTGATTGGTCTTAGCAGGCGTGTCCTCGGCAGGGACTATATTTTTCCTCGCAAGTAACAAGCCCTTTAGCAAAGCGTATTAACACCTGTCACGCGATGTTAAATAAAAAATAAAATTAAAATCCCGGGAATATTCCAGAAAGTAAAAAGGTTACGAAATACCTCCCGCCGTTTTGAGAAGCAAGCAATAATTTATTAATAAATAAAATAAGAAAAAGAATTTTAGCTGTTACAAGTTAATACATTATGAAACTAAGATTGAAATATGTTCCACAAATTTAGAATTGAAGCTAAGAGAGAACAAAAATGGCGCAATTTTTTTTTTTATTTTATTACATATATCTAATGATTTGATCTGGATTTCGTATTAATCACAGGACAAAAAAATATACCGAACCAAAAATCTTTAAAATTGGGCTAAAAATACTTCTTATAACATCGAGTGCCGCTAAGAAGGGATTTTCGAAAATTCCACCCCTAAAGAACAAACAACAGAACAAACAACCCCTAAACAAAAGAACGAACTTAAAAAAAATTTCTTTAAAAATCGTCTTTTGTAGTTATTTTTCAACTGATAACATACTTTAGTGTATTTTTTTATGCTGAATCGAATGGTTCCAAGCTAATTCTTTTAAATCGAATAGTTCGTGAGATACTGCACATTCTCCTAATTTGGCGATGCCTTTGACGCAAAAACCTTAAATTTTCAATCCTTATCTATATATATATATAAGAAAGTCTGGATTTCGTATTAATCACAGCACAAAAAAAAAAAAAAAAAAAAAAAATCTACCGAACCAAAAATCTTGAAAATTGGGGTAAAAATACTTCGTATAACATCGAGTGCCTCTAAGAAGGGATCTTCGAAAATTCCACCCCTAAGGGGGGGGGGGTAAAAAAAAGAACGAACTTTTAAAAAATTCTTAAAAAATCGGCTTTTGTAGTTGTTTTTCAACTGATAGCATACTTTAGAGTATTTTTTCATGTTGAATCGTACGGTACGAAGCAAATTCTTTTAAATTCAGTAGTTCGTGAGATACTTCACATTTTCCTAATTTGGCGATGCCTTCGGTGCAAAAACCTGAAATTTTCAATCCTTATCCATATAGATCAGATTTTGTAATTATTTTTCAACTGATACCATATTTTAGAGTATTTTTCATGCTGCTTCGAATGATATTAAGCAAATTCTTTTATGTCCAGTAGTTCGTGAGATACTTCACATTTTTCTAATTTGGCGATGTCTTCGGCAGAAAAAGCTGAAATTTTCAATCCATTTATATAAACGAAAGTCTGGATTTCTTATTAATCATTGTACAAAAAAATTATTGAACCTATAATTTTGAAAGAGAGTTTTATAATCAGGTTAACATGATTATGTAACCTATATTTAATTATCTCAGTATATATAAAACGCAAAATGAATTTTCATTCCGGCAGCTTATAACTTAACTTCTACTAGATAGATTTTAATGGAACTTACATTGTTAGTTGGATAATTTTTCATTTGTAACAAATGAAATATAGCATTCAACGTTGTTTAATTGAATACTTATGGAGATGTTTTGAATCAGATGAACCCAATTACAAAAGTTAGGCTTTCTTTTAAAGGTTCCGCTGAATAAATTTTTATGTGATTTAAACTGTTAACATGTTGAGCGCTACGTCATTCATTGGTAACCAACATTGAACTTTCCGTTTAGATGACTGACTTTTCACCGATGACAGACAGTCTAAAATACAATATAAAACTAAAAATTACTATGATATAAAAATTTCGTTTGATTCAAAGTTTCTTTAAAAAACTCTGACCAGCGTAGCAGGTGAAGGCTGCTTGTATTTTATGTAATTTTTTAGGTTACGCATGTTGTTTTTACTTTCTTCCATCTTTACAAGAAAAAAGTATTGGATTAGTGAAAATTTTCGAATTCCAGTTTTTGAAGGATTTACATGTTTTAGGGGTCAGAGATTCCAAAAAACATGTTTTTACAAAATCTCTGTCAGTGAGTCTATCTGTACGTGACATAAATTTTGTGGGCGTTCTATCTCAAGAACTAATGCACGGAATTTCATAAAACAATAGATTCTGTTAGACATTTATATAAAATGAATCTAATTAGTTTTTGGTGCATATCGCCCAACAGGGGGTACTGCTATGCTGTCTGTTTTGGGATTTCTACAATAGCCAGATCTCAAGAAATAATGGATTGATTTTCATTAAACTGTAGATTCCGTTAGTTCTTGAAAGAATATGGTTCTGATTAAATTTTGGTGAAAATCGCCTTTGCACTGCTAAAAGGCATTATTTTGATTATCGTAATAGTTCAGGAACTAATGCACGAATTTTTTTATTAAACTTCAGATTCAGTTAGTCCCAGATATAAATTAGTATTCTTTAGTTTTTGAAGTAAATCGCTCAACAGGTGGCGCTGCTATGCGGCATTATTTATGATTACCACAATAGCTGTATCTCAGGATCTGATGCACAAATTTCTAACAAACTTCAGATTTTGTTAGTTCCTGATATAAATTAGTATTCTTTAGTTTTTAGAACAAAACGCTCAACAGGTGGCGCTTCTACCCAGTTTTTTTTGTGATTTCTGTGATGATTCTATCTCAAAAATTAATACGCGGATATTCATCAAATTACTGATTCAGATAGAGCTTCAAATAAATTGTTGCAGATTAGATTTTGATGTAAATTACCTAAGTGGTGACGATGCTACATGTTTAATATTTCTGGAAGTATTAACGTGCATGAGATAAGAGAAAATTTTGGGATTGCCACATCCGACTAGTTTTATTTTTCCTTCGATGTTATTTCTTATATTCTTAATTGTGGAGTAACTCAGGTCATAATTTTGGCAACGATAATGTTAAACGATGATGCATCATTTTGTATTGAGTAATTACCTGTTTCTGTATTTTTTTATTGAATAATTGTATATTAACCCCTTCGCGACGGGAGTCTTTTACAAAAATTTTAATGTTTTGTCACCGGTTTTAAAAAACAGAAATTTGTTCCTTGTTCATTCGATAAAAATGTTCAATTGAATAAGGTAAATTTTACAGTATAATTTTACAGGTGGGAATAAACAAGGATTCTTAAGCCTTTTTGCGACACGTACACGTGTTGCTTGTCCCCAAGGGGCTAACACTGGTTGTTAAAGTGTCGCTACCACGTACTGAAATCCGATCTTTTTTTTTTTTTTTTTACTTTCTTCTATCTTTACAAGCAGAAGATATTGGATTCATGAAAATTTTCGAGTTCCGGTACTCGATGAATTGACACGTTTTAGGGCTGGGAGATACCAAAAAACTCATTCTGGTTCCAAGTACTCCATACAGTCTTGGCACTCACACACATTCCTTCATTCATTCTGAAACGGCTCTCCACTTGTAACTTAACCCCTTAGTGGTCATATTAAATTACGGTTTAAAAATTCAAATTCATTATTCCCACCATCTTTTTGAAAAAGAAAATATTCATCTTATTTAATGACAAGTAAAATGATACCAGAATAAAACCAATTACAGTATAAAACTGGTGAGAATCAAAAAATTCTCAGTAAAAGCCGTGAAACTTGCAGCCCGTGAATGTCTCGGGCGCGACGATTCAGTGGTTAAGTAAACATGACAAAATTTTGGAGGTGCCTTCAATATGAAATTGGAGGTAATGGGACAAATAGTGACGATGTATACGACAAAGAAATAGATGAAAAATAAATATATAAAATCAGATCAAATTAGATTTCCTAATTGGTTTAAACGTTCTAGAAGGTCTTTAACCCTTTCTGGCACCGTGGTCTCACTCCGGGCACACGTAATTTTAATTATAAACTTTCAAACGGCACCAAGAATATTATAATAATTTTTTTTTTTTTTTTTTTTTTACAATGAAAACTTAAAAGTAGGAGTAGGAGGAGTTCTTAATTTCTAAAAAAGTCGTTTTTTAATTCCGGTGTCAATCAATAATTTCGCATCTTACAAACTGAATTTCTATGTGCCGGAAAAGATTAAAAAATCAAATTTCCTTTTAAAGTATTGGAATTTTTCTTGTTTTTAAGATTATTTATACTATATGTTTGTTTAATCGAAATGGCGACTGTTGACCGAAGTTAATATCTTGGATTTTAGGTGAAAAGAAAAAAACTATTAATGATTGAAAATCAAGTGGACAGGAAGAGCAATATTTCAGCCAAATAAAAAGTCATAATAATAGACTTTGTAAAAATCACCATAAGATAAAAATCAAACCAGGACGCGTTTCGAGGTATAAAATACAGCTCGTCATTACCTGAAGGAGACACGGGTTCATAAGGGCACGCCTTCAAAGATGAACTGAAATAAAGAGGGTGAAGACAGCAAATAATGCAACAGGTAGTGCTAGCTGAAAAAGCAAATGCGGAAGATGAAAGTCATGCCAAAGTAAAAGAGAGAAAGAAGGTGAAATTAAAATAAACACAAAAAGTAAGTGGGAAATAATAATAATAATAAATGAAATAGACTAAATAAGAAAGAAAATTAAAAAATAAAGCAAAATATAGAAAAAATGAAAATTAATAATAACGATACAAAATAATAATAATAAAAATAAAATATATATCTTACTAAGAATATTTTTTAAAACTTTTATCTCTTTAAGATTACCTTTTTTATCTTTTGGTGATTTTTACAAAGTCTATTATTATAATTATTAGTTATCGCCACTATATTCGGTGTTTTTTCGCCCAGATAAAAAGTCTTTTAAAAGACATTTCTGTGGCTGATTAAATTTCCAAATTGTTTACACAATAAAATTTTATTACTTTCTTCTATCTTCAATAGAAAAAAGTATTGTAATTGAAATTTTTTTGACTTCCGGTTTTCGACAGATTTAAACAATTTAGGAGTCAGAGATTCC
This sequence comes from Maratus speculifer, assembly GCA_964019185.1. Classification (NCBI taxonomy): domain Eukaryota; kingdom Metazoa; phylum Arthropoda; class Arachnida; order Araneae; family Salticidae; genus Maratus; species Maratus speculifer. Next base: position 62,162,452 of record OZ025300.1, read on the forward strand.
AAAAATAATGTTTTTTACAATATGTCTGCCTGTCCGTGTGTCTGACAAGGAAGGTCTCCATTGGGGGCATACTCAGAATTTTTTGAAAAAAATACGAATTAAATTAGTCATGTAGGTAATAAAGGATCAGTGAAAATTAGCGGCAAAATTACATTATTAGATATGTAAAAGAATAAAATAGTTTGGAATAATTGGCGTGAAAAGCTGAAAGCGACGCGGGATTTGGCGAGCAGTGCATTTTCTCGCCAAAAGCAGACGATTTTAAAGAATCTGAAAATGGATTTTAATTGACTTCACTGTTAAAAATCTGCAGCATTTACTGCAACGTCACTTCACTACTTTTATAGAATATCTCTCTTCTGACCAATGAGAATGCTCCATACCACGGTGAATTGACCGTTTTCTATAAAAGCGGTGGAGTGACGCTGCAGAAAATGGTACAGGTTTTAGCGGTGTTGTAGCTTGTGCAACACTATTAAAAATCTGCTGCATTTTGCTGCAACGCACTCCACCGCTTGTATATAATATCTCTATTTCAACCAATGAGAAAGCTCCATTTTACGGCCAAGTAACCGTTTTCTATACAAGCAAGGGAGTGCGTTGCAACAAAATGCAGCAGATTTTTAACAGTGTATTTTTCAATTTGGAACAATTTTAATCAATTTAAATTGTGTTTTAAATGATAAAATACATTAATTTCATTTTGTTATAAGTACATATAAACGTATATGACAAAACTACACTTAAAGTAAAGTAAAAATGCAAAATTAAAATTACTTAAACTAAACTTATTTAAATAAATTGAACATAGAAAGTTTTTTTCTTTAAAAAGTATTCGAAGCGTAAAAGCGTATTTTTCAAAATTTCGTTTATTCGCCAACCGGAGATAAACCGCCAAATAAACGAAATTTTTATTATTTTTTTACGGACGTTATAAGGAGGTTCGGCCGAATTTTTTTATAAACATATATAACTATATGAGAAGAACATTCTGTAATTTTTTTCAGATTTTTCTGAGTATGCCCGTATGGAGACCTTCCTTGTGCGTGTGTGTGTATGTCTGTGTGTGTGTCAGTATGTCGCCATTCTACCATCAAAAGAGTATGAAGATATGCATAGAATTGAACCGAATTTTTTGTGAATGTTTTTAGCTGTGGCAAGCATGTCCTCCTTCTGTTTTGAAATATTCCGCTCGAAGGGGGCGCTGCAATCGCAATTTTTCTGTCATTTTCAATATTGTACCGACCAAAAGTGTATGAAGTTATGCATCGAATTGAACCAATTTTTTTCTTTAAGTGCATGGCTATGGCTAGTTAATTCTCCCTGAATTTGAAAAATATCCGGCGGAAGGGGGCGCTGCAATCGCGATTTTTGTTCCATTTTCAATATTGTACTGACCAAAAGTGTATGAATTTATGCATAGAATTGAACCAAAATTTTTGTGTAAATGTTTGGCTATTGTTAGTTGGTCCTCCCTGAATTTGAAAGAAATCCATCTGAATGGGGCGCTGCAATAGTGATTTTTGTGTCATCTTCAATATTGCACCATCTAAAAGTATATGAAATTATGCCTAAAACTGAACTAAATTTTTTGTGTATGATTATATTTTGGTATGGTAAGTAGGTCCTCCCTGAATTTGAAAAAAAGAATTCTGCCTATCATTCTATTTTTCATCGGCACGTGCAGAGACGGAAACTCGTTTTTACTCCGATTACCCCTTGTTGGTGTCCGAGATTCATGAAGCAGTTCTTTAGTGTTGTCAAGTGAAAATAAATTCGCACTAATATATCTTTTTTGCTTTATATTAACAACTTAAAGAAACATTTAGTAAATTGAAAAAAACAAGATACAGGAATGCAGTTTCCTGCTGCGGTTGCGGGATTAACATATCCAAGAATGCGACACAGTAAGAGAAATATAAGCACCGTGTGTGCTTTACAAAAACATAAGAGCAACTGAACTGAGTTCGTTCACAGTAAAATGTTGTCCTTGAAGTAATCAACACAAATGATTTCGCAATCCTGTGCAATCATCCACTTATGAAATGTTTAAATAAACAATGATATTAAATATTTCATTAATGTCACTTTTGAATAATGGATTAATTTATAGTTTATAAATATTATGGTTTTAAAGTAAACAGTTAATGTAATTAATGTCACTTCTGAAATATGAAGTAATTTGATGTTTATCAATATTACTGTTTTTAGAATAAACACTTTAAGTACTTAAACACACTCCCACCCTATCAGGCCTTAGTCCTGATATATAGGAAGCAGCGCTAATTTGTGTACAGGTCGTCTCAAAAACGATCCTCTACACTGTAAGGTCACAACACGGACATGTTCGTCTTTTCCTGGGTGCACCTCTGTTACCCGGCCCAATGGCCAAGAGTCTGGTGGCTGGGTATCATCAAGGAGTAGCACAACTTGTCCAGGTTGAAGATTACGTTGCTCGACTCTCCACTTGCTTCTTTTTTGGAGCGAGATCAAATACTCCTTCTTAAATCGCTGTGAGAATCCTCTTTTTAAATTTTGCAGCAGCTCCCAGCGATTTCTAGGGTTGCATGTGATGGATGAGGTCTCCTCCGGTATTGAGAAGATTACATCACCTGTAAGAAAATGTGAGGGTGTGAGAACATTTATGCAGTCACTATCATTGTCATTTAAATGTATGAGAGGTCGCGAATTTAACAAGGCTTCGACTTGGCTAAGTAGGGTGGCGAGCTCTTCGAAAGTCAGGAGTGTCTCTCCTATTACTCTTTTTAGATGATGTTTGGCGGATTTTATCGCAGCCTCCCAAATTCCGCCAAAGTGAGGGGAAGAAGGAGGGATAAAATGCCATTCAATGGATTTTTCAGTTAAATATCGAGACATGATTTCATTTTTAGGAAATGACAACCATGCCCTCTGTATTTGGTCGATTTTTCTTGATGCCCCGACAAAGTTCTTCCCGTTGTCACTATAAAGGTGACGTGGGGTACCTCTTCTTGCACTAAAACGTCGAAGAGCTGCTATAAATGCTTCAGTTGTTAGGTCACTTACAGCTTCTATATGGACCGCTTTCGTAGCAAGACAAATAAATAAGGCAATGTAACCCTTAGTTGTTTTTGCACCCCTACCCTTGCTAAATTTAATGAATATGGGGCCTGCGTAATCAATTCCACTGGCAAAAAAGGGGCGTTCAAGATTTACTCGAGGTTTAGGTAAATTCCCCATTAATGGAGGAGTTGTAATAGCTTTTTTGTATCTGAAACATTTTAAACATCTATTAATGCATTTGTTGATGAGCTTTTTTCCACCAATTATCCAAAAAGATTGTTTTATGATGTGCGATAGTAGAGAAGGTCCAGCATGTAAAGTGGCAATATGCTGTTGTATTATCAATAGTTCACTCATTTTATGTTGTGATGGAAGTATTACCGGATGCTTGTGATTAAATGCTAACTGTGAATTTTGCAGGCGTCCTCCCACCCGTAAGATACCCTTAGCATCAATAAACGGATATAGGGAGTGTAATTTGCTTTTCTTAGCTAGAGGTTTTTGTTCTTTGATGCAATTTAACTCTTCTTTAAAGTAAGAATTTTGAATCCAAAGAACGATCATTTCTTCAGCAGATTTTGTTTCGTTAAATGTAAGTACTGTTGAAGGGATTTGATATTCATTAGCATTTTTGCATTTTTTAATGAATCTTATGCAATATGCCAGAATGCGGATAATTTTTGAAAGTGAAGAGTGCTTTTGAAACAAATTATCTAGTACATCATTTGAAGCATGCGTGTGAAATGAAAAAATGGGATCCGACCTTTGCTCGGATTTGATTTGCTCATCGAATTCATCAACATTTAAGTCATCTTTCGGCCAATTAGATGGGTCTAGAAGTAGCCAGCCTGGCCCTTTCCACCATAGCTCGCATTCTGGCAAACACTTTGGGTCGATACCGCGAGAAGCGATATCTGCGGGATTATCTTTTGAGGGAACGTGTCCCCAGTGCTTAGTAGGTAAAACTTCTGTTATTTGAGAGGTTCTGTTCGCGACAAATGTTTTCCACTTGCGGGGGTGTGCGGATAACCATGAAAGGACTACTTTAGAATCAGTCCATGCAAAAATATCGAACTTGTAATTCTTTAGTGTGTCCATAACTGTGCGGAATAATTTAGATAATAAGTGAGCACCGCAAAGTTCTAATTTAGGGACAGAAATTTGCTTGATTGGTGCAACTTTTGTTTTAGAAACCAAAAGAAAAGCATTGGTTTTTCCATTGCAAGTTTGTCGGCAATAAATTGCGGCAGCATAAGCTAGTGTTGACGCATCGGAGAATCCGTGTAATTCGAAGGCATTCTCGGATGAAAGCGTAACACATCTTGGTATCGAAAATTGATTGATTTCATTGAATGAATTTTGAAATTTGAATAATTCCTCAGTTAGATGTTCTGGAATAATAGTGTCCCAGTCCCCTTTTGTCAACCACAGTTTTTGATAAAATATTTTTAAAGTTACAGTGCATGGTGAAATTAGACCCAGTGGGTCAAAGATTCTAGCCGATTCTGCTAAAATTTGCCTCTTTGTAAGAGGTGGAGTGAGATTTAGTGAAACCTTGAAAATAAAAGTATCTGAAGAAGAGTTCCAGCTTAATCCTAGAACTTTAGAGCTTCCGTTATCACTAGGAATTATTTCAAAATTCGATTCGGTATTGGAATCATCTTGAAACTCTCTAAGAAATTCCTTTGAATTTGAATTCCATTTTCTTAAGTGGAAACCATGCGCGTGCAAAACATCGCTAATTTCTTTACAAGTTTCTATTGCCTCGCTAACAGTGTTTGAGCCTGAAAGAAGATCATCCATATAGAAATCTTTCTCCAATGTTTGAGAAATAACAGCGTTTTTTGTATAATCATCAGCAATTTGTTTGAGACATTTAGTGGCTAGATAAGACGCTGGAGCTAGCCCATAAGTAACTGTTTTTAATTTGAAATTTTTTATTTCCTCATTAGAGTTAAACCTCCAAACTATTTTCTGATAATTTTGATCTTCTTCAGAAACTAAAATCTGGCGGTACATCTTTTCTATGTCAGCGCAAAAAACAATTTTCGGAACTCGAAAATTAAGTAAAATTTCAAATATGTCCCTTTGTAATTTAGGACCTACTCCCAAAATTGAATTCAAGGAATTACCTTTTGAAGTATTACATGATGCATCAAACACAACTCTCAACTTGGTAGTAGTACTAGAAGGTTTAATAACCGCATGATGAGGAAGAAAATATTGTTCATTTTCAGAATCGTTAATGTCATTTTGTGTTATTAATTCCATATGGCCTAACTGTATATATTCGCGCATAAAATCCTTGTATTGCTTTTCGAATTCTGGGTTTTCTTTAAATTTCCTTTCCATCGCCAACAAGCGAGAAATTGCGGCAGGTCTAGAATTACCTAATTCTGTCGTAGGTTTAACAAAAGGTAATTTTACCACAAAACGACCCTCGGAATTAATTGAGTAAGTTTTCTGAAAATGTGATTCAACAAATTGTTCTTCTGGAGACAGAATTTGAGCATTATTATTGAATACTTCTTCCATTTCCCAAAACCGTTTTAATTCATTATCAATATTAAGTTCATAAATATGTAAATTATGCATTGAATTAGGAGTTGTGTTAAGATGCGGCATTTTTCCCGATACGAGAAAGCCAAAGATGGAATTTTGTGCAATTAAACTGCTCTGAGCACATGTTATTTGACCAGGAAGCAAAATAGAAAAAAAGTAATCTGATCCTAAAATAACATCAATTTTATTTGGAGTCCCAAAATGTGGATCTGCCAAGTTTACATTTTTTAAGTGTGAATAATGCTCTTCACTTATTTTCTCAGAAGGTAATGGAGCTGTTAATTCGTCTAAAATAAAAGCTTTCACTGACAACTTACTGTCAGCATTATGAATTGATATAAGATCAATCATTACGTAACCCTTTGTTACTGCGATTTTTGAATTAGAAAGACCTTTCACGGGAAATCGGGCATTTTTCCTTTTGAATCCTAACACTTTCATGCATGATTCTGAAACGAACGTAGATTCTGAGCCACTGTCACACATAATTCTTAACGTATGCTTTTGACCCATGCAATCATAAATATATACTGTAGCAGTGGGCAAAAGTGCGAAAGATGTTTGAACAGAATTTATTGAAGGAGAAACTTCTTTTTTATTATCATCAGGAATCGAAAGGTCCTCTGAATCAGATTTGCTTTTCCGACTCTGTTTTTCATTCGAACGTGAAGTTGACATCGCATAATTTTGTAGTTTATTCTCGCATAATAGCGTATGGTGTTTAAGCTGGCAATGATGACAGCTAAATGTAGAATTACATTGATATGTGTAGTGTCTGTCAGATAAACAGTTGCTACATAATTTGTTTTTTCTCACAAATTGTTTTCTATCTCTTACATTTAATTCCTTAAATGTAATACATTTGTACAATAAGTGATTAGCTTTACAAAATAAACATTTGATAACGTTATTGGCGGGAGCTTTGTGAAAATTAAATTGTTTCTCTTTTTTATGTAACCCTGTATAATCATTATTATACAATTCTAAAGATAAACATCTGTCATTAATGAACTGAATAAATTGATCAAAAGAAGGAAAATCATCCTTCGATGAATATTGAGCCCATTCTTCACGTGTTTTATTATCAACCTTTTGAAGAAGAATATGAATTAACCAAATGTCTCTCTCTGATGCTTTAACATCGATTGATTTGAGAGCACGAATTACCTCGTCAGAGATATCTGATATATTGCGTAAGTTAAGTGCATTAGCATGAATAATGGGAGGTATATCCATAAATGTTTTGATAAGAGCTGCGACAATTTGTTTTCTTTTGTCGTATCTTGACAATAATTTTTCCCATGCTTCTGCATAACTGGTTTCAGAAATGGGAATATGTTTTATAATTGACGACGGCTCTTCACCGAGCAAACCTCTTAAGTATTGAAATTTTTGAATGTTTGTTATACTGGCATTGTTATGCACTAACGATAAATATAAGTCTTTAAATGACATCCAGTTTTTGAAATTACCATCAAATTGCTCAATATTCAATCTGGGTAATTTAAAATTATTAGTTGTATTAACTATAGGTAATTGTTCATTAACAACTTGAGAATGTGCATTCATACTATTTATAGAAAATTTTTCAAGTTCTGATTGCAGTTTGGCTTTGGTTTCATAATATTTTGTTTCAAATTCCTCCATTTCCGAGGATTCTTCTGGTAATTGTGCATCATATTTATCAAAATCGAAATAAGCTGTTTCTAATTTTTCTAATTTATTCAATAAATCATTCTTTTGAAAAACTTGATCAGCGTCAATGAAGTTCGTGATACGTGTTAATGCAGATTTAGCTCTGCCACGTAAATTTATTGCTGTCTTTTCTAAATCTTCTTGACTCATTATTAAAATAATGAGGGAACCAAGTTAAAAAACAAAGCCAAACTGATAATAAACCAAAAATGTACTTATCTGAAACAGCTGGGCTGTAGGGTACTCCTTTATGGTGACTTTGAACCGTTGTAATCCAAAAAAAGCGATGTGTGCAGGTACATCTGAAACAGCTGGGATGAATGGTACTCCTTTATGGCGACTTTGAGACGGCGTAATTCATCAAAAGCGATGTGCGCAGGTTATCTCGCCGGTGGTGCCTCCATAATGTTGGTGTCCGAGATTCATGAAGCAGTTCTTTAGTGTTGTCAAGTGAAAATAAATTCGCACTAATATATCTTTTTTGCTTTATATTAACAACTTAAAGAAACATTTAGTAAATTGAAAAAAACAAGATACAGGAATGCAGTTTCCTGCTGCGGTTGCGGGATTAACATATCCAAGAATGCGACACAGTAAGAGAAATATAAGCACCGTGTGTGCTTTACAAAAACATAAGAGCAACTGAACTGAGTTCGTTCACAGTAAAATGTTGTCCTTGAAGTAATCAACACAAATGATTTCGCAATCCTGTGCAATCATCCACTTATGAAATGTTTAAATAAACAATGATATTAAATATTTCATTAATGTCACTTTTGAATAATGGATTAATTTATAGTTTATAAATATTATGGTTTTAAAGTAAACAGTTAATGTAATTAATGTCACTTCTGAAATATGAAGTAATTTGATGTTTATCAATATTACTGTTTTTAGAATAAACACTTTAAGTACTTAAACACCCCTTTAACGTTCATTGGTTTCGCCACGAAACCACAAAATTTTAATTCCGATATGCAACATTGACACCGGTATTTTTATCTAAAAATATCCCTTTTATTATGTATGTGAAAAATCACGTTTTCTTATTTAGAAATATATTTGTTCTTAATTACCGGTGTCATTCATTTATTTCAACATCTTAGCAATAAAAATGCTATGATCGTTAAAGGGTTAATTGACTGAAGCAGAAATTTAAGATGAAAATAAAAGTTGCTATAGTATTGAATTAAAATTATTAAAGAATTAACATGAGTAACTATTTTTTTTACATAATAAAATGTACGTATGAGATAGGAAAAAGTTTTGGGATTGGCACATCCAACTAGTTTTGTTTATCAAAAATTATCCCCCCCCCCCCAAAAAAAAATGTATATTTTTCAATATAAAAAAATTAATTGAAATGTATATACAATTAATTTTTCTGTTTGTCAAAAATTACTCCAACAAAAAGTATATTTTTCAATGTACGAAAACTGATTTAGGTGCTTAGAAAATTACGTAGAATATGAGATTATTAGCCAAAAATTCCATTATGCATAAGTTTTTAAAAATTTAATTTTCAGAAATACGTTATGGTGTATTTAGTACGAGAGAGAAGCATTTTTATCAATACATCACATGTAAGCACTTGAATTATTTACATGAAAAAACTAAATTGTGGGAAATATTAAATGACTACAAGATTAATATATTTTTTAATTTATATCCTATTTTTTAAAAACAATATTAAAGCGATTTTTATAATTAATAGTCTAAACTTCGCAGGGTTTTTTTTTTCATTTATTTATTTATTCTGTGAGTACTTAATATCTCGAAAGCATAAATTACGTAAGAATGTATAATATATAATGAACAAAAAGTATACATGCTTTTCTTTAGCTGGGAAGCTAAGTATATACACTAAGTAAATAATTATATTTGAGAAAACATTTCGGTAAAACAAGAAATTAACAAACATTACAATTTTTCAGAGTCTTTATATTTTATAAATTTGATTAATGGAAATTATAAGGAATATATATGCACAACCAAATCTTTTTTCTTTCTTTTTCTCTCTAAACCTGAATTAAAACTTTTAGAATTTCTCCAAAAGAAGCTAATAAACAGTTTACAAAAGCGCAAATAAAACATCTCTTAAATTTAGGAACTCATACCAAAAAAAGAAAAAAAAACATATAATTTATGATGTATATTGAAAAGCATTGGGTTTTCCATCGTAAACTTGTGGTTTTAGGCCACACACTAGGCACAGAAAAAGACCCGGATGATAATATAAAGTCTATGGGGGTATTCTTTTTAAATACCTCGATCAAATTTTAATATTTTTACATGATTTTTTTCGCACAAAATAGCTGACAACGATCCACAACCGGCCTAGTTTTTACATTTTGCTTATATATTTTTTATATTACGATAGTTTCAATTTCAGAACCGGATTAAACCGGTTTCGAAAGTTAAAGTATTTTTTTTTTTTAATTCTGAAACCAAAATTGAATAAAGAATACTGCCCAGTTAAACTGATGGCATTGAGTTCACAGGCTACAAATACTAATTGTACATTAAAGCCTTATATTTTCAAGGGTTAATTCCGTTCGAAAAAAAAATTAAGAAGGGGAAACAGCTCTCCCCTTTCCTCTTTTTTTATACTTAATCATTGAACCTCCTATACTATCAAAGACATGCTTTATCATATAAAAAATCTATATCCAAAATTCAGAGCAAATCCAATAAGTCTTAATAAAAACCCATTTAGCATTTATATAATTTAAAAGGAGTTATCCTCCTCTTTTATACTTAACCATTAAACTTCCAAAACTATTCAGAGATTTGAACGAAATCTGAAAATTCTGCTTGAAAAACCCATATTTATAAATTAAGGGGGGGGGATTAGAACCTCCGTTCCCCCTGTTTATACTTATTCAATGAACACCTAATAACAGTCACGGAATCGCCTCATCAGAATGATCCTAATCTAAATTTTGAACGAAAACTCTTAATTCTGCATGAAAAACCCATTCATATCAATTAAGGAGAGGGGCATGAGCCCCCGTTCCCCCCTGTTATACATATCGAATGAATTCCAAAAACTAATCAGGGAAGCGCCTTGTCAGGATATAAATACATACAAAATTTCAAGTGGATCCGATATTTTTATCATGAGTTATCGCGTTACGCACGAATGCACGTACGAACGTACATACAGAACGGACGGGCACATAAGCTCTCAGGCTATGATAGCCTGTGAGCTAAAAAGTAAAAACTAGGCCGGTTGTAGACTGTCCTCAGCTATTTTGTGCAAAAAAAAAAAAAAAAAAAAAAATCATGTAAAAATATTAAAATTTGGGCGAAATATTTGAAAAGAATAACCCCATAGACTTTACATTATCATCCGGGTCTTTTTCTCTGCCTAGTGTTGCACCTTAAAATAATTTAATGCAATGAGTGAACACTCTTAAGAGCAACTTCTGCTCTCAGTACCCATCGAGCTAAATGAAAGAAAAATTAAATAGAATAAGGGAAAATTTCATAGACAAATTGTTAATCACTGACTGTCATCGAAACAGTACAAACAGCTAAGCAATAGGATTAGCATTCAGAGACGAAAGATGAAAGCGAGTTCACATGACGATCTTTGGTGTAATTGCCAGTAGCGATAATTATCAAAATGAAGACTGATGCTTGTGAATTCACAAGAAATCAGTACGCTTGGCTCTCAAATTTCGTGGAAGTCTACGTTTGAAGAAACTTGAGCTTCAGATTGAGAGGAGATAATGGAATAATGTGATATTTTCTTTAACCCTTTCCGGCACGGGCAAAATCTGTAATGGAATAAGAAATTATCGACTGACACCGAAATTCACGAAAGAATTTTTCAGATATTTTGAAATCCTTAATTAAAGCTTTTATTGTAAAGCCAAAATTCTAGTAAAATATTACTGGTGCCGTTTGCAAGTTTGGAGTTAAAATTAGGTATCCCAGACAGGGCACAGTGTGCCGGAAAGGGTTAACACTAGAACCGCCGGGTATTTTACTCTAGTTTTAAAAAAATGTTTCTCACCAGAATTTTAATTTAAAAATATTTAATTTATTTATTCCTTATTTTTGAACTGCATTCATTTAATATATCTTACGAAGAAAATTTTGGTTCGAATTGACTATTATTAATCTGACAGGGATCATTTTGACCCCTAATGGCGGTTCTAGTGTTAACACATTCACTGCCACCGACGCGCTTGCGCGTTCGACTGGCACCTCTCTGTATGCCGGCGACGCTCTAGAGCGTCGAGCGTCTGAAGATCCACTTACCCCTTTATGCTCTGATGGTTGAATTTTCAACCACTTAATTATATATTTTTTAAAATGTCACAATGGCGCCGGAATATTCGAACAATTTTATTTGAAAATCGTTCATTGCATTTTTTCACTTAGATCTTAAAGGGAATTTTTTTCTTTGCAAAATAATGGTGCCAACGTGACTTTTTGGAATTTCAAAGGAATTCACTTACCAGAGCTCAACAGGTTAAGAGGCCCAGGATCCTTCATTATTCTCACCAGTTATCTATTTATTTATTTATTTGTAAAATTTACTTTATTCCGCGAAAGTATTTTCGCGATTCAATTACAAAAAAAAAAAAAAAAAAAAAAATCTGTTTAAAAAAACCAGTGGTAAAACTTTAAAATTTAAGCAAAAGGTTCTTGTTGCGATGTTGTTCAAACATTGTTTTGTAATTCGGCTTCTGAGGATGCAAATATGATTTTTAGTGGCATCAAATGTGTTAAATAAATGAGGTGGCTGTAGAAGAAAAACGCCGTTTTCCTCTTTTGCTATTTATAAATATGGATTTACTACTTGTTAGTCGTTTGAGGACTGACATTGAATGAATGGATGTTATTGTAATGTCTATTCGACGCAATCTTATTGACCTGTATTGAGAAGACATCTTAGCAGCGTAGTAACGAAGATTTTTCTCCCTGATGCTGTAAAGTGGTCTGCAATGAGTAGCGGCACACTAGTGGGTCTTCTCCTTCGAGCCGAAAGAAACAGTCTTCTGCAGGTGATGTAACCCGTGGGCAGCCTGGAACATGTTTTCTGGACACAGAATCTTTGATTTCATACTGATCCCAGAGCCGTTGGACTACACTGCTTGACACATTGAGCCGTCTAGCAGTATCGGCCTGTGACAACCCCATTTTCGTCCATCCTATCGCCCGCCAGCAAACGACTTCTTCCAGACATTTCTAGACCCTACTGGTTGTTGTGAACAAAACTGACAACAATAGTTCAAATACAACAAAACTTACACGCGAAATTACGAAAGCGTCGTAATTTCATATTTTTCTTTCATTCACAAACATCTATTCTTTCTATAATATAAAAGTAGCAGCTGCAAATTTTGCGTAAGTTTTTTTTAAAGCTTATTATTGTCATTCATATAAACTATGAAGTTTAATCTGACTGCCATTTTTTTTTTCTGGTGAACTTAGAAAAACATGTTCTTACACAACTTAATTTTTGGAGGGCAGTGTAGATTATACAGGGGTAATTGCAATACTACTTTGCACTTCTTATCAGGTCATTTCTAATATGCTAAAATGTCCACTATTTGTCAGTCTTAGCCTGGAAATAGTGTGGAAGTTAAAAAACATTGCTGTTGCCAGGAGCGTGTGAAGAGAAAACTGTGCCCAGGGCAAAGTTTCAATTTGGCGTCCACCGCCTGCACATTTTCTTGTTGCAGGCCGAAAATGACATTAGTAGTACAAATTTGTCGCCCCTAAACTTCCGCGATCGGGGCGAACATCCTTCCCCTCGCCCCCCCATTTCGCTTGGCGCTGGCTGTAGCCATTTTTTTAAGTTGTTTAGTTATCAAGATTTTTCATTAACCGAATCTGACTCGGTGCTGTCCAATTCGGATAATCGACGGTCTACAATACATATATTTCCCCTTTAATCTATAGTATTTTGAATTCTTTTTACCTAGAAAATAAGAAGAAAATTTAAGTAAAATGTTATAAACAGTCTCTTTACGAAATTTTTATTTTACTTTCAATTTTTACTGTTATTGAATAAATTCCATGAATTTAACTATTAACCATCTTTTACATCATTTTTAAATAATTAGATGTTAAATATGATTCAAAATAAAACAAAATATTAATATATATTTTCAGAAATTTAGAGAATTTACATTTTGTAATTTAATTTATCCAACAGGTGGCACAACAAGCCTGTTCTTAGCATAATTCTCGCATTGATTATTTGAAGCTATTCCTGTATAATGTTGAGTTTGTCCAATAGATGGCGCAAGTGTGTGAAATATTGATATTTTCCATTCGGATTTCTTTCTAAATGGAAATGGGTAAAAGTTTTCATTTAAAATTATATTGAGTAGAAAATTCACTTGAAAAACATTGTGGGAATAGATTTTATTTTATTTTTATTTATTTATTTAGAATTTACTTCGAATATTTCGCTTGAGAAGGAGTTATGAGAAATATAAACATGTTTTATTGGAAAATTTTCTTTAAGCTCGAAAAAATCTAATAAAAATGCTTCAAAAGTATTTTTTCTTTTAATTCTATGCCGAAAACAAAATCTGTAAAGATTTATGATTGTTATTATTTTTTAATTATCAGAGTTCTGTCCCTCTGAGCTACGCTCGCCAACCCCCATTGAGATACAGCAAATTCTAAAAGCAGGTTTATTTGATGGCCTTTTAGAAGATTGCAAATGTTTCAACTATAATATTTAAAATAGTGGCGGTATCCTTGTAAACGGATTTCTATTCATTTCAATTCGGGGAATTTTGAGATCGAATCATCTGCTGTTAAATACCTACTGCTTATTTATATGGTTGACTAAATAAGATCAATTAAACATGATGAAAAAAAGGTAGCATAAAATGAACTACGTAAAAAGAGTTTTTTTGTTTGAAAGGAAATATTGTTTGTGCCGTCTTAGAATTCACAACAATAGTTAAAAATGTCGTATCAAAACATGAAATAAATGCCTGTTCTGATTTTTCTTTTAATTTAACTACTTTGCAATATTATTTGGTCACTTTAAATACGACTTTTTTTTTGGCTGCTTTTAGCGCTTTTAATGAATTTATTATTTTAAACTATATTTTAACACAATCTAGCTGATTGCTGCTTTTCCTGTTAAACTAACTGGGCGATAGCGGGCTGGAATTTTTCACTCAGATAATCTTATTGGTCATAACATTTGATCTGTCATTTAGACAGCTTGGTAGAATAAATCGCAGGTAATGGAACATATAATGCTAGATATGTAGATATACTGTTATTTTAACACAAACTGATTAGTAAATTTATCATACGAATTGAATAGTTCCAACTCAGCGAAAAATTGCCCAGGCCTGGAATCGAACCCATATACTTGGCTTACAAGGTAAATGCTTTACCTGTTAAACTAACTGGGCGACAGCGGGCATTCTTTTAACCCTTTAAGAGCCCACAATAGTCACAGAAAAAGTACACAAAAAGACCCGGATGACCATGTAAAGTCTATGGGAGCGTTCTTTTCTAATATCTCGCTCAAATTTTAATATTTTTGCATGATTTTTTTGCACAAGATAGCTGAGGGCAATCCACAACCGGGCTAGTTTTTACTTTTTCGATTTTGGTTATATATTTTTTATATTACGATAGTTTCTGTTTCAGAACCGGTTTAAACCGGTTTCGAAAGTTAAAGTAATTTTTTAAAGAAAATCTGAAACAAAAATTGAAAAAGTAAAAACTAGCCCGGTTGTGGATTGCCCTCAGCTATCTTGTGCAAAAAAATCATGCAAAAATATTAAAATTTGAGCGAGATATTAGAAAAGAACGCTCCCATAGACTTTACATGGTCATCCGGGTCTTTTTGAGTAATTTTTCTGTGACTATTGTGGGCTCTTAACCATCATAGCATTTTTATTGCTAAGATGTCGAAATAAATGATTGACACCGGTAATTAAGAACAAATATATTTCTAAACAAGAAAACGTGATTTTTCACATACAAAATAAAAAGAATATTTTTAGATAAAAATACCGGTGCCAGTGTTGCGTATCGGAATTAAAATTTTGTGGTTTCGTGGTGAAACCAATGAACGTTAAAGGGTTAAAGTATCTTTTTGATATTCACGTTAAAATACTTTTGTTGCTCGAATGGAAATATTTTTATCTGCGCTGCTTTAGAAATGACAACGATAGTTTAAAAGATAATTTTAAAAGGTGAAAAGTTTCACATAAATACATTTTTGATTTACAGTATTATTATTTGGCTATTTTAAATATGAATTAATATTTTAACCTTATGTCGGTTAACGCATTTTAATGAATTCATTATTTTAAAAAGTCTCTCTCGCTTTTAATATTCACATGTAAATATATTTTTTATGGTGTAATTTTCAATATTTTCCCGCTTTTAACTTCTTTAATTAATTATCATTTGAAAGTCTTTTTTTCTGTTTGCAATAGTCATTAGTAAATAAATTTTTAAATTGAGGGAATGTTATTCTTTGATCATTTGGCAACAATTTAAAATGATAACTTTTTCTAAAATATGTAAAAAATGTATCTGGAAATGCTGAAAATTGGAATTTAAAATGGAAATAAATGCACAAAAATAAGTAAAAAAAAAAGTCTACACAAATACAACAAAAATCTACACTAGAACTTCTGTTGTATATTTTGAGAAAAAATGATTAAATTCCTATTCATTTTTTTTTTCCCATTAAACTTTTTAATGGAATAATTTTGGGTAACTTTAGTGTTAAATATCTCTAGAAATAATTCTTTAATTTGAAAATTGCCTGCATCAGTGTATTTATAAAACATTTCTCTATAATACTACTAATTTTCATGTTTTTGTGTGCAGGAACTCATTAATATTAGGAAGAAATATCCTAGGTCAAAAAAAATTCATAGTCAGAGGCGGTGACATTATTAGTTACTTTTTATACTATAGACAGGTTTCTTTCACCGTTTAGCATTGTTATCAGAAGCTACATTTTTATATTAAGTTTTTTTTTTTTTTTTTTTTTTTTTTGATGGGTACTACTTTTTTGAAATTCTAAAGTCGGCCTTATCTTCGCGTTGTTCAATCTGTCATTAATTAAAGTGATTTTTACTATTTCAGATAAACTGTTGTCAGTCAAAAAATCCTAACTTTTAAAAATATCGCACCGACAACACTAGTGTTTCTCAAGGGCGGATCTGGAGAGTCCTCAAGGGGGGGGCGATTTTAGAAATTTGGAGACTCGACTTTAATGCGTGGGTCGGGGCTAATTTTTTCACTGCGGGTCATGTTGCTTTTATTTTTTGCTGCGGGTCGGGTCTGGGTCCGGTTGACTTCTAGTTTTTGCTGTGGGTCGGGTCTGGGTCCGGTTGGCATCTAGTTTTTGCTGTGGGTCGGGTCTGGGTCCGGTTGACTTCTTTTTTTGCTGCTGGTCGGGTTAACTAATGTTTATGTTGTGGATCACATTAGCAGAATTAGCGGGTGTTTTTATTCAGAAACTATGGCGTAATCCATTTTTTGATAAGCAGTTTAAGAAAATGCTGTGAAAATTATCGTTTTGAATAGAATTTCTGGAAGCGACAGCATGAGAAGGTAGAAAAATCCGCAATCATTTGCTGTGCGAAGAGAAAACTGCGCTCGGGGCAAAGCAAAATGTGGTGCCCCCTAAATTTCCACGCCCGGGCCTACCGCTTCCTTCGCCCCCCCCCCTTTCGCACGGCACTGCATATTGTCTGTCCTACACATTTTGAGAACAATTAAGGCTAGTTCCAGCCCGGCTCATCTATATGTAGAAAAACAATGCAAGCCTGATCTCGGGCCGGTACGAGCCTGTTAAAATATATATATATACATTAAACCCGGGTTACACACAATATAATTCTCCGATGCTGATCTCTACACTGTAAAAGTTAGATTTCTGTATTGATATTGCCAAACTAGTTTCGACTGATGACGTACATTTATACTTATTCTCATTAAACCCATATAATTGAAAATAGCTCATATTTTAACGTTCTTTACATAGGGCCAGTGAGCCCGCAATTTTTTTTTTATGGGCTCGGCCCATATGGCCCTTCAATTTTTTTGCCGGCTCGTCCCGTTTATTTTGTTTATTGGCCCGGCCTGTTGGAAAAAATATTCTAATTTTGCTGGCCCGCTAGAAAATTCTGAACCATTTCGCCGACTTGGACAGGCCCGGGCACATGCATACGTCTAGGCTGGGTCGGACACGGACCAAATTTAACTTTCATTCCGAGCCGAACCCCGACCAAGGAAATTTTGGTTAGTGCGGACTAGAGATAAATTTGGGCTATTATTCCACAGCCCGGTCCCGCCTGAGGCAGAAACATTTTGCAGCATCAAGAGCAAAACCCGATAATGAAATTACATTATACAGTAGAAAAAATTGCATAATACTTATAAAAAATGTTCCAAAAGTAATTATAATTTTAAAGCTATTTTTTATATTAAAAAAAGGCTGTTAACCTTCCTTCCCTGTTCAAATTTTACTCAATTTTGATAAAAACATTTCACACCAGAATTGTTATTTAAAATATTTTAATATATTTAATCGACTTATTTATATGGATCTGTTATTTAATTTTCTTCATGGAAAAAGTTCTGATTTCAATCGTATAAAACAAATTATAGTTATGGGTCGATTAGACCCATTCAGGGTAGGAAGGTTAAACGAAAAATTAAATTTAATATTATCAAAAGAACAGTTTGATGTAAAATAAAAATATACTTTACGCATAAAAGGATTCTCATATGTTGTCTCTGTTTTAGTAAAAAAATATAGACAATGGACATGTTAATGAAGTGTGTTTCATGAATAAATGCATGGAGCCTGTAGAAAATACTGTCTATTACCTGTCAAATCGAACAACATTTTTAAATTTTCTGTAAAAAATGCACATTTTTAACTATAACCATCTCATTTTTCATAACAAGCCTTCGTTATAGCATGACCCAAAAAATAACCTCAAATTAAAAATTTTAAAGTTCAACACTTTTTTAAAACAGAGGAAACACTACTCGATCGCAAGAATATGGTAAATACACTTACTTACCGCTATGGCATCAGCAGAGATCCCAAAAGAAATGATAATTACTACAGTTATTTCCATATGAAAAGCGATTACGACTTGTATACGTTGCATACACTAGAAATTTAAATTATTCGGTAACCGCAAAATAAAATCAAAAGAAAATATTCTTTTCGCGTTACATGTCTAAATAATAATAATAATAAAAGATGCAATTGCAAAATAATCCATGCCACAAACAAAAATCGAACTAAACACAAATTCATTATTCCCGCCTTTATTCGTAGGCGCCAGATCGGCGGTCATCGGCAATGCTTGAATATAAATCTACAGATGTAGATATGACTAATTGTTTTTTTTTTTTTGTTTTTTTTTGTTTTTTTAATGGCATTCAAATACTTAAAAAAAAAAAAAAAAAAAAAAAAAAATTGTGCCTCTTTTTCATTTTTATCAAAATAGCAAGACATTGATTTGAAAAGGAATAAGTACTAATTTTTAAGAGGAAAAAGTTTCTTACATTTTTCTATTCATCGATAAATAAAATTTTCAGATTTTAGAAAAAATGAGTCCGAGTCAGTAGACCAGCATAAAAACAGAGCACGATCTCATATCGGACACGGGCTAAGTTTGAACCCGTGTCATCTCTAATGCAGACATCTAAGAAGAATGACTCTAGGCCAGACTCGATCTAGAAGAAAAATAAGTCAGATCCAATCCAAATCAGCAGAAAAATAATGATCATGATAGTATCAAATAAATGACGGCCGAGTTCTGAATGCGGTAAGACCAGACACAGTCCGAACCTCGCGAACTTAAGGCGCTGCCCGGGGGGGGGGCGCTGAATTCTAGTTAGGATATAGCTCATTTCTTGC
This sequence comes from Maratus speculifer, assembly GCA_964019185.1. Classification (NCBI taxonomy): domain Eukaryota; kingdom Metazoa; phylum Arthropoda; class Arachnida; order Araneae; family Salticidae; genus Maratus; species Maratus speculifer. The sequence continues at coordinate 62,181,653 of OZ025300.1, forward strand.
AAGGATGCATGTATTTTTGGGAAACGTTTAGGGCCCAAGAAGGGAAGACGATCGCCCCCTCAGACCCGCCATTGGGCCCGACCCAAATCTGCAGAAAAATAATGATCACGATACTGCCCGGTTCTGAAAGCGAGAAGACCTGACCCAGCCCGAGCCTCGCGAAATTAAAAAGGCGCGGCCCGCCCCGGACTCGAGTTAGGCTTCAATTCATTTCCTGCGAGGATGCATGTCTTTTTAGGAAACTTTTATTAGCCCAAGGGCGGGGGGAAAGATCGCCCTTTCGCCTTGAAAAATGCAAAGGCGCATTTTCCTTGAATCCGCCAATGGCGGATCTAAGGGGGGCGATCGCCCTTTCGTCCCCCCCCCTTAGATCCGCCATTGCTTCTCCTCCCTTAAGGTCTGGTTCGACCTTAGACAGAGCGTTTACCTCAGGAAGAACGAAATCCACTCCAGGCCCGCCCTGAAAAGAAAAGTGTGGCTCGATCCCGCTCTACAGGAAAAAGTAAGACTCGATCCGCCCCAGTTCTGAAAGTGTAAAGACCTGACCCAGTTCAGTGACTTAAAAATGGCGCGGCCCGGGTCGGGCCGCGCCGGTCTCGAGTTTGAGTCCAATCCTTTTTCCGTGCGGGCATCTTTTTCAGACCCTTTACTGGGCTCAAGGGGGGGCGATCGCCCCACCGCCCCCCCCCCTTAGATCCGCCATTGGTGTTTCTTTAATCCCTTCGCGACCGGAGCCTTTTACGAAATTTTAAATGCTTTGTCACCGGTTTTTAAAAACAGAAATTAGTGACTTTTAAATCGAGAAAATGCTTCGATTAAATAAGGCAAATGTTACCGTAAAAATTTATTGGTCGGTATAAACAAGCATTCTTAAGCCTTTTTGCGGCACATATACGTGTCGCTCGTCCCCAAGGGTTTACAGATATTGGTATCAACCAGACTCAAAAGCATAAAAACTGCTTACAAGGAAGGTCTCCATTGGGGGCATACTCAGAATTTTTTGAAAAAAAATACGAATTAAATTACTCATGTAGGTAATAAAGGATCAATGAAAATTAGCGGCGGAATTACATTATTAGATATGTAAAAAAAATAAAATAGTTTTGAATAATTGGCGTGAAAAGCTGAAAGCGACGCGGGATTTGGCGAGCAGTGCATTTCCTCGCCAAAAGCAGACGATTTTAACGAATCTGAAAATTGATTTTAATTGACTTCACTGTTAAAAATCTGCAGCATTTACTGCAACGTCACTCCACTACTTTTATAGAATAGCTCTCTTCTGACCAAAGAGAGTGCTCCATAGCACGGTGAATTGACCGTGTCATACACTGTTAAAAATCGACTGCATTTTGTCGCAACGCACTCAACCGCTTGTATATCTCTATTCCAACCAATGAGAAAGCTCCATTCCACGGCCAAGTAACCGTTTTCTATACAAGCAAGGGAGTGCGTTGCAACAAAATGCAGCAGATTTTTAACAGTGTATTTTTCAATTTGGAACAATTTTAATCAATTTAAATTGTGTTTTAAATGATAAAATATATTAATTTCATTTTGTTATAAGTACATATAAACGTATATGACAAAATTACACTTAAAGTAAAGTAAAAATGCAAAACTAAAATTACTTAAACTAAACTTATTTAAATAAATTGAACATAAAAAGTTTTTTCTTTAAAAAGTATTCGAAGCGTAAAAGCGTATTTTTCGAAATTTCGTTTTTTCGCCAACCGGAGATAAATCGTGAAATAAACGAAATTTTTATTATTTTTTTACGGACGTTATAAGGAGGTCCCGCCGAATTTTTTTTATAAACATATATAACTATATGAGAAGAACATTCTGTAATTTTTTCAGATTTTTCTGAGTATGCCCGTATGGAGACCTTCCTTGTTAGTACTTTTTTGGTGACCTATGTATTACATTCGACTTAATCCCATATGAGAATTACTGTTGGCTCAGCGACTGATATTTTTTTTAATATCGTAAATTCGCTCCTCCCCTCCTCCTTATCTTCCTTTATTCTTTATTTTTTCATATACTTACATTAAAAATTTAAATATTGGAAAATGACTTTTTGCAGGAAAAGGCAACTGGATATTGGTGTGACAATGAAAGATACCGTCTTCGGTACTTCCTTCTCGACTGTCATGTGATCAAATTAGTCTGATTTCTATCATTTGTTGAAAAATCGTATGTTTCATGTGGTTATGCTTTTATAACAGCCCATGTCGGTGGAAAAACCGCGTATTGCCTTTTTTGTTGTCTTAGATTATGTATAGCTATGGAAAAATATACATAAAAGTGCTATTTTTTCACATGAGATCCCTTACAGTGGCAGTTGAGACTTTTTCTGAATATAAATGCAATTTTTGCAACAGAGATCGCCTACATATTAAACTAGTCAGATCTGCCAATCCCAAAAAATTCTTCTATTTCATACATGTATCTCTTTCATTTCAAAATTCACTATCACAATGCCGAAACAAAATGACAATCAATGCTCATTACGAGGATTATAAAGATGTGAAATTCCGTATATTCCTTATTGAGTTATTGTATTATATTATCTATAAACAATAATTATTGGAAGTGCTTTTTAAATTGTAGTATGCTTTTTCTAAATTTAACTCTTTTTTTGCTTATATGTTAAAACCTCCATAACGGACGCTCTATTTCGCGGACACTTTTTCGATCCCCAACAGCTATGCATGGGTGCATTTTTACCTTAAAATAGCGGTCTAATTCCTTTATCCCAAAGTCGGCTTTACTGAAAGTTGGTGTGGGGTCATTCCATGTCAATTCAACCAGACCTTGTAACCCGACCCCCAGGAATTTTGATGAAACTTTGTGTACACACTAATTCGATCATGAAATGATTCCATCAGAAATTTTTCCTTCCTAGAACTCATAGTTTGTGAGATATGGGGGGGTCCAATCCTTGGAGTTTTCTCAAATCGCACATTTCTGAGTCTGTATTTTGAGATTGCAGTTCCATCTTCAAAAAATTGTTTCTCTGGATCTAAAATATGAATCATCTTAAAAATTTCACTGTAAAAATATAAATAGATGCAGATTTTAATAAAAAAATATTTAAAAAATTTACTTGTAATATTTAGGATAAAAAAAATTAGCCAAAGGTGAGAGTTATGGTTATTTTTCCAAATTTTTGTGACTTGACAAAAAAGGTTGTACACAAAAAGGCAAATTAAATTTCCAATTTCTTTTTGTTTTAAATAAAAGTTTACACTTTGGGCTTTCTATCTATGAAATAAAAAAGATGTGTTTCGCATGGCTTATGCAAAAATTTTGGGTACTTTCCAATTAGCCGGATGAGTGCTTTATTTTTATATATTACATATGCACACAAAAAAGCAAATGAAATTTCCCATTTATTTTTGTTTTAAATAAAAGTTTACACTTTGGGCTTTCTATCTATGAAATAAAAATGATGTCTTTCGCATGGCTTATACAAAAATTTTGGGTACTTTCCAATTAGCCGGATGCGTGTTTTATTTTTACATATGTACACATGTATAGATCTATATAAATGCAGATGTATTATACATGTACATATATATGTATATATACAGTATATTGATATATATATGTATAAAACTGGTGCCCGTCTAACCGAAAAGTACCAAATTTTGCCTTGTTTTGAGAATCTGCACCAATTAAGAGGAAAAAAATCTGACTAAGTTTAGCTGTGGTACTTAAATAATTACTGGAATTTCTATGAGTTATTGAATTTAATGTTATTTGATGCATGTTTTTTTTTTAATTTTCAAAGTAAAGTTTAGGCTTTGTTTTTTCTGATTAAAAAAAATCTGACTGTAATATGTTTCCCCATTAAATTTAGTGAATGGTCCATTTATTTCATTTAGTTATTTAATAATGGGCATTTTTTGACAATCTAAAGAATCTCTTACTTTTATTTTCAATAATTAAACTCAAAACAGATTTTTTTTGTACAGTGTAAAATAGAAATTTTTTTCTTCTCATATTTCCATTCTTTTTTTCGAATGCTTATATATTAATTATTTGTGTTTAAAAAAATGTTCATAACCTTGTATTTCCTTTCCTTCGTTAATTTTAATCAGTTTAAATATTTATATTGGCAAGTTTAAATACACAAATGTTTAACAGAACTTGAATTTGTTTCTATAGTCTGAAAGATTTAATTGCACCTGCCTTGTATAAACACCTTCTGAGAAAGGCAGGGTAATGCTCGTTAGTATGAAAGCAGATGTTTTGAAATCAAGTTAATCAAATTATTGCCATTCTGTTGTTTCTTATCATAGAAGAATGATTTAACTTTTACTGTGCTACAAAAAATACATTCTGATCGTTACATATTTTATAGTTTATGATATGTATAAATATTTTTTTTTGCTTTATTGTTTTAATATGGAGCCTGATATTAAACCTTCTACTAGTCTTCAGGCTTGCAGTATTGTAATATTAACTGGTTTAGAATGTCACAAAACTAGCTATACAAATAACAGAGAAATAGACTACATTAATAATCTCTGTGATTCAGAAAAAGAACTTTTATTAGTTAGGACTATTGCATTAATAAAACAAAAATTAAGTGAAAACCGTTTGATTAATATATGTGAGCATCACAGAATTTCGCTCTTAATGAAATATGAATTATATAAATGTGGAGATCCATTTAAGCGGCATAAAAAGCAAGTGAAAAAAGCAATTAGGGCAATTAATAGAGATTTATATACGGACGAAAAAGTAAACCAAAGTTGAAAGTCATGATTATTTTTCCGAAATTTTGTGACTTTATGAAAAAGTCTCTACATGAAAAGGAAAATTAAATTTCCAATTTGTTTTTGCATCAAATAACATTAAATTCAATAACTCATAGAAACTCCAGTAATTATTTAAGTACCACAGCTAAACTTAGTCAGATTTTTTCCCCTCTTAATTAGTGCAGATTTTCAAAACGAGGCAAAATTTGGTACTTTTCGGTTAGACGGGCACCAGTGTTATATATATCAATATACTGTCTATATACATACATATGTACATGTATAATACATCTGTATTTATATAGATGTATACATATGTGCATATGTAAAAATAAACAAGCATCCGGTTAATTGGAAAGTACCCAAAATTTTTGTATAAACCATGTGAAAGACATAATTTTTATTTCACAGATAGAAAGCCCAAAGTGTAAACTTTTATTTTAAACAAAAAGAAATTGAAAATTTCATTTGCTTTTTTGTGTGCATATGTAATATGTAAAAATAAAGCACTTATCCGGCTAATTGGAAAGTGCCCAAAATTTTTGCATAAGCCATGCGAAAGACATCATTTTTATTTCATAGATAGAAAGCCCAAAGTATAAACTTTTATGTAAAACAAAAAGAAATGGGAAATTTCATTTGCTTTTTTGTGTGCATATGTAATATATAAAAATAAAGCTCTCATCCGGGTAATTGGAAAGTACCCAAAATTTTTGCATAAGCCATGCGAAACACATCATTTTTATTTCATAGATAGAAAGCCCAAAGTGTAAACTTTTATTTAAAACAAAAAGAAATTGGAAATTTAATTTGCCTTTTTGTGTACAGCCTTTTTCGTGAAGTCACAAAAATTTGGAAAAAAAACCATAATTCTCAACTTTGGCTGACTTTTTTTATCCTAAATATTAAAAGTAAATTTTTAAAATATTTTTTATTAAAATCTGCATCTTTTTATCTTTTTATAGTGATATTTTTAGGATGATTCATGCTTTAGATCCAGAGAAACAATTTTTTGAAGATGGAACTGCAATCTCAGAATACACACTCAGAAATGTGCGATTTGAGAAAAACCTAAGAATTGGACCCCCCATATCTCTCAAACTATGAGGTCTGGGAAGGAAAAATTTCTGATGGAATCATTTCATGATAGAATTAATGTGCACACAAAGTTTCATCCAAATCCCTGGGGGTCGGGTTACAAATGGGGGAAAAATTGGTTGAATTGACGTGGAATGACCCTGTGTATAAATTCTATAGGCAATATACAGAGCACGCCAGAATATTTTGAGCATTTCCGCTTATCGAAATTGCTGACAAGGAAGGTCTCTTTACTGGGCATACTCAGTATATGTTAAAAAAAATGCATCTTGTACTACTTACGTATGTTATGAAGGATCAGTTAAATTTAGCGGCGGAATTTCAGTAGAAAGTCTGCAAAAAAATTAAATATTTTCGAATATTTGTCGCTAAAATAATAAAACGACACGAGATTTGGCGAGAAAGATTTTTCGTCGACAAATGCAAACTATTCTAATGCATCTGAAAATTGCTTGTTAATTGTCGCTTAGAATTCTTCATTTTTCCAACCAGTTATTTTTTATTGTATAGTTTTTCTTAGTTGATCAGAGCATTTTCGTGATGTAATTTCAAAAAATTTTCTGTTTACAAAAACTGGTGATAAGAGATTGAAAATTAAACAAACGATTCTGGTCGGGAAGAGGTTAAAGAGTATTCGACATAAAAGTGTAGTTTTTGAAATTCTTTCTCATCCCCCACAAAAATAATCTTAAGATCAGCTATAGAGATCGACACTTTCTTCAAAAATTCTACAGAAATTTGAAGAAAGTTTGCAGATTTAACTTTATTTTAAAAATTTCTGCAGAATTTTTAAAGATATTCTTAAAAATATCAGCATAATGGGCCGTCGGATAATAATGTAATAAATAATCAGAAAATCGATTCCGACGGATTTTCCACAGATGTTTGGGCCAAATACCTATAGATTTTCTACAGATTTTTTTAGTAGGGTCACCAATCGGTGATAAATCACGAAATAAACGAAAATGTCATTATTTTTTACGGACGTTCTATCGAGGTTCCGCAATTTTTTTTATAAACAGACATATCCATATTCTAAGAACATTCTGTAACTTTTTCAGATTTTTCTGAGTATGGCCGTTTGGAGAACTTCCTTGTGAATATCAGAAATTTCTGAAGGAAAAAATTTTAACTGTATTATGCATATCTTAACTAAACTAAATTTTAACATTTTATTATTAAGCAAATATACATATCTTTAGATCATATACACAGTTACACAAGATAATACGGATGTTTTCATATCTATAGATGATATCTGCTGAAATTATCTTTTCAAATGTCTAATGTTTTCCCGAAACGTCTACATTTATATTAGCTTTCAACTTATCAAATGGCGAAATTTTGTTACTGTATTCTAAATGAATTGGAAAGTGTTTCATAATCTAGGCTTGACGCATAATTTTTGTTTCTTGTTTACATTAAACTTTTTACAGCTAAAAAGCACTTACTTATAAAAGATTTTTTTTCTATCGTTTATCTATACGTAACAGAACTGCAATTCTGGGTTCCGATATTACTTTAAAAAATGCAATATTCAAATATTTTCGCACATTTTATGCTGATATAAAATATCCAAAACTTGCATTTTTATGTAACATGTAGCATTTCAAATGCATATATTTAAAAACTGTAAAATTGAAGTAGCTGGAAATAGTATTCTAAATGGATTTGCAAAAAGATAAAAATTTGTGGACTATTATTTAAACCTTCAAATACATCTGTGGGTAATGTTCTGCGACAATGTGTTAAAACTTAGTTCTAAAAGCACTACTTTCAATAAAATGGAAAATATTGTTACCGATACAAATAAAATTTTTAGTGTGTTGTTTACAAAAATAAAATATTATGTAGGATTTTTTCAGATAATTATAAGACAACGATTTTTTTCCTTTTTTAAAAGAAATGTACTGCTAACTTATTTGAGGATGTAACGTTCTAAGTTTCATCATTAGCACACTGTCAATAGAGGCAGATATTATCCTTTAGTAGATCCCCTCTGACACAAGACCGATACATTTTGTGTATAATAAAATCTTCAACTTCCCAATTATATAAGCAAAAAATTTCACTTGAAACCTCTCCAACTGACCTTATAAAAATCATATTTCAGGCAAAGAACTTAATGTTATACAGCTTGAATACACTGTAAAAAAATCTGTAAAGGTACTAAACTTTTTCTAGGAAACTGGGATTCCTAGAACTTTTCCTGTAACGGTAACAGCAAAAATTAAAGTTTCAGAATCGATTACATGAATTTTTCCTGTTATCGTTACATAAAAAGTTCTTGGAATCCCAGTTTCCTAGAAAATGTTTAGTACCTTCACAAATTTTTTTTTTTTTTTTTTTTTTTTTTTTTTTTTTTTACAGTGTATAATAATTCTCCAGTACTTGAGTTTTCTGTTCACCCCTCTCAAAAATCGGCGATTATCAAAGAAATTGCTTTGTACATATGCAGTTTCAAAGAGGCTCAAAAAAGGTTATTGGGTTTCGTCTCTGAAGAGAGAGGACGTGATTCGTCGACCGGGGTAAAGACTGTCCTGTTAAAAGTGAAGTCCGTTACGGCCAGACATTTGTCTGTCGGAAAATTGAAATACAGGCCGCACCCACGCGCAAGTGTAACAAGCTTGTGGACAGAGCGCATAGTGTGCTCTCATTTAAATATTACTTCCAATCTTTCTATTTTAACTTCTTCTGAATTTGTTGCTGTGTACAATGTAAAAAAAATTCTGTAAAGTTACTAAACTTTATCTACACTGTAAAAAAAAATTCTGTAAAGGTACTAAACATTTTCTAGGAAACTGGGATTCCAAGAACTTTTCATGTAACGGTAACAGGAAAAACCCATGTAACCGATTCTAAAACTTGAATTTTTGCTGTTACCGTTACAGGAAAAGTTCTAGGAATCCCAGTTTCAAAGAAAAAGTTTAGTACCTTTACAGAATTTTTTTTACAGTGTAGGAAACTGGGATCCCAAAAACATTTCCTGTAACGGTAACAGCAAAAATTCAAGTTTCAGAATCGGTTACATGAAAATTTCCTGTAACCTTTACATGAAAAGTTCTTGGAATCCCAGTTTCCTAGAAAAAGTTTAGTAACTTTACAGAATTTTTTACAGTATAGCTGTAAATAAAAAGCTTTGTCAAATGTCATCCTGGAACTTTTTTCAATACGTCACAAGGATTATACAACTCAACAATATACAAGGACATTCTTGAAATTTTTCAAAAAGGAAAAGGTAAAGGATTAGTAATAATTAGGTTCTGGATCAAGGGCGCTGAACATATAGCATCTATTATTGGAATGGCACTTAAGATAATTTTTCTGATGCGCGAGAAATTTAAACTTAATAATCATCCTTTCTCTTTTTTTGCCAAAAGCAAAATAAATAAATAGATAAATAGATAAATAAAACAAAGAAGACAAATCCCATACGTTTTTTATAGATTTTTAACAGAAAAAAGTATCTCAAAAACTAAATATTGCTGGAAAATGAAAGAAATTCTCTTAAAAGTAGGAATTAAAACAGTTAATTAAAAAAGGCAAAAAATATGCTGCAATAAAATGAAAATGTATTTGGTCTAAATCTGAATAAAAACGATTAAATTCAGCTTCTTTCGTTTCGATTTAAATTAGCAATGGTACGATTTTCCCCATACAGTAGCCGCTACTTTTAGCTTATTACACTAATGTCAAATTTACTCATTTTTGTTATCACATTTCCCCAAAAATACAAGCCTTCTTCATATTTCATAGAAAAAATTATCGTAATTACCGGCGTATAATCCGTGGATCAGACAATTCTTTTTTGACACAGAAATTTTATTTTGTAATAGAAGGCAAATATTTAATGCGAACTAAAAATTTCATTTAATTTTAAAAAAAATCTGACTCAAAAAAGAATTGTTTGGTCCACGGATTGTACGCCGTAAATTACGGTATGTGAAATTAATGAGAAATTCTTGATGTTTAACAAGTCAGAAATTGCATGTCAAAAGTGACAAATGAGGCGTTTGTACAGCCGAGGGAAAAAAAGATAAAATCCTTAACAAATTATGCCAGAAGAAAATTACTCGTACCTGAACGATTGGAAATAAAGTCTACTGATAATTTAAATGATGTATTTAAAATTTGCTTAGGGGACCATATCTACATACTACACTGTAAAAAAAAAAAAAAAAAAAAAAAAAAAAAAAAAAAAAAAAAAAAATCTGCAAAGGTACTAAACTTTTTCTTGGAAACTGGGATTCCAAGAACTTTTTCTGTAACGGTAACAGCAAAAATTCAAGTTTCAGAATCGATTACATGAATTTTTCCTCTTATCGTTACATGAAAAGTTCTTGGAATCCCAGTTTCCTAGAAAATGTTTAGTTCCTTCACAGATTTTTTTTTACAGTGTAAAACGAATCCTTACTTTGATTTTTTTTTTCAATAGCGGTAACCACACAGTAAAAAAAAAAAAAAAAATCTGTGAAGATACTAAACATTTTCTAGGAAACTGGGATTCCAAGAACTTTTCATGTAACGATAACAGGAAAAATTCATGTAATCGATTCTGAAACTTGAATTTTTGCTGTTACCGTTACAGGAAAAGTTCTTGGAATCCCAGTTTCCAAGTAAAAGTTTAGTACCTTTGCAGATTTTTTTTACAGTGCAGACAGCATAAATGAACTCTATACTCTTGAATTAGTCAAAAAAGAAAATTTCATGCAATTCATACGATAAGTTTTTGAGAAATTAATTATTTTTAAACGAGAATATTTTAAGGGCTGTATCCAAATTGAAGTTCCGTGCTCAATTATTGATCGAGGGAGCCCTCTTCTTGATCAAGGCATCTTAGACGCATTTCAAAAAGTCATCGAAGACTGCTAGATCTAGTCACTTCTATCGTAGATGGTTCCTTAACCCCTTGCGGTGCGGTAGTTTTATAGATATACCACTTAATTTTAAGTCCCAAACGCCACATTGGCACCGGAATTTTGTTTAAAAAAATTACGATTTATTAAATGTGTGAAATCTAGCGTTTTCTTATTTACAAATAAAGTTGTTTTCGATTTCCGGTGTCAGTCATTAATTTCAACACTTAAGCAATGAATTTGTCCTGCGCCGCAAAGGGTTAAACCATCATTATGCCGTTTTTAAAGCATAATTTAAAAACTACTTGAAAGAAAAATTTGAAATTTTGGATGTCCATAAAGCAGGATTTAATAAATCTAAATCCATCAAAAACTTATAAGTTGCAATTCATAAGTTTTTCGAATATTAATTTCATAATTCATATCATAAAATTATAAAAATTGCAAATTCAACCTATTTATGTTTGGATATTTTAGCAGTATTGCGGCATAAAAAAATTAGCACATTAGGAGTATAATTTCAGGAGATATTAATAAAAATATGAAAATGTAATTTATATTAGAGCACTAAATTTTGAATGTTTATAATTCAAAAACATATTATTAACCTCTTCGCTACTGGCGATTATTACAGTATTTTTAATTATTACTGAATTATTTCTTCTCTCGTTTGATTTCAGATCGAGATTTTTGTTTTATTTTCATTAGCTCGAATCTTAGAATTCGAAACATATTATTCTTATATCGAAATTTCATTTATATTTGAGTATCATTAATAAAATGGGACAAAACTGATGTACCCATTTGGGTACTCAGGGACTGAAGAGGTTAAAATGACTTGGAATTGGGTGTTTAGGCATAGTTTAAATCGAAGATTTGAAATATCTTGTTAAAGTTATCCATTGCTGTTGAAAAAAATGAAGCTTGGGTTTGTTTTTATATGTAGATGGCCTTCTAACCAAATTTTATATATGTTACGGCCACTAACCAAAATTGGAACATTCCGAATTGGCCAGCAACGGTTTAAAATGACAGGCTAATTCTAGAATAGGCCGACAAATTCGCAAACTGGCCAGATGGGATTGGCCAGTTTACGAAATATATATAGGCACTCGGCTTAGTCTTTTCTAACACAGTTGAAAGTGTCGACGAATTCAAATAGTCTAACCGTCTGCCTTTCCGTGCTCTAACACGAGTAAAGGCTTGGGTTAACTTCTAATATTTATCTTATATCGTTTATCAATTAATTTCGGTATTGAAAAGGTTGCTTATTGTGTACTATTTTTGGTTAATTTACTGGGATACACAAAAATATTTCGTTTCACATTAATCAATGGGAATCGTTTTTACTGTGCATTTTAATGCTGTAACATTATCTTATAGTTACAATAAAAATTGGTACCTACGTATCATTAAGAAGGACGACAAACAGTTATCTATTACAGTGTATGATATATAGCAATTTCAGATTTCTAAGAGATGTTTCATGACTGCCCTGCATCTAAAGAGTAGCCTTAAATCCCCAGTTCAGATGTTGGCCAAGAAGCTTGGCCAGTTCGGGTATTGGCTAAAAAGTTCTAGAATTGGCCAGCTCCGGGTTTTGGCCGTAACATATACATCATTTAAAAGTAGATATTATTTCTAATCTTTCTGGACCAATAATTTTTTTCTACGATAATTTGTTGAAGAATTAGTACAAAGCGTTTACTTTTTTTTCTTTACACGACTGTGCAATAAGTTTTATAAATATTCAGATCTCGGCGCAATAGTTGTCGCACGCTTATGCAAAAATGTATGAAAGCAAAATTCATTCATTCAATTATATTATATTAAATTCAGTAGTATGGAAATAATATGACGCCATCTTAAATAGGACGTAATCACTATGGCAACCTAGAATCATTAGATATCATGGGATGTCATTGAATTAATCATGTACGGCAGGATTCAATAGAATGAAGGAAACTTCTATTATTATCTTTTTAGGTTTTCATTCGATATTCATTAAATTTTGCGACAAACATTAAATTTTGAAAGCGTTCAGTAGTTTTTGCGTTATTATATGTGGACAGACGAACTGGCAGACAGACGGACGGACCAAACGACAATACGTGCTAGGTATTTATATAATTAAAAATACATCTTAAAAAGTGGTAAAAAGTTTGGTAGCTATCCGATTAACAAGCTTCATACCCCTAATTACATCATAAATTTACCTACAGCCTACCGGAAACTGAAATATTTGAGAATTAAAATATTTATATTGATTTTAAAATTTAAAAATCTTTTCTCTCTAATAAATTTTCGTAATTTTTCTTATTTTCTTCTCATACAATTTAGGAAAATGACTCAAAAAATTTATTTTAAAGCGATTACTCTATTATACATCTGTACATTTACCAATTACATAAGATATTATAGTAGATTTAAAATGGGGGAGTTTTTCACATTCATTTACCAAAAACTCTTTAAATATACATATATATATATATATATATATATGTATTATAGTCTATAAACACATAGTATTCACTGTATATTTCAATAATTTTATTTATACTTCTTAAGTTATTAATATGGAATTTGGTATAATTTTATTAAAAAACAATAAATCCAATTTATATTTTCTTTAAAAACACACATATCGCTTGGAGTATTTAAGATTTTTAAAAATGATAATGATTCTTCAACAAGTTCAAATTAAACATATATTAATTTGTCCATAAAATTCGTCCTTCAACTTCGACATATTTAACTTTAAGTATTTTCGAAAAAATTCAAACCTACTCTATTATCCTCAGATTTAAAAAGATAATTTGTTTATCTTTTTTATATATTCTGTGTAAGTTGAAATTTTTTAAAAGAAAATTTCTGTCCACTCTTCTTGAAATTGTGAAAAATGGAAAAACAAGCGCGAGCTATAAATCAATTTAAAGGCTAATATATCCTCATTTCTTTGTAAATTGTGCCATTTTACTGTGAAATGAAAATTTATTACCCAAAGAGAAATAAAATTACGATAAAGTTATGAAAATCTCTGATGAATTGAAGTCTAAACTTTAACCGTGAAACAAATTGAGAAAAAGAACTTATGAGATTAAAAAGTTAAAATTGAGAATTGGAGAAGTTGGATTTTTTTGAAAGTCTATCTGCCTAAATATGAGTGTGCCACATTTCTTGTTGATATTCAGCTTACAATTATCGAACGCTTACCTAAATGTTTGACGAATTTTTAATTTAACCCTTTACGGCTCAACAACTTAGACTTAAAAAATATTAATTCAGATGTTAGAATACATCTTTTTAGGCATGTAAAAGATAATTAAAAAACAATTAACGCAAACCTAAAATAATTATTGACTAAAAGGTAATTTTTTCACATCCACAATAAACAGAAATTGATATACTTTTTATAAATACTGTCCATTTTCTAATACAAAATTTCAAAATATTCAAAATTTCCTTTAAAACAATCTACCTTCGGATTTCTCCAGGTTTTTTATTTGACAAAATTTACTAAGTTAATTTTGCAATATCGTGCTGAATCTTTTCAAATGATAAACAAAACTTTGGAATGCGATATTAACTCAGTACCATCGTCTGTTGAGAATTTCAATGATCGATTTGTATTTACTGGTGTGTTGGGAAATATGAACAACTCATAAAATCGTGTTTTAAGGTTTACTGTGTAAGTACTATTGGCTTTTGGGTATTTAGCTGATCTAAATCACGGTGATACAAAGAGTTAATATATGCAGGGCTGTTACACGCGATTATCTTTTAACTAACACCACTTTATATATATTTATAAAATCTTATTACACACTTTGACAAAATTTGCAAGAGAAACATAGTTCGAAATTTATATTAGAAAAATACTGGTGTGAATAGAATATAAAGGCAGCTCTACATATGGACATTGAAAGTTGTAATCTATATACACTGGTGTGCAAAATTTAAGGACGAAGGGATTTTCAAGCGATACTTTTTACGCGAATATTCAACAGGAAGTAATATAGTTCGAATAATTACTATCCCTGCATAGTCCATATAACATCTCATTCAGGTCACACATGGTCACAAGAATCACAGTCTCTACGGCGAAACAAAAAATAGGAAATTCCATGCGTCTCTTTTATGAGTCTCAAATGACTACTATATGTGACTCCACTGTCAGGTCACTGCGACTGCTGTTTTGTGACTTGTCACCAGGTGACTTTACAGTGTCGTTTTATTGAGACTCTCATGTGACTGTCATTTGGAGGCTCAATTTCAAAGTCATTGTCAATGTTGTATTATTATAAATAACCAAATAATGACAGATTAAAGTCACATGGTGACGTTCTGTCACAATACTTTGTCAAATGGTAACAGAGACCTTACTGTGAAGTAACCACTGTGAAAAGTGATGAAAACTCACCATGTGATTTTAATGGGACATTGTTTGGTGATTTATCATAATGCAACATTCACAATGACTTTGAAATTGAGCCTCCAAATGACAGTTACACGAGAGTCTCAATAAAACGACACTGAAAAGTCACCTGGTGACTCGTCATAAAGCAGCAGTCGCAGTGAAGGGACAGTGGAGACACATATAGTAGTCATTTGGGACTCATAAAAGAGACGTATGAAATTTCCTATTTTTTTGTTTCACCGTAGTGACGGTGACTCTTGTGACCATGTATGACCTGAATAAGAGGTTATATGGACTATCTGTTATGCAGAGATAGTAGTTATTCAAATTATATTACTTCCTTTTCAATATTCGCGTGAAAATTATCGCTTGAAAATTGCTTGAAAATTGGCATTTTGGGACTCCGTCCTTAAATTTTGCACACCATTGTATATATTATGCTAACGTATGTGGAGCAAAAATCACGATTATTTGTTAATTGTTTATGGCAGCATCCAAGTGAAACACATCTTATGGGTTACTGAGCTTTACAGATTATTTCATGAGCTTTACAGATCATCTGATTCCCTTTCTTTTATATGCGCATTTTTAGATTGAAAATATTTATCAATTTTTACTGGTAATATTTTTTTAGATCGAGCTCTACTTTTCTCTCTGGTTCCACCAGTTTTTTGTATGTATCAATTAAGGAGAGGGGCATGACTCCCATTCCCCCTCTTATACATATCGAATGAACTCCAAAAACTAATCAGGGAAGCGGCTTATCAGGATATACCTATATACAAAATTTCAAGTGGATCGGATATTTTTATCACGAGTTATCGCATTACGCACAACGCACGAACGAACGAACGTACGTACATACATACAGAACGGGCGGGCACATAAGCTCTCAGGCTATGATAGCCTGTGAGCTAATCAGTGTGCTTGACATTAAATTTATGACGTGAAAAGAAATACGTGAAGTGCATTGAATGATATTAAATGGTCTATGAACATTAGTATTTACGCTTTAATAAAATATTACTTTGCCGGTATTGTTCCATTTTAAAGAATTACTTTTCTTATTTTCTTAAGCTTTATATAAATAAAGTATTTTGATTTTAAAGCTATTCGGTAACAAAATTGGCAATAAATATTATACAACAGAATAAATATATAGTATACGAAATAAGCATAAACATTGTTCTTTATTGATCATTGCCACGTTTTGTTATAGGGCCATTCCATGGTAACTTATATTACATTTAGAACAATTTACTGCAGTAATTTTAGTAATATAGCAATAAAATATATTAAAATGTAAAATTAAGATTATTTGTCAAAAAAAAAAAAAAAAAAACTATCTAAGGATCAATTTGAATGAAAATTACCTAAAAAATGAAAATGAAAAATAGACTATATGATAAAATACTTTACTTTTTCAGTAATGGCAGTTAATATAGTAAATAAAACTACCAAAATTAAAGAAATAACATAAAAATTAGGTAATTTTCCATCTAAATTGGAGTTTGAATAAGTTTAATTAGCAAATCATGTCAAATTTATATTTTGAATAATTTTTTTGTGTGTGATATATTACTAAAATTTTTGAAAATAGTTCAAAATGTAACGTAAGTTACCATGGAATGACCCTATAGATCAACCAATTTTAAAGATTTAGCAATTTACAATTTCAAATGAATTTTTAACAAAAAATCTATGCAATGTGAATTTAATCAAAACTTCTCAAAAATAAGATGAAATTAATGCAGAGCATATTTATTTATTTTTTCATAATTCTTACAGGTATACAGGCCTTAAACGCTAAATGAAATAATAGATTATTTTATAAGATATAAAAAGTAAATAATATTGAATTAGAAGGAACGTTACGTATAAGATTAAATTCCATCATTTTCCATCTGTCACTTTCATTGAATTAAATAACATGTCGGAGTTTGTATTGTATTTTCAAAATGAATTTCTGTCAAACGAAATATAATCCTTTAAAAAGAGATATAAAAGAGATAAATGAAAAAATAAAGAAAATAGGATATTTTTATCTGAAATATATATGTTTTGCCTTTTTTCGGAATTCTTCTGAAAATTATAAGCATGTTTGGTATTAAACTTTTGAGGAAAAAAGAAGAATGTAAAGTGTATTGAATGATATTATAAACCTAAGAACATAAGTATTTATGCTTGAATACAATTTTATTCTGCTTGAATTGTTCCATTCTAAAGACAAACTTTGTGTGTTTTATGCATTTTTTATTAGAGATTTACATAAGCGAAGCAATCCGTTTTTAAAGATATTCGGCCACAATATTGAAAATAAATATTTCGCGAAAGAATATATATGTATGCACTGTACAAAATTTTCTTTCATTGATTATTTACAACGATATTTCTTTATTGGTAAACTAATACATTAAATTTGTATAGAAATATAAAAATCAAATGTTTAAAAAATTTTGAATGCGAGAAAAAATCATATTCTTTTTTAAAATTCTGGTTGAAGTTTACTTTGGCGGTAGCAGATCCGCCATATTATGATAACCAAGACAACATCCTGTTAGTATGTGTGAAATCATTACAATATCTAACCAAACTGACACCAAAAAGAAGAAATAGAAAATGTTAATCATGTTTCTGACAAAAATTTCGAATCAATAATGTGTAAACAAGACCAAATTTTCTACTAAAGTTTACTGGTGGAAGTTTTAACTGGCAGTTGCCAGAAACAGATGACCGTTTAACCGTTTAAACTGTTGAAATCTTTCATGTCCAATGGATCCATAAATACCATAGCTGCCAATGTTTACACATTTTTCTTACCACAAAAAATTTATAGTAAATATTGTCTTATTTAATTGTCGAAATCTTATATTTAAACAAATGGAAAATCTTTGTACAATTTTAGTGACAGCAAAAATGCGTAAAAGTTGGGAGTTATGAAATACTGAGCTGGAACGAGATATTTCTCGGACAAGGGACGTCAAGTTGCTTGTTCCTACCTCTCTCTAGTTCAAAACACGTCTAGAATGTATGTTCAGACTATATCTGGACTCGTCAGTAAACAACTCTCACGCCCAGTGTTCTTGGCTTCATTGAACATGATGATGGAGACAGTTTAAAGGTATTTTAGAAGTTGGAGCGTGTGTAACACAAAAACTCTTTATCTTGTCGTATACAGACTGCCATTGTAAAGCCGCTTACAACAGTAGAACGTCTAATTCGAGTTCCTGTGGCAGCCTGAAGGTCCGAAACCAAATTTCTTGAAGTAATTTTGCGATTTCTTCGAGCCTAAAATGACAGAAAACGACCTTTGAATGCAGTTGTTGTTCTTGGTCTCCCTTGACCAGGCTGTCTATCAACATAACCAGTTCTTACAAGAGAGGCTCGAAGCTCTTCATATGAAATATTGAGGAATATTTAATTTTTGAGCGACCTCCATTTTTGTATAGCAATTCTCGATTCTACCAATTATTAGCCCCTTTTGACCTTCACTTTAACCCTTTCCGGCGCACTACTCTTTAAAGTTGGAATTTAAAGGGAAAAAAATTAGGCAACCTATTTAGGCCTAGAGGAGTACACGGGTATTGTTTTGTAAAGATTGCACTAACCATTTTAATTACACAGCTGTTGCCAAAGTGGTAACAACGTGCATTGATAAGCGCAGTGAGAAGAATATTGCTGTGAAGCGCGTGTTACAGTAAAACATTTTACCTATTATTTAAAAACAATAGAGTTTGATCTCTGTAGTGCTGCCATCTAGAACTCATAAGAAAGATTTAAATTGGCCTTTAGAGTAGTTTTTGAAATATTCACGGAGTTTTTGTGTCTCTAAACAGGGGGAACTTTAGGTGTTGCCGACCCGGCAACACTGCGCGTTAAGGGGTTAAAGATGCCTTTGAACCATAACTAATGAATACTGACACCATATTCGATTTCAACAGCACTACCGGCCAGAATTCCAACATACGTCCATACCGCATCAAATTTTCATTCACCTAATTTGTATATTTCCGACGCTAACATATGCGCTGAACTGCAATATTATATTTAATTTTATTTAATTAACATAAATGATTGAAGCATTGAACTTTGATTGTAACATTAATTAAATGAGCCTATTTTTTCTCATTATTCTTTAATTTTGATGATCACTGTATTTGCATTGGCCCACTTTTATTTGACTCGCCCTTATGTATTAGTTCCTTAAAAGAATCTATGTAATGTAAATTTTATGAAATTTTTTTCAAAAATAATTTATAATTCATAAGCAGCGTTTTTTATATGATCCTTCTAGGTATGTAATCTTTCAATTCTAAATGAAACTTTCGATTTTCGAAACTTTATTCATAAGAGATAAAAAGTAAATAATAATAAAATGGAAGAAATGTTAAGTAAAAGATTAAATTCCATCATTTTTAGCTGTCTTTTTTAATTGTACTAAAGACATGGCTGAGTATGCATATTTTCAAGATGAATTTTTGTCAAACGGAATATAATCTTCTAAACAAAGATATAAAAGGGATAAATGATAAATTGAAAATAAAAAAGTAGAATATCTTAATTTTAGGGTTCGTAGGCTACCGTCATTTTACAGATGAAATATCAACATTATTTTACATGAAAAAAATGAATCTAGCTCGAATGCGCAAAGTTTCACCTTAATTAAAGAGAAATTTTCTATAAAAACATACTGGTACCGTAGAGTTTTTCTGTTCGGAAATTCCAGGACACGTACGAACCTTGAATTTCGAATATAGTGGCCTTTTAAGTTTTACGTCAGCATATTTTAACCCCTTGCGGCGCGGTGGTTTCATAGATATACCACTTAATTTTAATTTCCAAACGCCACATTGGCACCGGAATTTTATTTAAGAAAATTACGGTTTATTGAATGCGTGAAATATTGCGTTTCTTTATTACAACTAAAGTTGTTTTAAATTCCGCTGTCTGTCATTAATTTCGACACTTTACCAATGAATTTGCCCTGCGCCGCAAAGGGTTAAATCTATTTGTACCTCTCTCTTTCCACCTTGTAAGGAAAATAATCAAGTGCTTGCCCCCCTCCCGATTTTTTACGTAAAATTTTATGACATTCCAACATCAATACTGTTTGCCATAAAAAAATTACAAATAGCAATAAATTACATATTACTTCAGAAATTTGTACATAAATAATAAGGATATAGGACTAATGGTACATAAGGAAAATAAAATTGGTTTAATATATTGTTACTTATTACATTAAACAATTCATTGAAGACGAAATAATTTTTTATATAGTAACTATAGCATTGAATTTTAAAAAAAGAAAAACTTTAAGAAACACTGCAGATCCTACCTTATTTAGAACTTAAGTTAAAGTTTTAACAAGTATCATAAAAATATTATGTGTTTGGCGTTCACATTTTTAACCTAGTTTCCAAGATCTTTGAATCCATGTTTCTGAATTGTCTATTATTGAATGTAGTGGTGAGCTAGAATGTTTCTCGTTCCCATTTCTTTTTTACTCTATATTTTTTTGTCGATTCGTTCAACATTTGCAGAACTCTCATCCAAATCCTCCTCTTTTTCCTGTTGTTGTTAAACTACAGTTACTTCGTTGTCTAATGCTTACTTAAGAACACTCTTGACACTTTCTTCTATTTGTCAATAAAAATAAGCAGACAGATTACGAAATTTCCGGAGTTCATTATACACATGGTTCTTAATCATTAATTATAAAGGATTTCATTCGAAACGAATCATCAGAGTATATTATAAGCGAAATGTTTTATCCCAGGTACGTTATAACCCGTGTCCGATGAACTGCAATGTTTCTATTTATTTCTATAAAAACGATTGGGATAAATGGACATTCAACAAAATGGTGTAAATATATTTTGAATATATATGACTCTAAATTTTCTGAATCCTGAAGTATATCAATGTATGTGTAAAATAATCTATAGCCTGTGTACAGTATATTTAATAGTTCAATAAAATAAAATACATGTAATGGGATTTTTATCAACATTTCTCAAAATAAATTATAATTAATGCACAGCACATTTTTAACGTCTTATAGTTGTGATATTTTTAAATGAAACTATTAAGAAAGAGATACTGACATATCCTTAAAACAGTGAAGATTCAATTGCAACCGATTTCAGGAGGGCTCATCTCGGAAAAAATTCAAGAATTTTCAACCGAAAAATACCTCGGAAAATACCTCACTAGTAATCCTTTGTGGCGCAGGGCAAATTCATTGCTTGAGTGTTAAAATTAATGACTGTCACCGGAATTTGAAAACAACTGTATTTGTAAATAAGAAACAGTTATATTTCGGGCTTTACGTAAACCATAAATTTCTTTATCAAAATTCCGGTGCCAATGTGGCGTTTGGGAATTAAACTTAAGTGGTTTCATAGGTGTACCATCGCGCCGCAAGGGGTTAAGTGTTGAAATTAAGGCCTCACACCGGAATGTAAAAACAACTTTATTTTTAATTAAGTAAAAAAACTATAGCTATTTTGCAGAAGCTCAATAATCCGAAATTTTACCAAAAGTTTACCAAAATTCCGGTACCAATGTGGCTTTTGGGAATAAAAATTAAGTGATGTCACAGACATATCACAACGCCGCAAGGGGTTAAATTTAGGTAGAAAAATTTTCCTTAATTTAAGCGCCTCATTAATAAGAGAATTCCAATTAAGGATAATCACAAAATCTCATAGTAATTTTTACTGGTGGAAATTTAATTTGGTGGTAGTAATTCTGCCACACTGAGACAACCATGACAACCTATTTATTCTCTGTGTCAGTGAAAAGATTTTAATACTTGGGTAACTGAAATCAGTAAAAAGAAATAAAACTGTCTTATCATAGCTATGGCAAAAACTTTTTTTATGAATGAAGCGCTTAAATAAGGTGAAATTTTCTTTTGAAGTTTATTGGTGGCAGTTTTCACTGATAGTAATCACAACTATTAATCCAATAATTAAAAAAAAAACAGCCGCCATCTTGTGACAACCTCCTCAGTTACCTCATTCACAACTGCGAGACAAAACACTATGTGTCGCCTTTTTTTAATTTTTAACTCCATTTATCTTTAGGTATATTGATTTTACAAACTAAATAAATACTTGATTTATTTATAAGCCATAAAAAATTATGTAATAATGAAAATAGGAGAAACGTTACGTATAATATTAAACTTTGTCATCTTAATCTAGCATTTCTCGTTGAATTAAACATACGGTTGAGCTACTATTATATTTTCAAGATGGATTTTGTCTATCGAAATACAATCCTCCAAACAGGTATATAAAAGAGATAAATGGAAAAATCAAGGAAGTTGTATGTCTGTATTTTAAATATATAAGAATCAGCATTTTTTTTTTTTAATTCTGAAAAATGTAAATACGTTTGACATTAAACTTATGACGAGAAAAGAAGTATGGGAATATTGAATGATATTATAGACTTAAGAATATTAGTATTTACACTTGAATACAGCATTACTTTGGTAGAATTGTTTAATTTTAAAGATTTACTTTGTTTATTTTCTACTTTTTTATAGCTTTACATTAACGATGCAATTTGTTTCTAATCCCTAAAGGGGCAAGCAATAATGTCTCTGTAATGTTGGATTCTCACCGGAAAAATCGATAAATTTTGTTTTTAAATTATGAAAAGGCATTTCCTTTAAATTTTGCAGCCAAAGTTAAAAATAT
The DNA here is from genome assembly GCA_964019185.1 of Maratus speculifer. Classification (NCBI taxonomy): domain Eukaryota; kingdom Metazoa; phylum Arthropoda; class Arachnida; order Araneae; family Salticidae; genus Maratus; species Maratus speculifer. Next base: position 62,204,502 of record OZ025300.1, read on the forward strand.
AAAAATTTCGTTAAAAGTTTCTGGTGATATCTTTTTTAAATTAGGTAGAATAAAATGTTTCTCACCTCCCCTAAACCTCTTGGGAACGAGCGACACGTATACGTGCCGCAAATAGGCTTAAGAAGTCGTGTTTTCCAAAACTAGTAAAATTATACAGAAATTTTTGCCTTATTTAATCAAAACATTTTCGTGACTCAACAAGGAATAAATGTCTGTTTTTAAAAACCGGTGACAAAGCATTAAAAATTTCGTAAAAGGCTGCCTCCGCGAAGTAATTAAGGGGCTAGAGGTAAAGTTTATAGTTTCAATTAATTGTTTAATTTTTTTTTTTTTTTTTTTTTTAAGTAAAGTTGATTTTTCAGTTGAAAAATATTAGTGGGAATGTAAATAGCATAAATATTTCCATTGATTTTGACCGTTGCATGAACGCAACGCCAGCGGCAAATGGGTTAACAGAGTATCTCAAAAATAAGTTATAATTCATCACAACATATTTTGAACGCACTTTTTATACCTCTTCAAGGCAATATAAAACTTAAACGCTAAATGAAATGCTTGATTTATTATAAAATATAAAAAGCAAATAATGAAATGGGAGAAATGTTACGTATGAGATTAAATTCCATCATTTTCATCTGTCTTTTTTCATTAAATTAAACACATGAATGAGTTTGCATTGTGTATTCAATATGAATTTTTGTCAAACAAAATACAATCCTCTAAAAAAATATAATAGGAATAGATGGAAAAATCAAGAAAATAGTATATCTGTATCTGGATTAGATAAGAAACGGTTTTTTCGGAATCCTTTTAAAAATTATAAGTACGTTTGATGAGAAAAAAGTATGTGAATTACAATGAATGATATTATAGACCTAAGAACATTAGTATTTACGCTTGAATAAATCTTTATTCTGCTTGAATTGTTCTGTTTTATAAACTAACTTTTACAATTTTCTATTTTTTGTGATGGCTTTACAGTAAAGAAGCATTTAAGATATTCACTCGGAATATTGACAATAAATATTTTGCAAAAGAATAAATACGTGTACTGAGTCTACTAAATATTTTTATTCTTTGATCATTACAATGTTTCTTCATTGGTATACTAATAGATTAATTTTGTGCATAAATATAAGTGTAAAATATTAAAAAAAGAAAATTGAATATGAGAATGAATGATAGTGGGTCATATAATGGAAAAAGGACAAAATATCTTGCACGTAACACTTTGAACAAATACCTATATCTATTAATTTATAAGCTGTTAAAACAAATTATACATTAAAAATAACAAAAAACATTTGTTTTTATATTAACACAGTTGTTATAATTTGTGGCTACAATAACATCGTTAAAACAGCATAAATATGTGTAAAAGCTATCCCACACGTGATTTAGAATTCAGTTTTTTCTTTTTGCATTTCGTTTCTGCTTTTTCAAGATTTTTGAAAGATATTGGACTAAACTTCCGTAATCGGTTCACCGGTCATTTGTGATAATTACTGCACTTTTGATGTTTCTTTTATATTTCAAGAGTATTCTGGAGAGTGAATCTCGGATTGCAGATTATTGCGCGAAATTTGTCCTAAAGGATAAGTAAATTTATAGTTTTAAAGCAAATAGATTAAGAAATTTTTTTGAAATGTCAGTGGTGGCCAATAGAACAATATTTGTTGATTTATCATTAATCAATACCTAATAGAAAAAAAGCACCTGTAATAATAATAATAAAAAAACAATTTCGATTCTCACAACTTAATTAAAGCTAAAGCAAAATCCTAGACGCTAAACTTAGTGACAAATTAACAATTAAAGGATTTATAAGTAGCAAACTGAAGAATAATGTAATCTCGAAAACAACAACACAAAACACACGTTTTAGAAAATCAGAAGCAGAAAAGTAATCTTTGATTTTGTAAATGCTTCTATAAATCTCGAAAATATATTGGTTTCTTATGTATCAAAAGTAAAAAACGTTTTTCAGAATTCTGGGTTACTCGGAAATGGATTTTATATCTTTTCGTTCGTGTTTATATCATGGAACTATAAACCCTTTGTTAGGATGAGCGAAGCGAATCCTCTACTAGTCCACTCAAATTACAATTTGTCGTACGCTTTACAAAAAAACTATTCAATATTTTAACTTCAAATTAAACACAAAAATAAATTATGATCTGTAAATTTGCAGAATATAATTTTTTTTACAGTAAAACGTTAAAAAAATTATTATTTTAATTAATTTATTTTACATGCATTTCCAATACGGAAGCATTTTAGCAAATAAATAAAAAATGAAACGCGTATATTTTCAGAAAAAAAAGTTTAAATCATGGAGTAAAAAATTATAGATAGAATCATGATTAATTTATTAAATAAAACATGTTTTCATTATCCCGCAAAATCGTTTGCACAGATGACACTTAAACATTTTAAAAGAATTGTATTATATATATATTTTTTTTTTTTTTTTTTTTTTTTTTTTGTAAACTGGCAACAAAATAATTGTAAACAAATAAAATTAATTCTTAAATTTGTTATATAAATGAAAAATTAAAAGATCTGCGTGAAGTTGTTGGTTCAAGCTCTTTATAAATATTTTTGCGAAGGTCGTATTGTGGCTAAATAATATCGACTCATTAATCAGAAGGATTTTATAGAAAAATAAGACTTTAATAAGTTCGCAAACACAACAATAATTATTCGTGAAAACGTCACTGCGAGAATGAGAGAGCGCTTCGTTAAAAGGTAATTCCATTAATTGAGTTGCCATTCGCAGAAAGTAAACAGTTCTCCCACGCGGAGAGAATTACAGCAATTCTCATACGCTAACATGTATAAAAATGAAGAAATTAAAATAAAATGTTTTACAGTTGAAAATTCATAGTATCAACGAAAGCAGATTTCAAATGTTTTTTCCAGAAAATAGGATTTTGAAGAAGTAACTTTCTTCAAGCTTTCTTTAAATATATTATTCTAAAATAGCTATCAAAGATTATCGGATGTTGATTACAAAGATTGGAAACATGCATATTTCAAACAATTAAAAAACACCAGTGGCTACTTGAAATTGTAAAAACATCTTTAAAAGAGCTTTTAGTTGAAAATTTAAAAAAAAATTGTAAAAGTTTGCTTCGAAAATATCTTATGCCAGTTTTACATCATAAGTAAAAAATTAAAATGCGCCAAAACATAAAATAACGTTTTTGTTTAATAAAGATGCAAAAATAATAATAAAAAAAAATATTGTTACTTTCAAATATCTGTTTTATAAAATAATGCTTCGCGAATCCAAACAAAGCATGGCTTTTGCTAGTGGTGTAGAGCAAATTTTTTGCTTAACCCCATAACTAATTTGTTTATTTCATCATTTAAAGCTTTTTGACACCACTATTATTTGTAAGAAAATTTTGATACTATTGGAAGGCGGAAACGTTTAATTTTGCGAATATTTTATTTAAATAATAGTGGTGTGAGTCCGCTATTTTCAATTTATTGAACGGAAAAGAATTAACCAGTTAAGGGGTTAAGTGTTGAAATTAATGTCTGACACCGGAATTTGAAAACAACTTTATTAAATGCGAAAAAGCTATATTTCAGACATTCAATAAAATGAAAAAAAAATTACCAAAAATCCGGTGCCAATGTGGCGTTTGGGAATTAAAATTAAGTTGTTTCATAGATATATCACCGCACAGCAAAAGGTTAAGAAAGGGGTCAATCCATTTCAAGTGGTCCAGCACTGGTCGCTCGACTATTTTTAAAAAATCTGAAATTTTTTGTACGACAACCCTAACATGATGGAAGTTCAAAATGACCGTTATTTTAATTCTACTACTTTTTGTTCGTGCATGGCGGTCATCTTTGTTTCATCGTGTGCAGCGATTTTCTCAGATACTAGGACACACAAAATTGTAAATATCTCGTATTCTATTTTCCCAATTGAAATGGGGTTTGCAGCATTTTGTTCAGAATAAAATAGGCTAAATATACAGTGTAAGAAAAATTTTGAAAAATAAATTTTTACAAGTGAAATTTTAGCACAAAATTTACGATTTTTTCCAAAATCTATCCGTTTGCAAGAGGAAAATTTTCCTGCAAGGGAAACTGTCAACCTTACACAATTTTTTCTACAAATAAGTCAAAAGTGCGTGTACTGATACACCAAGTTCCAGATCTGGGAGTTAATTTCTCTTTGCGAAAATAATTCCGAAATTCGTCAAAAATTTCAAAAATTGCACTTTTTAGGCTTTGATATCTCTGGTGGGGCACGAGATAAAAATCTGAAATTTTGGCCTATGATAGTATCGTGTAGTAGCGTTATGTACAAAAAATTTCAAAAAGGAGATTTGACTACAAGCTGAGATATGACATGGAAAATATGTGAAAACAACACTACCAAACTATTGTAAAACTACTATGTAATTGTTCAACAAGACTGTCAACCTTGCACAATCTTTCCTACAAATAGGTCAAAAGTGCTTGTACTCATACACCAAGTCCGAGATCTGGGAAATGATTTCTCTTTGCGAAAAAAAAATTCCGAAATTCGTCGAAAATTTCAAAAATCGCACTTTTTAGGCTTTGATATCTCTGGTGGAGCACGAGATAAAAATCTGAAATTCTGGCCTTTTATAGTATTGTGTAGTAGTGTTATGTACAAAAAATTTCAAGATGGAGATTTGACTACAAGCTGAGATATGACATGGACAATATGTGAAAACAACACTACCAAACTATTGTAAAACTACTATGTAATTGTTCAACAAGACTGTCAACCTTGCACAATCTTTCCTACAAATAGGTCAAAAGTGCGTGTACTCATACACCAAGTCCGAGATCTGGGAAATGATTTCTCTTTGCGAAAAAAAAATTCCGAAATTCGTCGAAAATTTCAAAAATCGCACTTTTTAGGCTTTGATATCTCTGGTGGAGCACGAGATAAAAATCTGAAATTCTGGCTTTTGATAGTATTCTGTAGTAGTGTTATGTACAAAAAATTTCAAGAAGGAGATTTGACTACAAGCTGAGATATGACATGGACAATATGTGAAAACAATACTGCCAAACTATTGTAACATACTATGTAATTGTTCATACCTCCAAAATTTTAAATTAATTATTTATGGTACAAAGTTAAATGTTAGTTACAAATATCTTTTTCAAATGCTTCTGTGTGATTTAAACAATTCAGAATGTATGCTAAGCCAATACACTATTTGTCCAGATGAACAAATCTACTAGAAATTCTATTGCAACAATTTTACTCGGAACACATTTCAGGAAAAGTAAATTACAGACAATGAATTGCAACTGATCGAGTTGACATGGCTTCAATTATTAAACCTAGAGAATTTCATTCAAGTTAACAAGAGATGACAAGACTTGGGGAGCTTCAAATAATTTTTTTAGAAAGAACAGCCTGATGGACTGAGAACAGTAACTGGTCGAACTCATAACATCTCTCGTAAATATTGTTAAGCTCTTTGTGGAGCACATATAGTATTTTGTAAATTAAATGCTTATTATTTAACTGTTTTCAACAAACGATATTTTCTGGGTAAATATTGTAATAAAAGAGACTCATTTCATTTCTCCTAATGTACTCGTAATAGCATTTCTTAACATTTCTTTAATCACCGTATCTCAGCTTTTAGTCAAATCTCCTTCTTGAAATTTTTTGTACATAACACTACTACAAAGTACTATCAAAGGCCAGAATTTCAGATTTTTATCTCGTGCTCCACCAGAGATATCAAAGCCTAAAAAGTGTGATTTTTGAAATTTTCGACGAATTTCGGAATTTTTTTCGGAAAGAGAAATCATTTCCCAGGTATGGGACTTGGTGTATGAATACACACACTTCTGACCTATTTGTAGAAAAAATTGTGCAAGGTTGACAGTCTTGTTGAACAATTACATAGTAGGCTTACAATGGTTTGACAGTATTGTTTTCACATATTTTCCATGTCATATCTCAGCTTGTAGTCAAATCTCCTTCTTGAAATTTTTTGTACATAACGTTACTACACAATATTATCACAGGCCAAAATTTCAGATTTTTATCTCGTGCCCCACCAGAGATATCAAAGCCTGAAAAGTGCGATTTTTGAAATTTTTGACGAATTTCGGAATTTTTTTCGCAAGGAGAAATTAACTCCAAGATCTGGGACTTGGTGTATGAGTACACGTACTTTTGACCTATTTGTAGAAAAAATTGTGTAAGGTTGACAGTTGCTCTTGCAATAAAATTTTCCTGTTGCAAACGGATAGATTTTGGAAAAAATCGTATATTTTGTGCTAAATCTTCACTAGTAAAAATTTATTTTTTAAAATTTTTCTATCAGTGTATATTTAGCCTATTTTATTCTGAAGAAAATGCTGCAAACCCAATTTCAATTGGGAAAATAGAAGACGAGATATTTACAATTTTGTGTATCCTAGTATCTGAGAAAATCGCTGCACACGATGAAACAAAGATGGCCGCCATGCACAAACAAAAAATAGTAAAATTAAAAGAACGGTCATTTTGAACTTCCGTCATGTTAGGGTTGTTGTACAAAAAATTTCAGATTTTTTAAAAATGGTCGAGCGACCAAAAAAATATTTTCTGGACCACTTGAAATGGATTGACCCAAAGAGTCACTAACATATACTTAAAATAATGGAGCTTCAACTGTAACCGCTTACACATGGCATTTATAACCACCACCTTAAATTTCTACCAATCAATTTATGTTGCAAATTTCTACTTATTTGAATGCCTCATTCACTGAAAATACCAATAAAAAATAATGGAAAAACTGCTATTTATTTTTACCGAATTTAGTTCACTTTAACGGCACTAATTCTGCCACATTGTGACAAAGAAGACAACTTCTTATCAGTGTCTGTAAAAAGATTATTATATCTAGCCAAACTGACACAAGTAAAAAGAAATAGAGAAATTTAATCATATTTGTGATTGAAATTCTTCCGTTCTCCGCTTCCTTATTCAAAACTCCATTGTTTATATTGTATTTTCTTGGATTAAAATACATTTATCTTTATCTACAGGGTAGGTAGGTAGGTTGTTGTATGTTTAAATGAAAAAAAAAACGAAATAAACTTTATGCATAATATTGTATTCTGAAATTTTATCTTCTACTTTTCGTTAAATTAAGCACGTAGCTGAACTTATATTTCATGGATGATTTTGTCAAATGAAATACAATTTTCTGGAGAAAGAAATGGAATATCAGATAGAAGTAAAGAATCCCATTTAGAATATATAAGATTTCGTCTTCTTTGAATCTTTCTGAAAAAAAATAAATGCATTTAATATTAAACTTATAAGTAGAAAAGACATATATGAAGCGCATCGAATGATATTATTACTTTACGAACATTAGTTTCTATCCTTAAATAAAATTTATTCTTTTAAAATTTTATCATTTTGAAGGAAACCATCTCATATTTTGGATATGTGTTATACTGTAACAAAAATGAAGCAATATGCATTTAAAGATATCCGATCACATTTTTGGCTGACATCAAATAAGAAATACATGAATTGAAAATAATAAGATTCTGCTTCATCGATCTTTACATATATTTATTGGCAAATAATGCATCTAACTTTGTTTCGAAACATAAGAACCAAATATTAAATAAAAATATCGTATATGAGAAAAATTCCTGTAATTCAGTCTCTCATTTTTGACATAATTAATTTGAACATTATATTGCACTGATATACCCAACCAACCGTGACATGTGCTCTCTAATGTTAATATTTAGTAATAGTGATTGGTGATTACTAAATTAAATGCATAGTTTTGAAAGCGAATATATGAAAATAACAATTCTGAATTTTGATTGTCATTTGTACTGACATAGTCTGTACAGCATCACATAACTCCTTGATGTTAATAAATATTGGTAAATGGTGAAACATTTTAAAAGCATTATTGTAAATGTGAAAATGTGTAAGCAACAGCTTTTTCATTCGATTGTCATATGTATTGACATATTAGTACCTGCTATGACATTAACTCCCCGAGATAATATTTTATTGTAATCAGTGATCAATTTTTTAAATGCATAATTTTCAACATAAATCTGTGTAAACAACATCTATGGTTTTCGATTGCCATTTGTACTGACATATTGTACTAACCGTGACTTGCACGCCCTCGTGATAATATTTTACACTGATTAATGATGAATAATTTAAATACATATTTTTTAGGTGAATATATTTAAACAACATCTTTGTGACATATCTTTAAAATAATGAAGCTTCAACTGTAACCGCCACCACTTGGCGTTTATAACCACCATCTAAAACTTCTACCAATAAATTTATGTAGTAAGTTTCTACTTGTTTAAGCGCCTTATTGGTTAGTAATACATTTTAATCAAAAATAATGTGAGAATCTGCTATTTACTTTTACTGGTTACAGTTCATTTAGGCGGTAGTAGTACCACCACATGTTGACAATGAAGACCGCCTCTTGTCAGTGTCTGTGAAAAGATTATAATACAAACTGACACCATTAAAAAGAAATAGAAAAATTTAATCACATTTGTGATAGAAATTTCCCATCATCATCATCCTCCTCTTCCTCTTTGTTAATAACTTGGTTTTCAATTGTCAATTTGATTTTCAATTGTTTTTTGTACTAATATATACTTCTTGGTGATGATATTTTATAGTGACTGATAATTAATATTTTAAATACACAATTTTGAAGACAAATATGTATAATCAACAGTTCTGGTTTTCAACAGTCATTTGTACTGACATATTCTAACAATACCTAAGTGTGACTATTCTAAGTGTGACATATACTCCTGCATGCTAACATTCTTTGGTGATTGGTGGTTAATATTTTAATTAAATATTAGCATGAGAGATGTTATCCGCTTCCCTGTTTTCTCCATACGTAATACGGGCAATGCATTTTTGCCAATCATAATTTACCCGTAACCAGGTACATTCATCCATATTCTGATCATGATTTACTATTCTCACCAGTAAATGTTTATTATAAATTTTGTATTATCTAATTCGAGCGTTCTTCTGGTTTAATTATGCATAAATTTCAGTTTTGAAAAATCAGTGATAAAAAATTACAAATTCTGTAAATGACATGAAAAAAATAGGCATTATATTAATGTTTTTTTTTCTTGAAAAATACTGATCAGTTACGTGGTTTAGGGTAGGTATTTCAGGCACCATAAAAACTTGTGTAACACTTCTTTTGTAATGCCTGAAAACCAAATCGAATGTCTGACCGAAGGATAGGGGAACCTTAGCCAACTTATTAATTTTTAAATTTCCAAAATTTTCATTCCAAGAAATGCCTAACCCTTTCCGGCACACTGTGCCCGGTCTGGGATACCTAATTTTAATTCCAAACTTGCAAACGGCAACAATAATATTTTATCAAAATTTTTCTTTTACAATAAAAGCTTAAATTAAGCATTTCAAAATATCTTAAAAATTCTTTTGTGAATTCCGGTGTAGGTCGATAATTTCTCATTTTGCTAAGTAATTTTGGGCGTGCCGGAAAGGGTTAAGGCATTTTAAATTTTTTACACCTTTAAATTTAGTATTTAATGAAATAGAAAACATAAAAGCCAGACAATTTAGTCGGCCCAAAAACTGTGACGGACATTTTTATAAGGTGTTTTATAACTATCGAAAACAGATATTTGAGGTACGTCGAGATTGAGACAGAATAACATTTAATCTTAGAAAAAAGATATTTTTAAAATGACAGACAGTTTTGGTGGTATATTTGCCAGATAACAGGGAATATGAAACACGAGTGCCATTAAATAGTGGCATGGCAGAGATTAAGGATGGCTGAAATAACGTATGAACCGAATTTCTGTGTGATAAATTAGTTATAGATTTTCTGGGAGCAAGTAATATGTTACAATTTTCAAGCTTGCTAAAATGATGTGAAGGGTCATTCCATTAGGTTTTGTAATGTGAGTTACGAAGATTATAACTGCGAAATTGTTGTCCACCGTTATTTTCAAAAACAAACTTGGCTTTATTCAATTAATGAGGTATCCCCGATAAAATAAGTCTCATTTTCCAAAACGAAAATATTGGTAGAAAAAATCGTAGCTGGTAACTCACGTTACAGAATATGCATCGAATTACCCTAAAGATGATTTTTTTTTCTTTTCTTTTCTTTTTTCTTTTTTTGTCTTTTCTTTTTTAAATTTGTAAACCATTTTTCTAACAGACACATTTCTGTTAGATTTAATGCTGTCTGATATCAACTCATCAACCGAATTTCGGTCTGCAAAATTAATTATAGATTGTCTGGCAGCCAAAGAGTGATAGGTTATATTTTTCAAACTTGCTTAAATCATGTGAAGGTGACATTAAAAAAGAAAAAAAAACATATAAACCAGTTTTCAAACAAGTACTTTCGATGTCAGATTTAAAGCTGTCTGGGATTAATTTATCAACCGAATTTCTGTGTGGCAAATTAATTATAGGTAGTCTGATGCCAAACAGCATTTTGTTACAACTTTCAAATTTTCTAAAATAATTTGAAGATGACATTTTTTTAACCTCTAAAATAATACAGGCACTTTCGGGGTTAGATTTAACGCTGTCTGGCGTTGATTCATCTAAATAAATTCATCTTGAGATAGCTTTCAAGAGGCACTGCATCGCGGTTTATCATTTGTTTGTATCGTAAATTTGTGTCGTAAATGGAGCTTCAGCGAGGTATCGCAAGTCCAGCTTCAATGGCACTCGCGTTTAACATTCCCAATTGTCTTTGAACTAGAAAGTTCCTCCAAAACTGTCAGACATTTTCAAAATGTTTTTTTTTTCTAAGTATAAAATATTATTCTGTCTCAATCTCAGCTTGCCTCAATACCTATTTTCGATAGTTCTAAAACACCTCTAAAAAGTGTCTGGTACAGTTTTTGCACAGACTAAAGTGTATGGTTTTTATATATTTTTTTTTATTTCATTAAATACTAAATTGAAAGATGTTAAAATTTCAAATTGCCTCAAAAATTTTTTGGAATGAAAATTTAGAAAATTTAAAAATTAATAAGTTGGCTAAGTGCCACAATCTTTCAGTCAGACATTCAATTTTGCATTCAGGCATTATAAAAGAAGTATTACGCAATTTTCCTGGTGCTTCAGATAACTACCTTAAAATGCCTAGTAGTTTTTTTACTATAATTTTGAACGTGAGAATATGTAAACAACAGCTTTGATTTTCGATTGTCATTTGTGCTGATGGGGAGCTTTTGAAAAGCTTGACGAATCTTCTGTAACTGATTTCATTATGAAATTTTACACGTGTTTTGCTTTTTGCTTTTTATTTTTGTTATTTGTTTTTTTTAATTTTAAACGTCTTTTTAATTATTAAATTAATATTCCGACTTAATATAATTTATTTTAACATTTCATATCATATTTTGAAGATTAATATTTGCGAAGAGAAATGTAAAATTATCGGTAGAGGAAAGATAAGTATAAACAAAACTTTAGAATAAAAAATTAGATTTCGTGCGTATATGATCGAGTTTTAGCTGAAATCTTCTAAACTTTAAAAGATATGAATTTAAATATAAAATAATCCTTATTCTGTCCATAGCTCATGAAAAGTATTTCTTTCCCATAATTCTAGGTTTTTGTGGATAAATAAAGTACTTCATGTTTTTTAGAAGATATAAAAAATAAATAATAATAAAAGGAAATAAAAGTTACGTTTAAGATTGAAACTGCATTTTCATCTTAAAGGAAAATCCAGTAATATATTTAAAAGACCTAAAAAGTAAACATAATGAAATGAAGAAAACATCACGTATAAGATTAGATTTTGTCTTTCTACATGTCACTTTTCATTAGGTTAAACAGATAGCTGAGTTAAAATCGTATATTCAAGACAAATTTTTGTCAGAAAAAATACAGGTCTCTCAGCAAAGAAAGAAATTAGATAAACGAAAAATCAGGAAAAATATAATTCTATTTTAAATATACCCGACTTATTCCTTTGTGAATTGCTTTAAAAACACAAATGTATTTGACAGTAAATTGATGGAATGAAATGTAAAGCACAATTTAAGATTTTATTAGTGCAAAAACATTAGTATTCATGCTTGAATAAAATTTTATATTCAACTTGATTTGATCCATTTGAAAGGTAACTTCGCATATTTTTAATATGATATTAAAGCTTTACAAAAATCGAAGTCATCTGTTTTAAAAGATATTTGTTCACTTTATAATTTATAAACAATAGCTATTCGTTCACATTATAAATTATAAGCTTATGAAATGAAATTTAAAGCACACTTAAAGATATTGTTAGTTAAGAACGTTAGTGTTTATGCTTGAATAAAATTTTATTACTACATGAATTGATTTATTTTAAAGTTGACTTTGTATATTTTTGATGTGTTATTTTAGCTTTACAAACACGAAGTAATCTGTTTATAAAGATATTCTTTCACATTATAGACTATAAATACAAGGTAAGTCAAAATTAATATAGCGATTATAAACGGCTATAGCTATTTAATCGAAATGAATTTATCGATAAGAATTACGCATAATTTAAAAGGAAGCTCAAAATTTTGTTTACATAATTTATAAATATTTTGTGCGGTTTGCCCTTAGTCACATCGATGCAGAATTCTCGCTGCCACTTGCCATGGTGCTAAATTGCGACAAAGTTTTTCATTTGGCGAGTAAATGAACAATCAGGTTCGCCAAAATGCGAACGCTCACTTTCTGTGTGTTTACAGTTGAGATTCTTATCCATGTTTCTGTGCTATTGATATTGCTTTTAATCTTCAATTGTACCATGCCATTTACATTACTCTATTTATAGAAATACTGACTATACATCAATTCATTTCAGCAATAGCAAAAGACACAAAAAGATTATACGCTAAGTATTTCTTTCATGTCAGTTTATCACTTTATGGGCTGGCAAAATCACAAATAGAAGCCCTCACGTTAATTGCCAAGTCGAGAAAAGTTTTGCTGAATTACGGCGTTGAATTTGCTATTTACTGTACTGTTTATTAGTTGTATGCAAAGTATCATTGGACAATCAACATTTTTTTCTGTTTGTCATAGACAAAATCTCTTAGCAATTTTTAGTGCAAATTTTTAGAGCGATAAATCAAAGATAGCTGTTTTGAATTTTCGTTTCGATCACTAAAAGAATGTTTGAAACGTTACACATTTATGAGACATTTAGAATGTACATATTTTAATAGTTTCTGTAGGGTATATAGGGATGAGATTTCCGCTTTTTTGGACACCGCTTTTTTGGATAAAATTTTAGAGAAAATGTTGTTATTTTAAATCACAAAAATATTCCGATTTAAAAATATAGCATTTTCTCTAAGATTTTACTGGTGTGCAAAAAAGCGGAAATCTCATCCCTGGGTATATTAGAATAATCTATTTTCTAAGCAATAAAAAAATTACATTATTTTAGAACATATTGAAAAAAAGGATACAATAAGGAGTTACCCCTTTCCGGCACACTGTGCCCGGTCTGGGATACCTAATTTTAATTCCAAACTTGCAAACGGCACCAGTAATATTTTTGTAAAATTTTCCATTTACAATAAAAGCTTAAATTAAGGAATTCAAAATATCTGAAAATTTCGTTTGTGAATTCCGGTGCCAATCGATATTTTCGCATTTTACTACAGATTTTGTCCGTGCCGGAAAGGGTTAAAGGTAGATTTTTCCATGTTTCACGTCGAGTCTATTTTGCTAAAGTTTTGTTTCATTTGGCGAGGAGTGTTTTCTTATTTCTTATTCATCAAATCGCTAATGTTGATCAAACAACATCAATATATTAAACGATATCAAAATGGACGACGGGCGTTACCAAAATATCCAGTTTCATCTTTCAAATATTTGATACCATCTGTATATGTTGTAAGCATTTGAAGGTACTTCACTACACCGGTGACGAAATCTTCTCTACACTATGATGATAGAAATGACAACTGTAAAATTCTAAGATACAGAATGCTTCAAAATGCCAACAACACGTGCAGATAGTATCTGGTTTTTGAACACAAAAGCTGTTTAGATGCTGTCCATGTTACAAAGTAGAATCACATAGAACATTCACAAAGTTTGTAAAAATTTTTTTGAATTTCCTTTTGCATTTTGTGTAATTCTTATCGATAACTTCTTTTCGATCAAATAGTTACAGACGCTTGTAATCGCTATATTCATTATGATTTATCCTGTATTGTACCAAAAAAATAAATGCGTGCATTGAACATGGTAAGAATTTTTACTTTAATCTTTAGATAAATTCATTGGTAAATAAATAATTCAGTTTAGTTTAGAATTTTAAGGGTTTATTGTAATATATAGATGCCATTCGAGTCCCTCAAAAAGACACGGATGATAATGTTAAGTCTATAAGGGCATTATTTTCAGATATTTCGCTTTATTTTTAATATTTTTAAATGATTTTATTTGCATGGTATAGCTGATGAAACAATCTACAACCGGGCTAATTTTTACCTTTATCGATTTTGGTTATATTTTTTTATATTATGATAGTTTCAATTTCAATTCTGGTTCCAACCGGTTCCGATATTTAAAATATTTTTTTAAGAAAAATCAGAAACAAAAATCCAAAGACCAAACCTATCCCGGTTGTAGATCGGCCTCAGCTATCCTAAGTAAAAAAATCATGTAACAATATCAAAATTTGAGCGAGATATTTGATAATAACGCCTACATAGATTTAACATCATCATCCGGGTCTTTCTGACAGACTAATGTAGGCTTTTAAACCTTTGCACTCGAGAGTGACTCTCACTCACCACTAGTATTGTCAGGTGTCCCTCGTAAACTGGGAAGCTTTGGATACCACTAATATTTGACAGTTTATTTTGCCATCTTATATCACAACTTTTTGGGCCATTAGATAAGGCGAAGAAAATCAGTTTAAAAGACTGGTGTACAGAGGATTTGGAACACCCATTTACGCGAGACACTAGGTATGAGTGAGAATCAACTCTCAAATACAAAGGGTTAAAAAATAAAATAAAATAAATAAAAAGAATACTGACCAGTTAAACTGATGGCATTGGGCTCACAGGCTACGTATACTAATTATACATTACAGCCTTATATTTTCAAGGGTTAATTCCGTTCGAAAAAGAAATTAAGAAGGGGAAACAGCTCTCCCCTTTCCCCTTTTTTATACTTAATTATTGAACCTCCTAAACTATCAAGGACATGCTTTATCATATAAAAAAATCTATATCCAAAATTCGGAGAAAATCGGATAATTCTTAATAAAAACTCATTTGTATAATTTAAGAGGAGTTATCCCCCTCTTTTATACTTAATCATTTAACTTCCAAAACTATTCAGAGATTTGAACAAAATCTGACAATTCTTCTTGAAAAACCCATTTATATAAATTAAGGGGAGGGGCATTAGAACCCCCGTTCCCCCTGTTTAAACTTATTCAATGAAAACCTAATAACAGTCACGGAATCGCCTCATCAGAATGATCCTATATCTAAATTTTGAACGAAAACTTAATTCTGCATGAAAAACCCACTTATTTCTATTAAGGGGAGGGGCATGAGCCCCCGTTCCCCCTCTTATACATATCGAATGAACTCCAAAAACTAATCAGGGAAGCACCTTGTCAGGATATTTTTATATACAAAATTTCAAGTGGATCGGGTATTTTTATCATGAGTTATCGCGTTACGTACGAACATACATACAGAACGGGCGGGCACATAAGCTCTCAGGCTATGATAGCCTGTGAGCTAAAAACGAATATTAGAATAAATCCTGTCATTTTATTTTAGCATTCTATGCAAAACATTTTGTCACTCAATCTTTTATTTTCGATGCATCTGAACATATATATGCATATACATTGCATTTTAATGATATATATTAGTTAAGGGAGACCCGTAAGAAAAAACCCCAAAATTTTTATTATTGATACGTACTAATGAATTTTGGTGTGCTATTTAAGAATCTTCTTGTAAGGAATAATTAGCAAAAAAATTCACTTTTTATTAAAAAGTATATTTTTTATGGGGATTTTTATGATTTTTTTGTCGAAAAATACACTTTTTAAAATTACTGCTCCTCATTCAATTTTCAATATTACTAAAATTTTTTAAATAGTGTTATAGTATATAGAAAAGAACTAAGGAGAGATATTTTTAATTTTCTATTTTAATCGGCTAAAAAAAAAATACGCATGGTAAATTTCCTTAAATTCGTTATAATTTTCATGTTTACCAATTTATGTAAAATTTTCAGAAATAGTTGAAAAAATTATCTCTCCTTACTTTTGTTGCAAATTTTTTTAATATTCTAAAAACATAAACACTTTGTTTTTAAATCATTTTACCACTGAGCCTTAGTACTTTGAACTTAGGCAAAATATGAAAAAAGACATTTTCAGGAAAACACGTTTTAAATGGCCGCTAGTCCTTTAAACTCTGTAGTGAGTACAATTTAAAAAGCTCATTTTCTACCTGTTCCAAGTGTCCCCGAGTTCTGAAATTTTGCATGGATATTCGCAAATATGTATTTTATCGTTTTCAGAGAAATAAAAATTGAACTTTTGATGATTTTTGGCCGAAAATGGGGTTCAGGTCTCCCTTAAGAGAAATACAATTATCAAGTACAGAAATGAAAACGATTAATGGAAAATCTCAAAAATGATATATAACTATTTTGAATATAATATTACGCAGACATTTCTGAATCCTGAAATATAAATATATATTGCATGGCTTGTGGTAAATATTTCCTCTTGTTTCCTTATGAGTTTTTTTATACATAATGTGTTTAAACGAGTGAAACATAAATAACAATAAATGATAAAACATGGCATATGAGATTAGATTTTGTTATTTCATCTACAAATTTTCTTAGCTCTACGCAAATGCAAACTTGTTACTTTCTGTCGCATTTTTTAAATTATTTTTACTTCTTACGCATACCAGATTAGAAGGTGTTCTCCTTAAGAAACTATGTAATCGAATTATTTTCCTGTTTTTCGGTAAAGGCAGAAAATTTTCAGAAAATTCTGTCAGAGTTGACGTTTGGACTGAATTTTCGCACAATAGAGCAAAACGGAAAAAATGTTGTCCTGAGACACAATCGCTAATAATTCAAGATATAATTCAATTTACTGAAAAAAAATGAATAAATATGTTCGGTTAGAAATCACTTCTATAATCATGGCTCAAGTTTTTACCTTTTATGTTTAAAAATGAGCCAGAAAATGTCTTGGATAATTTTCGTGTTATTACGAGGGGAATTCCTTTTTCATCGCCTTAAATTATACAGCAGGAAATTTTCCGTTACTCTTACAAGATATTTTTGAGGAAATGGAATTCTGTCATTTCTGTAGAATTTAGGATAAGTTTAAAATGAGAAATAATAACATAAAACCAATTTAATAGTCAAGACTAATTATTTTTTCATCTTTTTAGATGCTTTAATAATTATATAAATACGTAAAACTTATAGTCGTCGCTCAGTTCGTCCGTCCGTCTTTTTGTCCGCATACAACAACGCAAAAACTACTCAACCGAATCGCTTGAAATTTTAAATATAAGGTACCCTGGTGTAATAACGCCACGTTAAGGTTCTACCAATTTTCACGGCTCAGTTTTAGTTTGTATTTTTCAAACAAATATATGATTTGATACAGCAACTCATTGACTATCTATATAAAAAATAAATAAATAAATAAAAATAACAGATATGTATTCATAAAATGTAATGGCGTGATTTCTTGACCAATGCTATTTGGCGTTACTACCCACCTATATGGGCAATAACGCCATGCAAACAAAACTATGAAATAAGATGGAATAATTGCATGTAGATTGCCCAATTCTAAAAATACAAACTTTGTAAACTTAGAAATTGACAAATTGCATTCTAAGCTATTAAAAATGTTAAATTTTTTGTGAAAGTGTAAGAAAAATAAAGGTGTGGTGTGTGTGGGGGGGAGGATGAGGCAAAATAATATCAGACCGTGAGCTTCTTTTTGCTTAAAAAGGACCTTTTAAATAGAATTATTAGAAACATTGCACAGTTTTAACTGTGTTTATTTGAACCAGTATTTAGGATATAGCTCGGCCACTGTAGGGATCAACCGGGGTATTAATGCCAAGGATTGGCGTTATTACCACGTTATACTTATTGCGCTGTACATTTTAAATTGCAAATTATCTCGAGAAGATATCCAAAATCTTCAACAACATTTTGAAAGTCCATGAAATGTACTACAAATTTATGTAATTAACAAAGTATTTCCGGATAAAAAAATAGTCTTCACATCACAAAACGTATCTTGCAAATTTTAGATCAAGCGTTAATTTTAGTTGCTTGTAACAACAATAAGACCTAAAAATGAAACAAATTAACTTGAAGCTGTTTTTTGCAATTTATATGACTCAAAACCCTTCTGCGCAGAGCACATGGGTGTCATTTACCAGATTATTTCATAATTATGCATAATATTAGCACTTGGCGTTATTACCCCGCCTGGCGTTATTACACCAGACCACCTTATAAGTGTTTTATTATTTTGTCGAGTCATTTCATATTTTATGAAAATCGGACGAATAGTTTAATTACAAGGACAATAAAAAAAAATGCGTAAATTACGGCTAATTGGAAAAAATAGTTTTCAGTGCATTTCAATGACGTTACGCTTTTTTGAACATAATTAAATTGATATGCACCAATAAAGTATACTAAAATATACATTTTGTATAGTAATAAATAATTAAATTTTATTATGCGAACCGAGTTTTAACTAATTCTGCAATATCAACCATAAACTCGGTAAGTGACTGTCTGTGCCGACGCCTCCCGATCTATTATAATCATGCATTTAATACAAAAAAAAATTGAGTTTGCACAAAAATGATTTTAATTATTATAAACATGCATTTTATTAGAAAAAAAAATAAATAAATCTGGGAAAATACAGAATTTAAAGCGTACGATTTGAACCTAAAACGATAAAAGAAATATATGAAGGACTTTCATTTATATTATGTATTTAAGAATAACAGTAAGCGCATGAATAAAATTTTATTCTGCTTGAATTGCTGCACTTAAAGACGAACACCGGACATTTTCGATTTTTTGTCTTGCTTTATAAAAACGAAAAATCTGTTTTTAAAGATGGATTATAATTATTATATCAAAGAATAAAAGCACGTATTGAACGTAATAAGATTTTTTTTTTTATTGATCTGTAGATTGATTTATTGGTAAATAAATAGTTCAGTTTTGTTTAGAAACTTAAGATCCAAATATTAAATAAGGAAAATCGAATATTGAAATAAATCCTGTCATTCAATCGTTCACTTTACATGTAACTAAATAGATAAATGGATTTGTGTTATATTTTATTGGGGGATATTTACCAAGAGTAATACGATTCAACCAGTAGGGAAAGGAAAACAATAAATGGGAAATGAGGGAAAAGAATATAGATCTAAATAAAATCATTAGACGAAATGCAGTATTTCATCTTGATTCAGTCACAAAAAGCACAATATGAGCTTAACAATATGAGTTTATTGAATTTAATATCTTATACCACATTGAACATGGAGGGGAAAAATAAATAAATAAATAAAATTTTATAAACACTTTAGCATTTGAAGTTTTTTTTGTAAGAAAATACCGGTAGTTTCTTTTTTTCCACTGTGTTTTTCCCTAGTCTCTTGCCACCCTGTAAATATTATTTTGATTCTTATAAGTTACATATATATTTATATACAGTAGAACCCCGATCCATCGTTTTTCAAGCGGTGCGGGAAAAAAACGATGCATGCGGGAAAACGATGAATGCGGATTAACTCCAAAATACGAAAAAAACACAATATTTATGCCTTACTAATGCCTGCAATGTATACTGTATACCAATAAATACTAATTTGTTGCTTACTAAACTGTAAAAGAAATAAATCGAAGTTATAGAATATTGATATTTATTTTTAAAAAATCAATACATTTTTGTTTTTGTTTTTTTTGTTCATTTTTTTAAAATAAAAAAAAATAAATAAATTTTCAAGATATACAAAACTTTTTTGGTCATTTTCTGTAATTTCATATGCGTACATAGAAGTTCATACAGTTTCAAAAGCCATAATTGCATTAGACAGAGTTAGAACTATGATGGTTCAGCTTCATCAGCATGAGCGTTATCCTCTGCTTTGCAATTAATTTAATTCTTTGCATTATCACACATTTCTCCTATGTTTATGACACCACAAGTCGCAAAATCTTGATCAGTGGAAACAGAATCGTATCCTCTGCAATATACAACCATTCTTCATCTGCATTATTGTTGCCATTATCAACACAAACACCACAAATGACTTATTTTAGGATAAAAGAAGTAATTCCAGTTTGTGTTTCATTTAAATTTGCATGACTTTCACTTTCATTTCGGTGAAGAGAAAAAAATTACAACGATGAATGCGGGAAAACGACCTTTTGAAGAACGATGAATGCGGGTTTCGTTAACATTATTTCAGTATAATTCGTGCAGGGACCGTAGAAATAAAACGATCAATGCGGGAAAACGATGGATACGGGAACGATAGATCGGGGTTTTACTGTATATACATATATATACAGGGTGTTTCTAAATTCATGGTACAAGCTTTAAGGGGTGATAGTACATATCAAAACAAACAATATTATATAGGACATCAAGGGTCCCAAACGTTTTCCGAAGGAGATAGGCGCCATTAAAGTTTAGGGTCCAAAAATTCAAATGATTATGAAAAACAGAAAAATTGGTCGATTCGTTTGCGGTTTTCACTAAAACTATTCTTTATGTCAGTATTGTCTTAAAAATAAATTATAAAGAAAAATTTCAAAAAATGTCGATAGAGGGCGCTTAAGACTTTGAAGTAACAAACAACTATTTTTTACCATTATTTTTTGCATCTTATTAATTTTTTTAGAAGCTTAGACATAAACTTAAATTTAGAGCTCAAAATCAAAATCATTGGGAGTAGTTAAGTAGCGCAAACTGAACTGTGGGGGAGGTTCAAATTTCAAGTGATTATAAGAAATGGAAAAATTGGTCAATTGATTTGCGATTTTCACTAAAATTATTCTTTATCTCTGTATTA
The DNA here is from genome assembly GCA_964019185.1 of Maratus speculifer. Classification (NCBI taxonomy): domain Eukaryota; kingdom Metazoa; phylum Arthropoda; class Arachnida; order Araneae; family Salticidae; genus Maratus; species Maratus speculifer. The sequence goes on from OZ025300.1 coordinate 62,225,682, forward strand.
ACTTGAAAATAAATTATAAAGATGAAATTCAAAAAATGCCGATAGAGGGCGCTTTAGACTTTGGAGTAACGTACTATTTTTAACCGTTATTTTTTGCATCTCATAAAATTTTTTTAGAAGCTTAGACATAAATTTTGAGCTGAAAATCTAAATCGTTGGGAGTGGTTAAGTAGCGCAAACTGAGCTGTGTTCAATGGGGGTGGGGAGGTTCAAATTTCAAATGTTTATAAAAAACGGAAAAATTGGTCGATTCGTTTGCGATTTTTGCTAAAACTATTCTTTATGTCAATATTTCCTTTAAAATAAATTTTAAAGATACATTTCAAAAACTCCGTTAGAGGGCCCCTTAAACTTTAATGTAACCAACAACTATTTTTAACCGTTATTTTTTGCATCTAATTAAATGCTTGTAAAAGCTTAGACTTAAATTTTGAGCTCAAATTCTAAATCGATAGGAGGGTTAAGAAGCGCAAACTAACTGTGTTCAGTAGTTGAAATGTTACTCTCCCCAACCCTCGAACACAGTTCAATTTTCCGCTACTTAATTACTCACAACGATGCAGATTTTGAGCTCAAAATTTAAGTTTGAACTTTTACAAGCATTTAATTAGATACAAAAAATAATACTTAATTATAATTGTTGGTTACTCTAAAGTTTAAGGCGCCCTCTGACGGCTGTTTTTGAAAGATATCTTTAAAATTTATTTTCAAGTAAATATTGAAATAAGGAATAGTTTTAGCGAAAACCGCAAACGAATCGACCAATTTTTCCGTTTTTTATAATCATTTGAAATTTGAACCTTCCTACCCTGATTGAACACAGTTCAGTTTCCACTACTTAATTGCTCTCAACGATTTAGATTTTGAGCTCAAAATTTAAGTTTATGTCTAAGCTTCTAAAAAAATTAATGAGATTTAAAAAATAACGGTAAAAAATAGTAGTTCGTTACTCCAAAGTCTAAAGCGCCCTCTATCGGTATTTTTTGAAATTTATTTTTATAATTTATTTTCAAGACAATACTGACATAAAGAATAGTTTTAGTGAAAACCACAAACGAATCGACCAATTTTTCTGTTTTTTATAACCATTTGAATTTTTGGACCCTAAACTTTAATGGCACCTATCTCCTTCGGAAGACGTTGGGGACCCTTAATTTGCTATTTAATATTCTTTGTCTTGATGTGTACTATCACCCCTTAAAGTTTGTACCATGAATTTAGAAACACCCTGTATATATACACACACACATACATCCTTAATCTCAATAGATGACGTGAAAAATAAATAATTATAATAAACCTAAAGTATACGGTTGAATTCTGTCATTTCATCTGTCACTTTTCATTAAATTAAACACAAAGCTGAATTTATGTTTTATTTACAAGCTTTTTTGTTGAGGCAAAATTCTATCAATGCTGTAAAATTTGGTATAAATTGAAAGTCATCGAAAGAATATAACTCTATTTTGAATGTATAAGACTCAGTATTTTTCTGAATCCTTCTGAAAAATATTACTGCATTTCAAACTATGCATTGAACTTATAAAGAGAAAAGTAATACTTGAAACATATTGAATGATATTATAAGTCTAAGATATCTGGTATTTGCGCTTCAATAATACAGTCGAGTCTCTCTATAACGAAACTCCATACATCAAATTTCTCTATATAACGAATTTTTAGTTGGAACTGTCTTCTTTTCGCATGATTGCATTAAAAACAGTCTCTATATAACGAAATATCTATCTCCATATAACGAATTTTTTCATAAATTAGTCTTAATTTATTCAGTTTTAAAAAAGCTTCGAAATCATATGGAATCAGTTTTCCACCAATTATTTTTAATTTATCGTTCAGTGCTGATTTTTTTTAATTACTTTTCTCCTCGTTCTTAAAATCCAATGAATTCATCCCACCTCCCACACACCTTTCCACATCCTTCTCCAAACCGAGTCAATTGGATTGTTACACATATAAGAGAGGAATCAATGAGAGGTACATAAGAGAGGCCTTCAAATGAAGGAAAATGTTAACTATAATTTTTTCATTCCTTGCTAATATTTGAGCCTTTTTTGAGAGCATAAGAATTTTAAAATCAAAACAACAAAAAATTACAGATATATTTGTCTGAAATTAATGCAAGTCTTCCTTATTTGATTTTTAATAAGCTTTCAAATAAATGTCTGTTCTCATTTTTTGAAACAACTTTAATAATTAAGAAACAAAATGTTAGGTTAATATTTACTTTTAAACATTTCAAATACTTAATTAAAAAGATCAAAAATAATATTTGTTCAAAATTTACACATTAAATACGATTTTTAACATCTCTATGCATCGAATTTCTCTATATAACGAATTTTTTACTGGAACGATGGATTTCATTGTATGAAGACTTGACTGTATTTTATTATGCTTGAATTTTTTCATTTTAAAAAAGAACAGAGCATATTCCAGTTAACTTATTATAGCTTTATTAAAACTAAAGCAACCTGTTTTTAAATATATATTCGGTCACGTTATTAAATATAAACATTATATTGAGGAATAAATACGTGTATTATGGTGGATGGATGTATAACTATACATAAAAGTAAAATATGTTTAAAAAATGCACTTTTTTAAACATCCAATATTCATCTTGAAATTTACGAATAGTTTGTTTGCTGTAATTCATGTTACCCCAAAATTTTAGTCACATTGCATTAATTACTAACTATGATTTTTTTTTTTTAATGTACAAAATTGTTTGCCAAACTTAGCAAATGAGGTGCGTTCGTACAATGATAATAGTTTTAAAAATATTCAGATCTTTGCCTAATAATGTACAGTACTTCGGATACCGTATAAACATCCAAAATCTTATTTATGTTCTTGTTAACGTTATCTGCTTTCTTTTATTCAGGGAAACTTTTAGTAAACCTAACAACGTATATGAATGTCATAAAATATGAAATAGTTTAATATAATTAAAATGCGCCCAAAGCAATGTTTCCTTTTATACTATTATCTAATGGAATACTTTTGGTGGCCTGTAAATTGATAACAAATATTCTTTGGGTTACAGATTGTACAGAATGTTTATTTTAGTATGTACTTCATAGAATTATATCAATTTTATCATATTTGGAAGAGTGTAACATCATTAAAATGCACCCCAGAATTTTTATTATAAGTTTTTTAACTTGTTTATTTAACTTATTTCTATGTAATACATATTACACTTATTTTAGAAAGATTTTACTTGTTCGAATCGAAATATTTTTTTTTTACTTGATAGCAGTCAGAAGGCAATTCATCTGTGAAAGATGGGAAATCACTCAGATTTTAACCTGGGAGAACTCGCTAGAGAGAATTTCTCTCATGGTGCCCGATTGCTTTTCTTTTATTTTGCATACACTTAATATCAACTTTTTTGTTTGGCTTAGTACTTTTATTCACTGAAGAGATAAAGTAATAGAAATCCCATCTTGAAATTTTATTAAAATAAAAAATTTTTTAAATAAAAGTCTTAAAAAAGGTACGATGGAGAAAGAAAATCTCATGCAGCGAATTCTCCCGGGTTAATTTCGTTTCCATGAATACTCTCCTCCAAAACGTAATTACGCAAATCTATTCATTTTTCTTTGAAAGCATATCCATTTTTTTCATTTTGTCCTATAGTTTACCCGCTATAAGACTCACTTTACATTATGAAAAAAGTATAAAGCAGAAAGTGTGATTTCTGCTGACATTTTCTGTTTTTAAAATAAACGAATTTTCTAATACGTGATATAAAAGAAAATAATGTGCGTTCGCACTATATATGTTTTATAACACATATGCAAATTTTTGTATTTCTTTTAAAGTTTCGATCTTCGTACAAAAATAACTCTATTTCAAACTGTAACGGATATGCATTATTTTTCAAAATAAATAATACTAAAAAATTGATATATATATATATTTATAAGAAAAATTAAATTTCATATATTTAAAACTCTTGTCACATTCTCAGATTCTAAGGTTTTTCTCAAATTCTTCTGGTGGAAACTGTCATATAAAACCATTTCGCTTTTTTAAAAAAGTCTCAAATATCAGTAAGTCTAGTTTTTGCGAAAAAGCATTTTATATAGATTAAATTTTGTTTTTTCCCTGTTATAGTCATCGGTTTTTGAAAAGAAATGCTATTATTAAGAAAGAAATATATTAATTTTTGTATGCGTTTCTATCATTTCTCATTTCCTTTTTTAGAAATTCGTTCATCAGGCGAAACCCCTATTCTTCTCTGTCTTCTGTCTGTCCGTCCGTCACAACAAGAAAACTGTATAAATAAGAGACTTCATATTTTGTGTGCAAAGTTTGTGTATCAAGTTTAGCAGAAAACTTCGCGCCACACGACAAATCATAGAATTTTGAAAAAGTCTATTATTTTAATTAAATCAATTTTATCATCAGTTCATTTTAGCGATTTAAATTTTAAAAGAGAACCTTAATTTCAACAAAAGTCGTGTAGACATCGTGGTATGGAGACAAAGCATCTCGCTAGTAAGCACTAAGGTTCTTAGTTCGAAACTTGATCAGGAATTTGAAATTTTTATATCAAGATTGATTTTTAAAAAATTGTGCATGTTTTGCCAATTTAAAATTTATATATGTATTTTATCACTGAAATTTTTAATATTTTTTAGAATTCATTTTTTTTTCTATTTTAGAACCTGTTAAAAGATAACAAATGTAAGCAATATTTTATGTCGTTGACACTATCAATAGAGGGTTGCAAGACAAAAATTTTATTGTACTAAAAAATCCAGAAACTTTAAATATGGCGTGATAGTTATTTATAAAATATAAATATCCACTAAGTACAGGTGGAAGTAAACTCGAAATTTAAAAGTTATGAATAAAAGGGAAAAAGAAAAGCGTTCTAAAAAATTCCTAAATTATGATTTCTAAGCAAGCTCAGGAAGTAAAAAACCGATTATAAAAATAAGGATTGTGAATGAATGGTGAAGTTCTTTGATAGTCTATATTCTATGCCGATGCCACTACCACCTGGGGTAGGCTGAAACAACAAATAATCTAAAAAAAGCCTTTAAAATTTTTCTAAATTATATTTCTATGGAAAATTAGTAAATGCCAAACTGATTTCAAATTTAACGTTTTTAAATTAATAATGACAGTACCTTTTTAACACAGGTATTTTATGTTAGTGCTACTACTCCTATAAAGAAGGTAGACCCTTTGTAAAGAAACTTGACATGATTTTGACATGATGGTTAATTTTAATAAGTTAAATGCATACTAAGAAGATTGTTTCTACAAAAACAGGGCTTCCAAATGGTCCGACAACTGAACACCAATATTTTCTTACAAGGAAGGTCTCCATTGGGGGATACTCAGAATTTTTTGAAAAAAATACGAATTAAACTACTCATGTAGGTAATAAAGGATATGTGAAAATTAGAGGCGGAATTACATTATTAGACATGTAAAAAAATAAAATAGTTTGGAATAATTGGCGTGAAAAGCTGAAAGCGAAGCGGGATTTGGCGAGCAGTACATTTCCTCGCCAAAAGCAAACGATTTTAACGAATCTGAAAATTGATTTTAATTGACTTCACTGTTAAAAATCTGCAGCATTTACTGCAACGTCACTCCACTACTTTTATAGAATATCTCCCTTCTGACCAATGAGAATGCTCCATAGCACGGTGAATTGATCGTGTCATAGACTGTTAAAAATCTGCTGCATTTTGTTGCAACGCACTCCACCGCTTGTATATAATATCTCTATTCCAACCAATGAGAAAGCTCAATTTCAAGGCCAAGTAACCGTTTTCTATACAAGCAAAGGAGTTCGTTGCAACAAAATGCAGCAGATTTTTAACAGTGTATTTTTCAATTTGGAACAATTTTAATCAATTTAATTTGTGTTTTAAATGATAAAATATATTAATTTCATTTTGTTATAAGTACATATAAACGTATATGACAAAATTACACTTAAAGTAAAGTAAAAATGCAAAACTAAAATTACTTAAACTAAACTTATTTAAATATATTGAACATAGAAAGTTTTTTCTTTAAAAAGTATTCGAAACGTAAAAGCGTATTTTTCAAAATTTCGTTTTTTCGCCAACCGGAGATAAATCGCCAAATAAACGAAATTTTTATTATTTTTTTACGGACGTTATAAGGAGGTTCCGCCGAAATTTTTTTATAAACATATATAACTATATGAGAAGTACATTCTGTAATTTTTTCAGATTTTTCTGAGTATGCCCGTATGGAGACCTTCCTCGTAAGAAGATTGTTTCTACAAAAACAGGACTCCCAAATGGTCCGACAACTGAACATCAATATTTTCTTAGAAAGATTTTCGTTTTACATTTTTTCTTGCAAATTGCGTAGAACCTACATCCGGAAGTTAGTTTCAGCACAAATGCTGTAGAAACTTACTATGAAATTTTCTGTTAAAAAATATTGGTGTTCAGTTCGCGGACCATTTGGGAGCTCTGCAAAAATTAAAAATTACAAATTAATACTGAAAGAAACGTACGAATTGATCATAAAAGTTTCAAATTATTTTTTAAATTATCATTTATGTAGAATTAGCTTAAGTTCTTATTATTTTACGTCTCATTTCCGTATAATGCAGTATAATAATGAAATTTAGTCAAACTGTTGCTTAAATTTAAATTTTTAAATTGCTCCTAAATATGTTATTACTTTTAATAAAAAATCAGACATACAAATATCACTTGGCATTTTTCAACTATTACGCGAGCAAATATCGCAGGATTTGCTAGTAGCGGATATTTTGTTAGCATTCAATAGATATAACTGAAAAGAGCAACTATTACCACGACACTTTTCTATGTTTCTTGTTATTCAAAAGTTATGAAGCAAATCTAAAGGACAAGGGAAGGGGACTAAAATCTATAAACTTGATCTGAATTTAAGCAATGAAAGACTACGTACCGTATATAACCTCTACGGTTCACATTTTTTAAGTTTCCCATTTCAAGTTCATCTTTTTGAAGAAAAATTTCAAACAACATTCAAAAATAATAATTTTAAACTACTCACACCGCTATTAGTAAATGGTAATTTTGATCAACAGAAAAAAAATGAGCTTTTGTAATTATTATTAGTGAGGTCATTTTGTTCTTGTTATCTCTCGTGCTCTAGAGCTCTTGAGAGAGATTGAATGTTCAAAAGATAAGATGCAGCGTTGCCAAATTGGGCAGTTTGTCCCCATTTTGGAGAATTGATTTCACAATATCTATTTTTACTTTCCGACATCTGAAAATATTGGATCTGTCTCGAATTCAATTTTGATTTGAAAAACGAATGCAAAATACAGAAATCAAACTCATAAATCGTCGTCGTTCTCACCGTTTGCACGTATCACAAGATCATCACGTTCTGCCTAGGACTACCCCCCCCCCCCCCCACACACACACACACACCTGAATTTTCGGAAAATTAAGTACAGAAGATTTTTCTAGTCATCACAGACAAACACACAAACATCTAAATACAATTAATTTAATTTAATTTGATCTATATAACATAGCTGCCAACTCTTCTGATTTTTTTTTTTTTTTTTTTTTTTTTTTTTTTTTTTTTTTTTTTTTTTTGCCCGGAAAAATTTAACAGAAATTTTCTGTTTAATTTATCGGCATATTACCGCAATTTGAATTGGTAAAATTTATTATAAATTTTTTCCGGGCCGAAAAAGCGGAAGATGTTGGTAGCTATAATATAATAATAGACATGTGATTGTCATCAACAGTTCCTGACTACTCGCTTCACCTTTTTATATGCTATGCGGCCAATTTTGTACTTAATGTTAGCAGGCGCCGGTGATAAGTCGTCAAATATTGTAGGGATTAATATTATTAGTTGACTGTCATCGATAAGTTTGTTGAGAAGATCACTTCGCTTTTCTTATGCCAAGTGGCTAGTTTTAATCAAAATATTTTTTTCGGTTAAAAGTGTTACTTTTATAGAGATGGTTTGAAAAAAATAATATTTGAGAGATGGATTTCATTGAAGTATATGAATATTTTGAGATTACTTCAGTGAAAATTAAATTAACAATCCAATATCTCCTTTCATCAAAATAAACAAAAAAGATTAATTCTTCAATGAATGAAAAAAATACCAATTTAATAATTCCCATTGCAATTTCTCCAACCATGATTTTTGTCAAGCAAAAAAACTCCAGCTTGTAACCCAATAAAACTTTAAAATCAGTTTGTTACGTGAAGTGCTGTACAACTCAACTTTCAAAAAGTTTTCTCGACGGAGTGAAATGTAACCCAACTCATATAATATTTAATGAATCAAATTTTATATCTCATCTTCAAGTAATTTGGCATCTACATATAATTTACGTAGTTCAACGTAAATTATTGTTAATCACTAACTATATTTAAAATTGTCAAAGTCCAATCGCATTCAAAACAGTATTTAATATACATTTATTACATACAAAACATGGGAAGCGTTCTTGATATAGTGTTCTTTTTTTTTGGGGGGGGGGGGGGTGCGAGATTTTTTGGTGATAAATCTTTCGATGTAAATATTGCGGTCTTCAACAAGTGTTGCTTTTTTATTATTTTGATGCCACTGGTAAGTTAACAATTTTGCATAAATATATATTTTTTAATTAGCAATTTTGCGGGTTTTTTAACGATATTTTTTGTAGATGTAATATGAGATACTACTTGATTATCCCGTCGACCAAAAAACAATCGTCGAACTATAAGATTAAATGCCAATAATTGATGATCGTGAAATTCACATTCACTTGACATTAAACATGATACACGAGTTTGTTACGTCAGCAAGTGATTTTTAATTGGACATTTTATATGTATTTTTATTAATGTTTTACTAATTTATTTATTCTCTCATTATTTAAAATGAAATTATATAACTACTAAGAATGTATTTATTAAAAACACAACACATTGATCAATGGTGCACAAAACAAGAATTTTAATATCAACTTGTACAATTAAAATAAAATAAAATAAAAATATCAACGTTTCGCGCAGTCTTCTGCGGCCGTCATTGGAAAATATGTTAATGGAAGGACTACGTTGACCAGTTGAAGGTAAAATAAGAGAATCTGTCGAAATAATTGCACGATAAAATAAACCTTGTGATGATAATTTGTCCTACAATATACCAAAAATATGGCATAGCATCATAAAATCTTAAAATTTTTATCTCGTTGCAATATTTTAATTTTTACTCACGTGTAAGTGGCAACATTTTAAAACTTTTAATTAATTTCGATTTTAATTTATTAGAAATATTATCTCTCGATCAAAAAGTAATCTTAGTCCTTTCATTATCATATTTTCCTGAAGACGGCCGCAGAAGACGGCACGAAACGTTGATATTTTTATTTTATTTTAATTGTACAAGTTGATATTAAAATTCTTGTTTTGTGCACCATTGAGCAATGTGTTCTATTTTTAATAAATACATTTTTAGTAGTTAAATTTTATGATGCAATTGTATAGTATATATTTATAAAATTATATAAGTTAGTTTGATTTGGCGAAATTGTTCCACGGAATGATTAGAAAGTAGTTTATATTTTAAATGAAATTAATGAAATGCGAAAAAAGCGGCGATTACCATGTTTGGTGGTTTATCCCTGCGTCCAGCTAAGATAAATATACCAAATTCTTGATTTCTCTACCATAATATTCCGATAACATGCTATTGCATGCTAATTTATAATTACTATTCATTTATTAAACTACATTTACATCGATTTGCCACGCTTATAATTGAACATTGCTCAATGAAAACAGCAGCTGTCCAAGCTCTTTTTACAAGAAATAAGAACGAAAACTCTGCGATTTTAAAAGACTTACAGCTTTGCAGTATTAAATCTCCAGAACATACAGAAACATTAATTTTCTCTGCTTTTTTAACCCCTTGGGGACGAGAGACACTTATACGTGCCGCAGAAAAGCATAAAAATTCTTGTTTATCCCCACCAATAAAATTTTACTGTAAAATGTACCTATTTAATCGAAGTATTTTCACGATTTACTAAGGCAAAAATTTCTGTTATCAGAAAGAGGCGACAAAACATTAAAATTTCCGTAAAACGTTCCCTTCGCTAAGGAGTTCAAAGATTTAATTAAAGATGCTGAAAGCAGCTATATTTATTTTGTTATGGACATAATCATAATGATTGTTAGAACAAGGATGCTTTGCATTAGATTAGATGCTTCAATAAGGATGAACAAAAATTTAAAATACTGTTTTATAGCTTAAATCAGATAGAGGCAGATAATGCCAATATCATCTGAGATATTCAAATCCAACATATTAGAGATAATCTAAATATTGAAGAAGTTATTGGTATAAAAACTGTAGATGGAGTTAAAGCGATGGTAGACCAGCATCGTCGACTGGCAAAATGCAAAATTCTGCTGAGTTTAATTTTTTATTTTTTGTAAATGGGGAATTTTTTGAATAAAATGTTTGTTTTGGTTAAAGAAATGAGTTTAAATTAGTTTTAAAAATTTATAACGGAAAATTGAAAATTGAAATCTTGCCTTTTTGAGAAAAAATATTTTCAAGTACATTTTAACGAAATTACACTTCTTAGAACATAATGCAATTTATATGCATCTATGAAATGTATACTAAAATATACATTCTGTGCAATCTGTGATGCAAAGTACATATTTGTTATTAATTTACAAGACAACACAATAGTTTTTCTATGTATAATACTATAGTGTGAAACGTTGTTTGAGATATGTTTGAATTGCATTAAACTATTTCTCATTTTATGAAACTAATATAAGTTACTCAGGTTTACTACAAGTTACTTTTTGTATAATAGAAAGCAGACAGTATTTACAGGGACACACAAGATATTTCGCTACGATACTGTATCCGAAGTACTGTATACTATTACACCAAGATCTAAAAATCTTTAAGGGATCAGGTGCCTTTCGAACTAGCAAAATATGTGAAAAAGTGACCGCTGTAAGAACTGCAGTTACTCTAGATCATAGGTTCCCAACGGGGGCGGTACCGCCCCCCAGTGGGCGCTGAAGCCTTCCAGGGGGGCGGTAGGGAGTCTAGAGAAAAATGGGGGGCGTTAGGACAGTCAAGGGGGGCGGTCATAGCTTATCTACCTATATAGGAGTCAATATAATGAAAATAGTTGATCTCCTCTGCTTGCCCGGTCCATAACAAAAACTTTGACTGCACCTTTAAATAGAAATCTAAGCAAACGAATCTAGATATGAAGGGAGGGGAGGGGTTGAATTTATTTTACTAGTGTTAAAAAATCGCCCTAGAACACGAAGAAAGGCTAAAATTGCGGAGAACAAAATTTTACCATATCAGGCTAAATTTATAGCTGCAATTCTTTCATGTCAAAATGCCATAGCGGAACACGAAAAATCACTATGAATCACATTAAAAATCATTATGAATTCAAAAGTTGCGGAGTACAAAATTTGATAAATGGTTGACTAAAAGTTTGGAACATAATTCTTTTTTTATTAACCTGTGTTGCGAAAAGTTCTTAAATATGACCACATATGCCTGAACAGAGGTTTTTAAACGAACCCGTGATTTGAATGAATTCAAGAAATTTGTTTTTTTTTTCTTAGTGAAAAGGGTAAAAATCAATATATCTAAAAAATTGTTCAAAAATAAATTTATTTAAATTTAAATAAAAAAAAATTACATTTTAAAAATCTTAATCGAAGAAGAAATACCTGTAATACAACATTGAGTATTTGAAATACGGATCAAAGCACTCTCTTACAAACCAATTGTTATGTATGTATTTAATTTGTGAAAAGTTTTTTTCAAATGAAGCCATGAAATTTTCTAAACAGCAAGAACATTTGAATAACTGTGTGCTGATAGAAAAGACAAAAATATGACCTATTTTTCAAAGACTGGAAAAGAAAAATTTTAAACAGTCTATTATATCAAACCTTTTCAGCCATCTTCTAAAGAAAATGACGAACTACAAGCCTCATTTGACAATATCTATCTATATTGTAAAGGCCAAACGTATCTGTGCGTAACACATACGTCATTTTGCGAATGGCAACACTTTCCCATGCAATTTCGATTTTGCAATTTTCGCTACTGCAAATTTTACAAATCTAAACATGGCACATTTTAAATTTTTGCACCATCGTATAGAGAAAAAAATGTTCTTTTAAATGTAATTTCTTTGAAAGCTGCATCTCAGTTTATTTTTGAGATATTAATTTTTTTATACGTTTTAATAAAATTTTATAATTGTGGCAACAGAATCACTCCATTTTCTCTTTAAAAAAATTAAATTAAAATACGCAACACTTTCCCATGCAATTTCGGTTTTGTAATTTTCGGTACTGCAAATTTTACACTTCTAAACACCGTAATTTTAATTTTTTACACCATTGTATAGGGAAAAAATTTACTTTTAAATGCCATTTGTTTCAAAGCTGTATTTTAATTTATTTTTGAGATATAATTTTTTAAATAATTTTTTGTACCAATTTTATAATTGTGGCAACAGAATCACTATATTTTGTCTTAAAATTGAAAAAAAAAAAAAAAAAAAAAAAGAAAAGAAATGAAAAAGTGTATGCCATTTGAAAAATATTGTCTGTAACAAAATCTGGTGAATTTCGTTTTTATTTCGCTTAATAATTTGGATAATTAATTTTTATAGTATTTTGTTAATTTTAGCTGAAAGTGATATTTGTTTGAGAGTTAGGCCGACCAATATAAGATGTATTTTTTGATCTAACCAATTTTGTAGATTTATTATAAATCAATGAAGCACTTCTTTCTTGAAGATTTTCTTTCGTCAAATTTCGACGGGTTCCACCTCGTATTGTTAATCGCAAAAGTATGAAAACCGCGTGCAATTGGCGAAAAATTGATCTTGCCGGCAGTCAAAATTTTCATCATAAGAAACCGTCAGATATGAGAAAAAATATTGAGTAATAACTCGGTACAAAGAAAAAATAGATGGCTAAAGGCATTGAAAAATCATTAGACTATTTCTTAATGATTTACAAATTTTACATTGATCTCGATGGGTCACTGTTACCAAATAAAAAAAACTCATAAAAGAAGGGGGGGGGGCGGAGTCAAGAGTTATTATTAGCTAAAAATCTGGAAACTGATACGAAGAGAGAATTGATGTTTAATACCATGAAATTAGTCCAATAGAAATACATTCCTTCTCATACTATTTTATCCCTTGTTACTGATGTTGCTCCACCAACGACAGACTTCATAATAGTTTCATTAACACATTTGAAACAGGGCCTGATTACTAACGGGGCACTCTCCCACCAGGAAAAAGAAATAAAGAATTTTTCCTTATTCATGACAGTAATCTTGTATGAAAAGGGCGTTTAAAGAAGACGAAAATTTCTATAAATTTTTTCTGGTGAGAGAGTGCCCCGTTAGTAATCAGGCTCTGATTTGAAACAAACAGTACTAAATGTATTTCCTACTAAATGTATTCTGTAAATTCCGTTACACATCGTCAGCATTTGTTTTCAAAAAATTTTAATGAACACCGGTATACATCGCTTCATTACAGTATTAGAGCAGTCAATAGGAATAGAGGTAATTCATTGAATGACGTGATATTTAGCCAATTTTATAGTAGAAATCGTTTCACAAAAAGTGAAACAGTTGTTTCACTTTGTAGTGCAGTTGACACTATCACTTTGTGTCAGACTTGCAAATGATTATAATTGCTTACTGCTGCATACAGAAGTTCGTTGTCGCTGAAAAGATATTTTTCAGCATCTTTTTTCGATACGTTTGATTCAGTATTAAACTTAATTGAAAAAAGAGGTGTAAAAATATGCTAAAATCTGTTTACATTAGAAAAAAAAATTGCTTTGATTATTTGACAAACATATTAAGAATATTTAATTAAATCAGATTAAACATTCTAAATATTTTTATTAAGGCATAAAATCACTGAGAGATGATGGATGAATTGAATTTAATCAAAACAAAAAATCTCATAGCTGTTTTTGTGCGTAAACTTCTTTTGTTCAAACGAAATCTAAGCATAGGAAAATCTGGCCACTTGGCCACATTATTCGCAGTCTGTGAAAACATGAATATTTACTTTATAAATACAGATACAGCAGTATCATCATATTTGAACTAGGAAATCGTGCAACTCACTGCAAACGAGAACTAAAAATAAAGTTCAGAAAGGGATACCAAGAGTTCTAACTTCAAAAATCAACACAGCTCTCTAACCTGGGTTGTGAGCGAGAATAGATAAAATTTTAATTGCCTTTCCTTCATCAGATTTGCTGAGAATAAGTTCCGTGCAGTAACTAATTTACTGTCTAAGAAAATAAATAGACATCTTTGAACCTGACGATTTGTGACTCATGTTAAAGAAATTGGTATACGACATGAACAAATTGTTAAAACTCGATCAACCTCACCATTTTGTTATTATTTTTTAAAATTCTTATGTTTATTTGTCAATTCTCAATAAACAACTTTTTACTACATTTGATAGTCGTTATAATTAACTTCTATTTTGTGTTTCTTAAAAAATAGATAAAATATAGATACTATGCAACAATATTTTAACATTTTTGTGTAATTAACTATTATGGAATAGGGGGCGTTGGCATTTTTTTCTCTTATAAAGGGGGCGGTAGTCCAGAAAAGGTTGGGAACCTATGCTCTAGATCTAATTGACTTTTGACTATAAAATTGAAAACACATATTAAGAAGGATTTATTTTATTAGTTAAAGTTGTTAAAAAAATTATACACACATGCAATGTTTTTTTAATAATTTTTAAAGATAATACAATTTTTACGGAAGAATAAATCTTGCATGCCTTGCGCGCATGATTTTTCAAATTTGAATAGCTAAAACAAACCAAGATTTTTTTTTCTGCGTAGAAATGCAATGTGTTTTCAAAATGATCTACGATGAAAAAAATAAAACTCATAGTTCCCGAGAAAAAAAATAATTTTTTAAAGAAATTCGAATTATCGAGATTTTTTTTTACAAAAAAGTAGTCGTAAATTCTAAACTTCTAATTTAAGGAACATAGTAGGTCATAGTAGTAGGTCATTTTGTACCTGTGTACGTTTAATATATTCAGCGAAAATTTTTTTTTAAATCTACGCAACTGTTTTTGAGAAATCGTGCGCGCAATGATCAAAATCGCTGTTTTGAGAAAATTGACGTCAAAGTTTAAATTTACCATTGGTCGTATAGGAAAAGTGCTAAGTGTTTTAGACGTAACTCTTTTTCTAATGTGAATTCTTGAGTGCGGTTTGTTTTAAAATGTTTCTAAAGAATCACACTTAATTATAATCTATTTTTTAAAAAATCGATTTTTGGATTCTTTAAAAGGTACCTGACCCTTAAAACTTCGTTAAAATACCGTTATAATACAAACGCACCGCATTTGCTACGCTTGACAATTTCCGGTTTTTTCTTATACCATTGATTTTGCAGGGGTTTTTTTTCCTTTCTCAGAGTTTTAGAAGTTAAAAACAATTTTTATGGAAAAAAAATCCTCAAAACTAAACATTTTACAATTAAAAAAAAAAAAAAATCGATGTATTTAACTTTTTAGTTTCAAGATTTTGAAATAATGCTTGCTAATCTATCAAATTTTGTAAAAGTTTTCAGATGTTTTGGAGAAATAAAAAGATGGAACAGACAAAAAAAATACTTAAATAAAAAAGTCATTTTAAAGAGAAATCTTTCATTCTCTTTTTACAAAATTTTATTTTTTTTTCTCTTTTTTATTTTTGTTTCTGTCATTGATAAAGATAAATGGACACTTAAACATACTGTTATTTCCTTTGGAAAAATAATAAATAAGTAGGCTTTGTCATAAATCAAGTTAAAGGCCAAATGTGTGTTTCTTTATTATAAACGGCATTTTTCAAAAAATTAATCTTTACTTTATTGCATAGAATTTTTCTTCATAAAATACTTAAAAATGTTTAGATAACATATGTACCGTTATTACGTTCGTTTAAACAAATATTCTATACCTGTTAACAGATGTTTCTATGATACGTCCCATCAAAGTCTTAGTCAAAGAAGTTTTACATTTTGTCTAGTTTACCTGTCGGTATTATAAAGGACAAACGTGTCTGTGAATAACATTGACGTCATTCTGCGAATGACAACAGCAGACGACCAATACAGTGCATTTTTTTAAACTTCTAAGTATCGCACATTTTCATTTTTTATTTAAACGAGTCGAAACCTGTCAAATCCGATGAATGGGAATGTTTAAAAGAATCGATAATGCGAATTTATAATAATAATAATAATAATAATAATAATAATACCAAAAATTGTTACAATAATGAATCAATATTTAATAAATATATTTCCAAACTTTATGTTAAGCTTGTCAGTTATAATTTTACATTTAAACATTCAGACTTTTTATTTGAAGCACGGGCATAGTTAGATGTGAATAATAGGGAGGGGGGATCAAGAAAATGCAGGGGGGAGGCTCATTTTTTTTTTCTCTCTCTCTCTCTCTGACGCAGAGAGAGTGTATAGAGATTAGTGTATAGTGACACTGTAGGTACTATGTTTCTCATTACACTGTTGTGATAACTTCATTTTATGCTAAGAAAAGAATATGATAATGGAAAATTTGAGCGTATAATTAGTGCAATATTAAACATCCTGTTAGCATCATATGTGCAAATAGGATGAGCGAGTACTGAAATACATATTTTCGTTGCAATTTAGTATTTCTGGAAAACTGTGAAAAGGCCTCAAAACTAAATTGGATTTTTGAGCAGAAATTCATTTAGTGACCTTGTAATCTTTTCCAGGGGAGGCTTAAAATGTTTTAGGAAGGGATAAGATCCCCCTAGCACTCCCTTAGTTACCACCCTGACTCGAAGAATCGCGGGAATCCAGATATATTGTTTTAGATGCATTCACAGTAAAATATTTCTCTTATATACCATTAATTGCGAAATCAGAATGCAGAAATAATCATTTGATATTTTATTCTTCTGGCCTGAAAAAATTAGCTGAGATCTTAGGATATACAAATTTCTCTTTGTTTATTTATTTTATCTTATTTTGTTTTGCTTTAAGCAATAACAATAATGCTTTTTTAGTGAAAAAAATAAAAGATGAACGCTCTTTGGATGTAGTTCAAGATTTGAAAAAAATCAACCTTAGTAATAATGCCAGTGGATGGTGTTATTATCCCAGTATACTTATTGCGAAATACATTTTAAACTACAAACTACCTCGCGACCACACCCAAAGTTTTCACAACATTTTGAAAGTAAATGAAAGTAAATGAAAATGTACATTACATATTTATATAATAAACAAAGTATTTCCTAACAAATATATAGCCTTCAGACCGCAGAACTTGCCTCCCAAATTTTAGATCGGGTGTTTATTCTTACGTGCTTTTTTCAGCGATTAAGTTTATAAATGGAATAAATTTACTTTTAAAGGTTTTTTTTTGATTGAAATGATTTAGAGCCCTTTTGCGCAGAGCCTGTAGGTGCCATCTCCCGGATTCCTTCATAATTACGCGTAATATTAGCACATGGCGTTACTACCCACCCTGGGTTACTATCCCAGGGCATTATACTATTTACTGGAAAATTTAACACCTTCGTAACGAGAGCTTTTTACGAAATTTTTAATGTTTTGTCATTGGTGTTTAAAAAATTTGTGCATTATTAAATTTAGAAAATGTTCCGATTAAATAAGGCAAATTTTACAGTAAAATTTTTACTGGTGCGGATAGTAAGGATTCTTAAGAAATAATTATTTCACACCGCATTTAAGAAGAAATTTATTTGAAAATTATCATTTGTTTTCCTTCATGAATGTTATGTGATGGAAATTGTATTAAAATGTTACTGGTGCGATTTGGCAGTTTAAGCGTTGAAATTAATGACTGAGACCAGAATTTGAAAACAACTTTATTTGTAAATAAGAAAACGCTATATTTCACGCATTCAATAAACAGTAATTTTTTGAAACAGAATTCCGGTGCCAATGTGGCGTTTAGGAATTAAAATCAAATGGTATATCTGTGAAACCACCGCGCCGCAAGGGGTTAAGCATTAAAACTATGCGTTTCCAGATTGCAAAGGGCGTCCCTGAAAGGGTTAAAATAAATGTTTGAGTTCTAATAATACTTTTATAAAGTACAAGTTTCACAGAAAATTAAATTAAATCCATATAATTTCATGCAAAATTGATCGATATTTATCCAAATCTACTTTTAAAACTAATACCTGATTAAATCAAAAGTTTAAGGTTTAGAATCAACATAAGTTACTGCAACGGGCACGTACTAATTGGATTTTGTGCAGCGATAAACTTTATCTACCACGCATTTAAAGTAATTAGGTTAACTTAAATTTTGCGGGAGGCGTTCGTTTAGAAACTGAATAAATATATTACATGCAGTAAATTAGAAAATTTCAGTCTATTTCACTTCCATTTCTGAATTTCAAATAATAGTTAATCAATATTAGCTTGATATTTATCGTTTTCTCTTTATGTCAAATTAATTATTTGCATATAAAGTAACTTTGGGTAAAAATTGATTTTTTGATTTAAGAATTGATAAAATAAAATTCATTTTTTTCAATTCGAAATAATTGAATATATTTAATTAGTAATACTTAGTAAGAATAATTGTGCAATTTAAAAAGAATTCTCTGCAAACCAGAATCATTATTTAACATAGGGTATCCTTGAATTACATAGTACGAGTGCGGTTCAAGAATTACTGTCCCAAGCAGGGGTGCAAAAAGCAAAAATCTAGGTGACAACGGACTATCTCTCACCACTAATATTTAAAAGTTTTCTTCGCTTAAAATTGAATAGTATTCGTACGACTGTGTTGCCAATTTGGCTTCTACTATTAATTTAGAAACTTTGAATTTACATCAGAAATTCTGAAAGATTTTTACTTTGGGCTAGGACAAAACATCTGTCGTCAAATAAAGAAAACTACACAATACAGAATTTCTGGTATGAATGTGAAATTTATAAATTGAAAAAAGGGCCGAATCTGACGACTAAACCTTAAACAACAACACACGAAGTATTATGAAGAAAAAAAAAACGAAATAAATTTAGTGGTGTTGAGACTGCTTGCTGCTGGTTAGATTTTTGCACCCGTGATCTTGAGAGTAAATAAAAAATTTGTACTGCGATGGTTGATGTGGAATATCGAAGCCTAATGTCTTATAGATGTGTACATGCTCAGTTTCAGAACGGTAGATGCTATATTAACATATTTTTAGAGTGAAGGGTGAAGTTTTAAAGTTCTAATTTTAAAGATCTAGTTTTAAAGGGTTTTTTAAAGGTGGGGATGAGGGGGGCGGGGAAGGCTGTTTAACCCCTTCGCAACGGGAGCCTTTTACAAAATTCTTAATGTTTTGTCACCGGTTTTTAAAAACAGAAAATTGTGCCGTGTTGAATCGAGAAAATGCTCCAATTAAATAAAGGAAATTTTAGAGTAAAATTTTACTGGTGGGAATAAACAAAGATTTTTAAACCTTTTTGCCGCACGAATACGTGCCTTTGTGATAGTTGATAAAGCGTAGCTGAATCATTCTGATTCCGAGTCCAAGTAACAAAGATATGTTTCATCCACTGTCACAAATCTAAGACGGGGGTTCTCAAACGTTTAGATCGATGTACCACAAAATAGAAATTCATCGTTCCGAATACCAACAAGAACCAGACTCAAAGCTAATACAAAAAAAAAAAAAAAAAAAACCCTGTGTAAATGGAATACGTTTAAGGTTAAATTTTTTCCCAGTCTTTTGCGCTTCCGTCTGAGTAGATTTGATTGTGTTTAACTGCATGACTACTTTCATAAGTTGGTGCTAATACTGAGTGATTTTTATTAACATTCAAATAAAATGTAGTTTCATCATTGCATTTTAATAATAGTGTTTTGATAAGAAAAAAAGGCTACAATACCAATAAAAGAATACACTTAATCCAATGGGGATGAGCGAGACGTAGGCGTGCCGCAAAAAGGCTTAAGAATAGTTGCTTATAATTACCAGTAAAGTTGTACAGTAAAATTTGACTTATTTAATTGGAGTACAATCTCGATTTAAGGGGTCTCACGAGTCTTACATTTACCTGGTAGTGCAACTTAGCAATATGTCACATTTGATTTTTTTTCTCAGTCCCTATAAAACATAAATGCATAAAATTTTTAATATAGACAACTGAATATCTCTTCTATTAAAAATAATTTTTTTAATATTCTACATTGAAATTCTATTTTATTTTTTTAATGTTTAATTTTGATTTAAAAAATTAGACTTGTATCCATTGCGCGCAGGATTCTAGCAAAACTATTAGTTCAAGAACCGCTAAAAAAGTTGATAATGATGTAAAATTAATGTATCTTGAATTTATACCTCATTTTAAAGCAATTTATGCATTTATTTATTTAAAATTGAAAAAATTGAAAAAAAATCATTTTTTATTAAAAAAAATTGCCAATTATCAATAATTAATGTAATTAAAATTCTAAATTTGAGGTATAAGTTGTTCTTAAACTTAAAATGAAGATATTTACCAAGTTTCATACAAATTGCATTATTATTTTTTGAGAAATGTTGCGCGCAGTCAAAGAACAATTTAAATTTTAAATCAAAATTAAACATAAAAAATATATAATAAAAATTCAATATAGAATGTTAAAAAATTATTTTAAATAGAAGAGATATTAAGTTGTCTATGTTAAAAATTTTATGCATTTAAGTTTAATAGGGACTGAGAAGAAAATCAAATGTATATGTTGCTAAATCGCACTACCAGGTAAAAAGTAAGACTCCTGAGACCCCTTAACAAAGTACGAATTTCTGTGTTTAAAAACCCGTGAAACCAGTGTTGCCAGATGGCCTACTTTTTTTAACTTCAAATTCTCGATTCGTACCACTTTTTTGAAACAATAAAATGCGCCTTATTTAATGACTTATTAATCACAGACTAAACAAGGGTAAATTTACCGTTTCAAAAAAGTGGTGCCAGTCACTGAATTGAAGAAAAGTAGCCCACTGGCAACACTGCGTGAAAAAATATAAAAAATTTTATAAAAGGCTCCCGTCGCGAAGGGATTAAGAAAATTTAATAAGTAACCCCATAAAAAAAATCACTTACCTTCTGAAAATAAACTGTTTATCGAAACTGCCAGATTTTGAATAATATACACACATAAAATATAATAAATGTAAAAAACTTTTTTTCCAGAAAGTGTGAGAGGTCAACTCAACATCTATCGAAGCTTTAGTTCCATTTTCATTTCACGTACGAGTATCGGTCTTTCGAGTACCAGTAAACAGATCCTCACATACCAGTACTGGTATGCATACCATAGTTTGAGAACCCCTGCCAAAAGCTACTAATCATCCTTTACCCCTCACCACCCCATTTTCCCCTTTTCCTCCAAAAATATGTAGAAATTACGATTCTGAAATAGAGCATGTAGGCATTTAAGCCATGGCAACAAAAATATCGGAGCGAAATTAATTGTATTCATAATTGGATCTTAATTTTGACTCTGAATTACAGGTAAATGTAATAAATTAAATTTTATTTTAAATTGACAGTAAACGATCTTTAAAATTTATACAACTTATTGGAATAAATGTACATGGCAGAACAGTAGTTTTAAAGGTGTATTTATTTACGTTTAACTTATTTAAACAAGTTCATTAAAAAGAATAGAAATGGTTCTTTCTTAACCCTTTCCGGCGCAGACAAGTTCTCTTCGTAAAATGAGAAATTGTTGACTGACACCAGAATTTACAAAAGACTTTTTTAGAAATTAAGAACTCCCTGATTTAAGTTGTCATTGTAAAAGTAAAATTTTACTAAAATATTATTGGTACCGTTTGTATGTTTGGTATTAAAATTAGGTGTTGCCGGAGTAACACTGCGCCGGAAAAGCTTAAAGAGTAACTATAAAAACATATTTAATAAAGAATGTCGTCAACCATACTTAATTATGAGTCGACAACCAATGATAAATCGCGAGGAATCGGTATTTTCATTATTTTTCTACAAACATTATATTGAGGTTCAACAAGATTTTTTTTATAAACATAATTATCCTCATTCAATTTGTAATTTTTTCAATTTTTCTATGTATACGCTTATGGAGGCATTAATAATTTATGAACATTTTTAAAGGCGATGATGATAATTTAAGTAATTCAAAGTATAACACAGAACCTTGGCACAAAACAATAATTTGGAAATTGCACGTCAAGCGTAGCAAATGAAGTGCGTTCGTACTATAATTTAAAAATATCCAGATCTTGGTCTTATAGTATGCAGTACTTCGGATACATTACCAGGGATGAGATTTCCGCTTTTTTGAATACCAGTAAAATTTTAGAGAAAATGCTATATTATTAAATCGGAACATTGTTGCAATTTAACAGAACAACATTTTCTCTAACATTATACTGGAATGAAAAAAAAGCGGAAATCTCATCCCTGCATTACAGTATTCGAAATTTTCTGTATATCCTGTAAATACTATCTGCTCTCTATTATACATCAAGTATCTTATAGTAAAACTCAGCAACGTATACCAATTTCATAAAATGCGAAATAGTTGAATAGTATTAAAACGAGCCACAAACAATGTTCTCCCGTATACCATTATGTAATGGAATATTTTTGTGTAACTGTGTAAATTAATATCAAATAATCTTTCCACCATAGATTATTTAGAATGTATATTTTAGAATATACTTCCTAGATGCATATCAATTTTATTACGTTCGAAAGTGTGTAACATCATAAAATTAACTTGAAACTATTTTTCTCCTTGGCCGTAATAAAGTGGAATATTTTGATTGTCCCTGTAATAAAATTATTCATCCGCTTTTCATAAAATTTGAAATGACTCGACAAAATTATGCAACAATTGTATAATTTAAATTTCAAATGATTCGGATGGTTATTGTTTTCCTTTGTTATATGCGGACAAATGACAGACTGATGTAATTACGAATGCACCTTATAATGTAAAGAAAAGAATAATCTTTCACACAGCATTTTTTAATTTTCTTATTTTACTAAACCTAAAGATAACAAATATTAAAATTTCCTGATATTTTGCGTTTAATTTGAAAACTGTCACTTGTTTCAGGATTTAACGAACTTTATCATTTGAAAATACCTCACAATTAAAATGCTTATCTCATCCAATTAAGCAATGGGAGCTAATTAAAATATTGAATTGAATGTAAAATTGTTACCTCCTTAAAGAAGTAATCTGACCGTCTAAGATCTCCGCATTATCGAATTATAGATATGTATGATTTTTTTTTTTTTTTTTTTTTTTCACATTTTCGGTTTTAAATGTTTCCTGATAGTTTTAATTTTTCATCGCTTGTCACGTTCTTTGTGCCTGCATAATGTAACATATAAATTAATTATAAAAAAAACAACACAATATTTCATTTTTTAACACTCTCCAAAATAGTTGAATAGAGTATATAAATTCGGTTTGCCTGCCATCCTGCCTGTCGGTCTTTCCGTGCTCTAGCTTTCGTAAATATACTCAGATTGCAATGCAGTTGATGTATATTAATAATTTTATTATAGCATGTTCGATATTGAAGGTGAAGCGTGTAGCGTTTATAATTCATTTACAGGGACATTCAAAAGGATTCCTTCACATGACTGTCTGTAGAGATAAGATCGTTTGTGGTGCATTTTAATGATGTTAAACTATTTCAAACATGTTTAAATTGATATATATCACTGAAATTTGCCACAAAAATTACATTACAGAATATGGTGTACATAGTATTCATCATGTTTTTACAAGAACACAGAAAGGAATTCTGTTACAGTATAGTCTATTAACAGTAATTGCTGAAAGTATGTTCTATGTTATATTATGAGTTTTTAAGTTAAACTAATTTTTGCTATTGTGCGTCGTGTATAAATTCTATTCAAGATATACAGGGCAGCACAAAAGATCTGGAATATATTTCCGTGTATTGACGGAAATTGATAAAGGGGTTTTAGAAATAGGCATTACTTTTTGAAACTGAAATAAATTTTACCATACTATAGAATGTACATGCAAATGTTTAAATTGGGCAGATCCTTTAATTTCTTTCTTTAAAAATATCTGAATTTAAATAATATGTAGATCCATGCTTGAAAATTATTTAAAATTGCATATACTGAATACAATTCTTTAAAAAATATTTATTCAAAAATACATTTTTTTCTTTATTCGATGGTGTAAAAACCTAATTTGTGGAAATTTACTTAGACGTCATTTAATATCGATAAAAGCTAATGCGATAGCACCGGTCAGTGCTACCATTTTTATACATTTCTGAAAATCTATACTAATAAAAGAAAAAAACGCTCTGTCTGTGTGTGTGTCTGTGTGTGTGTCTGTGTGTGTGTCTGTGTGTGTGTCTGCGATGGCTAGCAAAATCTACAGCACGTACAAAGCTCAAAATTTTTTTGAGAGTAGCCCAATATCTCTCCTGATGCACCTGAGCTTCAGAATTTCAAAATTCCAATTATTAACTGAGTAATTAATTAAAATCAAGAGGTCACTCTCATAAAAAATCATCTTTTTCCAAATTTTTTTCTCTTTCATTTGTTTACGGTTGGTTCGTTGTGTAAAAATTTTCGCAGAAGTAATAAGAAAGCTGAGACAGACTTAAAGAAACCCATGGAGGAATAAGATAAGTGGAGGTGAAGTAAGCTCAGAAAAGGTTTGCGATATGAAACCATTTATCGCTCAAATTTAATGTGGCAAACAAAAGGACGTGGAAGAGATTTTATATTATAAGACGAATTGAAAGAAATGAATTACAGTTGAAGCATATTTCAAGAGGAAATAGCAAATTTTTAAAATGGTCTTCGTTCTATTATTATTTATTAGAATAAATATTCGCTTTTAAAATGAAGGAAATTGGAAAATTAGCAATAATTAAATATCAAATTAAAATAAATAAGATATTGAAAACATTTGATACGAATTAAAAATTGTATAACTAAAAGTTTCCTTCATTAATGTAATTTTCAATACTTTATAACGTAGATGAAAAATGTTTATGACTTAATAATTGCATGTAAATAAATATTTAAAATATAATGATGAAAACATTCTTTTAAAATCATGTATGAAAACTTAAGTAATAAATATTAATCTAAAATATAAATTTCTGACTGCAGACGATTTTAATGTACTAACAAAATAATGTTATATTTTCAAGCAAAACGTTGAAATAATTTTCTATATTGATATTTAAAACACATATGATAAAATAATTAATAAATTTTTACCGGTGAAGCGATAAATTAGTTCTTTTTTTAAAAACGAGAGAAAAAAAATACAGGTTTAAACCTGTTTCAATTGATATCGAAATTTTAAAATGGAGGGCCAAAATCACAGTCCGGTGAAATCCAAACACCTCATTGGTCATTGAGCCGCGTCCTTTTCAGGGAACAATCTCTTAGCAGTTGGGTAAATGTTGTCATACTCCTTTTTCCGAGAAAAAATCGTAGCGGCAGTTTTGAAGTAAATCTTATCTCTTTTCATTTATAATCTAAATTTTTCACTCTCATTTTATAAAATGGCATCAAAATATCTTAATTGAGTTAATTTCGATGGTTTATCTTAAATAAGAACAGGCGGTAACAATCGCTTAAAAAATACTTTCCCCCTCACATTTTTCAAATGGAGAAACAAGTTCGTGATTTTCACCCTTACCACACGACCAATGGGGTGGCTGGATTTCACTTGACTGTGATTTTGGCCCTTCATTTTAAAATTTCGCCAATTGATAGGCGTGTCAAAGCAGGTGCTTTTGTTGGTACTTAATTGGACTTAATGTAGGGTTACATCTTAAGCACCATCTCCAGAGATAATACCTCCACTCTATTAATTTCTTTTTACTCTATAAAAGAAACCAATTTGAGATTTTGACATTTCAAAAGTGACTGTTTTTTTCCCAAAGACTTTTAAAATTCATAGACTGGCAAAATGTCAGTTTAACTTAGGATTTTTGGACATAGCTATTACGTCAGATCGTTGGTACTTCGTACATTAGAATGTATTTGTGGTTGGCTAAGTTGCAGTTAATATATGTATATGTATATATGAGGCTTTTTTAGCAGTTTTTTTAAATCATTGATTAAATTTGATTGCATTTATTTAAGTTAAAATTTTATTAAGTCTTTAATTTGTTTTTAAAACAAAAATGAAATGGCTCTTTGACGTACAATTGTTCGAATAGGCAGACGATTCATACACAGTAATAAATTATCAAATAGCAAAATAAATTATATATAAAAAATAGTCACTAAAAGAATAGTAGCAAAACATAATGTTTAGGCGTATTAACACATAACCCGATCCCAACCAGAAAAAAACAGACTATACTCCGATCCAAGCAAGACAAAAATTTCATGAGCATAAACGCGACCCGAACCTAAAAATTCCATTTGAATAAAAAACTATGGATTTGATATTTGACCCGAATCAAATCTGAATCCCACAAAAATATTCAAATGAAGCATACCCCAATTCGATCAAAGAAAAATAATGTTCGTGTATATGCAACCCGACCCGAACCTAAAATTTTTCTCTGAAATAACCCAAAAAATGACCAGAACGAAACCTGAAATCGATAAAAATATTCCAAAGAACTATAACCTGATAAGAGCAAGACAAAAAAACTTCCATGAACATAAACCTGACTCGAACCTAAAAAATTCCATTTGAAAAAAAAGCCTGAAGTTTTATGCAAACTACATCTGAATCCGATCAAAATATTCGAAAGAACCATAACCGGATTCGAATAAGAGAAAATAATTTTCGTGGACATGAAACCGATCGGAACCTAAAATTCCATTTGAAAAAAATACCTGAAATTTGAATCGACAAAAATATTCCACAGAACCATACCCGGACCTGAACAAGACAAAAAAATTTCCATGAACATGAACCCAATCCGAACCTTAAAAAATGAACTAAATCTGAATCTGACAAAAATATTCCAGAGAAGCATATCCTTATTCGAACAATGCAGAATAATTTCCGTTGATGCGCAACCCAACCTGAACCTAAAAATTCCATTAAAAAGCCGAAATCTGAATTGAACGACATCTGAACCCGAAAAAAATATTCCAAAGAACCAAAACCCGATCCGAGCAAGACAAAATAATTTCCCTGGACATGAATCCAACCAGAACCTTAAAAATCAATTTAAAAAAATACCTAAAATCTGAATCGAACCAAATCTGAATCCGACGAAAATAGTCCAAATAACTATAACCAAATACGAACAAGACAATATAATTTCCATGGACATAATCCCCATTCCAAACCAAAAAATTTGTAAAAAAAAGAAAAAAAAAATCCCGAAATTTGAACCAAACTTAATCTGAACCTAACAAAAATATTTCAGTGAAGTATAACCTCATTGGAACTAGGTAAAATAATTTCCATATAAGTACAACCCGACCCGAACTTAAAAATCCCATTTGAAGGGGAAAAAAAAAAACCCCACGAAATCTGAACTGAACCGAATCTAAACTGAACACAAATATTCCAAACAACCATAACTGTATCCGAAGAAGACAAAATAATTTCCATGAACTTGAATCCAATCCGAACCTAAAATTCGGATGTTCTACAAAACATAATGCGCTCCGTAGCGGTAGAAAGTGAAACTAAGTACTTAGCGCGAGATGGTTAAAATATTTCGTTTATAGTAAATGTTAAATTAGAACTTGGTTACGGTTAGATAACAGTTAGGTTGCAATTACGTTCCGGTGACCCTTTTGTTATTTTATTTTCCGGTTAGGTTACAGTTAGGTCAAGGTTAAGTTACAGTTAGGTTAAGGTTAAGTTGCGGTTAGGTTGTGGTTAGATTATGGGTAGGTTATGATTAGGTGACGGCCAAGTTACATTTATGTTATATTTAACTTGCAGTTAGGTTACTGTTAAGATACAGCTAAGTTACAGACAAGTTATGATTCCGATACAATTAGGTTACGGTTAGGATTTTGTTCATAGAATGAACATTACGCATGTTTGATAAAAAATATACACCTATTTTTGTAAAATGGCTCTGAATTTATAATATTATATACTAACCTTTTAGCGAATCATCGAGAATCGATTTCATTCACGGTATAGTCAGATTTAAGAGTGATATATAATTAGTTTGAAATTCAAAATATTTCACTTGGGATATCTATGTGAAAAAAGTATTTAGTTAAGTCACTTAACAGTAATTTTAAGGATAAATATCAACACGAAATCGTTGGACACATATTCCCTCCTGCGTTTCCTACTGCAGTCATTTTAGGTATTTTTGCAGCTAAATATTAGTTTTTTAAAAAACCAATTTTTGACACAGTCAGGGGGCATGTATTTAATATAATGTACACTGTAAAAAATTTGACCCTTTTGCTGTATCATCACTCCCCCGCTTTTAAAGAATATATCTCTTTTGACCTATGACAATGCTCCAAAATAGGCTGAAGTAATCATTTTCTATAAAAGCGGTGGAGTGACGATGCAGCAAAAGGGTCAAATTCTTAACAGTGTATTAACACATATTTTGAGTTGAAGATAAAATCATAAAAATTTCAAGTTCGTTTAACATTATTATAACGGACCCGGGCAACGCCGGGAGGGTCAGCTAGTAGAAACTATAATTTAGACAGGCGTCCAGACTTGGGCTACAAATTTTAACGAATCAGAAACCAGATTAATCAGTTGTGAGAAAAACAAACCCCTGCCATTAAAATAAATAAATATATTAATAAATGCATTCTGTTTCCATTTAACAAAAATTTTCAAATATACAGTCAGACCTCATTATATGGTCACTCGTGGGTATGTAGATTCATGTTTTGGTATGTATTGCGAATTCTGTTACCTACATGTTTACTTCGGACTGCAATTACTTAAGTAAATAGGCTTTCCATTACACATTCTACTATTTTCCTACGTCATCTTGTTTCCATCTTTTGTGTTCGTTTTTTATGCAGTTGGGTATTTTGATTTTTTTTTATTTAATTTTCTTTTATTACTTATATGTTTTTTATTCGTATTGATGACTTTTAAGATGTGTTTAATAGTTAGTTCCTAGATATAAACTCTACTTTGATGAGATCTATTATTGTCTATGAAGGTTAGAGTTACAGTAAAACTACACAACTTTCAGATTGTGTAGTGTTTAAATGGAACTTCTGACTTTAAAATAGTCTAGGAAATTCTACTCTAGGAATTCAATAGTCTAGGAATTCATCGTCTTCACTTTGAAAGCCCTATCCTAAGATATGCTTCTAAATATGGTGCATATTTTTCCCCATCTCTACTGCCATTTCGTACTTAACGGAAACCATTTTGAATTTATGAAAACAAAATATAGCCTATAACCATTGGACAGTTAAGATGAATGAACAGAGACCTCATTTATTAAAATTCATCTAGTTGTTTGGATGTTTCAAGGGTTTAAAGCAATCCACATACCCATATATATCGTCAAAAACATAACCCATCTTGGCAGTTAAGTAATTATTATAAAATAAAACTCGCGTGTCTCTATTATAATTGCATAATGGTATTTTAACCCTTTGCGGCACGAGCAAAACCGCTAGTAAAATAAAAAAAATTATCGACTGAAACCGGAATTCGCAAACGAATTTTTTAGATATTTTGAATCCTTTAATTTAAAATTTTATGGTGAAAGCAAAATTTTACTAAAATATTTTTGGTCCCGTTTGCAAGTTTGGAATTAAAAGTAGGTAACCCAGGACCGGCCACAGTGTGCCGGAAAGGGTTAAAAAATGTAATTTCTGCAGAATTATGCCAGGAATTCATTAAAATAATAAATTTTCTGTTTTAGAGAGAACGTTAGCGACATAAAAATTACGAAACGCTGTCATAAAGGATTTTTTTTTATTAGGACTAATAGTTATTTCTGTATCGCAACAGATTATTCTTGAAACGATTTAAAAATATTATTGACAATTCTCTGCTGCGTTCTTTCAATATAATGAATTTTTAGAGTTCAATCTCCAAAAAAGTATGTGAACTTATCCACAATATATATAAATGCATGCTATAAAATTGATAAGATGTTCTATAATTTTTTTGCTATCCTTTCCTCGAATCATTCAATTGACCCTTTCAAGGATGGTAGTTGTTTATAAAACCACTTAAGTTTGATTCCCAAACGTCATAATGACACCAGAATTTTGGTAAAATATTTTTCATTTAATATGAATGTGAAATATAGCCTTTTTCTTATTTAAAATTGTTGGTAAATTCCAGTACCATTCCTTAATTTCAAAACTTTAGTGTTGAAAATGTTTTGTCCCTGAAAGAATTAATATATTTTATCATCAGTTGCTAAATTAGTTGCTATATCAGACCTAAGTAATACTTCAAATTGTTAGAAGCCTATAACATATATAAACCATAATATCTAACTAGCCATTACCAAATATAGCAATGGCGTAAACAAGGTGTGTGCCCAAGTGCTCTGAAAACTGGGAATTTTTGAAAGTTCTATTCGCTTTCATAATCAGAAAATTTTCTTCTATGAATGAAAGAGAAGAAAACCTTACAATATTACTGGATTTGGGCATTCACTTTGGTTACGCTATTGACGCCTGTTTTCTATACGTCTAACTGAGCCCAGTTTGAGAGTCTAAAATGTAATCATGTGTTCGATGTTTCGACATACGCCATAATTTCTCGTCTACTTGGGATTCCAATTGAAACCCCAAGTAGTGTACAACAGACGAGCATATTTATAACCTTTAAATCTAGGAGACCATGGCCCCTTTTGAGAAACGGTAGTTGCAGTAAATGAGAATTACAAAGTAGCGCATGCGTACTTGAGCTCTGGTTTGTCGTCTGCTAGAAAATAGAGATCGAATCTAAACAGGGCTACAGTTTCTAATCGAATAAATCTCCCTAAGCAAGCGGCTCTGCATCATGATCAGTAAAATACACAAATTGAGATTTTTCTGTGAGTTCGAATCTCGCTCGCACTTATTTTTGGGAACGAAAATTTCTTTCTTTCTTAAAAATGGCAAATTAGACACTGAAATAACTATAAATAATTTTAAATAATAACAAAAAAAAATCTTGTATATAGACATAAATATTTCTATTTTTTATTTATTTTATTATTATTATTATTATTATTATTATTATTATTATTATTATTATTATTATTATTATTATTATTATTATTATTATTATTATTTTCCTTTACATATTTAAACATGCAAAATTTTGTACATAAAAAATTACTTATACACGACAAAATGTACATTTAATTTATATTTTTTGAAAATTTCAATTATCATATATATTTTTTCAATTGGAGTTCGAAAATGAAACATGAAAATTTTCGTTCCGAAAAATAAGACCGGTTCACATTACATCAATCTTTCGCTCTGTTTTGATTTTCGAGCAGCCGACAAACCAGAGCTCAAATACGCAGATACACATTGCAATAAGTAATCTCTTAAATGCGTCTCGTAGAGTTTGGTTTATTTTGTGTCAGCCGATTATCTACTCGAGGGATACAGGCCCAGCATCTCGTAGAGATTTTCACAGTTTTTAATATCCAACGTTGTAAAAGTGTCCGGTATCACATCTGCTATGAAATTATCAAGGAATACTACATTGAATTACTGCGATCTCCGCTCTAAATATTTCTATTTGCTCAATAAAAATTTTAAGCAGTATTTATGTTTTTTTATGTAAGAAGTACACCAGCGACGATTTTAAAACTTCGTTTGTTTGATTATGTATAGTAACATCTCTTTATAGTGAATTTTTGGAGAGCCCTGATGAAATTCGTTATACTGAAAGTTTATTAAAGTGAATATTTTTATTTAAAAAGTAGGCTAACTGATTCTAATTGAAACCTCAAGTAGTGTGCAACAAACGATCATACTTATAACCTGTAAGTCTATGAGAGCATTAGCACTTAAACCACTGAGCTCTGATGGTTGAATTTTCTACCACTTAATTTTAATTCCGAAATGTCACAATGGCACCGGAATATACGACTATATTTATTTGAAAATTGTTCAGTGCTTTTTTTCGTGTATATCATAAAGCTATATCATAAAGCAATATCATAGCAATATTATAAAGCTTTGCAAAGTACTGGTGCCAATGGGACATTTTGAATTTTGTGGAAATACATCCACCAGAGCTTAAAGGGTTAACATATGCTGAAGTTTAAGCCAATCATCCAAGACTGACACCCGAGCATCTTTCTAACACAAAAACGCTATAACAATATATGCTGCAATAAAGTTCTCTCTTAAGTGCTTCTCGTAGATATTAACGCAGTTTTTAAAATCAATCGTTGTAACAGTCTCCGGTATCATAACTGCTATTAAATGATCAAAGAATGACACATTGAATTATTGCGGTCTCCGCTCTAAATATTTCTATCTGCTGAATAATAAATTTTAGGCACTAATTGTGAGTTTTTTTAAGTAAGAAGTACACCAGCCATGATTTTAGAACTTTGTTTGATTATATGAAGTAAAATCTCTTTTCAATGATACTTTAGAGAGCACTGATTAAATATGGTATACTGAAAACTCCGTTAAAGTGAATCTTTTTAAATAAAAAAAATAATCTAACCAAATTTTTAAAACAATCCAATTATTATTCGTTAAATTGAAAAATATGTTAAACTTAAATTCGTTGTCACGAGATTCTACTGTATATGATATATTAAATGACATGTATATATATATGTATACATCATTTAATTTTAATTTATATAAATATATATATGTATGCGTATATACTATTAATTGAAAAATGTATATTTTACTCAAACACCAGGGGATAAAAATATTCGAAAGTTCCAATTAATTACTTTTAAAGATAGAGCAAATTTTTTTTAGTAATTATTCTTTTGCTTGATGAAAAGAAAAAAAAAACCGAAAAAAAACTTTTTTTAATTAAAACACAAAAAAATATTTTCTGGCTACCAAACTCTACAAAATTAATCTTATGTTTCAATAAAATACGATTCCCTGAATAAAAAAATAAACCTACGCAAAAAAAAAATATTAAGTAAAATTAATTATTGGGAAAACTTTCTCTGTAAGAGATTAGCATAAAAAGGATCATTTACGCCTATATGAACAAAGTGCAATGTGAAAAAAATGATATGTAATCAACCTAAAAAAAATTAGTTACTCAAATTCTTAGTATATAGCCTTTTCATTTTAACTATGGAAAGAGAGTTTATGACTCAAATTCTTAGTACATAGCCTTTTCATTTTAACTATGGAAAGAGAGTTTATGAATGAATAAATGAGTTTTTATTTATATTTTATTAAAAATACAAAGTATCCTATTTGTGTCGTTAAAATTTAGAATTCAAACAAGAACGAAAAATTAAACATTTTCATTATTTCCTTTAACCTTCCTACCTTGAATGGGTCTAATCGACCCATAACTATAATTTGTTTTACACGATTCGAACCGAAATTTTTTTCATAAAGAAAGTTAAATAACCGATCTTGAGAAATAAGTCAATTAAATATATTAAAATATTTTAAATAACAATTCTGGTGTGAAATGTTTTTATTACGATTGAGTAGAATTTCAAAAGAGTAGGAAGGTTAATGAAATCAGATATAATACACTGGCCATGATTTTAAAACATTGTTTGTTTGATTACATACAGTAATATCTCTTTACAATAAATCTTTGGGGAGTACTGATTAAAATCGCTATGCTGAAAACTTCGTTAAACTGAATTTTTTTATTCAAAAAATAGGATAACTAAATTTTTATAACAATCCAACTTTTATTCATTAAATTGAAATATTTGTTAAACTTACGTTCGTTGTAACGAGATTCTGCTGTGTATTACATAGTAATAACAGTAGAATCTATGATTATTAGTTACAACCAAATGGTGTGTATACATATATATATATATATATGTACAGGGTGTCCCTAAACAAATGGTATATACGCTAGGGGGTGATGGAACACATCAAGACGAGTAACAGTAAATAGGAAACCAAGGATTCCAAACGTTTTCCAAAGGAGATAGCCGCCATTAAAGTTTGGGGTCCAAAATTTCAAATACACATAAAAAACGGAAAAATTGGTCGATTGATTTGCGGTTTTCACTAAAATTATTCTTTATGTTAATATTTTCTTGAAAATAAATTATAAAGATAAATTTCGAAAAATGCCGATAGAGGGCGCTTTAGACTTTGAAGTAATGAAAAACTATTTTTTGCCGTGATATTTTGCATCTCATTAAATGGTTTCGTAAGCTTAGACTTAAACTTTGAGCTCAAAATCTGAATAGTTGGAAGCGGTTAAGTAGCACAAACTGAACTGTGTTCAGAGGGTTTAAATTTCAAATGATTATAAAAAACGGAAAAATTGGTCGATTGATTTGCGGTTTTCACTAAAACTATTCTTTATGTCGGTATTTTATTGAAAATGAATTACAAAGATAATTTTCAAAAAATGCCGATAGAGGGCGCCTTCAACTTTGGATTAACGAAATAATCCATCCTAATACTATTTTTTGCCATTATTTTTTGCATCTCATTAAATGGTTTCGTAGGGTTAGATTTAAATTTAAATTTTGAGCTCAAAATCTGAATAGTTGGGAGTGGTTAAGTAGCACGAACTGAGCTGTGTTCAAAGGGTTTAAATTTCAAACGAAACGGAAAACTATAAAAAAAAAACGGAAAAATTAGTCGATTCGTTTGCGGTTTTTGCTAAAATTACTCTTCAAATCTGTGCTTTCTGGAAAATATTAAAGATAATTTTCACAAAATTCCGATAGAAGGCGCCTTAGACATTGGAGTAGCTTACAACTATCTTTAACCGTTATTTTTTTAAAATCTCATTAAATGCTTTCAAATGCTTAGATTTAAATTTTGAGATCAAATTCTGAGTCGTTGCTAGTGTTTAAATAGCGCAAAAGTGAACTGTGTTCGAGGGGGGGTGGAAGATAAATTTCAACTCCTGAACACACTTCAGTTTGTGCTTCTTAACCCCTCCCAACGATTCAGAATTTGAGTTCAAAATTTAAGTTTAAATCTAAGATTTCGAAAACATTTAACAAGGTTTTGAAAGCATTTAATTAGATACAAAAATAACGGTTAAAATTTGTTGTTGGTTACTCTGAAGTTTAAGGTGCCCTCTAACGGAATTTTTTGAAATTTATCTTTAAAATGAATTTTCAAGAAGACACTGACTTAAAGAATAGTTTCATTTTAAACCGCAAATGAATCGACCAATTTTTCCGTTTTTTATTATCATTTGAAATTTGAACTCTCTGAACACAGCTCAGTTTTTGCTACTTAACCACTCCCAACTATTCAGATTTTAAGCTCAAAATTTTTGTTTAAGTCTAAGTTTACGAAAACATTTAATCAGATGCATAAAATAACGTAAAAAGTAGTCGTTCGTTACTCCAAAGTTTAAAGCGCCCTCTATCGGCATTTTTTGAAATTTATCTTTATAATTCACTTTCAATAAAATACCGACATAAAGAATAGTTTTAGTGAAAACCGCAAATCAATCGACCAATTTTTCCGTTTTTTAAAAACATTTGAAATTTAAACCCTCTGAACACAGTTAAGTTTGTTCTACTTAACCGCTTCCAACTATTCAGATTTTGAGCTCAAAATTTAAGTTTAAGTCTAAGCTTACGAAACCATTTAATGAGATGGAAAAAATCACGGCAAAAAATAGTTTTTCATTACTTCAAAGTCTAAAGCGCCCTCTATCGGCATTTTTCGAAATTTCTCTTTATAATTTATTTTCAAGAAAATACCAACATAAAGAATAATTTTAGTGAAAACCGCAAATCAGTCGATCATTTTTTCCATTTTTTATTTGTATTTGAAATTTTGGACCCCAAACTTTAATGGCGGCTATCTCCTTTGGAAAACGTTTGGGACCCTTGGTTTCTTATTTACTATTACTCGTCTTGATGTATTTTATCACCCCCTAGCGTATATACCATTTGTTTAGGGACACCCTGTATATATATATTATGATTGTAATTTATATAAATATATATTTATGAAAATACATACTATTAAATGAAAAGTATATCATTTTACTCAAACACCAGGAGATAAAAATATCCGAAAGTTCCAATTAATTATTTTTAAAGATAGAGCCCCTTTTTTCATTTTAGTAATTATTCTTTTGCTTGATAAAATAAAAAAAGAAACCTTTTTTTAATTAAAACACACAAAAATATTTTCTGGCTACCAAACTCTAGAAAATTAATCTTATGTTTCAATAAAATACGATTCGCTGCATAAAAAAAGAAACATACGCAAAAAATGTATTAAGTAAAATTAATTATTGGGAAAACTTTCTCTGTAAGAGATTAGCATAAAAAAGATCATTATTATGATTATGTGAATAGTCTCAAATGTGAAAAAAAAAAAAATGATATTATGTAATCAACCAAAAAAAAAAAAAATAAGTTACTCAAATTTATTGTATATTTCCTTTTTATATTATTTATGGAAAGAGATATTACGAATGAGTAAATGAGTTTTTATTTATATTATATGAAGCAAGTAGGAAAAATCATGCGTCAAGCATATATTATGTAATACGTTCTAACGGTTCCTGAAATCTTCGTTTTGTAGGGAAATAAGGCGTTACAGTCTTCTAAACTTGCCCCTTAGGGACAGTACGAAAAGAAGAACGCAAACTTTGGGTACCCGAGCGTACTGTCCATTCATATGTTGCCTTCGGCGCAAAATCGTGGCAGATATCATCATACCAATGAACGCTAACATTAGATGTTCCACGTCTAGCTTTTTTATTCGCTTAGCTACAGTAGAAATATATTGGTCATACACGGGAAGCTGTAACCATTAGACTACCGATCACAGATCTTCGGACAACTCTTTGGCCGTTTTGGAATTGTTTCCTTAAACGTGAAATTATAGAATTGTGAACGCCACAGAAAAGAGCAACATCTGTGATTGATTGGCCCGCTTCAATACATCCGACAGCACGCCAGCACTTAGAATTTTCCATTTGTCTTCAGGAAGCCTTTAAAACAGCGGTTCCCAAACTTTTGGTCTTGTGGAGCCCTTTCTGGGAAGAAGTTCTAAGGCGGAGCCCCTGAACCCAACGGTATTCTGTGGTTTACAAATTAATGTTTTTTATGCCTTTGGAGCCGAGAAAAATCAGCTGGATAAAAATCCGAGACTGTAATTTCACATTGGACCAAGGTTCTCAGTTTGGCCCTTTCCTGATATAGAAATTCTGAATTCGTACAAGAAATTTTAAAAATAAAATTTTCTATTACATAACCCGTTAACAGTTTTATTTAATATTACTAGTATTGGATACAATAAAATAAAAATAAGGATTAAAACCCTCTTTTTTGTATTACAATATCTATCTTGTATAATCGAGATATTTCCTTCAAATACAGCAAAAATTATCGTTAAAAATTTGTGCTTTTTGAAAGCTTTTAGTAATGAGGAAAACAAATTTTTTTTTATTTGAGCGATGTTCAAGCAATACTGTTAACCCTTTCAGGGGCAAAGCACTTCTATACATAAAATACTAAAATAATTGAATGACACCAGAAATTAAAAGCATGTTCAAAATAAACGCTTTTTTTAATACTAGATAAACGCTTATATTATAAAATTAAAATTTTCATTTCAAAATTCCAGTCACCCATGAGTAATTACGTAACACGTTTTCGCTATTCCCGCCTACCCGAAATAGAATCGTGCAATTATGGAATATTTTTTCGATCTTCTTTAAGTTTACAGTACTTCTAAAAATTCATCTAAAATAAATCGCCCCTCAGCTTCTTTTTTTTTGAACCATTTAAAAAATATATATTTAGAAGCAGTGTTTCAATTAGTGTTTCAATGGGCGGAGCAAAATCTACAAACTGTATTGTTACTGCAGCATTGTTCACTTTCTTGAATATTTTATTTAAAGTATTTGGCTATTAATTATAGTTTTGAAAGAAACTTTCTATCGTCATTATTTTTGCCTGAAAACAGATATGCAGTTAAAAACTATACCTGTTGAACGAACTGCAACTAGAAGAAAAACTTTACTAACAAAGGGGGATTAAATTCATATCAGGGCGGGTACTCATTGACAAAAAGTCTAAGCAAGGTGTAGAGCCAAGCAAATTTTAAATTCTCAGTGAAACAAACTTAGTGATGACAAATGCAAAGAACCAGTATATATTTTGAAATTGCAACAGACTTACATCTGATTGGAAAATTCGTCAGAGACTAATTAAAAGAAAATTTTAAACAGGGATTGTAAAGTGATACAAGATGCTAAAAAAATGCGTTTTCTGCGATATACATTGCTTACAAAATTGAGTACAATTATGCAAAACAGCATAAAAAATTGAAATAACTGAGATATTATCAAAATAAAGTAAATAGATTAAAGCAATTAAAGTTACGAAAAGAAAAAAAAAAACTATACACACAACGTATATAAATATTAACGAATCTAGTGAGGGGTTTGTTAAATGATACAAGGTATTGCAAAAAAAGGGCGTTTTAATCGACAAATATTGTTGAACAATGAAAAACAGCGTAGAAAATTAAAATATACTAGCAAAATCCGTGCTTTGTTTGGATTCGCGAAGCATTATCTTATAAGATAAATATTTGAATGTAACAAAATTTTTCATATTATTTTTGCATCTTTATTAAGCAAAAACGTTAGCTCATGTTTTGGCACATTTAAATTTTAGAAATGTAAATTCAGCCAAATAACTAAGAATTTCTTCGGAATTTTTTATTTATGATATAAGGCTGGTTTAAGTAATGGAATGGGGTAATAAAGTACAAAATTCCATAATGTCTTGTGGGAAATTAATAACTTGCCCACTGTATCCAAGTTGACCACCTTTAACCTGATAAACAGTAATAATTTGATTCAATTAAATTATTCTTCAATCAATTAAAATATTCTTAAATTATTCTTCAATCTCAATTATTCTTCAACCTTTCGATTCGGATACCAAACTTAAGAAACTTAACAAAATATTCACTTTAAATACCAAATATAAGAATTAATTTTACTTGTTTACGATTCTTTTGCTGCCAGTTTACCAAAGTAAATACCTTAATAAATAAATCATAATGTAATTCTTTTAAAATCCGTAAGTATGAACTGCGTGAATAATTTTGGCAGAATAATGAAAATATATTTTATTTAATATAGTAATCATGATTATATCTATAATTACTTACCCCATGGTTTATTTTCCCTCTTAAAATAAAAAGATACGGGTTCAATTTTTTATTTGCAAACGATTTTGGCGGAATAATGAAAATATATTAAATTAAATTAAATAGTCCTTTTTTCTACTTATAATTACTAACCCCATGGTTTATTTTCCTTCTGAAATTAAAAAGATACGCGTTCAATTTTTTATTTTCCAAAATGCGTCTATAATAGAAAAACATGTAGAATAAATTAATTATTAAAATAATTTTTTTTTTTTTAGGGTTATTCTGTAAAAAAATAACATTGTGCAAATCTACAAATCATGATTTACTCTTATGTTTAATTTCAAATCAAAATACTGAATAGATTTTTTATAAAGTGTACGACAAAGTGTAACTTGAGTGGCCTAGTAGAGAATTCGCTTCGCTCATCCTAATAAATAATATAAGCAGATTAAAGAATTTAAATTTATATATTAAAAAAGAAATATATATATACACAATATACACAAATGTAATACTACCTTTAACAATAAAGTTCGGTGAATGAATTTAGAACGACCGATCTGGCAACATTGAGGAAACAGAAATCTGCACCTGCATAGAAGCAAGTGTTTACCATCTTCCCTCACCGTTGTTTAGTTGAGCGTCGTTTATGTTTTGTGTAAGAGTGATTTACTAAGTGCTTGTTAAGTGTGTTGGTTCTTAACTGAGAACAGTAAAATGAACGAACAAAATATGAGTTTAAAGTTTGGTTTTAAGCTTTGCAAGACACCGAAAGTAATTCATGAGGGATGATGCAAACTGAACATCCACCATACTCGCCAGATCTCAATCCTCCAGACTTCTTCCTATTTTCACGACTCAAATTCTCTTTGAAAGAGATTTGACCCTATTGCTAACATCCAACGAAACGTGACGAAGCTTTTGAACTCCATTACAAAAGAAGACTTCTTGCGAATTTCCTAGGACATGTATAGCAGTTATCAGTGGTGCATATTAATGGGAGATGACTATTTCGAAGGATGGTACGGCAACTTTTGTTAATATTTAATCTACAAGAATATTACAGAACTATTCACCGTACTTTATTGTCAGAGGTAGTATGAATCTAACAAGGGTCTTTAAATGATTGAAGATGCAATAAAAAATAAGTTTTTGGCGATATACACAAATAACATAAATAAATTAGAAAAACAAAGATATAAAAATAAAAAAGAAATATACACACACATTAAACACAAATGAATCTAGTGGGCGATTTTTAATGATACAAGATCTTTTTAAAAAATGGTT
Organism: Maratus speculifer; assembly: GCA_964019185.1. Classification (NCBI taxonomy): domain Eukaryota; kingdom Metazoa; phylum Arthropoda; class Arachnida; order Araneae; family Salticidae; genus Maratus; species Maratus speculifer. The sequence goes on from OZ025300.1 coordinate 62,266,311, forward strand.
TAAGCGACAGACATAGTTTTGAAAATTAAATAAAATTTTGAAAACTAAGATAGAAGATTTAAATAAGTTAAATTTAATAAAAAATAAAATAAAGAGTTTAATTAAATTAAAATTACAATAAATAAATAAATATGCAATACATACAAATATTAAACGCCGATAGTTTTTTTTCTGCATAAAGTTTGATGAACAATAATATATAAAAGTTTAGTGTGAAAAATGTGCTTGAATTGTTTTTCACAGTTTATCACAGTTATTTCGTTTTTTGTATCTGGTGCAATTTTCTACAATTGTAAGGGAACATCTGGTCTGCATTAACCAGTTTTTGAATTTTATTTTGATACTTGTGTAAGTGGAGAATCCAGCTTCACACAGATATGTCATTAAAAATAGGAATAAAATTAATTTTACTCTATACGACAAGATTTTACATTAATCTGTCAAATGACACCAAAATTCAGTGATACGCTTTCTTTGAAAAGAGATGATGCGATTACTTTGAGATTTCAAATGACTTAAGCTGTCTGGTTTTGCTTTTACAATGAATTTATTTAGTACCCATTTAAAATCGTCCGTCATTTTATTTTAAGTAGCTGGAAAGTAATGCTCAAACGAATCTATCAGAGCTTCGAGATGATGTTAAATACTTTTGTGATTTTTTTTTTCAAACTTAATGTTATAGTCACTTAAGAACATTTTAATAAGAGGAAAACAACTTATATCAGCTTTTTTACACATTCAGGCCAGAAGGTAAGTTTCATCTTAAATGCCGACAGTTTGGAATTTGCATCAAAAACAGTAACACCTTCTCCTTGCAACGATAAATTCATTAAATACTACTAAAATTATCTACCAGACATGCCAATGTACATTACCAATCTTCATCATTTAAAATTGTTGTCAATTGAGGGTTGTGATCTGTCAAAAAGGTTTCAACCTCTGCACGCAGTTCCAGCAAATGTGTCGACATTTTTCATCAGGATAACCATCTTACTTCAGTATGCAGCAGCAGGGACATTATGTAAACTTCCCTTAATTTCGCAAATTTGTAGAAAAGTCTACTTTTAAGTGGTCTTGATTTTATAAAGTTTTTTATTTTTATGGCATCATTCAGAACTGTCATAAGTTCAAGAGCTATCAAAAACAGAGGTAACAAAAAAAATTTAAGTACAAATATATAAATAGGCGGAGCTCCAAAGAACAAAATTGTTCTCACTTTTGTTCAGCAAGCTGGATTAATAGCACTGGCGGGTCTTTTCTGTTTCGATTCACGTTGTGCATTCTATTCAGAATGCTATTTCTTGTAGCTTTTTTTAATTTGAATTTTAAAACACATTTATGCAGAAACATAAAATAAAGCATTAAATGCAAAAACATTATGCAGTTAAATGCGGAAATATTATATTAAATGCTGAAACATAAAATAAAGCGATTCAAACCAAAAATATTATACAGAAAATAGTTAGATCCATAATGCAAATGCTTAAATGGTTTTGAAATGTATTATTCTATTTTTCAACTCAGTTATAGATCTATTTTTTTCTGACGCACACACACACACAAAATCCTACGTACATTTGAAAATCTTTTATTTGCAATATGCCAATTTCTTTCGTGTTTTGTTTATTTTTCTGGAACGTCGCGGAGCCCCTGTAAAGTTCAGGCGGAGCCCCAAGGGCTCCGCGGAGCACACTTTGGGAACCTCTGCTTTAAAACATGTTTGTCTTCTGAAACAACATGCTTGAAAGTTCTTATTACATTTTATAAGCATTTACATGCAAGGTTTGTAACCGTTGATAAAACTGACTTCTCATATGACTGCTTTTTTTGCATTATCTTGACACGAAATCGTGATTGGCTGTTAAATAACATATTTGCATATTTCCATTTAAATTTGCAGTGGATTGCTGAGTTTCTAATTCCGGTTAACTTCTGGATTTTAGCATTTTAATCTGTAAATTAACTTTTGGCAGTGAGTGCAGAATTTATACACATCATTTAATACATTTAAAGTTAGATCAGTTGAAAAACTGGATATCAATTCAAAAAAAAAAGCACTTGAAGAAATTATTGATCTTAGGCAGTACTTCAATAACATTATTTTGAGTGTCTCTGTAAATGAACGATAAATGCTACACTATCTGCAATCTATGAAAGCATTCAATGCACTTCAGACATTTCTTAGTGCTTGAAGTATCATAACATCCTTCAAATGCACCACAAACAATTTCAATGATTGGTCTCACCATATTAATTCTCCCTTTGTTCTTCTGTCCAAATTCTTTTACTCGCGACACCATATTCGTCGTTTCAAGACATTGCATGGTGTAGTCAATGGTTTGAAATAGCCACTCTACCATGAATATTTGCGATATGTAGTTCACGCTGAATAGTTTTTGATGAAACTTGTACCTGTAGATGTATGATCATATCAGAGATTATCTGGGATACTGTTGTCTTGTGTATTTTACCATAATCCGCTTCAAAACCCTTCTGTCTCTGTCTTTCAGCTTCGACTTTTGACCACTGTTTTCTTTTTAAATGATGTTTTTCCGTGTTTTAACCCTTTGAGGGGCAAAACATTTGTATTCCTTAAATGCTGAAATGACTGAACGACATCAGAATTTAAAAACAAACTTCTTTCAAAACAGCTAAAAGTTTTTACTCGCGTACTTGATATAATTAAAATTTTCATTTCAAAATTCTGGTAGCAATGCGGATTTTTGAAATTAAAATTAAATGGGATATATTTTATCCCACTGTCCAAGATAAATATCCCCCATATTATAGTCGATGTACTTCTCCTAACATCTAGAAGGATTGCCGTTATCGTTACTCAGGCTCCAACAAGACGTTCCCCATGCAACAATCATGCTTCATTCGAAAACAGCGAGCTCAGCCTTAACGCAATTTTAACGTAGAAATATACTTCGCATCCGACTTCCATCACTGCTAGTAGCAGACTGGTGTGAGTACTTTTTCATCCGCTAGGTGGCACCATCACCGCTAGAGAGCAGGCGTATACGAAAGGTTTTTTCGAGTGCTATTTTTTTAAAAGAGCTCATATTATTTTGTCCAACCCCTATACACGGAAATATTACTTATGCAACTTCACCGTGTCCGTTAGAGAGCAAACGCCTTAAAATTTATCTCTGCGCAGTACTGCCAGTTGTCCTGTATAAACCAGAGCTCCCAGCGTTCTGGAAATCACTAAATCCTTACAGTTTTTTTCGCCATCTTTAGTCGCAGATAAATATGCCATTAGACAAGGCGAAGAAAATTACTTTAACATTCCTACCCTGAATGAGTTGAATCGACAAATTTCTATCATATATTTTATTCGATTCTCGGCAGAAATTTCTTTATACACTAAGTTAAATGAAAGATTCAGAGAACTAAGAACTCTTTCCGGCGCAGTGTGTCCCCCCCACCCGGGCACACCTAATTTTAATTCCAAACTTGCAATTGGCACCAATAATATTTTAATATAATCTTGCTTTTACAATGAAAGCGTAAATTTAGGAATTCTAAATTTCAATAAAAGTCGTTTAGAAATTCCGGTGTCAATCGATAATTTCTTATTTAATGAACAGAATTTGCATGCGCCGGAAAGGGTTAAATAAATAGGTAAAATAGCTTTAAATAAAAATTCTGGTGTCAAATGTTTTTATCAAGTTTGAGTAATTTTCAACAGAATAGGAAGGTTAAAACATTAATGTCCAGAGCATTTAGAGACACGATTTGCACGAGACAGTTACAAGCACTATTTGTACATTTTCAGAGCACTTGAATTTTTTTAACTTGCGGTACATTTCTTTAGCGAGCAAAAAATGCATTACAGCGGAATTTCCTTTTAAAAAAGTCCCCTTTTAACGCCGCTTTCTATTTAACGAATTCTGCTGAATCTTGATGTTGGGCATCATTCACATGTAAATTAATCTCCATATTACGAAAAATATATCCTATATAACGAAGATTATTCCACTTTCGTGCTTATTCGACATTCAGACGGCGATAGATATTGGAATTAATTTCAGCAATTATATAAAAGTGAAATTATTTACGTATTTAATCATTTCTATCTTTCTTTGTGATAAAAAAAATCGCACTAAAATAAGATAGACACTTGCCATTGCCACCCTTTCATACAGACATTTTGGCACTGACAGGAAAGGGGGGAGCTTTAAATACAGTAAAAAAAGAAGATTCTAGTTTCATAAAAATGTAAATGAATTGTTCGAGTACGCAAAAATTTTAATGAACAATGTATTTTTTTTAAATGCGTGTACAAAATAACATGACAATTTTTTTTTATATGCAATATAGAGGGGAAAAAAGAAAGATACGCTACACCTCAGTTCTCTTGTTATTATGTGTTTATTATTATTATTATTTATTATTATTATTAAACTTTTTTCATGTTTATATGTAGCATAAATAATTAAAATACTCAATATCATAGCTGCCAACTTTTACGCATTTTTGCTACCACTAAAATTGTACAGAGATTTTTCATTTGTGTAACCATACGATTTCGACGATTAAATAAGACAATATTTACTATAAAATTTTTGTGGTAGGAAAAATGCGTAAAAGTTGGCAGCTATGCAATATTTTTATTTTATGTGTATTAGACCGAGCAGCAGCACAGATAATCACCTCATCGAGTTCACGGATGAAAATTTAGGATTATAAATTTTGATTTGCATATTGAAACGGAATCATTCTGCCAAGTCATATCTTGGAGGAAAATATATAAAAACCCAATTTTAGCGGTTGACTCGTAGGTTTACTATTATGTTTTCATGCTCCCAATCCTCCATGTTTTCATACTTTTGGTGAAGAAAAGCACAATGATAAACTTATGAGTCAACGGTTAAAATCGGGCTTTTAGGTATTTTCTACCAAGATATGACTTGCAGACCAATTGCATTTTAATATGCGAATCGAGATTCAATAATCCTAGATTTTCATCCGTGAAGTCGATGAGATTATTGCCTGTGTGGCCGCCAATCAATTTATATTTTATTAAACAAACTTCATGTATTTCAGTTTATTTTTATTTAACGATTGTTCTTTATAGCGAAGTGTTTTGGTGCAGCAATGAGACTTCGCTAAACTGAACTTCCACTGTGCTTATTTTATAAACCTAATACGGGATATCCTATTCAGTATAAAAATTTACAAAACTTATCAAACACTGAATTAAAATGCGTATACATTGTTATAAATCAAAAATTATTGCTGTGTAGTTTAGCAAAAATCCGTTTTTTAAAAGAACGAGGTGGAACCCGTCGAAATTCGACGAAAGGAAAGGTTTAAGAAAGAACTGTTTTATTGATTTATAATTAATCTACGAAATTAGTTACAGTAAAAAATGTATCTTATATTGCTCACTCTAACTTTCAAACAAATATTATTTTAAGCTAAAATTAACAAAATACTATTTCTATGAAACTCAGTTGTCCAAATTAAAATATTAATTGCATATGTAGTAAGTAAAATATAATAAAGTTCAGTTATTATGATGAAGTTATCAATTGAGACTCTTGTGCTTGGTATAAATGCGAATGAAAATAAAAATTATTCCAAATTGACACGATCACAGACGATATATTTGACATAGTGTACGCATTTTATTTATTTATTTTTTTTTTTTTTTCCAATTTTAAGAGAAAATGAAGTGGTTCTGTTGCCACAATTACAAAATTTGTACTAAAAACAATAAACAAATTAATATATCAAAAGCAAATTGAGATACAGCTTTCAAACAAATTGCATTTAAAAGTATTTTTTATTTTCTATACGATAGTGTAAAAATTTAAAATATGCGATATTTAAAAGTGTAAAATTTGCAGAAGTGAAAATTGCAAAACTGAAATTGCTGGGGAAAGGTTTCCATTCCATATGTGCGATGGTTAGCAATGTAAAATTTGACTGTAGCAAAAATTGCAAAATCGAAAATTTCATTGGAAAGTGTTGACATTCGATAAATGACGTATGCGTTACGCACAGATACGTTTGGTCTTTATAATGTAGATATAAAGTAACTTTGTACAAAATATGTTTATAATTGAATTCTTTATTAATGTTTATTCTTAGATGAAAGGAAAAATTAATAACGTTATTAACCTTAATTATAATAGAGAATGTGTGTGAAATTCCTTCTCCAATGCAGAGTTTTAAGATTGTTAATTAAAATTAGTTTCAAAGTTACACGCCATCCTCAAAGATTATATTTTGTTCGGCGAATATGTTACAATAAAATTTTTAATCATGGGTATGAAATCATTTTAATTATACTTTAATTATTGAAATGAAAATTTATCCATATTTAGCAGTTTAAGCAACTCTGCTATTTAGTAATTAACAAGACATTTTGCTTCGAATGATATTGCATTATTTTCTTCTTCAGTTTAAATGAAATAAACAGATAGGGTAACCCCCTCCCCCATCAATGATCTTTAAGGCTCTTTTGTCCCTGCAAGCAAAATCACTCGCGAGCTAATGCTATTCATATGGAAAGATTATTTTTAAATTTTTTTATTTCGACATTTTTTTAATTTTTTAATTTTAATTTTTACATTAGATAGTTGAGTCTCTCTCTACATCACTGCGACGTTAAAAGTATATTCCTAGTTATAAAGTTAAAAGTATAAAGTTATAAAGTAAAAGTTAAAAGCGATGTTAAAAGTATAATTCCTAGTATAGTTAAAAGTACTGTCCTTACTTTCCTCCTCCATACTGTCAGTCGAAATTTTTTCACAGACAGTAATTCTCTAGTAGACAGGAATTCTCTAATAGATTTTTATTCCTAATCCTCCTAATCCTTTATCCTGCAGTAATGCAGGATTTTTCAATTTTTACGAAAAACATTTTTTTAATCGATTATATCGATCCTAATAATGGAAAAAATTGTAAAAATAAATAAATAAATAAAAATAAAAATATGGTGTATGCCAATATATACACAATTACGATTTTAAACTATTGCATTGTTATAATTTGAACTAAATGACCTTACATTAATTAGTTTTATCGCCTATACTGTCTACAACTTTTCTAATATAATTACTTGTAAGTATTCAGTAAAAATAACTTAAGTAGGTCTTACCTTAAGCCCTTGGGGATTAGCGGCCGGTATACGTGTATCTTAAGATGCTCAGAATCCTTCACTATTCTCACCAATTATTATTTTATTTATTTATTTATTTTTGTAAGGTTTAACTTATTTAATCAAAGCATTTTAGTGTTTCAACTACTCAAAATGTTCTTGACCGGTAGTAAAATGATTAAAAAATGAAGCAAAAAGCTCTCGTGGCGAAGGGGTTAATTAATAGCTTGATCGATTTTTTTCTTTTGTTTCCAATGAACAAACTCTATTTTTTTTCTTCTAATCCAGTCATCTGACATGATCAAAATAAGTGTTATTTCATTCTATGTACTGTTCTTGATCAGTTACAATGATCATATTACCGGCAATTTCGCATACTGATGTACTACGTTTGAAAGAAACCTGGAGCAAACTATCCATGGGCGAAAACGGCTAGTCTATGTTATGTTGAAAATAAGGAAGCCCATACAACCTCTGAATGAATTACATAGTGACACATTGTCTGCTGACTTTCTTCCAAACATTCTTCGGATGTCCAATTTCAGAAGCTCCGCCCCAAATAACGCCTGTAAATGAATTTTATTAATTTTTATGCATATAGTTTTGTAAATATCTGTATCTGTATATACCCAATGTAAACAATCTTCATTTATATATAATATACTTTTACATATGGGGAATTTTCGCAAAACTATGAGATATGATTTTAATTTTTGTAAATTTTTTAATGCTTTTTCACACAGTTTTCATAAACAGAAAATTATACAAAAATTTCCAGCTATGCATTTTTGGTATCTAAATAAATTCAGCTAATTGCATGATATTCAAAATAACCTTTTTTTTTAATTGAAAAAAGACCTTTTTTTTTTTTTTTTTTTTTTTTAAATAAAATGTCAATATTTATGAGATGATAATAAGGGAAATATATTTTCAGATAGATATCTATATTTCAGAAAAAAAAATCAGGAAATTTGATTGGAACGCATGTTTTCAATGCTTACCCATCCAACTATGCCATTTTCATTTGTGTGGGGGAATTGTGTTCGTTTTATTAACAAAATTTCCATTATCTCGCTATTTAATTTCCGCTTTTTAAGTGCCAAACTATCACAATTAAACAGGTTTTTATTAAATATCTAAAAATAACAAGATATTTTTTGATCAAATTCGAAGTAAACTGTGGTTCCACCAGTGGCCGCAAGGTTCTGACCTTGAAACTGGTATACGGTAAGTGCTGGGTTCGAACCCAGTCGCGACCGTCGGTCTAACCGTTCGGAGTTTTCGTGGTTTTCTTCGAACCTTGGGTAAATACGGGTTAGGTTCCATTAGCAAGACCCCCACAAATGGCATCCCACAAATTAGGGCCTATATCCTAAGTGGTTAATCCTAACTAATTGGCCGGCATAAACCAAACCAAATCGAAGTAAACGGTCTCCTTAAGTAAAATTTCCCTCTATAACACAAACTCCTAGCTGTCGAGGCTTTTACCTATTTCTGTTTTTCTCAAGCAATGGAAACGACGATAAAAGAAAACAGGTAAATTTAATATTATAAAAACACACGTCCATAAACTGTAATTCTCACACCCGAAATATTAAAAAATAACTTTATACTATTTTCTTTCACACATTAAACTAGAAGTGAAAGTTTTCCGCGTTTTTTAATACCAGTATAATATTAGAGAAAATATTGTTCTGTTAAATCGCCGCATTTTTGGATTGAGTAAAACAACAATTTCTCTAAGATTATACCGATAGGAAAAAACGCGAAAAATTCTCATGCCTGCTAAACACAGAAAAAGACACGGATGGTAATGTAAAGTCTATGGGAGCGTTCTTTTCAAATATCTCGCCCAAATTTTAATATTTATATATGATTTTTTTGCACAAGAAAGCTGAGGACGATCCACAACCAGCTTAGTTTTTACTTTTTCGATTTTGCTTATATATTATTTATTATATTACGATAATTTCAATTTCAGAACCGGTTTCGAAAGTTAAAGTAATTTTTTTTTAAGTCTGAAATCAAAACTGAAAAAGTAAAAACTAGGCTGGTTGTGGATCGTTCTCAGGTGGATCGTTCTCAGCTATCTTGTGCAAAAAAATGTAAAAGTATTAAAAGTTCGGCGAGATATTTGAAAAGAGCGCTCCCATAAACTTTATATTATCATCTGGGTCTTTTTCTATGCCTAATGTTGCGCCTTAAACAAAATCGTTAAAGTTTAAACAAGAATAAATTCAACGTAAATTTAATTTCAAGAAATGAAAATTAATTTACTCTTAATTTAAAGCTGCTAAACCGAAAAGAAATCACTAAATATTGAGTGATTACAATAGTTCTTGTTTGATTTAAAAATGTACTGAAAATGTTTTAATTGGCTTTCAGCAAACTCTTCAGTAGTAACCCATGGATTATTATTCACTAAATCACTGATTAAGTCATCATCAATGTCACAATGTCGACAAAAGCAATTTTTTATCGTTTAGAATGGAATCACCATTTCGAAATCAACAAAATCCATTTTTAATTGTTTTAAGAGCAAGAGGCGATCCAAATATGCGTATTTATTTTGTAGCATGTCCACGACTCACTCTTATATATATACAGTGGCTCACAAAAGTGTTCGTACACTTAGGAATTTCAATGAAATAGGGCTCTATCTATTAATTAAAATTAATATTTTAGAATGGGTATTTAAGAGTAAGATCTATGACTCATTATTAACAAAACTACATAAAATATTTTAAAAACATAGCAAAACTTTATTTTGAAAAAATCACTAATCAAAAAATAACAAAAAATTTACCTCACAAAAGTCTTCGTACACTTTAAAAAAATCGCTGTATATTTGTAAATATTGTAATATTTCGCTAAAGTTGTACTTAATAGGATATTATTTAGCACCCACAAGTTATTCAAAAGCCTGGTAATAAATTTAATTATTGTTTTTGCAATTTCTGCATGAAAGATTATGCCTTCATCGAACATTGCTGTTTTTCTTCGCTTTTTGTTTCAATACTGCGTTTTCGTGTTCTAACTTCCAGTTATCTCCAAATATGTTTTAATGGGTTAAAATTCAGCAATTGAGGTGATGTTTTCAGAATTTGTGAACAATTATAAAGACGCCAGAGGCGAACGTTGAGAGCCATGTACCTTGTATCATTATCCTGATAAAAAAAACAAAGTTGTATCTGTTACCCATATTTTGGCATGAATTTTAAATTGAATTTTAAAATATTGGAACAAAGATCGTGATTTATTATGCTATCAATATATACCAAATTACCTAATCCTGATGCTGATATGCACCCTCACACAAGGACAACTCCACTGCCATGATTAACTATTCCAACTACCCTAATTTCCTGCGTATAATCCGCGGATCAAACAATCATTTTTCGACCCAGAAATTTTATTAAATAAAATATAACTTTTCAGATCGCCGTAAATATTTGCCTTCATTTACGAAATAAAATTTCTGGGTCGAAAAAGAATTGTTTGATCCGCGGATTATAGGCAGGAAATTAGGGTAAGTTCTTTGAATTAAATTCTTAATTTTTTTTCTCCATTCTATTATGCACTCATTGGACCAAGAATGGCATACTAGATTTCACCTGTAAATAAAACATTCTTTTAATACGATTCGGGTTTATTTATCATTGATTTTGCTAAAGAAAGCCTAAGCTTTCTGTTTTTCGCCCTAACAAAAATTTTTCTACGGGCAGAATACCTATATAATGCAGCTGGGCTTACCACTCGTTGAACAGTTTCAGGTGAAAATGAAGTAGAAACTGTTTCATTAAATTCTGTAGCAACTTTTACAACACTTAAACGTGGATTTTTTAAGACTTTTCTAATTGTAAGTATTTGATCTCATTGCGTTAACTTAGATTGACGACCTTTTCATACCTAGTTTTCAATCCATTTTTTTTCTACAAAGCCTTTTATCGCATACTTCACCATAGAATGGAATAAATTAACTATTTATGCAATATTTCGAATTGATTTACTACTATTATGAAGAAAAATGACAAATTTCAAACTCTATTAGTCGTGACATTACGATTACAAACCATTTTTAATTAATAAATAGAATATTGCGGACCAATTTTGCAAAATATAAAGCCAAGCGATTTTTTAAATGTCAATACACTGCAAAAATAAAAATAAAGCGACAAACAATATTTTTAATATTGAAATTATCCGAAAATGTTTCTATCTACGAAGACTTTTGTGGGTTCTTATTTCTGTGGCATCTTCCGTTTTTATTTTTAGATTAAAAAAAAAAAACCTTAATGTTAAACAAAAAGGTTGTGTGTTATTTAGAATAACTTGGAGATAATATAAAAAAATTTCTCGACCATATACGAATTTAATTTTAGGGAAATTTCTTTTTAGTACAAATTTTTAAAGTGTACGAACACTTTTGTGAGCCACTGTATATATATATATATATATATATATATATATATATATATATATATATATATGTGTGTGTGTGTGTGTGTGCGTGTGTGTTACAGGCCAAACTAGTTTATCCTAACGCCTATCGGATAAACTAGTTTTTCCTAGGATAAACCGGTCTATCCTAACGCCCATCGGATAAACTAGCTTTTCCTAGGCCAAACAGGTTTATCCTAACGCCCATCGAATAGACTAGTTTTTCCTAGACCAAACTAGTCTATCCTAAGGCCCATGGGACAAACTAGATTTTCCTAGGTCAAACTAGTTTAGCCTAACTGTTACAGGATAAACTAGTTTAGCCTGATGTTTATTGGTCTGAACTAGTTTATCCTAGGTTAATTCAATTTGGCATGATTTTATTGAATTCAATGACCACCTCAGCGTCAACATTCTAGTTTGCCCTAGGCTGATCTAGTTTATGCTAGGCCAATGTAATTCTCCGTGTTTTTAGCTCACAGGCGTCAAAGCTTGAGAAATATCGGGCTCGCAGGTTCTGTACGTATGTATGTATGTGCGTACGTAACGCGATATCTATTGATAGAAATATCCGATGTTCTTCAAATTTTGGATGTAGGTTCATTCTGATAAGGTACTTTTCTGATTAGTTTTGGAAATTCATTAAGGAATGACAGAGAAATATATTAATAAATCTACTTTTAACTAAACAGATTCAAAAGTTATGATGATTATAATTCTCTTTTTTTCTTCGCTTCCCGTTCGCCCCCCCCCCTTATTATTGTCCAATGAATTACCAAAACTAATAAGAAAAGTACCTTATCAGAATGAACCTACATTCAAAATTTGAAGCACATCGCATATTTCTATCAATAGTTATCCTGTTCCGTACATACGTTCATACATGCGTACATGCATACATACAGAAGCTGCGAACCCATTATTTCTCAGGCTTTGACGCCTGTGAGCTAAAAACACGTAAAATTACATTGGCCTAGATTAAACTAGATCAGCTTAGGAAAAACAAGAATGCTGGCGCTGAGGTGTCATTGAATTCAATAAAATCACACCAAATTGAATTGGCCTAGAATAAATTAGATCGGCTTAGGATAAACTAGTTCAGATCAATAAACAGCAGGCTAAACTAATTTATCCTATAGGAGTTAGGCCAAATTACTTTGTCCTAGGAAAATCTAGTTTGTCCTATGGGCCTTAGGATAAACTAGTTTGGCCTAGGAAAAACTAGTTTATCCGATGGGCGTTAGGATAAACCGGTTTGGCCTAGGAAAAACCAGTTTATCCGATTGGCGTTAGGATAAACTAGTTTGGCCTAAAATCGGGTTTGGCTTGTAACATATATATACAGGGTGTTTCGCTACCAGACCGACAAACTTTGAGGGATGATAGTAGACATGAAAACAAACATTATTAAATAGGGAACCATGGGGCGCAAACGTCTTCTATAGGAGCTAGCGGCCATTAAAGTTTGAGGTCCAAAATTTCAAACGATGATAAAAAACGGAAAAAAGGGTAGATTCGTTTGCGGTTTTCACTAAAACATTCTTTATATCACGTTTTTCTTAGAAAAAAATTTCAAAGGTTATGTTCAAAAATTGTCGATAGAGGGCGCTTTAGACTTTAGAGTAACGAACAGTTACTTTTTACCGCTATTTTGTGTATGGGGTTGAAATTATTCTAAAGTTTAGACTTTAACTTAAATTTTAATTCCAAAATCGGAAACATTGGGATTAGGTAACTAGCGAAAATTAAACTGTGAACAGAGGGGGAAATTTTAAACGCTCATAAATATTGGACAAACAAATCGATTTTGTTGCAGTTTGCGTGTAAGTCATTCCCTTGGTAATTATTTTATTCAAAATGATGTACAGCTTTGGTGCCCTCATATTTTGATAGAGGGCGCTTCCGACACATATCCGACATTTCAATGGCATTACTCTTGGGTGTTTTACTACCAGACCATCATACTTCCAAGAAGTGTTAGGGATACAAAGACGACTTGGAATCACATAGGAATGTAACGTTGGAAATGCATTTTTTGCAAGTTACGGTTAAAGGAAGCAAAGAAAAAAGTAACAGAAACAGCAGAGAAAAAACGACACGTTAATGTGACAAAAAACAGTTTATTTAAAGGTTTTACGAGAAAAGGTGTTCAAAATTACAACCAGAAGTAGTCCGGTATGCTTGACAGCGGCGTCACGTGAATTCCTCACGCTTTGAAAGTTTCCTGGCATCTCTGATAGTTTTCTGGCAGCTACAGAAATACCAGCTGCAAGGTCTTCAACTGATGGTACGGTAGTCTCATACACCCAATTTTCTATTTGACCCCAGCAAAAGAAGTCCATACATGATAGATCCGGCGATCTGGCAGGCCAATGAACCGGGCTACCACGACCTATCCACCACTGTCCATATGTTACTTTGAACTGTCGGTAAACGGCATTCGTAAAATGTGGAGGAGCTCTATCGTGCTGTCCATCGTTCAAATACTTCATTCTGCTACCTTTGGAACCGGTTCGCGAATGATCACTTCAAAGTGATCTTTGCGCAGGCGCATTACCGTTTAGCGCCATCTACCGTCGCTGTCAAACTTGCCGAACTACTTCTGGTCGTAATTTCAAACACCTTTTCTAGTAAAACCTTTAAATAAACTGGTTTCTGTGACATTAACATGTCGCTCTTCTCGCACTAACGTGTCTCTCTGTTTCTGTTACTTTTTTCTCTGCTTCCTTTAACCGTAACATGCAAAAAATGCATTTCCAACGTTACATTTCTATGCGATTCCAAGTCATTTTTGTATCCCTAACACTTCCTGGAAGTATGATGGTCTGGTAGTAAAACACCCAGGAGTAATGCCTTTGAAATGTCAGAGATGTATCGGAAGCGCCCTCTATCAAAAAATGAGGGCACCGAAGCTGTACATCATTTTGAATAAAATAATTACCAAGTTAATGACTTACACGCAAACTGCAACAAAATCGATTTGTTTGTCCAATATTTATGAGCGTTTAAACTTTTCCCCTCTGTTCACAGTTTAATATTTGCTAGTTACCCGATCCCAATGTTTCCGATTTTGGGTTTAAAATTTAAGTTAAAGTCTAAACTTTAGAATAATTTCAACCCCATACACAAAATAGCGGTAAAAAGTAACTGTTCGTTACTCTAAAGTCTAAAGCGCCCTCTATCGACAATTTTTGAACATAACCTTTGAAATTTTTTTCTAAGAAAAACGTGATATAAAGAATGTTTTAGTGAAAACCGCAAACGAATCGACCCTTTTTTCCGTTTTTTATCATCGTTTGAAATTTTGGACCTCAAACTTTAATGGCCGCTAGCTCCTACAGAAGACGTTTGCGCCCCATGGTTCCCTATTTAATAATGTTTGTTTTCATGTCTACTATCATCCCTCAAAGTTTGTCGGTCTGGTAGCGAAACACCCTGTATATAATATATATATTATATCATTTTAAAGATTTTTTTAGTATTTTTAAGTAATTTTTTATTTTTAAGAAAAATTAATTCGAAAAACTTTTTGATTAAACTTTATGTTTACTTATGACACATATAGATGTATTTACAAGTATGTAATAATATGGTTATAAAATATGCAATAGCACAATCAAAATCGGAATCTATGAAACCGGGCATGGAGTTTTGCAATCACCTAATATGACAGGGGTGCAAAAATTCAGGTGCTAGCGGGCAGTCTATTATCACTAAATTTTATTCGTTATTTTTCGTGTAATATTTCATCTTTTTTTATATATAACACTAAAAAACTTTAAGCGATGAAAATTAATAAAATTTAGATGTGGGAGATTGCCCGCTGAGGCCTAATTTTTTGCATACTTGCGAATGATAATACTATAAAATACCGACAGATAACACAAAACAACAAGAAGAATAACAAATTCAACATGGGGGAGAAAGTCCTTATTTTGAATTAATTAAAGAAAAGCTGGAGTCCCTTTAGTTTGGGGATTTAAACTCCAATTACCATCTGAATACGCCTTCCTCAATTGTCTCCACCATTAGGGGTGGGGCTATTATTCTTTTAAATTAATTAATTAATTATTTAATTTTATTCTTTTAAATTAATTAATAATTAAAAGAAATTTTTCTTTTCAGTAAAATTAAACAGCCTAAATAATTTATCCTGGATATTATATCATTTAATCCATGTAAAATATATCCCATATTTTATTTAATGTTGGCTGGAAAATATTTTTTTTTTGTATTTTTTTTTCCTTTTATTTATTTATTAAATTGTGAAACTGACTTGGCTTCAGTGGCGTACAAAGACAAAACTGCGCCGGGAACAAAGTTTCAGCTTTCTGCCCGCCTCTATTGAAAGTTATAATGTGTGTCAAAAAATTTAAGAGTGTAAAAACACAAATAAATTCAATTGAATATATATTTCGCGTTTATTTTGGAACTTTAAAAGGTTCACTTTTAACAGCTAAATAATATAAGAAAAAATTGCACTTATATTCTGGCAAAGAGGATCAGTAAAACATGTAGAAAAAATGTATACTATGGCACAATATCGCTTTTGTATTCTACGATTGAAGCCGCCTGCTATTTTGAGAATGTATATATTTTTGTCACACACACACACACACACAAAAAAAAAAAAAAAAAAAAAAAAATGAATATATGTATACATTTTTTAAACAAAATAAAAAGGAAAAAACGAGATTGATTGTATAAGTTTTGCACCCCCTCAATTTCCGCACCTGGGCGACGTCCCAATCTTCGCTCTGTTTGACTTATTTTTTACATGAGATGTTTTTGATGGGATTTTATTATGTAGATTAGTTAATGCTATTGTTAAATAAACGATTTTTTTTTCATGATTAATACATATTACACACAATCATTTTATTATGAATAATTTTTATGAAAATCATTAATTTTTTTTCTTTTAAATACGATGACATATTCATTGATGAAATCATGCTTCTGATTGTTGGAATGTCATAAAGCAAAATGAATTCGTGTTATAGAGAGTAATGCTTAACCTGATTGCCGCCATTTTGAAGAATAAAAAAAAAAAAGCATTTTAAATAAAAATAAAATGGAATTAATTTAAAAGTAGTTAGAACGGGCACATCTATAAATGAAAAGCTATTATTTAAAAAAAATCTTTGTCAAAATCGGTCCAGTACAAAGCTCAGGGCTGATGACTAAAAAAAACAGCCTGGTCTTTTAAATGTAGACAGATCGTGTAACAGAAAATATCTTATAAATTTAACTGTGTTAAATCAAAAAAAAAAAAAAAAAAAAAAAAAAAATTCGATTTTTTTTTTTTTTTTTTTTTTTTTTTTTTTCCGAGAGAGAGATAGACAGGTTGACTGTATAAGCTTTCTGTTCTATCTCTTTTATAAGAGACTATTTAATACCCCGCTTGTTCCATACATTAATGTTTTAAATAAACCTATACGACTTTCCTTTTTACTACTTTTATTTTCATATTTTTAGCATTTTACTATTTTATTTTCATAAGCATTTTTTTTTTTTTTTTGGTTCATTCTTTTTTTTTTCTGTACTTTGCACCTCCCTTTTTCTAACTTTTATTCTTTAAACTCTGTTAAAAATACTCACAAACTTTTTATATTTACCATAGTACGATTATTGTAATCCTATTTATTATGCTGCCATCAAAAAAAGAAAGGAGCTAACTTTCAATAATATACTCGACAATAAATGTAGTTGCATGATGCGGAATTTAGTCATTAATTTACACTCTTAGTAGCTCGTGAGAGAGATTCGTAATCACTTTAAAACAAATAAAGTATATTTATTTAAATTTATTCATCGAATATTTTACGGTTGGATAAATTCAGATTTCGACACGCGCGAAAATTGTTGTAGTTGTGTAATTAGAATAAAACATTAACATACTGTGGTAGTTAAGCAAATATGAATCCCCCAATCCTGACTAGCTGCAACTCACCTATCTTCAAAATCATAAAACGCAGCTTAAAATATATTACTGCTGAGACTAGAATCTTTATGCATAGTTATGCATATTTCACTGTATTATGAAGCATTCTCATTGGTTAACCCTTTCCTGCACGGACAAATTCCGTTAGTAAAATGAGAAATTATGGACTGACGCCGGAATTTACAAGCGACTTTTTAAGAAATGAAGAACGCCTTGATTAAAGCTTTTATAGTAAAAGCAAGATTTTATTAAAATATTATTGGTGCCAATTGCAAGTTTGGAATTAAAATTTGGTGTGTCCAGACCGAACATACTGCGCCGGAATAGGTTAATATGTATGCGCATCACTGAAATCTATATTACGTAGTCTGCAGCGCTTAAAAATAATTATGGAAGCAAGCATTAAAAATAATCATTATATAAAAGTCACATCGCTATTCTTGAGCTAAATCATGTTAATTATACTTTACGTTAATTTTATCTCGCAATGGTTCATGGAAATTTTTTTCGCTTCATGAAATGACTGCCGATGAGGCAATCATTTTTTAAGAGCTGGGGGGACCCCCTCGGGACGAGCGACCGGTATACATTCGCGTACGCTGACTAGCCGCAACTCCCCTATACGGCTTCAAAATCATAAAATGTGGCTTAAAATACATTATCGCTAAGAGGAGTATCTTTATGCATAATTTTCAGTTTAAATATGCATGCGCATCATTGAAATCTATATTAAAACTCACACCGCTATTTTTAAGCTAAACCATGATTATAATCCTTTATGTTGCTTTCATCTCGGAATGGTTCGTGAGCGATTTTCTCGTATCATGAAATGACTGCCGATGAGGCAATCATGTTATAAAATAGTTAACCCCTTCCGGATGAGTGACCTCTATACGTGCCGGTGAATAGTGTGATAGTTGTTAGTACTAAACTTCATACATATTGTATTGGGTCTGGTACAGATCACATCTAAAAAATTTAAAAAAGTGGCCATAACTTTAATGAAAAGTGCTAGTTTGAGAATAGTAGGAAAAATGATAGAGTAATTGACTGAAGTATATCTCTACAAACTCTTTCTTTCCTTATCTACATTATTATAAGATGGCTAAAATAGAAGACTCAAAATTGGTCATAATTAATGATTTTAACTTGTCACGTTACGAGGAAACACTAATAAAGAATTTGTTTTGAAAACAATATAATACTAAGTTGTTATAATAAAATTTTAATCATTACTTTTCTAATAATATACTTTGTTTTTTTACATAGATGCATTGAGTACTGGAAGTAATGAGAAAAAGAGGGGGGTAGATCACACTTCCTTCCTAAATGTATGAATTTCTATCACTTTTGGCTAATTTTAAGCATTTGGCATCCGTTAATGAAAATCCTGATTGCTGTCATGGGGGGGCAATTGCCCCTGCATAAGTCGAGCCCTGAACGTATGTAAAACAATGCACGATAAACTTCGTCAACTCTCCGCATTGTTCGAATACTACCTCCGTCATAACAGGTACAGTAACCAATCCAGTTTCGAACACTTGTTGATTTACAGGTGCAAAAATTTGATCTCAAGGTTTTTGCCTGTTAGAGTAGCATTCTGCATGCAGTTGCGCTCTGACCTTTTTAGGGTTTCGTTCATCTGACTAAACCCTATTTGTCTCTTCCTCTGTCTGTCTGTTACAGAGTCCGTACACAAAAACTATATAAGTCAGAGAGTTCAAATTTTGTGTACTTACAGCTGAATACCTCTTGCCATACAACAAATCGTAAAATTTTGAAAAAGACTACTATTTTAATTAAAATATTATTTTTTGTATCATCAGTTTATTTTTTGTTGTTATTGTTGTTGTTGTTGTTGTTGTTTTTCTTATAATTATTGCACGCAAGTTTAAATAAATATAAAAATTATTCCTTTTTTCACCCTTCACTTTTAAAAGAAATGGAGTTCTTCTGTTGCTACCAATACAAAAATTAGTATTAAAAATCACACACACACAAAAAAAAAATAATAATAATAATGTGAATTGCAAAAATGTAAATTTCAAAATCAAAATTTCATTTCTTCTACTTTTTGCAAGCAAGTTTAAATAAAATTATTATGTATGTAACATAAATTAATGGATTAAATAAATCTTGTTAAAAACGCGCTTATTTGTTTTTATTTCATCCAATTACATCATATTTATCTTCTATTTTGACAAGCGAAGCGAAATATATTTTTTTATTTATTAAATTCCTATTCATTTAAATTATCAGCCGCCTCTGGTGACCAGTTTGGATTCTCTTAAATGTATGCTAAGCTTTGGAATATTTTACTTTTATTCATAATTATATTTACTTACATACCTTCAGTAAATCTACAGATACTGATAGAGAAATTAACAAATCTATGCGATCAAGGTATCATTTAGGAGAAGAATTCAGTATTCCGTTCTGGTTGGCGTGACTGGCGAAGAAATCCGAAATAGCACCGAAAAACCGTTTTTAGCTCACAGGCTATCATAGCCTGAGAGCTTATGTGCCCGTCCGTTCTGTATGTTCGTTCGTGCGTAACGCGATAACTCGTGATAAAAATATCCGATCCACTTGAAATTTTGTATGTAGGTATATCCTGACAAGGCGCTTCCCTGATTAGTTTTTGGAGTTCATTCGATATGTATAAGAGGGGGAACGGGGGGCTCATGCCCGTCCCCTTAATTGATATAAATGGGATTTTCATGCAGAATTAAGTTTTCGTTCAAAATTTAGATCTAATCTAAATCTAATTCTGATGAGACGATTCCGTAACTGTTATTAGGTATTCATTGAATAAGTATAAATAGGGGGAACAGGGGTTCTAATGCCCCCCCCCCCTTAATTTATATAAATGGGTTTTTCAAGCAGAATTTTCAGATTTCGTCCAAATCTCTGAATAGTTTTGGAAGTTTAATGGTTAAGCATAAAAGAGGGAAATAACTCCTTTTAAATTATATAAATGCTAAATGGGTTTTTATTAAGAATTATCTCATTTGCCCTGAATTTTGGATATAGATTTTTTATATGATAAAGCATGTCTTTGATAGTATAGGAGGTTCAATGATTAAGTATAAAAAAAAGAGGAAAGGGGAGAGCTGTTTCCCTTCTTAATTTTTTTTCGAACGGAATTAACCCTTGAAAATACAAAGCTTTAATGTACAATTAATATTTGTAGACCGTGAGCTCAATGCCATCAGTTTAACTGGGCAGTATTCTTTATTTGTTTGTGTTTATTTTAACTTCTTCACAACGGGAGCCTTTTACGAGATTTTTAATGTTTTGTCATTGGTTTTTAAAAACAGAAAGTTGTGCCTTTTTAAATCGAGAAAATGCTCCGATTAAATAAGGCAAGTTTTACAGTAAGACTTTGCTCGTGTGGATAACAAGGGATTCTTAATCCTTTTTGCGGCACGTATACGTGTCGCTCGTCCCCAAAGGGTTAATGATGAAGTGCTTTGAAAGTGATATTAAATGAAACCCTCTGTGCGATCTGCGGTCACACTTACCCACTTGTTATACTATAGTACAGTGAACATGCATATCTGGATACTAATTTAATATAAGGTACCCTGGGGTAATAACGCCACGTTAAGGTTCTACCAATTTTCACGGCTTAGTTTTAGGTTGTATTTTTCAAACAAATATAGGATTTGATACAGCAACTCATTGACTATCTTTATAAAGTAAAATAATTTAACAGATATGTATTCATAAAATGTAATGGCGTTTTTTCTTGACCGATGCTATTTGGCGTTATTACCCACCTATATGGGTAATAACGCCATGCAAACAAAACTATGAAATAAGATGGAATAATTGCATGTAGATAGCCCAATTCTAAAAATACAAACTCTACAAACTTAAAAATTGACAAATTGCATTCTAAGCTATTGAAAATGTTTAATTTTTTGTGAAAGTGTAAGAAAAATAAAGGTGTGGTATGGGAGGGAGGGATGAGGCAAAAGAATATCAGACCGTGAGCTTCTTTTTGCTTAAAAAGGACCGCTTAAATAGAAATATGAGAAACATTGCACAGTTTTAACTGTGTTTATTTGAATCAATATTTAGGATGTAGCTCGACCACTGTAGGGAATCAACCGGGGTATTAATGTCAAGGATTGGCGTTATTACCCCGGTATAGTTATTGCGCAGTACATTTTAAATTACAAATTATCTCGAGAAGATATCCAAAATCTTCAACAACATTTTAAAAGTACATGAAATGCACTACAAATTTATGTAATTAACAAAGTATTTCCGGATAAAAAGATAGTCTTCACATCACAAAACGTATCTCGCAAATTTTAGATCAAGCGTTAATTTTAGTTGTTTGTAGAAACAATAAGACCTAAAAATGAAACAAATTAATTTGAAGCTGTTTTTTGCGATTTATATGACTCAAAACCCTTCTGCGCAGAGCACATGGGTGTCATTTACCTGATTATTTCACAATTATGCAAAATATAAGCACTTGGCGTTATTACCCCGCCTGGCGTTATTACCCCAGGGTACCTTATAATGATTCATGTTAATTCTGCAAAGTCACCTTACCGAATTGCGACCTGATGGGACATGTCAAAGAGCTGTGTGCGTGAGCAGAATTTATGGTTACACAGCGCTCTCTACAACTTCATGCGTTCGTTTGCTCCCATACATCATGAACTCAATATTAAGCGTGAGGAAAGCACGAATTTTTGGTCCGATGCCATTTCGGCCCCTACCTACTCCGGTCCAAAAATTAAATGTATTTATTAAAAACAATTCAAAATTATTTCAGCTATAAATTGTTATAGACAGGGTTCGCACGGGAACAATTTTCGTTACTGTAAATTTTTAAATTTCTAAACGTCGTACAGTTTTAATTTTTACACTGTCATATACAGAAAAAAAAAAAAACTTTTAAATGCAATTTGTTTGAAACCTGTATCTAAATTTGTTATTGAGTTATTAATATTTTTGTAGTTTTTAAGATATATATATATATATATATATATGTTACAGGCCAAACCCGATTTTAGGCCAAACTAGTCTATCCTAACGCCCATCGGATAAACTAGTTTTTCCTAGGCCAAACCGGTCTATCCTAACGCCCATCGGATAAACTAGTTTTTCCTAGGCCAAACCGGTTTATCCTAACGCCCATCGGATAAACTAGTTTTTCCTAGGCCAAATCGGTTTATCCTAACGCCCATAGGACAAACTAGTTCTTCCTAGGCCAAACTAGTTTGGCCTAACTCTTATAGGATAAACTAGTTTAGCCTGCTGTTTATTGGTCTGAACTAGTTTATCCTAGGCCGATCTAATTTATCCTAGGCCAATTCAATTTGACGTGATTTTATTTGATTCAATGACCACTTCAGCGCCAAAATTCTAGTTTGTCCTAGGCTGATCTAGTTTATCCTAGGCCAGTGTAATTTTACGTGTTTTTAGCTCATGGGCGTCAAAGCCAAAGAAAAAATGGACTCACAGGGTTCTGTATGTATGTATGTACGCATGTATGTACGTACGTATGTACGTAACGCGATAATTCTTGATAGAAATAATGTAATTTGACATGTTTTTATCTCGTCAGCTACCCAAGACTGAGAACTAGTGTGCCCGTGGGTTCTGTATCTATGTATGTACGTAAGTACGTAACGCAATAATTTTTGATAGAAATACTCGATTTGCATCAAACTTTCAATATAGGTTTATTCTTATGAGGAGCTTTTCTGATTAATTTTGGCAGGACATTGGAGAAGAATAAGGTGGGAGGGGACGAGAGGCTGATTCGCCCCTTCCCTTAATTCAAATAAATGGAATTCTATGGATTATTAGCATATTTTATTCAAATATTAGATATAGGAGTATTCTGTTGAAGCGCCTTCATTAGTTGTGGGTGTCAATTGTTTAAGTATAAAGGGAGGGGAGAATAGGAATAACGCCCCATAATTTATGTAAATGCTTTTTTCACGCAGAATTTACTGATTTACTTCAAATTTTAGAAATAGATTCATTCTGGTAAGGCGTTTCCCTAATTGGTTTTGGGGATTAATTGAATAAGAACAAAGGAAAGAACGGGGGAATCCCGCCTAATTTTGTTAAATGGGTTTTTCATGCAGAATTAACCGATTTCCTGCAAATCTTAGATTTGTTCATTCTGATAAAGCGTTTCGCTGATTAATTTTGGCGGTTCTTTGGTTTTTGGTCTGAACCAGCAATTTATTTCCTTCCTTAAAATATATAAATTTGTTATAATACAGAATTATCCAATTTGCTTAAAATTTTGGACATGAATTCATTTGATCAGGTGCTTCTTTAGTTAATTTGGGTCTTTTCTTATAGTTATGTATAATGGGTTAGTGGACGATTTATCGCCTTTCTTAAATTAGATAAATGGGTTTTTATGCAGTATTATCCAATTTGCCGTAAATTTTGAATATAGCTTATAGTTTTTTCTTTAAAAGGCGAATCCCTGAATTGTTTTGAGGGTTTAATGATTAAGTATAAAGGGAGGAATGTGGGGTTACCCTCGCTAAATCAGATGAATGGTTTTTTGAGCAGAATTATCTGATTTGTTTCAAATTTTGGATAATTGTTTAATTTTATAAAGCGTATATGAGATTAGTTTTGGGGGTTCAACGGTTAAATATAAGTGGGGGAAATGGGAAAAAGTAATCCAACTTACTTTATTTTTCGAGGTTGTTATTCTACAAAAAAATAAGGCTGAAATACACAATGATTGTAAACAGCCTGTGAATGCAAAGCCATCAGTTTAATTGGGCAATATTCTTTTTAATATTGATCCCGACTACTGCTCCATTGCTAACCTTGTACAAAGTGGTTTTGTCATCACCATTATAATGTATTTTATTCGATGCATTGTAGAATACTGTTAGAGGTTTGCACGGGCCAGAATTCCGAGTTCCGGGCCCCGCCTTTCCCGAAGGAAAGTTATTTTGCCGTGACCCTGTGTAAAACTTAAAAGTTCAGCCCGAGCACTGCCTCTACAAAAATATGTGAAAAAAGACTCAGTCCCACTCAATCTGGCCCTACTCAATTTCTGCCAAAAATTCAGATTTTACTTAACATACAATTAGGATTCTTTTAAAAAATACTGCATACATACATATTGGATAAATTTACAATGTATTTTTAAATTACGAAATGTTCACAGAATGAAAAATACACAATATATTATTGATTATTTAATTTCATAGACCTTTCAATATTGAAATGGGGATTCATTAAATAATTAATGTAGTTTAGAACAAAAGAAAAAAAAGAAGAGTTATAAACATCATAACTAAACTGTTCAGTAAAAAGTAAATTTGTGAATATGTTTCTCTGTCATTCCTTAAGACTTTTCTCAAATCCAAAAGAGCTACATCCTAACACATTTAAGAATTAATTCATTTTCGGAAAGGCATAAGATTAACAGGCATTCTCACTCAGGAAATATGTAATCGAATGGCGTTAACCATTTTTTCCATAAAAGCGATGTACCTTTGAGAAAATACTATTAAATCTACGTTTTGAATCGAATTTTCGGTTACGACTTTACGGAAAAGAAAAACTTGACGCCGTGACAAGAATAGCTTATATGTCGACAAGAAATTAATTTCTAAAAAATGGAAAACGCTGTTCGATTCCAAATTATGTTCACCTCCAATCTGGCTCGAATATGCAATAATAATAATAATAATAAATGCAAGCCTGATCTCAGTTAGCACGACTCTGCAGGAAAAAAAAAACCATGTAAAATGCATTATGTCTTTAGGGTGGACATGTGAAATTCCTGTATTGATGTTATAAGCAATTACTCTTGACACACATTTATACTTATTCTAGTGAAACACATGTTTTTTACCGGCCAAACCCGATTTCGAGCCAAATTAGATTAGCCTAGGCCAAACTATTTTATCCTAACGCGAATTATATAAACTAGATTTCCTACGCCAAACTTGTTTATCTATATGCCCGTAGGAAAAAATAGTTTTTACTAGATAAGAGGGAAATCCATCATTTTCCTTTCATACTTTACCATTAAACCCTCAAAACTATTCAGGGAATTGCCTTATCAGAAAGAACTTATAAGCAAAATTTGAAGCAAACCCGTAATTTCTGCGTTAAAAACCATTTATCTAAATTATGGGGGGTACCTACATTGCCCTTTCTTTAACACTTAAACAATAAACATCCACAACAAATCCCGGAGGCGCCTCGTCAGATTAATTCTATATCTAACATTTTAAATGAAAACTGATAATTCTGCATGATAAATGCATTTCTCTAAATTAACGGTGGGGGATTAGACTTCCGTTCGCTCCCTTTATTCTTATTCAGTGATTTTCCAAAACAAATCAGAAAAGTATCTTATCAGAAGGAACCTACATCCAAAATTTGAAGCTAATCGGATATTTATATCAAGAGATATAGCGTTATCTACATTCGTACGTACATACGTACATACATGCGTATGTACATACATACAGAACCTGTGAGCACTTTATTTCGCTGGCTTTGACGGCCGTGAGCTAAAAACACTGATAATTACATTGGCCTAGGACAAACTAAATCAGCCTAGGATAAACTAGAATGTTGGCGCTGAGGCAGTGATTGAAATCAATAAAATCACGCCAAATTGAATTGGCCTAGGATAAACTAGTTCAGACCAAAAAACAGCAGGCTGAACTAGTTTATCCTATAAGAGTTAGGCCAAACTAGTTTGGCCTAGGAAAAACTAGTTTGTCCTATGGGCCTTAGGATAGACTAGTTTGGCCTAGGAAAAACTAGTCTATCCGATGAGCGTTAGGATAAACCGGTTTGGCCTAGGAAAAACTAGTTTATCCGATGGGCGTTAGGATAGACCGGTTTGGCCTAGGAAAAACTAGTTTATCCGATGGGCGTTAGGATAGACTAGTTTGGCCTAGGCCAATCTAGTTTGGCCTAAAATCGGGTTTGGCCTGTAACATATATATATCTTTTTAGATTTTTAAATCGTAAGATTTTAAGAAATTCACCTTTTACATATAAATAATTTCATTTTACTTGAGAAAGGTTTAACGAAAAATTAAAAACAAATGGCTCTTATTAGATGGAATCGAAACATGTCGGTAATATTTTTTTTAACTTTTCGTTACATCTCTCTCAAGTAAAATAAAATTGTTTATTCAAATGTTGAACACTTTTTTTGTCATCGTGGCAACAGAAGTATTTCATTTCTGGACATTAAACATGGACCAATCAGAAAATGAATGAAATAAAAAACAGAAGTATTCCATTTTTGGACATTAAACACAGACCAATCAGAAAACGAATAAAATGAGTTTGATAAAGTTGCAGAATTCAACCAATGAAAGCATTCAGATATACTTCAGATTTCAGAATTCTCTGCCGAAGTCAAAAACTAGTTTCCAAATAGTGAAAGAAGAAGAAGAAAAAGGGGAGGATTATATTTTTTATTTGGGGGCTGGGTGTGTGGATATTCTGCGTTTCGATGGCTTCTACTTTTTTTTCTTTTCTTTTCTTTTTTTAATCATCTAATTGGGTAGACTGATGCAGGTGTATGGTTTTTTTTAATTATAACTAAAAAGCAAAATATTGAAAAACAAACAAACATAAATAATATTTTTTGAGCCGGCAGAGCAAATAATGAGAAAGTAGTGTAAATATGATGTGACGATGGGATTATACTTTTCATTATTATTTATTTACTACAACCACAAAAAACTAGTCGTTGGGGGGCCACCGTAATACTTTCCCATCATGGATAGGCATATGAAAATAAAACACGTGAAAACTATTTATACAATGCATTGCAATTCCAAAACAAAATTTAAATGTTGTTAATATGCATAGTAATGCTCTATTAATGCATTGCTGATGTACCAATTTTGATAAATTATGTAAAACGCCAAACTACTCAAGTAATACCGAACTGCATAAAAGAAATATCTTTATAATTCCAAAAATAATAACAATATAAACTAACAGTTTACTGCGTTGGATTAAGCGTCTCATTTTCAATTAAAATATACCTTGAATTGAAATTTGAATGAAATACAGGGTCATGAAAAATCGAAGAATGTGGAAAAAAAGGATTACAAATATCTCGGCAACTAATAATCCGATCGACTTCGTTTTATATGCAAAATATGTGTTATTTTATTGCCTTTTACGTCCATTCCTTAAAACAAAAACATTCGAAAATTTTTATGTACTTTTCATCAGAACGAATTCTTTGAGAGTCCGAAAAAAATAGTTTCGGATAATCGAGGTTGCTGATATTAAATAGGCTTTGTCCCATTCTTACATACTAACTACATACAAAATTTCAAGTCTCTATCTCAATTTGTTCGGGAGATAGAGCGTTTACAGACAAACAGACAATTTTTTTTTTTCTAAAAATATGTTTTTCGGAATATCTACTATCTAAAATATGTAAATCCGTCAAAAACTTTTTTTCGATTTTGAAAACGATTGCAAGACTTTCCCTATACTACTTATGATGGGAACGCAAGTAGTCGTTGGGGGCCACCGTAATACTTACCCATCATTAATATGCGTATGAAAATTAAGCATGTGAAAACTATTTATACAATACATTGCAATTCCAAAACAAAATTTAAATATTGTTAATATGCATAGTAATGTTCTATTAAAGAACTGCTGATGTACCAATTTCGACAAATTATATGAAATGCCAAACTACTCAAGTAGTACGGAATGGCGTAAAAGAAACTTCCTTATAACTCCAAAAATAATAATTCTATTAATTAACAAATTACTGCGTCGGATTAAGCGTCTCATTTCCAATTAAAATATACCTCTGAACTGAAATTTGAATGAAATACAGGGTCATGAAAAATCGAAGAATGCGGAAAACAGGATTACAAATATCTCGGCAACTAATTATCTGATCGACTTCGTTCTTTATACAAAATTTGTTTCATTTTATTGCTTTTTACGTCCATTCCTTAAAATAAAAAAAATAAAAAAAAATTCATGTACCTTTCATCAGAACGAATTTTTCGAGAGTCCGAAAAAAATAGTTCCGGATAATCGAAGTTACTGATATTAAATAGGCTTCGTCCCATCTTTACATACTAAGTACATACAAAATTTCAAGTCTCTATCTCAATTTGTTCGGGAGATAGAACGTTTACACACAGACAGACTGACAAACAGACATACAATCAGACGGACAGACGGACGGACGGCAATTTTTTTTTCTAAAAATATGTTTTCCGGAATCTCCACTATCTGAAACGTGTAAATCCGTCAATTTTTTTTTCGATTTTCAAAACGATTGATAGACTTACCCTATACTACGTATGATGGGTAAGCTAACGACTAAATAAAGACCCGTGTGATGGTGTTATTTAAAACTGCCTACATGTTTAAAAATTACGTTACTCGTTACTGCTCGGAAACCGGTTATTAAAAATCATCGCATGTACTACATAACTGCAACAAATCTAGTTACATATGGAACATGAGTATTTGGAAGAATTAGCATTTTTTACTCTTCACATATTATTATGTGCTGCCATCTATCTGTCCATAAAACACAGATTTAATCAAGTTTCTAATTTTTTTTGGCAAACAAAATTAAAAACGATGCATAATTGAGTACAACATGTCTAAATCGTAGAATTTATTACTTATGAAAATGAAGAATAATTAGAGAAAGCAATTTAGCAAGAGTAATAGCTTACAAAATTTATACAATAAAATTATGAGATGTAATTACACAAACTAAATGTTTTTATAAGCAAATTCACTCACTAATTTTACACTAACAAAATATGTGTAATTACATGTATTGAAAATTTATTTTCTGGAATAATTTAAAAACAATATGTTTTATTTCTTATGTGATCATCCTATCAACCAGACATCTACATTTGTACTTCAATCCATTATTATCTCAGAAAATTTTTATGTATATTTTAAAATACTTTTTTTTTTCTTCAAATATGAAATTTAAAAACAAACAGCAAATATATTTTTAAAATCAACGGAAAAAAGAGAAAAGAATAATAAACTTCATCATAAAAACATTTTTAAAAGCAATCTAAAAATTTGTCTGTCATGGAAATGTTTTCAAATATAAAATATAAATACGTATGCAAAGATATTTTTATAGGAAAATAATATACTTAAAGCAAACCTGTAACTTTTAAAACTTAATTTCTTGAAAATGTTCAGAAAATTTACATTGCTCTCTGCAACATTTTCATCATCATAACTAAGCTGCTGGTTCAATGATGGCAGTAACAACGGTTTTGACGGAACGAAACTATCATGTGATAGACGATGCTTTACTAATAAATGTTTTTTTTTCTTTTTTTTTTTTTTTTAATTCGTCATTGAACTTCCTTTAATTACTTCATTTGGCATAAATCACGTTTTGCTTTATCACTTGATACTGCGGAAAAATATGTGCACAATTTACTGCTTTTTCTTTCCATAATAAATAAATAAGACCTACGAAATCCAAATCATTTGAGAATAACTGATACATTCAAACTGAAAGATACGCATACCGAAAGAACTCAAATTGGCGCCTAAATCGCATATCTTACGCGTCGACTGTCTGGTTTCATTCATGAATTGTACAAACGTACGTAAACAGTAAGGTGGGCCGAAAAAAACTTTTTTTCGATTTTCGATAATGGCGGGTGCGGAAAAGTGGCCACTGGTGGCACTCAGTTCACACAAAAAATTTGAGATTTTTTGGACAATTCCTTACCCTGCCGCAAATGGCTTGAAGTTTTGCCAAAATGCTGATTTTTGAACTTTTTTCGTAAAAACTTTTAAAATATTAAATTAAAATTATTTTGGCTGTATTTACTTGGTTTTGGTTTGGTTTGGTTTATTTTTGTCGTCCGATTATCTACACTAATGGGATATAGGACCAGGGGGAGTGCCCTTCGTGGGGGTCTTTCTAAGGGAACCTAACCCGTATTTACGCAAGGTTCGAAGAAAACCACGAAAACTCCGAACGGTTAGGCCGACAGCCGCGATTGGGTTCGAACCCAGCACCTGCCGTCTACCAGTTGAGAGGTCTGAACCTCTCGGCCACTGGTGGGGCTGTATATACTTGGAAAGACATATTTGACGTATCTAATGTTTAAATAAGTTCTGATAATGCATTATTTAATTTCTATGAGTATTTTAAATTAGCCGATTTTTGTAGGCGAGTAAAACTCGGCGTGCAGCTTCATCCACGCGAGGAGTTCTCGGTTGTTTCGCATTGGTACGGAACGCGAAACAAGTTAAAATCAAGTACATTTTTAAAGAACATAGCACTGAACTAATGGATAATTAGAGGTTATTTAAACATTTGGCACATTAAATAATCTTTTCAACTAAATACAACAAAAAAAACTTAATTTAATATTTAAATTTTTTTTTTGCTAAAAAATTCAAAAATCATCATTTTGGCAAAAATTCAAGCCATTTGCGGCAGGGTAAGGAATTGTCCAAAAAATATCAAATTTTTTGTGTGAACTGATTGCCACCAGTGGCCACTTTTCCGCACCGCCATCGACGAAAATCGAAAAAAAGTTTTTTTCGGCCCACCCTAGTAAACAGAGTTAGAAGTTGGTTTCGTTTTTTCCATGGCGTATTGGCAGTAACTACAAACGAGTGATGTTTCAAAGAAACGATTCGGTATTTCGTATTTCAGAGAATACCCACTATACGTTAACGAATATATGCGGTTTACAACAGCTCTAGTAAGTAAAAAGGGAAGACAGAATTTTTTCAATATAAATTTAATATATAAATATATATTTTAAAATTGATTCTTTTTTTCAATTCCGCTTTTTTTCCATAATTGTAAAAAAAAAAAAAAAAAAAAAAATTATATTTAAAATTTTTAATTTTAAAAGCAATTTAACTTTTTCACCGTTTTGGCATTTGTGACTCATCTTCAAAAGGTGCATCTAGAATTTTCGTGTTTTCCACCTACTCCTCCAATTCTACTGAAGGGATTTTGAAGTAACTTATATCGTTAGATAGATATTATTTCAAAGAAGGTTTTCGTATGTAGCACATTGTTCTATGTATATTAGTTATAAAGTTATGACGAAAAGTTGTTTGATTTTAGACAAAAGGTTTACCATTTGGCATATGTTTTTCATTTGGCGTGGCATATTAAGCTATCTTTGTTAAAGAATTGAAATGTTTACATTGATTAGAAATGAAGAAAGAAAATACGAACATTTCTAAAAATAAAATATAAAAAATTATTACTGATTTTATTTAACATACAAATAAGAAAAAATATCAATTAGAAGTAATATAAAATAACACTATTTTATTTAAATATGGAGGCAATTTTTATACAGTTTAAATGGAATATACGTTGTCAAAGTCGATTGATTGAATCAATATCTGGTGATTATCTCTTTTTTGCTTACACGTTTGGCTATAGAATAACAAAAAAAAAAAAAAAAAAAAAAAAAAAATTATGTAAAGTTAAAATTAGATGAAATATAAATGACACCATTTTTTTAACAGATTTTTTTAAGTATGTTCAGGGTAAATTTCAAGAACTGCTGGATGCATTCTTAAAAATTACTTACATGGTTGAATAAGTTGGCGGCGTATTCATACTACAACGATGCATCTATTTTTTCCTTTTAACAAATTCAGATTTTTGTTGTTGTTGTTGTTTGCAAATATAGTTATTTCTTGATGTTATTCATCTGCGCAAACGATATGTTAAGCTCTTGTTGATTAAATAATTATAACTGCTATATTAATTGGAAAAAAATATGAACAAAGGGAAAAATACTCTTTGTAATTTTATTTAAATAAATATACAATTTAAAAAGTAAGAGAACTTACGAATTTTCATATCGATATTTATGGGTATATGCGTCGGGATACCTAATTATCTCCAAAATGGCATTATTTCATCTGACGAGGTAACCTGGATATTATTGTTAATTTATTACAAATTGTTTATCTATTTTCATTTATTTATTTTTATTTTCATTTTATTTTTTAATTGAAAACAAATATAACATTTAAAATATAAAAATATATGTTTATAAAAATTTAAAAATAAAGTTTTTCCGATACCGTTAAAAATTTTAGGACATTAAAATGACCATCTTTGATTTCCTCGCCAATCGCGCCTATCAGAAGAGGACATGGAACTCTTCCCTTATTATTTTGTATTTTTAATAAAATGTGTGAAGGCGTGTATTTTAAATGTATGTAATATAGGTAACTATTTTACATGTATGTATTCTAAATGAAATGAGGGAAAGATTTATATTTTAAATGAACTGAATATAATTTTAGGAATGACAAATATGGAGACAACATTTGGTAATATTTTACATACACCTAGCTAATGAAAAAATATTGCTTTTTGTTACAATTTTTGTAGGAACCTATACGAAGAATAATGTTAAAATATGCTGGTAACCAAAAATGACAGCTACGTGGACTGTTTATTATGTCAGAAATTGATCCGACGTCTTCCATAATCCAGTTTACAGAAAATTGGCGTAATATGAAACGTAATTTTTTTTATATTTTTCTGCAATACCAGCATATAGCCAAAATGTACATTAAAAGTGTGTTCGAAAAAATATTTTTCCATCCTGAAGACATTTTCAGACTCGTGTCTAAAATTAAAAACATGAAACTTTTTGAGATGATTTTTGAAGAGATGTATGAAGAGGCCGTGTGATTTTATTTTTCGATCAATTAATTAGAATTTTATTTATAAGCAATTATTTTCTCAGTATGACCGTTTTTTTTTTCGTTCCCAGATATGTCGCTTTCAAAAATTCGGTTCAAAAAGCCAACTTTGACAGCCTTTTTTGCAATATTTTCTTAATTTATAAAAAAATTCTACAAACACGGCTCATTATGCAGTTTTTAAGTAAGGGAATTTGGCAATTTGATGCGTTTGAAAGCAAAAAGGAGCTTATAAATAAACTAGCAGCCTTCGACCGCTACGCTGGTATCTCACGAACTACTGGATTTAAAAGAATTTGCTTAGCACCATTCGATTCAACAAGAAAAATAAATAAATAAATAAATAAAAATACATTAAAATATATTGTTAGTTAAAAAATATCTGCAAATTCCGAATTTTAAGGATTTTTTTTTTAAGTTCGTTCTTTTTTTTACCCCCCTTAGGGGTAGAATTTTCGAAAGTCCCTTCTTACCGGCACTCGATGTTATAAGAAGTATTTTTACCCCAATTTTCAAGATTTTTTGTTCGGTAGATTTTGTTTGTGCTGTGATTAACACGAAATCCACTTTCTTTTATATATATAGATAAGGATTGAAAATTTCAGATTTTTGCGCCGAAAACATCGCCAAATTAGGAAAATGTGAAGTATCTCACGATCTACTGGATTTAAAAGAATTTGCTTAGTACCATTCGATTCAGCATGAAAAAATACTCTAAAATATGTTATAAGTTAAAAAATATCTGCAAATTCCCGTTTTTAAGGAATTTTTTAAAAATTCGTTCTCTTTTTTACCTCCTTTAGGGATGGAATTTTCGAAAATACCTTCTTAGCGGCACTCGATGTTATAAGAAGTATTTTTACCCCGATTTTCAAAATTTTTGGTTCGGTAGATTTCTTTGTGCTATGTATTTATTTATTTATTTATTTATTTATTTTTACTTTATGTATGACGTCATATTTATTTATTTTCTGTATTTCTTCAGTTAGAAAATTCTTTCTAAATTAATTTATGTTTGAACTGAAATGCTGCCCAAAATTGGAATTTAACTTCGACAGAATTTCAATAGCGAAAAACATACAAACTGCCAATCGAGGCTCTGGGTAGGGTTAGTGGTGTAGTCGTAAAAAAATCAGAGGGTATACATTCTAAGCAGAGGGTATACGCTCAAAACAGAGAGTAAACCCTAGAGTGTATAACACTATAGCTTTCTTGAGAAACAGAAAATATGCGGTATACCTTAAAAAATCCAGAGGGTATACGACGTATGCCCCTGTATACTCTCCAATACATTCCTGGGTAGGGTTCAACATAGAAAAGTTGGGGACAGATATCATATATGCAGGATGTTGGTACGATTGAAACAAAATGACGATTATGTGTCTCACATGCTAACTCGACTATCATTGTATATTTATTAATAAATTGTTTATTTTATTTTACTGTCCTTTTTTTAGTGATATAAATTGTTTTGTTCTATAGCTATTAATAAACTTTTCTTTTTATTTATCACTATTTATTTTAATAATACAAAATAATGTAAAACTATGTATGTGACTGGTATTTGAAAACGAAATTTTCGCCAAATTAGCATAAAAAAATTGCGCAACGTGATAAGTATTAGACATCTGTGCCAAAAGGTTGAGCGTTATGAATGTTTCAAATGTGTTTACACTTTATTATTTCATACAGGTAATGAATCAAAAGAGTTTTATAAAAATATTTACTTGAAATATAAAAAAAAGTTTTTAATTGTTTGTAATATTACAAGTTTAGGCGCAATTTTAAAAAAATCGCCGAATCGGAAATAAAAAAAAATATTTGTAGACATTATTGTTTTTATTTTTTTAGATTATATTTGAATGTTTAAGTTGATAGAATTGGCTAATTTATTGCAGTTCCGAAAAGTCTTACGCCATGTAGTCGTTAATTCTGCGGTTTAGCTTTAATAAATGCCAAGACTTGAGTTTGAAGGCCTAGTCCTTCAGATTTACTAATTTCATTACATACACGGATGATGTACTATTATTTTTTACTATTATTCTTTAATACTATTATTTTTGAAGACTTTTATTTACTTTAATTTAGTTTGATTTTCTTCGAACGTATAAAGCGAAGAAACTTAAAAAATGTGGCATAGGTACAAAAATCCGGCACAGATATCATATACACACTGGGTTTGGCGCGATTTTTTCTTGATGCCAATGTGTCAGAAACCTCGCTTTCAAATATTAGTCACATATATATTTTCTATTATTTTTAAGAAACAATAAATAGAAAAAAGTTTAACTTATTTATTTTCTAAGTTTCTTCAACTAAAAATCTTTTTGATCCATTAATCAATGTTTGAAAATGTCTTTTTATTATAAAAATCATGCTTCGTATTAATTACTTTCTGTAAATGGTTCTTATCTTGGTACCAA
Organism: Maratus speculifer; assembly: GCA_964019185.1. Lineage (NCBI taxonomy): Eukaryota > Metazoa > Arthropoda > Arachnida > Araneae > Salticidae > Maratus > Maratus speculifer. The sequence goes on from OZ025300.1 coordinate 62,301,958, forward strand.
ATGTTTCAAAATCTCCGTTTCATTTCCAATATGGCGTCTAAAATATGCCGTTTTTAATTCTTACAAAAAAAAACTAAAAAAAAAAAAACTTTTAAATTACCTAAAAATATTTAAATGCTGCAGGAAATATGTCCTTTGATCTCTAACTTTTTTTGACTGGAGGAAATTTTTTTTACTCAATTAGGTGCTTCGAAGAAAATTTATGGGAACGCGTACAAATTGTGGGAAAATGTCTAGTAAATAACTCGTTCAATGTTGAATTCTGTATTAAAATAACATTAAGGAATCGTACTGGAAATAAATAAAGCATGCCGTGCTATGCTTTAATATTGATTTACAAAAAAAAAAAAAAATAGATTTATTAAAAAATTATTGAAAAAAATTTTGCCCTACTTGTTATTTTCTAGTTGAAGTAACTAATTATTAATGAAAACATATAACCACACCCTCGCACGATATTTACACTACTTCTCCATTCTTTGCTCAGCCAGCACCAAAGGAATATATACGTTTGATTGTTTATTTTTAATTTTTTTGTCATCTAGTAGTGAATAAAAAAGTTACACTCGCATCAGTCCCCGAATTAAATGATTAAAAAAAAAAAAAAAAAAAAAAAAAAAAAAATAGTAGAAACCATCAAAACGTAAAATTTCCTCATACTCCACCCACAAATACTGAAGATTATATACAGTTGGCAAAAAAAGTATTTGTACACTTCATTTTTTTAAATTATAATGAAATTAAATAAAAGATTTAAGCAAAAAATACTGTAATACATTAATTTAATGCATCATAATATTATAGGAGCAAAAACAAAATTAAACGAATCGATTTTTTACATAATAATAAACAAATATACAAAAATATAATGCAAAAAAAGTATTTGTACACTACATTAATGTAATATAATTAATGAAAATTTAGTAAAATGATACAAATTAATATTTTGTTCGAATTCATTTAGCGTTTATGACTACTTCTAGATGGTGTGACATAGATTCCACCAACTTTTTTGTAGCGGTCTGGTTAATGTTATTCCATGACACAGTAAGAGCTTCTTTAAAACTGTTTTGTACTGATACATATTTTTTTTTCGGGTTTTTGCATCCAATAGCATCCGGAAAATTTCTATTGGATTCAAGTCTAGAAATTTTAGAGGAGTTACCAGTCGTCTTGGAGTATTGTCGTAACCATGTGCTAGTAATCACAGCAGTATGCTTTGGTCGCTATCCTGCAGAAAGTGAAAAGCTTTTTCTACGCATAATTTCTTGGCACAGTTTAATAAATTATGCCGCGACACATCAATGTATGTTAAACCTGTCCTTCCATTGTCAATAAATTTAAAATGTCCTGCTCCATTAGAAGCTATACACCCCAAAACTATAATATTCCCCCCCAACATGCTTGATAGTTTCAAGAATACGTTTTGGATCTAGAACAGTTTTATTTTTACGCCAATTTTTTCGAATGCTTGGTGGTAAAAAAATTCCGAAATTTCCCTCATTAGAAAAAATTACTGTTTTCCAAAAATCCAATGATTTACTTCTGTATGCGAAAGCGAATACTATGCGTTTTCGCCTATTTGTTTCGCTGATGAATGGATTTTTCCTTGAGGTTCTTCCTTTTAAATCTGCATTGAGAAGAATATTTTTTATTGTTTGAAGTATTACTCTGATGCGAGAAGATGTCGCAAGGTCTCCAGCAAATTTTTGAACCGAAGCATAGAATTTTTTAAAGCTTTTTTAACAACACTCCCTTTTTCCCTCATTGTTAGTTTGCTGAGAAGTCCTGGTTTTCATTGAATTTCGATGCTTTTAATTTATTCATAGTTCCTCACTATAAATCCAATAGTTGTAAATGGTAATTTAATAGTTTGAACAAATTCTTGTTGCGAATTTAAATTTTTATTATGCTCAATCATAGGATTTCATATATCTAGAGGTGCCTCTCTAGTTTTATGTTCTATACTCAATTATTTCAAGAGCAAATTAGATTAAATGTCAGACAAATATAATATGAAGTTAAAAATTATTAACAGCTTCTGTAAAAGTAGTCCTTTGAACCATAAACACTATAAAATACAGTACATATCCAGGATGGAGAAATGTACAAATACTTTTTTTGCAAGAAATTTTTAAACTTTTCCTATTAGAAAATTATTTTACATCTTTATCGAAATTTTCTGTTGTGTAGTTTAAAACGCACGGTAAACAGACTGTATTAAAACTATTTTTGACAAAATATGTGTTTTTATTTAGTTAAAAATCAAAAATTTTCGAGTGTACAAATACTTTTTTTGCCAACTGTATATTTTGTTCAAGGGGTGGGGTGGGGGAAAGTGTATATTTACACGTTAAAAGCTCAAAATACGCAGGTTATTGTTTAGAAATGATTGACTGAATATAAATATACGCAAATAGAAAATAAATTAAATATTTTTCTGATATTTTTATAGATAGAAAAAGGCACATAAAGCGTCATTCAATCAACCGCCACTGTAGTTTTTCTAGAAACACTTCCTGCAGTAAACTCCAACTTTGATGTGAAAAGTTCTGGTCAATCAAATTTCGAGATGTCATAACGTGGTTAGAAAACAAGAAATATGTATCTGTCGAGTATGATCGATTACACCGTGTTGAACGAGGATCCGAATGCAAATTTAAATACAAATGTTGCGTATTTTTGTCCGTAGAATCCAATTTTGCAATAAAAAATGGGTGTTATTCACAATTTCAAAGTTGGAGCCCCTCTGACCACTCCCCCAAAGGTTCAGTTTCGATAGTCACATTTAGCATAACGGGGTAGCTTTTTTTTAGTATTTAGCACATAAATTTTCGTTTTTTAATCTCATGTGCATTTCTGTAGTTATTCGGCCGTTTCCAAACCTTTCGGACACCCTGTATATATAAATAAATGGCAAATAGATGTGTACTTTTCTAAAATATTATTAAACCCAGAAAAATTTCTTATTTTATAAAATGTTGTCCCGAGGTTATAACTCGATTTCATTTTTATTCTTCTGTTGCTGCATTTTGAATTGGAACTTTTAAATGAGAATGTTTCAAAAATTAATTCTTATTAAGATATTTTTGGCTTTTTAGTTGTTACTTATATTTTTAATCACACTACTAGCAAAAGGAAAAAAAATACAGAAAACTTGGTAAGAAATTTTAAAATTTCACCAGCGTGGGACGTACAGCTCAGGTTGGGAATAACTGATATAGATGAACCGAAACCGAATCACCGTATCCTTATCCAGGGGATAAGATATCGTTTAGCTCCGATATCTCGGCAGATGACCTTGGAAGAATCTATTCCTGTCCAGGAGTTCCAGGGTCAAAGGTTGCCAAATACCAAGTGCGTAGTTGGCGAACGGTCAATCCGCCAAATACCGGAAATACGAGTCTTCTGCAGCACCTGTTATCTCTTAGTTGACAACTGCTTCAGATCATAGCGTTCGCTTGCTTGTATCTGTAGTTCATCTAACTCTTTGCCTCTTTGATTATTATTATTATTATTACTACTATTATTACCGTTTTTTCGGCATATTCATCTTAACAAAATGTCAGAGAATAAGAAAACTATTCATTCGAAGGAGCGAAATATGATTTTGAAAGTTTTAAAATTTTTTGAGGAGGAAGCAAAGGCGAAAAATCCATTGATTCCGATTCAACAAGCTCAGAAGAGAGCGGCTGCTGCAACAGGCATATCAGTGCGAACAATTGCACGCATAAAAAAAGAAGCAATGCTTTCTCCCATTTTACAATCCCCTGGTAAACGAAGGAAACCGCATAAAAATCGTAATGTCGCATTAAATGTAGATGATTTCAATCTTTGCGTCATTCGACAAACAGTTAACGAGCTCTATAAAAGTAATAAAATGCCTTACCTGGATACTCTGTTGCCCGCTATAAGAGAGAAAATGGAATTTCCTTGGAAAAAAGAAGCCTTGCGACGAATACTTCATAAAAATCGGATTTCGGTGGAAACGTTGCCAGGATAAAAGAAAAATTAGCATGGAAAGGCAAGATATTGTACATTGGAGAATTAAATATTTACGAGAGATTTTTTAGATATAATAATAAGAGATAGAAATAATAAGAGACCTATTATATATTTGGACGAAACATGGATTTACAGTAATATGTGTTTTGGAAAATGCTGGCAGCTTGGGAAAACTGGAGCTTATATTAAGAAAAATGCAGGAAGCCGGCTAATCGTGGTACATGCCGGAAACGAAGATGGATTTATACCTGGCGCAAGCTTAGTATTTAAATCAGGAACCACTTCAGGCGATTACCACGGGCAAATGAATTTTGACAATTTTTCAAAGTGGTTGAAAGAAAAATTGCTTCCGAACATCCCAGCTAACAGCGTTATTTGTATGGACAATGCTCCTTACCATACAAAAATTTTAAACAAAACCCCGTCTAAATGTGCCACAAAAAAGGAGCTGTCTTTATGGCTAACAGAAAACCAAATTCCTCATGATATTTCGATGAGAAAAATAGATCTGTATGATTTGGTAGTCGCAAATGCACCCCCCACAAAAAGGTATTGTGTAGACGAATTTTTAAAAGAAAGAGGCCACGATGTATTGAGAATACCACCATACCATTGTGATTTAAATGCTATTGAATTTGCATGGGCGGATACGAAACGCTACATCAAAGACAGGAACGTTAATTCAGAACTCAGTTTAACTGAAATGAAAAAATTAACTTTCGAAGCATTTTCAAGCATAACAAAATTCCAGTGGTCGAAATATTGTGAGCGTGTAATAAAAACAGAAGATGAATACTGGAAAACAGATAATATAGTGGAGCAGAAAATAGAAAAGATCAGTTTTGTTATAGGAGATGAAAGTGAAACAGATACTTCAAACGACACTGGAGAATCTGACATAAGTTATGACAGTGATTCTACCATAATTGATACTGAAATGTTGTAAGAAAATAAATCTCTTTCTGAACCTAAAAAAAAAAACAGTCCTTTTCAGGACTACAAAAGCCTCTTTAGGGGCTAAGCCCTATTCAGGGCGAAAATTAAAAGAAAGAAAAATCACAAAACACATTTATTTACTTTAAGTCTTTTTCCTTCTCTTTTATTTATTCTTAAAATTTCTTCATAATATTATATTCAAATAGTTCATATCTATGACCATTTATTTCTTTTATTTCTTTCACTTGCTTTGAAATCGTATTTAAGAGACTTCATTATTCATACAAAGACACTCACTTCGAAATTGGTAGACGACCAGGTGCTGGGTTCGAGCCCAATCGCGGCCGTCGGCCTAACCGTTCGAAGTTTTCCGAGGTGTTCTTCGAACTGTCTGTACCTTTGACCAAAACATTTTACTTTCATGTAAAATAGGATGTAATTAATTCATCAATGACACAGAATTACTTTTTAATTATATGAATTTAATCCTTATTATTATAAAATGTTTTAGGTATGCATATCTCGTTTTATCTTTTAAAATAACTTTTTAAAATTTGATCATCTTTCTTAAAGACAAGTACTCGAGATACTTCGCGTTTTCTAACAAAAAAATTTCTATTGTCGGTAAGTCTACAGCTTTTATTGAGCACGTGAAATACGTCATCAAAGTTTAGTTTTATGTGTATTACATACTTTATAATTTGTACTCACGTACAATTATAACTGATAATTATAAGCAGAAAGTTTATAGCAATAAATAGAAAGTGTCTCATTTGAGCCGTTATAATTCAAATTAATGAACAATGTTAAAAATTTCCGAAAAGAAGAAATGAGATTTTTGGAATACAGACAGTATCTGTTCGGCTGCATTTTCGGAGAGACTTTGATTTTCGGCAGAAAGCGATAACGAAAACAAATTTCCGATCAATATCCAGTGAGAAAGAATTAATTATATCAATATTTATTTGTTTCATAAGAATGTAAAAAAGCTATTTGAAGTCAAAGTATTTCAGTTGTAATGGCTTGAAATTTCACGCGTTACAAGACACTTTTACATAATTTTTCAGTTTAATATCTTTTTACCGTACAATTTTCCAAAATACTGATTCCAATCAAATTTAAAGACTACGGGCACGGAAATTTCGGGGGCGTCAAATTTATACTATCGACGTCATTATTATCACACAAAAAGTTCGGAAGAGGGGGGGGGGGGAACCAAATAATTCTAACTTTGCCAGAAACAATAAAATAAAGTTGGAAGGAAATAAATCCATTCATCAGTTAATCTTAGGGAAAGTGCATAAAATTTGAAACTCTTGAAAAGTATTTATGTAATCTTATACATAAAAACAAAAATATGAAAGCTTGGATAATCAAAAATTCTATCTACTGTAAGTAAGTTCTATCTACTGTAAAAAGTTAATTAATTGTATATGTTTTTAATTATCGTGAGTGAATTTTTGTACCATTTTTAACATTATGTAAATAAAGTCACGCGTAATAAATAGCTGTTAATTTATATAAAGGTCTAATATTTTAAATGCATTTAGAAAACAAACGATAGACGTATGTATACATAATTCAAACACACCTTTTTAATTATAAAATTGCTAATAAAATCATATTAAAATGTTATGAAATGGTCTGCATTAATTTTTATACATAAAGAATTTCCATTGTTGAAAATATGGCTATGTGCTTTTACAGTTCATTCCTATAATTATCAGCATTTTTATTATTATCAGAAGCATTGCTCGAGTTTTTAAATATCATAATTATTAATAAAAATATTGCTGTTAGAAACGACCACGCTTAAACAACACATTTATAAATAATACATTTTCATAAAGTACATTTCTGCTGATGATTGTCACTATCTAAGCTAACGCGCCAATTATGGATGCCATTCTCTCTTATGCGTTATAGCGTTTTACCTATTATCTAGAATAGAACTAGAGTTGGCCGAGGAGTCGAGGAGTCGACTCTAAATCTCGACTCCTTACAAGTGAATCGAACTATCGACTCCTATCTGGCTAACGGAGTCGACTCAAAAGAGTTGAACTTTCATTTCAACTCAGTTTGGGATTCGGAGTCGAAGAGTCGAAAAGTCAACTCACTCACTCAAAGAGTGGTTGGACCAGTTTAACAGAGTGTCGGACTTGGAGAGTCGAGAGTTGAAGATTGGGTGGTCAACTCTTCGGTTCTTCGACTCCTTGAAAATCACTCTTTCGACTCGGTATCAGATTTCGACTCTTCGAATCTTAGCAAAAAGCTTCTTTTCACTTAGCAAAAAACAAATGTCTTGGTTTGACTTTATATTGCGGTCAGACTTCGAGTAATCGTAATCAATTATAATCGACTACAAAAACTGCGTAATCGCATTGTAATCGTAATCGTAAATTTTAATTTTGAAATAATCACGATATAATCATAATCAAAAGATTTCACTTTGATTACAATCATAATCTAATCGTAATCGCAATGCAAATAATCGCAATGTAATCTGTATCAAAAAGCTATATAATCGTAATCGAGCACAAAAATGCGATTACGTTCTTCGATTACACCTTTTTTTCCCCGTTCTTCATTTCGCCATATCCAGAAAATATTTGGTCGGTAAGTTAAACATTGCACCAAGGAAAGAGTAGATATTTGGAGCTTGTTAAATCGCCCCTAAAGTTAAAAGTGAGAAGAGGTCATAGGTCAGGCAGCAGTTCGGGGTGAAACAGAATACATAGTATTTTACATTGTATGTAGTCAACGCTGTATATAGTCTGACTTCCTTAAAAGATACGGGTATTGGGGAAAACACTCTGGTTATACGAGGGGTCTTGTTTCGCGGGTTATTGAGTGAAAGTGATAAAGGATAGAAAAGAAAACAGAAAGAAAAATATTTTATTTATGGTTTTATTATGGGCACTTAGCAATTGGACAGACATCACCCTCTTTGAAATGTGGGAATGGGAAAATAAAGAAAATGGGAAAAAAGAGAAAAAAAGATGCTTAAATTACATGTGACAATTCACCGAACAGCTCATTCGCATTTTGGATTTCTTAGTGGTTGGTTATATCTAAGTAGTTGTTTACAAGGTTCTAGAGAAAGAGATGGCTAAAAGGAATAATAAAAAAAATTGAAGATTATTTCACGGAATCTGTATCAGAATTTAATGAAAAAGGCGTGAAATTTTTAAAATATAAATGTAAATTGTGCCCGTCAGATGTCAGGGTCTCCATAAAAACCAAGTCCAATTTGAACACCCACATGCAGGTAATTTTTTACTAGATATATACATATTGTATCGATTTATTTTAGAAATATTGCATAGTGATATCTTATCTTTTTCTTTAAAATTGTAGTGAAAGGAATTTTTTATATTAAATTAACTATATAGTGTTTTTAATCATAAGTATAAAGTCTGTTTATTCAAAATTTGTATTTTAATATATCTGGATAAGTTAAACATATAGATCAGTTTTCTTACAAAAGCTCTAATAATAAAAGATTGTTTTTTATTTTTTTTATTTATTATTAATATTTTTTAATACTTTTTTTATGAAAATCCCCTCCAAAAAAAAAAAAAAAAAAAAAAAAAAAAAAAACGGAAAGTAAGACTGGTTTGTCAATAAATATACGGGTGTAAGTAAGATTTCTTTAAGGGTGAAAAACAATGTTAATGATACCTAGTTGTTAGTAAATTTCTTTAGCTTATACGCCGACAAATCCAATGACGAACCCCTGAATTTTGAAATGTAGCCACCAAATTTTTTTATCTCTGATTATTTTTAAAAGGAAAAAAAAACTACCAAAAAAATCTCTCTAAATGAGTTATAAATAAATAATGGGGGAAAAAAGGTAGTTAATTTTTTTCCCAGAAATGTTTGTTTCCCCCTCTCCCCTCCCCCAATATACTCCTACCAAAATACACTATTTTATATTATTATTATTATTATTACTATTATTTGCCTGTAAAGGTTTATGTGTCTCAATTTTGTTTTAAATATGTGGTTCAATTGGACAGAGGTATGCCAATGAAAGAAAAAAGAATGAATTGCTTTAATTCTCCCATTTCGAAAATTTTGGTAGAAGCTTATTTTATTTAATTTTTCTTCATTTTTTAAATTTTGTTTTGCTTATTTGCCTAAATGTTTTGCAACGAATAATCTGAGGAAAATAACCATCTTTAAACTCATTTCATGTTTAAATTTTACGTTAAAAAAATGTGAAACACATGTTTCCTCCCCCCCCCAAATTTTAGTGTATGTGTAAGGGGAGGGGGGGGGGGCTCATTCTACGTACACCGGTATTCGTGAATTTCAAATCAGAATTTCGCATGTTACATATACCTATTCTATTAATCAAACATCCTTAGAAATGCTCTTAATTTCAAAATAAACTTATAATAATGAAATCAGTTCTAAGATATTCAAAAAGCAAAACATATCCTTATATATATTATAAATGTGAAAGTGTGTCCGAAAATTGGAATGAACTTGGCTTCAAAACGGATGGATTAATGTCTTTGAATCTTTGCATATGTATAGATTATAGGAGTGAAATGAACATAGGCTATTTTTTATTTATTTTATTCAAATATTTTCCTTAATAATTGAAAATTTAATTATTTTTCATGCAAAATTAATAAGCATTTTTCAGATAAAATTTAACCATTTTCCTTTCCTGTTGCCAAGAAAATAAAAAAAATTGGAATAATAATTTTTCAGCGGCAATGAACTTTTAATAAGAAACTTCCATGCGAAAAACTATAATAAAATTATTTAAAAGAAAATAAATATGACGTCATGTTTGAAATAAAAATAAAAGGTGTATTTTTTATAATATATTTAACAAGGATATTTGTTTAGTTAATGGGTATTTTTGTGTAAAATATGGCGACATAAATTAAAAGTAAAAAGAATGAAAAAGAATTATATTTTTAATAAAATGGTTCACTTATGAAAATGTGACGTCATAGTTGAAATAAAACATACTTTATAGCAGTCGTTAAAAATATAAGGGGTATGAATATCAGTAGCTAATGGAGCGAGATAAATAATGACGTCATATTTAAAATGAATCAGGAATATTTTTTACTTAAATTAATTAATAAGTTACATACAAATGAATATTTTTATTCAAAACTCATAAGTATCAATGGAAGAAATTTTTTGTGGGGAAAAGGCGGAAAATAAAACTACTGATTAATATATTTTTGGCTCGATTTTTTAACACTTTCGAATAAAGTTGAAAAGTTATTATGATTTCGGTTTGTCTGTCTCTCTGGTCGCTTTCTAACTTTCGTAAATATACTCCGATTTCCATGAAATTTTTGGACGTTCTTAATGTTTACCTAGCACGAATACCTATTGAAAATAAAGTTTCTACCATGATTAGTTTATTTACAAGGATTGTCAAAAATTTCCTTACATTACGGCATTATGGGGAAAATCGTTTTAATTAAATTTAACGATGTTACAGCCAGTGAAACATATTCAAATTTACATGCATTTACAAAGTGCACTAAAATATACTTTTGTAATGTATGTAGTTAAAAGGAGACTTATTATTAATTTACAGGGTTACACAGAAGAATTCCATTGCATAAGAATAAAATGAGGAACAATTTCCGACATATTTTAATTATGGTAAACGATTTCATGTATAATCAAATTGATATGCGTTGCTGAGGCTTAATGTGAGTTATTTCATGCATAATACGAAGTTCATAGCATTTACAGGGACACACAAACGATTTCAAATATTATAAATTCTATTCGAAGTACTGTATATGATGGATGATGACTGTTGCATGGATGAAATGCATTTTGAATTATGATATGTGCTTTTAAGTTTCGCTAAATGTATGCATATTAAATGGCGAGTATAAATGGTAATAGTATAAATAGTTAAATTTAGATATATAGGGTTACACAAAAGATCTCGGAAAGGTTACTAAATATGAGCGTAATTTACTTAAAGGTGGTTTTTAAATAAAACCTGCATTTTTATTTTGAACTGCATTTAGTAAACTAAGAAATGTTTGTAGTATATATATAAAATGATATACAGGGTCCCGCAAAGACCTGGATACAAGGTTGTCTTAGGATGATAATTTCTGAAAATGTAATTTATGTGGTAATAAGAAATGTTTTCGTTTGAACTAAATTCTAGAAAGATACTTTCGTGTATTAAAGGCACTTGGAAAACTACAGGGCTGAACAAAAGAATTCAAGAATGTTTTTATCTATTAGTATTAATCGCTGAAAGGAAAATTTTAACCAGCAAACAAATTAGCAAATAAGGATTATCAGAAGTTTTTTACCATAAATTCGCAATAAAAAGTTAATTACACACGCTTTTCATCATCGAAATTTTTTGCTTGATTGATCAATTATTTCTTCTTTAAATGTTATGTGAACGAAGTCACGGGTAACTGCTATAGTCCTTATATCCTTATATATATTAAAAATGTGAAAGTGTGTCCGAAAATTGGAATGAACTTGGCTTCAAAACGGATGGATTAATGTCTTTGAATTTTTGTATATAGGTAAATTATTGGCCTGAAATGAACATAGGCTAATTTTTATTTATTTTATTCAAATATTTTTCTTAATAATTCAATATTTCACTATTTCTCATACAGAATAAATTGAAAAATTTTCCATAATATTTAATTATCTTTCTTTTTTCGTTGCCAAAAAATTAAAAACCGGAAAAATAATTTCTCTTCTGTAATTAATTTTCAACTGAAAGATTTTCACGTGATAAAATAAAATGAATTAAATAAATGGACCCTATTCTGTTTTTCGGTTCGAGATTAAAAACCGCAATTTCACCAATTGTGACGTCAGAGGAATACTATTTTTCTTCTTATATCACGCAAACGATTATATAAAATTTCTTTTACACTTAGAAGACATTACAATAATATAACTTCACAGTTTACAAGAATATAAATATTTTAGTAGTTTTTCCAGATATTTATCCGTAATCAAAATGAACGTTTTTCTTTCTTTCGGTTCGAGGCTATAAAATTCAACTTTTTACCAATTGTGATGTCAGAGGAATACTTTCCATTAAGAATTTTAAAAATATTAATGTAACGTCATATATGAAACAAAGTATAAGTTTTCAAGTTTTCATTTTTAATAACACAATGTAATTTTGAGTAAGTGCTAAAAAGAGACGACTGTGACGTCACATATTGAAAATAAAATAAATATCTCTGATATTGCAATGAAATGATATTGAATTATGATATCAAAAGTTATTATATAAAGAAAATTAAGTTTATTGTCTGAGCGTGGTTAATATTTAATTTTAAAATGAAATAAGTTTTTTTAAAGGTTAAATAATTAATGACTAGAAAATATTAATAATTTATACATATCGTAAATGACGTAATGATCAATGAAAAAACTTTTTATCATTTTTAGAAAGTAAGAAAAGCTCAACTAATAAAAAAAAAATATTCTTGTGTGTTAATTCTGAAAATTGTTCAATTCTGAAAATATAAAAAATATCACTTTAAAAATGCACTTTCGGGCTTAAAATCTAAAGATTTAATGTAATTGTGAGAAAATACATTCCCTCAGTCAATATCTCAATTTGGCATAATGTGCTCAAAGTGTACTGGAAACAGGTTTGTAAATGAATATTAATTGCACATTTTTTTAGCTCTTAAAAAGTAAAAATATGTTGTCACTTTTAAGAATGTTTTTTATAATAAATTTCTATAAATTTTTATGGTATGTAGAGCATATATGTACAAATTATACAAAAATGCCACCTAAAACACAGTTTTGTAGTATATTTTTCCTAACACTGTTTTTTTTTTTCATTTTACGGAAACTACCTGCTTTTTGACACTTTCTAACATGGTCTAAAAGTGTTTACGACTTCAACCTGTCTGTATACCAGATGCCGAGTGCCTGAGGTCTGCCGTCTGTCTGTCCGTTTTTCAACTTGGGTAAATATAGTGGAATTCATACGAAAATAACATACGTTATTGAGATTTACCATAGCATATGCATCATTGAAAATGGACCAGGTAGCAATTATAGCTGAATCACAGGAGCACTCAAAAGGAAACTTTACATTATGGTCTAAGGCGAAAAAATCATTTGTGGTGTATTTTGATAATGTTACATAATTTTAAATGTAATGAAATTTACATGCATTTTTAAGGTTTAGAAGAACATGGTTACTATCGAATATGTTAAATGTAGTACTTATAGTGTGCGTACAAGGAGCTCAAAAGTATTTCAATATATTATGGTCTGTGAAGAAAAACCATTCGCACCGTATTTTAATAATGTTATTTTATTAAAGTTATTTTAATAATATTGAAATTGATATTAGGTTCTGAAGTGCACTAAAATAGGATTTCTGTAGAAAATGGGGTGAAAAGATTTAACATTCACTTACAAGATTACAGAAAAATGTTCGGTAATATAATAGTCTACGGAGAAAAAAAAATTCCCGGCGTATTTTAATTGCGTTGCGCTATTTCAAACATGATGAAATTAATATACTGAGATAATCAATACAATGATAAATATTACAATAAGTATCATTTGCATCACATTTGTTGTTCATTTACAGAGACGCATAAAAGATTTTGGACCTGTGTCCAGATCTCTGATATTGTATCCAAAGTATGGTCTATTAGAAAAGATTGCTGAAGAGCTTTTTCAATTATCGTATGTATTTGGAAAACTAATGCATCCTGAAGTTACATTTGATATAATAAGAGATGTTTGTAGAATTTAAATAAATCATGTATCGGACTATACAATAAACTGGATTGGTCACCAGTGCAATAGCGATTCCCGGAAATATGAATTCAGTAATTTGAATCGAGTTTTTTGCTTGAATAATTTAAGCTAAATATGCGATCGTATACATATTTGCACGTAATATACAGGACTGTAAAAAAGAATTCAAGTAAGTTTCTGTCTATAATTAGAAATTGCTAAAGGTGAATTTTAATCTTCGTTATACTTTTTCTCACTAAGAAAATTTTAACATTGTATTTAGAATATTTGCAAACACACAGATCATAATGCACAGCTGCAGAAAAGAATGTCCCGGTGAAGTTATGCATTATGGAAATGTTGGATATTTTTTTTATTACCTAGGTTTAACACATGATTTTTCTTTCTTCGATATGGAATTCTGAAATGCACTACAACATGATTTCTGTACAATTGGGGTGCGTTACAGTTGTTCTACAGTATAAGTGGTTACAATTTCATTTTCGCGACTGTTCATATTATCTAACACATTTTCCTTTTATTTGACTGAGTTCTTTAAGTCCCCTATAAAAAAACTACTGCATAGCCTTCTATAAGATAAATGTTATATATTTTTTAAATTATTGTTAATGAACCGTTTTGTTTAATTAAAACGTTTATCTTTTTTTTAATGCTACGTGAACGACGTCACGGGTAACAGCTAGTATTATTTATATAGAAAAGAATGGCTCATTTAATATAAATGATTTATTTTTCCTTTAAAAATAAATAAATTAAAGGAAACGCATAATTTGTAAATTTGTAACTCTAGTTTGTAACATGTAGACTACGGATTACTGTAATCGAACTGTAATCGTAATCGACTAGTTCGGTAATCGTAATCCAACAAAAAAAATATTAATCGTAATCCAAACGTAATCGTAATCTTGAAATAAAAAAATGGATAATCGATTATGTAATCGTAATCAGGCTTGCATGAATAGACATAATCGTAATCTATTTTTTGAAATTGGAAGTAATCGTAATCTTAATCGATTACAGTCCTCTGTAATCGACTCGAAGTCTGATGCGATTGGGGATTTTTGGAAAAGTGGAGGCAGTGTAGATGTGCATTTCACGTGTAATTAGGAAGATACCGAATGAATGAAAGCAGTGGGAGGGGCAGAGAAAAAGGGGCGTTCTGCTGGTTATTTCTGGAAAGATTAATTGAATTTATGGAAAAAGGGGTGTTCAGCAGGATATTTCTGGGAAGATTAATTGAATTTATGATAAGCCGATTTCCGTATTGAGGAAAGATCGAACGATCAAACAAAGCAGATATTATGTTTGTATCTTTTGCTAAAAGGAAGTAGAAATGGTTGGGGAAATATTTTCAACTGCCTTTATCTGATGCAATATAGAAAAAAAAAGTTGAAGAGAGAGAAATAAAATTTTACTTTAATAGCAAATTGTTTAAAAAACAGTGTTAAATTAAGACACATTTTTTTCGAGAGGAGATTTCTGTGGGTGTAGGTGGATGTTATAAAGAATTTTGGGTGGGGTAAAGACTGCACTCTTTTATCATTTAAAACACAAAAAGCCTGATATTTCAGGGAGGGAGGGGGGGATCTCATTGTTCCGCGGGAATGCCTGACTCCCGGACCACTTTCCGAATTCACCACTGCTAAAAAATTTTATGAGTTTATTTTATGATTGATGTATTTTAGGTAAAGTGTTGTCCTTCATTTGATTACGAATATATTCTTTTAATATGTATTTTCTTTTATAAATTTTAAATGTTTGCAGATAATGTAAAAATGGATATAATTTTCATATAATTTTTTTTTTAAAGTTTAGATGGTCGATTTTTTTAAATATTCCTTTTTTCAAACGAGATTCGGATAATATTTCCTGTTTATTTTATTTTGTTTATTTATTTATTTTTTTTTGGGGGGGGGGGGGGGGTAGCGCAAGTAAGTTTTGGGTGTCAATCGAGAGGAGAGGGGATCACAATGTCATAGCTGCCAAATTTTACGCTTATTTTTTACAGGTTTTTTTTTTTTTTTTTTTTTTTTTTTTTTTATGAAGGGAATTTGCTTGTTTTCCTAAATTTCCGATGATTTTAAAATACATTTTTTTTATTTATTATTATTATTTTTTAAATAGTGGTAGGATATAAACATAAAACCTGACAGTTATTCAGTATATTATCATGATTTTATAAATAGAATTTCAAAAAGAAGTCAATTATAAAAACTGTAAATATCAGGGAAAAAATTAAAAAATTTGTCTCCCCGCCGCTTTTTATGATCGCATAAGGAGTAAATTATGTGCCAGACACTGAACATTTTGATAGATTTGTAAAATGACATTTATTAAAATTACAGAAAACTTGCAAATATTCATAATTTATTTAGAGGAGCTCACAGGTCCAACCAGGCCCGGTACAAGCGAAAGCTACCCCAGGCTAATGTAAAATAAAAAGTTCTGTCCGGTCCCGACCCGTACAAATAAAATTAATAAACTTACCCGGCCCGGTTCAATTCCTACAAAAAAATCCGATTTTTCTTACCATACAATAATATTCTTAAGAATATTTTATGCACATTCATGAGCAATATTTTAGTTTAGTATGTATTCGCAAGACAGAAAATACACAATAGCAACAGCAATGTTATCGTTTACTTAGATTTTTAGACTCTTCAACATTCGTTAAAAAAAATAATGTAATTTGGAATAAAATAAAAAAAAAAGAGGGTTAAAAATGTCGTAGCTTTTAAAGCTGTATAATATAAAGTAGATTTCTGAAAATATTTCTCTGAATTTATTAAATCTGTTCTTAAATTCAAAAAAGCTACTTTCTTACACATTTCTGAATTCATTTTTAGTTGAAAAAAATACTCGTAAAATTGAAAAGTTTTCTTATTCAGAAATTATGTAATTGATTGGCGCTTTCCAATTTTTGGCAAAATACATTAGAAAATTACTCTTAAAATTGAAGTTTATATTGCAAGGGAAAAGAGAAAAACCTGTCGTTTCATGACAAGAATACATTTTTTCTTCATAGGTAATGTATTTATTAAAAAATGGAAATGCTGTTTGATTTTTCATCTCCTCTATAGCTGCCTGTCCATTTTTAAAGTTCTAAATAAAAATGTACCAGAAATTATGTCAATGCTGAGTTTTTTTTCTAGAATTGAATCTTAAATTTTCTAATATCTCTTCACCTCTTCAAACACATTACAACAGCTCCATTTTTTCTTTTTCGTATTTAGTTTGATTAGCAGTTCATTTATTAAACAAATGGAAAACGTTATTTGATTCGAAATCCCCTCAATAGTTAGGCTATCAATTTTATAATTGTACATTTAAAACATGCTGACATTGAATTCTGCTATATAAAACTTATGTGAAACGAAAAATGCAATTTTCTACAAAACAATTAGACTCGGGATAATCGCTATTATTTTCCAGCAAACTACTGTTGTCCCTTTTTTTTTCATAATTTTAGTTTTAATAAATTCAGAAATAGACTAGACCGGGGAGGGGGGAGATATATTTTTTGCATTATATTTTCTACAGAATCTAAACGTAAAGTAATTAATTTCTTTTTAATTCGATGATACGATATCTTTCCAACATAACCAACACGACATATATGTAAACGTACACATATTAAAAAAATTTTTAAAAATCAATTAACTTAATTTGTACTAATATTTCTCTTTTTTTCTGGGGGGGGGGATATTTGTGAATAACTAATAATTTATAAATATAAGAACATAATGAACTTAAAGTATTCGTTTTAAAATTTTTAAGTAAAGAAAAAAAAAAGAAAGGAAAAAAAGGAAAGAAAACAGTCTAATAATTTTAAACGCTGTGATTCCCGGATCCTGGCTCGAAGCTCCGGCCTATTTTTAGCGGCACTCGGGTCGGGCCTTACTTTATTTTACAAGCCTCGGATTGGGCCTTGTCATTGCGTTCTCCCAAGCCGAGCTCGAGACTTACTTTTTACTAAAAGACTGGTTCGGGTCAAACCTTTTTTCCCTCGTAGCGATCGGAAGGGAATTCGTCTAGAGCGAATTTTTATTTAATGTTATTCCGTCTTGGAGGATTTTACTTTGTAGCATTTTTTGGATTTTTAAGCCTCTAATGCGTTGAATAGTACATAGTATGTGGATTAACAATATTAATATCAACTGAAACATTTACATAAAAATCAACATTAATTAAAAAATGAATATCATAGCATAGGGTTCTTCTTTAAAAATAAAGATTATAAACATAAAAAAAAAATCTTAAATATTAATTTTTGATTAGAACTTCTCAAACGGAAAAATCCATATTTTCTAAAAATTTAACTATGCCGGATCAGGCTAAGAAGAAGATTTTAACTTTTTTCTTGTCGGGTTAATAACTGTTCTGTGCGAAGCAAGTTGGTCGAACATTTTGTTTTTTTACCAACCAGGTCATTATTTTTTATACGTTCTGGGCCGGTACAGGACTGAAAATTTCGGTTTTTACCACAAAAATATATCTTTTATCTCAAAACTAAAACAAAATAATTCGAGCATACATTTAAAAATTCTCTTTTGTGTGATATACATTATAGAAGACATAAAATTGCGTCATTTTTACAACCAACCAATCGTAAGTGAGTCGGGAGTCGACTCACTATCTCGACTCATTAACTAAGTAAATCGAGTCAGAGTCGACTCCTCAACATGAATCGAAATGCCCAACCCTAAATAGAACCGTCCGAGATACTCTGCTCGAAATGCCAAGAAGTGGGAGTCCGACAGTACCTATCTTTATAAATATGCTGCATTGAACGGAAAATTCAATACAGCTATTAGAATTTTTATTAAAAGTAAAAAACACTGTGTAACTGAAATGATGTTTTAAATGTATACAAAATTATCTTTATTTATTTCTGATTTGAGTTTTAAATTTTATTTTATGTGTTTTAATTTCTTGCGATTCGCTGTTGCTTTTGACATTGTGTTCACCAATGGTACATCAAGTAAGCAGAGTTGAATTTTTACACTTTTCTTCAGGAGGGATTTCCGGAGGGGAGGGGGGGGGGAGATGTGCAATACAGAGTTCTAGTGGGGAAATTGTATTTTTTGACCATGAAAAATGCAAAATTTCAACTCTTATGGAGTACCATCTCATTTCTTAGAGAAGAAAAATCCCTTTTTCCTGGGACAACCCACTCTAAACTGAAGGTGAGAATAGATAAAATAAAATAAAATAAAATAAAATAAAAATAAGGAAGACGACGTCATTAGGCTTAGACGACAACTGCGACCACAAGATAAAGTGTTTGTGCACTCTAAGGCTGCGGGCAAACAGCACTACTTTCAGTTACACTAAAAGAGCAATAAATGTATCTTTGTTTCCGAACGGAACAAAGGTTGCTAGTTTTGGAACCTCTTTAAATGTTTCTTGGGGTAGGAATCGTATCGAATTGACAAAGAAAGGAAAAGTTTATCTCCCCCATCTTCAGTCGTAAAGCTGACAACTGATTTTGAGTTCGATTTCTCTCTTGAAGTTCAGATTCAGTGCACTGAAAAAGCAATTTTATATCAAAGCGCCGACACAAAAGATCAAAAATAGCGAAGCCTGACCACAAGAAGTTAGTGCTATGTGCCCGGTCCTTAAAGATCCATGTGTGTGTATAGGGAAGAAGAGGGGGGGGGGGAATGAAGTAGTGTGCATAGAGAATTATATTGTACATCATTATGACTAAGCAGGTTAAAATCATAATATAATTCATAATTTACATACAAAAAGAAAAAAAAAAATCTGTCGAATACAATTTAATTTATCTGATTTCTTTTTATTATATATATATATATATATAATTACACCCGGCATAAAATTTAACTACCTTAATAACATGATATAAATATCGATGAGTTAAATTTGTATAATGTTTTAAACAATATTTCAAAAACATTTTCATTGTAGACGAGAAGAAAAATAATGATGATAATTAAGATAGACTTTTTCTAAAATTCCCAAAAAGAACAGAGTAGCTCCGCCCCAAACTTTGATTTTTTTTCTCCCTATGCATATCAACAAATCTATTTTAGATGATTATTAATTAGTAATTACTAATGGTAGTTAATAGTCCAACAACAACATCTGAGAAAAGTAAAAAAAAAGAGGAAAGTACCAAACCAAATTGTTTCATAGTCATTAGCCCATGCTTGTTCCTTGAGATGATAACTGCTTGAAATCATGTGAAATCTCAACCGGCGTACTAATGCCTTTCCAATATTTTAGGAAATCATTTTCAATTTTTATAAATTTTCTAAATGGTGTTTTCAGAGTTACGAAAACTATTTGAATATCTAAGAAAGGTTATCTTCATCAGAGAACGTCGAATGAGAGCTAATCAGCAGTGGGAATATTATTTGCATTTTTCATAATCAGTTAATTATCGACTTAACTCTAAAATAAATTATTCGATTATCTGAATAATACAATAATATTCATCACTAAACGTCTTTTAATGTAAATTAAAAAATCTCTTTATGCAAATTTGATAAAATTAAGTGCTAGGGATTAACATTTGTAAAAAAAAAAAAAAATAAATAAAATAAAATAAAATAAAAAAATAAAAAGAATAAAAAGAATAAAAAAAAGAAAGAAAAAGAAATCTATTAGAGCAAATTTTAAATATTACGCAATTTTTTTTGCACTTCCTTTTCGTGTATGAATTGGGTGTCATGGGTATATGCATTGGCCATTTAGCGCTCACCGACACCCAATGCATAAAAGAAAAGGAAGTGCTAATATTTAAAAGTTGCTCTAATATATTTCTTTTTCTTTCTTTTTTCTTTTCTTTTTCTTTCTTTTTTTTTTTTTTTTTTTTTTTTTTTTTTTTTTTTTTTAACAACTGTTAATCCTTAGCACTTAATTTTACGAAATTTGCATAAAGAGATTTTTTAATTTATATTAAAATACGTTTAGTGATGAA
The DNA here is from genome assembly GCA_964019185.1 of Maratus speculifer. Classification (NCBI taxonomy): domain Eukaryota; kingdom Metazoa; phylum Arthropoda; class Arachnida; order Araneae; family Salticidae; genus Maratus; species Maratus speculifer. The sequence continues at coordinate 62,322,620 of OZ025300.1, forward strand.
TATTATTGTATTATTCAGGTAATCGAATAATTTATTTTAGAGTTATGTCGATAATTAAATGATTATGAAAAATACAAATAAGACGAGCGCTAAATCGCACAACGCTCCAGGATATCCAAACTGCAGGCTCCTCCCACACTAAAAACGAGTACCATCTACTGCTTAATCCTAAAATAAAAACATCTTGAAAGATTCTTTAAACTAATTTTACATTTTTGTTTTTTCTAAACAATGGATTAAAAGCATTCTTATGTATTCTTAAAATAATAACAATAATTATTATTAGATGCCCTTTCTGTGACTACTCATTAAATTTTCATTTTATGATTTAAAATCATAAGCTAATTTAATTTGAAATAAAATTTCTTTACAAGAAAATAAATAAATAAAAATGAAAAATGGGAGGAGTGGAATATATGTTAATATCAAATATTTAATTTATATGCTTTAACATTGTAGTTTTATTTAAGAATATATGTGTATCTTGATTTACAATTAGCATCTGTTATTATAAACAGGTTTTATTTATTTGTTTTTAATTACTTTATTTATTTATTTCCTTATTTATTTTTATTTCAAAGAAAATTTACATCAGATTTACTAGTTATGATGTCATTCAGTAAACTGAAAAAAAATTATGGCTAATCATAGAAAAATTATATTTAATTATTTTTAATATTTAAGAAATCAAAGAGAAGCTTTTTTATAATTCATTAGTTTTGTATCTTGATAAAGCTTTCCTTAAATCTAAAAGGCCAACTTTATGACAATTTTTTTTATTTTTTTATTTTTTTTTTCTGTAATGTATGAAACTAGCAGGTGTTGTTGTTCAGAAAGTAATTAATCACACTAATTATCCAAATAGCGTCAAAGTTGGCGTTTTGAACTTCATTTCTGGTATTTTGAATTTAGATTTAATAAAAGAGAAACGGAGAGAAAAAAATAATAACAAATAATTTCTAATAATTTAAGCTATCAGTTACTCTCGAATACCTTTATCCAAATCATGTTTAATTATGTAAATTATTTTTTTTTTTAAATTTTAAAAACAACAACAAAGATTCACAATTCATTTAACTTATTTTTTATAAATAACTGTTTAAGAGCGTGTTACCAGAAGATCATATATAAATATATATGTATATATACATATACATTTGGACTTAAAAAAGTAGTATGGAAGTTTTTGTTAAATCTCGTTAAAATTTAAATCCAAATTAATTTTACATTTCTTTTTTCTTAGTGATCCATTAAAAACATTTTTCATAATATACTTAAAATAATAATAATGATAATAATATAGTTATTTCTGTGACTACCCATAAAAGTTTCATTTGATGATATGACATAAACTAGTGAATTTGCATAAACGTTCTTTAAAGTTAAAAAATAGATAGAGGGAATATACTTAAATATCAAATATTTCATTTATATGCTTTACGTTGAAATTTTATTCAAGTATATTTGTATACGTGTATCGCAATATAAAGTTTGCATAAAGTTTTTCCATAAAAGCCTGAAAAAAATAAAAAAATAAATAAAAATAAATAAATAAATAAATAAATACTTTAAGATTTATCTTGACTTAAGACTAACATCTGTTAATATTAGCATATTTTATTTATTTGTTATTTCTTTCTTTTATTTATTTTTTACTTTAAAGAAAAATTATTTGAGATTTACTAATTTTAATGTCATACATTAATAGAAAAATCATATTGAATTATAATTATGAAAGAATTCAAATAAGATTTTTTTTTCAATTTATTAATTAAGCATTTTGTTAATAGATAATGTGCATGTTTGTAAACAAACTGGCTTTTTTCGCGACAGCTCAATTTGTGGTGGGCGAAAATTCGAATTAAACTGCATTAAAAAATTCTAAACTAAATGTAATTTTCACGTCGATATAATAAATTTCATTTTATTGTATTATACGCCGGAAATAATACGTTATAAATTTCTATCTGTCCAAGAATTATTATTTTTGCCCACCACAAGTTGAGAAGTGCATCCTTTTTCGTCTGCGTGACGTCACATGCACATTATCTATAAACAAGAAAAGTTCAATTTCGAGAATCTCTTAGGATTTTATTTTTCATAGTGACTGTTTAAATTTATGCTTAATAAAAGAGAAAGAGAGAGTAAAAATATATAATACTTACTTTCTAATAAATTTAGCTATGTAATACTTTTCAATGCTTTTAACTAAGTGTTATTTAAAATTTGTATTACATTAATTTGAATTTAAATTTTTAAATATATGTAAAAACAAATCTTTTTACTATTTTTTAAAAGTCCAAATGTAGGAGTACATTATCTTTCTTTTTTTTCTTTCTTTTTTTTTCTTTTTTTCTTTCTTTTTTCCTTTTTTCTTTCTTTTTTTCTTTTTTTTTCTTTTTTTTATTTGACACGCATTTAAATACAGTTATCAGAAATAAGTTAAATAAATTGTCCATTTTTTAGCTGTTTTTTGCATGAAAAATTTATTTCATTGGTTAATTATTATAAAGGGTTAAGTTAATTCTTTTATAAATACATTTGTATAAATCTATTTTATTTATAAAAATCATTCAAAAAATTAAGTAAAATTTAGATAAAGGTATTTGGAAGTAATTGATAGCTAAAATTAGAAAGTAATTATTATTTTTTTCACTTCATTTCTCTTTTATTAAGTATACATTCAAAATATTAGAATGAAAATAAAATTCTAAGGGTTTCTTCAATTAAACTTTTCTTGTTTTTTAATGAGATGTAGAAATAATGAATAAAATAAAGCTCTGCTTTGAATATTAAATAATAGAAATTATTAAACATGGAATTTTTTTCTCACCAGCCCTAATTTTTTTTTTCTTTTCTTTTTTTTTTGTTTTAATTTATTGCATGACATCGTAAACTGGTAAATCTGAAATAAATTTCTTTAAAGTAAAACGATAAATAAATAAACCATGCTAATATTAAAAGAGGCTAGTCCTAAGTCAAAGCCCAAATTTAACTTCAATGTTAAAGGAGAGAAATTAAATATTTAGTATTAAAATATATTCCCTTTCCTCTCTTTTATTATTATTATTATTATTATTAATTTTTCTTTAAAAATATTTTAAATTTACTAACTTATGATGTCATATCATAAAATGAAAATGTTATGGGTAATCACAAGTGAAGAATGTTTTCATTCATTGAAGCAAAAAGAAATTTTAAATTAATGGAAGAGCTCTGCAAAACGCATTTCTAAAGGATTCGCCAGCAGATGACGCTATTTATTAGTATGGGAGGAGCTTCAGTTAGTTTATCCCTAAGCGTTGTGCGATTTAGCGCCGACCTTGGGGTGTCGGTCTCGGATAACACAATAATTTTTTCGATCTTGAGCGGGCCTGAACTCTGAAAATTCAGCCCGAACTCATTTCTAATGTAAACCTAGTGAGCGAAGAACGTTAAAAAGAAAGTTCCAATCAAATGATGACTTTTTCAAATGCCAATCAAAATTCGCTGGTTGACTTTCAAGGCCCCCACAATCCTCTCAATTACCAATCAAATCACAATTGTTTTCCAAAGCATGTATCACCTCCGATGGTCGATTAGTGACGTAATTTGAAACTACTCTGCAAGCAGAAAGTAAATTTGCAGACTTATAGTTCCACAATAAATAATAAATAAGAAGAACTTCAATTTAAAAGATAAAAATTACAAAGGAGAGGTGAATATAAGTAGGTGGAATTAAAAGATTTTGCAGGAAACATGTAATGTGGATTTCAGTGGTGTAATAGTAAACAAAGATCGGCTATGGCCTCTAAGTAGAGGGTATACGCTCAAAACAGAGGGTATATCCTAGAGTGTATATACTGTAGCTTTATTAAGAAATAGAGGTTATACAGTGTTCCTTTAAAAAACCAGAGGGTGTACGGATATACCCCCGCATACTCTTTTCTACATCCCTAGGCTTTGCAGAAAGTAAAGACACGCGTTGAAGGTTATTTTAACGCAGAATGCGTCCTCTGGCAGTGGGAGTTGGTAATACAAGATTTTCAAGCGCGTGCTCAGCATTCTCGATATTCGGTGTCTTATGAACGGGGGACCCGAGCAGGAAGTATATTTTTCGTGCAATTTTCATATGAATTCGAAGCTTCGGTGTAATTACATACAAATTTCACGATCATTTAAGATTAATTTCAGGCCTCGGATGGATAAATTAGTATGTCATAAATTAGAAACTCAGATTATTTACTTTAAAAATGAGAATATGGTTTTCCTGATCATCATAAAATATCCTAACTTTGTGCTATTCAATTGTCACTTTAATTTTTGTCTATATTAATGCGGTGAAGACCGCTTACAACATAGGTTCCCAACGGGGGCGGTACCGCCCCCCAGTGGGCGCTGGAGCCTTCCAGGGGGGCGGTAGCGAGTCTAGAGAAAAATGGGGGGCGTTAGGACTGTCGAGGGGGGCGGTGATGGTATACCTACTTATTTAAAAACTAATATAATGAAAATATTTGATCTCATCTACATTACCCAGTCCGAGTCAAAAACCTTAACTGCACCTTATGTAAATCTATACGGACAAACCTAAATCTGGGAGGGGGGGGGGGGGTTAAACTGAATTTATTTTACTAATGTCAAAAAATAGTCTTGGAACTCACACAAGGGCTATGACTCGAATTAAAAATCATTATGTATTCAAAAATTGTGGAGTAAGAAATTCGCGATAATTGGCTGGCAAAAAGTTTTAAACATAATTTTTTTTATTAACCTGTATTTCGAAAAATTCTAAAGTATGACGACAAAGATTTGACCTGAACAAGGACTTTTAAACAAACCCGTGATTTGAATCAGCTCAAGGAATTTGTTTAACCTTAGTGAAAGTGATAAAAATCGTTATATCTATAAATTTGTTCAAAAGTAAATTTATTTAAACTTATATAGGTAAAATTTTTATGTTTCAAAATATCTTAATTGAAGATAAAATGCGAGCAGTATAGTATTGAGTAACTGAAATATGAATCTAGGCACTCTCCCACAAACCATTCGTTATCTATGTGCCTAATTTGTCAAGAAGTATTTTCATATGAAGCCACGAAGCCTTATAGGCTACAATAGCATTTGAAAAAATGCGTGCTGATCGAAAAGACAAAGATATCACCTATTTTTACTTTCTTCTATCTTTACAAGAAGAAAGTATTAGATTCCTGAAAATTTTCGAGTACAGGATTTTGACAGATTTACGCGTTTTAGGGGTCAGAGATTCCTAAATCATGTTTTCACAAAATGCATGTCTGTGAATCTGTCTGTTAGCATATCTTTCTGTATGTGAGATAAATTTTAAAGGCGCTCTATCTTAACGACTAATGCACAGAAATTTATGAAAAATCTATATTCAGGTATTCTCTGTTATAAATTGATGCTTATTCGTTTTTGGTGTAAATCACTCAACAGGTGGCGCTAATATGCTGCTTTTTTCACAATTTCCGCAATAGCTTTATCTAAAGAACTGCTGCACAGATTGTTACCAAAAACCTGATTTGATTATTCCTTGACATGAATAGATACTGTTTACATTTCGTTGAAAATCACTCCACAGATGGCGCTGTTATGCTGTCTTTTTCACGATTTCTGCAACAGCTGTATCGCAAGAATTAATGCACATATTTTCATCAAACTTCAGATTTAGTTTTACTTTGATAAATATTATTGCTGATTATGTTTTGGTGCAAATCGCATAACAAGGGGAGCTTTTATTCTGCATTTTTTTTTTTTTCGATAGTCGCAGTAGTCTTATTTCAAGAACTAATGCACGAAATTTCACACCATTAGAATCTTTACGATTGACCTAGATTGCCATTTAATTTTGATACTGCGATAGCGAATTTTGAAGTATTAACATGTATGAGACATAAGAAAGTTTTGGGGTTGTCGTATTTTACCAATTCAAAGACTGGAAAAGGAAAATTTAAAACAGTCAACTACATCAAACCTTTTTAAGTCATCTTCTAAACAAGAAGATGGCGGAGCCTCATATATCATTATAATTTTAAAAATAAAAGTATTAAAATGGCATACAGTTGGCGAGAAATTAATCTTGCCTGTAGTCAGAAAGATAATAAAAACTGTTCTTCATCATAAGAAACCGTCTGATATCAATAGAAAAAATCCTGAGTAATAATTCGGTACAAAGAGGAATAGATGGCTAAAAGTATTGAAATATTATTACGCTGTTATTTAAAGACCTGAAAATTTTCCATTCAACTCCATAGATCAGCGTTACCAAATAACAAAAACTCATAAAAGAAAAAAAAAATCAAGAGTTATTATTTGCTAAAAATTTGGAAATTGATACAAAGGGATAATCGATATTTAATACCATGAAGTCAGTCCAAGAGAAATAAATTCTTTATTATAATATTTTGTCATTTGCTACTGATGTTGCTCAAACAACGACAGTACATCAGGAGGATTTCATTAACACATTAACAAGCAGCACTAAATGTACTCTCTGTACATTCTACATTCCATTACACATCATCAGCAATTGCTTTCGAAAAATTGGAATGAGCGCCTGTAGACGTCGCTTCATTACATTATCAGAGCAGTCAATAAGAATAGTAACAATTCATTGAATGATAGGACATTTTACCAAGTTTATATTGAAAATCATTTCACAGCAAAGTGAAAAAAATTGTTTTACTTTGTAGTGCAGTTTTCACTATCACTTTGCATCAGACTTGCAAATGAATTCAATCGGTTGCTGCTGCACACAGAAGTTCGTTGTCTCTGAGAAGGTATTAGCCTGAATCATTTTTCTATATATTTGATTTAGTATTACACTTAACTAAAAACAGAGGTGTAAAAATACGCTAAAACCTGATTGTATTAAAAATGACATCGTTTATGTGACAGATCTGTTTAGAATCTTTAAATAAATAAATTTAAATATTTTAAATATTTATAATAAGCCTTAAGATGATTTCAAGATGATGAGTTGAATTTAATTAAAACAAAAAACCTCATAGCTGCTTCTGTTGGTAAACTTCTTGTGCTCAAAGGAAATCTAAATAGAAGAGAATACAGTCAAATTTCCACATTATTCGCAGTCTGTGAAAACAAGAATATTTACTTACTTATTGTCAACACTTCGACGTTCTTCATCTTCATGAAGTTTTCTCAGAGCGATTCCAAGATATTTATAAATGATTATACCGAGTTAGTTTTTAGATTCTTTCGCAAATGCAGCTACGACAGTATCATCATATTTGAAGGAGGAAATCGTGGAACTCACGACAAACAAGAACTATAAATAAAATTCAGAAATGGTCACAAAGAATTTAACTTTAAAAACCTACAGCTCTCTAATCGGGATTGTGAGGGAGAGTACATACAATTTTAATTGCTTTCCTTTCATCAGATTTTGCTGAAAGTGGGTTCCGTGCAGTGGCTAATTTACTGTCTAAGAAAAGAAACATGCATCTTTGAAACTGACAATTTGTGATGATGTTGAAGAAATTGGAATCTGACATGAAAAAATTGTTAAAACTCCAATAGTCCCAACTATTTTCTTATTTTTTTTAAAAAATCTTATTGATTTTGTGTTTATTTTTAAATTTTTACTAAACAATTGTTTACTTCATTTTATGGTTGTTTTAATTAACTTCTACTTTGATTAATAGATTGACAGACAGGTAAAATATAGATAATATGCAATAATATTTAAACTTTTTGTATAATTAACTATTATGCAAGAGGGGGCGTTGGAATTTTTTTTCTCTTGTAAAGGGGGCGGTGGACCAGAAAAGGTTGGGAACCTATGGCTTACAACGAAGCTGAAGAAATCATGAAAATAATTCGTTTTACGGGAATTTAGTTTTAAAGATTCCTTTATCATATGCTCAGATTTACTGGAAATTTTAAAAAGTTCGATTTACCTGATATTTCGATTTAACAGAGTCATTTCCACATTTCTAGTTTCATTTTTCCGTTAACAAAAATACTAGTCGTTGGGGGCCACCGAAATACTTACCTATCATGGATATCCATAATATAAAATATGAAAAAAAAAATGTAACCTATTTATAAAATGCATCGCCATTACAAAATAAAATTTAAACGACAAATTATATAAAACGCCAAACTGCTCAAGTTGTACCTAACTGCGTAAAAGAAACATTCTTATAACTCCGAAAATAGTAATCATATTAAGTAACAGTTTACTGCGTCGGCTTAAGCGTGTCATATCCAATTAAAATATAACTTTGAATTAAAATTTCAATGAAGAAAAATCAAAGAGTGTGGAAAATAGAATTAAAAATATCTCAGCGACAAATTATCTGACCAGCTTCGTTTTTTATTCGAAATGTGTGTTATTTTATTGCCTTTTACATTCGCTCTTTAAAATAAGAAACGCGAAAGGTTTTCATATATCTTTCATGCGAACGAATATTTCGAGAATCCAAAAAAAAACAGTTCAGGATAATCGAGATCACAGATATTCAATAGGCTTCTTACCATTATTACATAATAAATACACACCGAATTTCAAATCTCTATTTCAATTTGTTCGGGAGATAAAGCGTTTATAGACAAGCAGGCAGACAGACGGACGGTATTTATATATATATATATATATATATATATATATATATATATATATATATATATATATATAGATAGATAGATAGATAGATAGATAGATATAGATATGTTCACAGACTAGTAACAGAGCCTCAACTCGGCTTGAAAAGAGCGCCCTCAGTGAAATCACTTAAAAACTAAACCATCGCGTTGGCGATTTTTATCCTCGTGATTTCTGTTTAACTGTAACCTTATTCTGCTTGGCGCTTCTTGCTGAATGCTGATTTGATTATCTTTGCACATGTAATTATGCTATTTGATCTTAGATTTCCGTGCTTATATTGATTCGTAATTATTACTGTTATTATTCTTGAATTTTCAAGTTTAAATTATTAGATCGTTATGTTACGAAGAGACACATGCATTGTTTGCAAGACGAATACGTCAAAGTTATTTCATAATTCTTTCATAAATTTCAAAACAAGAAGCAGCAAGCCGTCGCTGTATTTTTTTTTCTTATCATTTGTCGCCAAGGAAGCGATGTTTCGCCGAATTAGCAACCTCTCTTATGTTATGATCGTAGTTTCAGAGTGGTCCGCTCGTGTCGCTACTGTCTATGCGTAATCCCATGTTAAACAAGTTGCCATTACAGTGTATGAAAGTTGATTCTCTGTTCCGTACTCTGTAGATATGTTTTTCGGAATCTCCAGTGTCTGAAACGTGTAAATCCGACAAAAAAAATTTCTATTTTCAAAACTATTTCAAGACTTATCCTATACTACGCATGATGGGTAAGTAATAAACTCAAAACTAGTTTCTAATTTCCGGTTTGTACAATAGGCGCACGGAATCACTATACTTTAATGTAACTTAAATGTCAAAAACACAAGTTTCATTTTAAAAAAGCTGTAATTTATAAAAATAAAGAGAACTTTCTAAAAATATTAAGATTAATTGATGAGGTTTTTTAATCCAGCAAATTTATTATCGTAAAATTAGCTCCATATAACATACATCAGCATATTTTAAGCTGACAGCATCTGCTAACAGATTCATCAAAAACGTTTTAAAGCTTAATTGAACTTGAAGAATATTTTTAATCTGGATAGTTCATGATTATAAAATTAACTGCATATTAACATCCATCAGCATTTTTTAAACTGTCAACATCTGTTGAAGCAATAATAAACTTGCGTATTTTTTAATAAGATAAACTAAATCTACATATGTTAAATAACTACTTAGATTTTAATCAAGGTGGATATTCGAGATAAAGTACTCCGTTTTTCAAAGTGTGTGAAAGTGTGCTTTAGTATGTAAAATTTTAATAAAATTCTTTTATACAATTTCATTTTTGTTGTTAAAATAAAAGGCATTGTGATTTATTATAGGTTGTTTGGGGAATTTTTTTGATATATTCAGATTAATCTTATTTGTAAGTAAAAGCATTTCGTTGCAAATACTTTTAAGATGTCTCATGTATGCAGTGGAGAGTAAAAGAGGGTACCTTTTAGATATACGCCAAATAAGAAGGTATGCGCCGTATACCTTCTGGATTTTTTAAAGGAATACCGTATACCCTCTGTTTCTCAAGAAAGCTACAGTATACACACTCTTGTATACAGCCCCTGCCTTGAGTGTATACCCCCTGCGTATTCCTTTGTTATTTTTACGACTACACCTCTGGTAAGTATATTTTCATAGTTTAATATTTAAGTGTGTTCGCAAAAATAAAAATAAGTAGTACCTATAGTTGTCCTCTGGTCCTTCCGTCTGCCCGCATATAGCAGCAAATAAATAAATAAATAAAAAGAAATAAAATAAAATAAATAAAAAACTACCTATTCGAATGGCTTGAATCGGCGATAAAAGATTAAAAATTCTACAAATGTCATTAAAAAATTGGCATTTTTTGAAAGATTTATCAAAAATATTGATCATCTAATGATTAACTTCATTAAAAATCAACAATCTATAACGAAAATTAATAATAAGCTTAACCTCTGAATAAACAAAGGGTTATTTATTTATAACATGCGTTGTACAATCTAATAAAAGTCATCTAGAGAAAATTAATTTCTGTACACTTCATTATTTTCGTCCAGCGGTTAAGAAATTTCTGTGTGTCCGCGATTAGAATGCTTTAATTTATTGAGCAAACACTTGCATTTTGTCGAACGCGTTGACGATATATCATATCTAAACTGGCACCGAAAGATTCATAATTACTCTTTTAGAATTTTTTTTTTTTTTTAACGTTTTGTGTTTTGTGTAAATGTAGTTTGAGTTCTGTCTACTTTATTATATTTATTTTATATGCACATATAGTGTATGAGAAGTATAATTACTGTATTAGAAGAAAATATAATTTCTTGTAGAATAATAGAAAAACTGAAAAAAAAAAAAAAAAAAAAGTTTAAACAGGAATGTCACATTCACCTTGATTAAACCTTTTGAGCAGCAAGCAGAAATGTCTCCGTAATACTGAATTCTCACCGGAGTAATCAAAAAATGTTATTAAACAATAAATAAATAAAATTAAAAATAAATAAATTAATTAAATAAATTTAAAAAATAAACATAAAAGTATTTTTGCAACTATTTGCTCCCAAAGTTAATCCCTTAACTGTGGCATTGTTTTCGACAACATAAATTAAAAATAGGGGCTGTAAACCACATTTTCCATATTAAAATAGTTGCTTTACTTAATCGAAAAACATCTGCCATTCAATAAAGATAAATTTTCAGTTAAAATTAGTAGTGTCAAAAAGCTTTAAGTAACGAGGCGTGCAAAGAGTTCCTGCCGGAAGTCAGTTCGGGCAACACAGTTAAGGGGTTAGAAGTATAAAATTTCGTTAAAAAGTGTTTGGTGAAAATCTTGTTTAAATTAGATAGAGTAAGATATACACCACCGCTCCTCAAGGACTTAATATCTATGTAATAAAAGCCTAAGTCATTGACTGTCATCAACAGTTCCACTTCAGATAACCGCTTCACTTTTTATATGCCAGGCACCCATTTGACACTTTAATATTAACCAGACTCAGATAATATGTCTTTAAATATTATTATATCGTCATCATTTCATCTATGCTATAATAATCCAACGTATGGGACTGTAATAAACAACTAAAAACTGATTCTATCGCTTTTCATATGCAAAATCTCCATTTTGATTAAAAAAAAAAAAAAAAAAAAAAAAGATTTTTTTTTTTTTTACATAAAACTGCATAAAGGTTGCCATGATCACAAAGAATTTTTTATACTTTATTGTTAGTCAGGTGCATTTTATAACTCGACAGTTAGCATTTTTGTTCTTATCTTTCGCGTAGTAAATTAAAACAATGCTTTGAACTTGAAATTAAATATCATGGATTATGACATTATTCAGGTAATAATATTATTTTCTTTTCGTTTAAACGAAAAAGAAAAAGAGAAAGTAAGAAATACATGAAAGCCGTGTATTTTAAACGTTACAGTTTTAAATTAAAATTTTGTATTTTTTAAATAAAATGAGTGAAAGGATTAGGTACTACTCTGTTATCCCGTTGATCAATTTCGCCGAATTATACAAATCGCCAAACTAGCAGCCAAATTACACATATTGGCATAATTTTTATTTTAAATAACGAAAAAACAAAAAATTAGTAGAATATTAATAAAAATATTAGTAAAAAGTCGAAATAAAAATCACTTAATGACATTTTAAACACATGAATCGTATTTAATGTCATTGAATGTGACATTCACGATCATCCATTATTGGCATTTAATCTTATAGTTAGGCGATAATTTTTTGGTCGAAGTGATAACCTAGTAGTACCAAGGATTATATTTTTAATGAAGTTAATGAAATTAAAGAAATACACAAAATGTGATGGGAACAATGTTTGACGATTTATCACCTGCGCCCACTAACAGAAAAATAAAGATCTGTTGATTTTTCTATCAGAATCTTCCTATTTGGTGAGAGGTTGAGCAAATACATTGAATTATGAATAAAAATAACACGATACATTGCTGCAGGAATACTTAAAGGAAACAAAATTGTTCGTCATGGGCGGCTAATAGATAAAAAAAATTACTGAAATAAGGTGCTTAAAATTAAAACCATTCGTCACCTGTAAATGATCTTAACATTTTAAAACCATTGATGCTAAAAATATACGTAAAAAATGTTACACAAGCTCCGAGATCTTTATATCACAAATATGATCATATTCAAGGGAATATCTGTTACACAATGATGTGTTAATCTATTAATCATTGGGGATATATATTAAGTTCGCAATTTTAAATACTGAAGTTCTTGATATTTTCAAAATATTGAAGTATTTTTTAAGTGCATCGGGCGATAAAATATCGTTACATGCTCTATTCCCTTTATTCAAAATTTCTAGTGATTTTCTAATTTTTAAAGCATAGATGTTCGATGCTGGTATTAAAATTTTTGGATTTTCCTAATCTATTTTTATGTTCCAGCGTTGATGTAGGGGAAGATGGGGATACTTGAGCCATTTTTTAAATTTTAACTTTTTAAAATTTTTTATAATTTCTTAGAACAAAATAAAATATTGAAAATGAAAATTTGATAATTTTTCTTCAATTAATTTTGAACTATTTTTCTATGTCTAATAAATTTTTACTTTTTCTTTTACATCGTGGCTCAAGTATCCCCATGGAGGGGATACTTGAGCCAGATGTCACATTCGCACTAGTATTTTGCAAAGAAAAAAACCGATTTACCATATACGCGAAAAAAATGCATTAAACCTTTTTCAAATAAATTTGATTGAATTTTCTGGTGCCGTTGTGACATTTCAGAATTAAAATTATGTAGTAGAAAATTCTACCAGCAGAGCTCAAACGGTTAATCACCATAATTTCAAAATGGTACCAAGGTATGTGATTTCTTTTTTACATGTTCAGAACTATAAATATGTTACCATGTTGCCAGTTTTAGAAAGAAAAATTGACCAACTGTAGAGATAATAGGGGTGGCTCAAGTATCCCCTATGCTCAAGTAACCCCACTCTCCCACATGTTCATAGTGCCGTAGATGAAGTCAGAGAATCTTTAAAGATTTTGATCAAAGGTAACAGAGAATGTAACGATATTTTATCTTGCATGCGCGAGATATGGCGAACAGGTGGCGAGTGGTCTGCGAAAAGCATGTATCATAAAGAGGAAACAAGCAATATTTCCTTAAACAAACTATTTCTAATAATATAAAGGGATTAAAGAAGGCTAATTTTCTTTAACAAAATATTGGTATTTAACACTTTTTTCACTAAGTTTTTCCCTGACCACTCGCAACCCTTTTATACACAGTCGACTCTCGTTAACTCGAAATCGGATAATTCAAATCTTTGCTTAATTCGAACTAAACATGAAGTCCCGAAATTTTCAATGGCAGAACAACGTTAAACATCTTCATTAATTCGAACTCATTTTCTCGTGACTTCGTTTAATTCGAACTAACGAGAATTCCGATTTTTCATTTTTCTTTTCTTTCTCGCTGATTTTAGATCATTTGAATAACTTTCTTTCTTTGATTTTTGTGAAAATTGTTCCGAACGAGTATATATATAATCCAATGCATTTGATGTCCACTTTCTTAGTGCCCCGTCTGTCGATCAGTGATGCTTTAAATTTTTCTTCCATTGTGCTTGTTTCTAATCTTTTAATTAGTTTGTGTATTTATCCATTCTAATTTAATATTAAGTCATATTCAAATTATAACAGACGAAATAAATTAAAAAAAAAACACTATAACATTAATTTCTTTCTAATAGTACCATATTGAGCATGTTTTCATTTCATATTTTTCATAGTTCGAACTTCGGGTAATTCGAACATTTTTTGTGGTCCCGACAAGTTCGTATTAACGAGAGCCGACTGTATTTTGAAACTATCATGAACTGCAATATCCGAACTAACGAATTTACCACTTAACTGATCAATATTTTTGAAAAAAAAAAAAAAAAATTCAAATAATACCTATTTTTTTTTTTTTTTTTTTTTTTATCATATCGTTTACAGAACTTTTAATTTTTTATCACTGGTTTTTCAAAACAGAAATTTTTGCCTAATTGAATCAGGAAAATGCTCGAATTGTTAGCGATAATTTGCTTAACATTTAAAATTGCGTGAGTAGGCCATCATTAGTTGTAGTAAAAAAAAGTAATATAACAGAAAAGTCAGGTAAGATTGACTTACCTTCATTTTGTTTTCATCTCAGGGCAGGCCGTCACTAGATTAGCATTGTTGTATCCGCATGGTGTATCCGCTTGTGATCACGTAAAGGTATGAAGACACAAAAAAAAAAAACACTGGACCATTTAGAAAAAGAACATTGTATTAAACTAGATTAAATATTTACGGAGCTCTCATAAAAGCTCCTTTCTCTGCTGTTACATATTTTATCTGTGAAATATACAAGAAAAAATTATTATTTTACATCGAAAATGAAAATTTATGATATAATAGTTTATATAATGTAAAAGTTAATTTAATGTTTATTAAAACAAATAAGGTCTTCATAATAATGTTCTTGACAGTTTTTCATCACTTATGTATAATAAATCAGGTTGATGATTTGCAGATTACATTTTTTATAAACATCCGAAGGTTTGTTTTACGTATGGTGTTATTACTTTCAATTTCGATAATAAAAGAAAATTGTTCTTGTAAAAAGTCATTTCCTGATTGCTGTTTAAATTATATGATGATGGATTGGATGAAATCAATTTAAAGGCTTTGTTTATTGTTTTCTGAATGCTTCATTTAGAGTTTACACTATATAATGTTTTTAACACGAATTAAATAAGGCAAAATTTGCAGTAAAAAATCAATGGTAAGAATAATAAATCGCGATTGGAATATGGATGTTCGTTCCTGGATGGGCAAGTCAGGTAATTTTTTTAACAATTTCCAAACAAGTTGAAAAGTGTTTATGGATTCGGTTTGTCTGCGTCGACCTGTCCACGTTCTAACACCCGTAAATATACTCGGATTTTTATGCAATTGATAAACGTTTTTTAGGGCTTCATAGGCATGTTTGGCATCGTATATGAATCAAGTGGGATTAATAGTTCATTTACAGAGGCACCCAAAAAATTTCTTTACATTATGGTTTGTCGGGAAAAATCGTTTGTAGAATATTTGAATGGAATTACGCTATTAAAATTGATATAAATCACTGAATTTCACTACGATTATCTTAGTAAGGAAATTCATTGCATTTTTAATCCAGGAAACATACAAAAGAAGTAAGTTACAATACTGTCTTTGAGTAATAATTGCTGGAAATGTGTTTTCAATTTCGGCATGCACTTTTAAATTTTACTGGTTTTTTGAGAGCGTTCTTAATTATATGAATACATAGCACCTATCGTTATCATTTGATCTATCCGTCTGTCTGTCCACATATAACAACACAAAAGTAATCCAATCAAATCGTTAGAAATTTTAAATATATACTTGTTGTGGAATTTTGGTGAGACATTTGACATTTTAGTAAAATTGGATAGATAATTCAAATACAGGGACAGTCAAAAGTATTCCGTTAAATTACGGCCAATGGGATGAAATAGTTCTAAGTGCTTTTAACCCTTAACTGCTGTTAGCGGTCTCACAGACCGCTGAGTTTTTCAAGTTTCAGAGTTTAACTCTGGATTTTTAATTTAACTATAGATACTAATCAAATTTTGTTTCATTTGGAGTCCTATTATTATCTCTAAAGACTTTGAATACTTGGATTGTATTATTAATAATCTTGTATATAAAATTTAATGCATAAATTATATTTGAGAGTTAATTTAACATTTTATTCACCATTAGATTAAGCGGTCTGACAGACCGCTCACAGTAGTTATGCGGCAGTTTTTGTCACAGCAGTTAAGGGTTAAATGATGTTAATCCCGTCGAAAAATAATGAAATTGGCATACATTTATGAAGAGCACTAGAATATAGATTTTGTAGAATATGCCGAGCAAAGAATATTTATCATTCATTTTCAGGGCATCACAAAAGAATTCCGTTACATAATGGTATAGAGGGGGAAGGGGCATTTTCTGGTAAAACTTCATAATCCAGTTTAAATTGGCATATTTCAGCCTGCATGTTTTGCTGAAATAATAGGTTCCAGATTTGCAAATCACTTGTGATGAGGCTTTGACAGCTAAAAGATTATGCAGACAAGATATTCAGATCTTGTGTCGTACATTATACTACTTGTTTTCAAAATTCATTTTATCTAATACATGCTAAAACGAAATACTGCTCAACTTCATGAGAATGGGTTTGAAAAGAAAACAAAACAGAGTATGTAATGGCCAGTATGCACTATCCATTTAAATACGATTGGCCATATCTGGAACACATTCGAACGACGCATTGCATTCCTGAGTTGGCGTTTTCGGGATTTTTATATATTACTTTTTGAATAGAGAATTCCTTAAATTCTTATCGAGAACCTCATCGCATCCATAGAAAACTGATGTAAATATTATATTATTATGCATATTAATTATTATTTATTAATTAGTAAAGGGAAGACACATCATATCACAAATTACTTCATTCTATTCAACCAACATGATTTGTGCCATTTTTAGGTACTGAAATTATCGTAGAGCATTTGCTTATGTTCTTGACGTCCAAAGAGTTTATATTCCTATACAAGATATTTAGTGCTTTATTTATTTATTTTTTTACTTTTAATGTATTGCGTTATTCCAGTTTTGTACCCATGCTTGGCTCTTTTCCATAGTTTGATTTCCCATTGTTTTAATCGTGTATATGAATTTATAAATAAGATTTTGTAATTCCACCGTTCACTTTGCTTATTTTCATCATTTGAATTTGTTGCAGTATGTAGTCAATTAAAGATACATCCCATTTTTTATACTTTTGGCAAGTTATTAAATCTATGTTCTGATCAATTTCACTTAGACTAATTCCTCTGAGAGAAGTCCTAGTTTTAGTAGATTCTTTTAAAATTAGATTAATAGCAACTGTTTTTTGTAAAGTAAGGAAATCTGTAGCGTTACAAAAACTAGTTTTGTAGATTTAAATCGTTTTTGTACAGTGTACAAATAAAATTTTTAGTAAGCGCATAGATTTTTGTAGTTCTAAATTTTTAGAATTAGAGCCTTTTGTTGTTTTACAGTGAAGGAACCTCTGTTGAATAAGCTATAATTCCGTCATGACAGAACAATTGATAAGATTGTTCAATTTTTAAGACTATGTGCATTTATTACAAAGGTAATTGTTGAGTCGGGAGTTCTCTATGGGCTTATATCTTTTAATAATTAAAATGCTCCGCCGCGTAAAAATCAATACCGGCCAAAAAAAGTCAATTATGGCTAAAAAACATGATAAAACTTATAAAAGCTTACTGTGTAGCTATTTTGAATTCTAACGACTTCTCCCCTTTCCCTAATTCTGTAATACAATAAATTTTCTTCTCTGCTAATTAAAATATTTTATCCTTAAATGAATCAAAATTGCTAATTTATAATTATTAGAATCTGATATAATTGACAGCACCATTATGCTCGGATTTAATTAAACAACGTCTCTTTATACATTTTCTATATGTTTCCCAATAGATGACAGCACCAAAAAGAGTCAAAAGTATATTTTGAAATAATGTCTAAATACAGTTAAGCTACATTTGAAACTTTTTTTTTAAATATCTACAAATATTTTTAATTCCCCTTTCAATTATTAGAGCTACTTGAGAACCATATTAAAATAATTATAAAAAGAAATTATTTATTTTGTTCAAATTAAAATGTCCAAATCAAACAATTTAAATATAATCCAAAATTCTAAATGTTTTGAAAATCCGAAATTTTAAAAAATATACTGAAAAAATATATAAATTTTAAATTTCTAAAAAGAAAAAAATGTTTAAATGAAATTTAAAATGCCGAATCATTAATAAATCACAATATTTTCTTAAAATAATAAGAAATAAAATTAAATTCCAGAAGTTTTTATAAAAGTCAATGTTAAATATATATATTTATAAAAACCCAGGGATCGAACAAACAGTCTTGTATTTGCTAATGAGACGCTATTCCTGCAAGCTAAGTTTCCTACAAACAAAACGTTGAAATTAAGGTTCTCTTTTGAAATTGAAATCGCAAAAATGAATGAATGACATTGGAAAAAATAGGTTTAGTTAAAATAATAGGCTTTTTCGAATTTTTATGGTTTGTTGTGTGATACGGGGTATTCAGCTGTAAGCACACAAAATCTAAAGTCTCTGACTTGTACAGTTTTTTTTTTTTTTTGTACGGACTCTGTGACAGCCAGACAGACACAGGACAGAGACGAATAGTGTTTCGTCAGATGAAAGACATTCTAAAAATCGATATTTTATGAAAATGAGAAAACACATTGTAACATTCCATTTCATCTGCTTTCAACTTTTTTTTTTTCTCATTTTGTACATACTATAGTGTTTAATTTTTAAAGAAATTCGAAAATAAATGAAAAAAAATAAAATTTATACAGAAATAATTAAAAGGATAAAAGGACAAAGAAAGTATAAAAATGAGAATAAATAATATTTAAGGGCATTTTATTAGTAAATTTGATTTACAAGAAACGAAGAATTATAAAGAAAATAAATTGTTCCCCAGCGAAGAGGAAATTGCTGGCCAGCAGCAAGGTAGGTGCTAGCAATGATGGAGAAACATTGGCAAATGGTCGACCACTGCTGGACAGCTTCAATCAAATCTGCTGCTGGAAATCATTAGGTAAAATTCTGATAGGCCCTCGTTTTATTTCATGCGCTGGTACACCACACGATAGAAGTGCACGAACTTTTGCAGTATTATTGTTGGGAACCTTTACACTAGGTGGCGTTGTGAACATCGAAGACGTTGAGTACTTCGTAATTCCTCATTCTGGATATTTGTAATTTAATTCTGGAATTTTTAATGTTTTATTAGCGACCATTACGTATATTGTGATTGTAATCAAGAACAATAACCATTAATAAAAAGAGAAGAGGAAGACTCCTAGAACATAAGATTAAAGAGAGGTAGGGCACTAGAAGATAAGTTTTAAATATTTTTTCCCCATAGAGCTTGTGACCATCCTAGTATACAGTAATCCCTTATTATTCGCGAATACTTCGTTGTTAAACTTTTTAAAAAGAAAAATCTTTTACATGTGGGTTACCAGATTTGGCATTTTTTTTTTAATTCTGAAATTTTATGTTTACACCAGAAATTATGTATTGCATTGTTTTGTTTATTTAACGAAAGTTAATACGCTATATCACGGAGATTTTTTTTTCAGTATTTCTGATGTTAACTGTGTATCTGGTTTGCCAGAAGGTCAACCCAGTTTTACTTTCGCATTACCAACATTAGCAAGAAAAATAATACAAAATGTTTTTTTAAATAGTGGTGCAAATTAAATATAAAAATAGTCGTCTGTGGCAACTTTGCTGTCGAAATTTTGAGATCCCAGAGATTTCCGTGAGCGTAATTCTCACGAATTTTAAGGGATTACTGCATTTGAAAAGTCTGTTTCTATAAAACAAATTATTTAAATATTAACTTAACTGTAATTTACTTTTGTATCATAAAATCAATAATAAAATACTCACTAAAATTTTCCTTTAACATAATTTATATCAAATTAACCCCTTGGGGAACAAGCGACACGTATACGTGCCGCAAAAAGGCTTAAGAATCCTTGTTTATTTTCACCGGTAAAATTATACTGTAAAATTTGCCCTATTTCATCGAAGCATATTGTCGATCCGGTAATACACAAATTTCTGCTTTTTAAAACCGGTGTCAAAACATTAAAAATTCCGTAAAAGGCTTCCGTCGCGAAGGGGTTAAATGATTAATTATTATAAATCTTAACTCTGATGTAATAAATTTTAAGCGTGTTTCGAAGTGCTTCAGAGTGTAATTAAACATGATGAAACAGTTTGAATTGGCTGTGATCGCAATCAAATGCTGATGAGATTAACAAGTTAATTACATTCTCAAAACTATGTTGATTAAATATCGGAAATACATTATCTTGAATTACGGAGCATTTTGGTGCAATTAACGTCGAAGAATGAATTATCAGAGATTTGTCTAAGTTAAAGGAATATACTCTAGTTGTGAATAATTTACAACTGAAATAACAGAGATTTTATTTTACCAAAAAGCTGAAATTTCCTAATATTATTACTATGGAACACGCAGTTTGTTTATTTGTAAAGCTTGAAAATTTTTATTTGCAGTGCCTAATTTGAATTACACATTTCAAAACATATAACCAAATAAGATTATAAGAATTGTTGCCAAATCGTATTTTTTAGGTGCGTGCGTAATTATATAAATACGCAGACCTGTAGTCGTTGTTTGATCCATCCGTCCACATATAACAACAAAAAAAGTGCCCAACGGAATGGTTTCCTGATTAGTTTTTGGTATACATGACCCAACATGTGGCGCTGTTATATAGATTTTTTTTTTAAGATTTTGCAATAGCTCTATTTCAAAGTGCTATTTCATGCATTTCCATCAAACTTCAGATTCAGTAATTCGTTGATATAAGCTGTTGCTGACAACAGATTTTGATTTAAATCACCTCACCGGTGACAATGCTATGCTGTATTTTTCAGGAAGTATTAACGCTTTGTTGCATACTGTCCACTACAGTGGACAAAATCCATTCCCAAATGCTAATGAATTTAATTCTCAAATGCTACATTGTCACCGGAATTTTGGTTAAAAAAAATTCGGTTTATTAAATTCCTGAAAAATAGCTTTTTCTTGTTTACAAATAAAGCTGTTTTCAAATTCCGATGTCAGTCATCAATTTCAACACTTAAGCAATGAATTTTCTCTGCTTCGCTAAGTATTAAGCTATGCAACAAAGGGTTAACATGCTTAAAATCGAAGAAAGTTTTGGAATAGCCACATTTGACTAGTTTTAAAATAGTGGTGTGAACAAATTATAAAAATAGTCACATGTGGCAACTTTGCTGTCGCGATTTTGACATTCGCAGAGATTTTCGGGAACCCAATTCTTGCGAAAAGTCTTTTTCTACAAAACAAATTATTTAAATATTAACTTAATTCTCATTTACTTTTGCTATCATAAAACCAATAATAAAATACTCACTGAAATTGTCCTTTAACATAATTTATATCTAATTAAAACATCAATTATTATAAATCTTAACTCTGATATAATAAATTTTAAGCGTGTTTCGAAGTGCTTCAGAGTGTAATTAAACATGATGAAATAGTCTGAATAGGCTGTGATTGCAATCAAATGCTGATGAGATTAACAAGTTAATTACATTCTCAAAACTATGTTGATTAAATATCGGAAATACGTTATCTTGAATTACGGAGCATTTTAGTGCAATTAACGTCGGTGAATGAATTATCAGAGATTTGTCTAAGTTAAAGAAATAAACTCTATTTGTGAATAACTGTGAATTGAGATATTAGAGATTTTATTTTACCAAAAAAGCTTAATTTTCCAAATATTATTATTTATGGAACACTCAGTTTGTTTATCTGCAAAGCTTGAAAATTCTTATTTGCAGTGCCAAATTTAAATTACACATTTCAAAGCATATATCGTATACAGGGTGATTCATAAAAGATGGGCAGAACTTTAAGGGGTTATAGTACACTTAAAGACAAATAATATTAAATAGGAGACTAAGGGTCCCAGACGTATTCCCAAGGAGATAGGGGGCATTAAAGTTTAGGGTCCGAAATTTCAAATGATTATAAAAAATGGAAAAATTGGTCGATTCGTTTGCGGTTTTTGCAAAAAATTTTCTTTATGCCAGTATTTTCTTGAAATAAAATTTTAAAGTTCAATTTCAAAAAATGCCGATAGGGGGCGCTTTAGACTTTGGAGTAACAAACAACTATTTTTTAACGTTATTTTTTGTATTTCTTTAAATGATTTCGAAAGCTTAGACTTAAACTTAAATTTTGATCTAAAAATCTGAGTCCTAACGAGTAGTTAAGTAGCGTAAACTGAAATTTGAAATTTGAAACCCTTCTCCCCCCAGAACAAAAATCAGTTATTCCCGATCTTTGTGTCGTAGATTAAGCTCTAACTACTGCCGCGTTTTGCTAAAATTATTCTTTATGTCACTATTTTCTTGAAAATAAATTTTAAAGAAAATTTTCAAAAAATTCCGATAGAGGGCGCTTTAGACTTTGGAGTAACGAACAACTATTTTATACCGTTATTTTTTGTGTCTCATTAAATGCTTTCTAAAGCTTAGACTTAAACTTAAATTTTCAGCTCAAAATCTGAATCGCTGAGCGTGGTTCAGTAGCGAGGGGAGGGGGTTCAAATTTCAACTTCTGAACATAGTTCGGTTTGCACTACTTAACCATGCCCAACGATTCTGTGCTGTGATACGAGGCAAAAATACAACTTTCGTCAAGGACTGCATAGTCGGAATTCACTCATAAAGGCACTGGCACAGTTGGAAACGTCGCTCATGCAAACGTTAAAGCTCCATTCCTGACGCTAGTCACCGGGTGAAGAAGGAGACAGAAAGTATGCAAATGTCAAATGGAGAAGAAGAAGAACACGTATGCAAAATTTCGACACGATTCAGGCATAAAAACCACTGAACGGTGAGTCAAGTGTAAGTCGCTGTAGTAATGAATCGGAAGATGGTGCCCTTCACGAATAAGGAAAAGGCTGAGATGCATTTAATTTACGGAGCGGCAGATGGAAATGGTGCAGAGGCACAACGAATGTACGGAGAGCGATTTCCCAACAGGCGGTTGCCTAACCGCAAAACTTTCGAGCGCTTGCACAGACAGCTGTGTGAGACGGGATCATTTCTCGCTTCCCGGTCGAATGCAGGTCGTGCAAAAAAGGACGAATCAGTAGTTGTTGCAGAAGCCATTCTGGGTGTAGTAGCGGCGCAGCCAAGTACAAGTACACGAACAGTGGCTAGGCAGGTGGATACCTCACAGTCCATGACTTGGAGGGTACTGAAGGATGAACATTTGCTCCCGTTTCATGTGCAACGAGTCCAGAAACTGTCTCCAGGGGATTATCCAAATCGTATTGAATTCGCCCGCTGGTTTCTGCAGCAGAACGCGCTAAATCCACATTTTGGACGAACTGTGCTTTTCACCGATGAATGTACCTTCACACGTGAAGGTACATTTAACACACACAATGCACATGTATGGGCGGATGTCAATCCACATGCTACGTATCCACATGCTCATCAGAGATGCTTTTCCATCAATGTTTGGGCAGGAATCCTCGGAGACCACCTAATCGGACCGTACCTTCTTCCTGAACGCCTCAACGGTAAAACATACCTCACATTTCTGCAACATGTGCTGCCAGACCTGTTAAACGTTGTTCTTCCACGCATCCGGCGGGTCATGTGGTTCCAGCACGATGGAGCGCCAGCCCATTACGTTCGAGACGTCCACAACTATCTGGACATCACATTTCCGAACAGATGGATTGGTCGAGGTGGTCCTGTTGCTTGGCCTGCACGCTCGCCAGATCTTTCACCCCTCGATTTCTTTTTTTGGGGACAATTGAAGGCTCTTATGTATGAGACACCCATTGAATCCCCCGAGGAACTGGTCGCCAGACTTTCCGCCGCTGTAGGGGAAGTGCTCGAAAAGCCTGATGTTTTCGCGAATGTTCGCCGTTCCATTCTTCGCCGTTGTTCTGCGTGCATAACATCTGGTGGTCACAATTTTGAACATTTATTGTAATTACATGTTAATAAATATGCTTTGGTAACATAATCCTAATTTGTGTCTTTTTACCTCGTATCACAGCACACAATGTGTGGACATGGTAAACTGAACTGTGCTCAGGAGTAGAAATTTCAAACCCCTCTCCCCAGAAACTTAACCACGTCTAACTATTCAGATTTTGGGCTGAAAATTTAAGTCTAAGCTTTAGAAAGCATTTAATGAGACACAAAAAATAACGGCATAAAATAGTTATTCGTTACTCCAAAGTCTAAAGCGCCCTCTATCGGAATTTTTTGAAAATTTTCTTTAAAATTTATTTTCAAGAAAATACTGACATAAAGAATAATTTTAGCAAAACACGGCAGTAGTTAGAGCCTAATCTACGACACAAAGATCGGGAATAACTGATTTTTGTTCTGGGGGGAGAAGGGTTACAAATTTCAAATTTCAGTTTACGCTACTTAACTACTCGTTAGGACTCAGATTTTTAGATCAAAATTTAAGTTTAAGTCTAAGCTTTCGAAATCATTTAAAGAAATACAAAAAATAACGTTAAAAAATAGTTGTTTGTTACTCCAAAGTCTAAAGCGCCCCCTATCGGCATTTTTTGAAATTGAACTTTAAAAATTTATTTCAAGAAAATACTGGCATAAAGAAAATTTTTTGCTAAAACCGCAAACGAATCGACCAATTTTTCCATTTTTTATAATCATTTGAAATTTCGGACCATAAACTTTAATGCCCCCTATCTCCTTGGGAATACGTCTGGGACCCTTAGTCTCCTATTTAATATTATTTGTCTTTAAGTGTACTATAACCCCTTATAGTTCTGCCCATCTTTTATGAATCACCCTGTATACTGTACTAGATGTGTAACGCCCACTTTTTTTTCCAAAAATTGAGGGCAAAACTCCTAGGTGCACGTTATATACGAAATGTTTTTTTTATTGCTGGATGTAATCACACGATATACATATGGATCATGAAATGTATTCAAAGAAGACATAATCACTCGGAAAATCTTACTTTATTGATGTAATACTGCATCTTTTTTTCACTTCTTACACTTTTTTATGCAACACAGATAATAACATTATTTAAACGCTAATTACCATTTCTCATGGCCGTCATTCAATTCCCTACCCGAAGTCTAAAAATATATTTTCGCCTTGTTTTCTGGATGATTTGATGTTTTTTTTCGATTTTCTTTACTGAAATTCATTTAGTTATTTATTCATTCGCATATCAAATTTACGATGCGCATGATACTCGAGATTTTAAAAAACTGCCATTTTTTTCTTGTAAAATACTGGATGTGCGTTATACAAGCGTGCATGGTATACACGAGTAAATACGGTAATCAAACGAGATTATAAGAGTTGTTGCCAAATCGTATTTTTTAGGTGTGTGCGTAATTATATAAATACGTAGCACCTGTAACCGTTGTTTGTTCCACCCGTCCATATATAACAACGCAAAAACTACCCAACAGAATAATTTCCTGGTTAGTTTTTGGTATACATGACCCAACATGTGGCGCTGTTATATAGATTTTTCAATAGCTCTATTTCCAAAACTAATGAATGAATTTCCATCAAACTTCGGATTTAGTTATTCGTTGACATAAGTTGTTGCTGAATATAGTTCTTGATTTAAACCCCCTTCCCGGTGGCATTGTTATGCTACATTTTTCAGGAAGTATTGTATGCATAAAATCGAAGAAAGTTTAGGCATTGCCTCATCTGACTAGTTTTTAAAATGTGGTGTGAACAAATTCTAAAAA
Organism: Maratus speculifer; assembly: GCA_964019185.1. NCBI lineage: Eukaryota > Metazoa > Arthropoda > Arachnida > Araneae > Salticidae > Maratus > Maratus speculifer. The sequence goes on from OZ025300.1 coordinate 62,348,715, forward strand.
TAGTCACATGTGGCAACTTTGCTTTCGCAATTGAGACATTCGCAGAGATTTCCGGGAACCTAATTCTTGCGAAAAATATTTTTCTATAAAACAAATTATTTAAATATTAACTTAACTGTCATTTACTTTTGCTATTGAAAAACCAATAATAAAATACTCACTGAAATTTTCCTTTGACATAATTTATATCTAATTAAAACATCAATTATTGTAAATCTTAACTCTGATGTAATAAATTTTAAGCGTGTTTCGAAGTGCTTTAGAGTGTAACTAAACATGATGAAAAAAATTTGAATTGATTGTGATTGCAGTCAAATGCTGATTAGGTTAATCCCTTAACTGATTTTCCCGAACGCTGTTCGAGCAAGACGAATTTGTTTATTTCGTTATTTAAAGCATTTTCACACCACTATTATTTTTAAGAAAATTTTTATAGTGTTGAGAGATGGAAATATTTGAACTAAATTTTACGAATAATTTATTTAAGTAATAGTGGTGTGAGTCAGCTATTTTCAATTTATTGAATGAAAAAGAATTAACCGGTTAAGGGGTTAACTAGTTGATTATATTCTCAAAACCGTTTTGATTAAACATCGGAAATACATCATATTGAATTAAGGAGCATTTTCCTCCATTTAACGTCGAATGAATATTGTTGTCAGAGGTTTGTCCACTTTAATGGAATAAACTTTATTTCTAAACGGGTTAACGACAGACGTTTCGTGATAAAATAATAAAAAACTAGCTGCACCCCTCGAAATTCGACGGAAAAGAATATATATTAGATATTATATATATCAGTCCTATGTACACAATAAGATACTGAACGAAATAAACAATTGCCATTTCATAAATAGGGATAATATAACTTTTTATGATGAAGATACACAAACTTCAGAAAATAACAAAAAACTAACTACTCATTGGGGAGCCACCGTAATACTTACCCATGATGAATATGCATAATATAAAATATGAAAATAAAACATGTGTAAACTATTTACAAAATGCATCGGAAATCCAAAATAAAATGTAGACGTATATTTAAATATTTTTAACACGAAGTAATGTCTATAAATGGATTTCTTATGAACCAATTTCGACAAATTATATAAAACGCCAAATTACTCAAGCAGTATTGAATTGCGTAAAAGAGTATAGGAGTTATAAGGAATTGTTATTACAAATCCTTATAACTCCAAAAATAATAATTATATTAACTAATAATTTATTGAGTCGCATCATATATTCCATTTCCAATTAAAATATATCTTTGAATTGAAATTTGAATGATATACAGGATCATGAAAAATCGAAGAATATGAAAAATAGGATTACAAATATCTCGGTAACTAACAACAATCCTATCGAATTCGTTCTTTATGCAAAATTTGTATTATTTTATTGACTTTTACGTCCACTCTTTAAAATAAAAAAATTCAAAAAATTTTATGTACCTTTCATCAGAACGAATTTTTCAAGAGTCCGAAAAAAATAGTTCCGGATAATCAAGGTTACTAATATTAAACAGCTTCGTCCCATTCTTACATACTAAGTACATACAAAATTTCAAGTCTCTGTCTCAATTTATTCGGGAGATAGTGTTTACAGACAGACAGACACACAGACGGACAGACGGTAATTTTTTTTCTAAAAATATATTTTTCGGAATCTCTAATGTCTGAAACGTATAAATCCGGCATTTTTTTTTCTATTGTTAAAACGATTGCAAGACTTACCCTATACCATGTATGTTGGGTAAGTAATAAGGAAAACAACTCATAAATTATTATGTTGGACTTATCTTCAACTATAAAGCTTTTTTAAAGCGGTTTCTAATCCTTAAACATTATTTAAAGGCCAAACTATTTAGGAAGTTAATATAATACCTCAGAAGACGAATTCAAAAATATCTATATAGTTTACTTTTTCTTCGTTTAAATACCGCTTGGATCCTGTATATTAATTATAATATCAATAAAACGTTTTAATTACAATAGATACAGGGAGTTACTAAATTGCATAACCAAAACATTACATATTTACAGCACTTGCAATAAATTTAATTTATTGCATCCATGAACTTGTCAAAATTAATTTTACTGTTATGGCAACGAAAAGAAAAACGATATCTTTCTTATTAAAAAGAATAAAATTTTTGCGTTTGTTGTTGATATGCAGGAAACATTTTATTTATTTTTATTTTTAATTATAACTTAATACAACGAAATGATTTTAATTAATTTTTGCTATTATCTAAAATAGAAATATAGTAATACCGGCATATCCCAGGTTTTAGTCTTTTTTTTTTTTTTTTTTTTTTTTTTTTTTTTCTAATATGACATCATTTACAACCTCAGAAATACTTACCTTTTCCGAAATGAAAACGTGATTTATGCAGTTATTTAAAAATTCTTTAGTTTCATAAAATATTTCTTATAATTAAATAGAAATGACGCAATTTGTAGAAATATTTTCATTTGTGCACACCACGGACTTTTAAATAAATATAAGTTGAGTTTATTTATATGCAGGAATAAAAGTCAGTGAATATGACATCATCACTGACACAGCTATAACAATATACACTGCTCAAAACAATTAAAGGATATTTGAAGTTTTATATAAAATAAAGATATAAACGAAATTTTTTTTGCCGAAAATAGAAGAAGAGAATCACAAATGCAAGTTTTTCTGGTATTCAAACTGTGGAGTATGCAAATTTTGAGTTCGACGTCAAAAACGTCGCTTCAGCGGCAGCGAATGAAATTTGAGTTTCAACTGGATAAAAGAGAATGAAGACAAGGATGATCGGCATTCAGTGATTGCTTTGTTTCGATGAGTACGATGTCTCAGCGAAGTCATTTGACAGATTCAGAAGCTTGGCGAATTGTTGGTAGGTTAGAAGGGGGCCAAACTCAACCGAAGTAGCGCAAGCCATTGGAGTGTCACAAAGTGTCATTTCCAGGATCTGGAACCGTTTTTTGGAGAGTGGATGTGCAGGCCGAAGACCAGGGCAAGGTCATAGATGGGCAACAACGCCCAATGAAGATCAGTACTTAGCGTTAACAGCTCGGAGACACCGAAACATGAACGTTACTCTTCTCCAACAACACCTTCGCTCGGCTACAGGCACCACGATTTCAACTCAGACTGTCCGAAACCGGCTCCATGCTGTAGGTCTGTATGCTCGCTGACCGATGGTATGTGTTAGATTAACATCAAGGCATCGTCGCGACCGCAGGGAGTAGGCAACCGAGCATGTCCACTGGAGGAGAAATGAATGGAGCAATATTCTGTTTTCTGACGAGTCCCGTTTTTCTGTGCATCCGGATAAAAGGCGTATTTTCATCTGGAGGGATCGTGGCAGTAGGAATAATCCTGCGTTCGTGCACGAAAGTGTACGATTTGGCGGTGGAGGAGTGTTGGTGTATGGTGACATCTCCATTGACGGGCGCACTGACCTCTACATCATTCGAGATGGAGCTCTGACTGGTCGCCGATATAGGGATGAGATCCTCAGACGTATTGTAGTCCCTTATGCTGCAGCAATCGGAGATAACTTCATTTTAATGGACGATAACTGCAGGCCACATCGTGCAAACCTGGTGGAGGATTTCCTTTTCGAGAAAGGAATCTTTCGAATGGAATGGCCAGCGAGTTCTCCAGACATGAATCCAATCGAGCACGTTTGGGACGCTCTAGGAAGACGAGTTTCTGGCCGCCAACAACCCCCACAAACTCTCCAAGAACTAGAAAGAGCTCTTCTGGAAGAGTGGGGCAGAATACCCCAACTCGTCATTAATAGCCTCATTGAGTCCATGCCTCAAAGGTGTTCAACGTTGCTGGCCGCCCGTGGAAACCATACCCCCTACTGAAAATGATTTTCTTCGAAGAAAACACCCTTTCTTATTCTTTTTTTCTCATATGCACAAATTGTGTTTTTTTCATTTTGTACACAAATGCGCAATAAAATGCATTTTTTTCTACCAAACATGTGTAATTTATTCTCATATAACCTACTATGTCTGTCGACCATGTATCAATCAGCTAAAAAGTTTCCCAGATACAAAATCCACCTGAAACGGCAATATCCTTTAATTGTTTTGAGCAGTGTATATTATATTCATGGAACAAATTAATCTGGTTTCTGAATGACGATATTTTCTTCACGACAAAATTTCGCTTTAGATATTATATTTTATTAAAGTTTATTTTCTGTTATCTAGACACACGGCAGTGTGTCAGCCAAGTTCACAAAGTAAAAGGCGACACACCGGCCGTGGGTTATATTACCCGAACCATTTCGAACCACTTTTGACCCCTCAATAACTTAAATTCTATTTGACCTACACACTTGCAATTTTTTGTGTCGTGTAAGACCATCTTCTAATTTCCGAATCTAAAATTAAAAAAAAAAATCTTTTACCGATGACGAGAAATTGACGCCTGAAAACCACTGTTTTTACCACTGACTCACTCACTCACTCATAGAAATGTTTGACTACTTCCACGTGACTTAGGAAGTTGAAATTTGGTGTGAAGGTAGGTTATTGGATCTATAAATAGGAAAAAATCAGAAATCACCATTAATTAAACATTAATGGTTGGTTAGAGGATAAATTATTGGATTACAATGGAAGCTTATGAGAATTTCACAAAATACCAGTAATAGTGCCAAGTTGGCGTCACTTTTGGCGAGTATCAGGGTTAATCTCTGAAACTACCGAACCGATTTCAAAAGTAATGGTACCAAAATGATGGTATTCGCCGCGGTTCAAACATAGACTGTATCTTATGTCTGTGCCACTAACCAAAAGAGGGTTCAGAAGCGAAAAATATTCTAAAAATGTGATTTTTGTTTTACTGAAGGGCCTAGAAGCACAAAATTTGGCATGTTAATTATTTATAAGATGTAAATGATCACTAATGACATTTGCTAAAAAAATATCAAATTTAAATGGGTGAAAATCCGCGAAGAGCGTTCTAAAAAAGTTCGAAATACCAATTTTAAAACAATCTCAGCAAACAACAAACCGATCTTAAAAGTAATGATATCAAAATGATGATGACAGTCTTTGCACCAACATAAGTTATATCTTATGTCGATTACACTAACCCAAAGGAGGTAAAAGAGCATAAAAACATTCTAAAAATGCGATGTCTGTATATTAAGGGACTAGACTGGAAACATAAAGTTTGGCATTTTAGAGTTATTTCGCGAAATATCAGAAATAGTGCCAAGTTGGCGACACTTTTGGCAAGTATCGGGGCTAATCTCTGAAACCACCGAACCGATTTCAAAATTAATGATACCAAAATGATGGTATTCGCCCCGGTTCAAACATAGGCTATATTTTATGCGTATACAATTAACCAAAAGAGGGTGAAAAAGCAAAAAAATTCTAAAAATGCAACTTTTGTGTTACTAAAGGACCTAGAACTATAAGATTTGGCATGTTAATTATTTATAAGATATAAATGATCTCTAAGGGCATTTGATAAAAAATACGGAATTAAAAAGGGGTGAAAATTTGCGAAAATGTGCGAAAAGCGTTCTAAAAATGTTCTAAATTGGGATTTTTAAGCAATTTCAGCAAACAACAAACGATCTTAAAAGTAATGATATCAAAATGATGGTGATAGTCCTTGCTCCAATATAGGCTATATCTTATGTCGATTCCACTAACCCAAAGGGGGTAAAATAGAAAACTAGTCGTTGGGGGCCACCGTAATACTTACCCATCATGGATATGTATATGAAAATAAAACATGTGAAAACTATTTATACAATGCATTGCAATTCATAAACAAAATTTAAATATTGTTAATATACATGGTAATGCTCTATTAAAGAACTGATGATTGCCGATTTCGACAAATTATATAAAACGCCAAACTACTCAAGTAGTACCGAACTGCGTAAAAGAAACATCCTTATAACTCCAAAAATAACAACTCTATTAACTAAAAATTAACTGCGTCTTATGTCCAATTAAAATATACCTCTGAATTGAAATTTGAATCAAATACAGGGCCATGAAAAATCGAAGAATGTGGAAAACAGGATTAAAAATATCTCAGCAACTAATAATCCGATCGACTTCGTTCTATATGCAAAATGTGTGATATTTTATTGCCTTTTACGTCCATTCCTTAGAACAAAAAAATTCGAAAATTTTTATGTACCTTTCATCAGAACGAAATCTTCGAGAATCCGAAAAAAATAGTTCCGGATAATCGAGGTTGCTGATATTAAATAGGTTTCGTCCCATTCTTACATACTAACTGCATACAAAATTTCAATTCTCTATTTCAATTCGTTCGGGAGATAGAGCGTTTACAGACAGACAGACAGACGGACGGCAAAATTTTGTTTCTAAAAATATGTTTTTCGGAATCTCTACTATCTAAAACGTGTAAATCCGTCAAAATTTTTTTTTCGATTTTCAAAACGATTGCAAAACCTACCCTATACTAGGTATGATGGGTAAGTAAAAGCGTTCTAAAAATGTGATGTCTGTATGTTAAGGGCCTAAAAACATAAAATTTGGCATGTTCATTAATTATAAGATATAAATGATCACTAAGAACGTTTGTTAACAAATACAAAATTTAAAAGGGGTAAAAATGCGCGAAAAGCGTTCTAAAAACTTTCTAAATAGCAATATTTAAGCAATCTTGAGTAGTTAGCGAACCGATTTAAAGAAAAAAAAAAAAGATGCCAAAATGATGGCGACAGTCCTTGCTCTAACAAAATTATTGGATAAATTACCAGATTACAATGGGAATCTATGGGAATTTGGCAAAATACCAGAAATAGAGCCATGTTAGTATGACTTTTGGTGCGTAATTTTTGTCGTCAATATAGCGATATTTCGCCAAGTTGGCTACAAACATTTTTGGTCGACGAAATAATCAAGTAGTACCCAATCACGTAAAAGAAACATCCTTATTAGTGGAATTTAAAGGAACATAAGCAGTCCTAATGTTAAATTTTTTAATTTGACTGAAAAAAAACAGTGAATAAATGCAGGAAAAAGCTGAAATTAATATTAAATAAAACTAATTTAACCTACTTATTTCAAAAAGAAAACAAATACCTACTTATTTGACAAAAAATAATGATATCCTATCAAAAACATGAATGTGAAAAAATGCCAAGTTCGTTAAAGGTTTCGCTCATAAAAGAAGTGATTTGACAAAAAATAATGATATCCTGTCAAAAACATGAATGTGAAAGAATGCCAAGTTCGTTAAAGGTTTCGCTAATAAAAGAAGTGAGATGTAACTGCAAACCAAGTTCTTTCGGAGCTCCTTAAATCATAACTCCTGTCATGCATAATATTATTCAATTGCTTAAAATGATTTGTTAAGTTACTTGTTATTCAATAGAGCGACTTGGCAAGTTTTCAGTTACCAACTTTAATCTTTAAGTCGGAGTACAATTTAATCTAGAATCTGATTAACAAAGATCTAGTCAATCGAGTGTTCGAATAAGTATATTGAAGTTAAGGTACTGATAAATTAAGGAAGGGATCAACTTTAATTTCTGATCAACTAAATAGAAAAAATTGAATAAGAGAAAACTTGCTAAGTCGCTCTATTGAATAACAAGTAACATAACAAATCATTTTAAGCAATTGAATAATATTATGCATGACAGGAGTTATGATTTAAGGAGCTCCGAAAGAACTTGGTTTGCAGTTACATCTCACTTCTTTTATTAGCGAAACCTTTAACGAACTTGGCATTCTTTCACATTCATGTTTTTGACAGGATATCATTATTTTTTGTCAAATCACTTCTTTTATGAGCGAAACCTTTAACGAACTTGGCATTTTTTCACATTCATGTTTTTGATAGGATTTTAGTTACATGATACTTAATAATATTACTCAGTAAATACTCTGTGTATTGCATTGCCATTAATGAATAATTATGTGAAATCATTTTATTCGGATTAAATTTTACAAAAACCATTATTTTTCCCCCTTTAAATGCGATTACACATTCATTCATGAGATCAAACTCCTGATTGGTGAAAGCAATAAAGGAAAATAAATTTTTATTATAGTGAGAAAATCTTAACCTGTTGCCACTGTTTTGAAGAAATGACACGAAAAAGCTTTTAAAATTAAAAATAAAATAAAAAATGGAAATAAATTAAAAATTAGCCAGAATGGGCACATATGCACATAAACAGCTTTCATTTAAAAAAATAATTATCAAAATCGGGCTAGTAGAAAGCTCAGGGCTGATGACTAAAAAACCAGCCAGGTCTTTTAAATATATAGATTCTTCTTTTGAGGACATCTGATGTGAATTATAAGTTTTTAAACTAAAAATAGAGGCCAATATGGCAACCCAGTTTTATATTCAAGTTGGTAATAACATTTACAAGAAAAATAATGCAAAATGTATTTTTTTTAAATAGTGGTGCAAACAAAGTGTAAAAATAGTCACTGGTGGCAGCTTTGCTGTGGCGATTGTGGCATTCGCAGAGATTTCCGAGAATCGAATTTTTGCGAAAAGTCTTTTTCTACAAAACAAATTATTTAAGGTTATTTTTATATGCTGTCTGCACCAGCATCTTTAAAATATAAATTTAAAAATGTATTTCTGATTAAAAAAAAAAGAAAAAAAAGAACAAAATATTAAAAAATAATAATAATTACAGAAAGTTGTTCCATTTACAATTAAAAAATAGTCGCCTGTACTAGCCCTGTTAAGCGATTACTGTATTTGAAAAGTACGTTTCTACAAAATAAACTATTTGAATATTAACTTAACTGTCATTTCCTTTTACTATCGAAAAACCAATAAGCTCAATAAAAAACTCAATAAATTTATCTTGTAATATAATTTATATCTAATTAAAACGTTAATTATTATAAATCTTAATTCTGATATAGTAAATTTTAAGCATGTTTCGAAGTTCTTTAGAGTGTAATTAAACATGATGAGATAGTTTGAATTGGCGGCGATTGCAATCAAATGCTGATGAGATGAACTAGTTTATTACATTCACAAAACTATTTGGATTAAATATCGGAAATACATCATCTTGAAATGCGTAGCATTTTCCTGCAATTAACGTCGAATAAATATTGTTATCAGAGATTTGTCTACGTTAATGGAATAAGCTTTATTTGTGAATAATTTAGACTTGAGTTATTATAGATTTTATTTTATTAATAAGCTGAATTTTCCAAATATTATTATTATCGCAACATACAGTTTGTTTACATGCCAAGCATTGAAAATTGTTACTTAGAGTGCCTAATTTATGCTATACTTTTCAAAAACAAATAAAATTATAACATTCGCTGTCAATTCGTACTTTTTAGGTTTATTCGTAATTATATCAATACGTAGCAGTTATAGTTTTTGTTTTGTCCCCTCCGCATAAGACAGCAAAAAAACTACCCAACGGAATGGTTTGAACTTAAAATACATAATTGTTGCATAATTTTCTCGAATAATTTCATGTTTTATGAAAATAGGATGTTCAGTTCAATTACAGGGACACTCAAAATTATTCCGTAACATTGCGGCTAATGGGAAAAAATAATTTCAAGTGCATTTTAATGGCGTTATACTATTTCAAACATAATAAAAATTGATATTCATCTATAAAGTACATATTAAATTATATATTCTGTACAGTCTGTGGTGCAAGGAACATTTTTTAATAATTTACAAGCGTCACGCGAAAGTATTCCATTACATAATGGTACAGAGGGAAACAATGTTTGGGTCGCTTATAATAATATTGATATATTTTGCATTTTATAACATTCATATATGTTGCTGAGATTTACTGCAACTTACTTCCTGTATAATAGAAAACAGATAGGATTTACAGGGACACATAAACGAAATCGGCTACTATAACTGTATCCGAAATATTGTATACTATAACACCAAGATCTGAATATTTTTAAAACTACATTATAGTAAGAACGCACCTCGTTTGCTACGCTTCACGTGCAGCGTCTGAATTGTTTCCTTTTGCTATTGAAAAATCACTAATAAAAATATTCACTAAAATTTTCCTTTACCATAATTTATATCTTATTAAAACATTAATTATCGTACTCTGATATAATAAATTTTAAGCATACTTCAGAGTGTAATTAAACATGATGAAATAGTTTGAATTGGCTGTGATCGCAATCAAATGCTGATGAGATGAATTAGTTGATTACATTCTCGAAACTATTTTGATTAAATATCGGAGATACATCATCTTGAATTACGGAGCATTTTCCGACAATTAACGTCGAATGAATGATGTTATCAGGGATTTACCTACGATAATGGAATAAACCTTTTTTTGTGAATAATTTAGAATTGAGTTATTACAGATTTTATTTTATTAATAAGTTTAATTTTCCATATACAGTCGGCTCGTCGGGATCACAAGAAATGTTCGAATTATGGAAAATAGGAAATGAAAACATACTTAATATGGTATTATTACAAAAGAATTAATGTAATAGTGTTTTTTTAATTTATTTCGTCTGTTATCATTAGAATATGACTTAAATTAGAATGTATAAATACATAGGCTAATTAAAAGCTTCGAAACAAGCATGATGGAAAAATAATTTAAAGCGTCACTGATGGACAGACGGGGCACTAAGAAAGTGGATACGAAATGCATTGGATTATATGTATACTCGTTCGGAAAAATTTTCACAAAAATCAAAGGAAGAAAGTTTTTCAAATGATCTGAAATCCGTGAGAAAGAAGAGAAAAATGAAAAATCGGAATTCACGGTAGTTCGAATTAAACGAAGTCAAGATAAAATGAGTTTCAATTAATAAAATTTTTTAACGTTGTTTTGTCATTGAAAATTTCGGGACTTCGTGTTTAGTTCGAATTAAGAGAAAATTCGATTTATCCGATTTCGAATTAATGAGTGTCAACTGTATCATTATTGATCGAACACACAGTTTGTTTATATATAAAGCTTGAAAATTCTTACTCGCAGTGCCTAGTTTCGGAACATATAACCACATAAGATTGTAACAATTGTTTCAACACGCATTTTATAGAGGTGTTCGTAGTTATATAAACAAGGTAGAACCCGTCGAATTTCGACGAAAGAAAATATATACTAATTAACAGTTTCATTGACTTATAATAAACTTACAAAATAAATTACCATAAAAAATGCATCTAATATTGGTTAGCCTAATTCTCAAACACATATTATTTTGATCTAACGTTAACAAAATACTATTTCTGTAAAACTGAGCTGTCCAAATGATTAAAATTAAACTTTAATCGCAATTTAAACAGTAAAATATAACAAAGATCTGTTATTATGACAAAATTATCATTTATGGTTATTATGCTAGGTATTCCAATATGAAAAACAGCAAAATTTATTCCATTTTGACTTAATCATTAAATTTTTTCTCTGCGAAATCTAAACCATTTATAATTTTCACCATCTCAAAACTTACATACGCACCTCTCATATCCGTATTTACTTAAAAAGAATATGGTATTCTAATTTGATCGTTTTAAAATAATTTAAATTCAAAGCTTGAAATCTCGATTGTTATTAGCAGAAAATAGATACTAAACTATTTTATATTATTTTAAGTGTAAAAGAATATTTCTGAAATAATCTGAATGCAATAAATACGATAGACAATTTTCCTGTGCCGTCACATTAAGGTAAAATGAAGATTTTTACAGATTTGAACTCGAATTATTGCAAAGAACTTCCTTATTTGCTTTTCTCACTCGGCGAAGTGAATTCATCCAGTCAAGTATCAAGTTATGCATAGGTGCCAACCTGACATTGGTTATCCGTAATACGTGCGTTAATTTGACCCTGGTTTAATGAGTTTCGAACCAGAATTTTTTCAAAGAAATGAAATTAAGTATGTTCCACTGACAATCCTGAAATTAAATAAATAAAGATTCATGAAATATATTTTCTGGTTTGAAATGACGTTAACCTGGATCATAGTAATCCAAGTATTACGGAAGATTAGTTGAAAGTTAGCATCTATGGTTATGTAACATAAATCGTTTTTTTTTTTTGGGGGGGGGGGCATCGATTTTTGTTCATACCATGCACATTGTATGTCATGACTCATCTTTAAAGACACTCTAAATTTCTTCAAAACGTTTCGTTTTATCTGTGTGTGACCTTGATTACATTATCTTTGAAAGTGAAGTATTTTCGTCTGTGAAGTATTGCAAAAGAGCTGGGATCAAAATGACGCACTTCTGCAAAACATATTACAGTTTTAACAATTAAAATACACGGTTTTTTAAATAAAATTATGTCATTTGCATCCGCTAAAGGATTCCTGTTTTATGACGAATTCTTATGTAACATCTATAGAAAAGTATACACATGACGTCATTATCGTGAAATAATACACAAACCCAGCAAAAATGAATAAATACACAAATAAATAAAGTAATAATAGTCCAAGAGCCGACCGCACAAAACCCTAAGTCATCGAGCACAAGAAAAAAACCTTTATTTTATGGAAGAGTAGTAATAGAGGAATTTAATGATCCATGTCTGACGGAAGTGAAGTGGTGCATAAGCCAAAAATTAATACCACTAGTGACTCACACGTAGGTCTATCAATGTGTTAGCCGTACAATCAAAAGTAGGAAAACACGGAAAACTGGGTGCAGGAAAACATAGTGTAAGTCTACGAGTGAACCACTCGTGGTATTTATTTTTGGCTTATGCACCACTTCACTTCCGGCAGACATGGATCACTGGATTCCCCCTATGACTGCTCTTTCATAAAATAAAGGATTTTTTCTTGTGCTCGATAACTTAGGGTTTTGTGCGGTCGGCTCTTGGGCTATAATAACAATAATAATAATAATAATGTCGTCAATAAGAAGCAATTTGAGTAACTAATGTTTCATATGCCTTCATTTGTTTGTTTATAATAGCTTTATGTTTTATCGAAAATCATTCATTAATACTTCAAAATTTGGAAAATGATTTTACACACGGATTAAATAAATTTTCATTTTTTTCAACTATTTGACCCGAAATATGTAAAAGCGGATAAAATAACTGACACAACTATTTTTAAAATACATTTTTGTAAAGAGAAAGTTTTGCATCGAGTGTAAAGTAAGTTTGTAATAAACTTAAAATCATTTAATTGATGAATAAAAATGAAATGAAAACAAAATACATCGGATTTTATAACAGAAAAATTGCATGAAATAGCACATATTTTAATTAAAACTTTTTTCCATATTTATGAGAAATTTGCAACGAAAAGATTCAGTAATCTATTTTTTTCCACTTTTAAAAGAAATGAAGTACCTTTGCGGCCGCAATAACAAAAATGGTATTAAAAACTACAAAAAAAATATATCTCAAAAATAAATTAAGATACAGTTTTCAAACAATTTTTTTGCATTTAAAAGCATATTTTATTCCCTATACTAGAGGCTTCCAAAGTGGCTCCGCGGAGTCCTGGGGCTCCGTGGCGTTCTAAGAAAATAAACAAATATGAATGAAATTATTGTAAGAGGGAAAATTTTCGAATGTATATAGAAAATTGTCTATATTGTAAGACAAATACATTTATCACTGGGTTGAAAAATACTATATTTACATAAGTACAGTAGAAGCCCGATATAACGCGGTTGTTGGGAGTCATGTTTTAAACACGCGTTATAACTTAACAGCAGTATATCGGAATGGTGTCAATAATATGGTGCAAAATGATAAAAATACCCTCTTTATGAAATGTAATTAACTTTATCATTCATTGAACATTGAACACAAACTTAATCTTACACTGTCTTTAAAAAGTCAGTAAGTGTTGTTTGGCGGATTGAGGCGTTTCGTTTCTTTTCGACGTATTGTTTCCCACTAGCAGTAGCGGCTGGTCAGGGGGTGCTGCATCAATTTATTCACACCACAAAAACTGTATGGTTATTTCAGTTTTACTTAATCAACAAAATTTGTCGAATAAATAATATGAAAAATTCTGTTAAATTTTAGTGGTATGAAAATTCGGATGCAGCACTCCCTGACGAGCCGCTACTGCCCACTAGCAAGATAAAGTAGATGGACACAATCAGAATCGTCTTGCTTTTCGATATACGAGATTACCTTCGTTAAGTGTGAAATGATTTCACTAATATGTAGAACGTCGTCTTTTATTAACCCATCATTTTTAATTTCATAATCATCATCATGGTCGCTCAATTTTTATGCGTTACAGCATCAATGATATCCTGAACTATGACCTCTAAAATTACCTTCGTTAAGTGTGAAATGATTTCACTAATATGTAGAACGTCCTCTTTCATTAACCCATCATTTTAAATTTCATAATCATCATCATGGTCACTCAATTTTTATGCGTTACAGCATCAATGATATCCTGAACTATGACCTCTAAAATTGGTTCGCTGTTGTCAATTTCTATCAAGCCATATGAATAGTCAACAGAGATATCGAGATGCAGGGCACTAACCGCAAACTGCAAGTAATTCATTGTGTTTCACTGAAATTTTAGACGCAAAATGTACTATAAAATTTATATTTTTTTCGGAGAACGCATTTTCCCCCGCGTTAAATCCCAATTCGCGGTACATTGGACGCAGTATTTTAATGGGTTAAACAAGAACTATAAAACATAGCTGCCAACTCTTCTAATTTTTTGGCCCGGAAAGATTAAACAGAAATTTTTGAGTTAATTAATCGGCAGATTACGGCGATTTGAATTGGTAAAATTTACTGTAAAAATTTTCCGGGTCAAAAAGCGGAAGATGTTGGCAGCTATGATAAAATATAAATTGCAGGATTCTAAATCATTGATAAATCCCGCATATTTCTAATAATAAATGAATGATAATTTTGTTTCTAAAACTGAAGAAAAAATATTAACAAGGAAGAAACTTTCTGAAAAAGATTTTTATAAGATGATAATTGATGTTTTTCTGCTCATTATCTAGCAACATATTTTTCAAAACTTGAGTGATAATTAGAGTGCAGTATTACGTTTCGGAGTACCTCATTAAAGTTATCCGAAGTGAAAAATAATATATACTGGGTTCATTATCATGATTTCAGAATTTTCATGAGATATGAATTTGCAATTATTTTCGAATCGTTTAAGAAATGAAATATGAAAATCCATCATTTTGTTTTGATATATATTAGGTTATAAAAAAAAGTTAGGTTGTAAATGTTTTTTTTTTCTTTTTTCTTTTTTTTTTTTTTTTTAAAAAAAGCAGGAAAATTTTGATATAAGCAATATTTTATTGTAGAACGCTTGTGCCAAACTGTTAAACAAACTTTTTTATGTCTTATCAATTGTCTAATAATAAAACCTTCCTCCCAAATATTTTTCGATTTGGTGGCAAAATACTTACCGACGGGATATTTTATACTATGATTTTCATTTTAATCACTCAAAAAGATTTTTTTTTTTTTTTTTTTTTTTTTTTTTTTTTTTTTGAACAGAATTTTGGAGAAAAAAAAACAAATAGATGTGAGACAGAGCAATTAACTCTATAAGAGCTAATTGCTCTGAATAAAGATTTTATTTAACAGTAAGGGGAGGATGGGTCAGAATGTCTCAATCAAATGATAAAACTTTGTTTTTTGTCAGTCAAAGATAAATGCGGAATGGAGTGGTCATAATGGAAGATAACACCTCGTTTGTTTGCTATTTCGGGTTTTCATTTCTATTGTCACCTTCAGTTCTTCTAATTACCAGTAGTAATTTTAAGAATTGATAGTCTGGTTAGGTGGATGTCACTCGTAGTAGATCCAGTTTCGCCAAATATAGTCCAAAATTTTTTTCTCTAAGAGTCCGACTTTAGCTACAGGAATGGGTCTTTCATCTCGAGTGGATCAGGATTGTTCACGTTCCTGGTTGTTATAAAGCATCCAATTTTCATCCACGGGGATCAAACTTTTCAAAAAAAAATATTTTTGATGCTGAAAATGCGATTTACAAAGCTGCTCGCCAACAGGCCATGGGTAGGTCGGACCACGGTAAGTAGAAAACACGGTAGGGCCCACGCGCAGGTTTCGTTTTCTCCCATGACGTCACTGGAACCCATCTCCAGTCATGGGTAACACTAGGGCTCCTGTAACTGAGTATATAGGAGCCTTAGGTAACACACTTTTTGCTTTGCAGAAAGCTTTCCGTTCGTAAAAATTATATTAAGCATTTATTTTAAATACTGTATGACATATTACTGAGATGAATGACATTCGGAACATCTACTAAACTATTTCGGAACATTTCTCTTCAAATAAGAGTTATATATTTGTATGTTTTTATTATTTAGAATTTTTTAAAGGGTCAGTCTTACGTTTACATTTAGTTTTTCAAAGTATTAACTTTCGACACAGTTATTAATAATTTATTTAAACACGTTTGCGCAAAAAAGACGTTTTCCAATTTTTTCAGTTCTATTTCATCAATAGATACAATCTTTTCAATATAATATTTTATAATTTAACTTTAATTCAAAATACTTTGACAAAAATTGGAAAACTTTCGCTTAAATTCATATAAATGCGCTTATAATTATGTTACATGTTTTCAAATGTATGTATTATACATTTATTAATTAGTATATGGGAACCATTCAGAAATTTTGTGAAATTTCAGCAAATTTTCATAAATAATTCCAATTATTATATTTTAAAACATAATTAAAAAAAATTGATATACCAGTTAAATACTATTGTGGTCTACTCTCATAAAATGTAACTAATTTCTAAATCTTGTGATATTCTGGTCACAAGAGTAACAAAATTTTGTATTATATAGACAAGCAAAATGCATTTTGTTCTAAATTAGATATATTTTACGAGAGTAGACTACAATAGTATTTCATTGGTTATATCAATTTTTATCTTAATTATGCTTTTAAATAAAATAATTGGGATTATTTGAGGAAATTTGCTGAATTGGTCACAAGATTAACATTGGGCGTTCCCATATATATACATATATATATATATTGCATAAATCTAAAAAAAATTTGTTTTGTTTTGTTTTACTTGAGAGTTTTCGCAATTCATAAATATTTTAAAGAAAAAACAGTAACAATTTTTTAAACAATATCCATTATCTTTAGATAATTTTTAAAAATCTCTCTCTTTATTTTTTACGTACACTAATACAGAAATTTAAATTATAAGATTATGATAATTGTTAGAATATTCTTCCTTGAGTGCATAAAAATAATAATATAAAATATATTTGCTTTTATTTAAACTTTACTTTATTTTTTTTCACAATTTAAAAAATATTATACAATTTTCAAAGCAATTATGGATAAATTTAAGAAAAGTCTCTTTAACTTGAGATTTTTGGAATTCATTAATATTTTAAAGAAAAAAAATAATAACATTTTTTTTAAACATTAACTATAAATGAGTCAAACCACTGTATTAATACCAGTGCCTTTGATGGAAATTTACACCTTGTTATTAAATCAAAATATACAAATCAAAATGCAACAAAAAGAAAATATTTTGATAAATTTTAACAAAGCTAAAATAATCTTTTCAGCATCCAACTATTACTCTTCCATTATCCGTGAATCCCTCGAAATTTTGCTTAACAAAGATACTGTTTGTAATCACGTCATTTCATATAATATTCCCACACTCTGGTACAATATCCTTGATGTTTCGATGAATTCATCGTGACTTTACACGCGGACTGTTTTTGTTTTGTTTTTTACGTTTTCTATTTCTAATCTATTATCTTCTTTTATATTCCTTTGAAAATGAATGCTTGGGCATTCGAAAGATCTCAGGTAAAATAATAAATAATAATATCTATATTTTTGCAACACCTTTTAAGTATTTATTTGTATATATTTGGTTAACCATAAACTTAAGATAATTTTTAAAAATATTTCCCTAAATTTGTATGCATACACTTATACAGAAATTTAAATTATAAAATTATTTATAATTATAAGAATAACGTTTCTAGAGAGCATAAAGTTCACAATGTAAAATATATATGCTTTTTTTTTCCAACTATTGCTGTAAATTACATGGGAAGATGAAAATTGCGACTCATACTTCTTTAAAATTTCTTTTAAATGGGAGTTTTCTAATTTTACATCTTCCATTTCGCACAAAATTTCTTTATTTAATTCTTTTAAATCTTGGATTTCTCTTTTATTGAATCCAATTCATTATATTCTTCTTCTGGGGAGTGCGAAAATAAAGCAGAATCAGATTCTTTCTAATTTAACAAGAGGTTTATTTCCTTTCTGGTATCTGGCTTTTCAGCTCGTTCTCTTCTCCCAGTATTTTCATCATTTGATAAAAAGCTGGGTATTTTTAAGTGGGGTACTGATTTAAGCTTTAAATTTCGTCCAGGCTTTAAATCAAGTAGTTCCGCTATCAAATATCTTTCAAAATCTGCTTCTACAACCAGAAACGGCAAAACAAGGCATCTTTAAGTATTTTAATAAATTAAACACCGCTTGCAAAAAATAGGAAATAGCATAAGACATAAAATGATTTTACGAAAAAAAAAAAAAAAAAAAAAAAAAAAAAAATAATAACACTCCTTATCGCGAAGACAGAAAAATATAAGAGAGGAGTAAAAATCTGTGTCCAGATACAGGAAGCGCTGGACGGAGGGTGCCAGTGACGTCACGAACTACTGCGCATCATCTCGTGGACCCTACCGTGTTTTCTACTTACCGTGGGTCGGACACTAACAACTATTTATAGCTTTTCGCACTAATATTTTTAAAAAACACGTTTTATCGAATATCCCGTTTTCAAATGTTATAAATTGCGTAAGGGCCTATTTTCAGAAAGTGGTACCAGTTTAATTAAATACAGCACATGATTTGCAAAAGAAGCTTTTGGAAGAATTTTTTAATGCTAAAAAAAAATTCCTGGCGCTCGATGGAGATGATTTGACGCACCCTCCATACTCTTCGGACATTGCTCTATTCGAATAATATTTGCTTTTTTCGAAATTTTCTTCACCAAAAAAATTAACTGTTTTAATGAAAAAAAAATCACCTCCATAAGTATTTCGGAAGCAAATCCAAAGGTTCTTGGAAAGAAGGCATTATAAAACTCCTGGAAATGTAGAAGAAGATTCGCAGAACAGAATAGCACAGATGTTCTTCAATAAAATGTCGCCGTTTTCGAAGTCTACTTGGATCATTTTTTTTTTTTTTTTATCAAAAAACAGAATAAATTGTTGGGACAATCTAATGTATAATACTATTATTTCCAATTCTTATAATTTTTCAATCAAAATTAGAATGTTTTTAAACACTAAAACTGGATATAAATCAATGTGATATAGGCGACGCAATGGATTCGCTAGACGTTTAGCAACAATATTAACAGGGCTCCCAAATGTTTCGCGAACTGAACACCAATATTTTGTAACACAAATTTTCATGGTAGTTTTCTAAAACATTTGCGCTAGAATTAACATCCGAAGGTGGTTTCTGTGCAATTAGCAAAAAAAATCTAAAAGGAAAAATTTTGTTATAAAATATTAGTGTTCAATTAACGGATCATTTGGGAGCCCTGCATTAATCTTTTCCGGCAAGGGCAAAATCTATAGTAAAATGAGAAATTATCGACTGACACCGGAATTCAAAAACGATTTTTTTAGATGTTTTGAATTCCTTAATTTAAGCTTTTATTGTAAAAGCAAAATACTACTAAAATATTACTGGTGCCGTTTGCAAGTTTTGAATTAAAATTTTGTATCCCAGACCGGGCACAGTGTGCCGGAAAGGGTTAACCCATTGGGGACGAGCGACACGTATACGTACAGCAAATAGGCTTAAGAATACGTGTTTATCTCCACCAATAAAATTTTACTGAAAAATTTTCAGCATTTTCTCGATTCAATAAGTGACAGTTTTCTGTTTTTTTTTAAACTGGTGACAAAGCATTAAAAATTTCGTAAAAGGCACCCGTCGCGAAGGGGTTAACCCATTGGGGACGAGTGACACGCATACGTGCCGCAAAAAGGCTTAAGAATCCTTGTTTATTCCCACCAGGAAAAACTTACTCTAAAATTTGCCTTATTTAATTGGTGCATTTTCTCGATTTAATAAGGCACGTTTTTAAAAACCAGTGACAAAACTTTAAAATTTTCATAAAAGACTCTCTACATATTAACCCTTGGCATTTCGTTGTCTCCACTGCGGAGAAATCATTTTTCTGCCCAAAATTTGTTTTTGGTACCAGTAATAAAACAAAAATAAAATTTTCCTTATTTAATCAGAGAATTTTTTTTAAATTGTCTGCTTCAAGGAATTTTCTTTTAAAAAAGTGGTGCTAATCGAATAAAATTTGTGTAAGAGGCATCCGGAGTCCGAAGGGTTAAACGACCACACTTACCCACTAATTAGGATTCAGATTGAGTCTGGTTCTAAAAATCGCGCATATATTTAAATGTATAATTTTTTACAAAAAAGTGATGTATTGTTCTTAAATGCGAATTTTATGAGACCAGCATTATGTTTCTAGGTTCAATTTTTTTCATTTCATGAAAGAAAAACACCGGATTGATACGGGAATTTTCAAAGCAAGAAATTCTTCCTCATCACTATTTTCTAACAGAGAATCTCTACTTAAATAACGTGAAATTCCATGCTTTTATCCCACATTTCCTTTTCTGTAAAAAATACTAATATTTCATCTGGAAAATGCCCTAAATTGTAGCAAACCTGAAAATAGCATTTTTTTCTCTTCCGGAATTTACGTCTTGTTTTTTTTTAGAACTTTGATCTCAATGAAGCACAAGTTAACACCATCTAAATCAGCTGCAATTTTGCCAGTTTCATTTTCTAGTAAGTTGGCAACATTTTTTTCCCTATAGGGATAGGAGTTCTCCCATAAAATATTCAAAAATTGATTTTTTGCGATCACCCTACTATATACAAATATTTTGGAGGTATATTACCATGCTATTTTGCATTTAAATATTTTATACTATTTTTTAATAGTTTATAATACATACTGAATTGATATTCGAGTATTAATAAATAGAAATTTTAAATCTAAAATAAGAAATTTTATTTTTTATGCATAGGATAAATATATAAGACATACATAATTAATCGAAAACAGTGGTGCCAAAACATTTATTTATTGGCACTATGATGTTATGTGCAATATAATTAACGATAAAAATATTTTTTAAAACCAAAAGTCAAATTAATAATCCCTAAAAAAATAG
The DNA here is from genome assembly GCA_964019185.1 of Maratus speculifer. Lineage (NCBI taxonomy): Eukaryota > Metazoa > Arthropoda > Arachnida > Araneae > Salticidae > Maratus > Maratus speculifer. Next base: position 62,369,951 of record OZ025300.1, read on the forward strand.
CAGAGAAGAAAATTTATTACACTCACTTCCAAAAGTTAAGCACGAAGATGTAAAATGCAAAAAAATCAACAAATACTGCTTTGATTGACACTTGAAAATTCGGCAGGAAAGTAGCATATATATTTATACATAAAACAAAATCAAGAATTATATTCAGAAAGGAAAACAATATTAAATTTTTATAAGTTATCAGATAATGACTTATTGCAGACTTAAACAGAATTATGTATAAAGTGAAAATAAACAGCATAAAATGAAAAAAATATATAAATAGGGTATGTGATTCCCCCCTCTCATCTGTGTACAAAGTTTACACCTTGTGACCATGACTTCAATTAGGTGGTCAACCACCGCAGAATTAAGCGATCGCCATTCTTCTTGTAGAGTAGTTTCCAGCTCAATAAGAGTGGCTGGCTGGAGGTAGGAAATGTAAACATACAGTACGGCCGAGAGCATCCCAAAGATTTTCAATGGGATTAAGGTCGGGCGAATATGTTGACCACGCCATACGCGCAATCCCTTCACTCTCCAGGTATTCATCGACGATGCCAGCTCTATGGGGACGTGCAATATCGTCCATTAAAACAAAAGTAGGGCCATCTGCTGCAGCGTACAATCTCAAAATGGGTTCTAGGACTTCATCTCGATACCGTACATCCATCACAGAACTCAGTTTAAAGATGTGCAGGTCAGTGCGGTATCCTAATGAAATCCCTGCCCACACCATAATACTTCCGCCTCGGAATGATTGATTTTCGGTGATGTTTTGGGGCTGATTGCGTGTTCCTTGTTCACGCCATATCTTTATCCATTTGCCATCTGGCTACAGAGCATCTCTTGACTCATCGGTAAACATGACATTGCCCCAGTCAGACACACTCCAATTGACATGTTCCCCGCACCACTTTAATCGTGCCCCTCTTGATTAGACGGATAGAGGAACGCAAACTCGAGGTACCCGGGAGTACAGTCTACTCATATGTAATCTTCGGCGTACAGTAGCTGCAGATATCGCCTTACCAATGGACGCTGTAACCATAGATGTCACACGTGTGGAGGTCGCTCTGTGATTCCGCTTGGCTACAGTAGCAATACATCGATCTTCCGCGGGGGTTGTAACCCTTGGGCGACCGACTACGGGCCTTCGGACAACTGTCTGTGTGGTTTGAAATTGTTTTCATAAACGTGAAATTACAGAATGATGAACACCGAAGAAAAGAGCAACATCTGTGATCGACTGTCCTGCTTCAATGCATCCCACAGCACGCCAGCGCTCAGAATTTTCCATTCGTCTTCTGGAAGTCATAGAAACACGTATGTCTTCAAAACAAATTCTACGAAAGTTTTAAACACCTTCTATCAGCACTTACAATCAACTTCTGTAACCCTTTCAAAAAGCTGGCTACTTATAAGACTGCCCTTTTTGCATGTTTCTTGACATGAAAGCGCGATTGGTTGTTGCCTATATATTTGCATTCTTCCATACCTCTGCAGTGATTTGCATCCTCTTGAATTTTGATTGTCTTCAGGAAATTAGCATTTTCCTCTCCGTGCTTAACTTTTGGAAGTGAGTGTATATTACAGGATTAGGGAAAGAGGAGTAGTCGCTAAAATTCAAAATAGTTACACCGTAAGTTTTTATAAGTTTTAACACGTTTTTTAGCCATAATTGACTGTTCTTGGCCGATATTGATTTTTACGCAGTGGAGCATTTTAATTAACCGCTCATTTTAAAGTGCATATGTAGCACTCTTTTAATTTAATTATTTGTGCATAAAGGTCAGAATATAACAATGCCTATTATTTATTATATATTGAATATAAGCTACAAACAATCTATTCTCTTCTCGAGCGTTCAAAACTTGCATGGCATATTTTGATGATAAAACATTTTACATTTTATAAATAAGCATGCATACACATATAAATTTTCTGGTAAAGGAAATATCACATCAAGAGGAAAAATATTTAGCTATTTTGCATTGAATGATTTTCTTTTCGATCAAAAAACCTTCTTAGACGCGAGGTTGGCGAACCTGTCGCACACCTCTAACGACGGCTCTGCTAACCAAACATTCGAAACAGGACCAAAACTAGCTATTTTTGCTCACGAGGCAAACACGGATTATGGCTGACTTATTTTTAAATTTAAAATATGTAATCATAAAGTATGCATATTCAATATATTTAAGCGCTGTTCAATCTTTTCACGCTGTGTCTATGAAAAATGTATTCCATAACATAAATGGAGGTAAAAGCCTAAACTGAAATTACAATGACAAGATAAGGTGCTTATGAATTGTAGAGAAATTTTACTTAAACTATTAATACTGAAGCATGATTTACTATGTTTACGTAAACATAAATTAAGGATAAAAGGAAAAGTAATTCAAACAATATTAAATGAAAGATTCATATTTGTATTAAATGAAAGATTCATCAGTTTTGTATATTTAATTAAAATGTATAAAATATGTTGAAAAAAAAATTCTAAGTACATTTGAAATATTTCCCCCTCCCCTAAATAATTTCCCTAAGATTACTCCGCCTCTGAAATTTCGTATCAGATTGTTTATATAACTATATAGCCAAGAGAAATGAATAAAACCCAAGCAAATGCTGAATAGATTAAAATACTGCATTAATTTGAAACATACAAGTAATATTGGGCTATAAAAATTAGCAAAGTACTCTCAGTTTTCTTTAATCAGTAGCAAAAGCAAAAAAATAAAATAAATAAAATAAAATAAAATAAAATAATAAATAAATAAATAAATAAATAAATAAATAAATAAAAATATGATTTATTTTTAAATAGCCGATTTATTTTTAAATTTAAAATATGTAATCATAAAATATGTATATTCAGTATATTTAAGAGCTGTTTAAGCTTTTCACGCCGTGTCTATAAATAATATATTCAATAACATAAATAGAGGTATAAACCTAAACTGAAACTACAATGACAATATAAGGTGAGTAAGAACTGTAGAGAAAAACTATTAAAAATGAAGCATAATTTACTGTGTTTACATAAACATAAATTATGGATTAAAGAAAAAGTAATTTAAACAGTATTAAATGAAAGAGTCATATTTTTTATAAGATGGAAGCATACATTTTAATCAGTTTTGCATATTTGATTAAAATGTATAAAATATGTTGATAAAAATAATTCTAACTACGCACATACGGGTATTTGAACAATCTATGCTGCCAAAAGTCAAATTTTTAAAGTACTAAAACCGTTAAACGAATGACAACCTGAGTTAGAGGACAGTTTCGTGAACAGTAACCAATCATTCAACCTTCCCCTGGCCAACACATCTCGTTAAAACTTTAGTCGGAATTCGATCATTCAACTTCTTGTTTGTTCTGTTCTTGGCGTTCGTGTAGAGACGTTACCTTCGAAGTGAAATATACATTATTTTGCGTTTATTCTGAAAGTGCTTGTGATGGATCCTGATACAGCAGGTGAAATGCAAAACTTTATTATACTTTTAATTGTTTTATCTTTAAAAAGTTTAATTGATGCACTTTTAAGATACCCTCATTTTAGAGTAAGATTATTTCTAAAATATTTTATTTAATCGAGTTTTTGTTGTATTACCCAGGCATATCCTGTTATAATTTTTAACCAAATCGAAAGTTTAAAGCTTTGAGTAATGAAAAATTAAAGAAAATGCCGTGAAAAAGCGCGGATGTGTATTGTCTGGTACTTCGAACATTTTTTACGAAATATTAAAAAAAATTGACTATCGCATATAGGATTCTAAAAGAAAATATTTTTTATTGTAGGTTCACAACCCTCATAGCATGCATGGTCACAGTGACGTCACTGTGAGTCACTTTGGTCACATCACATCTGTGACCAAATTGCCACCACTCAGCGACGTCACATTGTGACTGAGATGTGACTTTTTTAAAAATCTCTTGAAAATTATAAAAAAGTTTTCAAAACATGTTATGTACTTTAAAAAACATGTTTCTGGCAATTTAAATATCGTTGCTTTTGTCACAGTTTCGTCACAATGTTAATGTCAAATTAGTCACAAATGACACATTTTTCACAAATTTGTCACATTGTGACCACTTTGTGAAACATCACAAAAGAGCTCTAAAACGTCCATAACGACTTCACATTTTAGTCACTGTGACTTCACATCGACGTCACATCGACAATAGATAGCCACAAAGTCACAGTGTGACTTCACAACTAGGTCGATGTGAAGTCACCATGCCTTACGGGAAGATACCTCGTGAGTAAGAGTGGTGACCCGAAAATGTTTGCTTAATCAAATGCAGAGTTTTGATTTGTCGAATTTTAAAGATAAATAAAATTTCCTAAAAGATCAGCTGATATCGGGTGAAGGTTACACAGACGACCAAATTGAGAGATTAAAAAGCAAATTTTTCACGATTTAAATCACAAATTAAAAAGAGATGGTTAAAAGCACATAAGAAGGAAGACATAATTGTCAAAAACAACCAATCTTGGCTAGAAGGAACTTTTGATATACCCGTCATATCACAACCTCGGCCTGGACGACCATCTAAATTATTCATAGAATCAAGTGAGAGAACTAAGAGAAGAAAAACAGAAGTACGATCTTCTGTAGAAAAAGAAGTACTAATTCATGCAGCTCAGGTTGAGTTACAGAAATCTGGATAACGAGATGCTTCTGAAATACTGAAAGAAATCATAAGTAGTCCGAAACATGCAACAAAATATAAAAAGGCGTTTTCTAAATCAGAGAGCGAAAAATTACTCACTTACGCCAACACAAGCATTATCCATGTTCGTAGAAGTCAATTTAAGTCGTCGGCAATATGAAATAGTGAGGAATACCAACAAGAAATTCTTTCCTTGTTATACCTTGCTGCAAAAAGCGAAACAAGAAGGCTATCCGTCCCCAGAGTCATGCAGAATAACAAGTACTTAATGCCGAAACCGATTTACAGTCTTTGGTTGACGATACAGTTAAGCGTTTATCCATGTTCCTGGGAGATGTTCTAACAACAGTGAAAGAGCAAGAACGAGTGAGTTTAAAGTTAAATTCAAAATGTGGTTGTGATGGTTCACAACAAGCACAATTTAAACAGACCTTTGTAAATGATGCCTACACTGATGTGCACATATTCCAAAGTAGTTTCGTCCCTTCAAGATTAGTTTTACGTAGTAAAAACGAAAAGCTATTATGGGAAAAACCCAACACCTTCATCCCCTCGATTTTGCTGTCCTATAAGATTTCGTTTTGCAAAAAAAAAAAATACTGATGTTACGGAGGAAGAAATTAACTTTATAAAAAATTCTACGATGTCAGTAACGCCACAGTGGTTAATTTAAATGGGAACAAGTTCTCAGTCAGTCATGTCTTCATCATGACAATGGTAGATATAAAGGTCTGCAACGCTGCGACTGGAACAAAATCCACAAGTCAATGCTGCATATGCGGTGCAACTTCTAAGGACTTTAACGAAATTGATATTCAGAAAGAAATTAATTCTGAAGCTATCGAGTTTGGTCTTTCAATTTTACATGCTCCAATTAGACTTTATGAAACCATTCTTCATTTAGCTTATAAGTTGCCAGTAAAAAAATATAGAGAGCAGAAGACTGAATCTGAGAAAAAAACTGAGCTGGAAAAAAAACTCGAAATCCAGAAAAGATTTCGCGAAGAAACAGGTTTACTGGTACACATGCCAAAGGCAAATATTGGCAACACCAATGACGGTAATACAAGTAGGAGGTTTTTTGAAGATCCGAAATTAGCTTCTGACATAACAGGCATTAGTTATGACTTAATATATCGCTTAAAAGTCATACTCGAGACAATTTCGGCGGACATATAATTGATCCAGAAAAAAACGAGAAATATGCATTAGACACTGCTCGATTATATGTAGATTTGTACCAGTGACATCCAATGTCTCCAACTATGCATAAAATATTAATTCATGGTTCAACTATAATTAAAAATGCATTATTGTCCATTAGGCAGCTTTTAGAAGAGGCCGCAGAAGCTCGCAATAAGCATTTTTGGGCTATAACGCCAAGACTTCGCGCAAAAATTCTCGAGTAAAAGATGCAACAAAGAATCAGCTATTTTTAACATCTGACCCTTTTATAACTAGCATGAGAAAAGTCACTGATAGAAAAATGAACTCCTTTCTGCCATAAACTATTGCTCTTCTTTTACCTGCGAATCCCAATGTTACTGATGATTCTTGAGAGTGACGAAAATGAATGTTAGTGTTTAAAAATGAAATTATTTTAATAAATCGACTTTATAAATTTAATAAATGTATTTTTTCTTTCAATTGTACCATTTAAAATAGATATATGCAATAAAACACTTTTGTCCGCCTAGATAACGCAAATACCCGTATGTAGTATGTTTGAAATATTTACCTCGCCCCTAAATAATTTCCCTGAGATTGCCCGCCCTGAAATTTTGTATCAGATTATTTATTTAACTATACAGCCACGAGAAATGCATAAAACCCAATAAAATGCGACATAGATTACAATACTGCATTCATTTGAAACATTCAAGTAATATTGGGCGATAAATATTGAGTGATAAATCCAAGTTTCGTATATTCTAGAAGATACAAAAAAGAAAAGAGTAACAAATTTTGTGAATGATTGCCTCATTGGCAACTATTTCACGATTCTTAAAGACATATTTAAGACTGTTAGGTATTAAACAGTGATGGTAACTTTGTCAGCCTGATTTTCCCTCAAAAATTCCCACATTGACCTCATTTTCCCCTCACAATTAAGCTTGCCGGTGCTGCCTTCAGTCCGAAAATTTTCGAGCAACATTATTTCCTATATTATCGCTCCTCTTTTGCACTTTTGAACATTTAAAAAGGAAATATATAGTAAAAGTAAATAAGTGAAAACTTTCCAAGATTTTTCTTATTTTATTAAATAGCAGAATATGCAATTAAGAATCAACATCATAAAAAAAGAAACTTGGTTTATATAAACTAAGCATATTCTTTCAACGATCAGTAATAAATTCAAACTTTTGGTTTTTAAATAATTTTAATATATCTGCTAGAAATAGGTATATTACATCTGTTAACATAGTATTTTTAAAATGTCGTATACGCTGTATTATCTCTTTGAAAAAGATATTTCTTTCTTCGAGGATTCACTCTTAAACAGCAAAAAATAATTTCACAATGTATGTTAGACATAGGTAATTAAAGACTTTTCTTCCTAATCCATTTTAGTTTGATTCTATGGTTTTCACAGAAATTAGTATGCAGCATAATGAAGGAAATATATTTATGTTTGATTCTCTACCTCCGTCTTTTGTAAAAGATCACATTCAGCATCAAAAACAGATTTGAGAGAAACAGAAGTTAACACTTATGAGCATAGGATACAATATATCTTTTGCACCCTCCTAGAGTTAACATTTCTCAGTTATATAATTCATCTGGTCCAGTTAAGATTGGGCGGGGTACCAAATCGCTTTAACTCTGCTTGTCCCACCTACCTCTACTGCGGCAAAGATCATCCAAGACATGTATGACCAATCCTTCATACTATGAAGAATTGAGAATTATGCACAATAATTTCACCAGCAAAAACGTTATTCCGCTTATTTCGGTGAAAAAATTGCTGATACAAAAACTGGTGAATTAAAACTTCAAATATGCCGAAATTTCCCGCAAAAATACAAAAATTCCCTTTTTCCCACATGCCTCTGTTTTCCCCACAAAAAGGGAGATTTCCCACGAGTTACCACCACTGGTATTAAATCAAATGTAAACTATTAATAAAATTATTTCGCTTAAAAATAGTGGTATGAGTTTTATATAATGATTATTTTTAATGCATAATTTTATGATTATGTTTAAGCACTGTTTTATGAGCTACTTAATGTAAATTTCAATAAGGCGCATACACATTTAAACTGCAAATTATGCATAAGATCTTAGCTATAATACATTTTAAGCTACGTTTGATGATTTTGAAGATGCATAGATGACATTAAAATTTGAGTGATAAATAGTTTCGTATTGCACCTCTCACTTATCTCCACCTATCTCATTCCTCCATGCAGTGTTGCCAGATGACCTACTTATATTTAATTCAATTTCCTGATTAGCACCACTTTTGAGAAATTGGTAAAGGGTGCCTTATTTAATGACATAGTAGATATTTCGAAAACAAAAGAAATTTTACAATTTCAAAAATATGGTGCTAACTAAGAAATCTGAATTTTAAAAAAGTAGCCCATTGGCAATACTGCCTTCATGGTCTAAATCCTTCTAAATTACTTTTATAAAACAACCGATGATTTGCGTTTTATCAGATGTTGCCACTGAACAGTTAACAAATAATCGTGATTTTTGTGTCGCATAACTTTAGCGTAATATATGTATATAGATTTTAACAAGATATAAACATATATGACCAAATACGTGCATCTACATTCAGAATAATTTATTTACAAACAAGAATGGCTCTCGAAATTATTCAACCAATCAGAAGCTCATATTAACTTCCCTAGCTTCGGTGGGATCTGCAAAAATGCTTGCGGCACATATACGTGTCGCTCGTCTCCAAGGGGTTGAAATAGCTAAACATAAAAAATCTCGAATGAATTAATCATTGTTATCGGAAATTTCTCGAGAATGAGAATATAACGATGTAAAACATACAAAATCGCTAAAAATCTCATTGAAAATCGCATTAAGTTCCAGTTAACTCAAATTAAAAATCGCTAAAATTCAAAATTGATTCACTATATTAGGCTAAACCAAAATACCTTTTCGAATGTCAAATAAACATTATGGAAATAAAAAAAATGCTAAAATCACTAAAAATAGCATTGAAAATTCGCTAAAATTAAAAATCGTAAATGGCAATTAAACCTGACCGCTTTTCTTGTCGGTTACTATAAACAATTCTTAAATGAAACACAATATAGCTATCAAAGATCAAATTTGAAAAAAAAAAAAAAAATAAACGTTTTAAAACAATTAAACGAATTAAAATTGAAAAATTTACAAATAATTTTAACAACTAATTAAATATCCATGATTGTTGTCTAATTTGTATAAGCTTAGATTATCGAATTCAAAGTTGATGTTGGCGACATATTAGATACAAAATCAAGGAAGTACTTTATTTATCTATTTTTTAGTAAATTAAGGGGGTTCCACTTCCCTGCTTGCTATGTTCACCAATTCCTCACAAGAACAGCTAGTTGCAGCCTCCATTTTTTTTTTTTTTTTTTTTTTTTTTTTTTTTTTGTTATACACAAATCTAATTGATATTCAAGTTCTTCCAGCACGCACAATTAAGAATGCCTTGTGTAACAGATTAAATAATGTCTGTGATTCTCTATTTCAAATGGAGGCCTCATCGAACTGCCCTGAACAAGTCTGAAACTTGGAGAGTTTTTCTTTTATTTAGTGAATATTTCACATTTCCATTTTGTTTCGTTAACACCTTGTGTCTTGTCAAATGTGCACTATAACAATTACACGCAATATTTAATACTTTGTATCTGCACATACATTTTGGCATAAAACACACTGAATAAATAGTATTCATTCGTTTAAAATTATAATACGGAACAAATAAATATTTCCCCCCTCTCGCTCTCTCTCTTTCTATATATATATCACTATTTTTCAAACTCAACAATACTTTTTTTTTTTTTTTTTTTTTTTTTTTTTTTTTTTTTTTTTTTAACCGATTTGCTTTATTTTATTTATGCATAAAACTTCAATGCATAAAACTTAAATTTTACAGGCATTATTACTTAAGTGATTTTGAATCGAATACCGTTTTTCATTTTCCCATAGATACATTTCCTTCGCGTTGTCATTGATATCTAAATTATAATGATGCTTATCAGGCTGTCCCTTTACAAAAATTTAAGCCTATTTTTTTTTATTCTTTTTTCGCCATTGGCTCCACTTTTTAGAAATGTTAAATTTCGCAGAGCTTTCACGTTTCACATTAACGTGAATTTTAAAAAAGTGGTACCAATGAAGAATTCTGAATTTTTAAAAAGTCGGCGTAAAATAATATACGACAGAACTGTTCGGTCGACCTAATACAAAAGCAGCACAAAATAATGATATATTTATAATAAAACTCACACCAAAAATATTTAAAGACTGCGTTTTAATAATATTTTGTGTGGTAGCTTATCTTCTGCTTTGAGATGTAGAAGTCTCGCTATTTCAAGACGTAGAGTCTGCTATTGGCGACTCTATGTTTACACTTAAAAGCGTTGAATGAAAACGAGGGGTACTCCACTCCAACCGACAAGAATTTTTTAAGATGCTATTTTACGACTACACCACTGTCTATCACTCTTTAGACCCTGGTCGATTAGTTGATTCATAGACCAATTTCCTTTTGTAAAAGCAAAAAAAAAGTTATTTTTTTACTATTTTAATTACTTAATAATCCTACGTCACACGTTTTTCTTAAACCAAAATATATTGACATTCAGTGTGACAAAATTAGCAAGAGAAATTTACTATAAAATTATTATTATTTTTTTTTAATAAGGGTGCGAATAGAATAGTTAAATAATAGCTATTGTAGCTCTGCATGCCTGATTATTCTCGGGATAAAAAAAATATTTGTACTATATGCGAATCTGACATAAATTTATAATCAGGGACGCAGTTAATAGAGTGGAGAGGTTAAGGGTGGCACGTTTATGAGAAAAGGAGGTGCTTCGAAATAAATAGCCAAAAAAAAAAAAAAAAGTACTTATACGGAAAAAAAAAAAAAAAAGATTGAGAAGTGCAGATCTTATATTTTTATCCTATTTGTCCATATGAAGCTAACGCGATGTTTAATTTTGCACCAGTTATACAGTTAAAATTTTCATCATCCTATACTTTTCTTAGCATAAAATGAAGGTATTACAATAGTTTAATAAGAAACATGGTAACTACAATGTGAATACGCACTAATTTATCTTTCTGCTTCAGAGAGAGAGATAAAAAATTATGAGCCCCCCCCCTAGAATCTCCTGAGCCCCCCCCCCCCCTACTATTCACTTCTAGCTACGGCCCTGTCTCAAAGTATAAATTTTTAAAATTATTTTTAAGAATTTATTTTTTTTTGTTTGAGTGATATACAACATTGGTTACATTCATTATTCGCATACTTTATTGATTCAAATCAAGAGAAATCAATAAAAATATGGTTTTATAACAAATAACACTTAAAAGAAATAGTTGCTATTTAAAAGTACTTTATAATAGCTTTTTGTTGGGTAATGCATGCAACAGTAATAAACTCTTTTCGCACTTGTTCAGAATGGAGGAGGGGTGAGTGGGTGGGTGGTAAAAAACAATTCTTATCAACAAGAGCAAGTTGATAACATTCTTTCTCTTCCTCTTTTATTTATTTGTTAGCACAAGCTTATCTTCAAATGTACGTCACATTTTATTTCTCTGACTGTGATGATATATGGCTACAAATATGAAGAAGAATAGGAAAGTTAAACTTTGGGGTATTCTATAATTTAGAATTAAATAATTTTATAATAATTTAGTGATTTTTAATAACTTTATATGTTTATAAAAATATATAACGGACTGAAAAAAGATAATATATTATTTTAAATCAAAGACCATGTTAAAAAAAAAAAAAAAAAAAAAAAAATTGATTGGATAAAAAATGATATCGATGTCAAAGACAGTTCTCCCTCTCCCTAGCGATATCTTACAATATCATGTGTCAGACCCTCCCCGCTCCCCCTAAAAAGATAATGTTTTATAACCACAGCCCCTTTCTATTGAATGAAGATAAATCAAAACCTACTTCCTCTATAAAAGGTTCTGTTCTCAAACCTATACATTATGGATTTTTAAGCACTCTAGTCGGATCAAGTGATTTTCCAGTGACTTCCTCTCTTTAAATTAAAAAGTTTAAAATATCAAAAATTTCCTACTGTTTAAAATTTTAATAAAAAAAATAATTGAAAAAATATACTACTTTATAAATAAATATTGCATTTTTTAGTTATTGAAAAAAATTCCGACATATTTGATATTTTGCAGTTGCAGTGACAAACCAATCTTCAAAACCAATAATCAATGCACTCTCTGACATTTGTACTACTTTCCCATCCTTCGCTTAGTCATCAGTATAAAAAGATTTTATTATTGTTATTATTATTACTATTATAGAAGTGATTATTATTGTTATTTCCTATAGAAACAATGAAAAAAAAAAAACATATATTCGCATCAGCCCCTCCTCCGAATCAAATTATTAAAAAAAAAAAAAAAAAAAAAAAAAAAAAAAAACATAAATTCGTATCAGTTCCTGCTCCAAACACGAAATCAAATTATATATATATGTATATATATATATATATATATATATATATATAAAATCGTATCAGCCTTTTTTCCGAATCAAATTATATATATACATGATATGGAACCCGTCAAAATTTGAAACCAAAGAAAGAAAAGGGTATTTTCCAGCTATTAAAGGATTTTTTAACGATTAATCTTCAGCAAAAATTTCAATAAATAAAAGAAAAACCTATATTTTACATCCAGGCAAATGACCCGCAATTGGCATATAAAAAATCCGTATCAGCGCTTCCTCCAAATGAAATTATTAAAAAAATAATAAAAAAATAAAATAAAATAAAATAAAAATAATAGAACCCACAGAGACGCCGAACATCCACACACCCCGCCCACAAATACTCAAGATTATCCTTTCTGTGTTCGGAAGGGGAGGTGTATAGTTACATGTTAGAAAATCAATATATTCAGATTATTATGAGATGATTGACTGGATTAAAAAACTTTGCAAATAGAAAACTAATTTAATCCATTTCTATCAATTATTATTATTATTATTATTATTACTATTATAGAAGTGATTATTATTGTTATTTCCTATCGTAACAATGAAATAAAAAAACATACATTCGTATCAGCCCCTCCTCCAAATCAAATTATTATTACAAAAAAAAAAAAAAAAAAAAAAAAAAAAAAAAAAAAAAAAAGCTACCGAGACGCAGAACATCCACACACCCAGCCCACAAATTCTCAAGTTTATCCTTTCTGTGGTCGGAAGGGGAGGTGCATAGGAAGGGGAGGTGCATAGTTCCATGTTAGAAAATCAAGAAAGTCCTTCCGGCAATGCCGGGAGGAAGAGGTAGCTCTCATATATTATTTATTTATTTATTTGTTTTAAATTAGTTATATTATTCAAACAAACGAAGCTCAAATTAGTGAAACCCGATTTTATAAGATTGAATACTAATTTTTGTCAATACTGAATATTGATAGGAATTTTTAGAAATTAGTCATATTTATTCAACCTGGTTTTATTTTCAGCGATTTAGAGAGTCGCCAAATTCCACGATATCATGAAGTGTATGCCATTTTAAAGCAACATGATGGATAAAACAAACCAATAAGCTTGGTCGAAATTTTAATGGTTGAACACATGCACACTCATATCGAAATCGATTAATATATACGAGCGCTGCCGCGTGCAAATTGATTTTTTAAAAAATGCCACCCACATTAGAAATTCAAATTGTTATATCTCAGGCGTTTTTAAAGATAAAGACAAAGCAAAAATACTCCGGAATTCATTATTAAGATAAATAGTTTAGAGAGAACCTTTTTTCAATTTCTAATTTTTTGTTTGTACATCATTATACATTTAAAAGATTTTTGACAAACTTAAATGGCCGCCATTTTTAAACAAGATGGCGGATGAAGTTGGATAGTGAACTCGGTCTTGACACTGATATGAACTATGTACACACGGAGATACACCATGAAGCAAAAATTTAGACAATGACGTCATTCAGCTTTAAAATGTAGAATTATGACGTCAGAATTACAAAAACCTGTAAATATATTCAAAAACTGATTTAAAATGCTATGTACAAAAGACAGTCGTTTTATTTGCTATAATACCAATTTTTTTCATAAAAATTCAAATATGCTTGTCGCAAAAGTTTAGACACTATTCTAAATTTCTTTAAATATTCGCTGGCATATGCAAATTTAGAATCGATGATGTCACAAATTTGGAGTACTTAAGTTCTGCAAACGACTGCGCTTCATAGTCGACATGCCGAGAGCTAAAGAAATTCAAGTGAATGAAGTTTCAAGGATTTGGCAGTTGAAAGGTGAAGGGAAGAGCGTTTCTGAAATTTCTGCTATTCTTAATAGGTCAAAAAAATCTATTTATCGAGTTTTATTGACTGCTTCCGAATATAAAGCAAAATGTCGGTCTGGGAGGCCACGTGTGACAAATGTACGAGAGGATCGCCTGATACAAAGACTAGCGAGTACTCAACAAATGAGCTTACGTGGAGTTCAAAGCTCATCGGGACTCTCTGTATCAAAGGATACGATTCGTAGACGAATTTTGGAAAAAGGAACAATCGTTTATAGCAAAATGCAGAAGAAACCAGCTCTGAAGCCACATCATAAGTTACAAAGAATGATGTGGGCTCGAAAGCATATGTCATATGGAGAAAAATGGCAGTCAGTCATATTTAGCGATGAAAAAAAGTGGAATCTGGATGGTCCAGATGGTTGTTTATCGTATTGGCATGACTTGCGGAAGGAACCTCGACGCTTTTTTAGTCGCAGACAAGGAGGGGGCTCGGTGATGGTTTGGGCAGCCTTTTGCTATAATGGACAAGTATCTCTGACCTTCACCAGTGGTCGTCAGACTTCACAGCATTATACACAGACATTAGAAGAAAACCTACTGCCATTTGCTGAGTTTCTAGGGGGTCCTCAGTGGGAATTTCAGCAAGACAATGCTTCAATTCACACTGCAAAACATTCAAAATCTTGGTTTAATTCCCATAATATAAGAGTTTTCGACTGGCCAGCATGTAGCCCAGATCTTAACCCTATAGAAAACCTTTGGAGCATCATGTGTCGCAAAGTTTATAGCAACACTAGACAATACTCGTCTGTACAGGAACTTAAGACATCTATTGAGGATGCATGGTACGATATCGATCCACAAACTATGCAAGATTTAGTTTCTTCGATGCAATCTCGTATATTTGACGTAATACAGAAGCATGGATGCGCAGCCAGGTTTTAAAAATTGTTTATTTCGATTTTATATGATTTGTGTCTAAACTTTTGAGACAGCAGTTTATTTTTGTTACCATTTAATTTATTGCAATATGCACAATTCCACTTTTCTTTGTTATAAATATTGTTTATATGTACAGCACATTAATTTCAAGCAGTGATTTGAAAATTGAATAAATATTTTTCAAAGTATGTAAGAATTTCTTCATTGTCTAAACTTTTGCGTCATGGTGTATATCCAAATCAGTTTATAAATATTAGTATTATCGCGTGACAAATTTCAGATTGTTTCAAAATGTCAATCACACTGGAAATTGGAAGTGCTATAACTCAGCAATTTTTCAAGATACAGATGAAACAAAAAATGCTGTGGAATCTTTGTATCAGGGTCAAACACACAAAAGAAAAATCTTTTTTAATTTCTCACTTTTTTGTACCTAACTTAAAATTTTAAATTAAAAAAAATTTAAATGTCCGCCATTTTGAAACAAGATGGCAGATGGAACTGGCCAACGAACTCGGTCCAGATATCGGTATGTACTATGTACGCACCATGTTTCATCCAAATCAATTTATAAATGCGCGTATTAACACGTGACGAAAATCAGATCATTTCAAAATGTGAGCAACACTAGAAATTAAAAGTGCTATAACTCAGCCATTTTTAAAGATACAGACGAAACAAAAAATGCTCTGGAATCTTTGTATCTAGGTCAAATGCATAAAAGAAAAATCTTTTTCAATTTCTCACTTTTTTGTACCTAATTTTAAATTTTAAATAAAAAAAATTTAAATGGTCGCCATTTTGAAACAAGATCGCGGATGGAACTGGCTAACGAACTCGGTCCAGGCCTCATTACTTACTATGTACACACCAAGTTACATCCAAAGCGATTCATAAATACGTGTATTATCACGTGACAAATATCGGATCGTTTTAAATTGTCAGCCATAAGAAAAATTCAAAGTGCTATAACTCAATCATTTTTTAAGATATAGACAAAATAAAGAGTGTTCTGGAATCGTTTTTTAAGTTCTAACACATAAAAGAAAAATATTTTTAAACTTTTAATTTTTTCACATTTAATTTTAAATTTTAAATTTTTCAGAAAAAATTTAAATGGCCGCCATTTTGAAACAAGATGGCGGATGATGCTGGCTAACGAACTCGGTCGAGACATTTGTATGTACTATATACATACCAAGTTTCATTCAAATCGGTTCATAAATGCGTTAGTTACAGCATGACAAAAATCAGATATATATACATGGTGTCCCTAAACAAATGGTATATACGCTACGGGGTGATAGAACACATCAAGACGAATAATAGTAAATAAGAAACCAAGGGTCCCAAACGTTTTCCAAAGGAGATAGCCGCCATTAAAGTTTGGGGTCCAAAATTTCAAATACACATAAAAAACGGAAAAATTGGTCGATTGATTTGCGGTTTTCACTAAAATTATTCTTTATTTAGGTATTTTCTTGAAAATAAATTATAAAGATAAATTTCGAAAAATGCCGATAGAGGGCGCTTTAGACTTTGAAGTAATGAAAAACTATTTTTTGCCGTGATTTTTTGCATCTCATTAAATGGTTTGGTAAGCTTAGACTTAAACTTAAATTTTGAGCTCAAAATCTGAATAGTTGGAAGCGGTTAAGTAGCACAAACTTAACTGTGTTCAGAGGGTTAAAATTTCAAATGATTATAAAAAGCAGAAAAATTGGTCGATTGATTTGCGGTTTTCACTAAAACTATTCTTTATGTCGGTATTTTATTGAAAATGAATTATAAAGATAAATTTAAAAAATGCCGATAGAGGGCGCTTTAAACTTTGGAGTAACGAACAACTACTTTTTACGTTATTTTTTTAATCTGATTAAATGTTTTCGTAAACTTAGACTTAAATTTAAATTTTGAGCTCAAAATCTGAATAGTTGGGAGTGGTTAAGTAGCACAAACTGAACTGTGTTCAGAGCGTTAAAATTTCAAATGCTAATAAAAAACTGAAAAATTGGTCGATTCGTTTGCGGTTTAAAATAAAATAATTCTTTATGTCAGTATCTTCTTGAAAATGAATTTTAAAGATAAATTTCAAAAAATTCCGTTAGAGGGCGCCTTAAACTTCAGAGTAACCAACAAAAAATTTTAACCGTTATTTTTTGCATCTAATTAAATGCTTTCCAAAATTTGTTAAATGTTTTCGAAATCTTAGATTTAAACTTAAATTTTGAACTCAAATTCTGAATCGTTGGGAGGAGTTAAGAAGCGCAAATTGAAGTGTGTTCAGGAGTTGAAATTTACCCCCCCCCCCCCCCCTCGAACACAATTCAATTTTGCGCTACTTAAACACTCGCAACGACTCAGAATTTGATCTCAAAATTTAAATCTAAGCATTTGAAAGCATTTATTGAGATTTTAAAAAATAACTGTTAAAAATAGTTGTACGCTACTCCAATGTCTAAGGCGCCCTCTATCGGCATTTTTTGAAATTTATGTTTAAAATTTATTTTCAAGAAAACACTGATTTAAAGAGTAGTTTTAGCAAAAACCGCAAACGAATCGACTAATTTTTCCGTTTTTTTGTAGTTTTCCGTTTCGTTTGAAATTCAAACCCTCTCTACACAGTTCAGTTTGTGCTACTTAACCACTCCCAACTACTCAGATTTTGAGCTCAAAATTTAAGTTTAAATCTAAGCCTACGAAACCATTTAATGAGATACAAAAAATAACGGCAAAAAGTAGTATTAGGATGGATTATTTCGTTAATCCAAAGTCTAAAGCGCCCTCTATCGGCATTTTTTGAAATGTATCTTTATAATTGATTTTCAATAAAATACCGACATAAAGAATAGTTTTAGTGAAAACCACAAATCATTCGACCAATTTTTCCGTTTTTTATATTCATTTGAAATTTAAACCCTCTGAACCCAGTTAAGTTTGTGCTACTTAACCGCTTCCAACTATTCAGATTTTGAGCTCAAAATTTAAGTTTAAGTCTAAGCTTACGAAACCATTTAAGGAGATGCAAAAAATCATAGCAAAAAATAGTTTTTCATTACTTCAAAGTCTAAAGCGCCCTCTATCGGCATTTTTCGAAATTTATCTTTATAATTTATTTTCAAGAAAATACCAACATAAAGAATAATTTTAGTGAAAATCGCAAATCAATCGACCAATTTTTCCGTTTTTTGTGTGTATTTGAAATTTTGGACCCCAAATTTTAATGGCGGCTATCTCTTTTGGAAAACGTTTGGGACCCTTGATTTCCTATTTTCTATTACTCGTCTTGATGTGTTCTGTCACCCCCTAGCGTATATACCATTTGTTTAGGGACACCCTGTGTATATATATATATATATATATATATATATATATATACAGGGTGATTCCAAATTTTTTTTACAATAAAAGAGGTTTGATAGTACATATCAAGACAAACAATATTAAATAGGAGACCAAGGGTCCAAAACGTTTTCCTAAGGAAATAGCCGCCATTAAACCAAAAATTTCAAATAAACATAAATTTCACCAAAATTTCAAATAAACATAAAAAACGGAAAAATCGGTCGATTGATTTGCGGTTTTCACTAAAATTATTCTTTATGTCGGCATTTTTTTGAAATTAAATTATAAAGATAAATTTCAAAAAATGCGGATAGAGGGCGCTTTAGACTTTGGAGTAACGAACGACTATTTTTTGCCGGTATTTTTTGCATCTCATTAAATGTTTTCGTAAGCTTAGACTCAAACTTAAATTTTGAGCTCAAAATGAGTAGTTGGGAGTGGTTAAGTAACACAAACTGAGCTGTGTTCAGAGGGTTCAAATTTCAATTGATTATAAAGAACGGAAAAATTGGTCGATTGATTTGCGGTTTTCACTAAAACTATTCTTTATTTAGGTATTTTCGTGAAAATAAATTATAAAGATAAATTTCAAAAATGCCGATAGAGGGCGCTTTAGACTTTGGAGTAACGAAACACTCTTTTTTGGCGTTATTTTTTGCATCTTATTAAATGCTTTCTTAAGCTTAGACTTGAACTTAAATTTTGAGCTCAAAATTTGAATAGCTGGGAGTTGTTAAGTAGACAAACTTAGCTGTGTTCAGAGGGTTCAAATTTCAAATAATTGTAAAAAACGGAAAAAATTGGTCGATTCGTTTGCGGTTTTTGCTAAAACTAATTTTTAATTCAGCAGTTTTCTTGATCATTCAGTGCTTTCTTGAAAATAATTTTTAAAGATAAATTTCAAAAAATGCCGATAGAGGGCGCCTTAGACTTTGGAGTAGCGTACAACTATTTTTAACTGTTATTTTTTTTATCTCATTAAATGCTTTCAAATGCATAGACTTAAATTTTGGGCTGAAATTCTGAATCGTTGGGAGTGTTTAAGTAGCGAAAAATTGAATTGTGTTCGAGGAGGTAAGAGGGTTAAATTTCAACTTCTGAACACACTTCAGTTTGCGCTTCTTAACTCCTTATAACGATTCAGGATTTGAGCTCAAAATTTAAGTTTAAATCTAAGCTTCCGAGAACATTTAAAATGCTTTTGCAAGCATTTAATTAGAACCAAAAAATAATAGTTAAAATGAATTATAGGTTACTCTGAAGTTTAAGGCGCCCTCTGACGGAATTTTTTGAGATTTATCTTTAAAAATTATTTTCAAGAAGATACTGACTTAAAGAATAATTTTATTTTAAACCGCAAACGGATCGACCAATTTTTCCATTTTCTATAATTACTTTAAATTCGAACCTCCCCCTCCCCCTTGAACACAGTTCAGTTTGTGCTACTTAACCACTCCCTACTATTCAGATTTTGAGCTCAAAATTCAAGTTTAAGTCTAAGCTTCCGAAATCATTTAAATAGATGCAAACAATTCGCCAAAAAATAGTTGTTCGTTACTCCAAAGTCTAAAGCGCCCTCTATCGGCATTTTTTGAAATTTATCTTTATAATTTATTTTCACGTAAATACCTAAATAAAGAATAGTTTTAATGAAAACCGCAAATCAATCGACCAATTTTTCCCTTTTTTTTAAGCATTTGAAATTTGAACCCTCTAAACACAGCTCAGTTTGTGTTACTTAACCACTCCCAACTACAGATTTTGAGCTCAAAATTTAAGTTTGAGTGTAAACTTACGAAAACATTTAATGAGATGCAAAACATACCGGCAAAAAATAGTTGTTCGTTACTCCAAAGTCTAACGCGCCCTCTATCGGCATTTTTTGAAATTTATCTTTATAATTTAATTTCAAGAAAATGCCGACATAAAGAATAATTTTAGTGAAAACCGCAAATCAATCGACCGATTTTTCCGTTTTTTATGTTTATTTGAAATTTTGGTCCCTAAACTTTAATGGTGGCTATCTCCTTAAGAAAATGTTTTGGACCCTTGGTCTCCTATTTAATATTGTTTGTCTTGATGTGCACTATCACCCCTCTTTTATTGTAAAAAAATTTGGAATCACCTTGTATATATATATATATATATATATATATACAAGGCTCAAAACAATTAAAGGATATTGCAGTTTTAGGTAGATTTTGTATCTGGGAAACTTTTTAGCTGATTGATATATTGTCGACAGACATATTAGGTTATATGAGAATAAATTACACATGTTTGGCAGAAAAAAATGCATTTTATTGCGCATTTGTGTACAAAAGGAAAAAAATCACAATTTGTGCATATGAGAAAAAAAGAATAAGAAAAGGTGTTTTCTTCAAAGAAAATCATTTTCAGTCGGGGGTATGGTTTTCACGGGCCGCCAGCAACGTTGAACACCTTTGAGGCATGGATTCAATGAGGCTATTAATGACGAGTTGGGGGTATTCTGCCCCACTCTTCCAGAAGAGCTCTTTCCAGTACTTGGCGAGTTTGTGGGGGTTGATGGCGGCCAGAAACTCGTCTTCCTAGAGCGTCCCAATCGTGCTCGATTGGATTCATGTCTGGAGAACACGCTGGCCATTCCATTCGAACAATTTCTTCCTCGAAAAGGAAATCCTCCACCAGATTTGCACGATGTGGCCTGCAGTTATCTCCATTAAAATGAAGTTATCTCCGATTGCTGCAGCGTAAAAGACTACAATAGGTCTGAGGATCTCATCCCTATATCGGCGACCAGTCAGAGCACCATCTCGGATAATGTAGAGATCAGTGCGCCCGTCAATGGAGGTGCCACCATACACCAACACTCCTCCACCGCCAAATCTGACACTTTCGTGCACGAACGCAGGATTATTCCTACTGCCACGGTTCCTCCAGATGAAAATACGCCTATTATCCGGATGCACAGAAAAACGGGACTCGTCAAAAAATAGAATATTGTTCCATTCATTTCTCCTCCAGTTGACATGCTCGGTTGCCCATTCCCTGCGGTCGCGACGATGCCTTGATGTTAATCTAACACATACCATCGGTCGGCGAGCATACAGTCCTACAGCATGGAGCCGGTTTCGGACAGTCTGAGTTGAAATCGTGGTGATTGTAGCCGAGCGAAGGTGTTGAAGAAGAGTAGCGTTCATGTTTCGATGTCTCCGAGCTGTTAACGCTAAATACAGATCTTCATTGGGCGTTGTTGCCCGTCTACGACCTTGCCCTGGTCTTCGGCGTGCACATCCACTCTCCAAAAAACGGTTCCAGATCCTGGAAATGACACTTTGTGACACTCCAATGGCTTGCGCTACTTCGGCTTGAGTTTGGCCCCCTTCTAACCTACCAACAATTCTCCAAGCTTCTGAATCTGTCAAATGACTTCACTGAGACATCGTACTCATCGAAACAAAGCAATCACTGAATGCCGATCTCCTTGTCTTCATTCTCTTTTATCCAGTTGAAAGTCAAATTTCATCGCTGCCGCTGAAGCGACGTTTTTGACGTCGAACTCAAAATTTCCATACTCCACAGTTTGAAAACCAGAAAAATTTGCATTTGTGATTCTCTTCTTCTATTTTCGGCAAAAAAAATTTCGTTTATATCTTTATTTTATATAAAACTTCAAATATCCTTTAATTGTTTTGAGCAGTGTATATATACCGGGTGTCCCAAAAATGACTGATGGATTTTAAAATTCAATAAATTGCAAACGGTGACAGCTATTTAAATAATTTTTGCAGGAGGCTTATGTATAATGGCAGGAGTTTTTTTACCGTAATTTGTAATCTTAGTTCGCATCTCAAACAATAGGTGGCGCTGATGGCGATTGAAGGCCAAGTGATCAGTGTTGAGGGAGGTGTCGATCTGGCCTTCAATCGCCGTCAGCGCCACCTATTGTTTGAGATGCGAACTAAAATAAAAAATTACTATTAAAAAACTCTTGACATTATACATAACTCTCCTGCAAATTTTTTTTTTAAATAGCTGTCACCATTTGCAAGTTATTGAATTTTAAAATCCATCAGTCATTTTTGAGACACCCGGTTTATATGGTTATATATATACGTCAACATTTGAATGGAGGGTGGTTTTGGGGTCTGGTCATGATCGGTAAAACTATACCAAAATTTTCTGTAAGTGCTTTCCTCCGGACGGCCGCAATAGGTAGCTTTTTACTTTTTGTAATGAAAGCTACCTAATATTCTGGTTATTATTTAGATATGATTGACTGGATTAAAAATCTTTGCAAATTGAAAACTAATTTAATCTATTTCTATTAATTTTTATATGAAAGCATATTTAGAAAGCATCCAAACAACCGTCACAAATATTTTTGGAGAAGCATTATTCCCACAAAATATAGCAACTTTCAAGACAATCAGAATTCGAAATGACAAAGCCTAGTTCGGAAAACCAAAATATGTGTCTGTCGAATTCAACTACAGTCAGAATCGGTAATAAAAATGGGGGGGGGGGTGCATCATTAAAGATTTCAAAGTTCAGTCCCTTCTGACTCCTAGTGGGGTCGGTTTGGTTGGTCAAATTTGGTACCACTAAGCAGCTTTTTAAAAAATATTTAGCACATATTTTTAATTTTTTTAATTTGATATGTATTTCTCGGGTTTTTCTATCTTTTCCAGACTTTTCGGACACCTTGTATATGTATAACAATAATGTATAACAATGTATGTATAACAATAATGTCAGGCTTCTTTTAACATTAACTTCGCTGTTATAACTGTTATTTTTTCTTATTAATTATATTTAGTTAGTTTAATTAAAAACACGAAGAATAAAATTAAAACAATGTACACCAAAACTTATGAGAAACTGACACCAAAATAGACCGGGAGCCGGCAGTACAGATAATCACATCATCGAGTTCATGGATGAAAATCTAGGATAGGTTAAATCTCGATGAAAGAATTCTTATCAACAAGAGCAAGTTGATAACATTCTTTCTCTTTCTCTTTTATTTATTTGTTAGCACAAGCTTATCTTCAAATGTACGTCACATTTTGTTTCTCTGACTGTGATGATATATGGCTACAAATATGAAGAAGAATAGGAAAGTCAAACTTTGGGGTATTCTGTAATTTAGAATTAAATAATTTTATAATAACTTAACGATTTTTAATAACTTTATATTTTCATAAAAATATATAACGGACTGAAAAAAGATAATATACTATTTTGAATCAACGACCATGTTAAAATTAAAAAAAGAAAATTTTGATTGGATATCGATGTCAAAAGACAGTTCAAATGCCGCAACTAATTTGGGACAAAGGGAGTATAAAATTACTTAAAAAAAATGTGGTGTGAAAAAGCTTTAAATGATGAATTAAGCAAATTCGTCTTGCCCGAATGGCCTACGGGCAAATCAGTTAAATGGTTAAGGTTTCCCAAAATTTTGCTTCTTCACCTGTATACCTTAATTCAAGATATATATTCAGTTTTACATTCTTCATAATGAACTTTTTAAAAAGGTCATTCTTATCCGTATCAAATACAATTATTTATTTTGATATGCTAATTACTTCTGTAAAAGACGATCTTACAATCACATAAACAGCTTAAAAAAGCATTGATTTAGAGTCAATTAATTTCCTTTATACTTTCCAAAAACTATATTACTAGTTTTCAACCTGAGAAATAAAGTGACACGTTCAAAGCATCGCATTAATCCTTTACTGCACGATTTTTTTCTACTTTTAAAGAAAAAAATCTTTTAAATCTATATATCGGTCAAATAATGGGAAAAATAGAAAAAAAAATCACATTTTCAACTACAATTTGATGTTTTATGGTACACAACCTATGTACACAGTTAGGATATTAAAACATTGCATTGCTATATTTTGCAACTCAATGAGCTTAAATTAATTAATTTTTTCTTCTTAACCCCTTGGGGACGAGAGACACGTATACATACCGCAAAAGGGCTTAAAAATCCTTGTTTAATCCCTTGCGGGGCTGTGGTTTCATAGATATACCACTTAATTTTAATTCCCAAACGCCACATTCGCACCGGAATTTTGTTAAAGAAAATTACGGTTTATTGAATGTGTGAAATATAGCGCTTCTCATTTACAAATAAAGTTGTTTTCAAATTCCGGTGTCCGTCATTAATTTCAATACTTTAGCAATGAATTTGCCCTGCGCCGCAAAGGGTTTCCCTACCAGGAAATTTTTACTGTACAATTTACCTTTTTTAATCGGAGCATATTCATGAATTAGTAAGGCACAAATTTGTCCTTTTAAAAACCGGTGACAAATCATTAAAAATTTCGTAAAATGTTCCCGTAGCGAATGGGTTAACACTCTGCAACTTTTTTTTATAATGTTTGAATATTCAATAAAAATAATGAAAGTAAATTTTGCCTAAATAGTTTGATCGGTTTTTTGGGGTGGGGGGTGGGAGGAGGGCGAAGTGGGAAAATAGATTAGATTGCCACTTTAGTTTCAGAAAGATTAGATCTTCTGCAGATGGCAAAACTATCAGCTCTAAACAATGCGGGCGTCGAAATTAAATATAGCTACTTGGCTCATTGACAATGCGTTGAATCGGAACTCAACACATTTTGTGGAAAACAAAAGTTACTGCTTACATTTCTGCTTACTGCATGAAGATGCTTTTAAATGTATTAAAAATTCATTAAAACATATCCGGTGTAAGTTTTATATTTAGAAGTAAAGTAATTTCCAAAATATACATTTATTTCTTGTTCAAAAGCGTGAAAAATTCTGATATATTTTTTACTAATTTTTAAACACTACTGAATAATACTTAGACAGGGTTCAGACGCATCAATAGATTTAGGTGATTATAGATGTTTTAGTACCTTAAATTTCGTACAGTACTGATTACTATATCTGAAGACAGATATTTTTTCATTAAGTAATATAAATATTACTTTACGAAAATTCTGATAAAAAGTGTTTGAAAATACTTGAAACGTACAAACCCTGGTTAGAGAACAATTTATTACAGAGATTTTTAATCAAGCTGTTTTTCCTTTTTCGATAAATGAACCATATCTTGAGTTATAAGACATTATTATTTCACGACATTACTTTTTGTTCCTTTGCCGCTCTATCTTGACCAGAAATTCTGTTCAAAACGCACAATTTGATACAATTTACGTGAAGGCCTTTTACGAAAAAGGGAATAATAAAATTTGGATTTCATTGTTTATGATTAAGGAAATCTGCAAATTTGGGGCGTTTGCAAATAACAATGAATTAAAAAATGTGCCAGAGAGTAGCCAGTCTAGTTTTGAGAGCAGCATTAAGTATGGTTATTTTTGTTGTCATGATCATTAATAATCAATTGAGGCAACAAATTCAACTAGCAAGAAAAGATGAACGACAACTACAGCTGAAAGATAAAGTGTTTGTAAACTGGTATGAAGCTCTACTTGAGCTATTAATAATGGAACATTTGTTCCGAAGTTGTGCTTGAATATACAGGGTGACCATAATGTCCCAGCCCATTTTGCAGAAATAATTATTGCATGGATTTTATATTACAGGTGAATGAAACTTCGAGGATATGCTAACAACAGAAGAACGAATTGCGGTTGTAACGTCAAGTTTGCGTGGTCAGACATTCGAGGAAGTCAGGGAGACGTTTCGTAGAAAATTTGGAAGAGATCTTTCTTTATACAGGTCGTGAACTTGATTGTAAAGAAGAAGTCCATCAATGATGATTACCTGTTTAATATCGATTCAGAATTAGAAAATTCAACAGGGGAGGGTTTTCAAGAAAATCAAAAGGAAAAGATTCATAAAGAGTAATCTCTAAAATTTGTTTGCGAATTTTACATAATGTAAAGAGCAACCAGTCACTTAGTATAAAGTGTTAATTTAATATGATCAATTAATTAGTCTTATCAGCATTTGAAAGAAAAAACGAAAGCAAAGCTGCTGTAAAGGCTTCATATATTAAAATTAGTTGGATGTGCCAATCCCAAAACTTCCTTCTATCTCATTCGTATATTTAATACTTCAAAATTTAGTTACAAATGTTAATGCGTTAATATTATTCATTCAATACTATACCAACTATGATTTTTAACTTAAACTTCTGTTCCAGTCAATCGGAATAAATGACAAAGTTGATGAGACTGTTATTAGAGATTGTTATTATGAGACAGTGATAATTTTTGGTGACAGGAGACCCCCCACGGTGAGGGTCGAAAAATTTAAAATGCTTATAACTCGCGATCTAATTTTCGTAGCGCGGCCAAATTTTGTTGGGTAATTTATTATGAGACAGTGTTAATTTTTGGTGACAGGAGATCCCCCACGGTGAGGGTCGAAAAGTTTAAAATGCTTATAACTCGCGATCTAATTTTCGTAGCGCTTCCAAATTTTGTTTGGTAATTTTTTAAGCTATTGCATATCTTTTATCGCGGGCTTTGAGCGCGGCGACCGAATCTAGAAATTTCGTAACTAGAAAAAAACCTAACACTCCGACTAACGTCGTTTCAGTTCGATAGACTTGGGCACGGTATCCTTCAGTGTACTTTGGCAGTCATTGACGCAGTATTTTTCAGATACTTAGAGGATATCAAGAGTCAAACATATGTTTCTTATTTCAGTTACTATAAATCTGTTGTTTCAATGATAAAAATTCCTAATTAACCTACATGTTTTGTACGATAATAAGAATATTTTAAACGATATTAACTTCTAATTCATTCAATAAAAGAAAAAAATGTTTTTTTTTATCGGTCATCAAGTTCAAAAAGTGTAACTTGAATTAATATCAAAGAAAAAGAAAAAACTTGAATTAATATCAAAGACAAAAAAAAAAAAAAAAAAAAAAAAAAAAAAAAAAAAAAAAAAAATCTGCATAAATAATAAATATGTAAATAATTATATTTGCATAAGTTGATAAAAAATGCTATGCAATAGCTTTACCGCGGCAGTCCCCGTGTGCCACACGTATTTTTTATTTCATCTGTTAAAAAAAATATAACAATTTAAACAGCAAATAATATTTTCAGGCAAATTTCTTAATTTCCTTATGCAGAAATACATGAGCAGAATATACAGAAACACCTGAGTGAGTTTTGAATTTTTTGATGGAGTTCAACACAACATGCTTGTGTGTGCGTGCTTTTTGTACTTGACTATTTTTGAAAAACAAATATAGAGAAAAACAGTATGTTGAATGTGACATAAGGTTGAAATTAATCAGTTTCAACCCTGAAATATATGCTTTCGTCAGTAAATACCAGTGCAAGAAAACGCTATTATGATTATAAAGCTATATACTGATAGCAATTATATGTATTTTCAATTATCTTTGTAGTTTTACTTACCCATCATACGTAGTATAGGGTAAGTCTTGCAATCGTTTTGAAAATCGAAAATTTTTTTGACGGATTTACACGTTTCGGACACTGGAGATTCCGAAAACCATATTTTTAGAAAAAAAATTTTGCCGTCCGTCCGTCTGTGTGTGTGTGTCTGTCTGTCTGTAACCGCTCTATCTCCCGAACAAATTGAGATAGAGACTTGAAATTTTGTATGTGTTTAGTATGTAAGAATGGGACGAAGCCTATTTAATATCAGTAACCTCGATTATCCGGAACTATTTTTTCCAGACTCTCGAAAAATTCGTTCTGATGAAAGGTATATAAAAATTTTCGATTTTTTTTTATTTTAAGAAGTGGACGTAAAAGGCAATAAAATAACACAAATTTTGCGCATAAAACAAAGTCGATCGGATTATTAGTTGTCGAGATATTTCCAATCCTGTTTTCCACATTCTTTTATTTTTCATGACCCTGTATTTCGTTCAAATTTCAATTCAAAGATATCTTTCAATTAGAAATGAGACACTAAACTCGATGCAAGAAACCGTTAGTGAATATGATTAATATTTTTGGAGTTATAAGGATGTTTCTTTTATGCAATTCAGTGCTACTTGAATTGTTTGGCGTTTCATACGATTGGTTCATGAGAAATTCATTAACAGAGCATGATGATGTGTTAAAAATACTTAAATATACGTTTATATTTTGTTTTGTAATTGTAATGCATTTTTTAAATTGTTTACATATGTTATGTTTTCATATATTATGTTATGCATATCCATGATGGGTAAGTGTTACGGTGGCCTCCAACGACTAGTTTGTGTTGTATTAATTTTTATTCACTTACACATATTAGAATTACGAATTTTGTTTTAGTTGATAGTGTATCCTTCGTACAAAAAATTACTTTTTTCGAAGGACAGGATCGCAGATAGCTTATACAAGTCATGCAACAATTTCCATAATGATATACGCCATTATATTAGGTGGGTCGCAAAATGTTTTTTTACTTAACAGTGGGTCGCATACTAATAAAGTGTGGGAACCGCTGAATTAATTTATTAATTTATACTAACATATTTTTCACATTCTAGATATGCATCAATTTGGCTCCTTCATCTTCGGAGAACACCTTACGTTTACTCATCAGGAAAAGTATGACCACAGTTGTCACTTTTACGCATTTTTGCTACCACTAAAATTATACAGAGATTTTTTGTTTCTTTAATCGTACGATTTCGAAGATTAAATAAGACAATATTTACTATACAATTTTTTTGGTAGAAAATATGTTTAAAAGTTGTCAGCTATGGTATGACTGAAATGTAAATTTTCATGTCTATATAACGCTTTTTTTATGTTAATTGAGAAAGTAATGTTGCCTTGTTTATGCTCTTTCTGTTACTTTACTTGTGAATAGCCAATGAAATGCGACATTTCATAAATTAATTTCCATGTTCATACGTTACGAAAATCTCATTTTTGATCTTATGTTTTTAGCCTCCGATGCTATTTTTTTCAGACAAGCTAAAAAATGTCGTGTTTTGAATTCTGAATTTTCCACTCAACCGATTTTGACAATTATTTTTTTTTATGAAAGCTATTTATTTGTAGTTGTGCCCATTTTAGCTATTTTTTAATTTATATCCATTTTAACATTTTATTTTTAATTTTAAATGCTTTTTATGATATTTCTTAAATATGGTGGCAACTCAGTTTAGCTTTTCTCTCTATATAAAAATTTATTTTCCATTATCACTTTCCGAGGGTCAGAAGCTTTATTTCATCAGTGAACATGTCCTTGCATTTAAAAGAAAAAAGTTAATTGTTTTCGTAAAATTTAACCACAATAAAATGATTGCGTATAATTATGCACTAATTGAGGTAAAAAAAATATATTTATAGAAAAAAAAATAATAATGTAAATAAAATAACAGAAAATAATTTAGGATAAAAATTAATGTCTAAAGAAAAATTTCAAATGAGGAAAATGTCATTCAGCAACCAGATAAATGGGAATTACAATATTATTACGGATGCCTTTTCATATTACTAATAACAGTAACTTTTAAAAAACATTTGAAGAGAAAATGACGTCACTATTTAAAACATCGCATTTTTACTCATAACGATATTACATTTCAATATTTCTTTTCATTATGGATTATTCATTCATATATTTTCATACTGAGATTGAGATTTTACTTTCAGATGACTTCAATTAGTGAAAATAATGTCACAGTAAAAATAAAATTAGTTTTTTTTTAAATAAAACTATTTTCCTGTGAGTGCATATAAAATAAAATTTCTGGATTTCGCTGGCACTCAGATTACAATTTTAACTGAAGATGTGCGAATATTTGCATGCAAAATTGTAACTGGCAAACTTCACATTAAGTTTGGAAATATATTTATTATATATTGATTCAATAATGTAATTACTTTTGCTTTTTTTAAAACCAAATCGATCGGGTCTTTTAAATATTTCATTCGTCAAATTCGATGGGATTCCACTCGTTTTATTGTTAAAATGCATTTTCTTTTTCACAGCGTCAAAAGCGTTTAAGCTAAAGAAAAAATCCGTTTTTGATGAATCTAGTCAATGAAGAAGTAGCACGTCAAATTGTATCTCTTTATTATTCCGAAATTCCAATGACTCAGACGGAAATTGCTAATCAATGGGGTATTTGCGCCGTTCTGTTTGCTATTATATTGATAGCACAAGAAAAATGAAGTTAGTTCATTGCATTCTAAACGGAATCGCCCTTTTAAAAGACCCTATCATTTTTTTTTTTTTTTTTTTTTTTTTAGCTAATTGGAGGCGAAACTGAATTCTGCAATAGCAGAATCTACATTCAACTTGTTGTTTATTATTTTGTCTGATATTCTATTTTTGTAAATCATTTGTTATGCACAATGGCATAAACAGACTAATTGCCAAAAACCAGCAATATTGTAAGATTTTCTTCTCCTTTATTCATTGCAGAACATTTTTTGGTTAGATAAGACCTACAGTCTTTTAAAAAATTACCGAGATTAGGAGCACTTTTGCACCCACCCTGGCCGCAATAAACATAACATGCTTAATGTATGAAATTTCTTTTATTTTTAAACCCTTCGAGACGGAAGCCTTTTACGAATTTTTAATGCTTTGTCACCGGTTTTTAAAAACAGAAATTTGTGAATTATTAAATAGAGAAAATGCTCCTATTAAATAAGGCAAATTTCACAGTAAAATTTTGCTAGTGAGGATAAACAAGGATCCTTATTCTTTTTACGGCACGTATACCTGTCGCTCGTCCCCAATGAGTCAATGAATTTTATAGAAGTTTGTGTTGGAAAGGCGTTGTTTCATAAATCAGTTTCTACCACTGTTCTGTTCAGGGTCGTACTGGCCCACCGGGCAACGAGGCAAATGCCCGGTGCGCCCCTAGTCGAGCTTTTTTTTTTTTTTTTTTTTTTTTTTTTTTTTTTTTTTAATGCATATTTAAAATAATGTTTTCTGGGCAGCAAGAGAAAAAAAAAAGACATTTTCAAAACATTTCAATGATATGCTTTCTAAGAAAAGTATTGAAAACTATTAATTGTTTTTTATGTGTTATATTTATCATGTGTTCTGCATTTAAGTACTTGCGACTTTGGCTATTTGTTAGACATGCGCCCTCGGACAGATTTTTTTTTAGCTATATCAGTAGGTGGCTTTGGTTTTCTTAACGCCATAGGACCAGCACCGAGCGAAAGGGGCAGTTGCCAAGGGCGCAAAAACTTAGAGGGCGCCAGTTTTATAATACAACATCATTTTTGGCCTATTACAAGAAAAATTTGCATGACGGGGGTGCCAAATTTGCACTTTGCCCCGGGCGCAGTGTTCTCTTCGCATGCCTCTGCCTCGGACAGAATTCTTTTTTTTTTCGGCGCCTCTACGAGTGATGCCTTCTAAAAAACTTATATTAAGAATTATTGATTTATTTTCTTTCTTTAAGTGTTTGCCGCCTTCTATGGTTGCCCGGTATTTTGGAATTTCTACCTATTGAGCCGATGGAAGCGATAAAACAGGATTGAATGCCTTAAAAATTATTTTATTCTACATATTGCCATTGTGGGCGTCATGGCGCCCTCAGACAGATTTATTTTCTTCTTTTAAGCGCCCTTACAAATGAAGTCTTCTAAAAAACTGATATTAAGAATTATTCATGTATTTAGAATACTTTCTTCCTTTAAAAATTGGGCGCTTCGTAGGTTTGCCCGGTATTTTTGAATTTCTACTTATTGAGCAAATGGAAGTGATAAAACAGGATTGAATGCCTTAAAAATAATTTTATTCTACATATTGACATAGGCGTCTGTGGGCGTCATGGTGCCCTTAGACAGATTTCTTTTCTTCTTTTAAGCGCCCTTACAAATGAAGTCTTCTAAAACACTGATACTAAGAATTAATCATGTATTTAGAATATTTTCTTCCTTTAAAAATTGGGCTCTTCGTAGGGTTGCCCGGTATTTTGGAATTTCTACCTATTGAACCGATGGAAGTGATAAAACAGGATTGAATGCCTTAAAAATCATTTTATTCTACATATTGACATAGAAGTCTGTGGGCGTCATGGCGCCCTCAGACAGATTTATTTTCTTCTTTTAAGCGCCCTTACAAATGAAGTCTTCTAAAAAACCGATATTAAGAATTATTCATGTATTTAGAATATTTTCTTCCTTTAAAAATTGAGCTCTTCGTAGGGTTGTCCGGTATTTTGGAATTTCTACTTATTGAGCTAATGGATACAATAAAACAGGATTAAATGCCTTAAAAATCATTTAATTCGACCTACTGACAGATGCGGCTTTGGCAGTCATGGCGCCTTTGCCATTTTAACTTAATTATCATACCTAGAAATGGTAAATCTTGCAATCGTTTTAAAAAAACTGATTTACACGTTTTAGATACCGGAGATTCCAAAATATATATACAGGGTGTATCTAAACTACTGGGCAAAACTTTAAGGGGTGATAGTACACATCAAGAAAAATAATGTTAAATGGGAAACTAAGGGTCCCAAACGTCTTCCGAAGGAGATAGGCGCCATCAAAGTTTAGGGTCCAAAATTTGAAATGATTATAAAAAACGAAAAAATTGGTCGATTCGTTTGCGGTTTTCACGAAAACTATTCTTTATGTCAGTATTGTCTTGAAAATAAATTATAAAGATGAATTTCAAAAAATGCCGATAGAGGGCGCTTTAGACTTTGGAGTAACGAACAACTATTTTTTACCGTTATTTTTTGCGTCCCATTGAATTTTCTTAGAAGTTTAGACATAAACTTAAATTTTGAGCTCAAAATCTGTGGTTAAGTAGCGCAAACTGAACTGTGTTCGATGGTAGTGGGTAGGTTCAAATGTCAAATGATTATAAAAAACATAAAAAATGGTCAATTGATTTGCGGTTTTCACTAAAATTATTCTTTACGTCAGTATTGTCTTGAAAATAAATTACACAGATAAATTTCAAAAAATGCCGATAGAGGGCGCTTTAGACTTTGGAGTAACGTACAACTAGTTTTTACCGTTATTTTTCGCATCTCATTAAATTTTTTAGAAGCTTAGACATAAACTTAAATTTTGAGTGAAAATCTGAATCGTTGAGAGTGGTTAAGTAGCGCAAACTGAACTGTGTTCAATGGAGGTGGGGAGGTACAAATTTCAAATGATTATAAAAAACGGAAAAATTAGTCGATTCGTTTGCGGTTTTCTCTAAAACATTCTTTATGTCAGTATTTCCTTGAAAATAAATTTTAAAGATAAATTTAAAAAAATTCCGTTAGAGGGCGCCTTAAACATTAGAGTAACCAACAATTATTTTTAACTGTTATTTTTTTTTATCTAAATAAATGTTTTAAAAGCTTAGACTTAAATTTTGAGCTCAAAATCTGAATCGTTGTGAGTAATTAAGTAGCGAAAAATTGAACTGTGTTCGGAGGGTGGGCAGGATAACATTTCAACTCGAGAACACAGTTCAGTTTGCGCTTCTTAACCCCTCTCAACGATTCAGAATTTGAGCTAAAAATTTAAGTCTAAGCTTTTGCAAGCATTTAATTAGATACAAAAATAACAGTTAAAAATTATTGTTGGTTACTCTAAAGTTTAAGACGCCCTCTAACGGATTTTTTTTTTAAAATTATTTTTAAAATTTATTTTTAAGGAAATACTGACATAAAGAATGTTTTTAGAAAAAACCGCAAACGAATCGACCAATTTTTCCGTTTTGTATAATCATTTGAAATTTGAACCTTCCCACCCCCATTGAACACAGTTCAGCTAGCGCTACTTAACCACTCTCAACGATTCAGATTTTCAACACAAAATTTAAGTTTATGTCTAAGCTTTAAAAAATTTTAATGAGATGCAAAAAATAACGATAAAAACTAGTTGTACGTTACTCCAAAGTCTAAAGCGCCCTCTATTGGCCTTTTTTGAAATTTATCTGTGTAATTTATTTTCAAGACAATACTGACGTAAAGAATAATTTTAGTGAAAACCGCAAATCAATTGATCAATTTTTATGTTTTTTATAGTCATTTGAAATTTGAACCTACCCACTCCTATTGAACACGATTCAATTTGCGATACTTAACCACAGGTTTTGAGCTCAAAATTTAAGTTTATGTCTAAACTTCTAAAAAAATTTATTGAGATGCAAAAAATAACGGTAAAAAATAGTTGTTCGTTATTCCAAAGTCTAAAGCGCCCTCTATCGGCATTTTTTGAAATTTATCTTTATAATTTATTTTCAAGACAATACTGACATAAAGAATAATTTTAGTGAAAACCGCAAACTAATCGACCAGTTTTTCCGTTTTTTATAATCATTTCAAATTTTGGACCTTAAACTTTGATGGCACCTATCTCCTTCGGAAGACGTTTGGGACCCTTAGTTTCCCATTTAATATTATTTGTCTTTATGTGTACTATCACCCGTTAAAGTTTTGCCCAGTAGTTTAGATACACCCTGTATATATATATATATATATATAATACCATTAAAAGTAGACAAGATTCACCAACGGATTTTATATATATATATTTTCAGAAAAAAAAATTGCTATCCGTCCGTTTGTGTGTCTGCTATTTCCGAATAGTAATATTAGCCTTATTTAAGCTGTCATTTGATAAGCCAAATATTACTATTCGAAAATAGCTATATAATTTTTTTTAATAAAAAAGTCAACGCTGGATTTAACAGATTTCTTTTTTAAGGGCAATGTTTTTCATGGAATGTTTTTTAGAGTCGAAATTTCTTATGGCTTGTTTATACAACGTCGAAGTTTATAAATTTTGATGAAAAACAACAATATATATATATATAATTTAACTGTACATTTAAATGTTATTTAACGCTTCTTTCGCTTATTGAATGTTATATATACCTTTTAAGATATTAGTTTTATGTATTTTGCACTAAAATAGAATCGTTTTCTTACTGTTGTCATTTTTAAAAATCTATTGTCTATATTTTTAAATCATGATTTAAAAGAGGTCATGAAATTCGTCCACTTTCTTTTTAATTACAAGAGTTGTGCGAAGGGATCCAGACTTTCCTAATTTATTAAATGCTTAAAAGAACAATATATTAATAAATTCAATTTTTGAAAGCAAAACAGTAAATTTTAAACCTATTTTAGGTTTTTTTTTTTTTTTTTCCTTTCAAACAAATTGAAAAGAATTGCACAAAAAAAGTTATGTGTACTTGCTGTTTCATTCCCAGTAATGAGATACAAAGATGATAACACTGAGATACACTTCTTCAGAAGCTTTTAGTATTTTTACTTGGAATTTTCTAAACGAAAACTATCCCACAATGCAATCAGCTTTTAAACCGACCTCTTTGTATACTGTACCACTGTATACATAGTAGTACCACATGGATGGTTTTCCTCAAACGACAATTAACAACAGCTGTTTAGCATTTGCGATTAAAAGGAGTAAGTTTTTGAACACATTATGGACCATCAATCGACACACACACACCTGTTGGATGCACAATAATCGTTTTAGAGACTATCCCTCGGAATGTCGGAATATCCCCCCACTTCTCCTAAGATCTTTCATCATTCACACTGTCAATTATACCCTGATTAGTTCCCAAAAATTATCTCTTTTTGGCAAAAGGGGGAAAAAAAAAGAAAGAAAAAAAAAAACGTCAAGTGTTAGACTGGTTTCGGACAAGGCTCTTTTCTGAATTCTGATTCTTCGTTTTTCGAATACTAAAATAACAAAATGTAAACAGACATGGAGCCTGGAAAGACCTGGAATATTTTAAAATCTTTACCAAACACAATCACACAGATAGTAAATTACTGATTCCAATTGGAAATAATACGTTCGATTCAAGAGAAATGTAAGTAATTTTAAAAGATTAAGTTTTTACTAATAATATGATATGTTTATGTTATGTCTTAAACTTTTCATAAGTGTTATATACCTTACAAGTATCAATATGCTTCTGATTTATTTTGTAGAAAGGGATAAAACATGGGCGTCCACAACAGGGATTAATTTTCTCGCCGGTGATTTTGGAAAAACAATAAAGATTGTTCCATTCAAATTATTTATAATAAATAAACATTAAAAAAAGAAAGAAAAAGTTTAAATCATCTGTCTCCCTGTAATCCCTTTAAAAATTATTTTTAGCTCTGATTTTTATTTACATTTATGCATTCAAAATTACCTAAAACTGTGGTTTGGAAAAAGTAAATAAACTGGGGGGAAAAGAATAATAAATAAATACTGGTTTTTTATGTATCTTATTTTTTACATTTTTTTTTTTTTTTTTTTTTTTTTTTTTTTTTTTTTTTTTTTTTTTAAATATTGGTATTTTTCGAAATTGTCTTATGCAAGATTCTTGCCAAAGAAAAGTTTTGGTAATGTATTACAAGCACATATTTATCCCTCTTCATGGATTTTGCTGTGTATGTGCCCATGGGATGAAAACAAATTTATAAATTTTTTTGAAATCTCTAAAATATTTCGTTTATGAGGGGATGAAACAAAACAAACATGCAATATTTTTTATTATGGTAATAAAGATAAGGCAAACAATGATATAAGAACAAAAAATATGAAAAAAGCCAGTAAGTTTTTTAAGCAAGATAAAACTAAGTGATAAATCTTAGTATTCAATATTTTATGCACAAATTTTAACTCATATTGTCAGTTATCAGTTATAATACACTTGGTTAAAAAAAAAAAAAAAAAACACTATTTTTTTTACATAGATTTTAAAAAACGATAATGTACTTACTTCCACTATTTGTTCATAAGTAGTTTACAACTGACACTAAATCACAAGAAAATATGACTACCCACATTTTTATTAATTTAAAAATACTAGTACACCCTCATCGAAAATAAAAGAATCTTAGAAAGATTTTATTTCGAATTGCTTTTGTAGGGTGCCCCCCCCCCAAAAAAAATAAATAAATAAATAAATAAATAAATAAAAAATACTGTACTCAAATGAGTGCGGCGACTTTAAATGTGTTAAGAGATTACTTCAGTCAAGCCAAACGAAAAGATCCGTTCATTAATGCTAATCCTGTGGAAGAAATTTATGAAAATATCTTGGTTGCATTTCAATAGTGTAAAATGATTTTTTTTTCTTCTTTTTCTATTTTACAAGAAAAATGTATTGGATTAGAGAAAATTTCCAACTTCCGGTTTTCGACAGAGTTATACGTTTTAAGGATTAACTATCGAAAAACATATTTTTACAAAATGTCTGTCTGTGGGCCCTCTGACTCTGTCTGTATGTATGCGACAAAAATACTGCGTGCGCTCTATCTCAAGAACTTATGCGCAGAATTTCATAAAAAATTATATTCAGGTAGTTTCAGATGTAAATTAGGGCTGATTAGTTTTTGGTGTAAATCGCCCTACGGGTGGCACTGCTATACTGCATTTTTCACAATTTCCGCTATAGCTCGATCTCAAGAGCTAATGCACAGATTTTCATCAAACGCCCAATTCAGTTAGTCCTTCATATGAATTGCTGCTGATTATGCTTTGGTGTATATCTCTCTACAGGTGACGCTCTTATGCTGGATTTTCCCCCGATTTTTGCAATAATTCAATCTTAAAAACTAATACATGGATTTTTGCCAAACTTCAAATTCAGTGACACATTGTTTCTAATTAAGTTTGGTATAAATTATCCAATAGGTAAACTGTTATGGTGCATTTTATTAGATTTACACGATTTCTGTGATAGTCATATCTCAAGAACTAATACACGGAATTCCTTAAAGGACACTTTCATTTTTGGAACCGGTTGAAATGCAACCGAGATATCTTTATAAATTTCTTCTTTAGAAATAGTATTAGAAAATTGACTGAAGTAGCCTATTAATGAAAATGGAGTGTCTATAGTACTCACAGTTCGTTTACAGGAATACACAAAAATAATCCGTTAAAATATTTCATATGAGAAAAAATGTTTGTAGTGTATTTTAATGTGTTCCCTTTCTTCAAATACAATTAAATCGATATATATTACTGTGATACACTACAAAGAATACGAATTGAAATTTTTTTATTGTTTATTTACAGGGATACACTAAAGGATCTAATTGTATTATTATTCTCAGTATAGAGTAATTGCTTGAAATCGCTTTTTAAATTGATGCAATTGATTTTTGTGAAAACAAATTTCCCCACAATTGCACCATTGTGTATATTCATATATTTATGTATTTAAAAAAAAAAAAAAAAAAAAAAAAAAAAAAAAAAAAAACCCTCGAAAACAAGTACATCGTTTATTTTAAACCCTTGAAAAGATGGTTTGATTTCAAACTCCTTTTTTCCCAGGCATGAGAGGCGTTCTATCTTTGTAAATGGCCCTGTTTCAGTTATCATGTGTTTCTGTCTCACGCTTTCTTTTTCTTTAAATTGCACTCTAGGCTTTACTTTTCGTAAAAATTAAGATTGACTAATCTTCATAAAATTTTAATATGCTGTTAATGCTAAAAAACATTATTTTCGCAATTGGATTTTATTTGCCTTCGAGTTTCGGAATGTTGTTTCTGGTACTCAGTGATCGGACGACATTTTTTTCTGTGGAGTTTAATTAATATCGGATCCAATTATTTAAAAAAGCAAAATTCAGATTCAGATGCATTAAGACCTGCATTAGACTATCCTCATTCAAATTTTTAGATCTTTTATGCTGCAAATTTTCTTAGCCATTTTTTCCCCTCGCATACATACATTGAGAGAGATTAACTTTTTTTCTGTTATTAATATAAATATTAAAAAAAAAAAAAAAAAAATCTGGCAGAGTTATGCTATACGTATGGCTATTAGTACAAAGTTGTATTTGGCGGATTATAAAAATTAAATATATCTCTTAAAAGGAAGTTTATTGCCAAACTACTTGGGACGCAAATTAGAGAAGGAAAGAAGGTAAAGGGCGTTTCAGAAACACACATGACAATTTCTGACAATTTCATAAATCCCAGTCTGTTTAAGTTGGATTTATTTACAATCATTTAATCTACACATAAAGACACATCATTAAATAAAACAAATTATATCACTCAAGATAAGTCTCTACCCGTTATGTCAACCCTAAAAAAAGAAAGAAAGAAAAAAAAGGTTTAAAATAGTAATTGGCGCCCTTTTGATTAGAAGTTGGCACCCTTTTGATTAGAAGTTGGCGCCCTGTTAATATAAGTTGCCACCGCCCTTTTTGTCATGCCAGTACGCCCCTGGTTCTGTTAATAGAAAATAATTCTTAGCTTCTCCCCTTCCCTCCATGAAAACATTAGGGTTTTACCTTACGAGCAAGCCGTTAAACAGATCTTCCATTTGCGAAGACCTGAGTTTTTCCTGTAGGGCTCTTTGAAGCATATCAGGTGGAATGACAAATGTGACAACGTAGTTGTTAATTATGTGGAAAAATAATGATATAACGTATCTTTAATATCTCATTCCATTTTTTGACTTTCATACACAATTCTGACCACAGTCGACGGAGGAAACTTATTTCCAGACTACCCCTTGTATAATCATAAACAAATCAATATTTCGGTTTATAGGTGCGTTCGTAATTATAAAAATGCACAGCACCTATCGTTGTCGTTCAGTCCGTCGGTCAGTCTGGCTATCCGCATATTACAAAGCAAAAACTTCACAACCGAATCGTTTGAAATTTAAAATATATAATTGTTGCCGAATTTTGTCGAGTCATTTCACTTTTTATGAAAATCGGATGCATAGCTTAATTACAGGGGTAGTCAAAATTATTCCGTTACATTACGACAGATCAGAAAAAAATACGAATTGAATATTTCCAACTGAGCGAAAAATTGCCCAGGCTGGGAATCAAACCCAAATACTTGGCTTACAATGCCATTACTTTACCTATTAAGCTAACTGCGCGATAGCTGGCTGGGATTTTCCGCTCAGATAACCTTATTGGTCAAAACATCTGGTCTGTCATTTAGACAGCTCGGCAGAAAAAACCACAGGCAATGGAACTCCATAAAACGATGGCTACGTCGATATACTATTATTGTAACACAATCAAACTGATTGTTAATTTTATCATACAGATAGAATATTTCCAACTGAGTGAAAAATTGAAACAACAACTGAAAAACATAGTTTCAAGTGAATTTTAATGATGTTATACTCTTTCGAACACAATACAATTTTTATGCTATTCAATAAATCATTATTTGCACTTCTTATATTTTATTTTCTCTATTTCAAAAGTTATACGACAAATAGAAAGACTACTTATAAAATATTATTATTATGAATAGCTACTATTCAATAAATCACTATTTGCACTTCCTTATATTTCAATTTTCTTTATTTTAAAAGTTATACGACAAATAGAAAGACTACTTATAAATATTATTATTATGAATAGCTATTATTCAAAAAATCATTATTTGCACATTCTTATATTTTATTTTCTTTATTTCAAAAGTTATACGACAAATAGAAAGCCTACTTATAAATATTATTATTATGAATAACTACTATTCAATAAATTATTATTTGCACTTCCTTATATTTCAATTTTTTCTGTTTCAAAAGACAGACGACAAATAGAAAGGCTGCTTATACATATTTTTATTATGAATATCTGCTATTCAATAAATCATTATTTCCACTTCCTTATATTTTATTTTTTCTATTTGAAAAGTTATACGACAAAAAGAAAGACTACTTATAAATATTATTATTATGAATATCTATCTATTCAAGAAATCATTATTTGCACGTCTTATATTTTATTTGCTTTATTTCAAAAATTGTAAGACAAATATAAAGATTACTAATAAATATTATTATTATGAATATCTACCATTAAATAAATCATTATTTGCGCTTCTTATATTTTATTTTCTCTATTTCAAAAATTGCACGACACATAGAAATACTACTTATAAATATTATTATTATGAATAGCTACTATTCAATTAATCAGTATTGCCTTTTCCTTATATTTCAATGTTCTCTATTTCAAAAGTTATACGACAAATAGAAATATTACTTATAAATATTATTATTATGAATAGCTACATTTCAATAAATTATTATTTGCACTTCCTTATATTTCAATTTTCTGTATATAATAAGTTAGACAACAAATAGAAAGACTACTAATAAATATTATTATTATGAATAGTTACTATTCAATAAATCACTATTTGCACTTCCTTATATTTCAATTTTCTCTATTTTAAAAGTTATACGACAAATAGAAAGACTACTTATAAATATTATTATTATGAATAGCTATTATTCAAAAAATCATTATTTGCACATTCTTATATTTTATTTTCTTTATTTCAAAAGTTATACGACAAATAGAAAGCCTACTTATAAATATTATTATTATGAATAACTACTATTCAATAAATTATTATTTGCACTTCCTTATATTTCAATTTTTTCTGCTTCAAAACACAGACGACAAATAGAAAGGCTGCTTATACATATTTTTATTATGAATATCTGCTATTCAATAAATCATTATTTCCACTTCCTTATATTTTATTTTTTCTATTTGAAAAGTTATACGACAAAAAGAAAGACTACTTATAAATAGTATTATTATGAATATCTATCTATTCAAGAAATCATTATTTGCACGTCTTATATTTTATTTGCTTTATTTCAAAAATTGTAAGACAAATATAAAGATTACTAATAAATATTATTATTATGAATATCTACCATTAAATAAATCATTATTTGCGCTTCTTATATTTTATTTTCTCTATTTCAAAAATTGCACGACACATAGAAATACTAATAAACATTATCATTATGAATAGCTACTATTCAATTAATCAGTATTGCCTTTTCCTTATATTTCAATGTTCTCTATTTCAAAAGTTATACGACAAATAGAAAGATTACTTATAAATATTATTATTATGAATAGCTACATTTCAATAAATTATTATTTGCACTTCCTTATATTTCAATTTTCTCTATATAATAAGTTAGACAACAAATAGAAAGACTACTAATAAATATTATTATTATGAATAGCTACTATTCAATAAACACTATTTGCACTTCCTTATATTTCAATTTTCTGTATTTCAAAAGTTATACGACAAATAGAAAGACTACTTATAAATATTATTATTATGAATATCTACTATTCAATAAATCATTATTTGCACTTCCTTATATTTTATTTTCTCAATTTCAAAAGTTATACAACAATTAGAAAAAACTAATAAATATTATTATTATGCATATATACTATTCAATAAATCATTATTTGCACTTCCTTATATTTTATTTTCTCAATTTCAAAAGTTATACAACAAATAAAAAAATTACTTATAAATATCATTATTGTGAATAGCTACTATTCAATAAAACATTACTTGCACTTCCTTATATTTTATTTTCTTTATTTCAAAAGTTATACAACAAATAGAAAAAACTACTTATAAATATTGTTATTGTGAATAGCTACTATTCAATAAAACATTATTTGTACTTCCTTATATTTTATTTTCCCTATTTCAATAGTTCTACGACAAATAGAAAGACTACTTATAAATATTATTATTATTAATAGCTACTATTCAATAAATCATTATTTTCACTGCCTTATATTTCAATTTTCTCTATTTCAAAAGTTATATTACAAATAAAAAGATTACTTTTAAATATTATTACATATTATGAATATCTACTACTCAATAAATCATTATTTGCACTTGCTTATATTTTATTTAATCGATTTCAAAAGTTAAACGAAAATACAAAAAACTACTAATAAATATTATTATTATGAATATCTACTATTCAAAAAAACATTATTTGCACTTGCTCATATTTTATTTTCTCTATTTCAAAAGTTATGCGTCAAATAGAAAAACTGCTTATAAATATTATTATTATGAATAGCTTCTATTCAATAAATAATTATTAGCACAACCTTATCTTTTCAAGTTTCTCTATTTCAAAAATTATGCTACAAATAGAAAGACTACTTTTAAATATTATTACATATTATAAATATCTACTATTAAAAAATCATTATTTGCACTTGTTTATAGTTAGGGATGAGATTTCCGCGTTACTTCACACCAATATTTTGTTAGAGAAAATGTTATTTTATTTAATCTGAACATTTTTATGATTTATGAGAATAACATTTTCTCTAATAAAATACTGGTGTGCAGAA
Organism: Maratus speculifer; assembly: GCA_964019185.1. Lineage (NCBI taxonomy): Eukaryota > Metazoa > Arthropoda > Arachnida > Araneae > Salticidae > Maratus > Maratus speculifer. Next base: position 62,413,479 of record OZ025300.1, read on the forward strand.
ACGCGGAAATCTCATCCCTATTATATTTTATTTTCTCTATTTCAAAAGTTATACGACAAATAGAAAAATAAATATTTTTATTATGGATAGCTATTATTCAATAAATCATTATTAGTCCAGTCATTTTAGCAAAAATAGGGAAAAAATTAGAGCAAAGCTGGATTTTTGCATAGGTGCTAGTTAGGTTATGTAGTTAAACATACTACAAGTCCCCATGGATCCGATGTGAGCTTTCGCCACCAGGGGGCGCTAAAGAGCTTGAAAATCAGTTTTTTGTGAATATCTCAAGAAAAATGGCATTTAGAGAAAAAAGGTGAATTACAAAGTTGTAGATAATTTAATTTTCTATAAAAAGTGTCATTAACATTTGTTTGTCACGTTAACCCTTCCCTGTCAAAAATGTAAAAACGTGACCATATTTGAAAGTAAAATTATAAAAATTCAAAAAATCTGCTTCTACTTAAAAAAAAAAAAAATGTAAACAAATCTATAATACTCACCTTTGAATGGGGAAAGTGAATATATAATATACATTTATGCTTATTTCCACACCACCCTTAAAGTAAAACACTTAGTGCTTTTTTTTTTTTTTTTTTTTTTTTTTTTTTTTTTGTGGTTTCCCCCGTAGGCATATTCCACTTATAGTGACTGGCTTAATCCAATTTAAGTCGTTTAACTGCTTTAGTAGTTCTTTGCACAGCTTCAATTTCTACACTCGATTCAGATTCGTAATTATCTGTATTTATTTCTTTCGTTGCTGTACTGCTTTCAGTATTTTTTGTTTGCCTTTCAATATCATTACTGAATACAGAAGTAGCGCTTCCCTCCTCCCTTGCAGTGGGCAGGATACTGTCAATATTTTCCTCGTCTTCAAATTCAATTTTACTTGCATTATGAAATGAAACTCCGCAGCAATTTATGAAATATCAGAACATTTCAATCCAATTTTTCGGCATCCACATGCTTTTCCACATCCTTTGGAGCAAGTGTAAAAAATAGATTCAATAATATCTTTTGGTGCGGGTGGTAAGGTAGCAAGAATTGGAAACAAATTAGGTACATTTTGCCAGCCCCAGTTCTCAGGAAGTAGTTTATTGCTCAATCAGTATTGTACTTGATGATAAATACGTAAACTGTACAATCTAGCTGCATCTTCGGCAGGCGGCAACGATAAAAGGCTTTTTTTTTTTTTTTTTTTTTTTTTTTTTTTTTTTTTACCAACAACAACTCTTTTCTTGAAACATACATAACGGTACTTTTTCAGAGAAATTTCTGCTTTTCTGCCGTATAAAGCAAGAAAAATAGTTTTCCCAGCCTCGGAAACTTCAAATTAAGATACTTGATCACTTTTAAAAATGCTGGCAGCTTGTATGTTATGATCTTCTTCCTTCTTCAAAAATTTTGCTAACGACATTTTACCTTTCCCAAACATTGCTGATGTCGAGTCACAACCTGAAAAAGCGTGAAGGAATAATATATGATCTTTCAGAACAGCATCATTGTTAAAACTGTGCGATGAATACAGGGTGGTAACAATTCGTCCTCTTCCAGACTTAATAAAAAATATCTCTATCTCTGGAGGTGCTAAAACTGTCAACAATACGATCAAGTCAACATCATCGCCAACAACAGCAGTAAGCGCACAAGACTTTGCTACTTCAATAACTGTGTTAAAAATTAGTGTCTGCATCATCTTCTACTTGTTTCACTTCGAAACCATTCTCCATAAATTTCTCCATAAGTATAGATATGAGACGTGTCTTATTTTATTGATTAGATTAAAAAAATTCTTTTCCGCGATACTTTAGAGCTTTCTTTTTTTCCTTCTGTAAAAAATCTTCGTCTAATGTATCAGAAATAACAAACATTTTCCCTTAAATTCAAACAACGGACTGTCATTTCTCAATTTTTCCTTCAATGGATGATTAATTTCTGCGGATGTTGATCGTTTTCCGGCAATAGATTTATTGTATGATTTAATAGAATTCTTTCGTGAATAATTGTTCTTACTCTTTGAATGAATTGTAAATTCATTATTGTTTTTAGCCATTTCTTCAAATATTTTCCACTTATGGTCATCTCTTTCCGAACTTGCTGTCACAAGCGACTTCAGACCCTTTTTTTCTGTTTTTACAAAATCTTTCGAAACCCAGTCCTCATCTCATGCAAGATAAACTATTTTGTCTATCGCCATTTTTCGGTCAGAATCAGCAATTAAGAAAGAGTCATTTTAAACTGTCATAAATAATTTAAAACTTTCTACAACATGCGTTGAAAATAAACTTATTCCCTTCCTAAAATCTTAAAAAAGAATAGGTAAATACTTCGTTCAATAAATTAGGGTCATTTCATACTAGCGAAATGAGCACCAAATAAAAATAAAATATTGAAAAGTACTTGCACGTGGTACATTTCGACAAATGCAAAGAGAGATAGAGTATTCGGCAATGACTATTCGTTACCTGAGAATAATAAAGTTCTATCTGTGTTTTTGAAAATATTGACTTATCTATATAGAAAGACTATTTGTATCTACGAAGGCATTTTTGCATCAAAATGATATTATATATAATTTACATATATTATTACAATTATATTACGACATTATTTTAATCCAGAAATGCCTTCATAGATACAAATAGAAATTTCTATATCGATAAGTCGATTTTTTCAAAAACACAGATAGAACCTTATTATTCTCAGGTGACGTATTGCGCAAGCGCGCGAAAACGCCATACAAACAATGGGGGAGAGATGAGGGGGAGGAATCAAAAGTTGTTTAGTATTTGTTCTGCCTCTTCGCCGCGTTATGATTGTGCTTGCACATTCTTTTTCAATAATGTTTATCTTAATTTTTGGCAGGAAACGGTTGGTGTGACAAAAAAATGTTATTGACACTTTTTGTAAGAAATTAAATTATCTACATTTTTGTAATTGAACTTTTTTGCCTAGATGCCATTGTTCGTGAGATATTCACAGAAAACCGATTTTCAAGCTCTTTAGCGCCCCCTGGAGGCGAAAGCTCACATCGGATCGATGGGGACTTTTAGTATGTTAAAGTACATACCCTAACTAGCATCTATGCAAAAATCCAGCTTTGTTCTAATTTTTTCCGCTATTTGCAAAAAAAGGTGCTAAAATGACTGGACTATATTTGCACTTCCTTATATTTCAGTTTTCTCTGTTTCATAAGTTAGGCGACAAATAAAAAGACTACTTTTAAATATTATTATAATAAATATTTACTATTCAATAAATCATTATTTGCACTATTCAAATTTCCAAAATAGGAAACAAAATAAAACAAAAAAATCAATATGCATATCTGAATGTTTTATAATTCATTATAATATTTTTTCTATATTTTATATTATGTTTGAAAATGAACGCAAAATAGGAAATCCTACTTTGTGTTTCAATTCATAGAAATTCCAAAAAGACAGTTTTTGACTTGCTTTTATTTTGTACTTGAAATCTATTTTTCGATTACTTTTCAAGCTCCTTTAGAAATTTGTTTTTATTTGAAACAATAAGAAATTGATTTTTAAAATATCGAAACATGCATTTTTTATATCATGGTTATTTCTACATTTGAAGAAAATTTAAACAATCTAATGTAAGTTATCGTATTTCAATGCTATAGGAAATCATTTAAATAAACAATTTTAAAAAAGTAAGCGAATATTTCTGATTATATATTGGTACTTGGCTTTTAATTCTGTAAGCTCTTTTTATTACACAAAGCATGTGTGGTAACGTCTGTTGCAGATCTGAATGAATATACAAAACATAAGTTTCGAAATGCATCAAAAAATAAACTTTTTTGAAGTAATAGGAAAAATATTTATATGAAAATTTAAATTAAAGGGCAATAATTAATCATATCTGAAAGAAATTTAATATAAAAGAAGTCGGAAAATGCGCGTCAAGCGTAGCAAATGTGTTGCGTTCATATTATATCTAAGTTTATTGTATATTGAGATCTTGGTAAAATAGTATACAGTACTTCGGATTCAGTAAAGTGATCAAAATCTTGCGCGTCTCCCTGTAAATACTATATATTTTCTATTATACACAAATGAACTTATAGTAAACCTTAGAAACGTATATCAGTTTGATAAAATATGAAAAAGTTTAATATAATGTAAACGCACCCCGAACAATTTTCCCCCTTATACCTTATCAAGGTTCGCACACTCCTTGGAATTTCCAAGGACTCTGGCACCACTATTAAAAATAAGAAAATTTACATTTAATTTTTAAGCTATTACATTCGTAATCCTCACCTTCAGTCACAGATTTTAAGATATTTTTTCGGCAGTGAAACACATCGAAGATATTCTTAAAATTTAGTGGTAGAACTGCGAACCCTGCTTATGTAATGGAATAATTTTGTGTGGCACTCTAAATTAATAAGAAATATTCTTTACACCACAGATTGTACAGAAAGTATATTTTAATATATACTTCATAGATGCATATCAATATTATTATGTTCGAAAGAGTGTATCATCATTAAAACGAGCTTGAAACTACTTTTTCCCACCGACCGTAATGTAATCTAATACCTTTGATTGTCCCTCTATTTGAAATGTCTATCCGATTTTCATAAAATTTGAAATGACTCGACAAAATTATGCAATTCTTATCTGTTTTAAAATTTTAATGATTCGTTTGGGTAGTTTCTGCTATGTTATATGCAGACAGAGAAACTCTGACGGACTGAACAACGACAATTGGTATTACGTATTTATATAATTAGGAACACGCTTAAAAAATCAAAATGAATATCTTAATGCTCTATAAATCATTATAAGAATTTTTCTGTATTTTATACTATGTCTAAAAAAAAAACTACATCATCAATAGGAAACCCAATTTTGCGTTTCAATTCATAGAAATTCTAAAAAGATAGTTTTGACTTGCTTTTATTGAGTATCTGAAATCTATTTTTCGTTTACTTTTCAAGTTTCTTTAGAAACTTGTTTTTATTTGAAACTATAAGAAATCGATTTTTAAAATATCCAAATATATATTTTTTATTTCATGGTTGCTTCTATATTTGAAGAAAATTTAAACAATGTAATGTAAGTTATCGTATTGCAATGCTATAGGAAATCATTTAGATAAACAATTTAAAAAATAAAGCGAATATTTCTAATTATATATTAGTATTTAGCTTTTAATCAAAAAAGTTATTTATGTTACAAATATAATTAATTTTATTTCTGTTTTTGTGATAAATAAATCATTATTTTGGTTTGTTAAACATATATTCTCAAAGCTTATAACTATTCTTTCAATAAATTTCATCCCAATAAACTACTCAAATTTTCTAAATAGTAAACAAAACAAAAACATCAATATGAATATCTTAATGTTATATGAATCATTATAAGGATTTTTCTATATTTTATATTATGTTTAAAAACAATTACAGCATCAATAGGAAATAAATTTCAATAAATTGCATTTCATCCCAATAAACTACTCAAATTTTCTAAATAGTAAATAAAACAAAAAAATCAATATGAATATCTTAATGTTCTAGGAATCATTATAAGGATTTTTCAATATTTTATATTATGTTTTAAAACAATTTCATCATCAATAGGAAACCTTATTTTGCGTTTCAATTCATAGAAATACTAAAAAGATAGTTTTTGACTTGCTTTTATCCAGTATTTGAAATCTAGTTTTCATTTACTTTTCAAGCTTCTTTAGAAACTGGATTTTATTTCGAACAATAAGAAATCGATTTTTGAAATATTCAAGTATATATTTTTTATTTTATGGTTATTTCTATACTTGAAGAAAATTTAAACAATCTATTCTAAGTTATCGTATTTCAATGCTGTAAGAAATCATTTAAATAAAACAATTTAAAAATAAACCGAATATTTATAGTGATCAATTGGTACTTAGCTTTTAATCATGGAAGTTATTTATACTTAAAAAATAATTCATTTGATTCCTATTTTCTGATTTTTTTTCTTTTTCTTTTTAGAATTCTAATGAGCTGCAACATGCAGAAGCTGATTGCTAATGGGGCACACTTACACCAATAAAACTTAATAGAAATAGTCGCCTTTCGTAAACAGTGTAATTATGAAGAACATAGGCAAAGTTTCTTTTTACTGGCGGGAAAGTGTCCTGTTAGTAATAGGCACTGGCAATAGGCAACTAACTTCTAATTCTGTTTCGAATCATTCACTTGCGCCAATTTTCTTATTTTATTGGCTCCATTGTTTCTAAACAAAACAGATTTACATTCAACTTAACCCTTTAACGATCATAGCATTTTCATTGCTAAGATGTCGAAATAAATGAATGACACCGGTAATTAAGAACAAATATAGTTCTAAATAAGAAAACGTCATTTTTCACATGCATAATAAAAGGGATATTTTTAGATAAAAATACCGGTGTCAGTGTTGCGTATCGGAATTAAAATTTTGTGGTTTCGTGGCGAAACCAATAAACGTTAAAGGGCTAACCATTACAAAGGCAAAAGAAATATTCAACGAAGCTTATATACTTTTTTTTATATTAGTGCTGCCAATAAAATATAAAAATTGGCGCAAGTGAAAGCCCAACACTTTTTTAAATCAGAAAAAATTACTTACGTTTTCACAATTTTGCAAGAGAAATATACTAGATATTGTCATTTTTAAGAAATAGTGATGCAAACAGGATATAAAATAAGTCGTGAATAAAATATATATAAAATATAAGTTAAAAAAATGTTCTAAACAATAAGATTCTCTTTAAGTAATAAAGAAAATATTTCTATGTAAATTTAAATTGCACGACAACCGGTAAGCATTTCTCGCCCAGATAACCTGGGCGAGAAATGCTCACCAGTTGTCGTGCCCAGTTAGCTTAAACAATAAAGCATTGGCCTTGTAAGCCAAGTATCTGGGCTCGATTCTCGGCCTGAGCAATTTTTCGCTCAATTGGAATTACAGTAGATTCCCTCAAATCCGAACTCCTAAATCTACAACTCTCTAAAATCCGCACATATTTTATAGACGTAAACAATGAAACAGTTCAGATGTAGGTGCAAATTTCACTTTTTTAGTTTTATATCAATTCCATACATTTTTTAATTTGTAATTTTTGTTAAGGTTATTAAATTGATGTTTTTTCATGAAGAAAGAATAATTTATTTCTGAAAAAATAAAGATATTGCTTATATCATTTGTAATCACAATCTTACCACATATACTTATATATTATAATCAAGCTTTTTTAGTTATTAAGTCTGGCTAAACCTGAAATAAAGCTTCATTATTTTATGATCCTGATGTGAATTAGTAATGTACTTTTATGAGGCAAGTTTCATTGAATAATTTAGGAAAAACACATTTCATATTTATAATGAATATTTAATTGTACATTAATGATTATTAACTTGACCTTTGCTTTTAGTATTTTAATCATTTTTAAAATTATCTAATTTTTTATTATTTTAGTTTATTATTTATTTTAAAATTTTAGTATATTGTAAGCATTCATTATACTTTTGATTGCATTATTAATCATATTCAAATTACTGTTTAAAAATTGTAAACAAAGCAATGACCAGAAATCCGCAAAATTCTAAAATCCGCAAAACCTCTGGTCCCAAGCTGTGCGGATTTAAGGGAGTCTACTGTATTTAATTCGTATGGCTTAAATGTTAATTTTTGAATTATACAATAGGTAAACATAGTTTAACAATAAATAAATACATGCCTAAAATTTAATGGAACATAGCAAGAAATTTTTTGTATTTCCACTAAAATGATTTATAACCAACTGAAAGCAATACTTATAATTATTTTTACGTTTCAAATTACAGGTTCAAAACAGGGACCTCCAATTTTATTTTTTTAAAAAATCAGATTTACAGCAGAAAATGAAAAAGTATTTTTAGATTTATTTGATGTCACGCCTTTTTTTTCTTCTTTTTTTAACAGATTGCTTTACTTTATTTAAAGTAAAAAATCTTCTTCGAAAAGTTCTGTTCTGAAATTTCGTAATAAAAATCGAGAACGAACTGGCAACTCTGGCTCAAAAATATTGTTTTTTATTTGCTTTTCTTTATAATTTGAAATCAATTTTTCGCTTACTTTCCAAACTTCTTCAGAATGTCGTTTTCTTTTTATGGTATAAAAAATCGATCAAAAAAAAAAAAAAAAAAAATTTAGATACAAGCATAATTCAATATTATACTGCTTAACTTCAATAATTTAAGGAAATTTAAATAATTTCTATGCTATCGAATTTCTTTATTATTGGGAAGTAATAAATAAACTATCTCCTTTCTTAAAGGAATAAAATAAATATTTCTAATAATTTATTGGTGCTTTCGTTTTATTCCTAAGCGTTGTTTATCTTCAAACAATATAATCAAAATATATTACTTTTGACGTCCAGATTTAGTTTTAAATATTCTTATGCATATATAAAAATACATTTGCATTAGAATTCAACTGTTTCAAAATATTATTTTTAACCCTTTCCGGCATGAACAAATTCTGTAAACAAAAAGAGAAATTATCGACTGTCACCGGAATTTACAAACGACTTTTTTAGAAATTATGAATCCCCTAATTTTAAGCTTTCATTGTAAAAGGAAAATTTTATTAAAATATTACTAGCATACGCAGCCCGCTTCGCCGGGCTTAATTTGAAAGTTTATTTAATAATTTATGTGTATGGTACGCTTCTCTCTCAGCTGGCGACGGATCCCCCGGTGACTCTACGCTTCTCTCTCAGCTGGCGACGGATCCCCCGGTGACTCTCCCCGGACCATCGGCACTCCACGTGCGTCGGGTGAGCGTCAGAACAAACTTTCAGCATATACATATGGGTGGTTGTACTTGAATGCACAGACCTGCGCGTTTTTTTCTATCTTGCTTTTATACCTCTGGACCGAGTTGGCGCATTGCCAAGATTTGCTTCCTCTGGACCGAGTTGGCGCATTGCCAAGATTTGCTTCCTCTGGACCGAGTTGGCGCATTGCCAAGATTTGCTTCCTCTGGACCGAGTTGGCGCATTGCCAAGATTTGCTTTCCCCTGTGCCTCAATCAATTAATTAATTATCCTCAGAATTCCTTTTATTTATAGAGATTGGTGCCGTTTGCAAGTTTGGAATTAAAATTAGGCATCCTGGATTGGGCATAGTGTGCCGAAAAGTGTTAACCCATTCACGACGGGAGCCTTTTACGAATTTTTTAATGTTTTATTACCGGCTTTTAAAAACAGTAATTCGTGCCTTATTAAATGAGAGAATATTCCAATTAAATAAAACAAAATTTTCAGTAAAATTTTACTGGTGGTGATAAAGAAGGATTCCACGTACATGTGTCGCTCGTCCCCAAGAAGTTAAATGATAGAAAAGAAGTTAATAAAGCATTTTTCAATGTAATGCTATCTAAGTAAGTACAAATACTAACACATTCAATACTGGAAAGATGATACTTGATTACTGCTCTTAACGTTCATTTTATCCAGAATAACGACTTATTGTAAAAAAGGATTTTTAGTTATATATGCAAAAGATATACAGGCTTTAAAACTGTAGCATTGTAATTTTGACTGTGTACATGGTTTCAGTCACTATTGGTTATACACTCAAGAATAACTGCCAGCGTCCGGACCGTGTGAATGGGTGACTAGTCACTCAGCACTCAAGGAGAAGGGGCGTAATAAAACCAATCTCGATCCAAATATATCATTGCATCATCGAATCATAAGCAGGTAACTTCATAGGAAGAACCGTGCTCGAAGTTTAGTGAAAGTCCACTCCGGCTTAACCTCTTCAGACCTGAAGTACACAAATGCGTATCTCCATTCTTTTCCGCTTAAAAACTAAACTGTTCGAATTTTTTGCATTTTTACTTTACTTCTATACCGCTGACTGATTTTTGCTTTAAAACAAAACCAATAAATGTCAACACTGATGAATATTAACCCATAAAATAAATATTATTCTCATCCGAGTTTCGAAAATACTTTCAAGATCTTGTGGTCAAGAAAGAAAGAAATTTTCATGATTATTTAACTTAGATGCTTTACAATAAAAAAATTTAGAAAACTTGCTGATCATTTACTTGTTTAAAGACTTTAATTTTCTTATTGCGTAAATTCATATTACTGATAGTTAAACTGATGTTGTAAGGGGATTAGTATTTTTATATTCATATTTGTAAACCTAAATTACCAGTCCCCTAAAGTACTGATTTCATAAAAATGATTCTTTCTGTCATCCATAGTGTCATTTCGATTATGCAAAAGCAATAAATAGATATTTCTAGAGTTCTTTTATGCTCAGGTCTGAAGAGGTTAATGTACAGCCGACCAGAACTGAGGATCTCCTATTAGCATGCTGCTGTGATTCAAGCCAGCAGGTGTGTGTTAGTAAAAGAATAGATTAACTAATGGGAAAGTTAAAATGCGAATAAATATCATCACAAACTTATCGGTATAATTCATTAAGCGGGTGCCTCACCCTCTTTAGATTTTATGTAACATTTCAACACCAATGTTGTGAAACAAGAAATGAAAGAATGAAAATACAAGCATTTAAAACAACACAAACATAACAGAGAGAGCGATAGATTAATAGTATTAGAAAACATTGGTCGCCAAAGATCTCAGTACTTGTCAGACACGACGGTGGTACAATGGAATACATAAAATGCCTATGTTATTGTCATGATTTATGCAGTGAATGTATGATTATTATCGACTTGTCAAACCGTTTATGAAAAAAATATAATAATGATATATTTTGGAAAGTATTGTGCGGATATTTTCTAAGAAATTCATATTTCGAAAGATTTTGTATCGGACGATTGATTACCAATTTTAGAAGTCTTTTGCGACTATAAATTAGCCCAATGCTAGCTAAGCGTAGAACCAACAATATTCAATAATTTCAAGTGTAATTTCTCTGCTGAAAAAACATTGCACAATTAATAAAAATTACCTGTTTCCTACCACATTTTGCCAATGAAAAAACTTTATCATGTCTCGAACCATAGATCTATGAATAAAGAGGAACTATCATATCCTTAAAATAATGAAGTTTCAACTGTAATCGGTTTCGTTGAGTTTAATTACTCCAAGGCATATTTCCAGCAGTAAATTTAAATAAAATTTTATCTTTATTTATGCACTTTATTAAAATAAAATTTAAGGCATAAATTATGACAAAATCAGAAATCAGGGTTCATACGAGTCCTGAAATTTCTAAAACCAGAAATTCTTCTGTGCCATTATTTTCTTATAGAAAATCACTCCTTAACCCATTCGCGACGAGAGGCTTTTACGAAATTTTTAATGTTTTGTCATCGGTTTTTAAAAACAGAAATTTGTGCCTTACTAAATTGAGAAAATGCTCCGATAAAATAAGCAAGATTTTTCAATAAAGTTTTACTGGTGGGAATAAACACGGATTCTTAAGCCTTTATGCGGCACGTATACGTGTCGCTCGTCCTCAAGGGGTTAAAAATGTATAAGTTTGCGCATTTGAAGTACATTAATTTTTTTATTAACAAATACTGGTGTTTCACATGGAAAATAATGGCACCTGCAGGAAACCCGGATATTCATTTTTATCAATGACAATTTATTTCGACGATTGTTAAGTCCTGCGTTTTCGCCATTTTGTGACAACCTAAATAATTCCCTTACAGTGTCGGTGAAAATTATTATAATATCTAAACAAACCGCCACCAGTAAAAAAAAAAAAAAAAAGAGTTATTTATCACATTTTTCAGAAAAAATTGTCTTAAATAAGGAGCTTAAATATGCTAAATCTGCTATAAATATGCTAAAACTAAATCTTCTTTTGAAATTTATTGGCGGAAGTCTGCCACGGCAGTTACTGGAAATTGTTGATCTGATATGAATAAAATTAAATAAACGATTCCATATTCAGGGCTCCCAAATGGTCCGCTAACTGAACATCAGAATTTTGTTAGAGAAATTTTCTTTTTATATTTTTCTTGTAAATTGGCGAAAAACTATCTTTGGAGGTTAACCCATTCGTGCCCAGCATTTTTTGCGTAAATTTTATTTGGTTGGCACTACTATTTTTAGAAGATTTAAGTTTAGTTCATTAATTACGAAAATGCATCATTTAAATAAAATTATTATTGCTTTTCTTTTTTACCGGTGTCTAAAACAGTGCTGAATGCACCTTTGGAAGCGTCCCTAAAAAGGGACGCTAGGCACTAATGGGTTAATTCTAGCGCAAATTCTGTAGAAATATATCATGAAATTTCCCGTTAAGAAATATTGATGTTCAGTTCGCGGACCATTTGGGAGCCCTACATCTTGTGACAGTCTCCTCACTCACTTCATTTGCAACTCGTAGGTAATAACTGTACATCTCTGTTTCTTTACTCATAACTCCATTGTCTCAAAAACTATATTCAATATTTTGATTTTGTATAACTTATAACAGGGTAATTTTAAAACTAGCGATAAGTTCTGACGAAAAATCGCAAAAATAGTTCTTAACAATATGCGGTCTACATATTTAACCACTCACAATTCAACCCTTAAGCCGAATTGCACCTCTTGAACAATTCAGGATTTCATGTGATTTGCACACCCAGTGATGGTAACGCCGTCGTTGAAATTTTCCCACGAAATTTCCCTTATGAGCTCAATTTTTCCCTCAAAATTTCCCTCGTGAGCTCAATTTTTCCCACACTGTTAAATTCAGCAGTGCTGCCCTCTATCGGCAAATGATTAAAATATATTTTATACTACTTTTCATTTTGGTTCTTCAAAACAAAAATTTTTCAATCAGTCGAATAACATAAGTAATTTAATAGACATAAACATAATATAAAAATAAATTCTTAGGGCAATAATGATGATTTTTTTTTTTTTATTCATTCATGAAAGTTCTATGCAACAAAAGTTTATTTTTGTTTTTTCTCTAGGATGAACTGGTTAGTGTTTAAAGTTAATTTCTCTATTCACACAACATTTATTTTCAAACGTAAAAAGTTTATTCTGATGAAAATAGAAGCAGATTCCTTACAATAAATTACAGAGATAATGTCAGTAAAGAAAATTCTGAAAATTAATTTCCAAAATTACTTTTATCATATCAATAAAAAATAAACTTTATTCCAAGAGGAAATTTAGTGTCGGGGGAGGGGGTAAAGAACATTATAGAATTCTGGGAAGGAAATTGCACTTTTTGATCATTGAAAACACAAAATCTCACATCTTCAGGAGGGGACAAGTCCTTGCTCCGGGGGGATGTCCTCCCCGGGCCAACCTTTGAATTCAACACTGCGTACACATATTTATATATATTTGCATATATAATATACATAAGCAGAAATAGCATATTGTCTAAAACGTAATATTATTAAAACAGACTATTAAAAAACTAATTTTTTTATGCCTCCCTGTATCCGCGTGTTTTTGTAATTCGCTTTTTCCACAGAACAATATCGCAACGCATGCTGTACACTTACACCTGCTTCTATTGGTGTTCACCAGCCAATAAAACCAGTGTTTAAATTTTGATAGATGAAGCCTTTCGTATTGAAATACTTTTTCCCTTACTTTCGATTTCTCCTTATCAGAAAAACTATTTTTCCTTTTAACACTGGTTGTCGCAACGTGCGAGTCTTCTGCTTTATCCAAATCCATAGCTATAAAACACTAAAATGTAACTTTTGAGATACTACGCTTTACACATTCTAGAAAAATTGGAACTAAAATCTAAAACTAAAAAACTGTTTTCGTTTTATGCTTTTCTCATGCAAGTGAGCGATCGAAACCGAAAATCGAATAGAATAGTTTCGACTAACGTCATAACTTTTTCCCCCCCTTCCAAAAATCCCTCAGGTTTCTCTATTTTCATTGCTTGAACTTTGAGCGATAAAGGATCGGTAATTTTGATTGGTTGGTGGAAAATTTGCGACATGTGGTCACGTGGTTGAATCTGATCTATTCACTTTGAGAAGTTTAGTTGTATTATACTGCTTCGATAGCCAATGGAACGCAACAGCAATAGTCAGCGAATTAGTTACGATGCAGTTCGCCTGGAGTTTTGAAAAACAAGTAGAAAGGAAGGTTTTTCTAAGAAGTTTTGCAGAAAGAAAGGGAAAAAGCTCGTTCATGAGAGTGGAATCGGAAATTCTCAAAATTTCCCTCAAAACCTCAAGTTTCCCCTTTTCCCCACACAGATCTATTTTCCCCACAGATGTGAGAATTTTCCCACAAGTTACCATCACTGTGCACACCTCACAGCAAAAGAATATTTAATATATTACAATTTCTAAATGTTAGTTCCGGTTTGTATTTTAATATAATAAATATTATAGCTTCAAAATCTTTTTAATGGCACATCATCAACAATATCTCATCAAAAACTACTCATTCTAAATGATCCCACCAAGCAACAAATCTAAAATTACAGTCCTAAAAAGAAGTGATATCACATAATAAGAAGCGATATAGGGACATACTCCGGGTGTTATGTTAAAATCTATCACTACTCATTAGGGTGGAGTGAAAAAAAAATATTTTTTTAAAATCAAAAACAGGTAGGTGCCAAAAGTTGCCTTTATACTAGTATATCAACTGTGTGAAATTTTACCGTTGAAAAAAATGGCTTGAGTCTGCACTTTTGGTCCAAAAATCAAAATTTTGATTAAAATTTGACATTTTTTCAAAAATAAATAAATAAATAAATAAATAAATTCCTACATAACTGGTTATTATTTAAAAGTGTTAGTTAAACCTTTATTATTAACTGCTTAATATTTTTAAACTATAAAACAATATCTTTAGTCCATATAATTGGAGCAAAATTGACAACTTTTGGTAAAAAAAAAAGTGTTATCTCTTTTCTCTTTATTAGAGCATACAACGAATTGTTGCTTTGAATACGGCTCTTAATGTAGTTCACCTCTTCTTTATATCCTGACTTTGGATGCTGCTGCTGTGACCTCCTTCCAGGGCTCCTATTGTTCCGCTTTTTGAAAACCAGTAATTTTTTAAAAAGAAATTCGTAGTGGGTCACTGCAAAAATTCCCCCCCCCCCAAAACGCTCGTCCTGGCATATTTCTATGAAATTTATAAATAAAATTTTTATTTTAATAAAAGTGCTGTTCAAAAAACAGACCAAGTGGGAGCCCCGCCTCCTTCACGCATATTTTTATACCTTGCTTAAGAGTAAAAGGACTAGCTGAGCAATGTAATATGATGTTGTTAACCCCTTGGGGACAAGTGACACGTATACGTGCCCCAAAAAGGCTTAAGAATTCTTGTTATTCCCACTAGTAAAATCTTACTGTAAAATTTGTCTTTTTTAATCGGAACATTTTTTTGATTTAATAAAGAACAAATTCCTGGTTTTAAAAGCCGGTGACAAAACATTAAAAATTTCATAAAAAACTCCCGTCGTTAAGGGGTTAATGGAACCTATTCAGCCGTCTGTAATCTCCATTAAAATTTCAATGCATTTAATGCATTATGACTGGGAGTTGTGTTACCGTAGCATTTTTTAATCAATTACATTTTGTCTCTAATGATTTGCTTCAAAATTGATTGCATGTAATTCAACTTTAAGTACACCATCATTTACCGTACCTATTGCATTTAATATATGCTGAGAAGCTAGTTGTTCAGTGTTTTGACGATCATCACACAGGATGACATTTGTCAAATCACAAACAAAATTTACGTGTATAGCAACAATTTTTCTAAATAAGTTTTTAAAATTTTTGTTTTGTGTTGTTTTCTGTATTGTTTAGTAGTCGATTAATTTTCAATAAATTTTTAGATCTATTCTTTATGTGTATATTACATTTCGTATAAACCATTCTGGGGCATATACGCGGATTATATATTTAGTGAGTGAAACTGTAAACTCTGATAGGAAGGTTCTTTATCGCTCTGTAAACTTAAAATATTTTAAAGATGATGATTTTAATGAGTATTTTAAAATTTGTACTAAAATTTCAAAAATTCCAAAAAGTTAAAAAAAGGAATTCTGTACTCGTTTGCAACTTATGACTGGAAAAATATTGGGTTGGGGAAAAAGTAATTTCGCTTTTTTTCGTATTTTTCAAACTGAATTTATTTATATAAATTAAAAAAGCTGATCAGTAATATATGTGGTGTTTTGTTCGATGACCTTTTGTCCTTTTTCTGGTAAAACCATAATTTCGTCACTGTAGAATTTCTGCGAGTTCTGGGCAAAAAATTGAACAAGGTGATTTTCACAAGCCTTTTTTGAAGCTAGCTTATTACCATTAAGAGAGTTCCGCAGAGGGTGGAACAAATGGTAATTGATTGGATCTAGGTCCAGATTATAAGGTGGGTGCATCAAAACACCCCAACCAAGCTCTCTCCGTTTTTGCCGAGAGACTAAACATGTGTGTCGTTTAGCGATGTCGTGATGGAAGACAACACTTTTCCTATTGATCAATTTCGGACAGGTTTTTTTAATCACCTGCTTCAATTGCATTATTTGTTCACAGTAGATAGTTGAATTAATGGTTTTGCCAGGTTAGAGCAGCTCATGATGGACAATTCCTTTTCATTCGCACCAAACAATCAGCATCACCTTCCTTGGCGTCAATTCGGGCTTTACCATCGTTTGTGAAGCTTTGACCACGATCTTTTTTGCACATTGTTGTCGTACGTGATTCACTTTTCATCACTCATAATCATTTGTTTCAAAAATGGCTTGATTTTGTTCCGTATCAGTAGCAATTCTAAATGGAAACTCTGTCCATTAAACTCTTTTACTGCAAACTCATGGGGAACCCAAGTATCGAGTTTCTTTTGGTATTAAATTTTTTGTAAATGGTTCAAAAGTGTTTTATGGTCGATGTTTAGTTCCGTAGCAATGTCGCAGGAAAAAATAAGTCAGTCTACTTCGATTTTTTTTAAAATTGCATCGACTTTTTCAACGATAGGCTGGCCAGGGAAATGTTCATCTTTAACATCGAAATTTTCGGAACGAAAACGAGCCAACCAAATTCTGACTTTGGCGTTTACTTAAGCACCGATCACCATAAACGCCACGCAATTTTCGATGAACCTGAGCCGCATTTTTCTCTTTTTAGAAATAAAAAACTAAAATGTGATGAAAATGATCTTCTGGAATCTCTTTTTTTAAAACGTAATAACTTTTGACTCATTAAACAGATGATGATAACTTTACATTTAAAATGTGCTAGAGACTGTTACCTTTCAAATGCTGTATAGTATGGCTTAATTGAGTAAGTAGTACTCGAGATATACGACTTTAAAACTATCTATTGGCAAAAAACGAAATTACTTTTCCCCCAACCCAATATATAAAAATTTGAAGCTTACAGATAAATAAAGAGCCTGTCTATATACGTGCTGAAAAAAAGATAATTTTTGAAAATTGCAAATTTGAATGAACAAAAAGGATAAATAATTTTTTCATAGGATAACATGGGCTTCTTCTTTGTTTCTTCCCCATAAGTTCCCTTAACCCATTAATTGCCGAAGCTTTAAGAAAGGAATCTTCAAATTTTTTGCGGAAAAAACATTTGCCACGACAAATTTTGAAAAATTGTTTTTTCTTTATGTAACGGTAAAAGTTTCTGTTTGGAAATAAGGCAAATTTTTTAACTCAAAAGTAGTGATTGTTTGATAGTTAATTTAAGAAATATGCATTTATTTTTAAATTGGTGAGAAAACGCACCAGTAGCAGGTTATTGGTTAAATAGAAATATTTGCTTGAAGCATCATTGCAGATTTTATTTTTGTAAATATTTATAAAGTTGAAAATTTGATACAATATTCTTAATTTAAACTGGTTTATCAGGAGTAAAGCAGACCTTTTATGTTATTACTACTATTAAGACAAAAAAATGGGATGGATATGGGAAATTATGAAAATACTACTAGAATTTTATTAACGATTGTAAATCTTGATACGGGATGAAATTTTCATGAACACATAAATATGACATAAAGGGCTAAGAGGAACTTCCGTGAAACCAATATTCTTACTACGTAGAAGGAGTGATTGACTATAGGGAAAATGTTTGACAAAACATTTTTGACAAAAATTTGCATACCATAGATGTTTTAATATGTGAAAATTTTCATTTGTAATTTACTGATGGAAATTTTATCTATTGGTAATCTAACCTTATCAATGCGACATACAAGGCTCATGCTACCTCGAAAACGGGTAGGGGAAGATCGGGTAGTACCGGTTACACTTGGATAAATTGCGAAAAAAAATGAAATTTCTGTGTTTATTTTACACTTAAAATAAAATTACGAGCTTCTTTACTGATTTTAATTAAACATTGAATATCGAATTATTTAACGAAATATATTGAAAATAGTTTGGCTTTACTTTTTTGGCGTCACAAGAAACTGCAGGTAACCCCGGACATTTTAATCAATGATGTCCCAATCGTTTTTCGGCTTTACAAACATCACAATTACAATAAAAATTCGATATATCTATATAACCACAACCTTCATGGGCCCTGTCTTTGCATTTTTTGCACTGAATCCATTCTCATCAAATGTGTCTTCGCATATGAGGCATTCTGTTTCTTCTTTGACGAATTTATTGACGAAAACAAAATACTCACTCACGACTAACTTACTCGGCGCGCGCGTCGCAATTAAACAGTATTTGTTTCGACTCTAGAGAGTGCTCATTGACAATAACCCTTTATTTACGCAACACTTTGAATTTCTTAGAAATTGAAGTGTCCGGGCTAACCCCACCGTCCGTGGATACCTGACTTTCCCCTACGTAAATAAAATTACATACAGATGTATGTTATTATATGGATTTAGTAAAATGACTTTTTAACAGCTCCCTTCCCCGTACGTCATATTTGACCGTACGTCATACGGACAACATGTTTTCGTAAATCATGATTTGCCCGAAGTATGATTTATTATTCTGACCAGTAATTTTTTATTATAAATTTTGCCTTATTAAATCCGAGCCCCCCCCCCTTTTTATGATTCAATTATCCAAAATTTTCTTTTTTGAAAAACTGGTGATAAGATATTAAAAATGCTGTAATAGACAGGAAGAAAATAGGCATTATTTGCAATTTTTTTTCCAAAAATATTCATCAGTTAGATAGTTAAAAAGAACCTTGTTATTGTTTTTAACATCTGTTACTGTAAAAAATAACACAAGTTTATTATATCTATGTAATATTTTCAATTGATAATGCAAAAACAAAAGTAACAAATTGCAAATCTGGTATATAATATAGTCATCTTACTTTCAAGAAATCTCTACCACATTTCCGATAGACCTATCAATAAGTTAATATTGCATTGTTAAGAGCACATACTAGTCACGTGGTAAAAGCCGAACGCTAATGATAAGTCTATGGGAGAGTTCTTTTCAAATATCTCGCTCAAATTTTAATATTTTTACATGATTTTTTTTGCATAGGATAGCTGAGGACGATCCACAACCGGCCTAGTTTTTACTTTTTCAATTTTGGTTTCAGATTTTTTAAAAAAAATTACTTTAAGTTTCAAAACCGGTTTAAACCGGTTCTGAAATTGAAACTGTTATAATATAAAAAATGTATAACCAAAATCGAAAAAGTAAAAACTAGGCCGGTTGTGGAGCGTCCTCAACTATCCTATGCAAAAAAAAAAAAAAAAAAAAAATCATGTAAAAATATTAAAATTTGAGCGAGATATTTGAAAAGAACGCTCCCATAGACTTTACATTATCATCCGGGTCTTTTTGAGTACTTTTTCTGTGACTATTGTGGGGACTTAAGATCGGATAAAATTATGCAAAGTGCTCATTTACAGGGGTGTAAAAATCTAGGCTCTAGCGGTTACTCTCTTACCACTAATTTTTTCAGTTTTGTTCACTTACGTTTTATAAACCACTTCGCTGATAAATATTTTTGAAATTTTTTTCAGAGAATATCTATTTTTTTGCATCTTTTACGGAATATTTAATCTCCTATCACCGGTTTTTCAAAACAGAGACTTTTGCCTTTCTGAATCAGAAAAATGCTCGGATTTAATAATGCAAAATTAACAATAAAAATTTACTGGTGAGAATAATAATTATGATTGGATTGCGGATGCCCGTATGTGGTACTGGCAAATCATGATGGTCAAAAACACATTGCCCTTATGAAGTACGGGCAAATCAGGGAAGCGGTTAACATTCTTACAAAATAGTTATATGAAATATTAGACGGGAAATAACTAATAAAATTTAGTGGTGAGACACTGTCTGTTGCCGTTTAGATTTTTACACCATGCTCATTTTGTACCAAACTTTTTTCTTATAGAAATTTTGATGAATAGTACCTTTATGTTCCCGTACAGGAAGAAAAACAAGTTGGAAATTGCACGTGAAGCGTAGCAAATGAGGTGCGTTCGTACGATAACGAAGTTTTAAAAATATCACTCTCATATATAAATCTCATAAAACTGTAAATAATTACAATTAAAATGCGCACCAAACAATGTTCTCCCTATACCATTATGCAATGGAATACTTTTGTGTGGCCTTGTAAATCAATAACAAATATTGTTTGTACCACAGATTATGCAAAATGTATATTACAATATCTACTTTATAGATGCATATCAATTTTATAACGTTCGAAAGAGTGTAACACCATTAAAATGCATTTGAAACATTTTTTCCCATTAACTATAATATAACGGAATAATTTTGATTGTCCCTGTAATTGAACTAAGCATCCGATTTCGATAAAATTTGAAATAATTCGACAAAATTATGTAATAATTATGTATTTAAAATTTCAAACAATTAAAATGTATTTGAAAATTTTTTTCCCATTGACCGTAATGTAACGGAATCCTTTTGATTGTCCCTGTAATTGATCTATGCATCCGATTTTCTTAAAATTTGAAATGACTCGACAAAATTATGTAATAATAATATATTTTAAATTTCAAATGATTCGGTTGGGTAGTTTTTGCGATGTTATATGCGGACGGACAGACAGACGGACAGACAGACGGACGGACAGACGGACGGACGGACTGAACGACAACAATAAGTGCTACGTATTTACATAATTACGAACGCACCTAAAAATGCTCGGATTGAATAATGCAAAATTAACAATAAAAATTTACTAGTGAGAATAATAATTATGATTGGATTGCGGATGCCCGTACGTGGTACCTGCAAATCATGATGGTCAAAAACACTTTGCCCTTATGAAGTACGGGCATATCAGGGAAGCGGTTAACATTCTTACAAAATAGTTAGATGAAATATTAGACGAGAAATAACTAATAGAATTTAGTGGTGAGAGACTGTCCGTTGTCGTCTAAATTTTTACACCATGCCCATTTTGTACCAAATTTTTTTCTTTTAGAAATTTAAATGAATAGTACCTTTATGTTCCCGTAAAGGAAAAAAAATGGTTTTACTATCGGTAAATATTTTTTCATTTAAATGTTACAATGAATTGCAGGATCATTTATTACAGTTTCAAAAGAGAGAGGGCGAGAGTTATTTATTACTGTTCAATTTTCCTAAAAGTAACCCTATACATTAAATCGAAGAGGAAACCCGCATTAAATAAATAAATTTCTAAAACCTGAAACGCAGCAATGATTTATAAATACTGTTGAATATTTATTGTAAACGAATTCAGTGGAATTGTTTATGCATATCAAATCAACCTTTATCAAATGCGCCCGTTTTCATTTTGGGAATTGGAATAGAGCCAAACTTTTAGTGATCTAAAGAGAAAAGCTGAAATTTAAGAGAAATTTGCTGTAAAAAAATCTTTATCTTTAGTTTTTAGTGAGAACTTAGTTTTTTTAATACTTTTATCAGATTAATTCCCTTATAATGTTGAAAGTATAAACACATTTTCTTTAATAACTATAAACATTTTAAAATTCAATTTTTGATGGAAAAAGTGGGATACTTTCTATTTCAAATGAAATTGTAAAAATTACGTAGAAAATCGAATTTTTTTGACGAATTTAAGCGTTTTAGACACTGGAGATTTCGAAAAACATATTTTTAGAAAAAATGTTTAGTCGTCTGTCTGTGTGTGTGTCTGTAAACAGTCTATCTCCCGAACAAACTGAGATACAGATTTTTAATTTGGTGTGCATTCAATATGATTAATGGAATGAAAGCCTACTGAATATCAGTAAACTCGATTATCCGGTATTATTTTTTTCGGACTCTCAAAATATTAATTCTGATGCAAGATATATAAAATCTTTCTATTTTTAGGTGCGTTCGTAATTATGTAAATACGTAGCACCTATAGTTGTCGTTCTGTCCGTCTGTCTGTCCGTCTGTCTGTCCGTCCGTCTGTCTGTCCGCATATAACAACGCAAAAACTACCCAACCGAGTCTTTTGAAATTTAAAATATATAATTATTACATAATTTTGTCGAGTCATTTCAAATTTTATGAGAATCGGATGGATAGATGAATTACAGGGTCGATCAAAAGTATTCCGTTACATTACGGTCAATGGGGAAAAATGTTGCAAATGCATTTTAATCGTTTGAAATTTAAATTACATACTTATTACATAATTTTGTCAAGTCATTTCAATTTTTTTGAAAATAGGATGCATAGATCAAATACAGGGACAATCAAAAGTACTCCGTTACATTACAGTCAATGGTGAAAAAAAAGTTTCAAATCCATTTTAATAATATTACACTCATTCGAACATGATAATATTGATATGCATCATAAAGTACATATTATAATATAGATTTTGCATAATCTGTTGTGCAAAGAACTTTTGTTATTGATTTACGTTATTGATTTACAAGGCCACACAAAAGTATTCCATTTCATAATGAATATAGAGCGAACATTGTTTGTCGCGCATTTTAATTGTAATTAACTATTTGCAATTTTATAAGATTGATATATGAGAGTGATATTTTTAAAACTTCATTATCGTACGAATGCACCTCATTTGCTACGCTTCACGTGCAATTTCCAATTTGTTTTATTTTAAGGAGATAATATGAAAAAACAATTAAAAAACAAACAAACATTTTGTATAAAGAAGTAAGTCAATTGGATAATTACTTGCCGAGATATTTATAATCTGATTTCCCACATCTTAGATTTTTCATAATTCTGTTTTTCATTCAAATTTAAATTTAAATGTATATATTTAGTTGAAAATGACACGTAATAAGATGCTTTATTCGACGCAGTAAACTGTTACCTAATATGATAATGATTTTTGGAGTCATGAATTTTTACGCAATTCGGTTCTGCTTGATTACCTTGTCGACCAAAAAACGTCGCCAAATTTTTCACCAACTTGAGGATACATCGCCAAATCTGACGACAAAAGTTACTCGCCAACTTGCCACTATTTTCGGTGTTTCGATAAATTACTATAGACTTCCATTGTAATACAATAGGGTCCCGTTTTATTAAAAATATTTAAATATACGTTTAAATTTTGTTTTGAAATTGCGATGCATTTTATAAAATATGAAAATAGGAGTTGTGTAACGTATAAAAATTCTTTACACATCTTTTATTTTCATATTTTATATTATACATATCCAAGATGAGTAAGCATTACGGTGGCCCGCAACGACTGGTTTTAACCTAAGACTATTTCTAAAAATGAATCTTTCTGGTATATTTATTTCTATATCAAATGCGAGAAATATCTACATCGAAAATTTTGCTAAAATAAACATAAAAAAAGGACTGAACCAATTGCCTTTTAGAAATTGTCAGAATTTTGGTTTATTTATTTAATGCATGAAGGACCGTGCATTTTTATATTTGACACAAATGAAATAACATTTTATTTTATACACATTAATAACTAATGAAAAGAAAAAGCAATGTTACAGTTTTATTTTAGATTTTTATGTGAGAGATGGGATGTTGCTCAAAGTAAAAATCAGCTAGATTTTTGCCATATGAAAATCCATGAATAATTCAATACGTTGCGGCACATTGAATTTGCTACACATAGTTACATTTTGACTGCTACAATAGCTATATCTTAATTTGTTAAATGTAAAAATCAACTAGATTTTTGCCATATGAAAATCCTTGAATAATTCAATATGTTGCGGTACATTGAATTTGCTACACATAGTTACATTTTGACTGCTACAATAGCTATACCTTAATTTGTTAAATTTTATTTCATTCTTTATAGCGCATCTGTGAAAATATTGCGACGTTTATGGATGAAAGTTTTCCAAAGATTTCGTATTATTTATTCATGTTTTTATATTTTAACGACTCGAATCAACTAACATTTTTTTTAATAATAAGTCATATATATATTATGGGATAATATATTTTTTGAAAAAATATTTACAATTAAAAAACCAAAAATTTAACAAACATAATGCTGCGAAAACGCTAAATCAGTCTTTAATGATTCAGTCTACAAATAATTTATCCCAAAAATTTAAAACTCGTTTATTGTGTTTTATTGCAAGAAATCGCATATGCAGTTTTATGCAATATGGTTTAAAATTACGATTTTAAAAGTTAGCAAATTGTAAATGTAAAAATTAATTTTCATAGATAGACATATCATGCTACGTAAAGTATTCAAGACTTTACAGATGCATTAATGCTTGTAAAAATTTCCAGGAAGTAAATTCACCTTTCATACAATATTTCATTTCAAGTGAAAATCAAATTTCAGATTATTAATAGCTTAATAGGCGCAAATGCCAACCTAGTGAAAAAAGAAACCCCATGCTGTGACTTGAACTCGGGCCACCAGTATAGAGCACTGATTTTCTACCGGCTAAACCACATGGAACGACACCCACCCTTGAATTTCTCATTATTATATGTTAACAAAGCTACAAACGCAGCAAAAGATGGAATATAATCAGCGAGCCCACGATATGAGACAATCACGAAACTGAAATAAATCCAGCATCGACTAAATATATATTAATATTTCGAAGTTTTTGCACAGAGGTTTTCCATTGCACACAGTACATGATGCAACAACTTGCATTGTGTCTACCATATATTGCAAAGCGACTTGCGACAGATTGCCGTTCCATGTGGTATAGTCGAAAGAACGCCAGATCGCTATATTGATAGCTCAGATTCGAATCCCGCATGAATCTCTTTCATTAGGTTGGCATTTGCACCTCTTAAGAAATTAATAATTTGAAATTTGATTTTCATTTGAAATATTTATAGATGTGTTTTTTTGATTTTTTTTATCTCACACTGCAGCAAAATTTATACTTGTACTCCGGCGACATTCTTGAATCTAGAAACATAAATATCCCTTAACATTTATGAAATAAAAATGATTAACATTTCAACATTTGCGAATTATTAACTTGGTAATTCGCGAATTTTGTTTCATAAAGAATATTTTTTTGCAAAGTGAACTCGATTTGTTTCACCAATGCCATAAATCATGTGAAACTGGACACCTTCCCTCCATTGTATTGCATAGCCTACGTTTAGGGATTTTCAACCCTTGTATTGAGGCAGAATTAGTAATTCCCAGAAATGCAAAACATGATTTTATTAAAGAAAAATCCTACATTTTTTAAAATTCAAAATTTTTATTGTTAGTGAAGAATTTGCTGCAAAACTTATGTGGAAAATTTTAAAGATTGTTCAAAAAGCAGTAGAAAGCGATCCTTAACCTGTGAGAATTCTCACATTATTAAAGAAATCGAGATCGCAGCTTTTCATTACACGAAAATTTCCAAATAAAACATCTGTTGTTTCAAACTATCGCATAGCTCTAATATTTTTTCAGACATCAACTAGCAATCAAATTTCGTACAATATGTTTATAATAATTCAAATTTATTTACAGCATGTTTTTTTATGCTTATCCACTTAACAGATCAACATTATGGAAAAAGCTTTCAAATGCTGCCTATTTTTTCATGTCTTAAAAAAATTTTTAATGTTTTGCCACCGGTGCTTCGAAACAGAAATTTTCGCTTAATTGAATAGAAAAAATACTCGGACTGAATAATGCAAAATCTACAATAAAATCTTTCTGGTGTAAATAGTAAACCATGATTGGAATATCATCCATTTTAACCCTGTAATTCCCCTGATAGAACACGTTCCAGAAATTATGTAGTTCAGAAAATCTGATTTTACACCAGAAAAATTCAATGGCTAATTTCGCTTTCTTTTAAAAAGGAATGTTCCGTCATTAATTAAAGCAAATATTACAGTTTTATTTTTCTGATGGGAATTAAGATGTTCGAATTAAAATATCTCAAAATACCTCGGGCGGTTTGGGATCCAGAGAATTAAAAAATCATAGAATCTAATCCATTTTTAAGCACAGGAAGATAGTCTTAACATTCGCGAAGGTTCCCTTAAACCTCATTACTTTACAATAACTTTTTAATGAAAAGATCGATTTCCTTTGTTTGTGTTTGATCCTTTAATTTAACCTCTAAAGCTCTAGGACGTACGCAGTGTACGTCATGCTACTTTGCTCACATCCGACAATGACCACAGAGTACGGACAGAGCCTCAACTCGGCTTGAAAAGAACGCCCTCAGTGGATCACTTAAAAACTAAACCATCGCGTTGGCGATTTTTAGCCTCGTGATTTCTGTTTAACTGTAACCACATTCTGGCTTGGCACTTCTTGCTGAGTGCTGAATTGATTATCTTTGCACACGTGCTTATGCTATTTGATCTTAGATTTCCGCGCTTCATTCGTAATTATTACTGTTATTTTTCTTGAATTTTCAAGTTTAGATTATTAGGTCTTTATGTTAAGAAGAGACACATGTATTGTTTCCAAGACGAATACGTCAAAGTTATTTCATATTAAAATAATTCTTTCATAAATTTCAAAACAAGAAGCAGCAAGCCGTCGCTGTATTTTTTTTCTTTTTTCAATTATCATTTGTCGCCAAGGAAGCGATATTTCGCCAAATTAGCAACCTCTCTTATGTTATGATCGTAGTTTCAGAGTCATCCGCTCGTATCGCTACAGTCTATGCGTAATCCCATGTTAAACAAGTTGCCATTACAGTGTATGAAAGTTGATTCTCTGTTCCGTACTCTGTGACAATGACATATGAGGCATAGGCCCTGATAACTCGCTGATGTCTAATTGCGTTCGTAATTATATAATTTGATATAGAGATTTCATCTACTAACAACATGCATTCCAAAATTTAGTTCATTTAAGAGATACATGTTTTAGGGAAAATTCCCCTACAGCAATTTCCTCTAATAAGGAGAATGATATACGAATACTTTTGTGCAGTCCTGTATATGAGGTATACAATTTATATATAAAGAGTTGTATGCAAAAACTAATTAAATTTAGAAGTGCATATCGAATTTTAAAACATACACTTCAACAGTTATTCTTCAAAGACTGTAGTGTAACCGATTTCGTTTGTGTGTCCCTGTAAATTAATAAAAAATGATATGAATGCTCTGTTTTAACGTATCATAATTAATGTTCGTTAATTCATAATTAACGTTTTAACATTCATTGACTTATATCACTTTCAATAGATTTAAAACAGTGACATGTCATTACTCTCCAAACGTTTCTCCCCATATATCATAATATAATCGAATTATTTTGAGTGTCCCTATAAATGAACCATTTAACATACATATTTCATATGCAATATCAAACATGATTTGGTGACCCTAAATAAACTTTATCAATTGCATGAAAATCTGAGTATATTTATGGGAGTTAGAGCATGGACAGATGGACAGACAAACCGAATGCATTAGCACTTTCATACTTTGTTGGAAAGTGCTAAAAAATTATTAATCAAATTTGTGCAAAGAATGTCTTATCCAAGATACCTAATATTAAAACAAGTTGGAAATTGCACGTGAAACGTAGCAAATGAGGTGCGTTCGTACGATAGCGAAGTTTTAAAAATATTCAGATCTTGCTGTTAAAGTAGATAGTTCTTCGGATACACTATAGTTCCCCATATTTTTTGTGGGTCCCTGTAAATACTATCTGCTTTATTTTATAAAGGAAATATCTTGTAATATTCCTCAGCAACATATATCAATCTCAGAAAATGTTAGATAGTTACTTACAATTAAAACGCTCACCAAACAATATTCTCCCTATAACTTTATGTAATGGAATACTTTTGTGCGGTCCTGTAAATCTATATTAATAAAATAACAAATCGCTCTGTCTGTGTATGTGTGTGTGTGTGTCTGCGATAGTTAGCGAAAACTACGGCACGTACGAAGTTCAAATTTTTTGTGGAGATTGTCCAAGGCCTTTCCTAATGCACCTGACCCTCAGAATTTTAAAATTCTAATAATTAGTTGAGAAATTAATTCAAATCCCTAAATTAGAAAAGAGGAAAAGTATTCATAATTCAATAAGGGCATATATTTTTCTTAAACCACAGAATATTTCTTCGAAAATTCAATGAAAAGGAAAAGGGTTACTGTAAATACAGGGTTGCCATGGCGATGAATGTACTAGACTTTTTAATAAAGGGCTGTATTTTAAATTCTTCTGGACCTAAAAACTCAAAAATTAGACAGCTACATGCAGAAAAATTCCTCTTTGAGAAATTCTAAAAATAATTTTCATACTCCTGTAAATAGTTGAAAATCCGTAAAAATCCATTTATACAGTCTCATTTTATTTCCTTTCAAAGAAACAGACTTTCGAGAAATCTTTCTGAACGAGAGCAGGTGTTTTGTAATTCAGACAGCTGGGCGTCAGATAGTAGTGGCATTTTTAGACGACCTGTAAATATTTTCGAATATTTAATTTATGAATTTAATTTTTATCAATTCAAATGAAGAATATTTCGATTATTTTAAATATATAAATTTCTTCGCAGTCGCTCAATTACAGCCTTATATATTAATTATTAATTCGTTACTTGGATGACTTACTCTATTTAAAAAGCAAGTATATGGAAACCACAAATGTTTTTTATACACTGTTAAATTTTTAAAAATACACTATTTAGAGGTTTTAAAGTTATGCATTGAGCAATATCTTTAAACATTGTTTAATAATATGTAATCTATATAATAAAGGCCAAACGTATCTGTGCGTAACGCATACGTCACGTTTTGAATGGCAACACTTTCCGATGAAATTTCGGTTTTGCAAATTTCGCTATTGTAAATTTTTAAACTTCTGGACATTGCACGTTTTCCATCTTTATACCATCGTTTAGAGAAAAAAATGCACTTTTAAATGCCGTTTGTTAGAAAACTGTATTTTAATTTGTTTTTGAGATATTAATTTTTTTTAGTTTTTGGTTCAATTTCTCTAATGGTGGCAACTTGAGTATCGCATTTATGTGGGAAAAAGAGAAAAAATAGCCATAGAGTAAAAAAGAAAAAAAAATAGAGATGCAGTTTAGTGGCTGGAGGTGACGCCAAAAATGTAACTCTAAAATTCGCTGCATTGCATCAAACACAACGACGTGCTTTCACAAAAAAGAAAAACTTTTAGCGATGCAATTTTAATTCATAATACAATGAAATGCTATTTTATAATGCTAAAATATATTAAGATCTTTTTCATTTAGAGAAAAAATGATGTTAAAAAATTCGGTCTCTGTTCCATGTGATTGTTTTGTTTGGGCCGAATGAGAGACTTATATTGGAAGAATAACGCCCATCAAACCGTTGTAATCGCATACTACACCTCCATCTATCTCTTTTCTCCATGGAAAATAACAGATCACTGTATACTTTAGTTGTCATGTTTTCATAGCAACTGAAAAAAATTTTCTCTTTGTTTCCAAAAGGAACAAGTTACCTAAAAATTAGTAAGTCTAGATAACAAGTAAGAGAAAAAAAAAAAATACAGTCAGCAGTTGATGCTGGGCAAGAAGTGTAATACTTGCAAGGTATTTGGTATTGAAAAATACTTAGAATTAGTATAAAAGAATTTTTTTTTCCCTGAAAAATATAGTCTGGACCAAAATAATATGGACATTTGATAAGGATGCAAAGAGGGCTCAATGTTTGAGGGAGATTAAAAATAATAACATAAGTATAGGTAGTGATGAGGTACTACGTATGAAATTAAATTTTTTCACTGTGCATATATGTGTATAGGGCATTAAAAATCTGAGTAAAATTTTTACATAAGAGTGATAATTTTCATAAAGAGTGAAAAAAAAAAAATAAGAAAATGTCTATATGTTATTGCTAAATTGTGTATTTACCTAAGATATATTTATTTTACATGTAACCTTATTTAATTGGATAGTGTTCAATAAATTTGGATATGAAAGTCCTTTAAAAAAAAATATTTTAGGAAATGAAGTACAATCTAAAATTAAATATCAGTTGACGAAAGTATTAGTTTTTGAGTATTACTCCAAAAATTTGGGGAGGAGTTAAAATAAGTAAATATGGCAAAGGTTACTTCACTAAAGTACTGCAGAAGAATTGATCTGGTACATTTAGCAGACGTGCTAGACGTAAAAATTGCAGAACATGACAAAATAGCGATAATTATCGAGAAAATACAAAGTTCGGATAGTTATGATGAGCAATTTGCGCTTACGCAAGTCGGGTTCATAATAAAAGACAGGGAGGATCAACTGGCGCAGGAAAAAGAGAGGGAAAGATTAGAAATGGAAAGAGAAGAAAAACAGAAAGAAAGAGAGTTTCAGTTAGAACAAATTAGGTTAACGCAAAACGCGGACAGAAGAAGCTCCATTTCGAGTAATAGATCAGAAAGAGCGCCTAAAATTTCATTAAAGGGAATTATGCAAAAATTTGATCCAGAAAAGTCCGATATCACTTTATTTCTTAACTTATTTGAAAGACAAGCCGAGAGATCCGGGATAGAAAGCGACGATCTTGTGACACACTTGTTGGCATTACTGCCCATAGAAATCGCAGAATTAATATTACGCGAACAAAAAGAACTTGTGGACAACTTTGAGCACGTAAAATCAGTGTTATTGGCAAGATACAGACTTAGCCCAGAAGCGTATCGTCAAAAACTAAACAAACATGCGAAAAATCCAAACGGCCCTTGGAAAGATCTAATTTTCGAATTAAATAGCTTTCAAAACGGGTGGTTACATGGTATAGGTATCACAAAATTTGAAGAGCTAAAGGACTTATTAATAACGGAACAGATTAAAAGGCGTGTGCCGGCGGAAATAAGGGAACACTTCATTGATTCGTGGGCGTCGTATAAAAATCCGGAAACTCTAGTGAAAGATCTGGACGGCTACGAAGAAATAAAAAGCGTGCAAAAACGGACATGGAAAGATAGGTATTCGGCGGAAAAAAAGTTCGAATGGTCGAGAGATGAGGATAAAGAACCGGAAAAAAATCAGGAAATAAAACCAAATTGGCGTGAAAAAAATGATAAAGAGGACAGGCAGAGAACTTTCGAAAAAACGACGAAAAACACTTGTTTCGTTTGCGGAGATCCGAGCCACTGGAAGCGAAATTGTCCAGAAAATAAGAGAAATATAACAAACATTGCGAATGTTCATCACATTCAGGAGGGGACAAATTTCAAAGAGAATTTTAAACCTTATCTAGGTCAGGCGCATATAAATGGAAAAAAATGCACGACGCTAAGAGACACGGGAAGCCAGTATGATATAATTCCAGAAAGATTAATTAAACCCAATCAATTAGATGGTAGGGAAATTTACGTAAAACAACCGCTAATAAACGACGTAAGAAGGTTACCTACGGCGGACATTACATTAAATATCAAAGGGCTAGGAAGCTTAAAGACGAAAGCTATAGTGGCGGATAAAAGCACAGACTTGTCATATTATATTTTGGGTAACGACACTCAAAAAGAAATAGATAAAATTAAAAGAAACACCTCCCATAATAGATTCAAAACAAAACCAGAACTAAAATGCTCTTTTACTGAGAGAAGAGGAGAAAAAGAGAATAGCTCCCAGTCAAATATGACAGGAAAGATTTCAGATGTGAATTCAAAGGGAAGGGGTGTAAAAATGACACAAGAAAATAAATACGTGAATTTCGGATTAGGAAAATCTGTGTCACGGAAGGAAATAAAAGAAAAAAAAGCAGAACAGACCAGACAATGGTTTAAAGAACGTTTTAAAAATCATAATTCGGGCTACTCAAACGGTAAAGTCATGCAAAAGCCGCAAAATAAACAGCAAGAATTGGAAAACACCGACCACAAAGCAAGTAGACGGGGAAAATTTGGAAAGATGCCAGCAAAAAGTGATCAGGCTAAAAGTGACAGAAAAATGGGATTCAACAAATACGTTAACAAAAGGGATGCATCGACAAGGGACAAAGGGTTAGGTTTAAATGACGGTAAGTCATACGACCAAGAGGCGAATAATACGATGCGGAAAAGAGTTAATGCCATAAGTACCGTGACAAATGACTCGAAAAAACTAGCGGGGAGAACCAAAAGTTCCCATAATCACATTAAAAATAATTTCAAATCCCCTGAAGAAATCAAAGAAAAACAGCATGACAGAGTGAATCACAAATGTGGTAATCCAGGTATAAATACACTTGTCAAAGTTAAACTGTTGTAAAAATTGAACAAGTTAAACTCTAGAATAAGCTAGGTGGAATACATTAATTCCTATTTTGTTTTTTGTGTAAATATTAAAGTGCTAGATTTAGTATGTGGTTTATTTTTATAAAGTGTAAATTCTTAATGTGCCTAGAACGGTAGGTACAAAAGGCTATGATAATAATAATAAAAAAAAAGGTAAAAATAAAAGGTGGTTGAGGTAGATTGCGAAGATAGACATTAACTTTGCAACCTTATCATTATGCCATTAAATATAAGACAGGCAAAGACATACCTCATGTCGACTATTTAAGTAGGAGTGAGTAAGTTTTTTCTAAATGTAAAATTCTCATAATTCTCTCTCAAATAGTGTAAAATTCTCATAAAAAAGATTTGACTATAAGTGTAAAAGATATAGTAGGAAAGTTAAAAAATTTTTTGGATAGAAATAGTTAATTCCAGAGATGAATTTCTTTTGTGTGTGTGTATGTGTTAAGCCACTCGGAATATGTGAGCTAACCTTTGATTTCCAGATATTCCGTCTTGCAGCCAGAATATCATTTTAAGGAGGGGGGTATTGTAGGAAATTAGATGATTTTCCGAGAGAAAAAGCCCCGGACAGTACAAAAGTTAAGAAAAATCTCACACAAAGGTCGGAAAGGTAGAAAGAAGTAATGTATATCAATTCATCTTAGCAAGAGACAGTTTTTCAGAGAAGCAGAAAATAGACGCGACAGTATGTTGCCCTTTTGAAATTGCCGCTTCGGTAAGTATCCCACGGTTTCGGAAAAGATTGCAAGGCAAAAATGAAACTGGTATCGACGAATAAGAAAATAGCTTGTTAATGACATAAGGTAGATAAGACTTAAATGGACGAAAAAAGGAACGGAGGTTTTTTGAAGGGGGGTCGAAGAGAGATGAAAAAGAGAGAAGGGAGTCGAGTTCGAGAAGGGAGAGACGGAGGACCTGCTTGGAGCAGAAAGATTTCTCTCTCGAGGGAGTGACTTAAAATGAGCGGTCCAGGCTGATCTGAAAAAGGAAGATGACTCCGGACATAGGAGCATGAATAGTACGGCTGAGTGGACACTCGTCGTGGAATAGTGAAACGGATTATATTAATCAAAAGAACTGTTTGATAAAATGTCAATGAACTAATTAAATACAATCAGAGACTCAATAACTTTATCTCAATGACTTTTATGGAAATCAGAACCCTTTCATGAACTATTACTTTATTTGTTTGTGATAAGATTTGTGTATTCAAGAATCATCTATACATTTAATAAAATGTTTTAATAATTCATACATGAGTCAACGCCTCACCGAAGTATACGCACCACGCTACCCGGTCTTCATATGAAGGCGTCACAATAGTAATTAAAAACCTGTTATGTCAATATATCGTCGGCTATAAAACCCGGAGAATGATGTTGGTTTTAATTCGTTTTTATCTATGAATTTAGTGACTTTTAGTTCGTTGTAAACTTACTTTACAAAAGATACATCAATTAACCTTTACAAAAATGTATTTTAAAGAATATCTGAGTGTCATACGCAGGGCCGTAGTGAACAATAGGCAGGGCTCAAGAGAATGTAGGCTCATAGTTTTTTTTTTCTCTCTCTCTGACGCAGAAAGATAAATTAGTGCATATTCATATTGTAGGTACTCTGTTTAACTGTTAAAAATACTTCATTTTATGCTTAGAAAAGTATATGATGATGAAGTTTTGAGTGCATAACAGGTGCAAAATAGCCCATCATGTTAGCTTCATATGTACAAATAGGATGAGGGAGTGTTGAAACACTTATTTTAGATACAATTTAGTAACTCTGCAAAACTGTGAAAAGGTTTCAAAACAGATTTTTAAACAATATTTCATTTGAATTTTCGGAACAGAAATTCATTGAGTGACCTTGGAAACTTTTCCAGGGGGGGGGGGGGCTCAGAATATTTTAGGGGGGGGGGGGGGCTGAGCCGCCCATAGCGCCCCCTTAGCTACGGCCCCACTAATACGGAAGTAAAGATAATTTTTAAAGCTGTATATGATTACATAAATAATATGTTTCATATAAAATTGCTATTTGGAATTAGTTGGCAGTTTAAAAAGCCTATTACGCAGAAAAAATTTATCAGACTTTCCAATATTAAATTTTAAAAAAGTTTTTCACTTTTACTTTGTGACCCGGGAACCCCGGGTTCGGTGTACTAGTTTTATAAAAATCCAAGTTTTCTTTTAAATAAAAAGTTGATTTAAAAAAAGAAAAAAAAAACGCTGAAATGCGAATTAACTAAAATTAAGAAAAAAAAAATCACAAAACGATCGTTTTGAGCTTTCAGATACATTATAACGCATAGTAAATATTTAAAGGCCAGTGAGCATGAAATACGGGGCGGGGGATTTTTTAGGGGGAGCGATCAAATATTTAAAATTGTACCGTTTTCTACCATTTCAAATGAGGGATTTTCATTAAGCCCTGGAATAAATGTTACTTATTTAATATAAAACTTTCAGATTGTTTATAACGCTTAATATAAATTTTAAAGAGTAGGGTAGGGGGTAGGGGGGCAATAATTATTTTAGAGAGGTATTGATCAAATATTTGAGACCTTACCGTTTTAGATGCGGATATTTCAGAGCCCTAGGATAAATAATGCATATTAATATAGAATTTTAAAAGTGTACTCACCCGTATTTTTGAATACTAATTTCATGAAATATCTTTCTTAAGTCCTGAAACGGTTTTGCTAAGAAAAGAGTTCGCCATTTGGTGTTAAAATGTGAAATTTAACCCCCCCCCCTTTTTTTTTTACCGTGTGTGCACAGCATTTCTGCTAAACGGTACCGTAGGCAGCGGGGATTAAGTTCGAGATCAGGTCTTTCTATAACATTTTATAGTACGAATTTCAGGTCTATTTTAGAATATTATACGGGCCCGAGCAACGCCGGGCGACTCAGCTAGTCAATAATAAATGTCCTTCGTAACACAGATTGTGCAAATTGTATATTATAGTATATATTTCATAGATGCATATCAATTTTATTATGTTTCAATGAGTGTAACACCATTAAAATGCAGTTGAAACTTTTTCCCCATTGACCATAATGTAACAGAATACTTTTGATTGTCCCTGTAATTGATCTATGCTGCCGATTTTCATAAAATTTGAAATGACTCGACAAAATTATGTAATAATTATATATTTTAAATTTTAAATTTCAAACGATTAAAATGCATTTGAAACTTTTTTCCCAATTGACCGTAATGTAACGGAATACTTTTGATTGTCCCTGTAACTGATCTATCCATCCGATTTTCATAAAATTTGAAAGACTCGACAAAATTATGTAATAATTATATATTTTAAATTTCAAACGATTCCGTTGGGTAGTTTTTGCGTTGTTATATGCGGACATGCTGAACGACAACTATAGGTGCTACGTATTTACATAATTACGAACGCACCTAAAAAGGACTCACAATACACAAGAGTAAATCACACTCCGAAAAAGCAGTATTTCAATAACAATTCTATCCTTTTTGATAGAATTTTCTTGATAAATCGACAGAAATTAAAAGACACACCTAGCGACGAAGAGATATTTAATTTATTGTGTTATCATTGATAGATTTTTCCGGTTTATAAACCTTATTTTTATAGTGCATTTTATAAACAGATATGCTTAACCCCTTGGAGACGAGCGACATGTATGCGTGCCACAAAAAGGCTTAAGATTACCAAAAGGCTTAAGAATAAGGGTATAACAACCTTTAAAATTCATTTGAAACGATTTTTTCCCCCATGGCCAAAATGTAAAGGAAAACTATGATAAAAAGTTTATTAAATTCAATAGATTTTTTAAATCTCCAGATTTTGAAAGATTCACCTTTTATATAAACATTTTAATAAAAATTTTATTTTACTTAAGAAAAGTGTTATAATAATTAAAAATATATGGCATTTTAATTATTAATTAAAATAATTAATTATTATTTTTAATTATTATAACACCTTTCTTAAGTAAAAAAAATAAAAAAAAATGTTTATTAAAATGTACAGGAAAACTTTTGACTATCCCTGTAAATAAACTAATCATGATAGGAATTTTATTTTCAATGGAGTTCATGCTAGGGTATACGTAAATAGCATCCAAATATTTCATGGCAATTCGAGTATATTTATGAGAGTTAGAGCGCGGCCAGACGGCCATACGAGCAGACAAACCGTATGCATAAACATTTTTCAACTTTGTTAGAAAGTGTTAAAAAGGAGTGAGTGTTGGATGTGCTAAAATATATTTTCAAGACATTTATTTCGATCGTGCTCCCACATTTGTGACAGTTAAGAAGTGATTTTGTTTATTTCGAAATGAACATTTCGACTAAACGGTTTAATTCGCTTTGGACGAATTTTAGGCATTCATAATGACTTAATTTATGATTTAGTGAATAAGAATCCACGGATTATTAGTAATGATATTGTTGGCAGACTAAAGTTGACATTTCGATTGCATTTCGCCATTTAACAGGGTTCATACGGGTCAGGGATAGTTTCAGGATATTTAATACTAATTTTTCGTAGAAAAAAAATGTAATCTAAATGGACAAAATTTCGCCTTCTCTTAAGGCTGATGGTCATCCACGTTCCGAATTCTCCTTCGTAATGTAAAATCTATGGGCGTTTGATGTATTCTTATGTTTACATTAGCTCCTCGGGTTCTCCAAATGCTCTGGACACCAGTATTTTATTAATTTTCTTCTACTCATCTAATAGACAAATAATCTGTGTAAAATATATCGAAATAAAAGTAACAAGATGTTGTCACGCGAAATGTACGCGAAAAATGAATTCTAATACTTTAACCCCTCGGGGACGAACGACACGTATACGTGCCGCAAAAAGGCCTAAGAATCCAAGTTTATTTCCACCAGTAAATATCTACTGTAAAATTTGCCTTATTTAATTGGACCATTTTCTTGATTTAGTGAACCACAAATTTTTGTTTTTAAAAATCGGTGACGAAACATTAAAAATTCCGTAAATGTGCCCCGTCGCGAAGGGGTTAAGCATTTTGTATATGATCCCTTGAAGCAAGACCCAACTCATATTCATTCAGATGCAGAAAACTGATATAGGCCATGCATTTTAAAAATTTCATAAGTCGGTCAATTTTAGTATTACATGAATGGGACTTTTTCGAATTTATTTAGATGAATGAGGCCTTTTTTTCTTAGATGTGTTCGTAATTATATAAATATGTAGCACCTATAGTCGTCGTTCAATTCATCCGTCTGTCCGCATATAACAGAGCAAAAAGTACCCAACCGAATCATTTGGAAATTAAAATATATAATTAATGCATAGTTTTGTCTATCCATTTCAAACTTTATGATAATCGAATGTATTGTTTAATTACAGGGACAGTAAAAAGCATTCTGTTACATTGCAATCAATGGGGTTATCGTTTCAAATGTATTTCAATGACGTTGTACTTTTCGAACATAATAGAACTGATATGCATCTATGAAGTATATGCTAAAAATGCATTCTATCTGTGGTGCAAACAATATTTTTTATTAATTTACTGGGTCACACCGAAGCATTCCATTATATATTCGTATAGAAGGGAATACTGTTTGAAGCGCGTTTTAATATTATTAAGCTATTTCACATTTTATGAAATTCATATACGTTGCTGAGGTTTACAACAAGTTACTTCCTGTATAATAGAAAACAGATAGTATTTACAGGGACACACAAGAGATTCGGCCACTATACTGTATATTATTGTACCAAGATCTGAATATTTGAAAAACATATACATAATAGTACGAACCCACCTCGTTTTCTACGTTTGTCATGCAATTTGTTACTTGTTTTGCTTATTACTGTAATAAAACATTTTTACAAAATATCATTTATAGGACCGCAGAACCGTATGAAAATTTAAATTTTGTAACTTGTGAAAAAAAAAAATATTGATCAAAATAACTTATAAAACTTTTTTTAACCTCTTTTCAAACAATTTTTGTTTTTGGAACTATATTTCTATGTCTAGCGGTTTAAGAATTAGCTATTGAACACCGTTGAGAGTGGTAACCCTGTATCTAAATTATTACAATACTCATATTTTGTCAACTACTTTAGTATTGTGTACTTAAGTACATATTCCATTATCATTTATTTTAGCTTGATTTTAAATTGATTTATAGACGAGTTAGAGAATAACTTAAATAAGAAATAAAATTTAAACCTCCCTCTTAGTGCAGATATCTGTATAAGTTACATTTATCTGAAGTTAACGGCTTAGAAGCAATAAAAGTAGTTCTATAAAATGAGAAATGATATTTTATTCTGGACTATATATATATTTATATCTCACGAAAAATATATTTTATGCTTTAAGTATTTAGAAATGGTAAATATATCCTTATATGATAAGAATTTGGGCAATATATCAGTTTTTACAACCTCCATGTTCGGCTATTTTATTCCTTATAGTACTTAATTTTATTGATGCAAAATTAAATGTAAAATTATGCTTGGAAAAATACAAAAATGAGAATAAAAATTATCCTTCTATATTAAAAAAAAACTAGCCTTAAAAGGAATGACTCCTGGAATGATGCTGATGTGGAAGATTTCCGGAACTAACGAATCCGGGTTGTCCACTCCTTCCATGAGTCGAATAGACCAATCAGGAAAGGGCTCCGTCTATGCATCGCCGTATGGGTTACCATAAAGAGAGGAAAGGTTACCATCGCCAACAATCGCCAAGTTTGTCGCCAACTTGGCGATATATCGCCAAATTTGGCGACCAAAATTAGTTGTTAAAAGTGACGCCAACTTGGCGATAACTGTAATTTTTCGCCAAATTTTTAATTTCTTACACCACCAGTCGTTTGATACATCATTTGAGAGGTTTGCAACTGCTTATTCATATAATGGATGTCTTGTGTGTTATCCCCCATTCTGCTCCCCAGGGGGGACACATTTTTAATTTCTTTACAACACCAGTCGTGTTACACAAGATTTGAAAGGTCTGCAACTGCTTATTCATATTATGCATGTCTTGTGTGTCACCCCCACACTCTGCTCTCCCCAGGGGGGTCACATTTTTAATTTCTTTACAACACCAGTTGTGTGACACATCATTTGAAAGGTCTGCAACTGCTTATTCATATTATGGATGTGTTGTGTGTCATCCCCCACTCTGCCCCCCGGGGGGCACATTTTTTATTTTTTTACAACACCAATTGTGTGACACATCATTTGAGAGGTCTGCAACTATTTATTCATATTATGGATATCTTGTGTGTAACCCCCCCCCCCCTCTGCCCTCAGAGGGGGCGCATTTTGTAATTTCTTTACAACACCAATTGTGTGACACATCATTTGAAAGGTCTGCAACTGTTTATTCATTTTATGGATGTCTTGTGTGTCACACCCACTCTGCCCCCCAAGGGGCACATTTTTAATTTCTTTACAACACCAGTCGTGTGACATATCATTTGAGAGGTCTGCAGCTGCTTATTCATATTATGGATGTCTTTTGTGTCGCCTCCCACTCTGCCCCCCAGGGGGACACATTTTTAATTTCTTTACAACACCAGTCGTGTGACACATCATTTGAAAGGTCTGCAACTGCTTATTCATACCATGGGGTATTGGCGAGCGCAGCAAGCAGGGGTAGCCAATAATTTGGAATCGCGAAGCGATTACGCGGGGGGTTGGCGAGCATAGCGAGCAGGGGGGCGGGGCCCCCCTAGTATTTAAAAAAATAAAATAAATAACGTTACATGTTCTATTTACAGGGTGCCGAATGGTCAGGGAAAAATACAGTCAAGAAAAGAGGATACTACCAGTATTTTTTTTATTACAGAAAATACGTCAAATAACATAAAGGGATTCAATAAGGCGAACTTCTCTGACGTTTCATTAACATTAGAACCGCCGAGAATTTTACTCAACTTTTACAAAAAGTGTTTCTCACCAGAATTTTCATTTTAAATTATTTGACTTTTTTAATTAGCTTATTTTTCTGCTGTATGTATTTAAGATATTGTATGAAGAAAATTCTGGTTTGAATCGACTATTGGTCATCTGGCAGGGGTCATTTTGACCCCTAATGGCGGTTCTAGTGTTAACCCCTTGGGGATGAGCGACAAGTATACGTGCCGCAAAAAGGCTTAAGAATCATCGTTTATCCCCACCAGTAAAATTTTACTGTAAAATTTGCCTTATTTAATTGGAACATTTTCTCGATTTAATATGACGCAAATTTCTGTTTTTTTAAACTGGTGAGACAACATTAAAAATTTCGTAAAAGGTTCCCGTCGCGAAGGGATTAACAACCATTGCTAGAAAGTTAGATTTTAAAAATAAA
This sequence comes from Maratus speculifer, assembly GCA_964019185.1. Lineage (NCBI taxonomy): Eukaryota > Metazoa > Arthropoda > Arachnida > Araneae > Salticidae > Maratus > Maratus speculifer. The sequence goes on from OZ025300.1 coordinate 62,454,382, forward strand.
ATGAAACAAAAAAATTAACCGTTTAAACGCCAATGTTCCGAAATGGGAACATGGCATTATTAGTAATTCAAAACATATTTTCCAGCATAATAACAATGTCTTTATTTTCCCTATAAAATATAAGCTTGATTTGAATTTTTGAAAAAAAATTTCATGTTTAGGCATTTTTCACAGGTATAAGGAAAATATAAATTCATTAATTTGTATAAAAAATACATTATTTGCTTTTATCGTTTTTTTAATATTACTTACATTTTACTGCTAGGTATCTAAATGTTTTTTGGAATTCGAGAAAATACTCAAGAACAATATGCAATAGCGTATAGCGGAAAATAATTTGTTATATTTGCATAAAGATAGAAAACCAACGAATATAAATGCACAAATAAAGTATGAGAAGGTAGCAAATAAGGTAGCAAAACTGAGCACACACTGAGCTTTTGGCTCAGTTTAGCTCAGTTTTGCTACTTTTAGCTCGCTGAGTTTTGCACTGATGAAGAATCTCGTTAGTAGATTCGAAATAGCTATTTGCTACCTTCTCATACTTTATTTGTGCATTTATATTCGTTGGTTTTCTATCTTTAAACATTTGTGCACAAAGGCTTTATTTGCTATTTTAATATATTTGCATAGGTTGTCAATCCATAATCATGTTCCAAAATGTGAACATTAAAATAAAAACAGCCAAAAAACTACAGAAATATTTTTTGTTATTTTCTAAATTTGTACGCATAAATCAAAACATTTGAACCTGTAATATAGGGCACAAAATTATAATTACATTGCAATATTAATTCGGCGTGTAAACGGCTAATATTTTCTGATCCAATTAGGATCGAAACATGGTTCAGCCACTTAACTGATTTGTTCATTCGTCGTACTTTCAGAAGAATTTGCTTGATCCATCATTTAATGCTGTTTGATACTACTAATTTTTTTTTATCACAATTTCATACTATTTAATGGCAGAAATGTCTGGACGAAATATTACGAATATTTTAGCTTAAAAAAAGTAGTGCTCGTTCCATATTTTCAATTTATTGCATGGAAAAAAAAAGAAGAAGAACTAATTAAATGGTTAACCCCTTAATGATGGCATTAAATTACGTTTTAAATTTCAAATTCATTATTGCCACCACTTTTTTTGAAAAAAAATATTCATCTTATTTAATGGCAACTAAACCGATACCAGAATAAAACCAATTACACTATTTTATAAAACTGGTGGGCATAAAACAATTTTGAATAAAAGCCGTGAAGCTTGCAGCCCTTGACTGTCTCGGGCAACGATTAACTGTTACAAACGTCATTTTAAGCAGAAAAAAAGAAATTTTTAATGTAATGATTTAAATTAATGTAATTAATGTAATAATCAGTTTTTTAGGTGTTTTTCACCAAGATTTGACTTAGCAGACAAATTGCGTTTTAATATGCGAATTGAGTGATTTACACCATAGTATATCATGGACTAACGGAATCTGAAGTTTTATGAAAAGCTATTCGTTAGTTCTTGATATGTAGTTATTGTGAAAATTGTGTAAAAAGAAGCATAGTAGCGCCATCTTTAAGTTTATTTACACTATCTATAGCAATTTTAATGTAGAAATCACTACTTCTTTTTGATCTATTAAAGAAAAAAAATTCAAAATTTTGCAGGTATTTTTAATTTTCTAGCTGCGGTAAATCCAATTGTCTGAATATTAAAAAAATAATAATAGTTTTGATTTATTTTTAATTTTTAAATACAACATTAGCCCCTTGGGGACGAGCGACCAGTATACGGGACGCAAAAGGCTTACGATTTCTTGTTTATCATCACCAGTAAAATTTTACTGCAAAATCTACCTTATTTATTCGGAGCATTTTCTCGATTTAACCCGGGAGAACTCGCTATGAGAATTTCTCTCACGGTGCCCAATTCTTTTCTTTTACTTTACAGTCACTTACTATCAAATTTTTTGTTTGGTTTAGTATTTCTATTGAAAAAAGAGGTAAAGTAATCGAAATCACATTTTGAAATTTTATTAAAATGAAAAATAGTCTTAAAAATAGTCTTAAAAAGGGTACGATGGAGAAAGAAAATCTCATGCGCGAGTTCTCGCGGGTTAATAAGGCACAAATATTTGTTTTTAAAAACCGGTGACAAATTATTAAAAATTTCGTGAAAGGTTTCCGTCGCGAAGGGGTTAACCCCTTGAGGGGCAAGGCACTTCTGTTCCTAAAATGTTCAAATGATAGATTGACACCAAGATTCATGAACAAATTTATATGATAGTAAGTAAAAGCTGTTTTTCACGTACATTGTAAAAAACAAAACTTAATACTAAAATTCCGGTGCCAATGTGGCTTAAGAGAATTAAAATTAAGTGGTATTTATAATATACCGGTGCCCTTCAAGTGGTTAAACAGTATTATAGAATAATCGAATCCAAAATTTAAAATAATACATTGAGTTATGTTTTCATGAAATTGCCTAAATTTCAACCTTCTGTACCATCCATTCTGGGTTTTCGGATTAAAAGTGACGTAGGTTGTAACCCTCTTTTTCACTGAACATCCTAATAAATTTTATGCTAAATTCCTTTTATTACACTGGCCCCTAACTATACCAAATAGCATCTACCTATGAAAAATATCAATAACTTATTCAAAGAAATCTTTTAAATTTATTATAATAAATGATTTCGTATTGGCCGCATGTCAGGATTTAATAGCCGAAGAAATCCCCAAAATTTTCGCTACTTACAGCTAGAGTTGCAAAAAACCCACAGTTTTTGAGGGACGGGAATTTTGGGGAATATTGGAAATTTTGAAGAAGTTTTGAAAGTAAACAAAACCAGTCATTTTTCAACTTGAAATTTTCATTTTAAGACATCATTGCGTATTGTTCTGAGAAATTTAAACGGATTTTTTATTAATTAACAAGACTTATTATTTTAACATTTTGCAACTTTTTAAATTCCTAAAACTCATCAGCTTTACAACAATGGTGACTGAATTAATGAAGATTTCAATTATTCTCTTAAAAATTAAAATTGTTTACTTTCTGTTACCTAGCATATCCAACGTATATTATTTATTTAATTTTTCTGCTTACGTTGAATCTGAGAACAAGGTTGATGTTTACATTTATAAATAAATCTGTTATTTCCTTTTCTAACTTTTTAATAGTTTAATCTACAGAGTGTTTATGAAGTCCCGGACTCAGTTTGATGTTTAATAACTCATAAAATAATAAAGACAGATTAAAATTAATAACATAAATGGTTAGATACACTCAAAAAGATTCATGACCCTTGTCAATGAACTTCCACGTGTGCCCCCTTCGTCGCACGAAAACTATCAAATCGATAGTCTATTTCATGCCAGGTAGCGGCAAGCATGTCGGCATCCACTGAGGCTATTCTTCCCACAGAGGCTAAATTCTTTTTTCAACGCAAGATGCTGCTTTTGGATGGAGGATCTTATGTCTGGGTTATCATCTTGAGGGAAAACACTTATACTCAGATACATACATATGTGTGTGGTACAAACATGCAATAATACACATGTTATATTTCTCTTAAAAAGTTTGGGACGAGTTACACGTATACGTGCTGAAAAAGGCTTAAGAATTCTTATTTATCTCCACCAGTAAAATTTTAGTACACAAATTTTCTTACTTAATCGGAAAAGTTTCTCAATTTAATAAGAAACAAATTTTTGCTTTTAAAACATGACAAAACATTAAAAATTTCGTAAAAAGCTTCCGTCGCGAAAAGGTTAAGAGCTTTAGAGTAGTTTAATAGTAAAATTGAATAATTCCATGCGTAACGAAAAACTTCGCTTATCCAAAATATGAGAGATTTATCGAATTATTTTTTCTAAAAAATATAAGTCAAGCTTTTGAATATATTTTATTTCAAATATGGATATGCCTAATCCGGCATTTAAATCACATATTCAATTTTTTTCCGTTTCAATTCGTTCAATTTCCGATATTATATCTTTTAGAAAATAAGTATAGGTAAGCAAAAAATATTTTACATCTTTATATCCGAGTAATTTACTTTATTGTGGTTTAAAATTCATACATGAAAACCTTTATAATATCTATATTTTTTAAATAATAGCAAATATTCGAAACATTTACTTAAGCATCGAATTAAGCTGCAATTTACAGTGAATAATATGATCTTTACAATAAGATTACAGGGTACGTACGTATCAAGGGGTTTCAGGGGAATTGTGTTGTTTTAATACAGGATTTCTTTTTTTTCAGGATTTTTACAGGATTTTTTTTTATTTTGGTCGCTATAATGGAAAAAAAATTACAACCTTTTTTTCATGAAATAAAGGTAAATTTTACCTTATGAAAATTCTGGTAAAATGTCCTTAACCCTTCTTTGCATAGTGATGCAAATTTACAATACCTTTTATTTAACTTTTAAAAAATAAATTAAGTTTTTCGCAACCACTTAATTTATATAGTAATGTTAATTCTGTAAAAATTGCAAAACTTTTCTACTAAAAAAGTTGAAAGATCTACCTTAAGATTTCTGGTATCTTATCTTAGAAAAAAAAAAAAAACATAATTCTAAGAGAATAATTCATGCAAAGAAGGGTTAATGTGCTCGAACCTTGGTTTAAGACTAAGATAATTTGTTTTAGCACATACAGCGTTTAAAAAATGCATGGAATTATTAAGGAAAATGAGTCGAGATATTCTTAAAATATTGACATTTTTACTATAACCCTATTCATAGTGGTTCATTATCATCTTCCACAACCAAATTTAAGCGGAACGTTTCTCTTTATTTAAAAGCCTTATTCATAGAAAATTGCAATAAAAAATAATGCCAAAAATTTATGTTCACTGTTACTGTAACTGATGTTCAGTGTACTGTACATAAACTGATTCACTGGTACAAATTTAATTCGGCTGTGGTAGTTCCACCATATTGAGGCAACCAAGAGGACCTACTGTCTGTGTCAGTAAAACGATTATAATACTTTTGCAAACTGACACGAATAAAAAGAAATAGAATTTTTTTACCATATTTGTAAGGGAAATTTCCCATTAATAAGGCCTTTAAAATGGGGGAAATTTTCTATTCAAATTTATGGGTGGGGATTTTCTCTGGCGGTAATTTGAAATTGTTGGTCGTCATTTTGTGACAACCTTCTCAGTTACTTCACTTGCAACACTAATACTTCTACACCCAATTGCCGATTCTTTTACCTATTTGATCAAGAATTGTAGAGGAAGGCGAAATCTCACAGAGTCTAATTTTAAGGACGATACACTGTTTAATCACATAAAATCACAGGCACAATACACTAACATATAACAATTCTACATATATATTAAACTTTCGATTTCACGATAACATTATTCATCTGGGTGACACACGCAGAAGAATTCCATGATCACTTCTTACTAGCCCACACTTCACCACTTCTCTGCGTTCTTCCTTTCGTTTGAACCCAGTTATCTTTGACGAGGGGCCAACAGTTGGCAAGAGTTCACCCCTCTTGGCGAACGCCAACAACCGTATTTTCAAAAATGCCAAAGTTTGCACAGACAAATCCTTACAGGAGCTGTTGGACAATACACTACACGTTGTCTTCTTTTATTCATAACTCCATTAAAAATGGTAGGGTAGTATGTAATTGCATTGGAGCAAACGGGAAAAAAATATTTTTTTAGGAAACCATACATATATGTTAGATATACACTGGTGTGCAAAATTTAAGGACGAGTCGCAAAATGCCAATTTTCAAGTAATTTTCAAGTGAATATTCAAAAGGAAGTAATATAATTCGAATAATTACTATCCCTGCATAACAGCTAGTCCATTTAACATCTCATTCAGGTCACACATGTTCACAAGAGTCACAGTCACTAAGGCGCAACAAAAAAGTGTAAATTCCACACGTCTCTTTTATGAGTCTCAAATGGCTACTATAAGTGACTCCCCTGACAGGTCACTGCTACTGCCTGCTGCTGTGTGTTAAGTCACCAGGTGACTTTACAATGTCGTTTTATTGAGACTTTCATGTGACTGTCATATGGAGACTCAATTTCAAAGTCATTATGAATGTTGCATTATGATAAATCACCAAATAATGCCACATTAAAGTCACATGGTGACTTTCAGTCACAAGACTTTGTCAAATGTTGATAAACTCCCTACTATGAAGTAACCACTGTGAAAAGTGGTGAAAAGTCATCATGTGACTTCAATGGGACATTATTTGCTAATTTATCATAATGTAACGTTCACAACTAATTTGGAATTGAGTCCCTAGATGAGAGATCACACAAGAATCTCAATGAAACGACATTGAAAATCACCTGGTGACTCGCCACAAAGCAACAGTCACAATGACTGTCAGTGGAGTCACATATAGTAGTCATTTGAGACTCATAAAAGAGACATATGGAATTTCTAATTTTTGTTTTGCCGTAGTGACTGTGACTCTTGTGACCATGTGTGACCTGAATGAGATGTTATATGGACTAGCTGTTATGCAGGGATAGTAATTATTCGAATTATATTTCTTGCTTTTGAATATTCGCGTGAAAATTATCGCTTGAAAATCCCTTGAAAATTTGCAATTCGGGACTCGTCCTTAAATTTTTCACACCAGTGTATGTGTCCATATATTAAGTGTAGTATATTCCCTTTGCAATAGGAGCCTTTTACGAAATTTTTAATTTTTTGTCACCGTTTTTTAAAACAGAAATTTGAGTCTTATTAAATCGAGAAAATGCTCCGATGAAAAAGGCAAATTTTACACTACAGATTTACTGGTGGTCATAAACAAGAATTCTTAAGCCTTTTGCGGCGCGTATACGTGACGCTCGTTCCCAAGGGGTTAAGCTACGATATATTCTGTTGAGCGGATCAAAAGTATCAGATCAGATTATGTGATAGTTAAGGTTAATTGTGTATATTAGTCCTCGAGTATTCGTCCGGAATAGCTTAATTTCAAAAGCATTGGAGGCTTTAGCCAATACATCCCTGGCTCGGACTTTTTTCACCTACTTAGAAAATTTACATCTGTCACCCATACGTGTTCGAAGTAATTTACATAGTTAAGCATACAAGATATCTGACTTCAAGTCAAACTAGAATCTTTGTTCATAATTTTAACAATAAAGATTATATTTTAACAACATTTTAAACAAACATACTTTTATCACTATTGAATCTGATGACATTATGAAAGAAAATTGAATTAGTCATCAATTGCATTCAAGCATACTTACACTGGTGTCCAAAAGTTAAGCATAATTGGTAATTAAGTAAGTAATGAAAGAAATATAAATCGAAATGTGGTGAATCTCCAGGTGTGTAAACAAAATAGTACGCGTCATATATTTTCGCGAAGAGTTTTCCCCGAAATCGAACAGGGGACCGTCAACAAATTGAAAAAGAACGAAGATCTTTTGGATAACCCTGTCAAAACTAATGTAGCAAAAGCGTTCAAATTGCACATTATGATTAAGTGGCTTATTGTAATGTACTGTGTTTATTTTTATAAGGATAGCATTCATACTCCTAGAGAAATTAAGGTTTTTATAAAAACAGTCCTAAGTTTTTTGCTTATAATTTGCAGAGTTCTTAATATAAAATAATGTTCTTTTCTGAAAATATGACAAACATCATTGTACACAATACCCTGTCATCAGAATTTAAAAATAATAAAAATTGTATGAAAAATGAGTAGGTTTAGTAAATAATTTTTCATTGCGCATGCGTCAAAGATATCAAAATTTCATTTGCATATTGTGTTAGCTAAATGTATAGAGCAACTTCTGTAAAAGTTTCAAAAACATAGCTTGAAAATTCTGAAAATTATCGTCTATAGAATCAACTTAAAATCCGTTATTCCTAAAAGGAAGCAAAATATCAGGGGTTTTATCCAAATACATTTGTACGTGCAATATTGTCTAGGCACGAAACAATGGAATATGGATACAACCCCTCATCTTTTTGCTTCATTTGCGGATTTTGATCTCATTCTATCAACGATAATTTTCAGAATTTTTAATCTATGTTTTTGAGACTTTCACAAAAGTTGCTTTACTCATTTAACTAACATAATATGCAAATGAAATTTTAACCCTTTCCGGCACGGGCAAAATCTGTTATAAAATGAAAAATTATCGACTGACACCGGAATTCACAAACGATTTTTTTTAGATACTTTGAATTCCTAAATTTAAGCTTTTATTATGCTTTTATTAAGCTTTTAAATGCAAAATTTTAGTAAAATATTACTGGTACCGATTGCAAGTTTGGAATTAAAATTAGGTATCCCAAACCGGGCACAGTGTGCCGGAAAGGGTTAATAGCGTTCACGCATGCGCAGTAAAAAAATATTTAGTAAACCTGCTCATTTGTCATACAATTTTTATTATTTTTAAATTCTGATGACAGGGTATTGTGTACAATGATGTTTGTCATATTTTCAGAAAAGAACATTATTTTATATTAAGAACTCTGCAAATTATAAGCAAAAAACGTAGGACTGTTTTTATAAAAACCTTAATTTCTCTACGAGTATACATGCTATCCTTATAAAAATAAACACAGTACACTACAATAAGTCACTTAATCATAATGTGCAGTTTGAACGCTTTTGCTACATTAGTTTAGACAGGGTTCTCCAAAAGATCTTCGTTCTTTTTCCATTTGTTGACGGTCCCCTGTTCGATTTTGGGGAAAACTCTTCGCGAAAATATATGACGAGTATTTTGTTTACACACCTGGAGTTTCACCACATTTCGATTTATATTTCTTTCATTACTTACTTAATTACCAATTATGTTTAACTTTTGGACACCAGTGAAAATTAGGCAGCGACCTATTTTCACATGTATCTAACACTACATGCGATGTTGTTTACGGAATTTGAAAGCAACGTTATCACAACGCAGCAAATTAAATTTAGTTAAAAAATCAAAGTGTTAGAGTATCAGAGCTTTTAGAGTATTGTAACTGTAAAATTGAATAACTTCATGCGTAACAGAAAACTTCGCTTCTCCAAAATATTTGAGATTTATCGCGTCCTTTTCTCTAAAAAATTCTCCTCAAGCTTTTGAATTTATTTTATTTCGAATATGTATATGTCTAATCCGACATTTGAATCACATACTCATTTTTTTTTCATTTCAATTCGTTGAATTTCTTATATCAAATCTCTTGAAAAAAAAGCATAGGCATGCAAAAATTATTTTACATCTTTATATCCGGGTAACTAATTTTATTGGGATTTAAAATTCATGCATGAAACTATTAATAATATTTTTAAAAAATAATAATAGATAATCGAAACATAGCATCTAACAAGGAAGGTCTCCATACTGTGCATACTCAGATTTTTTTTGAAAAAAAATACTAATTAAACTACTCATGTATGTAATAAAGGATCAGTGAAAATTAGCGGCGGAATCACTTAAGAAAACGTGTAAAAAAATAAAATACTTTCGGATATTTGGCGTGAAAAGACGAAAGTGTCACACGGTTTGGCGAGCACCACTTATCTCCGCCAAAAGCAAACGATTTTAATGCAACTGAAAACTTTTCGATTTTTGGAATTCGTGTAGATGAATTTAAACATAAATGAACTTAACCCCTTGCCGCGCGGTGGTTTCATAGTGAAACCACTTAATTTTAATTCCCAAACGCCACATTCGCACTGGAATTTTTTTAAAGAAAATTACGGTTTATTGAATGGGTGAAATATAGCGTTTTCCTATTTACAAATAAAGTTGTTTTCAAATTCCGGTGTCAGTCATTAATTTCAACACTTAAGCGATGAATTTGTCCTGCGCCGCAAAGGGTTAAACCTTAATAATGAGCGAATTTAGTATATTACATGCATATATACTTATATTAAATTGCATATATATATATATATTATTTGTTGCTGCTGTTGTTTAATTTACTTCTGGAAAAAAATATTTTCATATATAAGGAATTCTTATTCAGTAAAATTATTTTCATACATTTAAGCGTATTCAAAAATAAAAGCCAGAATGTTTCCATAGCAACAAAATCGAATTACAATGCTTAACTAGACTTTGAACTTGAAATAATTTTAATGAATTTAAATTTGAATTTCGTTTTAAATCTCAAATTTTGATGGTTAAATTTGAATATAAATGCATATAAATATCAATATAACGAAATTATACTTAAAATAAACTAAAGCTGAAAAAACAAATATATTTAATTTATCTAAACACGTTGAGCATGAAACTTTTTTCTTTTAAAGCGCATTTGATATAAGAAAACATTTTCTGAATTTTCTTTTCATCGCCAACCGATGATAAATCGCCAAATAACGAAATTTTCATTATTTTTTTACGGACAAAGAACGGAGGTTCCGCCGAATTTTTTTATAAACGTATGTATCTTCATGAGAAGAACATTCTATAATTTTTTCAGATTTTTCGGAGTATGCCCGTGTGGAGACCTTTCTTAAGCATCGAATTAAGTTACAAATCACAGTGAATAATATGACATTTACAATGATAATTGGGTTCGTACATTTCAAGGCTTTCAGTGAATTTTTGTAGCTTTAATAATTTTTTTTTTGTTGTTAAATTCGGGTGGCTATATTGGAAAATGGAACTTTTTTTCATGAAATAAGGCAAGTTTCGCTTTGAGAAAATACTTGTAAAAATTCCTTGAAACGTACAAACTTTAAATTGAGAGTAAGATATTTGTTTTAGCATACAGAGCATTTCAAGAAAGATAGGGTAGTATGTAATTGCGTTGGAGCACACTGCAGTAAACATGTTTATATAGGAAATCACTCATGTATGTTCGAATCAGTTAACTTAGTTAAAAATACAAGATATCCGACTTTCAGTCAAACTAGAATCTTTGATCATAATTTCAACATTAAAGTTTACATTTTAGCAATGTTTTAAACAAACATAGTTTTATCACTGTTGAATCTCATGACATTATGAAAGAACTTTGAATTAGTCATCGCTTGCATTCAAGCACACTTAAATTAGGCGGCGGCTTATTTTCATATGTAGCTAATACTACATGCAGTGTCATTAACGGAATTACAATGTAACGTTATTACAACACGGCAAAATAAATTTAGTTTAAAAAAAATCACAATGAACTTAGCTTGTTGGAAATATTTAAGATTTATCAAGTTCTTTTCTCTAAAAAATATAAATGTCTCAAGCTTTGGAATATATACATTTTTTTGAAATACGGATATGCCTAATCTGACATTTAAATTGCATATTCAATATTTCTGTTACAATGCTTTGAATTTCCGAATGTGAATCTCTTGGAAAATAAGCTTGATATTAAAAAAATATTTTATGACTTTATGTGTGGATAATTTACTTTATTAAGATTGAAAATCCATACATTAAATCCTTTAACCCTTTAACGTTCATTGGTTTCGCCACGAAACCACAAAATTTTAATTCCGATACGGAACACTGACACCGGTATTTTTATCTAAAAATATCCCTTTTATTTTGTATGTGAAAAATCACGTTTTCTTATTTAGAAATATATTTGTTCTTAATTACCGGTGTCATTCATTTATTTCGACATCTTAGCAATGAAAATGCTATGATCGTTAAAGGGTTAAAATATTTTTCAATATAATAGATTTTAGAAACATTGCATTAAAGCATTGAATTAAGATGTAATTCAAAATCAGTAATGCGATATTAATAATAAGATTATGAGTAAAATAATTTAATTTTGCATATAAAGGATTTCCAAAACGATACGGTAGTATGTTCGAGCACATTACAATAAGCATAATTTGCATAGGAAAACATTCAATTAAGTTCGAATCCATTTATTCAGTTTACCTTTACAAGACGAGAGCCTTTTACATAGTTTTTATTCTTTTATCACGTTTTTTTTTCTTTTTTGAATAGAAATTTTTGTGTAGCTGAATCGCGAAAATGCTTACAAGGGGACCACCAGACATGGTACTCAGAGATTTTGATGATGTCAAAGTATGTTGTAGGGGTCATACCACTAATTATTCTGGTGAAAGGGTTCCTTTAAATGGACCTTGGTTTTTGAGAGATTGGGGGTCAAAGTTCAGCCTATATTTCAAATACTTTACCAACGCTGTATGTCAATTCGTGGCGTCGTGCCAAAGCACGTATCTGTGAATCGAAAGGTTTTGAGTTCGAATCCACCCTCGGCTTCTATTTTATTTTTTACTTATATTTATACATTTTACATGTTACAAATTTTAAGCAGAATTTCGAATCCTACAGCTTTGAATCTTTTGATGTTTTCTGAAGAGGACAGATTATTTTTTCAATATTTTATTATTACTATTATTTCAAAAAAATATGGCTCAATTGGTGAACTGACCGCAGTTCAGGGTTCAACCGAAAGTACATTTTGCAACAAATAATGAAATAAAAATGCGTATTTAATTAAAATTTTGAAAAAGTATAAGAAAATTTTAATATTTTAAAATCTCCACAATTTTAAATAATAATATTTTTAGATTAATCAATCACCTTTTTTTTCAAATATGTATTACACAATACTGTGCATGGATTTTTAGATAATGTAATGCTACATTTAATATATATTTTTATTTGATATAAGTTGTGCAAAGTGGTGAAATCTAACACATCTTCATATATAATTTTATTAATAATAATAATAATAATAACAACGTTAAGTCTAATTTCTTGCGCATATTCAACACATATATAACAATCAAATTGTACAAAACATTTTAAATATCTGTATGAAATACAAAAAGAGTCTTAACATTTTAAATAATGAAGTATTCTGGGCACCTTTTGCCGATTGCAAATGACGCCCCTGAAATGGTTGTTAATTGGAGTTCTTCAATTTAACAGGGACAATATTGTAATTCTTAAAAAACGGTGACAAGTGAATTTTAGATAAAAAGGTTGTTAGGTTCTGCTCTAACATTTGACGAGCCGTGAAATAACAAATATCGCACAAAATTTTAATTCTTAAATGTCAAAATGGCACAAGAATTAGTAAATAAAATTTTGCTTTTATAATATTCGAGTAGATAGAAAGTCGAAGAACTGTCACCGGTTTGCGTATTTATATGTTCTTTCACTTATTTTACATAAATTTGTTCATAAATTAGGACCAGGTATTCTCAAACTTTCTGACTGACGTACCACTAAAATCAGTCAGTATCGGTTATATGATCACCCGTGTGATCCTGAAAAATATGACCTCATAAGCGGGGTGACCTTATATGCAGTGTAAACAGGAATTTTACATTATGCAATTAAATATCAATAAATTAGTTAATAAAATAATGTACAAGTAAGCTATGAAGATATAGTTTGTAATATGAGAGTTATAAACAAAAATTGCTTTTCATTTAAATTTTCGAATTGATGTGTATACTTGTAGTAATAAAAACAATCTTTTTTGCTGGTTTGTTTGTTTTTATCGTAATTGTTAAAACTACTTTTTCTTATTCACGAGCAGTTTTAAAATGCTCCTCTGTGCGTTTGGGATTAGTAAAAATTGTCTAAAGATATTTAGTGCTTTAAAAGCTTCTGCTTGTGTTATCGCTTCAGCTTCCCACTCACTGTCATTATTATTGTTTCCATCAGCATTTCTGTTCAAAACATCGAAAACAATTTCCAGTATAGAAGCTTCACCATGGCGTTTATTCATTTAAAGTGAGCTGCGAGTACGTAGAAGAGAAGCAGCAATATGCATGAAGAGTTATTTAACACAACTTTCCCTCGTCCAATAAGTAAACTTTTTCGGAGGGTACATAACAGCAAAGGCGTAACTGGTACCACTCGCGTGTAAAGCCCATTAGTAACAATCTTATTGTTGAAAACTGCTTATGTCAGTTCGTTTTGTATTGATAAAATGACATTATATAATTTTTGTGCAAATTCAAATAAGGGTACATTATCACCACCATTATCATCATAATCCTGATCACTGCCGTCGTCTTCATAATTCTTCACATTCTGAAAGCCAAGGATACTTAAAACAATATTCAGTTGCCTTCTTTAATACTGTACTCCAACTGTAAGTAACACATAGCATCCAATACAATTACGCAAAACTTCTTTTATCTTATCAATGGCAACAATGAAGTGTTTTAAAAGAAGCTTTCGAAAATTTATCTTAAAATTTTGAATAATTTTTTTATCTAGGGGTTGTGCAGCATTAGTTCGGTTTGGAGGCAAGAAAGCAACTTCAATCGAATTTAAATTGGGAATCATGCAACGGACAGTACAGTTGTCTGTGATTATAGCAACTTTTTTTTCGTCTGTCCAAATTCTATAGAAACGCTGAATTTCTTTTTCCTAAATGCTTGTTGTCATCCAGGCCTTTCGGTTCGCATCGTATGATACAATCAAAGATTTACAGTTTTTCAAACAACGAGGCATCAGAAGTTTACCAAATAAATCATGAAGTCAATTTCTCTGAGCCATCCATTTGCTGCTAATAAAACGGCCAATCTTTGTTTTCTTACCTTCCTACCGCTTCATTTTTTGTTCTTAAAAGTAACAGATTTATCTGAAAAAATATGAAAAAACAGCCCACATTCACCGGAATAAAAAACATCACAAGGTTAACACCTATCAAGAATGTCGCTTAATACCCATTCCTTCGATTTTTTTAACACTATTATAAACACCAACAGCTTCTCTAAACATCTGTAGAAAAAAGAATTTTCTGTAAGATAAACCTCTGTAGCAATATTTCCTGGCTCTAAAATTCGGTTTTCCTTACATAAGCAGCAATTTTTAAAGGCTTTTCTTTTACGATAATCCATGATATTCGAACATTCAGGATCTAGCATATTTTATCGTAGTGAAAAGATCTTTCTCAACATTTCCAAATGTTAAAAAAAGTTGCCGCTTTCTCTTTTGATTGATCACATCTTTCTGCTAAACAAGGCTTGAGCCCTAAAACGTTATTCAGTGTCGTTAACCCTTTTTCACGAGTCTTCGCGAAAGCTGCTTCTATACATTCAATTTTCTATTCATTCTGCTTCCTATCAATTTATTTTTTCCTCAATTGTCAAATTTTTCGTTTTGCTGACATATTTTATTCACAAATGACAATTGACAAATAGACGAACACTTTACACGCAACGACAAATAACGAAAAATACAAAATCTAAAAACTGTTTCAACTTTTTTTCCGCACAGATTTAACTTTTTTCATGCATCAATTTCCATTCGGTCACAAGAGGTGATGGCATGTTTTCCAAAAATGGGTATCTAATGCGACAGTTGAGGGAGGAATTCCTAGGCTTTGGAAACTCTTACTGACAGGGAAAAGTGCCGAGGGTAGACACGCGTCCATCATGTAATATTATCGCGATCTCTAAGGCTTCGTCTAAGGCTACAAGGTCATGCTTGTTTTGTCCCGGTCAGCTGAATTCTTGGAAAAGGTGTTGTATGTTTTTTGTATAGAACCTTTTTTGTATTACTTCATAATGGAACGAGGGAGAATGAACAAAGAATCAGGAGATAAAGAGATCCTACTTGACGGAAAGATTCCTTCCTATTTCGCCGGTCATCAAACTCTTTACTGAAAAAGTCATTAAAAATCTAAAACACCGTTTCGCTACAACAAACAAGCCGACAGTTTGTAGGTTTAAGTGTCTTCACCTAAAAAACGAAAAGGTCACCACCCCATTCCACAGCTATAAAAATGCCAAATGGTCTTTCTTTTGCATACGAAATTTTATATTTGTGGTTTTTAATATAAAAACGGAAGATTCAGTGATTGGGAAAAGGACCGACTAGAAGGAGGGTGTTCCTTCTTCAGTATGTCCAATCACTTCTTTCTAAAGCTATTAAAAATAAAAAGTACCGCGTGACCAATACAAAGAAGCCGATAATTGAAGCCAGTTGAATCATATATCTATTCAGTACTTTGCATTTAAAGAAGAGAGAAGAAAAAGCATGAAATTATAAGATATTTATCAATAAAATAGGAGACAAAAGGTGACCATAAATCCGATAGAAGCCATTAGAAACTGACAATATAGGAATTAATTTAAATTACGTTGAAAGAAGAGAAAGCAAAACGCTGCCAAAACATAAATATCAGAGAGCAGACACTTTGGAGCAGATGAAATGACAAATCAAGAAAAAGAAGGGAGAAGGAAATTGAACCATTTTTTCTTTTCATAAGCTGCATTTCTTATTTTATTTCATGTACCAATAATTGGCTTTCGCGTTCCAGTAAATAGAGCTTCACGTACCAGTACTGGTACTCATACCGTAGTTTGAGAAACCCTGTATCAGGGTACCAGTCATTTTAATACTGTAGCAACACACACACTCATATATTAGGGTGGGCAGACAAAATGCAAAAATTGTTCTTCAAGTCGTACGAACACGGAAAATTTGCGAATTCGGGAGATTAAAAATTGGCTTAAAAAATGAGAAATAAAATCGGTTTATATCTGCGGTTGTGCATGTGCTGTAAAGTTTGTCGAAATGTGGAAAAAATTAATATAAAAAAACAATAATTAGCCTCTTCGCGAATGTAATAGCTCAAATTCTTATATATTAGAGCAACAAAACATAATGTTGAAATAGCCAGCATTTAAATTCACTATCATCTTCCGGTCGCGCATCTGCTCTAAAGTTGTAAAGAGCTATTGCATTTAAATAGTAACAAGTTAAGTAAGATAAAAGATCTGAAAAAATTCTTGCCAAACTTTTGAGCACATACACGGCCGGAAGATATTAGTTGATTTAAATAGTGATTCGACATTAAGTTTTGAAGAAGAAAAGGATCGAGAAAATGCTCCGGTTAAATTTTCTCGATTTAATTAGCCACAAATTTCTGTTTTTAAAAACCGGTGACAAAATATTAAAAATTTCGCAAAAGGCTCCAGTCGCGAAGAGGTTAACAGAAAAGTTTTGGTTTCAAAATATAGATAGTAGCAATAGTGTGCGAATTTGGCAGCACATTGGAAATAATTCGTCAAGGTTTCAACGTGGAAGAATATCAAAGTTTCGTCAAAGTGGATTAAAGGTACCCTGATTAATTTTATAGAAAATAAATTTTTATCAGTCATTCACTTTTTTTAAATTATTTTTTTTTTCAAATAATTAAACCAATTAACCCATTTATGCGAAAATTATTTTCTTCATTAACACCTTGGGGACGAGCGACACGTATACGTGCCGCAAAAAGGCTTAAGAATCCTTGTTTATTCCCACCAGTAAAATTTTACTGTAAAATTCGCATTATTCAATCGGAGCATTTTCTCGATGTAATAACACACAAATTTCTTTTTTAAAACACGGTGACAAAACATTAAAAATTTCGTAAAAAGCTCCAGTCACGATGGGGTTAAAAAAATGAAATTTTGGGCTCCCCATCACTTTTAAAAGACGAATAACTTTTATCTTAATTTATTGAGGAATTTGTCTCGTGAAAAATAGTGATTATTTATCTTTCTATTTACTGGTGGGGAAAGTGCTTTATTCTTTTTTTTTGTAATCGTCCCTAAGAAGGGACGCCAGGCATTTATGGGTTAATTAACTACGAATAATTATTTAGAATACAGTAAATATTCACATAATTTTTTATATAAACATTCCTGTGTAATTATCTGATTCCTTTATATCCAATTTCATTAATCCCTCATGACAAAAAGCTTCTTTATGTCTTAGTTTTGAAGTACAAAAATACCATACAAAGTAAAATAAAATTTTCAAAACAATTTTACGAAATCTGATTTTTTCTAAACTTTTAGTAAAAGTAATCCTCTTAAATTAAAAAAAATGATGGATTAGCCTTAGATTTATATTTTTTAAAGGAAATACAGTTCCTTGTTAAAGTGACTGAAAGCAAATGCGAAGTATATCTTGAATCTTGATTTGTGGCCATTATTTGTTTTATCATTCAAAAATAACATTTACCGCATTAAAGTGTAAAATGCAGATTTTACATAAGATTTTAAACAAAAATAATTATGGAAAAAGATCTAAGAGAATAAAAATATAATAAAAAAAAAAGATTTGTATTTACGCATAAGTTTCACTTATTTTTTTTTTGTCTTGATTTAATAATTTTCCATAATCTTCTTTTCCTAATCCTTAGCGATTAATGATCTTTACCTTTATTAAAATAGTTTTAAAACTAAATAATTATAAACTAGTATTTCAAAAGCAGAATTATTTAGAAGAATTACTTTTCTTATAAATTTTTGTTGACTAACAATTTATTTTAAAAAGCACAGCTACCAAGTTTTACGCATTTTTCATACCACAAAAATTCTATAGTAAATATTGTGTTATTTAATCGTTGCAAATATCATAATTAAACAAATGGAAAATCTTTGTACAATTTTAGTGGTAGCAAAAATGCGTAAAAATTGGCAGCTATGAAGAAGTAATCCAAATGTAGTCATAGAATATTTTATTTACTTATTAAAAAATTTAAAAAGCTGTTTTAAATGTCCGAAATCTAAAGAAAAATCACATATTATTGGGAATAATATTTACATTTAGTTTCAATTAATACTTTTAGTTTAAGGCATTACCTTTTATGCGTTCAACAACAAGTATTCTTGGTAGGTTACTAGCCGAAATAGTAGACAGTCTTAACCCCTTCGCGATGGGAACTTTTTACGAAATTTTAAATGTTATCACCGATTTTGAAAAACAAAAATTTGTGACTTTTTAAATCGAGAAAATGCTTCTACTAAGTAAGGCAAATTTTACAGTTTAATTTTACTGGTGGAAATAAACATGGATTCTTAAGCCTTTTTTGCGGCACATATACGTGTCGTCTCCAAGGAGATAACTCCTTGGGTTGCATTGGGATACATTTCATCCCACCGAATTTAAACGAGTTATCTCCCAGAAACTTGTAACGAAATTTCATATTTATAATTTTGGCGGCAAAGTGCTCAAAGGTTCCCTTTTCTTGTTTTATAATAAAATTTCTCTATTTTTTCTATGAGAATTTAGTATGATAGAGCCATTACTGTTTACCTCTCATGTGACTAAGTAAATTAAAAAAAATTATTCAACTGTTCAACATTTATTTACAAAAAGTTTCAAAAATTAATTTTGATCAATTATTCACTATTTTTTAAATCATTGTTTTTCAAAGTAATTATGAAAAATTATTTGGTATACAGTAAATAATAACATAATTTATGTACATATATATCTATATAGAATATATTTCACTTTCCTGTGTAGTTATTTGATTTCTTTATGTCCAAACTCATTAAACTCTTTTCACATAAAGCTGCTTTATGTCCAAGTTTCGAAGAAACCATACAAAGTAAAAATAAAATTTCAAAACAATCTCTACAAAATCCGATTTCTTTCAAACTTTCAGAAAAAAAATCCTTTTAATTGAAAAAATGATGGATTATCCTTAGATTTATATCTTCTAAAGAAAATACATTTCCTTTTTAAGTGTCTAAGAAGAAATGTATGTCTCAAATTTTGATTTGCGGCCATTATTTGTCTTATCATTAAAAAATAGCATTTATCACATTAAGGCCCAACACTAGCCACTGAAAAAGACCCGGATAATAGTGTTAAGTCCATGGGTGCGTTCTTTCCAAATATCTTGCTCAATTTTTTTTTTTTTTTTTTTTTTTTTTTGCATAGGATAGCCGAGGACGATCTGCAACAGGGCTAGTTTTAATTTTTTCCATTGGTTTCAGATTTCTTTTTAAAATTACTTTAACTTTCGAAACCGGTTAGAACCGGTTCTAAAATTGAAACTATCATAATATAAAAAATATATAACCAAAATCGAAAAAGTAAAAACTAGACCGGTTGTAAATCATCCTCAACTATACTATTATTACTTATCAATGTTTTAAATCCATGCGGTGGTTAGTTTGCGTTTAAAATAATAGTAGCACAACTTCAGCAATTATTTATTTTTTATGAATATTTAAATGTTAGCAATAACAATGGCCATCGACATTCACCAGAACAGTGCTGTATGTTGTGTTTTGCTAGTTGACCTAAAAAAAGATTTGGCGAGTAGGATTTTATGGAAAATTTTTACTTCTGATTTTTATGTTTTGGCACTGCTTACGTATTAAATTTTATTTTATAGAACTCCATATAAATAAAACTCACATTCAAAATATTAAAAAAATTACTTTTTTTTAACAAATTAAAAATACCATTAGTTAATTTAATGTCTGTTAATGATAATATGCAAATGATATTTTTATTAAAAACTTATTGTTAATTAAACTTATTTATTATTTTAAAATTAATACTATTTTTGAATAGATTAATTGTAAAATAAAATTATTTTGAAAAGTCAAACTATTAGAATATTTATTCATATGGTTCAAAGTAATGGAATATTTTACATTAATTCTCTTTCAGTTATCACCAATTCATAACTGGTGGCATCATTGATTAAATTCAGACGATTTTATTTAGAATGTTTATTCCTTTTGCAGTTTGTTTAATTTTCCGTTTTAAAAAGCGTTGTGTGAGTGATATTCCTAATTCTATTAAATTTTGTATGGTTGATGTGTATCGGCACGATGAAAATCATTGTTATATAGCGAATTATTCATATAGTTCGCAATGAAACGTTAGTAAAATACTAATACAATATTCAAAAAATGAAAAATTTTCAAAATAATTGCCGAAATGGCAGCCGAGAACCAAAAACATCTGTTAGAGATGAAAAGAAACTGAAGCATATAACTAAACAAACCGTTTTAAAAGCGTGCGATTCTTGTACAGAAAATGGAAAGAAGAAGGAATTGAAGTTTCAACAGTAAAAAAATTAAGACATTTCCATAAATTTAAGTTTGAATCTCGTGTACCGAAAACAAAACATCTTATGACTGCAAAAAAAAATCGTATAAGATTGAATTGGTGTAAAACAAGATGAACATCTCGTAGAAGAATATGAAGAATATATTATTTAATAATGAAAGTATGTTTCGTGTTTCATATGGTAATCAAATTATTTGAGTTCGGAGAATGAAGCAAAAAAAATTTGATAAAGAATGCCTTAAGCGTTCCGTAAAATTTTCAGCTAGTGTATGGTTTGGGTTTGCACGAGTGGAGAAGATGTGTTGCCATTGGGCTACTTTTTAAAAATTTCGATTTCTTGATTAGCACCACTTTTTTGAAATGATAAATTCCCCCCCCCCTTTTCGCCTTTATTAATATGTCTTTAAATAGGACGAATTTCACTAATTAAAAAAACTGGTGCCTATCATGAAATCTGAATTTTAAAAAAGTAGCCTACTAGCAACATGTGCACAACGACCTGGAAAGTTATGCATTGTCCACAAAAAGGTTAACTCTCAGAAACATAAATTTTAGAATGTTACATGATTCCATCATCAGAATATTTATTTAAAGATAATTTTGTCTTTCAACAAGATTTAGCGTCCTCGTATACCTCAGTGTCAACTAAAAATTGGTTCCACAAATGCAACTAATTAAGATACTTCCTTGGCCACCAAACGCACCAGATCTTAATCCCATCAAAAACTTATGGTACATAATGAAGAAAAACTCCAAGAAAATCCTCTTTCAAATAAAGCTGAGTTAGTGGCACATATAAATTCTATTTGGGCTAATATTGATTGAAATGTTCGTAAATACCTTTTATATAATAATACAAGATGGATTGCACGCTGTTATGGAGCTCAAGAGATGCTACAAAATGTTAACTACGACTTTTAATATTGCAAACAGTATTTTATAAGGTAATATTGTTGCGTAAAATAAAGTATTTTAATATTTTGAAACAATCTAAATTTTATTCTAATATTTTGATGTATTTCAGAAAACTGTAAACCTAATTTACTGTACTGTATTTTATATTTTGTAAATTTTAAAATATTATCTAAACATTCCAGATTCAATTTATAAGAAATTTAAATGCAATTACTTAGTATCAAATATAAATAAAGGATGAATAATTTTTTCTAGTTACTTTTTCTGAAATTTTCTAATTTGTTGAATGCGAGCTATATATCCAAAATTCACCATTATTATTTTATCTGCAAAAGACAAAATTGCTTTTAACATTGCAAACAGTATAGGAAGTATAGATATTCGGGTGGAACAGACAGGTGGATATACTATAATTTTTATTGTTCGGTCGTATTTATGCTTTGTAATTTTATCAATGATTTTTATCGTCTGCGTTTGTTTACGAGTTCTGAGATTATTTTTGTAAAGAACGTAGCCATGAAAGGCTAAGTTGTAATGAAGTTGAATAAATTACAGTCCAATGAGTATTTTAAATATGTGTTTTTATGCGTTTATGAGTGTTTAATAATGAGTTATCGACAGTTATTACAACAGAAAATTAGAGTTCTGAGTTCTGACTTTTTTTTAGGATTTAAACCCTGTATATTGTAAAAATTCATTATTTCATTCTAAGCCCAAATATGAATAAATGGAATTTAAATCACTTCATATTCTTTAATATATATCCCTTTACTTCTTAAGAGTTTAAAACGTGTTATTTCTTCTTAATCGCAAACTAACTATAAAGTAAAATATCCTGAAATAAATTTTCCAATATCTCCTAGCCACACTTGAAACCACAAACAGCGTACAAGGCATTAAAGCGCCATTTATTTTATATCCTTAGAGAATGTAGTGGTTGTTATAACCAGGGCCTGATTATCAACGGGGCACTCTCCCACCAGAAAAAGTAAATAGAAAATTTTTCCTTACTCATGATAGTAATTTTGACTGAAAAGGGCGTTTAAACAAGGCGAAAATTTCTATATAATTTTACTGGGGAGAGAGTGCCCCGTTAGTAATCAGGCTCTGGTTATAACAGCTTCAAAATCAGTGCTGTTGTTCGATGCCTTACATTTCTGTAATTTCGAAGAACATTTAAGAAGTGTTTGTTTAGATGAATGAAACATTTAACAACTTAACTGCTTCTATTTTTATGTACAATAAATTGAAAATATGGGATAAAAATTACTTTTTTAGGCTAAAATATTCATAACTGGTTAATTAATCCCTTAACCCTTTAACGATCAAAGCATTTTCATTGCTAAGATGTCGAAATAAATGAATGACACCGGTAATTAAGAACAAATATATTTCTAAATAAGGAAATGTGATTTTTCACATACATAATATAAGGGATCCTTCTATAGTAAAAATAAACTAGATTTAAAAGGAATGACTCCTGAAATGATGCTGATGTGTAAGATTTCCGGAACTAACGAATCCGGGTAGACCACTCCTTCCATAAGTCGAAGAAATCCGTCTATGCATCGCGAAGCGATTACGAGGGGAGTTAGCGAGCGTAGCGAGCAGGGGGGCGGAGCCTCCCTATGATTTAAAAAACTGTAACTACTCATTCCAATTATGCATGTTTAAAACGCCGCAAAAGGGAGCTTTTTAAATTTTATCCATAGCACTCCTGTTGCATATCTTTAGAAAGATCTGAAACTGCCTTTTCCTATTATAGAAGTCTTGTGTCCCTCCCTCCGCTCTGCCCACTTAACATTTTTAATTTCTTTACAACACTAGTCGTGTGACACCTCATTTGAAAGGTCTGCAACTGCTTTTTCATATTATGGATGTCTTGTGTGTCACCATCCCACTCTGCCCCCCCAGGAGGGGCATATTTTTAATTTCATTACAACACCAGTCGTGTGACACATCATTTGAAAGGTCTGCAACTGCTTATTTATATTATGGATGTCTTGTGCGTCACCCCTATTCTGCCCCCCCAGGGGGCACATTTTTAATTTCTTTAAAACACCAGTCGTGTGACACATCATTTGAAAGGTCTGCAACTGCTTATTCATATTATGTCTTGTGTGTCACACCCCCAATCTGCACCCCCAGAGGGGGCACATTTTTAATTTTTTTACAACACCGGTCGTGTTACACATCATTTGAAAGGTCTGAAACTGCTTATTCATATTATGGATGTCTTGTGTGTCACACCCAACTCTGCCCCTCCAGGGGGGTACATTTTTAATTTCTTCACACCACCAATCATGTGACACATCATTTGAAAGGTCTGCAACTGCTTATTCATATTATGGTTGTCTTGTGTGTCACCCCTACTCTGCCCCCCAGGGGGCACATTTTTAATTTCTTTACAACACCAGTCGTGTGACACATCATTTGAAAGGTCTGCAACTGCTTATTCATATTATGGATGTCTTGTGTGTCACACCCCAATCTGCACCCCTCAGGGGGGGGCACATTTTTAATTTTTGTACAACACCAGTCGTGTTACACATCATTTGAAAGGTCTGCAACTGCTTTTTCATATTATGGATGTCTTGTGTGTCACCATCCCACTCTGCCCCCCCAGGAGGGGCATATTTTTAATTTCATTACAACACCAGTCGTGTGACACATCATTTGAAAGGTCTGCAACTGCTTATTTATATTATGGATGTCTTGTGCGTCACCCCTATTCTGCCCCCCCAGGGGGCACATTTTTAATTTCTTTAAAACACCAGTCGTGTGACACATCATTTGAAAGGTCTGCAACTGCTTATTCATATTATGTCTTGTGTGTCACACCCCCAATCTGCACCCCCAGAGGGGGCACATTTTTAATTTTTTTACAACACCGGTCGTGTTACACATCATTTGAAAGGTCTGAAACTGCTTATTCATATTATGGATGTCTTGTGTGTCACACCCAACTCTGCCCCTCCAGGGGGGTACATTTTTAATTTCTTCACACCACCAATCATGTGACACATCATTTGAAAGGTCTGCAACTGCTTATTCATATTATGGTTGTCTTGTGTGTCACCCCTACTCTGCCCCCCAGGGGGCACATTTTTAATTTCTTTACAACACCAGTCGTGTGACACATCATTTGAAAGGTCTGCAACTGCTTATTCATATTATGGATGTCTTGTGTGTCACACCCCAATCTGCACCCCTCAGGGGGGGGGCACATTTTTAATTTTTGTACAACACCAGTCGTGTTACACATCATTTGAAAGGTCTGCAACTGCTTATTCATATTATGGATGTCTTGTGTATCACCCCTACTCTGCCCTCCAGGTGGCACATTTTTAATTTCTTTAAAACACCAGTCGTGTGACACATCATTTGAAAGGCCTGCAACTGCTTATTCATATTATGGAAGTCTTGTGTGTCACACCCCAATCTGCACCCACCAGGGGGGGGCACATTTTTAATTTTTTTACACCAGTCGTGTGGCACATCATTTGAAAAGTCTGCAACTGGTATTCATATTATGGATGCCTTGTGTGTCACACCCCAATCTGCACCCCCCAGGGGGGCACATTTTTAATTTTTTTACAACACCAGTCGTGTTACACATCATTTGAAAGGTCTGCAACTGCTTATTCATATTATGGATGTCTTGTGTGTCACCCCTACTCGCCCCCCCCAGGGTGGCACATTTTTAATTTCTTTACAACACCAGTCGTGTTACACATCATTTGAAAGGTCTGCAACTGCTTATTCATAATATGGATGTCTTGTGTGTCACCCCCCACTCTGCCCCCCCAGGGGGGGCACATTTTAAATTTTTTTACAACACCAGTCGTGTTACACATCATTTGAAAGGTCTGCAACTGCTTATTCATAATATGGATGTCTTGTGTGTCACTCCCCACTCTGCTTCCCCAGGGGGGCACATTTTTAATTTCTTTACAACACCAGTCGTGTGACACATCATTTCAAAGGTCTGCAACTGCTTATTCATATTATGGATGTCTTGTGTGTCACACTCCAATCTGCACCCCCCAGGGGGTGCACATTTTTAATTTTTTTACAACACCAGTCGCGTTACACATCATTTGAAAGGTCTGCAACTGTTTATTCATATTATGGATGTCTTGTGTATCACCCCTACTCTGCCCCCCCAGGGGGCACATTTTTAATTTCTTTAAAACACCAGTCGTGTGACACATCATTTGAAAGGTCTGCAACTGCTTATTCATATTATGTCTTGTGTGTCACACCCCCTATCTGCACCCCCAGAGGGGGCACATTTTTAATTTTTTTACAACACCAGTCGTGTTACACATCATTTGAAAGGTCTGAAACTGCTTATTCATATTATGGATGTCTTGTGTGTCACACCCCACTCTGCCCCTCCAGGGGGGTACATTTTTAATTTCTTCACACCACCAATCATGTGACACATAATTTGAAATGTCTGCAATTGCTTATTCATATTATGGTTGTCTTGTGTGTCACCCCTACTCTGCCCCCCAGGGGGGCACATTTTTAATTTCTTTACAACACCAGTCGTGTGACACATCATTTGAAAGGTCTGCAACTGCTTATTCATATTATGGATGTCTTGTGTGTCACACCCCAATCTGCACCCCCCAGGGGGGGCACATTTTTATTTTTTTTACAACACCAGTCGTGTTACATATCATTTGAAAGGTCTGCAACTGCTTATTCATATTATGGATGTCTTGTGTATCACCCCTACTCTGCCCCCCAGGGGGCACATTTTTAATTTCTTTAAAACACCAGTCGTGTGACACATCATTTGAAAGGTCTGCAACTGCTTATTCATATTATGTCTTGTGTGTCACACCCCCAATCTGCACCCCCAGAGAGGGCACATATTTAATTTTTTTTACAACACCGGTCGTGTTACACATCATTTGAAAGGTCTGAAACTGCTTATTCATATTATGGATGTCTTGTGTGTCACACCCCACTCTGCCCCTCCAGGGGGGTACATTTTTAATTTCTTCACACCACCAATCATGTGACACATCATTTGAAAGGTCTGCAACTGCTTATTCATATTATGGATGTCTTGTGTGTCACACCCCAATCTGCACCCCCCAGGGGGGGCACATTTTTAATTTTTTTACAACACCAGTCGTGTTACACATCATTTGAAATGTCTGCAACTGCTTTTTCATATTATGGATGTCTTGTGTATCACCCCTACTCTGCCCCCCAGGTGGCACATTTTTAATTTCTTTAAAACACCAGTCGTGTGACACATCATTTCAAAGGCCTGCAACTGCTTATTCATATTATGGAAATCTTGTGTGTCACACCCCAATCTGCACCCAACAGGGGGGGGCACATTTTTAATCATTTTACACCAGTCGTGTGGCACATCATTTGAAAAGTCTGCAACTGGTATTCATATTATGGATGCCTTGTGTGTCACACCCCAATCTGCACCCCCCAGGGGGGCACATTTTTAATTTTTTTACAACACCAGTCGTGATACACATCATTTGAAAGGTCTGCAACTGCTTATTCATAATATGGATGTCTTGTGTGTCACCCCCCTCTCTAACCCCCAGGGGGGGGCACATTTTAAATTTTTTTACAACACCAGTCGTGTTACACATCATTTGAAAGGTCTGCAACTGCTTATTCTTAATATGGATGTCTTGTGTGTCACTCCCCACTCTGCTTCCCCAGGGGGGCCACATTTTTAATTTCTTTACAACACCAGTCGTGTGACACATCATTTCAAAGGTCTGCAACTGCTTATTCATATTATGGATGTCTTGTGTGTCACACTCCAATCTGAACCCCCCAGGAGGGCACATTTTTAATTTCTTTACAACACCAGTCGTGTGACACATCATTTGAAAGATCTGCAACTGCTTATTCATATTATGGATGTCTTGTGTGTCACACCTCAATCTGCACCCCCCAGGGGGTGCACATTTTTAATTTTTTTACAACACCAGTCGCGTTACACATCATTTGAAAGGTCTGCAACTGCTTATTCATATTATGGATGTCTTGTGTATCACCCCTACTCTGCCCCCCCAGGGGGCACATTTTTAATTTCTTTAAAACACCAGTCGTGTGACACATCATTTGAAAGGTCTGCAACTGCTTATTCATATTATGTCTTGTGTGTCACACCCCCTATCTGCACCCCCAATGGGGGCACATTTTTAATTTTTTTACAACACCAGTCGTGTTACACATAATTTGAAAGGTCTGAAACTGCTTATTCATATTATGGATGTCTTGTGTGTCACACCCCACTCTGCCCCTCCAGGGGGGTACATTTTTAATTTCTTCACACCACCAATCATGTGACACATCATTTGAAAGGTCTGCAATTGCTTATTCATATTATGGTTGTCTTGTGTGTCACCCCTACTCTGCCCCCCAGGGGGGCACATTTTTAATTTCTTTACAACACCAGTCGTGTGACACATCATTTGAAAGGTCTGCAACTGCTTATTCATATTATGGATGTCTTGTGTATCACCCCTACTCTGCCCCCCCCAGGGGGGCACATTTTTAATTTCTTTACAACACCAGTCGTGTGACACATTATTTGAAAGGCCTGCAACTGCTTATTCATATTATGGAAGTCTTGTGTTTCACACCAAAATCTGCACCCACCAGGGGGGGCACATTTTAAATTTTTTTACACCAGTCGTGTCACACATCATTTGAAAAATCTGCAACTGCTAATTCATAATATGGATGTCTTGTGTGTCACACCCCACTCTGGCCCCCCAGGGGGCCACATTTTTAATTTCTTTACAACACCAGTCGTGTGACACATCATTTGAAAGGTCTGCAACTGCTTATTCATATTATGGATGTCTTGTGTATCACCCCTACTCTGCCCCCCAGGTGGCACATTTTTAACTTCTTTAAAACACAAGTCGTGTGACACATCATTTGAAAGGCCTGCAACTGCTTATTCATATTATGGAAGTCTTGTGTGTCACACCCCAATCTGCACCCACCAGGGGGAGCACATTTTTTATTTTTATACACCAGTCGTGTGGCACATCATTTGAAAAGTCTGCAACTGCTTATTCATATTATGGAAGTCTTGTGTGTCACACCCCAATCTGCACCCACCAGGGGGAGCACATTTTTAATTTTTTTACAACACCAGTCGTGTTACACATCATTTGAAAGGTTTGCAACTGCTTATTCATATTATCGATGTCTTGTGTGTCACCCCTACTCGGACCCCCCAGGGTGGCACATTTTTAATTTCTTTACAACACCAGTCGTGTTACACATCATTTGAAAGGTCTGCAACTGCTTATTCATAATATGGATGTCTTGTGTGTCACCCCCCACTCTGACCCCCCCAGGGGGGGCACATTTTAAATTTTTTTACAACACCAGTCGTGTTACACATCATTTGAAAGGTCTGCAACTGCTTATTCATATTATGGATGTCTTGTGTATCACCCCTACTCTGCCCCCCCAGGGGGGCACATTTTTAATTTCTTTACAACACCAGTCGTGTGACACATTATTTGAAAGGTCTGCAACTGCTTATTCATATTATGGAAGTCTTGTGTGTCACACCCCAATCTGCACCCCCCAGGGGGGGCACATTTGTAATTTTTTTACACCAGTCGTGTTACACATCATTTGAAAGGTCTGCAACTGCTTATTCATATTATGGATGTCTTGTGTATCACCCCTACTCTGCCCCCCCAGGGGGGCACATTTTTAATTTCTTTACAACACCAGTCGTGTGACACATCATTTGAAAGGTCTGCAACTGCTTATTCATATTATGGATGTCTTGTGTGACACACTCCAATCTGTACCCCCCAGGATGGCACATTTTTAATTTCTTTACAACACCAGTCGTGTGACACATCATTTGAAAGGTCTGCAACTGCTTATTCATATTATGGATGTCTTGTGTGTCACACTCCAATCTGCACCACCCAGGAGGGCACATTTTTAATTTCTTTACAACACCAGTCGTGTGACACATCATTTGAAAGGTCTGAAACTGCTTATTCATATTATGGATGTCTTGTGTGTCACACCCCACTCTGCCCCTCAGGGGGGTACATTTTTAATTTCTTCACACCACCAATCATGTGACACATCATTTGAAAGGTCTGCAACTGCTTATTCATATTATGGTTGTCTTGTGTGTCACCCCTACTCTGCCCACCAGGGGGGCACATTTTTAATTTCTTTACAACACCAGTCGTGTGACACATCATTTGAAAGGTCTGCAACTGCTTATTCATATTATGGATATCTTGTGTGTCACACCCCAGTCTGCACCCCCCAGGGGGGGCACATTTTTAATTTTTTTACAACACCAGTCGTGTTACACATCATTTGAAAGGTCTGCAACTGCTTATTCATATTATGGATGTCTTGTGTATCACCCCTACTCTGCCCCCCAGGGGGCACATTTTTAATTTCTTTAAAACACCAGTCGTGTGACACATCATTTGAAAGGCCTGCAACTGCTTATTCTTATTATGGATGTCTTGTGTGTCACACCCCAATCTGCCCCAAAGGGGGTGCACATTTTTAATTTCTTTACAACACCAGTCGTGTGACACATCATTTGAAAGGTCTGCAACTGCTTATTCATATTATGGATGTCTTGTGTGTCACACCCCACTCTGCCCCTCCAGGGGGGTACATTTTTAATTTCTTCACACCACCAGTCGTGTGACACATCATTTGAATGGCCTGCAACTGCTTATTTATATTATGGATGTCTTGTGTGTCACACCCCAATCTGCACCCCCCAGGGGGGGCACATTTTTAATTTTTTTACACCAGTCATGTTACACATCATTTGAAAGGTCTGCAACTGCTTATTCATAATATGGATGTCTTGTGTGTCACCACCCACACTGCCCCAAAGGGGGTGCGCATTTTTAATTTCTTTACAACACCAGTCGTGTGACACATCATTTGAAAGGTCTGCTTCTGCTTATTCATATTATGGATGTCTTGTGTGACCTCCCCACTCTGCCCCCCAGAGGGGGCGCATTTTTTAATTTCTTTACAACACCAATTGTGTGACACATCATTTGAAAGGTCTGCTTCTGCTTATTCATATTATGGATGTCTTGTGTGTCACCACCCACTCTGCCCCAAAGGGGGTGCACATTTTTAATTTTTTTACAACACCAGTCGTGTACACATCATTTGAAAGGCCTGCAACTGCTTATTCATATTATGGATGTCTTGTGTGTCACCACCCTGGGGGGGCACATTTTTAATTTTTTTACACCAGTCATGTTACACATCATTTGAAAGGTCTGCAACTGCTTATTCATAATATGGATGTCTTGTGTGTCACCACCCACTCTGCCCCAAAGGGGGTGCACATTTTTAATTTCTTTACAACACCAGTCGTGTGACACATCATTTGAAAGGTCTGCAACTGCTTATTCATATTATGGATGTCTTGTGTGACCTCCCCACTCTGCCCCCCAGAGGGGGCGCATTTTTTAATTTCTTTACAACACCAATTGTGTGACACATCATTTGAAAGGTCTGCTACTGCTTATTCACATTATGGATGTCTTGTGTGTCACCACCCACTCTGTCCCTCCACGGGGGTACATTTTTAATTTCTTTACTACACCAGTCGTGTGACACATCATTTGAAAGGTCTGCAACTGCAACTGCTTATTCATATTATGGATGTCTTGTGTGTCACACCCCAATCTGCACCCCCCAGGGGGGCACATTTTTAATTTTTTTACAACACCAGACGTGTTACACATCATTTGAAAGGTCTGCAAGTGCTTATTCATAATATGGTTGTCTTGTGTGTCACCCCCCCACTCTGCAACCCCCAGGGGGGCACATTTTTAATTTTTTTACACCACCAGTCGTGTTACACATCATTTGAAAGGTCTGCAACTGCTTATTCATATTATGGATGTCTTGTGTATCACCCCTTTTCTGCCCCCCCAGGAGGGCACATTTTTAATTTCTTTACAACACCAGTCGTGTGACACATCATTTGAAAGGTCTGCAACTGCTTATTCATATTATGGAAGTCTTGTGTGTCACACCCCAATCTGCACCCCCCAGGGGGGGCACATTTGTAATTTTTTTACACCAGTCGTGTTACACATCATTTGAAAGGTCTGCAACTGCTTATTCATAATATGGATGTCTTGTGTGTCACTCCCACTCTGCCCCCCCAGGGGGGCACATTTTAATTTTTTTTACAACACCAGTCGTGTGACACATCATTTGAAAGGTCTGCAACTGCTTATTCCTATTATGGATGTCTTGTGTGTCACACTCCAATCTGCACCCCCCAGGAGGGCACATTTTAATTTTTTTACACCAGTCGTGTTACACATCATTTGAAAGGTCTGCAACTACTTTTTTATATTATGGATGTCTTGTGTGTCACCCCCTACTTTGCCCCCCCAGGGGAGTACATTTTTAATTTTTTTACAACACCAGTCGTGTTACACATCGTTTGAAAGGTCTGAAACTGCTTATTCCTATTATGGATGTCTTGTGTATCCCCCCTACTCTGCCCCTCCAAAGGGGTACATTTTTAATTTCTTTACAACACCAGTTGTGTGACACATCATTTGAAAGGTCTGCAACTGCTTTTCCGTATTACGGATGTCTTGTGTGTCACCACGCACTCTTCCCCAAAAGGGGTGCACATTTTTAATTTCTTTACAACACCAGTCCTGTGACACATCATTTGAAAGGTCTGCAACTGCTTATTCATATTATGGATGTCTTGTGTGACCTCCCCACTCTGCCCCCCAGAGGGGGCGCATTTTTTAATTTCTTTACAACACCAATTGTGTGACACATCATTTGAAAAGTCTGCTACTGCTTATTCATATTATGGATGTCTTGTGTGTCACCAACCACTCTGTCCCTCCAGGGGGGTACATTTTTAATTTCTTTACTACACCAGTCGTGTGACACATCATTTGAAAGGTCTGCAACTGGAACTGCTTATTCATATTATGGATGTCTTGTGTGTCACCCCTACTCTGCCCCCCCAGGGGGGCACATTTTTAATTTCTTTACAACACCAGTCGTGTGACACATCATTTGAAAGGTCTGCAACTGCTTATTCATAATATGGATGCCTTGTGTGTCACCCCCCACTCTGCACCCCCCAGGGGGGGCACATATTTAATTTTTTTACAGCACCAGTCGTGTTACACATCATTTTAAAGGTCTGCAACTGGTTATTCACATTATGGATGTCTTGTGTATCACCCCCACTCTGCCCCTCCAGTTGGGTACATTTTTAATTTCTGTACAACACCAGCCTTGTTACACATCATTTGAAAGTTCTGCAACTGCTTATTCATTTTATAGATGTCTTGTGTGTCACCACGCACTCTGCCGCAAATGGGGTGCACATTTTTAATTTCATTACAACACCAACCGTGTGACACATCATTTGAAAGGTCTGCAACTGCTTATTCATATTATGGATGTCTTGTGTGTCACACCCCAATCTGCACCCCCCAGGGGACACATTTTTAATTTTTTTACAACACCAGTCTTGTTACACATCATTTGAAATGTCTGCAACTGCTTATTCATATTATGGATGTCTTGTGTGTCACACCCCACTCTGCTCCTCCAGGGGGGTACATTTTTAATTTCTTTACAACACCAGTTGTTTGACACATCATTTGAAAGGTCTGCAACTGCTTTTTCATATTATGGATGTCTTGTGTGTCACCACCCACACTGCCTCTCCAGGGGGGTACATTTTTAATTTCTTTACTACACCAGTCGTGTGACACATCATTTGAAAGGTCTGCAACTGCAACTGCTTATTCCTATTATGGATGTCTTGTGTGTCACCCCCCACTCTACCTCCCAGGCGGGTAGATTTTTAATTTCTTTACAACACCAGTCGTGTGACACGTCATTTGAAATGTCTGCAACTGCTTATTCATAATATGGATGTCTTGTGTGTCACCCCTACTCTGCCCCCTTGGGTGGCACATTTTTAATTTCTTTACAACACCAGTCGTGTGAGACATCTTTTGTAAAGTCTGCAACTGCTTATTCGTACCATGGGGTATTGGCGTGCGCACCAAGGAGGGATAGCCTACAACTTGGAATCGGGAAGCGATTACACGAGCGTAGCGAGCAGGGGGGAGGAGCCACCCTAGTATTTTTAGATAAAAACACCGGTGTCAGTGTTGCATATCGGAATTAAAATTTTGTGGTTTCGTGGCGAAAGCAATGAACGTTAAAGATTTAACTGGTTATTTTTTTCCGTTCAATAAATTGAAAATTGCGGACCTAGACCGCTATTATTTAAATAAAATATTCGTAAAATTTAGTGTAAACATTTCCGCCTTTCAATAGTATGAAAATTTTCTTAAAAATAATAGTGGTGTCAAAAAGCTTTAAATAATGAAATAAGAAAATTCGTCTTGCCCGAACGTTGTTCGGACAAACCAGTTAAGGGATTAATATTTAATCTAAACATTTCTGGCATTTATTATGAAATTGTATCTAAGACAGTGGTGTCAAAACTTTCTAAGCGATGCATCAAGCAAATTCTTCTTCTCCGTACGACTTACTGGCAAATCAGTTAAGTGGCGAAACGGCAAACAAAATATTCTGAAATATCAGTCTTTAATCCCCTTCAATGCCAGGGGTCCTTTTTTGTGCTACCTAATTATTATTTTTAAATGATTTGTTGGCAACAGAATATTCAAATGAAAATTTACCTTTTTATAAGTACGTGAACAAAAGTTTTTTCTTATTTTGAAATAAATCTGTTTTTAAATTCTGACTAAAATTAAAGTCGTTCATTATGTCTGCATTTTATGAACAGAAGTACATTGCCCCTAAAAGGGTTAAAGGAATGGTCATTATCTAAAAATCAAAGGGGATCAATGGGTTTTTGTATGATATGTCTCATTTACAGACAATTAGATGTTTTACTTCTATTTTATTTAAAATTAAATTTTTATTAACCCATTAACTGCCGATACTTTAAGAAGGAATCTTCAACATTTTTGATAGAATTTTAGCCCTGTATATTGTAAAGACTCATTAATTTTATTCTGAGACTAAATATGAATGAATTGGAATTTAAATCACTACGCAACTTTTAAAATAAATTCTTTGACTTCTTAAGAGTTTAAAACGTGTTAGTTCTTCTTAACCACAAATTAACTATAAGGTGCAGCCATAGATAAACTTAAAATATCCTGAAAGAAATTTATCTCATATCTCCTAGCCAAACTTGAAGCCATAAACAGCGTATAAGGCATTAAAGCGCCATTTATTTTATGTCCCTAGAGAATGTAATGGTTGTGATAACAGCTCCAAAATCAATGTTGTTGTATGATGACTTATATTTCAGTAATTCCAAAACAATTTCAGAACATTTTTGAAGTTGTTTGTTTAGATGAATGAAACGTTTAAACGGCGAACTAAAAGTTCAGTAATATCAGATTTTAAAAGAATGGTCATTATTAAAAAAATCAAATGCAACGGAGATTAAATAGTTTTTTTTATGATATATCTTATTTTCAAATAATTAGATGTTTTGATTTTATTTTATTTAAAAGTAGATTTCTATTAACTCATTATGTGCCAAAACGAAATGAATCCTCAACATTTTTGCTTAAAAACATTTCCCGCCATAAATTTTGGAAAATAGTCTTCGATACATTTAAAAATTTATTTAAATTTATCAATAAATAAATAAATGAATAATATAAATAAATAAATATTTCGAATTTTGCCCGGGAAATCGAAACAATTCTCGATAGAATTATTTTCCTTCAATGTTCCTTTTTAGGCTCATTCGTAATTATGTAAACACTGTAACACTGTTAGCCCTTTCCGGCACGGAGTAAATTTGTTTCAAATAATTAACTTCCAGCAGAATTTATAAACGAATTTATTAGAAGATAAGAATTAACACGTATGTTACAAAAGGAAAAATTTAATTTAATATTGTTGGTGTCAGTAAAATCGAAATTGTCTTTTTTTTTTTAGGGATTTTTTTTTTTTTTTTTTTTTTTTTTTTTTTTTTTTTTTTTTTTAGGGACGCCGCACCGAAATGGGTTATAATGCATTTGAAATTATTTTTTTTCTATTGGCCATAATATAACGGAATACTTTTGATTGTCCCTGTAATCTGGGCCTGATTTTCAACAGGACATTCTCCACCAGGAAAAAGAAAGAATTTTTTTTTTTAATTTCGAATGAAAAGGTCATTTTGACCAGGCAAAAATTTCTATAGAATTTTACTGTTGAGAGAATACCCATTAGTAATCAGACTCTGCCTGTAATTAAACTATACATCCGATTTTCATAAAATTTGAAATGACTCTAGAAAATTATACAATAATTATACATTTTAAATTTTAAATGATTCGATTGGGTAGTTTTTGCTGTATTATATGCGGACAGATGGACGGACGGAACGACGACTATAGAATGCTATATATTTATATAAACACGAATTCACCTAAAAATAAGTGCTTAGATGCATTAATGAAGCAAAAGCGTTAAAGATCCTTTTTCCTTATTTTATATATATATTTTTATGTATATAAAGAAAACTTTTTCAAATCTTTTTCTTTACTCAAAGCTCATTTTTTCATTCAAAACATAATTTAATGAGATTCCAGGATAAAATGTAAGTTATTTTGTGAGAGTGCCGAAGAAACTCCAGGTGTTGCGAATGGATAGAAATACTCTTTGAAATATGAAAGTAGGTCAGATAAGTATTTCAAAAATCTGTTCCACATTTTTTTCTTCACTTTTTTACTTAAAAAAAACAATTTCTCACAATTTGTTTTGTTTCATATATTCAGGGGTTCTTTGATTTTTATAAAATTAAATAACTTACAAACAAACAATTAAGTATTTCTCATGCTTGCATTTAGTTACATAATGCTGTATACATTATTAAAAGAAAGCAATTATGACAATATCCAAAAATTCTCGTCAGATATTCGGAAAGTAACCCCCGTTTATGAATTAAAAAAACTAATGAAAGGAAAAATGTTTTATTACTTACGTATGAAAGACACGTTCTTCAGCTAACAACAACATAATTGCCGTATTAATTAAAACAATTATCATAACGGTAACTCAGCTTTGAAATTCCATCGTCACAGACTTCTGCCGCCGGCCTATTCAACTGCGATTATTTTAAAATTCAATTCGCACCACTCTTTCAATTCAAAAAATTTTAACATACTTTTCTATATAATTTTCTGATAAATGCACTACCAAAAATGTTTTAAAAAATAGCAGGCCAAGTAAAATATTACGAGAGCAATTCGGAATTTGTCAGTATGAATAAAAGAATATGTTAAAATTCTTTGGATTGAAAGAGTGGTGCGAGTTGAATTAAAAAATAATCGCAGTTGAATAGGCTGGCGGCAGAAGTCTGTGACGATGGAATTTCAAAACTGATTTACCTTTATAATAATTGTTTCAATTAATATTTCAATTATGTTGAGAAATAGTTGAAGAACGTGTTTTTCATTCGTGAGTAATAAAACATGTTTCCTTTCATTAGATATTTGTTAATTCATAAACGGAGGTACTTTCCGAATTACCCTCGTATATGGTAACTAGCACCTAAAAAGAAAAAAATATATCAAAACTTAGAGGTAAAAACTCGAAATGCCGAAATAAAAAATCAGCTAGATATGGCAGTACTGTTGGCAAGCAAAAAAAATTCTTTGCATACGTAGCTGCAAACTTTTACGCATTTTTCCTACCACAAAAATTTTATATTAAATATTGTCTTATTTAATCGTCTTGATGAAATCTTATGATTATACAAATGGAAAATCTCTGTACAATTTTAGTGGTAGCAAAAAAGTTGGTGCGTAAAAGTTGGCAGATATGCTTGCATGTATACGCTAATGAAGTAAATGCATTAAAAATCTTTTTTTTAAATAACTTTTTATGCATATCAAGAAACTTTTTTAACATCTTTTTCTTTACTTGAAAGCTCTTTTTCTAATTCAAAATATGATTTAATGAGATTCCAAGATAAAATGTAAGTTATTTTTTGCGAGTGTCGAAGAAAAGCCAGGTGTTGCGAATGGATAGAAAAGCTTGTTTGTGAAATATAAAAGTAGGTCAAAATAGTATTTATCTCTTCTACGTTGCTTCTTCCCTTTTTTCTTCTAAAATGACAATTTCTCACGCTTCCTTTTTATTTATTTCATGTGATCAAAGTTTCTTTGTTTTTTAAACAAGTTATAAATCGTACGTCATGTTTGGCAAATGAGGTGCCTTCGTACAATAAAAAAGTTTTTAAAATATTCAGATCTTGGTGTAATCGTATACAATCGAGTATCCGAAATATTTTGTGCATCCCTGTCAATACTATCTGCTTTCTATTATACAGGAAGTAGCTTGTAATAAACTTCAGCATCGTACATCACTTCTAAAAATATGTAATAGTTTACTATTATTAACATAAGAACGCCGGGAAATTTTACGCAAGTTTTATAAAATATATTTAAAACCAGAAAAATAGTTTGAAATTATTTAGTTTATTTGTTTAGCTCATTTCATTGCAAATGATATATAACTTACTTCTTGAAGATTTTTCTGGTTCGAATCGACAATTAGTCCAGTGACCGGTGTCGAAATGAGACTTTCCCGGCGTTCTAGTGTTAAAACGCGTCCCAAGCAATGCTTTCCCCTATAACATTATGTTATGGAATACTTTTGTGTAGCCCTGTAAATTAATAACAAATATTCTCTCCACCACAGATTGTACAAAATGTATATTTTAATACAGAGTGTCCAGCAGATAACAGCCTGATTTAAAATTTAAATTTCTCAAAAACGAAAATCGATAGAACTATGCGGTAAACAGTTTCTTTATTAGGTAAGCTGTAAAAATGTTATACTAAAGTTTCGAACGGTGAATATTTTGAAAAGATTATGTTCTAATTGCAAAGAATGCTCGACTTGACGTTTTTCTTGCTTTAGATTGCTTGTAGAGAACGAGTTTTTCGGGGTACTTAGCCATATTTTTAGAACTAAATTTTTGAAATTTCTGAAATTCCAAAAATTTTGCTCCAAAAAACTTTAAAATATGGCGTTGTCCGCAGGGCCTGATTATCAACGGGGCACTCTCCCACCAGAAAAAGTAAATAGAAATTTTTTCCTTATTCATGATAGTAATTTTGACTGAAAAGGGCGTTTAAACAAGGCGAAAATTTCTATGTAATTTTACTGGGGAGAGAGTGCCCCGTTAGTAATCAGGCTCTGGTTGTCCGCCCTAAATCTCATTCAAACCAAGCAATTTAAAGCAAGAAAAATGTTAAGTCAAGCATTCTTTGCAATCAGAACATAATCTTTTCAAAATATCCACCTTTCGAAACTTCTCTATAACATTTTTACAGCTTTCCTAATAATCAAATTGATTACAGCATAATTCTATCAATATTTGTTTTTGAGAAATTTAAATTTGAAATCAGGGTGTTATTTGCTGGACACCCTGTATATACATCATAGATGTTTATCCATTTTATTATGTTCGAAAGAGTATAATACCATTAAAAAGCCCTTAAAAATATTTTTTCCCATTGGCCGTAATGTAATAGAATACTTTCGATTGTCCGTGTAATTAAACTATATGCATCTGTTTTTTATAAAATTCTAAACCAATTGATAAAATTAAGGAACAATCAAATATTTTCAATTCTGTACAGTTGGGTACTTTTTACTGTGTTATATGCGGACGGACAGACAGACTGAAGAACGACTATAGGTGCTACGTATCTATATTATAAACGCCAAACGTATCTGTGCGCAACGCATACGTCATTTTGCAAATGGCAACACTTTCCCATGTAATTTCAGTTTTGCTACTGCAAATTTGACACTTCTAAACATCGCACATTTAAATATTTTACCCCATCGTATATAGAAAAAAAACGTACTTTTAATTGCAGTTTGTTTGAAAGATGTATCTCAATTTATTTTTGAGATATTATTATTATTATTTTAAATATATATATATATATATATATATATATATATATATATATATATATATATATAGTTTTTAGTTCCAATAATGTAATTGTGACAGCAGAAGAATCACTCCACTTTCTCTCAAAATTCGAAAAAAAAAAAAAAATAGGAATTAAAAAGCACATATTATAGCAAATATATTGTCTGCAATCGTGACAATTTGGAATTTTTTTTTTCTAATTTTTATTCGTATTTATACTAAACATAAGAGAATCAATTGATAACTTCAACATAAACTGATCTTTGCTATAATTTACTGATTACATGTGCAATTAAAGTTTAATTTTAATAATTTGGACAACTGATTTTTATTGTATTTTGTTAATTTTAGCTTATAATAATATTTGTTTGAGAGTTACACTGAACAATATAAGATGCCTTTTTTACTGTAACTAATTTTGTAGATTTATTATAAATGCATGAAACTGTTCCTTCTTAAATATTTCCTTTCGTCGAATTTCGACGGGTTCCACCTTGTTTACATAATAAAGAAAACACCTATAAATCTATGCATACATGCACTAATGAAACAAATGTGTTAAAAATTCTTTTATCTTTTTTCGCACATTTTTTTTCTAATTAAAGAAAATTTTTCAAATCTTTTTCTTTTCTGAAAGCTCATTTTTTTTTATTCAAAACATAATTTAATGAGATTCCAAAATAAAATATAAGTTATTTTTTGAGAGTATCGAAGAAACGCCAGGTGTTGTGAATGGATAGAAATGCTTGTTTGTGAAATATTAAAGTAGGTCAAAAAAGTACTTATCTTTTCTACGTTGCTCCTTCTTTTTTTTCATTAAAAAAATAATTTTTCACGATTAGTTTGAGTTATTTCATCTGTTCAGGCTTTTCTTTATTAAAAAAAACCGAAATAATTTACAAAAAAAAAAAAAGATTTTTTTAGTCTTGCATTAAATACATAATGCTACACACATTACAAAAAAAAAAAAAAAAAAAGCATTTATGAGAATGGTATAAGAAGAAGTATAATAATTTTAATTTAATTTAACGTGCCAAAATATTAGTAATGTTTCTTATTGGTTTATGTTGTTGAATTCATGTTGATTTTAAAAGAATAAAATATTGAAAATTTTTCATTCCTTATTTTTACATCTTCTAAAATATATACTTTCTTGTTTACTCCTTAGTATGGGTATTTTCTAAAATTAAATAAAGAGGCGATTACTATTCGAATAAGTTTGAAATTACATGTCAAATTTTTAAAATATTCAGATCTTGGTGTAACTGCATACAGTACTTCAGATATAGTAGAGTGTCCGAAATCACACATTACAAACACACACATTAGAAAAAAAAGCATTCATGAGAATGTTATAAGAAGAAGTATAATAATTTTAATTTAATTTAACGTGCCAAAATATTAATAATATTTCTTATTGGTTTATGTTGTTGAATTCATGTTGATTTTAAAAGAATAAAATATTCAAACATTTTCATTCTTTATTTTTACATCTTCTAAAATGTATCCTTTCTTGTTTACACTTTAGCATGATTATTTTCCAAAATTAAATAAAGAGGCGATTACTATTCGAATAAGTTCGAAATTACATGTCAAAATTTAAAAATATTCAGATATTGGTGTAATTGCATACAGTACTTCAGATATAGTAGAGTGTCCGAAATCATATGTATATCACTGTAAATACTATATCTACTATATCTATTATGCAGGAAGTAACATGTAGTAAACCTACGCAACGTATATCACGTTCATAAAATCTGAACTAGTTTAATATTATTAAAATGTGCCCCAAATAATGTTCCCCCCATGTACTATTATGTAATAGAATAGTTTTTTGTAGCCTTGTAAATTAATAACAAATATTCTTTGCACCACAGATTTTACAGAATGTACCGCATTTACTCGTGTATAGGGCGCACGCGTGTATAAGACGCACCCCTACTTTACAAGTAAAAATGGCGATTTCTTAAAATCTCGTATATAAGGCGCACCATAAATTTGATATGCTGATGAAGAATGATCAAAAGAATTTCAGTAAAAAAAAAAAGTCGTAACAAACATTACACCAGACCAGAAAACAAGACGAAAATGCATTTTTAGACTTCGGGTTGTAAGAGAATGATGGGAAATAGGAAAGAGTGATGGTAAAGAGAATTGCTAATTAGCGTTTAGATAATGTCATTAGCTCTGTTGTATAAAAAACTGCAAGGAATGAAATAAATACGCAGTAATACTTCAATTAAGTAACATTTTCCGAGTTTTAATATCTTCTTTGAATAATTTCTTGTTTCATATGTATATCGCTCGACTGCATTCAACAGTAAAAAATTATTTCGTGTATAAGGCGCACCTAGGAGTTTTGTCCTAATTTTTTGGAAAAAGTGCGCCTTATACACGAGTAAATACGGTATATTTTAGTATATACACTATAGATGCATATCAAATTTATTATGTTCGAAAGAGTGTGACACCA
This sequence comes from Maratus speculifer, assembly GCA_964019185.1. Classification (NCBI taxonomy): domain Eukaryota; kingdom Metazoa; phylum Arthropoda; class Arachnida; order Araneae; family Salticidae; genus Maratus; species Maratus speculifer. The sequence goes on from OZ025300.1 coordinate 62,496,583, forward strand.
TTAAAATGCACTTGAAACTATTTTTCCCCATGGTCCGTAATGTAACGGAATACTTTTTACTGTCTCTGTAATTAAATTCAGTGGCGTAACCAGGGTGAATGCCCAAGTACTCTGAATGCCGGTAATTTTTTAATGTTCTGTTCACCTTATCTAATTAGAAAGTTTTCTGCTATGAATCAAGGAGAAGAAAAAATTACTATAATAGTGGTTCCGGGCACACACCCTGGTTACGCCACTGAAATTATTCATAAATTTTGAAATGACTGAAATGTATTGAATGCAACAAATATATGTTTTAAATTTTAAACGATTCGGTTGGGTAGCTTTTACGTTGTCATAGACAGATGGACGGACAAACCAAAAGATAATTATAAGTGCTACGATCTGTGTAACAATAAAAATATTTATAAAAAAATGCAGAATCAATACTAAAATTGATAAATGTGGTAAATAAAGGTAATGTTATTTCAGTATTAATTCAGCATTTTTTTAAAATTCTCTCTTGTGTAACACAGCGCACTTATTCCCCTAGCGGTTACTTTTGGAACTAAATTTTTTTCGCGGAAAACTTCGTCTCCCGTCCTGTTTAACCCTTTCCGGCACGGGCAAATTTTGTAATAAAATGAGTAATTATCAACTGCCACATGAATTTGCTAACGGCTTTTATACATATTTTGAATTCCTTAGTTTAAGCTATCATTGTAAAAGCAAAATTTTACTAAAATATTATTGGTGCCATTTGTAAGTTTGGAATTAAAATTAGGTATCCCAGACCGGGCACAGTGCGGCGGAAAGGGTTAATCTCATTACAAAATTTGGTGTTATTCTTACAATTAAACTACGCTACAGTACCCTCTAAGTTCTGTCAGTTTTATTATGGCCACCTTGTACAGTGTAACTATTATTCGTAAACACCTGTAAAATCAATTTTACAAGAAGTAAAAGTTATTTCTTTTAAACATTTTTAAAGTTTGCTTAGATAAACAAATAGTCATGCGGATATTTTAATTGAAATGCCAATGAAACTAAACATCTTTTTTCCAAACTAAAAATTTCAATTTAAGTGATATAGTTCAATATAGAGGTACCCTAATTTCCTGCCTATAATCCGCGGATCAAACAATTCTTTTTCGACCCAGAAATTTTATTTCCATAATAAAGGCAAATATTTACGGCGATCTGAAAAGTAATATTTTATTTAATAAAATTTCTGGGTCGAAAAATGATTGTTTGATCCGCGGATTATACGCAGGAAATTAGGGTAAGTAAAAAGTATTGTATTAACCCTTTTCAGGAAAATGGGTTTATAAAGGCACTATAAAAAAAAAGCACACTGAAGTTGTTCTTCACACCCATTAAAAATAAGTCTTTTAATTGCTTTCTTTAATTAAAGCATTTTGAGATTTTTTTTTTAAGTTAAGGTTTCTTTTTTTAAGAAAAAAAGGTGCCAACCAAATAAAATTTGTGTAAAAGCTGATTGTCCGGAAGAGGTTAATAAAACTAATATTAGACACACATTTGCAATAGCTTGGCCAAGCAGGAATACCTGAGCAAGGACTTGATGATAAAATACTTAAATTGAATTTATTCAGTCGTACTTATATTTATTGTGTGCGAGTGGAAAAACCAATTTCTAAAGAATTTAACTTCATGTATAATAAATAAGGAAATAAATAAAAATAAAATTTTATTTTATTAACTTCAATAAGTTAATATTATTAACTTAAATTTGCTTATCTAATGTCCGTTAATAAATTTTTTTATCGACAGATTTTGTATAAATGTTTAATTTCGTTTAGGGATGAGATTTCCGCTTTTTTGGACACCAGTAAAATCTTAGAGAAAATGTTGTTATTTTAAATCACAAAAATGTTCCGATTTAAAAATATAACCTTTTCTTTAAGATTTTACTGGTGTGCAAAAAAGCGGAAATCTCATCCCTGTTTCGTATGAGATTTTCAGTAATTAATAAAATTATAATTCTTTTCTTTTTTTCCGCATTAACTAAATTAAATAAAGCACTCCGCATTTAAATTAGCAAAAATATAAGTAAATAAATATGCTTTAAAACTTTTTTTTTCCTCTCGCAATTTCAAAATTTGCATCTCCGGAGATTTGACAGCTTGGCTAAGTAAGATTTATACATCTTTAGTGGTTAAAAAAATGAAACATCCATTTAAATTAATTGAACAGTTTGGGAGAACTTGCAGCGTGCATAAAATGAATATAAGGTGGCGAAAAATCAGAGAAAAAAAGCAGTCAAAAAGAAAAAAAGGGAGAATGATAATTTTCTTATAGGAAAATTCATTTAATTTAATCACTCAAGCAAAAAAGACAAAATTTTCTATACCAAAATATTGATATTTGTGCCGTTTTTTTAATACCTTTTCGCTGATCTGTCGCTATCCTGTATTAGTTTTAAAAATAATATATATATATATATATATATCTAGAACCATTAACATATTCGCTGCCGATCATGCGCCAGCGCGTGATATGCCAACCTTGACGGGCCACTCACGCGCCAGCAGGTGATGTGGGGGTGATGTCCACTAGTAAGTCACGCGCTGACGCGGGAAAATCTTTCACCGATTCTTTGTTATAAACAGTAAATCGGCTTCTGGGAAAACCCACTTCTACAGTGCGGCTTTAACCCTTTCCGGCACACTGTGCTCGGTCCGGGATATCTAATTTTAATTCCAAACTTGCAAACGGCACCGTTAATATTATAGTAAAAATTAGCTTTTGCAATGAAAACTTAAATTAGGGAATTCCGAATATCTAAAAAAGTCGTTTGCAAATTCCGGCGGCAATCGATAATTACTCATTTTACTACAAAATTTGCCCGTGCCGGAAAGGGTTAACTAGCATCACATCTTCACGTAAGCGGCAGCGAACGTGTTAATTGTATTACAATATATCAACCATTGAATTTAATAGAAAATTACCAAATTGAACATGGAAATATATACATATATATATGAAAAATTTCTCTTAAAAATTGATATAAACAAAAGCGAAGGTTGGTAGCTATGCTTTTATAACAACACACTTCTTATACCCTCTTATACCCCTCTTATACGTAGCTCTTGCCCGAAAGACTCTTTCGAATGTCAAAATCATTCATTGTTATTTATTTTTCACCTGATCAATAAGTGTTGCTCCATTTGCATGTTTTTCATTTTACGTATTCTCACAAATAAGATTAAATAGTCACTTTCCAGTTTATAAAATGAAAATACAGAATTCGCACATTCCCAGAAACTTCTTGGCCACTTAAATCTTCAGTATCAGTATTGTCCGATTGAAAATCCTTCATTAAATAAGACGAAATTTCGCGTGTGTTACTTAGATTTACTTATTTTACAAAATTACACTGCTATGTCTTTTGGAAAACTTTTTAAGGGTGCGATACTTGTTGATGTTCAAAAGTAAAATATAAAACAAAATAACATTAAAAAAATTTTCGTGTCAATTTCGAATCTCTAAAGAAAAAAATCGTCAGATTTAGCAGCTGAGTAACTAACATACTAATAAATTAATTTTATTTATATATACGTAACGCTTAATTTTTGCCTCAGCTCTCCTGATTTGGAAATTTTTGCTCTGTTCACTAGTTAGACTTTAGGCTTATAGACACAGTTCAAGCATATTAAGAAATTTATTTTGCTGAAGATGAAATTGCTCTAATTTTTAAAACTTAGTTTAATAAATATAAATGTGTGGCTGCAGGTTACGAGGGAATATATTCCGTTTGATATGACTGAAAAATATTACAGCTCGGGTACATTTTCGTAAAAAATTAAAACCCTGTATATTTTCTTTTGCACTCTAAAAAACAACCCCCAAAACAGAACACCCCTAAATTAGTGTTCTACCGCTGCCATCGAAATAATCAAGGCCTGGGGACACGAAGTATAACGTCATAATTAATCGACAGCATCTCACTAATATTGGAATTCATGATAGAAAATTTTGAATAGCAATTTTATTTTATGTTATTTGTGCAATATCCTTTATCTTATAAAGCAATATAACTATTTAAACTTACTGGTGAGAATTCGAAATCAACCAATAAAAGAATTAGCCAGATGCGACAATACCGTAGCATTCCACATCGGGCTGAATTTTTATTTAGAGATTCTGAATTCTCAAAAGTATATTAAATTAGTTATTATTCTTTTATAAGATGATAGATACCCCACAATTAAAATAAAAGAAAATTCAAGTCATAAAAATCGCAGTTTTTCGGTGCGAATTCGGTCGATTAGTTATGACGCCACACAAGGTGTCCTCTGGCCTTGAGTATTTCGATGTCAGTGGTTGTACCCCCTTGTGTTTAACACAGAACGCCCGAAAATTGTATTCAAGTTTGATAATAGTATTTTTCACTAGAATTTTTACTTAAAATTATTCAATTGATTTATTTAACATAAATCTGCGTGGAGTAAATTTAAACTATTTCAAGAAACATTTTCTGGTTCGAATTGAAATTTAATCAAATGATTGGAATTGAATCGACTCTAGGCGTTCTAGTGTTGAAATATCATAAAATCTCCAAAATGGATAAAATCTTACCCAAATCATTTACTTCATCCAAGGTAATTCCAAAATGTCACGCCATATTATTAATTTGACTCTATGTCTCTGATTTAGATGAAGACTACTTCTCACCCATTTAGCTTTTGACGAATGGCAACATGTTTGTTTACGTCTTTTTCGACCTTCGAGATTGTTTTTGACATTGGCCTCGTGATTACTATGAATATCAACGAATATTATGAAAATTTATAGTCTTGAAATACTCTTGTCTGTAGATTTAATGAATTTATTAAGGTATTTATTGATCAGTTTGTTACTTTATGTGATCTTAATTTATATGACGTTTGTCATCACTATGCAATGAAAATGTTTAATTTGTCAATATTTTAAATGCAAATTATGAATTACGTATATTAATTATACAGTAACTACACAATATTAATCAAAGATGATGTTATTTGAGTTGCGGGTCGATCTCTTTAAAACCTTTTTGTATGTCAGAATGTTTTATAAAATACAGATGTTCACTCTTACATTCACTCTTACAAATGTTCACGTTATTTTTTTTTTTTTTTTTTTTTTTTTTTTTTTAAGAATGAAATTTACATTTTTATATGGTCTTTGAGAATTAGGTAAATTCAGAGAAAGTTTCTTTATGCTGTAACACTTTACAAAAGCGAAACAGTTAAATTTTTAATAAGGACGGCACAATAAATTATATACAACCTTGCTGAAGCGCCTAAAAAATGGAAGATTCATAAATCTGGTTGTAATACATGAAAACTTCTCTAGGTGAGACCCATTGCGAACCTTACACATCAAAAGCACGCAAAACCGCTCAAATTCATACGCTTCACTTCATGATCGGCAAAATATCCTTAGATATTTTCAAAATATCAGTAGATATTTTCAAAATATCAGTAGATATTTTGTTGAAAATGCAACAGCGCCATTTTTATGATAAACAAATCAGGGACGGCAATCATTTTGTTACAGTCATACCGTAATTTCTCACGTAAACGTCGCGGCTTAGTAAAGTCTTTTTCAAACCAGAAAATTTTTTGAGAAAAAGAAGTCAACTAAGCGCAAGCAAGTAATATTTTTTAAACATCTTAGTAGTCATATGACTACAGTTAGATCTTAATTTTAAATTAAATCCTAATTTATCTTTCCTAAGTATCACTCTTAATTTTTAATTTTTTAAAGCTTAAATTTTTCTTTTTTTTTATTCTTTTCTTAAGTAGTTCTCTACTGTTCTCTCTAAATTGATTGATTGATATAAAACATAAAGACTTCTCACTTCCTTAGATTGGGTGTAAAGTTGTGATCAACTAGGCAACCCCTTGATGCTGCTCTACTGTTCAGCACTCTACTATTTTTTAAACATTAATTCTAGTGGGAAATTTAGTTATCCAAGGTGCGGCGTTTACGTGATAAAATACGGTAAATAAAATAACCAAAGTTTAATTTCTTTATGTCTTGATAATTATTTTCAGTGTATTCACTTATTTAAAACAGCCTCAACAACAAAAACAAAAAATCGTACTTTTAAATGAATCTAACTTATATCTTAAAAAATAAATACCTTAATGTAATTAATATAAAATGCGCCACATTACAATAAGTTCATTTTCTTCACAAAAGAAAAAGAGAATACACTTTATTTATACTATTTCTTATGGATATTTTTCATATTTATCTATAAATATTTATTTTCTTAAGTGGAACGAAACTCGTCAGAATTTTGACACTTAAAATTTTCATATTTGATTTGTGTGACAGTTCTTCGAAATATTTTAAATGAAATTATTTTAAATGGCTTCAGTCTAATAATATTTGAGCCCAACTTTTAGCTTAATTGAAAGACTAAATCTAAATTTCAACTTACTTAAGCAAAAATCGCTTTAAACTGTCTGCATATAATTTCCCCAAAAATATTTAATAGAATTTAGTAATTTTGGGCTTATTTATTTGCAGAAAAATATTGAAATTCTATCTGCATATAATTTCCCCAAAAATATTTAATAGAATTTAGTATTTTGGGCTTATTTATTTGCAGAAAAATATTAAAATTTGCATTTAAATGAGGTGATTTCGAATTTTGACATTATTTTGGATTTTTTAATATTAATTAGAAAATTTCTAATCAGAAAATGTGATGTTTGTGTTCTTTCAATTTTTAATAGAAGGGGGTAGTGCACAGAGGAGTATTTGAAGCAATATCCAGGCACAAATTATTTTTCATGTATTTTACCGTTGCCATCGAAGCCCTCAATGCAACAGGACAAGAGTCGTGACGTCACAACAAATGGACCGAGTTATCACTAGTATTGGAATTGACAGCGCAAAATTTTGAATAGCAATTTTCTTTTATTTTATTTGTGAAATATCTGTCATCTTATAAAATTATAACTACTATTTAAACTTATTGGTGAGAATTTGAAATTCCTTAATAAAAAATCAACCAGATGCGACAACACTGTCTCATTCCGTATCTCGCTGAATTTTTATTTAGTGAAAATGGAATTCTCACCAAATTAAAATAGTTATTATATCTTTATAAGATGATAAATATTCCACAAACAAAATAAATGGAAATTGCTTTTCAAGAATTTTCGATGTGTTTTCCAACACTAGTGAGAACTTGGACCATTAATGATGACGTCATGTTTCTTGTCCTCTGGCCTTGGGGGGGGGGTTTCGATGGCAGCAGTTTTACAGTTAAAATAATCGCTGGTGACTTATTATTAATAAATACAATTAATTAATGTAATATATCACAAGTAGCCAACTGTGGCATGCCGCACACAACTAAAATCTTATCGTAATCATTGGCTTACCTAATCATCGAATCTCAGCGATTTGAAAAGTTAACTTTTTCTCTAAAAAGTAGTAATATCCGGCGTGACACAGTTGGCCATCCTACTATATATACGTGTGAAAATATGTCTTAGATAATATATATAGATAATACACACACACACACACACACACACACACACAGTCCGGAATATGGTGGGAAACGAGGACGCGGTAACCAAACCGACCAACTGCGGACCTATTGAAATAATGTGTTTTCTTTATTTTTTTTCAGCTTTTTAGTATTCTAGATGAACGTATATTATATAACCGGTTCAAAAATTTTAAATATAGGCTTTTTTCAAATATGCTTTTTTGCAAGGCAACCGAGGACATTCACACACACGGTGAATAAACCGTCCAACAGAGGACTTTCCACTTGTGAATTGTTCAAATGGGAACGTAAACGAAAAAAGCAAGACATTGCTTCATTTTCATTCTTCTAAGAGAGTATTTGAAATGTAACTTTAGTTTTGAACTTGAATAAATATAAACCAAAATTTTCGCAGTATATTTCAAATTTTACTTATATATATTTTTGAAATATGCATCAAATCGATAATTATATTCGTTTCTTTTATTTATTTATTTGTTAAAAGGCGAAAAAACGAATTTCTGATTTATACGTATATTACAACTAATATGTAAATTCAGGAATACAAATGTGTTGCATTTATATAATTATTAAATTAGTAATAAGAATGTATAAGTATATGAATATGTGGAAGAATTTCTTGAATCTCTTTTTCAGTATTATAAAATTTTTCTTCTTTAATATACCCAGTAAATTTTAATTAAAAATATTACGATTGTGATAAGTATACATTTTTTTCTTAGTAATGTAAATGTCCTACATGTTGACTGAAATAGATGAAAATTTAATAAGTTCAGAGAATTAACTATATTGTCTATACACCTATGTACCGCTTACTCAGTATACACACAGTGAAAACGAGGACCATGCGTATACACATACGTACCGTGGACACGGTATACACACAGTGAAAGCGAGGACCATGCGTATACACATACGAACCGTGGACACGGTATACACACAGTGAAAGCGAGGACCATGCATATACACATGCGACCCGTGGACACGGTATACACACAGTGGAAATGAGGACCATGCGTATACACATACGGACCGTGGACTTGGTATACACACAGTGAAAGCGAGGACCATGCGTATACACATACGAACCGTGGACTCGGTATACAGACAGTGAAAGCGAGTACATGTGTATGAGTATACACACCTACGAACCGTGGACTCTGTATGAATACAGTATGAACGGGGACCATGTAAACGTGCGTACTAATCGAGGCTTATGAATGCAGAACTGGCGTAGAGTGTGCGTAGTGATATTTAATTTTATCTACCAAGATTTTTTTATTTTTTTTTAATATTAATTTTCGTCATACGTCTCTCAGAAATTAGTGCAAAAATCTGTGACACATATAATTATTAGGAAAAAGTGGGAATGAAAATAAACCATCGCTAGCATCCTGAAGTATCATTATTAATATATGGTGAACTTAGAAGATACCTTTTAACACTCCTTTTTAAATTGATTTTTTTTTTAATCTTATAAAGAACGTAACAGTAACGTATATTTAATTCACTTTATTTGGACTAATGAAAATGTTAACCAAGGCAACATTATTTCATATATATGTTTTACTATTTAAAAATTAACAAATTTATTATTTCTCACCCTTTGATGAAACCAAACCTCATTAACGTGAACTTGAAGAGGACATAATAAAATTTTGTTTATGTATTAGCAGTATTTCATGTTATCAGTCAAAGTTATAATAAGGTAACTGTTTATAACTTTTATTAATTTGATTGGGAAAGAGTATCCACTTCGGATTAAAAGTATTTCATGTTAAGCGTGTTCGCGTTAATGAGGTTTGACCATATAATAATACATTCGTGATGGGAGAACACATCACCTGGATAATATTTCAGGCCCGTCAATGAAACTCGTAGACCTTTTCGATGCGTGAATTAACTATACTTTTAATTACTGAAAGTTTACTATACTTTTCACTAAATGATTGAATGTATCGAGTATTTTTACTCTCACTTTTAGTTAAAAACTTATGACTGCACAATGCATATAATGAACATATTTCAACGAGCACAATTCATTTACAATCTGCACAATGCATATACATATATATTGATCGTTACAATTTATATACAGTAAAACCTCCCAAGTTGAACATCCCCTTAAGTTGAACACCTTCCTAAATTAGGCACTTCACTTTTTCTGAGAACAGATCCATAGGTTTAACGTTATGTCCACCCTCTATATACTCATACTCATTGAGAGTTTTATTTTATTTTATTATTTTCCTTTTTCTGACTCTCAAATTCATACATTAAATTTTAAAAATGTTTTGTTCCTTTTCCAAATACAAATATTATTTCCATAAAAATTAATAAAATTTATAACTCAATTCTAAAATTGCGAAATTGTCCGTTATTAAAAATATTATGTTGAACACTTTTTATAGATTTTTTTATAGTAAACGAGATGTAATCATGAAAATGTTATAATAGCTTATTTCAAAATGGGGGATTTTATATCTTTAACTATCACTAAAAGAATTTCAAAATGTTCTCTTTCGAAGAGTACCAGATAGTTTTATTGCATATTTACATTACACGTTACTATTCGCCCAGTGTGGGAATTCGTAGAAGAAGTCTGACTAAAAGCTTATATAATTATTATTTAACTAAAATCTATTCTAATTCTATGTTTTTGTTTTTTTTTAATGTTTTATTATTTAAGGTACGGGGGGGGGGGATTTTTTGGATTATTTTTATTTTATTTTACAAATCATCACAGGAAAAAATTTTCCTTTTAAACCTCTTTAAACAAATAATATTTTTAATAATTAGTAAAGAATATTTAAAAAATTACGAATATAATTTAACTGTATTTCCTTATTTGGGGGAAGGGGGAAGGAGCGGAGCAGACCCTGAGATCATGTTACTCAATTGGTGGTCAAGTGAAACATCAGTTTCTGTCTGCAAAGATTGTGTCTCCTCCTAGACAATACTAGCCACCACAGTGTCCCCAAATGTCCTTAGGCAGACCGGTAATATGAAAGTGAGAAAGTTTTGTTCGTTCTACAAGTAGGTACACAATGAAATGATATTTCAGCGGGAGGGAATCACAGAACAGTTTGGGAGGTTAAAGACCTGAGGGCGAAAGGGAGCGAAGGTTTGAAGCTGGGCTATGAAGTGGTATTTGAATCTAAATTATATCTCTATGAAGTAATTGATTTTTTTTATACGTATAAAATGATAAAATGCAATCTCATCCTGAAGCAAACATTACCTTTTCAAGATATAAAATATTTAAATTTACATATAATTATTTTAATTAAGCATTTTAATTTTACTTTTTCCATAAAAGTCTTGAAACTCCATGGTGACCAATTAGAACAATCCACAGTTATATCATATTTTGATCAAATTTGGGGGATACGTGTTATTTTGGAGGAAATTTTATATGATATACGTGTTCTTATCAACACGAGAACAGTCTTTTTTATTTTTATTTTATTTTATTTTATTTTTTTTACGAATTTAATGAAAAATAATATTTCTTATAATTTCCTTTACATGAAACTATTTTTATTTAATATAATAATTTTTTTTTAAAAATTGATTTTTTATTTGTCTAAATTTTAAAAAAAAGTCATATTAAGGCAAAATCAACTATTTTATTAACGATTTGTCGAAAAACTATCGTTTTTATGCATAATATTTGGTACAAAACAAAGTATTGTAACAAGTATAATTCGAAAATTTATTGCTGCAAAAATTTTCTTCACAAACATGATTTTAACAAAAATGGCGGAAATGGTTAAACCTTAAATGTTAACTATCAGAATAGATGATTATATAAGTTTTCTATTTTTGTATTTATCAATAATGTTTTACTCATGAATATTTTATCGAGTAACAGTAGAGAAATTAATCACTTATTTTAGAAAGGAAACATTGCTTTTAACACTTTCCAACGAAGTTGAAAAGTGTTTATAACTTCAGTTTGTCTGTCCGTATGTCCGTCAGTCTGTCTGTCTGTCCGCGCGATAACTCACGTAAAAATGCTCGTATCATCATGAAATTCTGATACGTTGTATATGTGGACTCCAGCATGTTCCCTATTGAAAATGGTGTATGTGGTACTTATAGTTTTTTTACAGGACATAGCAAAAGAATTCTTTAACATTATGGTCTATGGACGGAAAAAATTAAAAATAAATTCAGACGATTATTAACACTTTCCAACGAAGATGAAAAGTGTTAAAACTCGCGTAAAGATACTCGTATCATCTTGAAATTTGAATATGTTGTATATATGGACTCCAGAAAGTTCCCTATTGAAAATGGTATATGTGGCACTTATAGTTTTTTTACAGGTCATCGCAAAAGAATTATTTAACATAACGGTCTATGGGTGAAAGAAATTTAAAATAAATTTAGACGATTTTTCTGTGGACATCAAAAAGAATTATCGCATACTTGCAGTGATCATGTGACAAGTATTACGTATGTGACGTCATATCTCTTCTCGAATCAATCCAGAAATTATGCATTTATCTGTGTTAATTAAATGTTTTGTGAATGTAATTTTTTCTCATTATTCCAATGAGCCTGTGTCATGCATTGTTTTTAAACCTGTTTTATAACAGTTTCAATATTTTAAAAACTAATGAAATGATATATGTTGTTTATAGACTCAAGAAAAAAATCCTCTATGAAAAATGAACGTTTCTGACTATTTTTACAGGGTCGTACATATTATTTTGTGCGACACTTTAAAACAGTATAAATGTCAAAATAAGCAATGTCAAAATAAGCAAATGTCAAAATTTTTTGTTAAGTATTATTTTTTAATATTTGGATAGCGATATTAAATAACTATTATTTAACGATATATTGCCGTACATAGTTGTATTGTGACTATCGTAATATCTCGATATATCACACCATCACTATATTTGTGTAACGCTAACGATAAATAGCGATATAACTCAGATCTAAATTTTAGAATGGATAACATTTATAGCGAAATACAGGGACTCACAAATATAAGGACCATATGGGAAACTACTTTTCTGAGTCGTTGGAAAGTGTTTTATAATCCATGCGTCATAGCAAGATTTATTTTTCTTATTTAATTATTGTTTTTATAAATATATATTCTATTAGGAAAGGAGCATTGTGAGGTAAAGGGCTCTAATTATTGTTATGGACGTTAGAAAAGCACATTTATTTAAAGTAAGGGATTTTATAATTGATTTAATAATTAAAGAAAGTTTAATTTAACAAATAAATTACTAAAATTAAAATTATAAATAGTAATAAGTACTTAAGTCACGGAAGTTTATACAAACATTACCCATTATTGTAATATGAAACATTTTTTTTAAATTTTTTTTTTAATTTCTTCCCTTTAAATAGTAATTGCAAATAACTAAAGAAATTTTAGAAAGAAAACTTCCCAAGTTGGACACTTTTCTGAGAACGGATTATTGGGATATTTAACATTATGTCTAACCTCTATAAGTTGGATACTTCTCTAACTTGGATATCTTTTTTTTCGAACCGTAGATGTCCAATACAGAAAAATTTCACTATATTAACAATCTTGTTTGCTTCTTAACATAAAAATCAAAAGTTTTATTTGTAATGAGAAAAGAAAGAAAGAAAGAAAAACGATACCCTGAAGTATATAAAATAATTTTCAAAAATTAAGACTTATATGTACCATTATATTTAAATACTTTTATGCATCTCTGTATATCGCTATTAACATTATAAATGATGATAATTCTCTAATTAAATTAATGATCTAAATTTCTTTCAAAACAATGATACAAAGAACTTGCTAAGGCACACATAAAGAGTCACGTTTTCAAATTATTTTGAGCAACTGTGTATGTAGTATACACGAATGTTTGCGTACATCGTTTGCAACACCCATATTAAATAGCTTATTAAAAGCAGACAAAAGTTTCACGTACGAGTAAAAAATTATATAGTTAAATTAAAATGTCTTTCTGTGCATCATCGACTATAAACGACAATGTATCTCTGGTTTTTTTCACACCCTGTAAAATAAAAAGACTTAATGTCGCAAACATCATTCTTTTAAGCTTTTTACGATGTATATAAAAGATATGTATCTAATTGTTGTGTTTTAAATACTATAACATTGTTAAAATTCCTTTTGAATTTATTGCGCCTATAGACCGCAATGTTTAAGAATTCTTTTGCAAGATTCTGTAAAAAAAAAAAAAAAAAAAAAAAAAAAAAAGGCTATGAATGCCACAGACACCATCTTTTGACAAGGAATGTTATGGTCCCCATCAGCATCATATCTAAATGTGGTTATAATACTATTCCTTTAAGGTGAGATAAAACGCTGACGGCCATAAATACAGACTACAGACGTATCCGGTAGGGGGAAACCCTGTGTGCCCGGGCAACTCTACCCCCTCTGCACTAATATAAATGTCCACCAGAAAAGATGCTGTAGAATACTAAAGAAAGTATGCAAAAAATATTGCTATTAATAACTTAGTGAATTAAAACCAACAAACTAAGAAAAGTGTATAATTTGGGTAAAAAGAAAGTGAAAGATAACACCTCCAAAAAATTATTTTCCAAGAATTAATTTCACAGATCATGGTGTTTCCTTTGTAGAGTCAAAAAGCCGGTTTTGTAAAGAATTGCTTTCGTCCAAGGAAAAGACTTTTACTTTCTTGTTTATATGTACAATTGATGAAAAGAAAGCAGTTTGAATGTCTAAACTGGGGGAGGAGGGGGTAGAGGAAAATTCTCTGTTGATGCACTAGTGATAACGCGTTTAGCCATCATCACATCCAATCTTCAATTGACCTCCTACTGGTCAAGAAACCATTAGCCTGATACCCACCAAGTAGCATGTGAAAAAAATCACATCTACTTCTACCCTTTTCAGATGAAAGACAGTACCGGCCGCACACTTACAAAGAGTTTTTATTTATTTGTTGGTTTGTTTAATCTTTTATTTGGAAAAAAAAGGGGGAGTGCATACAATCCGGTTTTAGAAAGTAGAAAATGCTATTAAGTGCTCTTGAATCATTACAAAATTCGAGAACAGAAAATATAAGTTTATCGGCATTAAGTAAAATGAGAAGATCAGGAATAAAAGAAAGCATTTGAAAAAAAAAAAAAACACGAAAAATTATATATATATATATATTTTTTTTTTAATAAAATTTGTCAGTATGGAATGTTTAAGATTAAGGAATCCAGCAAACAGCCATCCCTTACCCTTTGTAAATTTTATTTGGTTCAAAGAATAGAATAATCATTTCATCTATGTATATAAAACAGCTTGTTTGTGGAGATGTTCGCCAAAAAACTTCCAAACCTTTTGGCCTAGCGTGACGAAAGTTGGTACACTGATTTATCATACGAAATGCTAGCTATTGCCGAAATTTTTTTTCTTTTATTCCCATTAGTTTTGTAGTTACTCGATATTTTCCAGATTTTTACGATTTTTTCGCCAAGTTTAGCGATAGTAGCTTTATTTGTCTTACTTTCATTGTTGAAACCACAATGGATGACTACGTTTATATTTCAGCCATTATCTTTTTAATTATTTTAAATTTTGAAATTTAAAAGCAAGAATCATAATTGAGAAACATTTTTCTAATTTTTTAGTACCTTAAACTTTCTACGAAATTTTTACTAATTTTTCTAATTTCTACGAAAAATAGTTAATTAAAATCACAGCAAAACCAATATTTTAAATTAACAAAAAGTTTTAAAACTAAGTTATTTTAACAAAAATAGGGTTACAATTTCGCAATTTCAATAGATTTTTTTTTATACTTTTTTTACTATCTGTAATCAAACAATAAATCGCTAAGTATAATAACTCAAATTTTTTCAAGAAATATTGCCATTTTTTATTTCTGAAAACTTAATTAAAATTAAAATTCTTTGATGGATTCGTCTAGCAATTATTTTTTTGCCAATTATTTTTAGATTTCAAATTTACTATTAAAAGGAAAACATTTTATATTATATATAAGATTTTAGTATAAATGTGAGTGAAATTCGAATTTCCAAATTATTTCTGCTTTAGTTACATACTTTAAGTACAACATTAATTGAAATTTTCCAATGATATTTCTACATAGATACTGAAAGTAAAAGCCACGTCCAAAGGTTAAAATGGCCGGACGTCCTATTGCACAGCATATTTAGTCAAAAATATGAAAGAATAAATTATCAGGAAGTAGTACAAGACCTTTTTGTTGGTACTTTTCATCAAGAACGTTAGGTAAAATAAGTGTCTATGAATATCAGAATTCCTTGCAAGCATCCTAATGTGACTCTGTAAAGCTAAAAACTTTTTTTTTTTTTTTTTTTTTTTTTTTTTTTTTTTTTTTTTAAATATTAGGCGAGCCGACCATTTATATCCTAACATTAGGTGCCTATGAATCCCAAAATTTCGCCTACATTAGTGTCACATAATCTGATTTTTATATTCTTACCGGATATTTATTCTTACATGACCTTAATAAGCATGGAAGAATAAAATATACAAGGAAAGAACAAAAGCAGAGATGGGCAGTATACATGAAAAAAGTACATTATATACAATATACAAATACTCGCCCATTTTTGCCCAAAATATACAATATACAGACATTTTAGGAATTTCGAAAGATATATATTACACAATATACTCTTTTTCCAAAATGTATATTCGATATACTTTTAGAATACTTTTAAAAAATTAATAATAATGGTAGTACATTCAATTGCATAAAGGTGTGTGTCCTGTTTCCCCTTATTCTACTATTTATAAACATATAGTATCCGAGACATTTTATAACTTATATCTTTTGATTTTTAATGTAATTCTTTAGAACGCAAAAATTAAAATTATTGCTTATGGGTAACAAAGTATATTGTATATTAAGTTTTGTAAAATATACAATATACAAATACTTTTCAAATTGTTGTAAAATATACAATATACAAATGTATATTGAATATACTATATTATATACAAGTAACTGATATATTGCCCACCTCTAAATCGGGAAGCCATGGGGTAATGGCGAGCGCAACATGCAGGCGTAGCCTACAACTTGGAATAGCGAAGCGATTACGCGGAGGTTTGGCAAGCGTAGCGAGCAGGGGGGCGGAGCCTTCCTATAGTTTAAAAGAACTGTAACTGCTTATTCCAATTATTCATGTTTGGGGCGCCGCACCCCACTTTGACCCCCCCCCCCAAAGGGGAACTTTTAAAATTTTTATCCACAGCACTCGTGTTGCATATTTTTAGAAAGGTTTGAAACTGCCTTTTCCTATTATGGATGTCCTGTGTGTCCCTCTCCGCTCTGCACCCCAGGGGGCACATTTTTAATTTCTTTACAACACCAGTCGTGTGACACATCATTTGAAAGGTCTGCAACTGCTTATTCATATTATGGATGTCTTGCGTGTCACCACCCCTCTCCCCCCCAGGGGGATCACATTTTTAATTTCTTTACAACACCAGTCGTGTGACACATCATTCGAAAGGTCTGCAACTGCTTATTCATATTATGGATGTCTTGTGTGTCACCCCCCACTCTGCCTCGCAGGAGGGGCATATTTTTAATTTCTTTACAACACCAGCCGTGTGACACATCATTTGAAAAGTCTGCAACTGCTTATTCATATTATGGATGGCTTGTGTGTCACCCCCCCCTCTGCCCCCTAGGGGGATCACATTTTTAATTTCTTTACAACACCAGTCGTGTGACACATCATTCGAAAGGTCTGCAACTGCTTATTCATATTATGGATGTCTTGTGTGACACGTCATTCGAAAGGTCTGCAACTGCTTATTCATATTATGGATGTCTTGTGTGTCACCCTCCGCTCTGCCCCCAGGGGGGGCACATTTTTAATTTCTTTACTACACCAGTCGTGTGACACATCATTTGAAAAGTCTGCAACTGCTTATTCATATTATGGATGGCTTGTGTGTCACCCCCCCCCTCTGCCCCCTAGGGGGATCACATTTTTAATTTCTTTACAACACCAGTCGTGTGACACATCATTCGAAAGGTCTGCAACTGCTTATTCATATTATGGATGTCTTGTGCGTCACCCCCCACTCTGCCTCCCAGGAGGGGCATATTTTTAATTTCTTTACAACACCAGCCGTGTGACACATCATTTGAGAGGTCTGCAACTGCTTATTCATATTATGGATGTCTAGTGTGTCACCCCCCAATCTGCCCCCCAGGGGGGCACATTTTTAATTTCTTTACAACATTAGTCGTGTGACACATCATTTGAAAGGTCTGCAACTGCTTAAGCTTATTCATATTATGGATGTCTTGTGTGTAACCTTCCCAATCCGACCCCAGGGGGGGACATTTTTAATTTCTTTACAACATTAGTCGTGTGACACATCACTTGAAATGCCTGCAACTTCTTATTAATATTATGGATGTCTTGTGTGTCATCCCCCACTCTGCCTTCCCAGGGGGGGGGGGCACATTTTTAATTTCTTTACAACACCAGTCGTGTGACACATCATTTGAAAGGTCTGCAATTGCTTATTCATACCATGGGGTATTGCCGAGCGCAGCAAGCAGGGGTAGCTTACAACTTGGAATCGCGAAGCGATTACGCCGGGGGGTTCGCGCGCGTGGCGAGCAGGAGAACTGAGCCCCCCTAGTTATATAAAAAATAATTATATTTTTAAATCGCTATTCTTTTACAATTAAACATTAAACTCATTCTTTAAAAAAAAAAATCGTAGATTTCTAGGCTTTTTAAAAAATAACTAATTTAAAATATAGTTAAACATATGAAAAAGAACATGCCTATCACGGATTCTTGATTTAAACTGAAAAAGATGTCATCCATGCAAAATGAGTGCAGCAATATGTGAGAAATACGTAATACATTTACAAATGTTAAGAAAAAAACTTGTGTTTACGATTTTTTTTAATACTGTGCAATTCCATTTTAAAAGATTTTACTATGTACCTTTTTTAGATTTTCATGTCTCCATTACAGAGAATATGTATTAATATTATATGATATTCGAAACATAGACATGCAATAAACAGAGCTTCATTAAAAACATAGTTATTGCAGCCTGTGGCACTTCTATGTAAATGAAGATTATATATATATACATACATACATATATATATATATATATATATATATATATATATATATATATATATATATATATATATATATATATATATATATATATATATGTATATATGAATATATATAAAGACTAAGATTTTTTTTTTTTTTGGGGGGGGGTCAAAACTCTTCCTCCTTAAGAATCAATGTTTTGTGAAAATTCATTCGGGCCGGGCGCGGGCCGAAATTTTAGCATTTTTTTGACCTGGGCCGGGTTTGAGCGGAAATTTTAGAAATTATATTGGTCAGGCCGGGCCGAATATTTTTCTAGCTATCAAGCCGTGACCGGGCATGCAAATTTACATGCTCTAATGGACATGCGCATACATATTGGCGGAAAATTCAAGATTTAAAATTTAAGTTTTACCACTTTGGCAACACCAACGAATCTAACAATATTTTTACAATATTGATACACATATTGCTGCTGGAGCTTACAATAAGTTCACCAGCCACACAAAAAAAACTTTAACTTTAATAATACTTTAACTTTTATAAAACACATGAAAATAAGCATGTATTTATTTTCTAATAAATTTGTTTGTAAATTTTGGTTCAGTGAATCGTTTCATAATTTTAGAAACAGAATATCTCAGAGTCAGAAAAGGTTAACACTAGAACGCCGGGAAATTTTGCGCAACATTTATAAAATACATTTAAAACCAGAAAAATAATTTGAAAATATTTACTTTATTTGTATAGTTCATTTCATTGCAACTGACATATGACATATTTTTTGAAGATTTTTCTAGTTCGAATGGACAGTTAGTCCAGTGATCGGTGTCGAAATGACACCTTCCCGGCTTTCTAGTGTTAAACGACGGTGGTCAAAGTGAATCTACTAGGGCTAACGACTCCGCGTTTGTATATACACTATCTACCAAAAAGTACTTGTACACTTTCAGTTTTTGACATTTTGTCAAATATTTAAAAATATACTGGTCGGATTCTTCTGGAACTTCAGAAATATAAAGATTATGTTTCACTTTATATTTATTTACATTCATTTGTTAAGCGGGTAATTAGGAGGCCGGCAAAAAAACAAAGAATAATAGAAATATTTGGGATCGCCCTGTACATGAAACGACTTATCGCTTTAGAATGCAAATATATGAATACAGTAGAATATGTACACTAATTTTTGTGAGAATAGCATGTATATTTATGGCGATAGAGCGATTTTTTTAAAAAATTCAAAAAATTCTGGTATGTTTTTCGTTTATATCATGCTGGGTTTTTGACCAAATTTAACGCAAATTTCAGAAAAATTGGCAAAATGCAGTAGAAAAAATGTAGCGCAATTGGAATATAAATATGTTAAATATTTTATGAAATATGAGTAGTTGTATAAAATAATTTGTATCTGCGCATGCGCGAACTAGAAAAACATTTTTTTTACATCATTTAATAGTCAATTCTATGGAGTGACTTATAAAAAAAATCCAATCAAATATCGTGAAAATTCAAAAAGATATCATTATTTTAGTGAGATGTTTTTATTCTGCTCTCTAAAAACGGCTGAATCATAAGGGATTCTCCAGAAATTGACATTTTTTAATAACTGACTAAAAAAACTAGTATTGAATTAATATAATATCTAATACAATATTGCTGCTAATAAGTACTTGACAATTGTGATAGAAAAGAAAAAGAGCTTTATTCACATTCAGGGCCAAAACTAAGAGAGGGTTGGGGGAAAAGGGCATGTGCCCCGGGCGCTAGGATGAAAGTGTCCCAAATGTACATTTTGTTTGGCGATTTTTTCCATGTCTATGTTTAGCATGATATTGTCAAAATCGTCCCATTCAAAGCATTTCTCCTATACCAAAGCATAGAAGAATCTAATGATGATGGCATAAAGATCCCGCATAAAGCAGATTTTTTTTTTCGTTTTGATTCGGTTTCACGATTTTAAGGTATCATTTTTTTTAAACAAAGCAGACTACTTTAATCAATATTACATATTTCAAGTTTTAAAATAAGTCGGCTATTAATAAATTAGAAAATTTTTCTTTGCAAAAACTTTTGCAGATGCTTTGCAAAGAAGAAAAGGGAGGGGGGGGGGGAGTTCACCAAAATTCATTGAAGTATAAATATATTAAATATTTTCTAAAATGTTCTATGTCATGCAATTTTTTCAACCAAATATAAAGCCACATTCAGAAAAATTCGCAAAATGTAGTAGAAAGAATAAGGTGCTGTTGAAATATAAATATATTAAAAGTTTTCTAAAATATGAGTATTTGTATGAAATATTTTTTAATCAGCGTATGCGTGAACGATAAAATTTATCATTTTACATAATTTAATATTCAACTCTATGGAGCTACCCATAAAAAAATCCGATCGAATTTCGTGGAAATTCAGAAAGTTATTGTGGATAGGAGTGAACTGATTTTCAATTAGTCTCTGAAGGCAGTTGAATGACGTCAGATTTTACGCAAATTGCCAAATCTCCATTTACGTTTTTTACTGGTGATTTACTTTTTTTCTTAGATAATTACCAGAACGAACCTATTTCAGGATAAAAATAATTATAAAAAATCGAAGCATTTGTGTCAAATCTACCCATTGATACATAATTGATAATGGCTCTTATGCAAATGTCGATATCTGCGGTCCTGAAATACGTCAAGTTCTCCACTGTTAAATGTGGTGTCGAAAACAACACTGACATCAATCGCATGCATGATGCCAAGAAGAACAGAGCTGTCTGATTTTGAGAAAGGTGTGATCATCGGGTACCACCGAAATCGCCGATCTTTAATCGACATATCTAGCGAGCTTAATTACCCCAAAACGACTGTGGCTTATGTGATTAGAAAATGGAAGCTGAATGGTGATTGTCAGAATGTGGCCAGAGTAGGCAGACCGACGAAACTGGGAGATAGAGACCGACGAAACTGGGAGATAGAGACCGACGGGTTCTGTCTAGAGAAATTCGGAAGAACCGCAACCAACCAATGTTACACATACGCCAAGAATTTCAACAAGCTTCAGGATGTGTTGTTTCCATGAATACCATCCGTAAGGAAGCTCATCTGCTTAATTTTTATGGCCGTGCTGCCGCCCATAAGCCTTTAATCACCAAGTCCAACCGCGCAGCTCGGTTAAGTTGGTGCAAAACACGCCAGCAATGGACTGTACAGCAATGGAAACAGGTTCTCTGGAGTGATGAATCAAGGTTCACCCTCTACCGTTCTGATGGTAGGGTCTGGGTCTGGCGTCTGCCTGGAGAACGCCTCCTACCAGAATGTATTGTGCCCACAGTTAAATTTGGCGGAGGGGGAATTATGTTCTGGGGTTGTTTTTCCTGGTTCGGACTAGGACCCTTGGTCCCAATTCATGGTAAGCTCAATGCCGATGCCTACTGTAATATTTTGGACAACAGTGTACTTCCTACGTTGTGTCAATACTATGGATTGGACCCATGTTATTTCCAGGATGACAACGCAAGCTGCCATGTAGCGAGGTCCAGCATGGATTGGTATGCTGATAATGGAGTGCATCGACTCGAGTGGCCTGCCCAGAGCCCAGACCTGAACCCAATAGAGAACCTCTGGGACGAGTTGGATCGTCGAATTAAGGCGGGTGACACACGCCCAAAATCAGTAAAAGAGCTTACCTGCCTTGTGCAAACAGAGTGGAATAAAATACCATTAAATGTAATACAAGGACTAGTTGAGAGCATGCCCAGGAGAGTCGCAGCTGTAATTGCCTCTCGAGGAGGATCTACAAATTATTAAATGTGAACAGGCCAAAACCAGTCTTTTTTTCCCGAGGCAAACGTGGATTTTGAAGGTACTCCTTTCCCCCTCCTTCGCAAAGCATATTTACAAAGAAAATTTCTCCAATTTATTAATAGCCGACTTATTTTAAAACTTAAAATATGTAATATAAAATAACGTATTCTGCTTTATTAAAATACTCCAATTTGATACTTTAAACCGAATCAAAAAAATTCTACTTTCAACAGGATCTTTAAGGCCCTTGTCCCTGCCCGCGAAGACACTGCTGAGCTAATGCTATTCCTGTGGGGGAGGCATTTTTCTAATAACTCTTTCGCATTTTGAAATTTTCAATTTTTTTTTTTTTTTTTTTTTTTTTTTTTTTTTTTTTTGCATTGGATAGCGGAAGTCCCTCTCAAAATCGCTCCTTGACTACTTTTTCGATTTGAGTCATAGATATTTTTTATAAAGTTAGTTTCACTTTCAGAACCCCTTTTGAAAGTGAAAGAAACATTATAAAAATATCTACGCCAAAATTGAAAAAGTAATCACGGAGCGATCTTGAAAAGGACTTCCGCTATCCAATGCAAAACATATTATTTAAAAATGTCCAAATGCAAAAGAGTTAGAAAAATGCATCCCCATAGGAATAGCATTAGCTCGTGAGCATCTTCGCGGGTAGGGGCAGGCACCTTAAGCCATCATCATTAGATTTTTTTATGCTTTAGCATAGCCCAGCTATAATAATTTTAACAATATTATGCTAAACATAGCCATGAAAAAAATCGCCAAACGAAAGATACATTTGGAACACTTTCATCCTAGCGCCCGGAGCACATGCTCTTCTCCCCCCCCCCCCCTCTCTTAGTTTTGGCCCTGAATGCGAATAAAGCTCTTTTTCTTTTCTATCACAATTGTCAAGTATTTATTAGCAGCAATATTGTATTAGATATTGTATTAATTCAATACTAGTTTTTTTTTTAAGTCAGTTATTAAAAAATGTCAATTTGTGGAGAATCCCTTAAGATTCAGCCGTTTTTAGAGAGCAGAGTAAAAACATCTCACTAAAATAATTATATCTTTTTGAATTTTCACAATATTTGATTGGATTTTTTTATAAGTCACTCCATAGAATTGACTATTAAATGATGTAAAAAAAATGTTTTTCTAGTTCGCGCATGCGCAGATAAAAATTATTTTATACAACTACTCATATTTCATAAAATATTTAATATATTTATATTCCAATTGCGCTACATTTTTTCTACTGCATTTTGCCAATTTTTCTGAAATTTGCGTTAAATTTGGTCAAAAACCCAGCATGATATAAACAAAAAACATACCAGAATTTTTTGAATTTTTCAAAAAAATCGCTCTATCGCCATAAATATACATGCTATTCTCACAAAAATTAGTGTACATACACTGTTAAAAATAAATCTGTGAATTCCAGGTGAAACTACCGGCAGCAATGTAGCCGAAGTTTTACCGTTCCGTTAGTAGATTTTCCGTTGTGGGAAATACAAGAAGGGAAAACTCCGGTGTAATAATCAGTAACTTTCCGTTACAAAGTTTGATTTATAATAGTAATAATTTAATATAATTTTTAAAAATGATTTACCGATTAATCTTCAAAGAATTCTAAATCACCGAGGAATTTTAAGCTGCTATGTTATTTTACTTAATTATTATTTTGGATAATTTAGTTCACGCCGTCCTCAGGACCTTCAGATTGCGAAACAAATTCTTACGAACTGAGCCAAAGTTGCTGATGCTAAACGGTATAAAGTATGTCTTTTATGAGTTAGTGGGAAAATCTGTTGTGCTTTTTAAAGATTTCCTTTCAAATATATTCCTTGGAATGTTTGTAAACGGATTATTTTAGACTGATGCATAATACTTATTATTTTTTAAATCATTTTTAATTTTTTAAATAGTTTAAATTAAAAAAAAATCACTGTTTGAAACCACTGTTTTTTTTTAATAAAAATTTTTTTATTAACAATTTTTTTACAATATATATATACATATATAGACTTTTTTTTTTGGGGGGGGGGGGAATTGTCGTACACTATTTATTTCTTTATTTTTCGGTTAATAAATTAAACGATTTTTAATAAGAAAAAAAGAGAAAAATAAACAGAAAAATGTAATTTAAAAGGAATTTTTATGTTTCATTATTCCATGGCGCCAATGGGACTCGAACCCACAATCTGCGCTCGCAGGCGATTAGCCGCGAGGTAATTTCACCACTCGGCCCTGGAGCTCCCCACACAACGGCGTGTCTCCGTTTTTAGGTGCGTTCGTAATTATATAATACGTAGCACCTATAGTGGTCGTTCAGTCCGTCCGTCTGTCCGTCCGTCCGTCTGTCCGTCCGTCCGTCTGTCCGTCCGTCCGTCTGTCCGCATATAACAACGCAAAAACTACCAAACCGAATCGTTTGAAATTTAAAATACATAATTATTACATAATTTTGTCGAGTCATTTCAAATTTTATGAGAATCGGATGGATAGATCAATTACAGGGACGATCAAAAGTATTCCATTACATTACGGTCAATGGGGAAAAAAGTTTCAAATGCATTTTAATCGTTTGAAATTTAAAATACGCAATTATTACATAATTCTGTCGTGTTATTTCAAATTTTTTGATAATCGTGTGCATAGATCTATTACAGGGGCAATCAAAAGTATTCAATTACATTATGGTCAATGGGGAAAAAAGTTTCAAATATATTCTATACGTTGGAAATTTAAAATACATAATTATTACATAATTTTTTCGAGTTATTTCAAATTTTATGAAACTCGGATGCATAGATCAATTACAGGGACAATCAAAAGTATTCCATTACATTACGGTCAATGGGAAAAAAATGTTTCAAATGCATTTTAATCGTTTGAAATTTAAAATACGCAATTATTACATAATTCTGACGAGTTATTTCAAATTTTTTGATAATCGTGTGCATAGATCAATTACAGGGACAATCAAAAGTATTCAATTACATTATGGTCAATGGGGAAAAAGTTTCAAATATATTCTATACGTTTGAAATTTAAAATACATAATTATTACATAATTTTTTCGAGTTATTTCAAATTTTATGAAAATCGGATGCATAGATCAATTACAGGGACAATCAAAAGTATTCCATTACATTACGGTCAATGGGAAAAAATGTTTCAAATGCATTTTAATCGTGTTACACTCATGCGAACTTAATAAAATTTATATGCAACTATAAAGTACATATTATAATATACATCTTACATAATTTGCGGTGCAAAGAACATTTATTATTCATTTACAAGGCCACACAAAAGTATTCCATTACATAATGGTATAGGGAGAACATTGTTTGATGAGCGTTTTAATTGTAATTCACTATTTACAATGTTATGAGATTGATATATAAAAGTAATATTTTTAAAACTTCGTTATCGTTCGAACGCACCTAATTTGTTACGCTTCACGTGCAATTTCCAACTTGTTTGTTTTTATTTCCATCCATTTCGTTTTTTTTTTTTCAGGAAATATGATGGAACTTTGTGATTTGTAACGGAAAATACCCTTTAGTTGTTAAAAGGGAACTTTTCTGTGAAATTCAGGAAAAAAATGTTCGTGAATTTCAGAATTTTTTTAACAGTGTATTCTACTGTATTCATATATTTGTATTCTAAAGGGATAAGTCGTTTCATGTACAGGGCGATCACAAATATTTCTATTATTCTTTGTTTTTTTGCCGGCCCCCTAATTACCCGCTTAACAAATGAATGTAAATAAATATAAAGTGAAACATAATCTTTATATTTCTGAAGTTCCAGAAGAATCCGACCAGTATATTTTTAAATATTTGACAAAATGTCAAAAACTGAAAGTGTACAAATACTTTTTGGTAGATAGTGTACTTTCTTCTGAAAGGTAATTTCGTGCGTACATTACTTATCATGCTGTATATGGAGTTCATCTTCATTGCAGCTGGTCACTTTGTCCGTATGCAAGTTTTGGAATGGTTTGAAATGGCTTGCGGATTTGTTACAATTTTTTTTAACCATTTGGGTTGTTGTTCTCGGTCAAAAATAGAGATATCTTAGACATACCTGAATCTTTGTGATGTCTACATTTTTTTAATACTTCTCTGTAGCCCCGATAACTAAAAAATGTTAAAAACTATTCAAAAAAATAATAATCTCAAAAATATTGAGATACAGATTTCACACAAATTGCATTTAAAAGTACATTTTTTTCTATATACGATGATGAGGGCTTTGGAAATATAACGTTATCATTTTAGGGGGAATAAGGGGTCTGACACGTAACATTGGAAGATATCTCTAGGGAGAGGGGGGTGTCTTTTGATACCGATATCATTTTTGATCCAATCAAAATTTTCTTTTTTTATTTGTGAAATGGCCTTTGCTTCTTTTGCTTCTTTTTTCTTTAGTCGTTTTTTTTTTTTTTTTTTTTTTTTTTTTTTTTTTTTTTTTTTTTTAAATTACAAAATTATTATTAAAAATCACTAAATTATTATAAAGTTACTTAATTCTAAAATATAAAATACCCCAATGGTTGACATTGTTTTTCTTCTTCATGTGTGTATGCATGCATCTATAATCATGGTTCGATGAACTATTATTTGAAGTGTATTTCAAATAAAGCTTGTGTTCACTAATAGGAAAAATAAAATAAGCTTTTTAAGAAAAAAATATCAACCGACTTCAAAAAAGCGCTAAAAAGAATTAAATAATTCTTTAAAGTTCTCTAAGGCCAAAACGTTATCCAATAAGCACACATCGGATATTAGATACCGGCATAAAAAACGGTTAAATTTAATATGTATAATTTAATGTCCACCAAACATAGATTTTAGAGATAATATTATTTTACAAGAGATGAATTGACATATTTATGATTTATTTTATGAATATATACATATAAAAAGTAATGAATTACATTTTTAAGTTGGTGCCAAACAATCACAATCGATAATGATTATCCCCATTTTAATTATGGCACTAGGTATAATTTAGCTACAATTCTTAATATACATCAAATAGAGTTTGGCACCAACTTCAAAAAGTAATTCATTACTTTTTATATGTATATATTCATAAAATAAATCATAAATATGTCAATTCATCTCTTGTAAAATAATATTATCTCTAAAATCTATGTTTGGTGGACATTAAATTATACATATTAAATTTAACCGTTTTTTATGCCGGTATCTAATATCCGATGTGTGCTTATTGGATAACGTTTTGGCCTTAGAGAACTTTAAAGAATTATTTAATTCTTTTTAGCGCTTTTTTGAAGTCGGTTGATATTTTTTTCTTAAAAAGCTTATTTTATTTCCTACTTTTTAGTTATGCATACCGTAATACATAATTATGTGTACTGGCACACGATAGCTCTTTGCAATGCAATATTAATGTACGCACTTTGCTAAGTTCTGATGTATTCAGTTTACTTGTCACTGTTTGATTGTCAACTTTTCTGAAACCACTTACAATATCGGTTAGTATCGTTGTGAATCTTAAGATTTTTTTTGTATGGTAACTTCTTCAGACAAGATCTGCCACTTCGAAAAGCTACCGCATTTATGAAATCTTAGTCTGCATCGAATCCTACGGTCATCGAAAGTGGCTTTCAAAAGGTGACAATCCATCAAGTAAAGTGTCCTTATACATAAGAGCGCGACATAGTGCTTCCATATATGAGCAAAATGACTTCATATATTAATGTATAGTAAAATGCTTTTCAAGTGTAGTCAGTCAAAAGTACTCCCCCTTCACTCAGAAAAAGGAAAAAGAAAGATTTTAGCAAAAATCGCACTATGCTTCAATCGATAAAGAGCAACACTCTAATACCTATACAGGTAGTAATGGCATCAGAAATGAGCAGTGGCAATTCGACGAGGAATCTGAAACTCATAACCGATACCTGGCTGCCTCTATAAGAGAGTGACAGCATTTCATTCCCAAATATTTCTTTTACAGACGCTTTTGTCCCAACTACACTGTTAAAAATTTGAAACTTTTGCTGTACACTGTTAAAAATCTGCTGCATTTTGCTGCAACGCACTCCCCTGCTTGTATAGAAAACGGTTACTTGGCCGTGAAATGGCGCTTTCTCATTGGTTGGAATAGAGATATTATATACAAGTGGTGGAGGGCGTTGCAGCAAAATGCAGCAGATTTTTAACAGTGTACACTGTTAAAAATCTGCTGCATTTTTTTGCTACGCACTCCAGCGCTTGTATAGAAAACGGTTACTTGACTGTATTAAGGAGCATTCTCAAAGGTCGCAGTAGAGACATTATATACAAGCGGCGGAGTGCGTTGCAACAAAATGCAGCAGATTTTTAACAGTGTATCATCACTTCACCACTTATATAGAAAAAGATTAGTTAAATGCATTATGAAGGATTCTCATTGATAAAAGTAAAGATATTCTATAAAAGCGATGGAGTGATGATGCAGCAAAAGTTGCAAATTTTTAACAGTGCATTGCATTGCCAGGCATTTTTTCATTATGGAATTTGATGATGATGATTTCCTGGAAGAATTAGATTGTACTCGTATGAGAAGTTAACAAGGTTGACGAAAATTGCCCGCTCAACAAGATGCTTGGTGACTCGTTTTTGTCCAGAATCGTTTCAACCAATTATATACTGTGCTACATGTGTCATATTCATATCGAGGGAACCTACACTGTAAAAAATTTGATACTTTTGCTATATCATCACTCTATTGCTTTTATAGAAAACGATTACTTCACCCAATTACGAAGTATTCTCATGGGTCAAAAGAGAGATATTCTACAAAAGCAGGGCAGTGACGATGCAGCAAAAGGGTCACATTTTTTACAGTGACACTGTAATCGGAAATGAGCGGTGGCGTATTCGATGAGTAATCTGAAACTCATTACCTACATCTGGCTGCCTCTATAAGAGAGTGACAGCATTTGATTCGGAAATATTTCTTTTTACAAACGCTTTGGTCCCAATTACACTATAAAAACTTTGAGCCTTTTGCTGCATATTCAGTCCACCGCTTTTATAGAAAACGATTACTTCACTGTGTTACGGAGCATTCTTATTGGTCATAAAGACATATTCAATAAAAGTTGTTGTGTGACGCTGCAGCAAATGGGTCAAATTTTTAACAATGTATCATGGAGCATTCTCATGCGTCAAAGGAGAGATATTCTATAAAAGCGGGGGAGTGACGATACAACAAAAGGATCAAAATTTTTACAGTGTACACTGTAAAAAA
Organism: Maratus speculifer; assembly: GCA_964019185.1. Taxonomy (NCBI): domain Eukaryota; kingdom Metazoa; phylum Arthropoda; class Arachnida; order Araneae; family Salticidae; genus Maratus; species Maratus speculifer. Next base: position 62,526,253 of record OZ025300.1, read on the forward strand.
TTTGGCCCTTTTGCTGCATCGTCAATCCACCGCCTTTATAGAAAACGATTACTTCGGCCTATCGTGCAGAATATTCATGGGTCAAGAGAGAGATATTCTTTAAAAACGGGGGAGTGATTATGCAGCAAAAGGGTCAATTTTTTTACAGTGTACACTGTTAATAAATGTGAACCTTGTTCAGTTAGGATTTCACATTTTGAAAAGATCGTGTGTCTATGTAAGTGTAACTTAAAAACATGAAATATGAACGTTTCTAATTGGTCGATTGCTTCTAAAAGATATTGAATTTTAATGTTTTAATTTTTTAAAAAGTTTTAATCAACAGATTTTTATGAAATTTGAATGGGACCACATGAGTCCCATACGCTTTCAAACAAAAAAAGAATTATCAAAATCGGTTTATATTTACGAAAGTTATGCGTGAACGACAAATACATACAGGTCGAAATCATAACCTCCTCCTTGAAGTCGGTTAAAAAATAAAAAGGAAGATATTATCAAAATCACACCATGATTCAACATGCGTCTATATGAAAGTAGTAATATTTGAAGTTAAGAATGTTCTTTGATAAACGCGGTTTTCCAAAGTACAGAAAATTTAAGAATTTTTATTCCAGAACTTGGCGGTAGTCGCCTGAACGAATTTGTTTTATGGGTGAAAGAAGTTAACTCGCTTAACTTTAATGGTAAGCTTATCAAAATTTTTCGTCATTTATATTTGTCCAAATGTAAATCTAGCACATAGCAATGTACTTTAATCACTTTGTGAATCCGGCATAACAAGCACCCTGATTTACAGACACTCTTGCTTTAGCGTGTAAGGCTCTTTAGAGATGAATTTTCAGCTTTTCGATATCGAATTCTCATGTCTGGATCGATGTGGATCTTTCACTTTGGTGGATACGAGAATTGTTCCAGCTAAGATTTCGTACTTTGAAAAAAAAACTAGCATCTCTGCAACAGTGGTTAGGATCGAGAATGATTGTTCGCTGTTAAGCAAAACAAGATTGACCAATCATAAACCTTTATTTTTAAGAACTTTTCATTGTTCGAAGGAGAGAGTCTGGATTACATGGAGTGAAAATTTGCTATCGACACTGTAAAAAATTTGACCCTTTTGCTGCATAGTTACTCCATCTCTTTTATAGAATTTCTTTGTTTTGACCAATGAGAATGCTCCATAATAGAGCGAAGTAATCGTTTCCTATAAAAGCGATGGAGTGACGATGCAGCAAAAGGGTTCAATTTTTTACAATGCAAGCAGTGCTAAAAATTTGTATCCTTTAAATGTGCAACGATACTACTGAATTCCAAAGTGTAGATCACAGCGACATCTGCGGCATTTTCGTGATACATTATCTAGACTCGCAATAATTCTTGCATTTTTAGAAAATGTCCTGCAGATGTCGTTTCTATCTTTAAATTTCATTAGCATTGTTGCACATTTAACGAACAGAACATTTTAGCGCTTATTTTAAGTATTAAAGAGGGCGTGTTCACCACAACTTACCGGTTACTTACCGACCACTTACCGATTGTAGACAAATACGAAATGAAAATCAAAGCAAAGTGTGACGTCAGCTACAATTCAACAGACTAGTTTTCATTGCTGCCACAGTTTGCTTTTGTACTGCCCTACAATCGATCGGTAACATTGGTTACTTTTGTAAGTTGCTCTGAACGCGCCCTGAGATAGCCGATTTCCACACTATATCCCCTAGATGCTATATTTCCGGTTTCTTGCATAAGAGAACTTGTCCGGAATCCAGGTAGAATTCGCGCTGTTAGCGAAACCAGATTAACGAATCAGAAGCCTGAATTTTAGCAAATTTTTCAATGTTTTAAATAAATTTTCTTGTTAATAAATCTCGTTTCGCAAACAGCGCAAAATTTATGTGAATCCTGGCCCTCGTCCAGTTAGGATTTTGCACTTTGAACACTGTTAAAAATTTGAAACTTTTACTTTATCGTCTATCCATCGCTTTTATAGAAAATGATTACTTCATTGTATTATGGTGAATTCTCATTGGTCAAAATGGAGATATTCCATAAAAGCGGTGGAGTGATGATGCAGCAAAAACTTCAAACTTTTAACAGTGAAAATATTGTGTGTCTATGTAAGTGTAATATGAAAGCATGCAAAAGGAACACTTCTAATTGGTCGATTGCTTCAAAATGAGTTTGAAATTTAAAGTTTTTATTTTTAAAAAAGTTCTAATTATCGGATTTTTATGAAATTCGAATGGGACCACATGGGCCTCATACGCTTTCAAACAAAAAAAGAATTATCAAAATCGGTTCATATTTGCAAAAGTTATGGGTGAACAACAAATACATACAGGTCGAAATCATAACCTCCTCTTTGAAGTCGGTTAATAAAAAGGGGGAAGAATGATTTTTATTTGCTTTGTTGATAAGAATTTCTATCTATCCCCCATGTCTCCTCTGTTCGGGGCAAGTCATGCAACAAAATTTTACTACTGTTGAATGCATTATGTAAAAAAATCTTTTAAAAAATACTTTTAAATACCGTATTTACTCGTGTATAGGGCGCACGCGTGTATAAGGTGCACTCCTACTTTACAAGTAAAAATGGCGATTTCTTACAATCTCGTGTATAACGCGCACTAGAGGTCTGCACGGGCCGAAATTTCCAGGCTTGAGCCAGGCCCGAAATTTAAAATTTTGGCCCGAGCACGGCCCGGCCCGAAAGAAAGAAATATTGGCCCGACCTGGCCAGGCCCGAAAGTTAAAATTTCGGCCCGAGCTCGGCTTGGCCTGGAAAAAAGTTAAAAATTCGGCCCGAACCCGGCCCGGCTTGGGTGAATTTCTACAGAACAGTTTGATCTTTACTCTAACGAAAGTGTTCAGACCAAAAAAAAAAAACCTTATCTTTTTTTTTGTTTGTTTGTTTTGCTTTCATGTTTATAATCTCTATTTATGCAGAAGTGACATAGGCTGCGATATTTACGCTTTTAACGAACCTTTGTTTGTTGTATGTAAATGTTTCAGTTATCATTAGTATTATTAAAAAAAAAAATCTAAATAATGGTATATGGTAAAAGTAAAATCTTCTAAGACATTGAAAAGAAAAAAAATACGTTTCCTTCTTAGCAGATGTAAATGTTTAATAATTTTTTTTCTCGCGTATTGTTTATTCTTTTCATTACATTGACTACATATCAAGTTTTCTAAACAAATAAACTATCAAAATTCTTACAAAAATAAACTATCGGAATTCAAACATTTTATATGGGTTCTAATTTCATTGTAACACAAGAGTATTTGACATTACATTGATCTACTTTTCACGATAAGGTTTTAATCTTTTAATATTTTCCCTTGTTGTATCAATGAATTAGCTAAGAAAATGGGGTGGGGGTGAACTAAGTAATTAATTTGTTCAGGTATCTTATTGTCTCACAACTTATATATCTAATTGTATAATATCTAAAGCAAAATCGAAATATTTTTATGATACACTTCATGAAGCCGCAGCTATGTGGTTATAGAAAGTAATACAAAAAAAAAAAAAAAAAAAAAAAGTAGCAAATTTAATAAAAGATGAAAAAAAAAGTAGAATTGAGCCTTTCGTCGAATTGATAAAATATTAAGCCAAAAAAGTTTACAAATAAGTTTAGAATTGTTCCTCAATTTATTCTGTTTGTTCTTTTTCTTTTCTTGTCAAATAATCACAAAACTAACTTAAACACGTAATTAAGCCTGTAAAATATCTCTACATGTATAGTTTTTTTTTTTTTTTTTTTTTTTTTTTTTTTCTTAACACATCTGGAAAAAGCAATTGATCGAGTAGTTTACAAATGCCTATTGATACCTTGCACTATTTTTACAATGCTGTTTACGGTTAGAGCAACTAAACTTCTTTTATAGATTCCGTTTTTTCTCCTAAGATAATGACAAAAGGTGGGACCATTGACCTTAGGTCATTGGGTGGGACAATCCATTTGTGACTTTTTTCAAGCCCTTTTCAAAGACAGCTGTACGAAACTCTTTATTCACGTCACTGTCAAACCAGTCTTTTACTTTGCAGTAGAATTCGTGTTACACTTTATGCCAGTTTCACGGCTATTTTGGTATTTGAAACATAAGTTACTTACTGGATAGTTATAAACAAATTTGGACTTTTGTAGAAATTTTAAAAAGAAGACAATATTTTTGTTTCTTGAAATTGTTTCTTCTTTATAACAGGTACTGAAATGCCTTTGAGTGACACAAAACATGTACAGTGTATCTGTGTAACAGAATGGCCGGGTCACGTAATCTTTTCACTGTATTTAAAATTTATTTTAAACCTACACTTTAAAAAATCTCCCTCTCATAAAGTCATAAAATAATTTACCTGTGTGAAATACTAAAAATTAAAAGATTAACCTTGATAAGATTTACGACAGAGTAGCGTTTTTGATAAATATTATGCCAAAAAATATAACATATTGCGTTCACCGAAGTGCGCGGTGAAAAAGATCAATAACAAAAGAAAAAAAAGCACCGTAAAAATAATAATAGTAATTATAACAATTACTAGTACTTAGTAATTATAACGAAACTATTTTAAAAAATAATATTTTACTTCATTGATCATAACATGTAAAAACATGTGGAAATAGGATAAGAATAAAATATGTGTACAAAAGAAGGCAAAGACTGAATAGGCAACTTTCGCTGCTATAACTTTTAAAAACTGGAAATAATATTTTTTTACAGAAAATAAAATAAAAATTTACAATTATTCAAAAACTATAAGAACATGGAAGATTTTTTTTTTCCTGATTTTAGTCTACGAAAAAATGTGGTTTGTCATAATATTTAGGATAACAATTTATTCAACGGTATCGATAAAAAAAAAAAAAAAAAAAAAAAAAAAAAGTGTTTATCAACCATTTTGAATCTTTTTGACACATTTTAGCTCATATACATTATTTTCTTACATTTATATATGTATATGCATTTCTTTATGTACGTTTCGACACATGAATTAGACTTTCAGTTATAAACGATCGTTTGCCGATAACGAAATTTAGCGGGCTTTCCCAAACTGAAATTGGCAAAAGCTCAACATTGGCAACATTAAATAAATAAATAAATAAATAAATAAATAAATAAATAAGGTATTTTACAGTTTTTTAATAGAAAATTTTATCGTTTTAAAGTGTTTGCAATCAAAATTATTTCAGTAATGTGAAATGTGCTTTTCTTCTTCTTTCTTTTAATTATTATTATTTTCTAAAATTTTTGAAAAGATGATGCGATTTCTATATATTGGCAAATAAGGCATCGGTTCTCAGCCGGCATAGTTTGGATATCCTAAATTTAGAAATAATTGCTGTTTTAATAGTAGTTTACTTAAAAAAAAGAAAAAAAATTAAAAACAAAATCTATGATTGCACCATCAAAATGTAAATTTTACTGTAGCAATCATAGACTTTGTCAGCATGCGCGTAGAAAAAATATATCTATATTTATTTTAAAATATTTCTTCTTGTCATTAAAATCTGTATTTTTTTTTTTTTTTTTTTTTTTTTTTTTCTTTTAACTAGCAAACATTTGTTTAAGTAACGTATATAGGAAAATGTAGTATAGATTAAATTTTCTGTCCCTTTCCTTGCAAGTCATATATACATCGGGGGTATCAGAAAGTTTCACTTTATAGGCGAATATTTTTATGTTTTATTCAGACCATTCTTTTTAAAAATACATTTTGTAGTACATTTCTCTTGCAAATTTTCTCAAAGCGTGTGTAAAAGATTCTAGTTTTGAAAAAGCGGCGTATATCAATTTTATACTTGAAATATTTTAACGTTATTAAAATATGTCGCAAACAATTCCACAATTTATTATTGTGTAATGGGTTTCTTTTGAGTGGCCCTGTAAATGAATAATAACTATTATTTTGACTGTATATTTTACAGGATGCGTATTTTAGTGCACTTTGCGAATTCATATAAATTTGAGTAAGTTTGACAGGGTGTAACCCCTTTAAAATTCATTTTAAACAATTTTTCCCATTGTCCATAATGTATCGGGAAACTTTTGACCATCCCTGTAAATAAACTAATCATAGTAGGAACTTCATTTTCAATAGGGTTCGTGCTAGGGTAAACATCAATAACGTATACAAAAAAATCATAGCAATCCGACAATATTTGCGGGAATTAGAGCGCGGACAGAGAAACCGAATGTATAAACACTTTACAACTTTGTTGGAAAGTATTAAAAATAAGTACTTTTTTCCCATTTCATTTTCAATTATTTCGGAAGGGCCTGTAACTCTAATAACTTCCTTTTACTTTTTGAGGTATAATGTGGTGGCATTATGTAGAAATCTGGAACTAAAGCGAAGGGAGTGGCTAGTTTGTCTATGATGTCATATTATTTTTAGCAATTTTGGGAGGGAAACCTCTTTCAGCTAGCTCTTTGGATATAATGTGGTGTCATTGCGCACTAATATGGAATTAAAGAGACGAGACCGGCTATATTCTCTTGAATGATAGGGGAAAAAAGACATTTATCGCAAACTAAAAGAAAAAAACAAGCACTTTCTCATTTTATTTTTGATCATTTTTATAAGGGGATAGTACCCCATCAGTCCCCTTCAACATTTTAGGGTAAATTATGGTGTTATCGTGTACTAATATGGAACTATAGCGAAAGAGACGGCTAGTCTGTTAAATGATAGGGGGGAAATGCATATTTATTTCAAACATAAAGAAAAAATCAGAACTATTTTTTCGTTTCATTATCAACTATTTCGAGCTGTAATTTCATCAGCCTCTTTCCCATCTTTAAGCATGTATTGAATTCATTGTGTACTTATATGAGGCTAACGAGAATGCCGATTTCGCTATATGACAAGAAAAAAAAAATACAGATTTATCTAAAAAAGTAAAGAAAAAATGCTTTTTTTTTTCATTTAATTTTCAAAAGGAGGGAGGGTTGTTATCACATCAGTCCCCTTTCTCTTCTTTGGTGTAAATGTGGAGTAGGACTAGTTTGGTTTATTTAAAGACGGCTGATTATCAACACGCAGGATATAGGCCCAAAGAGGGGGAGTGCCCACCGTGGGGGGTTTTCTAAGGAACCTAACCCGTATTTGCACAAGGAAATCCAAGGTTTGATGAAAACCATGGAAAATTCCGAGCAATTAGAAGGACGGCCGCGATTGGGTTTGAACACAAGACCTGCCGTCTACTATTTTCGAGAGCAGATTCTCTCAGCTGCTGGTGGGGCCAATATGGACTAATATGGAACTAATGGGAATGTCATCTTTGCTGTATGCTGGAAAAAAAATAAATCCCCCCCCCCTACCCCAAAGGAAGAGAAAGAATCAGCATTTTTTTCATATCACTTTGGAAAATTTCGGGGGGGGGGCTGTAGCACCAGCAGCTCCCCCTCCCCTTTGGGCACGCCCATGTAAAGCATTATAATATATTAAATATTCACTGTTTTCTTTATTAGACGAACTTTATAAAATTTATGCATTTAATAGATAAAAAGAAATCTGTATGCGTTAATGTAGTTTATATATGCTTTTATGTAAAGTACGATATGGTTTTCTTTATGAAGTTCCAGATACGCGTAAGTTTAATTTTCCATTGAATGAGTTTCTTTGTTTAATTTAAAATTGTCATAGTATTTAATGAAAATTATGCATTATCTAGATAAAGGTATTTTTTCAACAAATCTGAAATTATGTATTATGATTTATTGGTTTTTTATAACTATTTTTAAATTATACATGCTTAAGTCAATGCAATTTTTGTTGTCATCAGTATTGTGAAGAAAAAAAATATGAAAAATAATATATTTTTGTAAAAAATAAAATTTGTAATGCAAGATGAACTCAAGTTACGCAAATGGGTCAAATTCGATAAAAGCAACCATTACCTTCTAATAAAATGTTTCCATTTCACAGGCTTTTTTTTTCGGGTTGGGAGAGGGAAGGGACCTAACAAAATAAAAATAATAAAGTTTCTAAGGAAATTATTTAAGGAGTTTATTGAAATGCAATTTTTTGAAGCAATGCCTCTAAAATTTACTTGGATTGAACCTTGATAATCCAATTAATATTATTTTTTCAAAAAGGCAAACATTGTCAATTACGATTTATAACATTTTAGGAAATAGTAATGCTTTTTACCTCTAGAATAATAATGTTTATTGCGGATGTTTATGCATAAATATAACATAGTTTTATTAATGCTAGTAACATTAGTTTTTAACTCTAGGATACCACACTATTCGTACATAAAAATAAATTCGAATTTGTATTCCATGCACACAAGATTTTAAAGATTTTAAATAAATGCCGTTGACTCTTACTTCTTAAATGACATTATTATTATTATTATTATTATTATTATTATTATTATTATTATTATTATTATTATTATTATTATTATTATTTACATGAATTACCTCCGACAGCATATATATATATTAAACAAATTATTAATTAATTTAAAAATTAACAATTCAAAATTTTCAACACCATTAAACATTCATCGCCATAAAAATTATTTGAGATGTCGGGTACTATGCTGATTACGGTTTGACAATTAATAAAGCACCCCACCTTACATAATAATTTCATGATGTTTTATGTAGAATTCAGTGTGGAACTATTTGTTATTTGCATACTAGCATTCGTAAAATTTAATTTATTACATTGTGTTTATAAATGTGCGTATTGCATTATGCTTTGTGCAGTGGCGCAGCCAGAATTTGGTTCTACGGAAGGGGGGGGGATAAAGGTGTTTACCGGCTATTTGAATCGCTGGTTAATAGAATCAGTACTACTTTAGAATATTTGCTGCATAATACGTAAACTCAAAGAGCATCTGTATGGCAGAAAATCATCATTCCTTTAGCATAATACGTCTCAGAAAAGAGATTTAGTTCAAATAACCAATTTTTACTTAACTAATCTATGTAATATGCACCTTCACAATTTTAAGTAGAATTTCTGCCATTCAATTGAATGATTTTATTAAATGAAATCTGATTCAATAAAGCGACGGATTCCAAAGTACACTAAAAAGTTTAAATATTAAGTTTGGTTTTGATTCATATAAGCGGTAATTATAGCAATCTCTCTTAACTCTGGGAGGGGTTTTAACCAAAGATCTTTGTGAAATAAGCAAAGTCTATATCATTATTTTATCCATTGCGTAATTTCGGGCACTTTATTAGATTTACGGAAACAACTCCTCATTTTTTTTTTTTTTTTTTTTCTTTTTACAAAATATATTATGATTTTCCTTTTTTTTTTACTTCAGGGTAATTTGAATGTGGTATAACAACGTTTTCATTACAACTATATTCTAAATTAGAATCACGGAAAAAAGCGTACCCGGAAAAAAGCGCAACCGTAAAAAAGCGCATCTTCACTAGAAAAGATATTTAAATATGTACTTTTCTGACACATTTCAGAAGTAATGCAAATATATGTGAAATAAAAATTTCTTTGACACCCTTAAGAATAAGAGGGGGAGGGGGGAGATTCAGTAGTTACCAACTCAGTGAAACGCAAACATAAATAATTCTCGGTGTTTGCTAATTAGTTTTATAATTTTACCAAGTTATCACAATTAGAAAATGCAATAGAGTTTTTATTTGTAAAAAGCTTAATAATATTTATAATTACATTGGTAACTTTTGTTAAACCTATGAGAAATAGAAAGTGCATTATAGTTTTTTTTTTATTAAAGTTCAGCTTGTAAATTTGCCAACTGTAACAGCAAGTGCAAAATTTGGAGGGGGGAGAGGCTCCCCCCCCTTTAGCAAGGCCCCTGAATATAAATAGTTATAAATAGTTTAAAAAACATGTTTTGAAAGAATTTCTTGATTAAACAGAAATACTTTTTCAATTTGTTTACGCTTGTTTTACATACTTTTTAGGATAAATTTATAAATTAAGGTCATATATTCTTGAAACGCAATATTACCAAAAAAAAAAAGATATTTTTTCTTATATACATTGTAAGGAGGTCCCTTCGAAATTCTTTGTGTCTTGTTTTACAAACCTGTCCCAACTTTATCCTCAGAAATGATGAACAATGATTACAATGGTCCGGTCTGTCAGTACAATACCGGCACTTCCGTTAAAATACTCCCAATAACGAGGGGAGAAAGCGTGTTGATGATTATTCCGTGTCCTTGACAATTCTAAGCTAAGCTGCTAGTGCTAACCAAGTCACCAGTTTAAGGAAATATGTTAGAATCTGAATAAAATGTAGTTCAATGATTATGGGACAAAATAAACCATTTACTTATTTAGAAATATTTTATTCGAGTTTTTCCTCAACCAAGTGCTTAGTTTTTCCCTAATAACTTATTAAAGTAAATTTGTAAAAATAATTAATAATAATAATAATAATAATAATAATAATAATTGAATTTATATCAATAACAAAAATAATATATATCAATAATTAATAAATACATATATTTATAATAAAAACTCAATATTTAATATTGCTCTTTCAAGCATCTATAATTTTACTTTTCTTTAAAAGTTATTAAATATTTTGTAAAGTATGAACCGAAAATAAATAAATAAATTTAATTAATTTCAATGCAAACTGATTTTTAAAAAATGCAACGTCTTTTAAAATTAAAGTTATTATATGTGTTTGATTTTCTTCATTTAAAAAGCCTTCTATTTTAGTATCCATTTTATAGTCTTATAAACATTAAATTTGATAACAATTTAAAAAGAATCTTCTTTTAAAAATTATTGAGCTCGCATTCATTGAAAAATTTCAATTTCTTTAGTGTCTTTTAAATGAAATCCGATGTACAGTATGACCTCAAAAATCCACATTCGAAATTCAAGCATTTCCAAAAATTTGGCAAAGATTCATTTATTTACTCCGTTCTTTTACACTTACAGGATTTAAAAAAAAAAAAAAAAAAAAAAAAAAAAAAAATCTTTACGAATTAAAAATTTCAAGTTCGCAAGTGTTGTAATAGACAGAAAAGCCGATAATATTAGTTTCAGATCAGAAGAACCGGCAGAAAATAGTGAAAAGAGGAAAGTTGCCACTTAATAAACGCATAAATTTAACTGGGAAATTAATATTTGCTTCGGAAACACTACATTAATTTTTAGCTGAGGTCCCTCTCTACATTGCTCCTTTTTTACTTTTCCGTATTCGGTTGCTGTTATTTTTTATAAAGCTACTTACGCTTTCAAAACCGGTTCCGAAAATGAAAGTGCCTCTCTAAAAAATATCTGTAATCGAAATTGAAAAAATAAAAAAAGGAGCGATGTAGAAATGGATCTCAGTTATCCAATGCAAAATAATAATAATAAATAATAATCAAATACAAGTGTCAAAATACAAGCGAGATATTAGAAAATAATATCCCCATAGGATTAGCATTAGCTATCACACTTTTAGAAACAGGAGCCTTAAATAGGAACATGGTGAATGCTGAAATTTGCAACTATCTAATTTTAAAATGAATAAATAAAAATAACTTCCTTTTTAAAAGATTTTTTTTCTTTTTTTGAAAATTTACTGGTTAATAAAAACTACAGAACGAATAAGTATTATATAAACTAATATATATAAACTAATCCTAAACAATGGAAATAATGTTTCTATTTTCTCAAGATATTATTTCAAAACATATCTTTTAACTATTTATACCATTTATTATTATTTCATTTTATTATCGTATGCTTCATTAAATGGTGTCGGGTGCATTGCTGTTAAAGTTTAACTGAGTAATTAAACCAAAATATTCTATAAAGTGTTAGAAAAATGCATGAATTGCCTTAAAAATTTTCTTATTTATAACCTCAATACTGGACTAGAATATTGAAACTGCAAACAAAGATCATGTGGTACCACTTCAAATTCTGGAATCTCATCTATTAGTTTTAACGGACAAATCCAGTACTTAGCAATAACTTGTTACATTTGTTAAATTGAATATTTACGCACGAATAATTGGTATATATATTGAAAGTCCATTATAATACTATAGAATATGACTACAAAAATGCAAGTGCGGTTGTTGAAATTTTTTTCAAACCAGCACCCTTTCTCTCTCTCTCTCTCTCTTTTTTTTTTTTTTTCAGAAATTATAATGGGAATTTTTAATATACAATTCAATTAAAAATTTTATATTTGTATCGATGTTCAAATTTTATTTTTCCTAAAACTAGTATAAAAATACGAATCTAGGAAAAAAAGTGACCGGAAAAAAGTTATCGGAAAAAAAGTGACCTGAACTACAAAAGCGGAAAAAAAGTGACACGGAAAAAAGTGACATGGAAAAAAAGTGACAAGGAAAAAAAGTGACACTGAAAAAAAGTGACAAGGGTTGATTTTGGGGAATTATTATTGATTTTGGGGATTCATTGGTTAAGTATGAAAGGGGGATCGGGGGAGGGGCTCATAATTTAGGTAAATGGGTTTTTCATGCTGAATTAACTGTTTTGGTTCAATTTTTGGATATACGTCCATACTGAAAAGACGCTTGCCTGATTAGTTTTGGGAAGGGACGATTACCCCCCCCCCCATCCATCCTCAATTAGATGAATGGGTTTTTATGCAGAATTATCAAACGTGCGTCAAATTTGAATATACAGGGTCTGACTAAGGCAGGGGCATGCGGGGCAATAGCCCCGGGCCCCCCCGTTTGAAGGGGGCCCCCCAAGGAGAGAAAAGTTTCTTGTTAAAAGAGGGCCAAATGATATAAAATAGCAAAATATTACCAAAATTCTTTTTTTTCAATTTTAAGGGGTATTCTTTTCTCCTACTCCCTTTGCTTCCGTGCCCCACGTTTCCTTAAAGTAATAGTTACATCATAAAAAAATTAATAGTTAAAATTATTTATCTTCTGTTATTATGTATAAAGGTGTGAAATATAAATACTGAAATCAGTACTTGGTACGGAATTTATGCATACATACAATAGATATGAATTTTAATTTTAGTCACTTGAGTATAATTCACAAACATTTTTAAGATAGAAGGGGGCCACTCTAATAATGTTTGCCCCAGGGCCCCCCACTGTCTAAGTCGGGCCCTGTGAATATAGATTCTTTTCGATAAGGCTTATATATAGTATATATATATATAGTATATAATGCATGAAGAGATTTAGGAATTTTAATGGTTATATATAGAGGGAGAACGGGGGATAACCTTTCTTAAATTAAATTAATAACTTTTTACGCATAATTATCCGATTTGCTTAGAATTTTGGACATAGGTTCATTATGATAAGACGTATCTCTGATTAGTTATGGGGTTCTTCTGCTTATTATAAAGGGGGGGCGAGCAATTATCTCCCCCTTAAACTAGATAAATAGGTTTTTATGCAGAATTATCCCATGTATTTCAAATTTTAAATGTAGATTCTTACTGATAAGGTGGATCCCTGAATAGGTTTAAGGATTTGATATCTAAGTATTGAAGGGGAATAGAATATAACCTACCTTAAATTAAATTACTTTTTACGCAGAATTATAGGATTTGCTACAAATTTTTGATTATAGATTCATTATGATAAGGCGTATCCCTGATTACATATGGGGTTATTTTTCTAATTAAAAATTAAGGCGGGTGATTATCCCCCCCCCCCTTAAATTATATAAATTGTTTTTTATGTTCACTTATCCGATATATTTCAAATGTTGGATATATGTTTTTTCTCATAAAGTGAATCCCAGAATAATTTTAAGGGTTTAATGGATAAGTATACAGTGGGGGAACGGAGGATAACCCCCCTTAAATTAATAAATGGCTTTTTACGCAGAATTATCTTATTTGATTCAAATTTTGAATGTGTGTTCATTATGATAAGGCGAACTTCTGATTAATTGTGGGTTATCCCCCATTCATCCCTCTATACTTAGCCATTAAACCCTTAAAACTATTCAGGGATTCACTTTATCAGGTAAAACCTATATCCAAAATTTGAAATACGTTGGATAATTGTGAAAAAAAAAAAACTTATTTAAAGAGTGGGGGATTAATCGCCCGCTTTCCCTATTTAATTAGCAAAAGAAACCCATAATTAATCAGAGATACGCCTTCTTATAATGAATATTCATCGAAAATTTGAAGCAAATCGGATGATTCTGCGCAAAAAGCCATTTATTTAATTTAAGGGTGTATTTCGATTCAAACTGCTTATTTTCCGATTTATTTTTGACTTCATTTTTACTCTCATATGCATCAAACTGGCAAATTGTCTTATTTAGAAAGTACACAAGGTGCCGTAATTGTCAATTCTTTGATAAATGCAGAAAATATTGCAAAAAAAGCAATCAAAAACGGCATTTTGAACAGATTTTCCCCTGGCGGGAGATCTGTGAACGAAAAAAAGGGTCATACTGAGAAGATAATTGTTTATAAATCAAATTCTAATAAATTGAGCTTAAAAATACAGCACACGGCACCTTGTACATCTCTTCAAAAATATCCTCAGCAAATTTCATGTTTCTACTTTTAAAAATGTGTCTGAAATTGTATCGGAAAATTTCGAGCTGTTGAAGGTGGAAAAGCGTTTTTTCGAATACACCCTTAAGGGGGTTTATTCCCCGTTCTCCCTCTATACATAGCCATTAAACCCTTAAAACTATTCAGGAATTTACTTTATGAGAAAGATCCTACATCCAAAATAATGAAATAAATCGGATAAGTGTGTATAATTTTTTTTAATCTAATTTAAGGCCGGGGGTAGTAATCACCCACCCCCCTTTTTAATTAGCAAAAGAACCCCATAACTAATCAGAAATACGTCTTATCATAACTAACCCATGTCCAAAATTCGAAGCAAATCGGATAATTCTGCATAAAAAGCCATTTATTTAATTTAAGAGGGGTTTCCTCCATCTTCCCTTTATACTTAGCCATTAAAGCCTTAAAACTATTTCGGAATTCACCTTATCAAAAAGAATCTATGTTTAAAAATTGAAATGCATCAGATGATTCTGCATAAAAATCTATTTATCTAGTTTGAGGGAGAGGTAATTGCTCGTCCCCCTTTATAATAAGCAAAAGAACCCCATAACTAATCAGAGATAGGTGTTATCATAATGAACTCATGTCCAAAATTCGAAGCAAATCGGATAATTATCCGTAAAAAGCCATTAATTTAATTTAAGAAAGGTTATCCCCCGTTCCCCTTCTATACTTAACCATTAAACTCCTAAAACTCTTCAGGCATTTTATACTATATATAAGCCTTATCGAAGAGAACCTATATGCAAATTTGACACAAGTTGGATAATTCTGCATAAAAACCCATTCATCTCATTGAGGACGGGTGGAGGGGGGGGGGGGTAATCGTCCCTTCCCAAAACTAATCAGGCAAGCGTCTTTTTAGTATGAACGTATATCCAAAAATTGAACCAAAACAGTTAATTCAGCATGAAAAACCCATTTACCTAAATTATGAGCCCCCCCCCTCGATCCCCCTTTCATACATAAACAATGAATCCCCAAAAATCAATAATAAATCCCCAAAACCAATCCTTGTCACTTTTTTTCCTTGTCATTTTTTTTCCGTGTCACTTTTTTTCCGTGTCACTTTTTTTCCGCTTTTGTAGTTTAGGTCACTTTTTTCCGATAACTTTTTTTCCGGTCACTTTTTTTCCGTTTACCTAAAAATACATCAGAAATGCATTTCAATTTTCTTGAAAAAATGTCTATCTTGTATTGATTTTTTCATTTCATATTTTTCCATTTATAATGATAATTTCATTCTTAAATCAAAATTTTTTGCTATACGGATGAATTAAAAAAAAAATACATATGCGTTTTCAGTGAAAATGCTTCTTTTATATATTGGTTAGTTTGAAACAAATTTTACTGCAGGTAAATTCCTAATTTTATTCCAAATGATACTTTACAATATGTACAATATGTATGGAAATAGCATTTAAAAATAATCTTCTGTAGAACATCTATTTAAGGGGGGAAAAATCCCCTTTTGAGATCACCAATTTCAGTTACATGTAAAATGGGATTTCATACAAATATGTATTTTTAATATTCATTGTATGCATGAGAAAAGAAACGAAAATTCATGTATTACACATAGTTTATGATAAATACTTAAAAATATTAATATTGTAAACTGAGTTAACACTTAAAGTTAATAATTAATAAACCATTTCTTATTTCATAAAATACCATAATATATTTTCCTTTCAATAATTAATAATAAATAATAATACATAATAATCTATCAATAAAATCAAAAATATATTTTTCCTATTTTAATGACTTTTTACTTTTTAGTAATTCTTATTTGTATTTCAACTTTTACAGGTTTCCAAATTTATTAAAGTTCTTCAATAATAAATGTTCATGTATTAATTACAGAAAAATAATTTCTTTAAAAAAATATTTCTTTTTATTTACTTAAAATACTTAAATACTCTAATATAAATTTGCATTCTAAAATGCTCTATAACATAATGCTAGATCAACTTTTATAACTTAATAAAACTACTTAAATTTAATATATTATTACTTGTATAAGTATATTTCTGTGTGTGTATTAAAGTTATATTATTATGTTATGTTATTACAAATATTCAATATGTTTTACTACATTATAGATCAAAGTCGAGCAATTATGGCGATAGACAATTTAAACATCCCCTTTGATCTGTTATATAATTTTATAAAGTTAATAATCTCTATTTAAAAACGTCTGAAGTGAACAATTACCTATATTGAAAGTACAGTGCTGGAAAGAAGTTTAGAACCACCAACAAAAATTGTAAAGGTCATACTTTAATGAAAAAATGAAAAATTACTTTAATATTATTAAAAAATTATAGACATTATTTATTTTAAGTTTTGCTTATAAAACTATTATGAGCGTTATTTGTTTGTTTGTTGTTGTTTTTTAAAGAGGGAAGTACGTTGTATTTTCCCCATTTATGTGTATTGTATTTACCGTTGTAAAGAAAAAAAAAATTTAGTTGTTGACTTGACAAACGAAACCTATTTTCTAAGCATTTTTTTGGTCAGTCGCCTGTTCAGTATCTCTGCAATGGGCATGGTTAACTCCCCAGCCAACTGTCCCTCTCCGGCTCTAAGAATTTCCCCGAAACACAACAAAAGAACCTGATTGCACCATCTCACCGCAAAATACGTGGATAAAAGCCTTTGTATGTTTGTCTTCCGATAAGATAGTGAACTTTTTTCATTTTTCTTGAGGTTGTTCTCTGTTCTCAATTGCTTTGCTCAACAAGCGCAAAACGTTTTGTCACATTTACTAATTCATTTTTTAACACAACTATACAAAATTGGAAAGCTAGACTAGAGATGTAAATTTTCCGGAAAAATATAAGTGGCGGAAAAAAAACTGTTTTTTTACCGGGTTTTTGCGGAAAAAAACGGAAAAGTTGGAAAAATTTATTTTTTATGACTGTTTCTCCCAAATAAATTATATTTTCCTAGAGAATATTAAATAATAAACATTTTTTCCCATTTATTTGTATTAAATGAAAATTATTTTCACTTTATATTACAAAATAAAAAGAAAGTAGCAAAGCCTGCTTTTAAAAATTTAATGTTTTTTTTCCCACAGCCACAGCCTAAGAATTTTTATTAAACGCTATTGTTTGTTATATCACATCTCTGTTGAAATGATTTTTCAGTTACGTGTTTAGCTACCAATTGGCCTAATGTAAAAACCTGAGCCAATATGTCTGCAGTTTGGAAGAAATAAATTAAGCATTCCATTTACATAAGTATAGTTTTTAAGTAAATGATACTAGTTTAAAGAAATTGTTGCAATTTTGTCATTATTATCAATATCAGTATTCAAAAGTTCCATTGTTTGTTTAAAAAATGTCTATTTTTACATTGTTACATTTTTTTCTTACTATTATAATTTTATTTCCTTTAAAAAATAAAATATGTTTAATTTTGGTATAGCTTTCCAATCTCAACTCAAAGTTTTGATTTAGTTTTATAATCTAAATTCAAACAAAACTAAGTTTTAGTTTGGCTTACTCAGGTCTGCAACTAAAAAATAGCATAGGATTTATTGACTGTTATATTTTTACTCACTAAAACCAGAAAAATATATTTTTTAAAGTTTAATTAAACGTATTTTTTTTTAAATCCTGAAATCTGGTATTCTATTCTTGAGTAAAAAACCATATTCAATAATGTTTCCATATGGTAATTTCATATTTCTAAGAATGGAACTCAAAAGTTATAACAGAACACTACAAATAGAAAATGCTCACAAAAGCAGTTACATACAGAGATAAACTTCTACTGTGGTTTAGAAAACTACAAAAATTCAAAGTTTAATCAAGAGGGAAAGTATATTTTGGAACATAGTTACTTGCAATAAAATATGTTTTTTTTTTTTTTTTTTTTTCTTCGCATTTGTACTTTTCTAATGCAAACTGCCCATGTTTTTTGCAACATTACTGTACATTATGGAGGTAAAATGGAGGTCAATTTTAGATTCAATACCTTGAAAAAACATTCAATTAATCAGCTATAATGAAATCTTGAAAAATGCAGCATAGTTGGGCCACCTATAGGGCAATTTATACCCAAAAACTGAACGACATTAATATACATCAGGAACTGACAGAAGTTGTAGTTTGATAAAAAATCATCCTTTACTCCTTGAGATAGAGCTATTGCGATAATCATGAATAATGCAGCATAGCAGCGTCGTCTGTTGAGCGATTTACACTAAAAAGTAATGAGCACAAAATTATATCAAAGATTAACTTACTCTGAAGTTTTATACATTAATTCTTGAGATAGAACCATTGTGGAAATTATAAATAATGCAGCATAGCAGCGCCATCGGTTGGGCGATATACACTAATAACTAAACATCTCGAGTTTATATCAAGGTGTAACTCAATCTAAAGTTTTGTGAAATTATGTGCATCAGTTCTTGAGATCGAGTACCCATAAAATTTTTGTCACATACAGACTCGCAGAGTTACAGATATTTTCCAAAAACCATCAAATTGTGTTCAGGAACTTCTAAAACGTTTAAATACACCAAAAACTGCAAGTCAAATTTTTCACGAATTCAATACTTACTTCTTGAAAAGATAGAAAAAAGTAATAATTGCATGCTTCAAATTTTATGTTAAATTTTTAATTTTACCATTTCCATTAATCAGCATATTATTGAAATAATTTTGCGCATGAATTAATTTATAAAAAGAGAAGTTGCATTTAAATATATATCTAGATTTTTTTCATGTAATCCTGTTTTTGTGAAATTGTGAACTTCTTGTACAAAATATATTCAGAATTTGTGAATAAGAAATTATTACTATATTTAGGTTCCTATTTAGACATTTTTAATTAGGTTATTTATGCATATATACAACTTGATAAGATTCAGCTGCTATGTGGCATGATTTTTTTTTTTTTTTTCAATCAGTGCATTTGCGAAAGATTCAATTTGTAGATTAAACTTTTTTCTGAAATGTCTATTTTCAAGAAAAATTTTGCGAAGGGTCTTGTATTTCAAACAAGAAAAAAATGTGAAGGATCTTTTCAAGTCTTCTCAAACAGATTTCTGCTCAGAGATCAGATTACCCACATTGAAGTTTTCATGTGGGACACTCAAAATAAAAATAAATAAAATAAAAAGTATGGGAATGTAGCTATTACAAAATTTTCACTATATTATTTCATAAATGAAATTTAAATTTTTCCAGTTCGGAAAAATTAAAAAATAAGCTTTCGGAAAAAAAAAGAAAAAAAAACCGTTTTTTTCCCAATTTTTCCGGTTTTTTTCCGAGCATTCCCATCTCTAAGCTAGACTATGGAAGCAATTTCGAATCGCACTTTGTTTTCCACTTTATGATAATTAAATTACCAATCGAGTTATAAGCGATTTCGATTACGTCGGGAAATGCCCTTTAAAACGATAATTTTGACAGCTTGTCCTGATACATCTATTGCATTTGAAAAAAAAAAAAAAAAAAAACAATTATGAGTGCGATTAGGTAGTTTCTGAACAACAACACCTACTAATTTCATGTATTTCCGATCAAAAATAAATTAAAGCATGCGTCACAAATTTGCCCTTTTTGATGATAGAACACCCTTAAGGGTGTTTACCCTTAAGGGTTTAATTTATTTTTAATCGGAAATGCATGAAACTAGCAGGTGTTGTTATTCAGAAACTGTCTAATTGCACTCAATTTTCAGTTTTTTAAAAAACATAATCAGGTCGTTCGCGAAAACTTTTTATTGGTGGGGGAGATAACCTAAAATTGCCAAGTCAAAATTCAGTATTTGCCAACTGAATGAAAAGCAAACATAAATAGTTCTCGACGTTTGCCAACTAGTTTTATAATTTTACCAAGTTATCACAATTAAAAAAGTAATATAGTTTTTTTTTTTTTTTTTTTTTTTTTTTTTTTGTAAAAAGCTTAATAATATTTCTAATTATATTGGTAACTTTTGTCAAATCTATCAGAAATAGAAAGAGTATTATAGTTTTTTATTAAAGATTTGAACTAATCTGCCAGTTCAGTTTGTAAATTTGCCAATTGTAACAGCATGTGCAAACGTTTAGGGGGGAGGCTCCCCCTTGCCCCCCCCCCCTTGCGAGGCCCCAGAACACAATAGATCTTTCATAACAAGCTATAAAGTTGACGTTTTTGAGCACATTTTCCGACGATAGCAGAAAAACCGGTCGAAAAACAGGATAAAAACGGGTGATCACGCGATCGAAATAGCTTAGAACTGGATAGGTAATTTAAGTATCATGAAATGAAAAAATAAGTTCGATTCGAAATCGCTTCCATAGTCAGGCATTCAAATTATATATTTTTCTGTTAAAACATGAATTTGTAAATGTGTCAAAACGTTTTGCGCTTGTTGAACGGAGCAATTGAGAACACCCTTAAGGGTGTATTCCAATCCAAACTGCTTATTTTCTGATTTATTTTTAAATTCATTTCTTCTTTCAAACATATCAAGCTGCTAATTTTTTTTATTTAGAAACTACACAGTGTGTCGTGCTTATCGATTTTTTTTATAAATGCAAAAATTTTTGCTAAATAAAGATGTCAAAGTGGGCGTTTTGAACCGAATTTTCCGAAGCGAGGGATCTAAAAAAAAAAAAAAAAGGTCATAATCAGAAAATAATTGTTTTTAAATAAAATTCTAATTAATTGAGCGGAAAAATGAAATCACACAACATCTTATACACTCTCAGCAAGTTTCATGTTTCTACTTTTAAAAATGAGTCTGAAAATGTATCAGAAAATTTCAAGCTGGTGAGAGTAGAAAAATGTTTTTGAGAGCGGGGCATATGTCCCGTAATATATAGATTTTTTCAGTAGAAAATGTTTCATATAACATTTTTTAAAGAAACAAAAGATAATACCTATGAAAATGATTAAGAAAATTACCACACTTTAAAAATATTTACCTTCGACTAATCGTCCAATCTATATTTAAACTAGATCGAGCAGAGTATATTGTGTGTTAATAAAAATAGAAAAAAATGAAAAAAAAAAAAATTCATAGATTGATTACATAAATTTTTTTTTATTTTTTTGCGCTTTGAAGATATCATAGGTTTTCAAGCAGAACGGAAAATTACATCACATTTTTTAGAGTTGGACGATGTAATCGATATCAAATGCATATCGTGATAACGTTATTAAAAAACGTTACTTAACGATATAACGCGGTATATCGTTGTATTGCGATTATCGCAATATCTCGGTATATCATTATATCACTATGTTTGTGTAATGGTAAATTGCTATATAACTCAGGTCTAAATTTAGAATGTATAGTATTTATAGCGAAATACAGAGACTCACAAAAGTATTTAAATATAAGGACCACATGGAAAACTGCATTTCTGAGTCGCTGGAAAGTGTTTCATAATCTATGCTTCACGGCATGATTTATCTTACTTGTTTAAGTATGTCTAAAACTGTTTTAAAAAAATGCTAAGTAAGATGCTGCAATTGTGCGATTCAGCAGTAACTGAGTTAAATGGAGAACAGTGGAAGTTAAATCAGTAGGTAATTTACGGCATAACTGAATTTTAAAGGGAAAAATTTAATATAATCTTCAGGATTTTCGAATTTATAATTTCTGTATCATATTAAATTACACAGTTTACACATCTGAAAAAAGGAACTGTTTTAAGTGCTGGAAAGATGCCTCTTAAAATGAAAATAAATAAAATAAATAATAAAATAATAAAATCATACTCACATCTTTATTATGATTTGTTTGCACAAAGGTTTTACCGTTATATATATAGAGAGAGAGGGTAAGTTAATTCATAGGTATACGCACAGTCCTCATTTCAATTATTTGCATATACAGTCTACATTTTGTATGCGTAGACTGTAAAAAAAAAAATGCCTGCCAGTGATACCCCCTAAAAAAATACACAGTTAAAAAAACTGTAAATTTATGTGCAGGACCGGCAGTAGAATGTCCAGCCATACCCATAATTTTACGAGCGTCGTAAGAAAAAGGTGTGATCCCTTTAAATAAACGTCTTTGTCTCTTAGATTCTTAAAAATGATGGACAGTCCACATACTTTTACTGTCCATTTTTACCTGTTATAGACCATAAAAAATGATCGACTGGACGCATATTTTTGCATGGTATCGCTGGAATATCTGCTGCCGGTCTCAGTCCCTCCCCCCCCCCGCCTTTTTTTTACAGTGTACATTCATGCACCATCATTTTGCATGGTCCATAATAGCTAAGTGGTGGGCTAGAACAGTAAAAGTATGTTCTTCATTTTCTAAGATCTAAGAGACAAAGCCGTCTATTTAATATATCAGACCGTTTTTTACGTTGCACGTGAAATTACAGGATATGGCTGAAATCCCTGCTGCCGATCTAGGCCACTTACAGTTTTCTTTTAACAGTACATACATGGACCTCGTTTTCACTGTGAGTAGTATGCAAAGTCTACGATTTGTTTGTGTACACGCATGGTCCTCGTTTCCACTGTATGCATGCAGAGTCCACGGTTTGTATGTGTATACGCATGGTCCTCGTTTCCACTGTGTGCATACAAAGTCCACGGTTTGAATGTGTATACGCATGTTCCTCGTTTCCACCGTGTGTATACAAAGTCCACGGTTTGAATGTGTATACGCATGGTCCTCATTTCCACTGTGTGTATACAGAGTCCCCGGTTTGAATATGTATACGCATGGTCCTCGTTTTCACTATGTGTATACAGAGTCCGCAGTTTGAATGTGTGTACGCATGGTACTCGTTTTCACTGTGTGTATACAGAGTCCACGGTTTGAATATGTATACGCATGGTCCTCGTTTCCACTGTGTGTATACAGAGTCCCCGGTTTGAATGTGTATAAGCATGGTCCTCGTTTCCACTGTGTAATTATTGAGTCCACGATTTGTATGTGTATACGCATGGTCATCATTTTCCCTGTGTGTATACAGAGTCTTTAAATATTGTATGTAATATACAATTTGTTCGAACATAAACAAAAAAATTGAGCTATCCTTTTCAAAACAGGATATTTATTATCCTAAAGAGCAACCTAGAAATTTTTGTAACGAAATTTTCAGGATATTTTTTAACAATTTTGCAAATTTAAAGTAAGAATATTTTAAAAACTTAAATTTTGTTTTTAACTAGATATTGTAAGTGGTAGTACTAAAACATTGTCAATTAAAATTTAGATAAAACACTAAGTAACTTTTTAAATATTACTGACTCATAAGTTCACTCTCAGGACCCGAGTAAACAAATCATTTTTATCCTTCCATGGAAGGAAAAGATACAAGCAGGATACCATATTTAGGGAAAAAAGACATAAATGTATGAATTAAAGGGGAGAGGGATATAAGTATTAAAAGTTATAAAACAAAAGGAAATAAGGAAAAGGGCATTGGTGGGGGGGGGGGGGAGAGAAAAGTAGTTATAAGTATTCGCCTATTTGCTGCAATTCTGTATTAACTCTTAGATATGGGATTTTGCTAATTCAGGACTCTTAAGTTTTCGATTAAAGGTTAATAGAAATAAAACAGGTTGCATTAAAATCTGAATTCTACTTTATATGCAATACAGTTAGAACTACTTAAGAAATGATTGCAGTTGTTGATATTTAAATAAAATATTTTGTTTTAACATGGAATCATCTTAATCAAAACTTAATAAACTCATCAATTTAGTAGAAAATATACTAAAACACAAATTAATAGAAATACCAAAATAAAAGATACACTTAGTGCGATTATACCACTCTACCGAGGACGTCTATCGAACATGTAATTAAAACGTGAAACCGAGGACTTACGTTTTTGCACCGATACACACTTTAAAGAAGTTTACACAGTTTTTACATACACAACATGCAGCAAATACGGACAACTGAGGACCTTTATAAATTTTCAAAAAAACAATGTTTAGAATAATATTTGGCATGAAATATTACATATTTCATAAAAATTCCAACCGAGGACGTCCTCGGTTGGCGGTGTGTCCTCTGTTGGAAGGTGTGTAAACATGCGAATGTCCCCGCTTTCCCTCATAGACCCACACACACACACACACACACACATATATATATATACTAGCAGGGGAGACCGAGCTTAGCTCGGTCAAAATTAACTTTGTGTTCAACTCGATGCAGTATTTTCACTGTATCATTAACTCTGTATTATTACTGTGAAACATGTTTATAATAGTATTATTTAGAAAAACAATCAATAAGAAAACTATGTTTTTATGCGCATGTTTATAAATTTTACTTTATTTTAAAATTTACAACGAAAGGACATCGATCTAAATCACTTTTTTAGCTCGACTCTGATTGGTTTAACCATCCATCTCGAATCCTCTTAAGAATGCAGAGCTGCCAAGTCTCCGGCTTTTTGCACACCAGTATTATTTTAGAGAAAATCATCTGTTTTTAAATCGTCTCAATGTTCCAATTACTTAAAACATCATTTTCTGTATAATAATACTGGTATCCAAAAAGCCGGAGACTTGGCAGCTCTCAGAATGTATAAAAAAATTCTTTACATTCTGAAAGACAATATTTTTTGCTAGATATAGCCAAATTTGGAGGCATTCTTTCATTTGGCTCCAAATACGTGTTTTGGTTTTCGTAATTTTTATAGTCGATTTTTTGGCCATATGTCGCCAATATTTTCTCAAATATCACCAAGTTATTGGCTTTTGCTATATTCTCGTGACCCTGACCCGTATTACCCAAAATGAGCCACTAATCAAATTTGATCAAGCATGTGACATAGCTCAATCGTCTTCAGGTAATCAAAAACAGTAGAATATAAAATTGAATGAAAATCGTTTAAGCCATTTTTTAGGTAACATTATCTTGGCAGCATTCAGCAATAAAGCGAAATGACCCACTAATATAATTTTGTTTAACATGCGACTCAGCTCAATAACAAAATTCTCGTGACAAAAAACGTTTTGTTTCAAAATTTAGGTAAAATTGATTGAGTCGTTGTTATATATAATTAGAATGACCCTAGCTCATTAAGACCCAAAATGACACACAAATCGAATTTTCGCGAGCATGTGTCCAAGCCAAACGGTTTTCTCTTGCTCAAAAACGATATAATACAAAGTATAGTCAAAATAGTGAGTACTATTTTCTATATAAAATTAGCATGACCCATCATGACCAACAAATGACCCTTATAATCGAAATCTCTCGAACGTGTGGCCTAGTTCATTAGTTTTAGCATGCCGAAAAATATTAGATACAAAATTTAGATAAAATCGATTGAGCCGCTTTTTAGATATAGTTAGTTTGACCCTGACCCCTTATAATCCAAAATGACCCATTAATCGAATTTTTTCAAAAATCTGTCCTAACCGAATGATTTTCTTGTGACCGAAATCGATAATATACAAAATTTAATCAAAATTGCGCGAAACGTTGTCTAGATAAAATTAGAATGACCCAAAAATGGCCCACTAATCGAAATTTCTCGAACATGTGACCAACCCCAATGATTTTCTCATGCCAAAAATATGTTGTATACAAAATTTCGTTAAAATCGACCCACCCATTCTTTAGATATAGCTTGACCTTGACCCACAAATGACCCTTATAATCGAAAGCTCTCGAATATGTGACTTAGTCCATTAGTTTTCTCGTTTCTAAAAATTGTTACATACAGAATTTCGTTAAAATTGATCCTGCCGTTCTTTAATTATATATAGCTTGACCCAGACCCTTTATGATCCAAAATGACCCATTAATCGAAATTTTTCAAACATGTAACCTAGTCCAATGATTTTATCGTGCCAAAGAAATGTTGCATGCAAAATTTCATTAAAATCGATCCACCTGTTCTTTAGATATAGCATTACCATGACCCATTATGACCCATCATGACCCACAAATGACCCTCATAGTCGAAATCTCTCAAACATGTGATTTAGCCCATTAGTTTTCTCATGTCAAAAAACTGTCATTTACAAAATTTCGTTATAATCCATCACGCCGTTCTTTAATTATACATAGCTTGACCCAGACCCTTTATGATCCAAAATGACCCATTAATCGAAAATTTTCAAACATGTAACCTAGTCCAATGATTTTATCGTGCCAAAGAAATGTTGCATGCAAAATTTCATTAAAATCGATCCACCTGTTCTTTAGATATAGCATTACCATGACCCATTATGACCCATCATGACCCACAAATGACCCTTATAGTCGAAATCTCTCAAACATGTGATTTAGCCCATTAGTTTTCTCATGTCAAAAAACTGTCATTTACAAAATTTCGTTATAATCCATCACGCCGTTCTTTAAATATAAATAGCTTGACCCAGACTCTTAATGACCCAAAATGACCCATTAACCGAAATTTTTCGAACATGTAACCTAGTCCAATGATTTTATCGTGGCAAAAAAATGTTGCATACAAAATTTCGTTAAAATCGATCCACCTGTTCTTTAGATATAGCTTGACCATGACCCATCATGACCCACAAATGACCCTCATAGTCGAAATCGCTCAAACATGTGATTTAGCCCATTAGTTTTCTCATGTCAAAAAACTGTTACATACAAAATTTCGTTATAATCCATCACGCCGTTCTTTAACTATAAATAGCTTGACCCAGACCCTTAATGACCCAATATGACCCATTAAAATTTTTTCTCGAACATGTAACCCAGCCCAATGTTGTTCTTGTGCCCGAAAACCATAGAATGCAATTTTTAATCAAAATTGCGTGAGAAAATCTCTAGCTAAAAATAGCATGACCCACAATGACCCCAAAAATGACCCACTAACCGAATTTTCTCGAACATGTTACCTAACCCAATGGTCTTCTTGTAATCCAAAACGATACAATATAAAATTTGGTCAAAATCGTTAGAGCCGTTTTTTAGATAAAAATGGCTTGACCCACAATGACCCAAAAATGACCCACTAATCAAAATTTTTCGAACATGTGACCCAGCCCAATTGTTTTCTCGTGCCAAAAAACGATTGGATACAAAATTTCCTTAAAATCGATCCAGCCGTTCTCTAGATATAAATAGCTTGATCCTGACCCATTATGACCCAAAACGACCCAATAATCGAATTTTCTCGAACATGTGACCTAGCCCAATGGTCTTCTCGTGCCCGAAAATGGTAAAATCCAAATTTTTGCGAAAATCGTTAGAGCCGTTTTTGAGATAAAATTTACCCCCCCCCCCTCCACACACACACACAATTTTTGCTCGCATTATAGTATAAGATATATAAGACACAAAGTTTACTTAATTTTTTACATGTTTATAAGAAAAAGTTGCGATAAAAGCAAAAATTATTCAAATTTTTGAAAAGGTGTCATTTGACATCGGTAGAAATAAAATAAAATAAATTCTATTTGCTAAATATGAAATAAAATTACATTTAAAATATTTAAGTTAATTGAAATACTTAATTCTTTACACTTAATTTAAAATAGTTAATTCAAATAAGAATTTTAAAAAAATATGCTTATATGTGATATGAGCATACAATATCATAAAATCATAATGCTCATTCAAATTGCTATACATATTATGCACCTACATTGTTAGTTTTTAGCTCACAGGCTATCATAGCCTGAGAGCTTATGTGCCCATCCGTTCTGTATGTACGTGCGTTCGTGCGTAACGCGATAACTCATGATAAAAATATCCGATCCACTTGAAATTTTGTATATAGGTATATCCTGACAAGGCGCTTCCCTGATTAGTTTTTGGAGTTCATTCGATATGATAAGAGGGGGAACGGGGGCTCATGCCCCTCCCCTTAGTTGATATAAATGGGATTTTCATGCAGAATTAAGTTTTCGTTCAAAATTTAGATTAGGATCATTCTGATGAGGCGATTCCGTGACTGTTATTAGGTGTTCATTGAATAAGTATAAATAGGGGGAACAGGGGTTCTAATGCCCCCCCCCCTTAATTTATATAAATGGGTTTTTCAAGCAGGATTTTCAGATTTCGTTCAAATCTCTGAATAGTTTTGGAAGTTTAATGGTTAAGTATAAAAGAGGGGGATAACTCCTTTTAAATTATATAAATGCTAAATGGGTTTTTTATTAAGAATTATCTCATTTGCTCTGAATTTTGGATATAGATTTTTTATATGATAAAGCATGTCTCTTAATTTTTTTTTCGAACGGAATTAACCCTTGAAAATATAAGGCTTTAATGTACAATTAGTATTTGTAGCCTGTGAGCTCAATGCCATCAGTTTAACTGGGCAGTATTCTTTATTAGCTTACAGGTTATCATAGCCTGAGAGTTTATGTGCCCATCCGTTCTGAATGTATGTACGTTCGTTCGTTCGTACGTGCGTAACGTGATAACTCATGAAAAAATGTCCCATCCACTTAAAATTTTGTATATAGATACGCTTTCCTGATTAGTTTTTGGAGTTCATTCGATATGTATAAGAGGGGGAACGGGGGACTCATGCCCCTCCCCTTAATTGATATAAATGGGTTTTTAATGCAGAAATATTAATTTTTTTCAATATTTACACATAGGATCATTCTGATGAAGCGCTTCCGTGATTGGTATTAGGTGCTCATAGGATAAATATAAACAGGGGAAATGGGGGTTCTAATGCCCCTCCGCTTAATTTATATAAATGGGTTTTTCATGCAGAATTGTCAGATTTCGTTCAAATCTCTCAATAGTTTTGGAAGTTTAATGGTTCAGTATATAAAAGAGTGGGATAACTCCTCTTTAATCATATAAATCGGTTTTATTAAGAATTTTCCGATTTGCTCTGAATTTTGGATATGGATTTTTTTATATGATGAAGCATGCCCCTGATCAGTTTAGAGGGTTCAATGATTAAGTGTAAAAAGGGGAAATGGGGGAGATTTCCCCCCTTCCTTAATTTTTTTTCGAACGGAATTGACCCTTGAAAATAATAATTAAGTATGTAATGTATAATTAGTATGCGTAGCCTATTAGCTCAATGCCATCAGTTTAACTGGGCAATATTCCCTATTTTTTCTGTCTTTTGAATATTTTAAATTACTACATGTGTGAAAAAGAATCCGAAAAATAATAGTATGCACAAACTTTATTTTTACTTCAGAAAATTGATCTGGCAAATGAAAATATTTAAACAAAACAAATAATAATAATAAAACAAAAAGAAAGTCTGCAATTTCTACCAAACTCATGTCTACAATGACCTTGATTTAAAAAGAAATATAAAGTTAAGCATTTAGGTCTTTAATTTCGATTCTTTTTCATTTTATGCCGCAAGCAAAAATATTTATTCATTAAATGGAATTTTTTTTAATGAAATGCATATTTGTTTTTTGAAAAATATTATTCTGAAGTGATATAATCCAATTACATGGTTTTTTATGCATAAAAAAACAATAAAAAACAGCATTAAAAACAATAATATGGATTTCAAATAATTCAGAAACGCACAACAAAAATTTAGAGGTATGTAATAGCTGATATATTTTTTAAGTAAGAGAGTAGTTTTAATTGAAATTTTAATTAAAACGCCAAAACTCAAAGTATTAAATAAACTATTATTTTTGTCTTTTCAGTCATTTAACGTGCATTAATTAGTTTTATTTTTTCGTAATTTAAAAGAATATATAATTAGGGTTTGTGCGCATCAAAAGATTTAAAAAATTTTAGTTTTTCTTTTTGTACCAGAAAATTCGAAAAATACTATTTGGTATACTGAAAACCGAAACATTTTTTCATTAAACAAGCTAAACAATACTTTATACAGTGGATTCTCTCCACCTGAACATTCTCTAATCTGAACACCCCGGTATCAGAGCCTGATTACTAACGGGGCACTCTCTCCCCAGTAAAATTATATAGAAATTTTCGCCTTGTTTAAACGCCCTTTTCAGTCAAAATTACTATCATGAGTAAGGAAAAATTTTCTATTTACTTTTTCTGGTGGGAGAGTGCCCCGTTGATAATCAGGCCCTGCCCGGTATTATGAACGCATTTCGATGGTCCCGGCGAAACTCCATAGACTTAACATAAGATAAACTCTCTGTATTCTGAACACCCTCTAATCTGAACACCCCGCTATTATGAACGCTACTTTCGATCCCCATTTTTACCCCACCTCTCTGTAAACTGAACATGTGTTTGGAATCGAAATTCAGGAAATTTCTGCATCATGGAAATTTAGCGAAACTTGTTGCAGAAGAATAAAAAGGTTTAACGAACTCATATAAGTATAGAATTTTGGAATAGAAAACGGGAAACAAGAACATAAACATTAATGTTCGAAAGATTTTTTATCAAATGAGAACAAAGAACTCCTACTTCGGATTTTTCAGAAAAGCAGAAAACTGCAGAATTAAAAGCATTGAAAGGATTGTTGACTCATTTCAAAATTTAACAGAACATCGTATTCAAAATAATCACTGGTGAAGCTGCAGATGTAAATATCGACACTGTGGAAGAATAGAAAATAAAACTTCTGAACATAACAAAGGATTTCGATACGACAAACATTTTCAATGCTGACGAAACCAAATATTGTAATGTAAATGTATGTTTTGTAAAAAAAAAAAAAAAAAAAAAAAAAAAAAAGGATGGTGTAGTACAAGACTGACTAAATTTAGTTTGGCATTGCACAATGGTATGACTAATCATGCTAAATATTTTATACGAACTGTAAATTCAATACATAGTAGTAGCAGTAATGCATTTTCGATTCTCCCTCCATACTGAACACCCCCATAATCTGAACATTTTTCATCGGCCCCAAGAGTGTTCGGAATAGAGAGAGTTCACTGTATAAATTTCAATAAAATGTCCTTGAAAGTGTTTGAAGCATACGAACTCTGTATAATAAATACTGAATATAAATAGATGTAATTTCAATCACGTAACTGATCAATATTTTTGAAAAGAAAACTTTCAAATATTGCGAATTGAATATTTCCAACTAAGCGAAAAATGCGTATGATAAATTTACCAATCAGTATGATTGTGTTAAAATATTAGTATTTCAAATAATGCTATTTTTTCCTACCTTTTACATAATTTTTAATCTTTTATTAACGGTTTTTTAAAACAGAAATTTTTTTCTTAATCAAAAAAAAAAAAAAAAAAAAAAAAAAAAAAATACTCGGATTAAATATTGCAAAATTTACAATAAAAATTTTCTGGTAAAGATAATAAATCATGATGGGAAAATCATGATTGGCAAAAACACATTACCCGAATTACGTACGGGCAAATCAAGAAAGCGTTTAACATCATAGAAGCTGCAAACAGTATTGCAAAATTTGCGAAATGTGTCGATAATTTTAATCCAGAAATTGCAATTTACACCAGAAATTGCTTAATACTAATTTTGATTTACTTTATCAAACAGTTAACAGCAAAAAGTTCAATAACTACCCAATTTAAAAGGGTATAGAAGCCCAGTTGTTAAATATTTGCAAAGAACATCCTGACAAGAGATTATAATATGCATAAATGTAACGCAGAAGCAACTCTATATGGGAAAGTATAGGAAATATAATTAGGATCCCAAATTGGAATGAGAAGTATAGGTAAACGATCAAAGACTATAAGCAGCTAATCCAAAATACGGGGGCGGAGCTTCATTGAAATGTGAAATTTGCAGCAGAAGATCGTGGAAAAGAATAGAAAAGAATGTTCAGAAGTTTCATATAGCTGGGGAGAAAAGGAAGCAAAACTTATTTATTTCAACAAAAAAGACACTTTTCAATGATCGTGCATAATAAAAACTATGAGAATAGAATTTTGTATAAAAGGTTGGGATCAAAACGAACTTATAACTTACCACTAGAAGAAAGTTTTTAATTGCCAGCTAGCATTTCAGTGAAGTCGATAAATTTCGATAGAGTAGGTTTTTATCTTTTATATGTTCGAGGATACTGTTGAGTTAGTTGGAGATTTTTTGAAAACAATTTACTTAAATTTCTTGTTTGATAGCTGGTGAATAGGAATCAGAGTCTTAGTTATAGATGAATTTGATTGGTCAGATGAGACTTAGATGTTCCGTTCGTTTATATTTTTATTTCTTTCTTTTTCTTTTCTTTCTTTCTTTCTTTTTTTTTTTTTTTTTTTTGGATGCAGTTGCGACTTTAGCTTAGGATATATTACGAACTGCGGTTTAAGAGAGTATTCCGAACAACCCTAGTACAGTGAAGGGTGTTCTAAACAGCGGTTACAGCGTTGAGGAGGCGATATGGGATTAAGAAATTCTTATGTTAAACTTTCATTGTAAAAGAAAAGTTTTATTATAATATTATTTGTGTCTTTTGCAAGTTTGGAATTAAAATTAGGTGTGCCTGGGCTGGGCATACTCTGCCGGAAAGGGTTAACAATAGTTTTATAAATGAGTAATAAATGCATCAGCGCGGCTTGTACAGTTTTCAAAATACAAATGTAGAGCAAAGTAGGAAAAAAATGTAAAATTGTTCTTAGTTTAGCTGTGCTAGATAGTTTCGTGCCACTATTTTTTTAAAATACAGTTCCTTTAGAATTTCTGTCATCTAATAAAAGAAATATTATTAATAACTATTGATAAGAGATATGGGAGTTGTGCAACTACAGTCGAGTCTCTCTGTAACGAAACTCCATACACCGAATTTCTCTATATAACGAATTTTTTGTAGGAACGGTCCCCTTTTCGCATGATTACATTAAAAGCAGTCTCTATATAGCGAAATATCTATCGCCATATAACGAATTTTTTTCATAAATTGGTCTTAATATATTCAGTTTTAAAAAAGCTTCGAAATCATATGGAATCAATTTTCCATCACTTATTTTTGATTTATCGTTTAGTGCTGAGTTTATATATATATATATATATATATATATATATATATATATATATATATATTACTTCTCTTCTTGTTCTTTAAATCCAAGAATTTATCCCACCTCCCACACACTTTTCAACATCCTTATGAAAACAGAGTCAGTTAGATTCTTACACATATAAGAGAGGAATCAATGAGAGGTACATAAAAGAGTCCTTCAAATGGAGGAAAATGTTAACTACAATTTTTTATTCCTTGCTAAAATTTGAGCATTTTTTTCGAGAGCGTAACAATTTTAAAATCAAAACAACAAAAAATTACAGATTTCTTCGTCTGAAATTAATGCAAGTCTTCCTTAGTTGATTTTCATTAAGCTTTCAAATAAGTGTTCTGCTCTCTTTTTTGGAACAGTTTAAATAATTAAGAAATAAAATGTTAGGTTAATATTTACTTTTAACCCTGCTATTCTGTTCGCATTTACTATGCGTATGTAGTGTTCGGGTCAATGTGACCCGATTTAGAATATTACCTTTTCTAGCAGTAAATGAAAATAACTATTTCAGAAATAATTAAAAAAATAATAAAATAAGCTTAAATATATATCAAATAATACAAAACACCAGTAAAATAACTTAAAAATATTTGAATACTTTTATTTACAATTTAGACAAAAATAGCTTACGTGAAATTTGCAAGTGTGGTTTTTGCAATTGTAACATAATATATTAGTTTTGTTGTCGTTGGTTGATGGGCAGAACTTGCATCTTGCACGTTTAGTACACAATGAAGTGTTCTCATCTGATTCCGAGGGTAGATTTGCCCTTTTACTACGCATTCTCTTCACAATTTTGACTGAATCTTCGCTTCTGGGAAGATGCTGTCTTACTTCAATATGTGGAAAAATTAGAGATTTCCCCAATTCTTCTAAAAACAGCCTTCGTTTGGTTAATTTATTTTCATTCCATTTGCTGTTTATTGAAATCCACAGAATAAAATCATTGTAAGCAGATGTATCAAGCATATTATAGAATACTATCATAGGCCAGCGATTTGTTTTTCTCTTACAAGTGTATGTAATCAAAAGTTTATCAAGACTATCCACCGCCTCTTTAGTTGCATTATAATCTAATATCATTTGTGGTTTTTCGTCAGGTCTGTCGCTAACTTCATTTTCATGATAGAAAGTGCTCATAAGAATAACATTTTTGTTCTTTTTAGGGATGTTGTTTACAACTGTTGTATCTTCTGTAAAATAAAATGATGAGCTGTGCACTTCTTTGTTTAGCATTTTCTCAGGAAGTTCGGTCTTATTTTTTCTAATGGTGCCAAGCATAGTCATTTTCCGTTTTAGAAGAAGTTTTCCCAAGCTATAGGATGTGAAAAAGTTATCACATGTAACAATGTGCCCCGAATACGTATAAGTAAGGTCACTCACTACCCGCATACCCTGACTTTTCTCTGGCTTTGATCCTTGATTTTTTCCAGTATAAATTTGTGCATTCTGTACATACGAAGTTTTGTTATCACATAAAGTCCATATTTTTATCCCATACTTGGAGGGTTTACTAGGTATATATTGTTTGAAAGGGCATCGTCCACGAAATCCTACTAATTGTTCATCTACAGTAACATTTTCACTTGGATTATACAATTTAGGTTGAATTTCTATCCACTTTTCCCAAATATCTCGAAAGTAACTAATTTATCTACAGACCTTCTTTCTTGCCTGGTAGATCTATTGTCAAAACGAATAACTCTCGATATCATATGAAAGGTTTCGAGGGACATTGTAGCATGAAATATATTTCTGCCTGTTTCTTGATTCCACAAATTTTTTGTTGATTCTCCATATGATTTGTACACACCAGCTAATAATAATAATCCGATGTATGCTTGAAAAGTTTCAGTACTATTATCTTTCCACTCTTTTTCATACACTTTTCTTCCTTCTATATTAGTCATTTTTATGATTTCGTTCTCGATTGTAGAATTGAATACCATCGCAAATGCGCTTTTTATGTCAGTTATCCTTGTCGTTGCATATCTTGTGACACCTGGGGTAGTTTTTATAATATTAGCAGACGTTAATCGATCAGAATGAAGAAGTGGATTCAATTTCCATACTATTTCACGATTCTTAGACTGAATACTATGGATATTGTGCGTCTTTTGAATATCAATATCAAAATCGTTGTCAGAACTTTCACTTTCAATTTCCTCACTTGTATTATTTTCATACTCAGACGCATTTTCCTCTTCGCTGTCAGAGGCTTCCATTAATTTAGCAATATCAGCGTCGCTCAAATTTCTACGATTCGCCATTTTTTCACTAATACTCAGAGATACAACTGTTCTTCAGATTATTAGAAATTGAAATACAGCAAGAAAAATGAAACGCTACTAACAGGTGCATTTTTTTCCTTCCGCCAATGATATCAACATTTGACTTTGCTCTCTTGTCACGTGATCTAACACCTGTGCCAACGAAACAGATTTCGAAATAGATACGTTGCAGTAATTATTTTTATTCAATGATTCCAAATAAAATTAAAAGTACATGATAAAATTATTTTTTAACTCGGGTCAATATGACCCGAACAGTACATTAGGACTAAGTTAAAAAATATCTCTTGGAAATATAAATAAACGTAACTACTTCTAGGAATATATAGTTATATTACTGATGAACAAAGTCAAAAAGTTTCATGGAAATATCTCTGCGCTAATTTTTTTATAAGTGAACGATAATATTTTTGGGTCAAATAGACCCGAACAGAACAGCAGGGTTAAACATTTCAAATTCTTAATTAAAAACATCAAAAATAATATTTGTTCAAAATTTACACATTAAATACGATTTTTAACATCATTTTCTATACATCGAATTTCTCTATATAACAAAGTTTTTACTGAAACGATGGATTTCGTTATATAGAGACTCGTGTGTAGTTATCCTCCCCAGAATAATAGGCCTGTGCACTGACATAAAAATGGCGGTTGTCATTGGAAGTTTTTTTCAGCATTTGTACTGTCCCTTGACTTTAAACTCGAATATATATATATATATATATATATATTTACATTCACTAAGTCAAACAGAACTTTTGAAAATTGCTGGTGTCGAAAGTGAATGAATCGTAAAAGTGCATAAAATATCCGCCTACGACAGCCGCCATTATTGAGTCACTGCTCAGGCCTACTATTCATCGGGCGATGAACTAATTCACAAAAGCATTCCACGTACAGGACACATCTTTCTAGTACCACTGGTTACGGTTTAGATTAGATTAATTATGAGAGGGCCCGGATTATCATAGGCAACTATTTTTATATTCTTATTCGCACCACTATTTTTTTTATTATTATTGCCTGTGGCAGTCCTCATACGCACTCGCCTGGAAAAAACGCAAACCATTTAACCCCTTGGGGACGAGCAACACGTATACATGACGCAAAAAGGCTTAAGAATCCTTGTTTATTCCCACCGATAAAATTGTACTGTAAAATTTGTATTATTCAATCGGAGCATTTTCTCGATTTAAGAAGCCACAAATTTCTGTTTTTTAAAACCGGTGACAAAACATTAAAAAATTCGTAAAAATAGTCCCGTCGCGAAGGGGTTAACCCTTTCAGTTCAGTTAAGTGCTTTCATTTCTAAAATGTTAAATTGCACAGTTGACCCCGAATTCTCCAGCAATTTGAATTTTAAATAAAAAAAAACCCGCTATTTTTCACATGCACGATAAGTGGGAAAATTCCATATAAAAGTTCTGGTGTCTCTGTGAAATTTGAATATTAAAATTAAGTGGTTTTATAAACATACCACCGCCTTTTAGAGATTACTGCAAGTGTAGTACGACTGTGTTGAACTACATAGGAAATTTAACAAGTTAACCTTTTCAGGGCAAGGTACTTCTATTAGTACAATGCAGAAATGAGTGATTGACACGAGAATTTGCAATCATATTTATTTCAAAATAAGATAAAGCTTTTGTTCACGTACTTAATTTTTTACAGGCCAATTTTCCTAATTGGGAACATAAGTTTAAAACTGTATTAAAAAATAAATTTAATAAAAATTGACTGAAAAATATTAGTAGAAGTAATTAAAAGATGACTTGATTTTTTGAAATAGAAGTTACATTCCTATCATTAATGAGGAAATATAAAGGAAATTATAAAAATGACCAATGACCGCTGGAAAATGATCAGCTATAAAAATGATTTTTTAAATAGATTTTTCGAATTAGATAACTTAATTTTTTAAATAGAAGTTACATTCCTATCATTTATGGGAAAATGTACAGAGAACCATAAAAAGGACCAATGACTACCGGAAAATGACCACCGGAAGTGACCAATGTTCCCAATTGGGAACATATATAATTTTTTTCCACCATATTAATGACTAATATCCCTTAACTAAAGCATTAGAAGGCATATGTGCATAAAAATTCTTTAAAATATACCTGGGTCTGAATTAGGCATGTAAAGGGTTAATAAAAGGAAAATTTTCATTCGAATATTCTGGTGTCAATGTAACATTTAGGAATAAAAATTAGGTAATCCAAAAATGAACCACAGTTCTTAAAGGGGTTAAAAGCTGCGCTTTCCAGCAATTGGTTGTAAAAGACTTTGCATTCCTTAACTCTTATCACATAATATTGATTCATAGAAGTAAAATATTAATTATGTTTAACACTATATTAAAATAAGTCTATAAAAGTCTATTTTATTTTACTCTTTAACACTTTCCAACAAAGTTGAAAAATGTTTATGCATTTGGTTTATCTGTGCGTCTAAGCACGCTCTAACTCAGATAAATATACTCGATTTTCACGCAGTTGTTAAATTTAATTTAGTCATGTTTGGTATGGTATATGAAGTATGTGGGATTAATAGTTCATTTACAACTCCCAAAAGATTACCATTACATTATGGTATATTGCGCGATTACATTATGGTATACATGGAGAAAATCATTTGCAAAGTATTTTGATGACATTATGTTATTTCAAACGTATTGAAACTTATATAAATCACTGAATTTCAGTACAAAATTATTACGATGGAATAGGATGTTCATAGCATTTATCGTTCATTTACAGGGACACACACACAAAAAAAAATAGGTTACAGTACTTTCTTTGACTAATAATTAATTTAAGAGCGTTTTCAATTTCAACATGCACTTTTAAATTTAACTTCTTTTTTGGATTTTACTTGTTGTACATAAATTGTATACCTTGTTTCCAAGGCTTCAAAAAAAAAAAAAAAAAAAAAAAAAAAAAAAAAAAAAAAAAAAAAAACTCACGTACTATTATAGTTATGAGCAGAAATTACTGAAAAACAATTTTCAGTTATATATGTATTTCTTAACTGAACTAAATTTTGGCATGCTTGTAGTTAATGGATATAAATCTATATATTATATACAGTGCTGCTCAAAGTATTCGGATAATATTCCAATTGTAGATGGGAACAGCTGAGCTTGGGTTTTCAAATGTGTTTTGCGTTTCCTTACCGTTGAATTAGACATAATACTTTAACTTTATATACAGTGCAGTTTGTTACATTATTCTCGGAATGTGTTGGAAAGTGTCTCATACTCTCTGTTTGACGCAAGATTTTTTTTTTTTTTTTTTTTTTTTTGATTTTGTTAGAGCTGTAACATTAATACAAAAACTTCAGTAATAAGAAAGCTTTTAAAGCTTTCCGGCACAAAAAAAAAAATCTGTTTGTAAAATGATCAAATGAGTTATTGGCATCTGAATTTACAAATGACTTTTTTAGAAATTAAAAGCTTGTTTACTTTACACTTCCATTGTAAAAGTAAAATGGTTGGTTGGTTGTATAAATTTTATTGGCACAAGGTCCCTTTAGGGACAGGCTGCGCCAAGAACAAGGTAAAGAGGAAAAAAAATAAATGTAAATGTAAACTTTAAAGGATGCAAAATGTAAAATTCAATTTAAAAAACTAACATAGGCATAGTAAAAAGGTAAAAGCGAAATGATGATATATAAAAAATTGTAGTACAATAACTAGTCAATAAGATAAAATAAAAAGCTTAAAAAAATAGTTAAAATCATACAAATAGTAAAGTAGTGATACATAACAAGAATTAGTAAAATTGTAAAAACAATGATACTTTTGACAATATTTAAAAACTCAAATTAAAATGGTAAGTGGTAAGATCAATTAGGTATATATTCCTCAAAAACAGTGTTTCCTTCGTCTTCACTTGAATCATATGACTCTTCCATTGCCTCTTCCACATAATTGTTTAGACTTTTGGGATCTTTCAAGTAAGCGAGAGATGGGTCATGATTTGATTTCCGTTGTTTTTTTGTGACCGTTTGCCATTGGTGAGAACATCGAATAGTCTTATTTTCAGATGTCTTTTGATTTTGTTTCACGGCTTGAGCAGAATTGGTCTTTTGGTGGTTAGAGGTAGAAAGATTAACGGTTTTTTTATTGGGTGTAACTGCTTTAGGCTTTTGACTAGTATTAGGTTTTTGGCAATTTGATACAGAGAGATTAGGATTTCTTTTAGATGTAGATGCATTAGTTCTTGTCTGGGGTTCAGTAGATTTTTTCGGTTTTTGTGGCTGAATAGGTTGATAGACTATTGTAACAGGCTCTGAAGACGGTAACCAACGCTCTAATTTTGGGCTAATAGAACATTTAGTAGGGCAACTGACATCTCGTGTTTCTTTCTTTGGGGTACTAGGTGGATTAGGTGATTCTGTCTGGGTGTTTATATGTCTTACAGATTTTGATTGCTGCTTGAGTAAACTAGAATAAGAAAGACCTATAGATGGGGTTCTGGTTTCAACAAGTTTTCGAGCTTCTGGATATGAAAGATTTTGACTGGTTTTTACTGTAAGAATTTCTTTTTCACGGTTCCAAATTGGACAGGAGCGAGAGTATGACGTATGATTACCTTTGCAATTCGCACAGGGTTCTGGTTTTTCACACGATTTACCATCATGGCCGACTTCTGCACAGCGAGGACAGGTAACATTGCCACGACAGTTAATGTTAGTATGACCAAAACGCTGGCATTTGAAACATCGTAAAGGGTTCGGGATATAAGGCCGGACTGGACAGCTTAGATATCCAGCTTTAATTCTAGATGGTAAATTATGGCTATTGAAAGTTAGTATTATGTGTTTTGTCCGAATAACTTCTTTCGGATAGTAATGCGGCGTGCATCTATTATATTTTGTTCTTTTAAGTTTGAAAGAAGCTCTTCTTTTGAGGAGTATAAAAGATCAGGTTCAGATATTACACCGCGACAAGTATTTAGAGTTTGATGAGCTTTAACAGAAACAGCAAAAGAGCCTATTGTAGTGCAATTGACCAGAAGCTGTGATTGACTGGCTAAAGAAACCTCAACCAATAAATCCCCAGAGTGCAGTTTTTTAAGAGTGTGACCGTCGCCAAAAACAGACTGGAATGTTTTTGCAATAAGAAAAGGTGAGGTTCTCTTGAAAGAACTATCTGAGAGGCTATCGGTTCGTTTAATTACAAAGAAACGTGTAAATGATGAATTCTGCACAATTTGTTGCTCTCCACATGGGAGAGAATTATTTGAATTAGAGATTTTTCCATCCATAGTAGGAGAAAAAGTAATTCGGACCCCGGCCGCACCACCCACTACCGAGACCAACAAGGGGATGCACATTCGTGCACCAGTGCTAACCAGGGCCTATACGGTCACAAGACAATCCTATGTCAGTCTCCACCCTTAACGAGATGACGAGTAATTGCTCGCTCGCTTGATCCCTAAAGCCAGTGACAAAGTCAGCTGACCAGCCGATTGATGCATACGGGACCAAATGCACCTCCCGTCTACCTGAAGCAGAGGCCAAAGTAGTGTGTTGGTTTCCCTCAATTACCAGGATCCCCCTTTCCAGGGACACGGGTCGCCACGCACGGCCAACACGTGGGTGGTTTACAATTCTCCATGAGTCGATATGCAGGATGACATCGGCTCATACAGAATTGCCCTCACCTCCGAAGAGGAAACCACAACGAGAGTGAAACAAAGAGGAAAGGAAGACCAGAGGAGTAAGAGGAAAAGGAAAGGAGAAAGATCACTCAGGTGCCTCGGGGTTGTGAAGCCCGTGAATACCTAAAGAAGGTATCCCCCTGGGGGGTGTAAAAGTAAAAATTTATAAAAGTATTCTTAGTACTGTTTCTAAGTTTGGAATTAAAATTAGATGATCCTGGCTATGAGATCGCGGCGTTGGAAAGGATTCAATCTTTGACTGCTTAGTAAAAGTGCAAAATTGTAATGTTGTATTTTTTTCTATAAATTCTTTTAAAAAAATGATAATTTTCAACATGATATAAAACAATTAATTACGTATATAAATACAATCCGCCAAAGTTCTAATCATTGTTCAAAGTTTTTATAATTGAGATATATCTGTAGAATTATATTAACCCATTAACGATAACATTTTCACATTTCTTTTAAATTCGTGGGGACGAGCGTCCGGTATACGTGCCATATAAGATGCTCAGAATCCGTGATTATTCTCACCAGTAAAATTTTACTGTAAATTTTGCCTTATTTGAACCGCCTATTTTCCCTGATTCAATATGGCAAAATTTTTTGCTTTTTAAAACAGGTGATAAAAAATTACAATTTCCGTAAATAAAGGTCTTTCCCAAGAGGTTAATTCTTCGAAACCAGTTTTTTAATGAGGTTATTTAATTGCTCAAAATTTAAATTAGGTAATGAGAAAATTTCCATATCATTGGTATCAGAATTTAAAAGTTTTGTTCGGTTTTAGATGATAGCTGGGCAGTAACGGGTTAATTTAAATAATATTTCTACTGTAGTGAAACTACAACTTATAGAAAGGATATAAAAGATCACGTCGACTTATTGAGGGTAACACTAAAATAAAAGACTAGATTAAATAACTTATTAAATATTCGTGGCAGGTTTCCATGCAATCCTCTCGTCCTTTTTTATAACTGACAAAGGAAAAGAAATATGCTCTAGAATGCGCTAAGAAATTTAACACGTACTGCAATTTACTGTAATTGCTCTGATCCTAAACACTGTTTTATCATGAAATTATCACAGTTATTAATTACCGTAAGTATTAAAAATGAGAAAATCATTAAAAATAGGAAAATTTCTTTTTGTATAACTACAAAAGAATTTGATTAAACATATATTTTATTTTCCGCGTATCGTCATATAAATAAAAGAATATTTAAAAAGAAAATATAAAGGGTGTTTTTTTGCGCAATTTGTTATTTGTGTTTTATTTAAATATTTTGATTTATTTACACATCTAAATTTAATCTAATCTTTTAATGCAGATTTGCTTATCTATATGGTATTTTCAAACTTATTTACATTTTTTTCTAACTAATCCCTTGGGGACGAGCGACACGTATACGTATCACAAAATGCTTAAAAATTCTTGTTTATCCTTACCAGTAAAATTTTACATTAAATTTTGCCTTACTTAATCGGAGAATTTTACTCGATTTAATAAAGCACAAATTTCTGTTTTTAAAACCGGTGACAAAATATTAAAACTTTCGTAAAAAGTTTCCATCGCGACGGGGTTAAACAAAGAAACTTACGGCAATCCCACTAGAAGATTTTTTTTAATCCATCAGCGACAGCTAAAGCAACAGGAATTTAACAAATTTAACACTAATGTGTAAAATATAAGTATAAATGCTCAGATCCTACACTCTGTTTTATCATCAAATTATCGCAAGGATTAATTATCCATAGTTGTTAAATTTGTACGGATTTTTCCTACCACTAAAATTAAACAGAAATTTTTATCTTGTTTCATCTTTGGAAATTGTTAGATTTTCCGCAGTTATTTTAACTGAAATTTTCTTTTAAATTTTAGTGGTAGGAAAAATCCGTACAAGGTGGCAGCTATGATTAACATAATTGTTATTCGAAAAAAAAAATTGTTGTCAAGCTTATCCTCGTGCATGCAGCATGAAAATATAAAGAACTAATCTTTGTTTTTTATTTCACATTTTAAAATAACAAGATATTTGGAAGAAGAATTGAATTAAAAACTCCTAAAAAGAATAAATACTTTATGTTAAGTCGCATTCTACTCTAAAATCTCTCTCTATTACATTCTATTTTAATTTCAAAATATAGTTTTAACGATATACTTTTAGATTAAATGAAAAAGTTAAATATACATATGAAAAACTTTTTATGTTACATAAAGTATAATTTCTAAGCTAATGATAAAATTGTACAAATGGAACTGCACTTAAAAAATAGTTAAGCTAAATTTGCTTCGCATTGTTATAATATAGCTCAATTTTGCCTTTTTCTTCTAAAATATTGCAAGTAAAAATGTTGAATTGCAAAAAAGTGCAAAGATAACATTTTCTGACATAGAATTTTCTAACAATAATGAGAAATGTTTTATCTAAAATTAACTGTTTGAAAAAAGATAGATATAGGTATGCATTCTTATTTCATTTTGCTTAGATAAAAAAGATATAAAAAACTTGATGAAAAAATGTTCTCTTTATTAAGTTAATTTAAATACACTTAAATATTTTTATTTATGATGAATTTCAAAATAATAAAGGTGTGTATAAATGAATCACAAAATGCTATTAATGACTTTAAGTAATGACGTTAATGACTAATTTATGAAAAGCGAAATCCTGTTACATTAAAAATACCTTTGAGAAATTTCTTTAAAAAAAAAATAAATAAGATGTTGTAAGATAAATTGTTTAATTCAGAAAAAGTGTACTTCAAACTAAACATTTGTTATAGAGATTGAAAAGTTGAATGTATTAGATTTTAATTTATGAAAAATGATGAAACAATATTTTGTTGTAACAAATAATAAAACAGGAACCAATTGAAGGAAAATGAGTATTGGAATTATTTTAAGCTATAATCATAGGTATTGTAA
The DNA here is from genome assembly GCA_964019185.1 of Maratus speculifer. Taxonomy (NCBI): domain Eukaryota; kingdom Metazoa; phylum Arthropoda; class Arachnida; order Araneae; family Salticidae; genus Maratus; species Maratus speculifer. The sequence continues at coordinate 62,570,498 of OZ025300.1, forward strand.
TTAGTTAATTTAGTCATGGTTAGAGCATTTTTACGGAACATTAAACGTAAGATTTTGGTCAAAATTCAGTTATTGAAAGATAATTTTAATCAATGCTTAGGATTTTAGCACAATGAAAAGAGATTTGTAATATTAAAATGCAAGTACTTTTACTCAAAAAAGGAATTATTCAGGAATTACGATGTACTGACAACAACTCGTACATAAGTGTTCGAACTACTGATTTCTGGATTTGTGGTGACTAAAAAAGCGACCGCTCCGAGGCCTGCATTACATTAACCCTTAACCACTTCGCAACGGGAGCTTTTTACGAAATATCTAATATTTTGTCAATGTTTTTTAAAGAACAGAAAATTGTGCCTCCTTGTAAGAAAATGCCCTGATTAAATAACACGAATTTTACAGCAAAATTTTACTGGTGGGAAAAAACATGGATTTAGAGCGCTTTAACCCTTTAACGATCATAGCATTTTCATTGCTAAGATGTCGAAATAAATGATTGACACCGGTAATTAAGAACAAATATATTTCTAAATAAGAAAACGTAATTTTTCACATAAAAAATAAAAGGGATATTTTTAGATAAAAATACCGGTGTCAGTGTTGCTTATCGGAATTAAAATTTTGTGGTTTCGTGGCGAAACCAATGAACGTTAAAGGGTTAATTGGTACATACACGTGTCGTTTTCCCCAAGGAATTAACAGGAAATATACAGTCTGTGAAATGATTGCATCTACATGTCTATCTTTCACATAAAAATGAATGTGCCCTCAATCTTACGCCGTGCCTCCCTCATTCATTTGCAATACTTACACATTTTTATTTATTGAAAGAAAAATTATTATTTTTTAACGCAATCTGTAGAACCTCGAGTTTCCGATTATGTAATTTTTGGCTCTGGGATACTTTAACCCCTTGAGGGGCGGCGGTATATATTATATACCACCTACGATCGATGAAGTTTTACACCAGAAAAATTTCATTAAATTTCCCTTTTCTAACTTTGGTGGAAAACAGCCGTGAAAATGCTTATCCTCTTTTTGATATAACTTTTTTACAAATTTCCGGTGGGAGTTCAGAATTACACGAACGCAATTGCTTGCCCTTCAAAGGGTTAATAGCGGGACCATGAAAGTGGTTACAGTATGGTGATAAAGAATTCGAAAAAATTACTTTGCGATGATTTTATGAAGTAGGGAGTGACATAAAGGATATCGAAATTATTTGAGAGGTTGAATATATAAATTTTCAGCACAAATATATTCAATATTTTAAAGCTAAATGTAATGATTGTATAAAAATACATATATAATAGACTCCCTCAAATCCGCACATAATTTACAGACGTAAACAATAAAACATTTAGTTCAGATATAGAAACAAAATTTGATTTTTTTCAGTTTTATATCAATTCTATGCATATTTTATTTTGTAATTTTTATTAACCCCTTAATTGGTTAACCCCTTCGCGACGGGAGCTTTTTAAAAAAATTTTAATGTTTTGTCACCAGTCTTAAAAAACTGAAATTTATTTCTTCTTAAATCGAGCAAAATGCTCCAATTGAATAAGGCAAATTTTACAGTATAATTTTACCGGTGGGAATAAACGAAGATTCTTAAGCCTTTTTGCGACCAGTTAAGGGGTTAATATTACTGAATTCATGTTTTTTCATGAAGAAAAAATAAATTTATTTCTGAAAAAATATCAAGATATTGCTGTTATCATTGGTAATCATAATCTTTTTTCGAAACGAATCTTTTTTTTGGTATACATTAATCCTCTTTTTTTTATTATTAAGGCTACCTGAACCTGAAATAAAACTTCCTTATTTTGTGATTTTAAGGTGAATTATTAGTGTACCATTATGAGACAGGTTTAATTGAATAATGCAGAAAATTACATTTCATATTTATAATCATACTTAATTATATTTTATTGATTATTAACTTGACCTTTGCTTTTAATATTTTAATCATTTAAAAAAATAACTAAATTTTTATTATTTTAGTTTATTACTTATTTCAATATTTTATTATATTGTAAGAATTCATCATAGTTTCGATTGCATTATTAATTACATTCAAACTGTTTAAAAAATGTAAACAAAGCAATGACCAGAAATCCGCACAACCTCTGCTGCCAGCCTGTACGGATTTGAGAGATTCTACTGTATTTAGAACACGCTGCAATATTTACTATTAAATATTTTGTTAATTTTACTGAATAATATTCATTTCTAACTGCTTTTGTACCAAATTAAACAAAAATATTTTTAATTACTTAATTATTATCTCGAAAATGTAATAATTTGAACACCGACGTGTGATTCGAAATATTTTCTGTCTCCAACATTCAAAAATTATTTTGATGTTGTTATATTGGTCCTGTTAATGCATTAAAATTAACCGATTAACTAAACAATATTTTTGAAAAAAAAAAAAAAAAACCTTTCAAATAATGCCTATTTTTTTAAGTATTTTACAGACTTTTTAATATTTCATTACCAGTCAGAATCTTTTGTCTAATTGAATCAGAAAATGCTCAGATTAAATGGACCATATTCTTTGTTTTGGTTCGAGGCTACGAAAATTCGTCTGCTTGGGAATAACGTTCATAAGCGCGCCATTGAAAAGCATTGTGGTGAGAAAATTTATGCTTATATTTTATTTTTAAATCAAGTTTTAAATTTTTTCAAGAACAGGTATGAGTTAGACATTAGTTCTTATCTCTACTTTAAAGCAATTGCATTCACATTTTTCATTTTATTTATAATTTTTTTTTTAATTTTAATTAATAAGTATATATGGTTTTAATTAGTATATATATAAATATTTATCAAAAATAATTCGTACAGAATCAATCTGCAGTATCTTACGTATGTATTTATCTGTATTTAAGCTGTATCAAATGACACAATAACGAAACAAATGCGCTAGCAGACGTTTTTTCACACCACGTGATTCCCACTGTGACGTCACGAGAATACCGTCCATAATGTAAATTTTACAATTAACGTTTACTGTGGAGAGTACTGAATCAAGATTAGCGAAAACACGTTGCCCATATATGATGTACAGGTAAATTAGGGAAGCGGCTAATCCCTTGAGGACGAGCGACCCGGCCAAGCATAGTTACGTGAGAGGATTAGACAGCTTTTTCTGACTAATGATAGACGAATGTGTCTCAGATTAGCTGCATTTTGTTGATATCTTGGCAATACTTTTCTGCTTTAGTGATTTCGCTGGGATACAAGAGGCTGTGGTGGAAGTTGTCTGTAGTAGACTAAACTGTAACCATGATCTTTCTTGGATGCAAACTCGGCTTCGGGAAATGTTTTGGTAATCAAATGTTATAAAGTAGAAAAATAGTTATCAAAACATAGCTGCCAACTTTTACGCATTTTTCTTACCATAAAATTTTTATAGTAAACATTGTCTTATTTAATCGTCGAAATCTTATGATTAAAGAAATGGAAAATCCTGTATAATTTAAGTGATAGCAAAGATGCGTAAAAGTTGGCAGCTATGATTTAGCGTTCTTAAACATTTTTATTGGTTGGCATGGATACATTGTTCAGAATTTTTAATCCCACTATTTGCATATAGAAATGTTCGCTTTATTTATTCTTAGAAATGCTCTTATTGATCAAAGAATGTAGTTATGAATAAGTAGGAGGATACATAAAGTGCACTATGTATCAGTTGTGAATGAAATAGGTGTGCAGATGTTCACAAGATGACAGTTGTTACTTTCAATCGAATTAACAGTTACTGATTACCGTCGACGAAAACTTTCACCAGTATCCCACAGCAGAAAAGTTAGTTTTCAGGGATGAGATTTTCCGCTTTTTTAAACACCAGTAAAATTTTAGAGAAAATGCTATATTATTTAATCGAAACATTTTGCGATTTAACACAACAACATTTTCTCTAAGATTATACTGGTGTCCAAAAAAGCGGAAATACCATCCCCAGTTTTATTTTAAAGCCCTGTTAATGGAATTCTTTCTCATAAATAAAGAGAAAAATTTCTATTTATTGTTATTGGTGTCAGTTTGTCTAGGTATTATAATCTTTCCACCGACACAAACAGGAGGATGTTTTGGCTGTCACAGTGTAGCGGAACTATTACCTCCGAAGAAAAAACTTACCAATAAAAATAAATATTAGTTTTTGCCATTACATTTTATTGAAATTCCATTAATGAGGCGCTTAACTAAAAATAAATTTTCTGGATAATTTTTTTGTTGATAGTGATGGTAATGAACTCCTGTGATAGCGGTTACAGTTGAAACTTCACTATTTTAAGGATACGTCAGTTCCTCTTCTTAATAGTTCCATAGTACAAAGCAATTTTTTTTTCATAAAAAATTATATTCGAGAACGAGAGACGACATTTATAGATTAGGACTGCAGAGTGCCATCTGTTGATGGAATTTTCAATTATTTTTGCAATATATGTGCAAAGAATTAATACTCTGTTCAAGAAACGTGTAATTGATTTCATCACGCCAACGAATTATTGAAAAATAAAAATTTGATGTTTTATTTATTTTACTTCTTGGATATTCTCTATAAATGTTTTAGTAAAAAAATGCAATTTTGTAATATTAATTTCAGCAGTTGCTAAAACGTTTTCTTTGAAAATCCAGATAATGTATTAATAGAGATATTGTAATTACATATTGTTTTATTCTTATAAAAACACACATGTGTAATATGCAAAAGATTATTAAGTTCAAAATTTGTGTTTAATTATATTTCTATACTATTTATTTACTATAGTAATGACAAAGCATTTTTGCATAAAATTCCCTAATTTTATATATATCATAAAGTTTTTAAAATATAGCTTTTTTCGCCTAATATTTATGGTGGCAAAATATTTTCCAGTTTTACAGAACAGTTGATTAATTACGATAAACATTCATAATTGTATTATTTTCGAAGACTTTTATAAGTAATAAATATTACGTCGCTGCTTCCATATAATTCGCCTAAGGCCTATCGTATTTTCTTATTCTTACAACACTGATCATGCATAATTAAGTTATAGGATTATGAAGAAATACATCATTAGACACTTAATTAACTTTGAAGCAAAACAAAAAAAATAATTTTTTTTATTTTTAATAAGTAATTGTCTGCCTCAGTTTCTATACATTTTTCCAGTACAGAAAAAAATGTTCATAAGTATGTATTTCATACATATTTCTTAAGATAAATGATTGAATGCTGAAAAATAATAGATGATAAAAGTAGTTCTTCTAAGACTAATTTTTTTGAGTGTAGGTTTATATTTTCATAAACTTTATATACTGAAAAATACATATTTTTTTCAATGATTAGTAGTGAAACACAGTGAGTACAAATTTCTTTAATAACTAATAAACCAATCAAAAAAAAAGTTTTTTCTATTTATTGTTCCTGCAACTATCCCCTAATTCCAACGGAGAATACGTTCCAGAAATTCAGCAATTCAGATAACCTGATTTCATACTAGAAATTTTAAATAATTAATCTTGCTTTATTTAATGATGAAATGTCTGTTTTCTAAATAAAGCAAATATTGCTATTTTTAATTTCTGATGCGAATTTAGAATATCTGAATTTAAAAATCTACTAAATTAGAAACAGTGGTGGTAGGATGCATGCTACCGCCATTTATTATAGTTTTTAAAGAAATTTGGTGTAGGTCATTATTCTACTTTAAAAAGTAGAATTCAATTTATAAATATTTTCTATAGTTTATGTATACCGAAATTTCCGGCGTATAATCCACAGATCAAACAATAGTTTTTAGACTTAGGAGTTATTTAAAATAAAATTTAACATTTTAGATCGTCGTAAATATTTTGCTTCAATTAGTAAATCAAATTTCTGGGTACAAACATAATTGTTTGGATTGTTTGAAACGGATTATACACCGGAAATTACGGTATTTTATAAATACTTTCAATAATATACTTCCTATGCAACCGGAAGACAGAAACCGATTTTATTTCCCAATTTTTTTAACCTAATTTTTAGCCTCACGAATTCGTAATTTTTGCGCACTTTTACGACTTGAAAAAAAATTCTTGAACTTTTTCAGCCCACCCTCATTCTCACATATGTACAATTTAGCACACATGTACTTGCATCTGCACATTTTATATACTTTGCCAACCAATAAATTCAAACGAAAACTGTCATTTTATTGCGCCATAGAAACGAAGCTGGGCTTCTTTCCAGCATAAAGTCTGCATGGTCATGTCAGTGATGAAGAAATCGTGAACCAGTTTTAGCCAGTTAGGCAAAGTGAGTTCGTACTGTTATTAAATGTAAATTTTGAAAGAATCTTTACATATATTACGCTATCGTATGTGGACAGAAATCCGGAATATTTGTTAATTGTTTAATGGCCACGCCCAAATGTTAGAGGTTATACCTTACAGGTTATTGCGTAAAAATCCTTTGACAAGATTTAGACGTGATAAACTGCATTTATTTATGTTTTATTCTATCGTTGCAATTTTGGATCTTCAAAATATTAATATTTTTGTTTTGTTTTGTTCTTTTTACTTAAACAAATAAATATTTTGAATTTTAAACGTTTCACTTTCAAATTAAAGTTATGTATTATAAATGGAAAGAATGAAAGGATTATATTATTATACTTAAAATGAAATTAATGAAATACAAAAAAAATTCTACGACTACATTATTTGACGGACTGGCACCAGACTAGCAAAAAAATACCGATTTCTTGATTTCTTTCCACAGATGTCACATACGCACTACACTGGCGCGATTTTGTTCTGACGCCAATTTAGCGAAAACTTCTTTTTTAAATACCAATTACATTCATATCATTAAACTATTTTCCTTTATTTTAAAAAGGAAATAATAACAAATAAAAAAATCTGTTAATAATTGTAGAACAAAACAGTTTATATCATTAAAAAAAGAAAATTAAAGAAAAGAAAGAGTTTATTAATAAATTAGCAACAATATTTACCATGTGAGGCATATATTTGTCATTTCGTTGCAATCACGCGAATGTGGTGTGACATCTGTGCCTATTTCGCAATTTGAATATTCAAATTTGGCCAAAAATTGAGCAATTAAAATAAATTATTAATAAAAGCAGTATGATTTAATGCTTTGTATGTATTTAAGGGAGACCAAACCGGTCGCCAGGGACAGCTAGTAAAGTAATTTATTTCATTCATTTAGTATAAGTTAAAATAGTAGTATTCAAAAAGTGATCTTGCCGAGATCTACATTAGTTTTCTATAGTAAATTTATTGATTACGTGTGTTTATCCCGATAACAAATTCTTAACTGAACAATAATACAGTCGAGTGTCTATATAACGAAATCCATCGTTCCAGTAAAAAATTCGTTATACAGAGAAATTCGATGTATAGAGTATGATGTTAAAAATAGTATTTAATGTGTAAATTTTGAACAAATATTATTTTTGATCTTTTTAATTAAGAATTTGAAATGTTTAAAAGTATATATTAACCTAACATTTTATTTCTTACTTATTTAAGCAGTTTCAAAAAAGAGAAAAGACATTTATTTGAAAGCTTAATGAAAATCAAATAAGGAAGACTTACATAAATTTCAGAGGAAGAAATCTGTAATTTTTTGTTGTTTTGATTTTAAAATTACAATTGTTACGCTCTCAAAATAAAATTCTCAAATTTTAGCAAGGAATGAAAAATTGTAGTTGATATTTTCCTCCATTTAAAGGTCTCTCTTATGTGCTCTCATTGATTCCTCTCTTATATGTGTAACAATTCAATTGACTGTGTTTTGAGAAGGATGTTGAAAGGTGTGTGGGAGGTGGGATGAACTTGTTAGATTTAAAGAATAAGGAGAGAAGTAATATTTATTAAAAAAAAAAAAAAAAAAAAAACCTCTCTACGATAAATCAAAAATAAGTGATGGAAAATTGATTCCATATGATTTCGAAGCTTTTTTAAAACTGAATAAATTAAGACCAATTTATGAAAAAATTCGTTATATGGAGATAGATATTTCGCTATATAGGGTCTGTTTTTAATGTAATCATGCGAAAAGGGGACCGTTCTTACTAAAAATTCGTTATATAGAGAAATTCGATGTATGGAGTTTCGTTATATAGAGGTTCGACTGTATTAAAATTTCTATTGCACAAATTAAAACAAATTTCCTTCTCGTGAATTTTAGATAAAGCGTAGGCTAAATACAACAAATCTTCGCAACAAAATAAGCTTCTATTTTTATCCAGAACACATGTTTCGGAATATTTCGTTGAAGTACATCGGATATCCATTTGACAGGAAATACATCACAGTGGATGAAGCGATGATAGATTACACCCCGGTCAATACATCCGTGAAAAGTGATCTTAGTTGCCGAAAAAATACTGCCGTTTTTCTTTTCCTTTATATTTAAACATTTGTTTTTCATTTAAGTTTAAATATATAAATGTCCTAAAACTTCTGGTAACAGCATATTTTAAAGTTTTCATTTTTTGAGGAATTTTCATGTCCATTTTGAAGTTTGAGTAAAGCGTAAACGTGTGTATAAGTCTTAAAACTACATTATTAAACTCATCTCTCCGTTATAGGGCTTAAAAAAAGATAAAATTCAATAAGAAAGAGCACGGTTTTCTTGCATAATTTTTTTAAACACTTAACTGATCAATATTTTTGTAAATAACTTTTAAATAATGCCTTTTATTACATGACTTTTACAGAATATTTAATCTTTTATCGCAGTTTTTTCAAAACAGATATTTTTGGCTAATTGAGTCAAAAAAATGCTCGCTTTAAATAATGCAAAATTTTCAATAAAATTTACTGGTGAAATTAATAAATCACGATTGGAATATTCATGTCCGTATACGTTTTTCGGGTAAATCATGATTGGCGTATGAAGTAAGAGCAAATCAGGGAAGCGGTTAATTATTTGTTAGAACATAAAATACAGGTGTACTTGTATATTTTTCCTAAATGTATTTCAACGGATGAAGGAATTTTGTAAATATTTCGAAATCATAACACTTGGAAAACTATCTTTTTCGGCTTTTTTTTAAATTTAAAGAATATGTTACAGAAATATACACACATGCATACATATATATATGTATAAGCTATATGGTAAAAAATCACTGGACATTTAATTAGAGACGATTTTTTTACTTCTAGAAAAACAAGGTAGAACCCGTCAAATTTTCACGAAAGAAATGTTTAAAAAGGAACTGTTTCATTGACTTAAAATAAACCTGGAAAATTAGTTATAGGAAAAAATGCATTTTATATTGGTAAGTCTATCTCTTAAATAAATGATATTTAACGTCAAATTAACAAAATACTATTTCTTTAAAACTCAGTTATAGAAATTGTTAAATTTAAACTTTAGCCGTTCATATAAGCAGTAAAAAATAACAAAGATCTGTTATTATGATAAAGTTATCAATTAAAATTCTTATGATATTTCAAAATGAAAAAAAAGCAAAATTTATTCAACTTTGATTCAATCATAGATTTTTTTCCCGTGAAATCTAAACATGGCATCATTTTCACCATATCAAAATTTACAAATGCACATTTCGTATCTGTATCCACCTTTTCAAAAAATTCGCATATTAATTTGATCATTTTGATTCAAAACTTAAAGTCTCAATGTTATTAGCTGAAATAGATATTACACTGTTGATATTATTTTGGGGGAAATAAAATTTTGTAAATGAAATCAAAATTCACCAAGTTTTATAGCAGAAGATAATATATATATATACAGGGTGTATCTAAACTACTGGGCAAAACTTTAAGGGGCGATAGTACACATCAAGACAAATAATATTAAATGGGAAACTAAGGGTCCCAAACGTCTTTCGAAGGAGATAGGCGCCATCAAAGTTTAGGGTCCAAAATTTGAAATGATTATAAAAAACGAAAAAATTGGTCGATTCGTTTGCGGTTTTCACGAAAATTATTCTTTATGTCAGTATTGTCTCGAAAATAAATTATAAAGATAAATTTGAAAAAAATGCCGATAGAGGGCGCTTTAGACTTTGGAGTAACGAACAACTATTTTTTACCGTTATTTTTTGCATCTCATTAATTTTTTTAGAAGGTTAGACATAAACTTAAATTTTGAGCTCAAAATCTGTGGTTAAGTAGCACAAACTGAGCTGTGTTCAAAGGGAGTGGATAGGTTCAAATTTCAAATGATTATAGAAAATAGAAAAATTGGTCAATTGATTTGCGGTTTTCACTAAAATTATTCGTTATGTCAGTATTGCCCTGAAAATAAATTATGTAGATAAATTTCAAAAAAATTCGATATAGGGCGCTTTAGACTTTGGAGTAACGTACAACTATTTTTTACCGTTATTTTTTGCATCTCATTAAATTTTTTAGAAGGTTAGGCAAAAACTTAAATTTTGAGCTGAATATCTGATTTGTTGAGAGTGGTTAAGTAGCGCAAAATGAACTGTGTTCAATAGTGGTGGGGAGGTTCAAATTTCAAATGGTTATAAAAAACGGAAAAAGTGGTCGATTAGTTTGCGGTTTTCTCTAAAACCATTCTTTATGTCCGTATTTCATTGAAAATAAATTTTAAAGATAAATTTCAAAAAATTCCGTTAGAGGGCGTCTTAAACTTTAGAGTAACTAACAATAATTTTTACCTGTTATTTTTTGTATCTAATTAAATGCTTGCAAAAGCTTAGACTTAAATTTTGAGCTCAGGTTCTGAATCGTTGGGAGGGGTTCAGAAGCGCAAACTGAACTGTGTTCAGGAGTTGAAATGTTACCCTGCCCACCCTACGAACACAATTCAATTTTTCACTACTTAATTACTCACAACTATTTTGATTTTGAGCTCAAAATTTAAGTCTAAGCTTTTAAAACATTTATTTAGATAAAAAATAATAACGGTTAAAAATAGTTGTTGGTCACTCAAAAGTTTAAGGCGCCCTCTAACGGAATTTTCGAAATTTATCTTTAAAATTTATTTTCAAGGAAATACTGACATAAAGATTGGTTTTAGAGAAAACCGCAAAGTAATCGACCAATTTTTCCGTTTTTTATAACCATTTGAAATTTGAACCTCCCCACCACTATTGAACACAGTTCATTTTGCGCTACTTAACCACTCTCAACGATTCAGATATACAGCTTAAAATTTAAGTTTTTGCCTAACCTTCTAAAAAATTTAATGAGATGCAAAAAATAACGGTAAAAAATAGTTGTACGTTACTCCAAAGTCTAAAGCGCCCTCTATCGACATTTTTTGAAATTTATCTACGTAATTTATTTTCAGGTCAATACTGACATAACGAATAATTTTAGTGAAAACCGCAAACGAATCGATCAATTTTTCCGTTTTTTATAATCATTTCAAATTTTAGACCCTAAACTTTGATGGCGCCTATCTCCTTCGGAAGACGTTTGGGACCCTTAGTTTCCCATTTAATATTATTTGTCTTGATGTGTACTATCACCCCTTAAAGTTTTGCCCAGTAGTTTAGATACACCCTGTATATATATATTTCCCTTTTAATGAGAAAATGGCAATATAACGATACAATAATCAATTTTTTTCCCTTTTTGTCCTTCTTTTACTTTTAATAGAAATGGAGTACTTATGTTGCCACAATTAGAAAAGCGGTATTAAAAACTACAAAAAAATTAATATTTCAAAAAACAAATTAAGATACAGCTTTCAAACAAATTTCGATTAAAAGTGCATTTTTTTTCTCTACACGATGGTGTAAAAATTGAAAATGTGCGATATTTAGAAGTATAAAAATTTGTAGCAGCAAAAATTGCAATACCGAAATTTCATTTAAAATGTGAAAGTGTTGCCATTCGCAAAATGACGTATGCGTTACGCACATATACGTTTGGCCTTCATAATATAGATATTTGACGAATTGTTCTAGATCCCAAGGAAAATATTTATTGGACATCACTCTTTCAAATAAGCTTTAATCACTAAGACAAAAAGATGGCCAATATGAAATTGAATACAAAAAAAATAAATAAATAAATAAATAAATAAAAAATAAATAAATAAATAAATTTACGACCACCTTGTAAATTAAAACATTCGAAATGACTTATAGCGGCAGCATGTGACAACAGGGATTTTGTACAAAATTTTTATTTATTTGTGTAAGAGTAAGGCGTATATTCAAAGATTTATAAAAATTTCTGGAAAAAAATCTGAATGTGTTTTTTTTTTTTTTTTTTTTTTTTTTTAATGCAAATTTTTCAAAAAAAATTAACGCTTCTTTTAAGGGCATTGGTACATCTAGAGTTGTCAAATGGTCCGCGAACTGAATAACAATATTTTTAATATAAAATTTCATGGTAGGTTCCTACAAAAATTGTGCTAGAATTAATCTTTGAAGGTGGTTTCTGTGTAATTAGCAAGAAAAATCTAAAAAGAATATTATTCTGAAAAAATATTGGTGTTACGTTGGCGGACCATTTTGGAGTCCTGTACATTACAAACGAATTACTATACGTATAAAAACTTCCTAAATACTTAATTAAATATGGATATTTTAATAAAATAATTTTTAACTGAGCATGCACGATAGTAAAAACGTTTTGGTACAATGTGTTGTCATCCATATAGCATCATCTATATATTCAGCTATATAGCTTATACAAAAAAGTCAATCGAATACTCTGCAATTTTCCAGTGATATCGGCTATCTAGAGAACACAATTTCACTTGCTTTCTAAAAACAAGCAGCATGATTAGGGATTTTCTGCAAACTGCCATTTTTTATTTACTAACTTTCAACAAGAGAGTTTGTAGTTAACGCAGATCCATGCAAAAATATATATGGGAAGAGGCGGGATGTGGGAAATCAGATATTTTTTCCAAAAAGAACTAAAACATCAATAAAATTAAAAAAAAAAATTAAAAATGGTAATTTATTGAAAAATACATTATAACCCATTATTTTTACAAAGAACAGAAATCCCACTTAATACAGTGTTGATATCTTTCTCAATTTTTGCAATATTCAACTTTTTTTTTTCCAGGGTTTGTATGTTTTAAGAACTTTTAAGGCAAGGTTGCTATAGTCGGCCTTCTTTTTTCAATAAAAAAATCGCATTCACATCAGAAATTACTTATTATATTTTACTACTTGTTTAATGCCAAGAACTTTATCATAAATTGGAGTACAAATTTTTCTTGAAGAATTTTAGGTGTATTTACAGTTCTTTGCATTAAAGTAGAAGACAAATGACAACTCTGTGACAGGAATCGTTTCCCAGAATTTTCGTTAAGTAAAATTTGCCTTTTTTAACGAAAAAGAAATTGGCTCTCCAAATATAAAGAAAAGTACTTCAAAAAATGAGATTTTATTTCAAAATTACATTTTTTTTTTTTTTTTTTTTTTTTTTTTTTTTTTTTTTTTGTAGAAATAAAAAAGTTTAACACATCTAATTTGTGTGGAGTTCTTTTACAGCTTTATCAAACACGTGCATTAAAGTGCATATAAACACTATGATAAAATTTACTTACATATAATAAATGAGTTTAAAACATCCGTACTCAATCTGCAGCCCCCGGGCCGCATGTAACCCAGCGATATTTTATGTGCAATCCAAGACAGATAATCATTAATTCATATTTATAAAATTAATTAAATGCTGCATCAAAAATACTTATCTTCTTTACCATTGTTTACATATTTTCAAAGAAAACGTTTGTCGCAATATTTATAATTGACTTAAAAATATGTTAAAGCTAGTTGAATGCCATTTTTTAAATCCAAAAGTTCTTTCTATATGTACTCACACTTGTGCTACAATGTTACATACATTTCTTAATTTTCAAATCAAAACAAACTTCATTCCAAATTAATTTCCTTTGCACTGTATATTCGTAATATACAGTTTAAATAAAAGGAAATTTTTGCATTGGGCGAAAGAGGAACTCTTATAACATTTTTTTAGAACTTTGAAATTCGACATTGATATATGGTAAAATTTTATGCGTGTCATATAGTTAATACTGATTTTTCGGGTTGAACGTTTATAGTGAAAAACAACTGCCACCAAAACAACGTATGAACAACAAACTTCGAAGCTTCTTTTTAAAACATTTGCATTAACAATCTACCACAAAATTTATTATTCGGAAATACTGTTGTTCTGCGACAAGCATTTAAGCCTACCGTTAATATTAACATTGTTGTATTGCACTGTGCGGCCCGCCTAACGATTCAAACATATGTTTGCGGCCCGCGAGAAAAAAAAAGGCTGAGTATGTCTAGATTAAAATGTTAGAGTAAAATTCATGTGAATTGGTGTGTCCAATCGTGTTTTCACTTAGCGCTTTCAGGGACGCCGTTTGCAATCTGCAACGATTAATTTTAATGCCCAAATTGCCAATTGCCACCAATAACTTTTTAACGGGATTTGGATTTCATAATATACGTGAGGGTGGAAAGAAGCGTCTGATTTTTTAAAATGAATTTATTAAAATTGCAGTGCGAATTAATTTTTTTAATTCTGTTGGAGAAGATATGTCTGGCCCGTGAAAGGGTTAACTTTGTGGATATTATTTTCTCTACAAGGAACGTCTCTGTACTGGACATACTCAGAATATGTTGAAAAAAACTACTGCGAATTCCACAACTATCGTATGTAATAAACTGACCAATTAAATTTATCGGCGAAATTCCAGTAGAAAGTCAGTAAAAAAAAATATATATATATATTTTCCAATATTTGGCGCGAAAATATGAAAGTGACACGCGATTTGGCGAGCAGAATTTTTCTCGCCAAAAGCAAACGATTTTAATGCATCTGAAAATTGCTTGTTAATTGTCGATCAAAAGCCTTAGTTATCCCCACCAGTTATTTTTTATTGTAAAGTTTACCTTATTTAATCACAGAATTTTTGTGATTCAATAATAAAAAAAAATTCTGTTTTGACAAACCTCTTATTAAAGATTAAAAATTAAGCCAACGACTCTCGTCGTGAAGAGGTTAAAAAATTACGACATAAAAGCATATTTTTTGAAATTCTGTTTCATCGCCAATGAAATGAAAATTTCAATATGTTTTTATGGACGCTCTATCGAAGTTCTGCCAAAAAAATTTTATAAACAAATATATTCATATGAGAAGAACATTCTGTAATTTTTTCAGATTTTTCTGAATATGTCCGTATGGAGACTTTCCTTGTTAGACTGATTTTTTTTTTCTTTGTGCAAAATAGTGCTTTCAGCAGTACATATATTTAATTAACTATGTTATATATCTTATTCGTATAGAGTTTTTACAATGAATTTTTTAAAGAGATATTTTTTGACAAAATATTCTAACTAAAATTTTACGATTTTTACCAAATTTTAAAAAGTAATTTATATTTTCTCTATCTGAAAAGTATCAGATTATTTAAAAAACTATTACATTTATATAAAAAAAATAATTTGTAAAATTTTCAAGATATATGAGGGCATAAATAAAAGTAAATTGATTTATAAATATAAATAAATTGCTCCAGTAAATTCATTAATAATAAAAAGAATTTTATCTCTCCAATTGTTCAAATGCAATGAAAAATAAAATTATCTTAAATTTGAGTAATATTTCAAAACCTAGTTTATCAGTGAAACTCAAACTATAATTCTTATAGAGAAACGGTGTAACATATAATGCCTACTTTCACTGAATTAAAGTCATATTTTATATTTATTTTTGAAATAAACAAAATATTCTATAGATATTTTATACATTTATATACGAGAATATTTTTCCAACAAAGCACATCTTTTGTTGCTCTAAACATTAATCAAAATAATCTTAAAATTTATAAAACTGAATTTTTTTTAATTCCATGAATAATTTATCGCTTTACTAGTTTAAACTCTTCCAAAGATAATCCCATTATCAATGTATTTTTCTTTGAGTATGTTTGAATGCCTGGTTGGGTTAACTTTTCAAATGACTGTATATATACGGACATTTATCGCCAGATATTATTTCGTATTTTTTTGTTAAATGAAATATTGAAATTCTAAGTATAGTTTCATTACACATTAATCAATTTGGAAATATCTTATTCGAATTTTTAAACAATAATGCTTATGAATAAAGTGTGCAAAAAAAAAAAAAAGAAAAAAAACTGTAAAATAATTCAAATGGGCATAAAATATTTTTATCGTCTTCGGCAGGAGGAAGACAAGTGATTGAAGTAAATATTATTTTTCTCTAATGATTTTGAAACATAAAAGTAAGAAATACACAATAAATATTATTAACCAGTAATAGATAGATAGTATAATAGATATTTAAAAAAAAAAGTTAGAATTTTTCTTCCAAAATTACTTAATTATGCATTAAGAATACAAAAATATTTTCCGTCTATGAAATTCTTATCTCTGAATCAGTCGTGAACAGGAATATTTAGCGATGTTCACAAAAAAAAAAATATTTTAAATGTGAGATTCACGAGGAAGACACAGAAGATGCAGAATTTCTTGATATTAACCTGAAAATAGTCGCGTCTTCTTTCAGAACGTTATTAGTCGCGCTTGGTCCTTTTGTCGCAACTCCTCGCGCAAACAAAGGAAAAATAAGAAGTATTTTTTACTTATATTTTTTAATATTGTATTTTAAAGAAGTTATAAATTTGCAGTGTATTTAAATTTTACTTTCGAAACATAAGAACCGCCGGATTTGCTATACATGTAATAATGTGGAATAAGATTTATAGTGCAGGGTTATAGATGTTTGACGCCTGAGAATGGGGACAGCTTGTTACAATTGTCAATTCATGTATCATCACTCCTAAATATCCATACTCGTTGTCTTCTTCGCGGTATCGTGGCTGAGAAATCAATGCCGCTCAGATGCGTTGGGGCTTGCTTTCGAATGTAAAGCTCTTTTGCCCCCACTTTTCGTACAATTTTGAACAATAGGTTTTCTTGATGATTTCATGCATCACTGATACGTACTTTCTGCGCTTTTTATCAGCGATATCAGGAGGCCACGAAAATCGCTACAGGTGACGAGACGTGCTTTAAAAACAGTGACAAACGGGTTCCATTCCCAAGTAGCAGACTTCTACGACATTGCAGTCAGGATTCCCATTAGTCTGCTTTTTTTAAAACCAGTAAATGTTTTGAAAGAAATTCGTGGTAGGTTTTTGCAACAAAAACGTGAAAAAACGCTACTCTTGGTATGTTTCTAAAAAAATTTTAAATAAGATTTTTCTGAAAATAAAAGTGATGTTCAAACAAGTAAGAAAAACCATGCGTTAAGCATAGATTATGAAGCATTTTCCAACACTTAATGAAATCTTTAACAAAACTTTGTTATTCAGGGAAATAATAGTGTATAGCCAAATATACCCAAATATGTATTCCAGTACATTAGAACAGACCTGTATTTCATATGTCAGTTCAAATAATGGGAAAATTTAGCTTAGCAAGAAAATACACAGTAGCTTAAAATTTCTTTTTCAGCAATTCCTACTATTAGATGGAAACATACTTGAATGCTTTTGTTCAGCTCTGTAGTTTACATTGTACCTTTATTACACGTCAGCATTAGGCTAAAATTTATTGTAAACTAAAACACTTTTAAAACAACTGAAATCACATTCTCATAAATCATCATTCATAGGCGTCCATGTACCGAATTCTTTGAGTGGCCCTGTACATCCCTTTATCTATATTCTGCAAACATTTCTCAGTAAATTGAATGCAGCTCAGCGTAAAAATGCATAGCTTATTTAAGAACCACGTTTAAATAATTTACGCTCATATTCAGTAACGTTGGTGAGCTCTTTTGTGTAGCCCTGTATATCAACTATAACATTTATACACACCATATAATGTGCATATATTTAGCGAAATATAAACGCGAATATCATAATTAAAATGCATTTCATCCCTCCATCAGCCATCATCGGACACATATATGGTACTTCGGAAAGAATATACTATTTGAAATCTTTTGTATGGCCCTGTAAATGCTATGTACTTCATATTATGCAAGACAGTAGCGTATAATTTATATTAAGCTTCAGTGACATATATCAATTTTATTATACATGAAAAAGCTTAATATATTTAAAATATGTCACACACAATTCCCAATTTTACCATTATCTAATGGAATTCTTTTGTGTGGCCCTGTAAATGAATAATAGCTACATTTTCACCTTATATTTTATAGAATGCATATTTTAACATGTTTGACAGGGCATAACATCTTTAAAATTCCTTTGAAACGATTTTTCCTCATAGGCCGTAATGTAATGGGAAACTTTTGATTCGCCCTGTAGGTAAACTAATCATGGTAGAAACTTCATTTTCGATAGGACTTGTGCTAGGGTAAACGTCAATAACGTCCTAAAATTTCATGGCAATCCGAGTATATTCACGATTTTTCCCCATGGGCCGTAATGTAATGGGAAACTTTTGATTCTCTCTGTAGATAAACTAATCATGGTAGATACTTCATTTTCAACAGAGTTTGTGCTAGGGTAAACCTCAATAACGTCCTAAAATTTCATGGCAATCCGAGTATATTAACGATTTTTCCCCATAGGCCGTAATGTAATGGGAAAATTTTGATTCGCTCTGTAGATAAACTAATCATGGTAGATACTTCATTTTCAATAGGGTTCGTGCTAGGGTAAACCTGAATAACGTATAAAAATTTCATAGCAATCCGAGTATATTTACGGGAGTTAGAGCGCGGACAGACGGACAGACGGACAGACGGACAGACGGCCATCCGGCCAGACGGACAGACGGACAGACGGCCAGACAAACCGAATGCATAAGCACTTTTCAACTTTGTTGGAAAGTGCTAAAAACGGACCGAGTGGGAGCCCTGTAGTATACAAAAACATCATACACTATGACGCTTATTAATCCGGCGGTTCTTATGTTGAGAAGTGACTGAAACATTGTTATATCTTTTTTTGCATATATTTCTAGGTAATTATGTTTTCTGTCTTTTTACAGTACGTATGAAATTTATTTTTTCGATTACCATCGTACATTAAAAATTATAGACATATGTTTCTAAATTGTCTTCAATAAATATTTTTCCCTTTAATAGCGCATTTCATAATAATGAATTTTGAAATCAATCGTTTGTATTTAATTATAATAGCTTTTTATTTGAATTATAAAACTATTAACATAAGTGAGAACTTCAAATGAAATTAAAAGAAAAATTTGTATGTTAACTGTAATCATTATTTTCGGTTAAGATTTGGAAAATGAGTAAAAACTATTTAAAAGATTAGTTGGATTTAAATGGCACTGAAACTGACACTGGGGTGCAAAAATTAGGGACGGGGTGGATTTTTTAATTTAAATTCCTGCAGAAGTATTTCAAATAGACCAAAATCATTCCATTTTATCTCCAATGTGTGGAAACATGGTACAAGTGGTGAAAACTATCTAAACCAAGGGTTCTTAATCTTTTAGACCAACGTGTCGTAATAATAAAAACTTCGTCGTTAAATAGAAGTTCATACTTCTGCGTACCGCCAAAAGAAAATCTAAAATCTAATACAGAAAAATCAATTTGAAGTGTATCATTTTTCGGTGATAAATATTGATGCATTCATTTAAATAGAGAACATAAATACTATTTGTTAAACATGGAAAAAAATGCGCAATTGAAATCGCCTTGTTCATTTTTTTTTTTTTTTTTTTTTTTTTTTTTGTTATATGAATATTATGTTTATGCCAATAGTAACATACAAAAGAAAATGTTTAATTAATGAATAACCTACATAAGAAATTCACATACATTCTTTGAAGAAGCAGCTTATTAACATCAGATTGAAGACCTTGAAGTAAGTAATATATACACATAAAATACATAACAGGGTTTGTACGGGTCCTGGAATTTCAGAACCAGGAAAATCTTAGGTACCAGTTTTTTCTTATAGATAATTTCTTTCTAAATAAGACGAAATTTTGCGCGTTTGAACTAGATTTGTTTTTTTTTTTTAATAAAAAAATACTGGTATATCACCTAAGAAACTAACGGTACTCGTACAAATCCTGAGTAACAGAACAAAACTTTTTCGAATGAAAGATCAAGTCAGTATCTACCAAATCATTAGTTCCATTTGTCTACTAATTCGAATCAAAATTACTTATAAATAAGAAAAAGAAAAACACTATCAAAGTAGTAATAACAGATAGAGGCAACACTGCTGCCTGCTAAATGACAAATTAAGGGTGTATTTGAAAAAACGCTTTTCCACCTTCAACAGCCCGAAATTTTCCGATACAATTTCAGACACATTTTTAAAAGTAGAAACATGAAACTTGCAGAGGGGCAGTGTTCTCGCTGCCACTCACCAATGCGCCAAATTGCGACTAAATTCTTCATTTGGCGAGTAAACAAGCGATTAGATTCGCCAAATTGCTAGTGCTCAATTTTTGCTTTTTTTTTCGTTTTTCATACATATGCATAGATACTACATATATTTAATATATACATATTTTTTATATTTGTAGCGAATAGTTGAAATTAGATTAATAACAATCGCTGTCACAGTTATAAAAACTATATTGAAATGAAGGGGGATACATTAAAGTAAAGATATATATATATGTATATATATCTTTCTTTTTGTGCTACACGGCGAATCTATTTTGCTAATAATTTTTTCATTTGGCGAATGTTTTTTTATTTTTAATTAGCCAAATTACTAACGTTGGTCAAAAGTCAGCGAGAACACTGCTGAGGGGATTCTTGAAGGGACATATGAGGGGCCGTGTGATATCTTTTTACGCTCAATTTATTAGAATTTAAGTTATAAACAATTACCTTATCAGTACGACCCTTTTTTTCGTTCCCAGATCTGCCGCTAGGGAAAAATCGGTTCGAAATGCCGTTTTCGATTGCTTTTTTTTGCAATATTTTCTGAATTTATCAAAGAATCGACAATCGCGGCACCTTGTGTACTTTCCAAATAAGAGATTTTGAAAATTTGTTGCATTTGAGTGCAAAAATGAATTCAAAAATAAATCGGAAAATAAGCAGTTTGAATCGAAATACACCCTTAAGGATGAGGAGCGGGGGATTGAGCTGTATTATTTGGTTTCACGAGCTGTACTTTATTTCATTACATATATCACTGTCGGACTTTCACGTACCAGTAAACGGAGCTCCACGCGCTAGTACTAGTACCATAGATGCCAACATCTCTTAATTTATTCTGGAGTCCGATCCTAAATGATGTTTTCAAACGAATATTTTATTTTAATAAAAATTTCAAATTGAAATAAAATGGAACAATGTAGTCTGTTACTTAGACTTTCTAGTTGCTGAGCATCTTTACATCCAGGATATCTAGATACAGGGATTTTCAAAGATATGAGAGCCATAAAGTTATTTAAAAGTGGCTGGTGGCCACAGAAAAAAGAGAATAAGAAAAAAAAAAGGTACATAAAAATTTTAAAGTTTAACTTAGTACATGAAAAAAATAAAAAAGGAAAAGAAAAGAAAAAAGTCCATTAGAGGGACCGTTCAAGTATTACGTAAGCACTAAAGGGGGAGGGGGTGGTCCAGAGTCTGCTTATTTTTTCTGACAAGGGGGAAGGGGGGATCATGACAATTCTTACGTAAGCGTTAAACAATGAAGCAACTGCAGTTTTAATTCAACAAGCAAACAAAGTATGATGGGGAAAAAGCGTTCTACAGTCCGTTCGAAATTCGCCGTTTATTTTTGATTTTATCCTTTGCTTATCCATCGGCAGTCGCGTGACCTGCATCACCCACTCGCCCTTTGTCTTCATTGTTGTCTGTTAAGTTTGTGCCCAGTCAAGTACATTGCAAGACTAGAAAAACACAGGAACCGGTGTGGCTGGGCTCTGTTGCCAGGGTAACTAATAATGGGGATTAATAATGTAATCGATTGGTAACTTTTTATAAGTCAAGAAGTATTGATGTGTAAACTGTAATGAAATCTTATGTAAGCAAAGGGGGGGTCTAGCATTTGCTTATATTTTCTTACAAGGGGGGGAGGGGATAAAAAATGACTAAAAATATGCTTACGTAATACTTGAATGGGTTCAGATCTACAAACTGAGCTAGCCAGACCATAAAGGCGAAAAAAGCTACCGCAGAGAAAAACGCCCCAATGTAAAAAAGACCCTTTACAGAGATCATACATTTAAGCTTGACAGAATAAATTATTCAAAAAACAGTACAATTTGCAAAACATATAAGAAATGAAGAGAAAGGTTTAACTGTAACATTAAGTAAAAAGAAAATCCATGGTAAGAAAAATATTTACAATATTTACAATGAGGAGAGATCAATCTAACTACATACAAAACGCAAGGATAAAGGGAAAACAAAACAAAGAAGAGCTCGTAACTCAAAGGAGAGTATAAGATTAAATGCAAGAAAAATGTAAAGAAATATAAAGTATAATAAACATAAAAAGAAAGAATAAAATTAAATTAATAAAGAAAGTTTATTTTTATTTTTATTTTATTTATTTATTTATTTATTTATAAACGGATAAACAAAACGGACAAAACAAAAAACGCAAAAATACAGAAAGTTTATCTTAAAATAGACATTAATCTACGTTAATGTGGAGTTGGTTTGCAAGTATATCAAATTCTGTTATGATAATAAGCATTTTTTGTATAGGATCCTTATATTGTTTTGTTTTAGTTGAAATATTTTTGATGAAGTTTCTAAATTTAGTGACTTGCAGAATTTCTTTAAAATCCTTAAGAGTTTTGAAATATCTTGGATATCATTAGTATAATTAGCTTGAATATTGTTAGAATCTGAAGAATTAAACATACCGGTCGGATTTCCGGAGTTGACGAAGAAGGAGTGTTAACCCTTTCCGACGCACTACTCTTTAAAGTTGGAATTTAAAGAAAAAAAAATAGGCAATCTATTTAGGCCTAGAGGAGTACACAGGTATAATTTTTTAAAGATTTCACAAACCATTTTAATTATACAGCTAAGTGGTAACACCGTGCAAGTACAGTATTGATAAGCGCAGTGAGAAGAGCATTGCTGTGAAGCGCGTCTTAGAGTAAAATATTTTACCTATTACTTAAAAACAGTAGAATTCGATCCCTGTGGTGCTGCTATCTAGAACTCATAAGAAAGATTTAAAGTAGCCATTAGAGTAGTTTTTGAAATATTCACGTAGTTTTTGTGTCTCTAAACAGGGAGAACTTAGGTGTTGCCGACCCGGCAACACTGCGCAGGAAAGGGTTAACAATTTGATCCTTGGAATTTGGAAAGTTTGGGTTTTGTGAACTATTATTTTGATCATCAGAATTAGTTATTTTCTTAGTGTAATTATCATTTTTGAAGATTTCAGCCAAGAGTAGGGATTCCTTGGTAACCCGGTTACTGACATTTTTGTTAGTTTTATTACTGGATTTATTTTCAAGTCTATATGGATTTTTAGGCCATCCTCGGTAGGATGCAGGATGAGCCAAACCGCAATTGGCGCATTTGGGTGTAATGCGCCCTTTATGTGCTTAAGTGTAGTTCGCCGCATTTAACGCATTTAACGTCAAATCCGCATACCTCCGAGGCGTGCCCGTAACCCTGGCAACGTAGCATTGTTTTAAACGTTGCTTGCTAATAAAAGCTTCAGTTTTAACAGATAAATAGTGGATTGTCTTAATTTGGTATATTTCTTCGAGTTTTTTGCATGGTAAGATATTTTCCATATAAAATGGAATAGGATTTGCGGTTTTTCGATTTTTAAGCATGGCTACTCTAGTATCCGTGAAGCCGTAATCTTTTAAGCTGTCAATAATTAATTTGTAACAGGATAATAATGAAGACCTCTGATACATATTTTTTTGGGCAGAGGATCACGAGGAGTTCACGAGGAGTTCACGAGAATCTAGAGTAGTGTATTTTTTGGCATTTCGGTCAAGCCATCGCTGAGGTTTTCTGAAATCCTCAGCAGTTTTACAATGAATAAAAAGACGTTCATCTTTTAACTCGATTTTAGGTTTTTCAGAATTTACCTCGGTAATTTGTTGGGCTACAGTCGTCCAATTTTCAATAATTTCCAAATAAAAGGGTTTGATACTAGTTTTTGAGCTACCAGAGCAGCTATCATTATTTTCAGAAGAAGAACGTTTCATTTCGAATTTAACATTAGGCGTATTATCACTAATATTTTTATTTAGTGCAACATCGTCAGACAAATTTTTAAATTTATTGTTTAGGGGGATAGATGAAATCTCATCAGTATTTTTACGTTTAATGTCCTTTTTAACGGCAGTGAATAATTCATCTTTCATAGATAATTTTCTTAGGATAGAGTTACTAGATTTTTTATAAGTTATAGAACAGAAGAAACCGAAAATACCAGAATCATATAAATTTTGATAAGTTGGCTCCCTAAGCAAAGAAAAGATTTCAAAACAGGCTCTTTTATACTTCAGTAACATCTTCCTGAGAGCTAGCATAGTTCGGTTTAGTTTTAATATCCTGGATGTATTTACCCGCAATGTCGAAGAAATTCGTTAGTAAACCAGAAGAATATTCCTCAAAACATGAAGAAATGGAGTCAAACTGATCTTTAAAATTAGTAGTAAGCTCACCATTAGCAATCTTATCCACAGTATCTTCAATAACTTGCGTATTAGCATA
This sequence comes from Maratus speculifer, assembly GCA_964019185.1. Taxonomy (NCBI): domain Eukaryota; kingdom Metazoa; phylum Arthropoda; class Arachnida; order Araneae; family Salticidae; genus Maratus; species Maratus speculifer. Next base: position 62,595,155 of record OZ025300.1, read on the forward strand.
TGATGCCATCATGCGCACACAGCAACCGAAGTTATTCTAACGAACTGCCATCAATCATTGAGAAACGCTTGAAAAACATCGCATTTGACAGCGGAACAGACATACGTCTTACTCCGACCACAGACGTAACGAGAATGAGTCTGGTCTGTGAAATAAAAGTTTTACATCGTAGAAACATTACATTTTGTTATATAAGCATGCAAATTTTTGTTCAGACTCTGGAATAACTAAAGAGATGTTGGTATCTATGCTAGTACGCTTACACACCAGTGTGTTTAAGGTAAATGTAGACAATTTACAAATTAAATCGAACAGTGACTTTTGTAGGACTTTTACAAAATAGAATATTTTTGAGATAATATGCAATTTTTAATTCCACGTTAATCATATATATTAAAACAGTAAGCGACCTCTTTAAGATCAACTCAAATTGGTCTTTGAGCATGCGCGAAGTTGAACTTATTAGCCCTTCCAGTCAGAGGAATTTCGAAGCAAGTCTGGTTAGGTCAGTGGTTTAAGGCACGGATTTATAGCTCTGAGCTTTTCTAAAGGACTAGGGTTCGATCCCAACTCACGGCATTTTTTTTTTTTTTTTTTTAATAATGATACATTTTACTACGAGAGGAAGTTATATGATTTTTATTCTTTTGTTATTATTATTATTTTGATGATTTATAATTAAATAAAATTTAACACTCAACAATGATTTTTTAAGAAACAATTTTATTTTTAAAACATTTCAAGTAATTAAAATAGTAATTATTAGATATAAACAGCCAATTTACAATTCAGGGCTTTAGAGATACATTGGTAAGAATAAAATTACTGAAAATCTTTACAAATTGCATTCTTAATAAATAAATAAATAAACAAGAATAAATGCAACACACACAAATAAAAATTGTAAAAATGTCGTAAAATTTAATTTAACATCTAGCAATATTAAAAAAAAATGTATTCTAATTTTCTAAAAAATGTATATATTTAAACATTATTTTATAGGTGAGTAGTAGCAGCAATTTTCCACTTTCTTGTCATGTACGTGGAAGCTTAGAAAAAGTAATCCATTTGTAAACTGTAATATACGTGAATTATATAAATAAATAAATGTTATACATCATTTAGACCATATATTAAATAAATTTTTAACTAAATCCCCGAGTGCCATTATGAAGTAAAATTGTGAAGTATATTTTAGAAATAGTTTAACAATTTTAACTTAAAATGTTTAAGCTAAAGTATTTTTCATTTAGTTATCTTTTAAATATATTAAAGTAATCTACAATTTTTGCTACATTTCGTATGAGCATTCCAAGGAAGATATATGTTTGTGTGCATATAAGGAAAAAGTATTAATTATTTTCCGGGGAAAAAATTAGAATTAAGAAGAAAAAACAGGGGGAAGAAAAATAGGCATGTAAGACTTAAAATTGAACTACTTTGTGATACTCATGGTTTAATAATTAAATAATGTATGAAACGTTATGAAAAATTCAAATAATTCAAATATATTATAAATAGTTACTTGGTAGCATGAAATTTTAAGTTTCGGGATTTAAAATGAGACTGATAAAAATAAAAATAATAAAAACTTTTCAACATGATTTTAAAAATTAGAAATTACTAAACATTGTTATTTTTTTAAAACACCGAGAAAATTCACCAAAATAAATATCAGTTCAATTAATTTTAGTTATCCTTCTTCTAAAAAGCAAGTGCGCTGTTAAAATTCTTGGTTCAACTGACAGAACCATGAAACGCTTTGAATCTGTTGGAATCACATAGATAACATTCAAATAAATCCAATTTTCATAACTTTATTTACAAGTAACTAATTAAGAAAATCAAATATTATTCTAAATAATCTTTTAACCTGTTTAACGTCAAATCTTGACGGGTAACATCTAGTTTGAATAATTTGCGTATAGCCTTGGTATGCGCAGACACCAGGCATTTCCTTTTCAAAGACATAATATTCACTTTCGAAATCTATATTATAATAAAGAAAAATTTCCAAGAATATTGTTGGCGTCACTTTGAGATTAGTAATTACCGGGCTGTTAAATTTTGCTTTTACTGCAATTTTTTAAACTTCTGAACAACCCACATTGTATTTTTAAGTCGGCAACTGTGATATGATTTGAAATACATACTAATATTGTTCAGATATTTTTTGCAGAACAATGAGTGCAAAATCTGCTTTATTGTAATTGTAATTATTAAATGTAACATGAGAAAATTATTATGTATAATAATTACAAAATTTCAAATTTTTATTATAAAGCATTGGAATTCTATTTATCCTACATCTTTCTAAGAAATATGCGTACAATTTTATGCTATTTTATTTCAAAGCACTCAGAGTCTCGTCTTTTATCCAAATATACGTTTTTAACTTTAAAAGTAAATTCCTGGATATATAGCTTGTACAAACATCAGCAATGGAATTCAAACAAGATGACACGAAAACTCACAGTAAATTCATTTTCCAATATATTTTCCGACTTCAAATATTCCAAATAAGAAGAAAATATGCACTGCTAAGAAGGCAATGAAATTCGAATATCTTTGTTATGTAATGTTTGCACATTATAAGAAAAATCTGTAAGCGTTGAACCGTTGAGCTTGACATTACTTAGGTGTTTTAGATAAGGTACCCTGGGGTAATAACGCCACGTTAAGGTTTTACCAATTTTCACGGCTTAGTTTTAGATTGTATTTTTCAAACAAATATAGGATCTGATACAGCAACTCATTGACTATCTATATAAAATAAAAAAAATTAACAGATATGTATTCATAAAATGTAATGGCGTTTTTTCTTGACCAATGCTATTTGGCGTTATTACCCACCTATATGGGTAATAACGCCATGCAAACAAAACTATGAAATAAGATGGAATAATTGCATGTAGATTGCCCAATTCTAAAAATACAAACTCTACAAACTTAGAAATTGACAAATTGCATTCTAATCTATTGAAAATGTTCAATTTTTTGTAAAAGTGTAAGAAAAATAAAGGTGTGGTGTGGGAGGGGGGGGGGATGAGGCAAAAGAATATCAGACCGTGAGCTTCTTTTTGCTTAAAAAGGACCACTTAAATAGAAATATGAGAAACATTGGACAGTTTTAACTGTGTTTATTTGAATCAATATTTAGGATGTAGCTCGGCCACTGTAGGGAATCAACCGGGGTACTAAAGTCAAGGATTGGCGTTATTACCCCGGTATAGTTATTGCGCAGTACATTTTAAATTACAAATTATCTCGAGAAGATATCCAAAACCTTCAACAACATTTTAAAAGTATATGAAATGCACTACAAATTTATGTAATTAACCAAGTATTTCCGGATAAAAAAAATAGTCTTCACATCACAAAACCTATCTCGCAAATTTTAGATCAAACGCTAATTTTAGTTGCTTGTAAAAACAATAAGGCCTAAAAATGAAACAAATTAACTTGAAGCTGTTTTTTGCGATTTATATGACTCAAAACCCTTCTGCGCAGAGCACATGGGTGTCATTTACCCGATTTTTTCATAATTATGCAAAATATAAGCACTTGGCGTTATTACCCCGCTTGGCGTTATTACCCCAGGGTACCTTATTATATTTCAATTTCTAAATTCTTAACTAGCTCGATAAAACGGTGTTGAAATATTTTAAAAACTAAAGAGTGTAATCAGCCAAAAGGAAGTTTCAACCTAACCTAAACAAAGGGACAAATGTCATATATTTAGATGCATCTTTCGGAAAAATTTAACTGTAGACATGAAATTTCTTAGACTTTTTTTTTAATGGATTTAAGTAATTAATATGATTAAAACAAGTTGGAAATAACATATCAAGTCTAGCAAATGAGGTAAATTCCTAGTATAACGAAATTTAAAAAATATTTAGAATTTTTTCTAATTTGCATACAGTATAGTAGTTGAAATCTTTTGTATACCTTATAAATACTATCTGCTTTCTGTTATTCAGGAAGTAACTTGTAGTAAACCTCAGCAATCCATATCAATTTTATAAAAAGTTAAATAGTTTAATATAATTAACCCCTTGGGGACGAGCGACACGTATACGTGCCGCAAAAAGGTCTAAGTTGTTGTTGTTGTATGTATGTCGGCCAATTATCTGCACTATGGGATATAGGCCCTAAGGGGTGGGATGCCCTCCGTGGGGGTCTTTCTAAGGGAACCTAACCCGTATTTACGCAAGGTTCGAAGAAAACCACGGAAAACTCCGAACGGTTAGGCCGACGGTCGCGATTGGGTTCGAACCCAGCACCTACCGTCTACCAGTTTGAGGTCAGAACCTCTCGGCCACTGGTGGGGCCAAAAAGGTCTAAGAATCCTTGTTTTTCCCCACCAGGAAAATTTTACCGTAAAATTTACCTTATTGAATAGAAGCATTTTTTTTTTTTTTTTTTTTTTTTTTTTTTTTTTTTTGATTTAGTAAAGGCAGAAATTTGTGTTTTTATAAACCGCTGACAAAATATAAAAATTTCGTAAAGGCTCCCTTCGCGAATGGGTTAAAACGCACCTCAAACAATGTTTCCCCCTATATCATTATGTAATGAAATACTTTTGTTTTGCCCTGTAAATTAATAACACATATTCTTTGCACCATAGATTGTACTGAATATATGTTTTAGTATATACTTCATAGATGCATATCAATTTTTTATGCTCGAAAGAGTGTAATATCATTAAAATAAGCATGAAACATTTTTTCCCATTGGCCGTAATGTAACGGACTAATTTTGAGTGTCCCTATAATCGTGTAATTAAAATAAACATCCGATTTTTCTAAAGTTTGAAATGACTTGACAAAATTATGCAATATTTATATATTTTAAATTTTAAATGGTTCAGTTGGATAGTTCTTGCTCTGTTATATGCGGACGGTCGGACAGACGAACGGATTGTACGATAAATATAGATGCTGCGTATTTACATAATTATGAATGCACCTAAAAAGATAGAATGTAAAAAAAAAATTGGCGACTAGGTGTATAGCCACAGTCAGATTTTGAAATTTAATATTTATTTCACCAACAAAAACTAAATCAAGATTAGAAATAAACCCAGTTAAACAATATTATCTGGTCGATTTTGACGAATTGTTAATCGCATTTTTCTGTAAGAATTGGTTTTATCATAACCATGTTAATACGGTAATTTTTTCCTTCTACCCAGATTTTTTTTATCCCTTGAGAAGGTTTTTACTTGTGTCACTCATTAGTGGTGTTCACCTTATCGAAACTTTTTATTTTAAAAGTTGTAGATAAGATTAACACTATCTATCGTAAGCCGTCATTTTGACGGCTGCTATATGGATATATTTCGGTTCAAATCAGAAATTTGATTATGAAATAAGTTTGAAGAGCACGAGGAAGAAAAACGTTAAATAATAAAGTTAAACTATTTTAAATCAAAATTTCGGTGTGAAATATTTTTATATAACTGGTTCAAACCGGTAGTTCTAGTGTTAAAAAGATCATATCATATATATTATAAAGCAGAAGTTCTGAAACTTCCAAACGAGTGTTTTCAAAAACTACCCGATGGATTTTTTTGCCGATTGTATCATTCGATAGGAAATATATTACCGAAGGTTTATGATTCAAATTTACAGGGATAACTCTGATTTTTCGTTGTAAATTTTGTATTTTTCGGTTATTTTTGATGAAAGGTTTGCCAGTAGTTATTTTTGGCGAAAATTATCATTACTAAACAAATTAAAAATGATATATCTGTTAGAAATATTACTAACATCTTGCAAATAAAAGCAGAAAATGACTATTGATAATAATAATAATAATAATTATAATAATAAAGAAAAAACATTTAATGAGGCATGATATTTAAAAAATTTATTTATCTTAAAAATAAAATAAATATTTGTAACGCTTAAAATATAACTTAACATGAAATATTACATTTGATGCAACATTTGGCGACTTATCCTTGCGTTAGAGTAAAAAAAAATAACTTGAAAATTTGATTAAATGAATTTTGAACGATATTTATTTTCCTTTTTATTATTTTCTTTCTCTTTTTTTTATCAAATTTCGATTGTATATAACTTACTCCAGAAAAAGGCAGATCTAATTATAAAAATAATTGTGAGTTATATATTTGTTTCTTTGAGATTTTTTTTACTTTTGTCGCCAAAGAATTAAGCCAAAAATGCATATATCTAACATTAGGTCGCAATAATGTTGTTTTTTCCAAAAGAAGATAATTTTTGGAGTATATTTTAGTATTCAATTGTAAATTCAATAAACATAAGTTAATATTTTAAAAATTATAATCAAATATTTAAATTTTAGCTTTAGTGTGAAATTCTGCCACACACATAAGTATTGTAAAATAATGTCATTCTTTTTCAAAAGTTTTTCACCGCAATTTTGAAAATTGTAATCAACAAACGTACTTTTTTTGCGCCATTTTGTCAAATTCTCTTCCAGGTAAAATTAGTTTTAAAATTTACAAACTGAACAAGGAAATCTATGCAATTTAAATGAATTTATGCAGTTTCGCGTTATTACTATCGATAAATTCAACATTTTGAAATAAAAATTTCCTGCTGAAAAAAAATAGCACAGATGTCATACATGCACCACATTGGCGCGATTGCAACAAAACGTCGATTTTATGTTCATATGGTAACTCGGTTATTGTATATTTATTAATAAACTATTTACTCTTATTTATTTTTTTGAATGATGTAAATTGTTTTATTTTGGAATTATTAACAAAACATTATTTATTTATTTTTATTTCCTTTTTAAAATAATAGAAAACAATTAAAAAATACATATGTAACTGATATTTTAAAATGAATTTTTCGCCAAATTGGCGTAAAAAAGGCAAAAAATGCACAAATCTGGTGCACATAAGGCATTTGTGCCAAAATATTTTACAAGTTTGTTTTAATTAGCCATTTCTTCTTCAATTTTCTTCATATTTTTCCTGTGTTAGATAATATTTAAAATGATATTGATTAATAATCTTCAATAATTGAGCACCATCAAATAGCACATTTACTATATTATTGAAAGTTTTATAGGCACAGATATTATGTATCACCGAGGTAATAGGCTTTAAATTGGCATTATTTTGTCTGAGCTATATTAACACGACTATAATATTTATTTATAAATAAAATGTTTATTTACTTTATAAATTGTATAAATTGTTTTGTTATATACTTATTAATAAATAATAAATTTTTATTACTATTTAAATAATAGAAAATAATTTAAATATACACATGTAACTGGTATTCGAAAACAATGTTTCCGCCAAATTAGCATAAAAAATTATCGCGAAAAAAATTGGCGCATAAGACATCTTTGCCTTTTTGTTTATGTATTAAGGAGATTTCTTGATCATCAACGAGATCATAATAAATTTGTCAGATTATTTTATTTGAGATTATGAAATTTATGGTTTTTCATTATGAAACAAACGAAGAAAAGAAAATTTACTATTGATGCAATTACAGAATTAACGACTGCTTGGCGTTATTAAAAAAAAAAAAAAAATTCCAAAAGGCGATTTTTTAATTATTTGTTTACTTTTTTTGTTTACATTATTATAAACATTTTTCCATTTTTATATACGCATCACCTTGGAGTGTTTTTTAGGTGCGTTCGTAATTATGTAAATTGCAACGTAGCACCTATTGTTGTCGCTCAGTCCGTCTGTCTGTCTGTCCGTCCGTCCGTCTGTCCGCATATAACAACGCAAAAACTACCCAACCAAATCGTTTGAAATTTAAAATGCATAATTATAACATAATTTTGTCGAGTCATTTCAAATTTTATGAAAATCGGATGGATAGATCAATTACAGGGACAATCAAAAGGATTCCGTTACATTACGGTCAATGGGGAAAAAGTTTCAAATGCATTTTAATGATGTTACACTCATTCGAACATAATAGAATTGGCATGAATCTATGAAATATATACTAAAATATGCATTCTGTACAATCTGTGATGCAAAGAGTTTTTATTATTAAATTACAGGGCCACACAAAAGTATTCCACTAGATAATGCTAGACGGGGAAACATGGTTTGGTACGTGTTTTAATTATATTCAACTATTTCACATTTTATGAATAAGATATACGTTGCTGAGGTGTAATATAAATTACTTCCTGCATATTTACAGAAACGTAAAGATTTCGACTACTATACTGTATCCGGAGTACTCTCTACTATATCAGCAAGATCTGAATATTTTTAAAACTTCGTTATCGTACGAACGCACCTCATTTGCTACGTTCACGTGCAATTTCCAACTTGTTTAAATCTGACACCAATTTGGCAAACACTGCGTTTTCAAATACCAGTTACATGTTATATTATTTGTATTATTTTCTATTATTTTAAAAAGGAAACAATAATAAATACGTGAAGTTTAATTAATAATTATAGAACAAAAGAATAAAGAAAGAAAAAAAATAAAGAAAAGTAAAGAAACAAAGTTTATTAGTAAATAAACAACAAAAACCAGATTACCACGCAATCCATAAAACCACAATTTTGTTGCAATTGCACCAACGTGATCCATACATGACACCTGACCAAAATATTATTGGCTATATTATTTATATATTTTTATATTATTTGGTACTACTTGATTATCCCATCGACCAAAAAACTGCCGCCAAAATAAAAGATTAAATGTCAACAATGGATGATCGTAAATGCCACATTCATTTGAAATTAAACATGTTACATGCGTTTGTTACGTCATTAACTACTTTTTAATTCGACGTTTTATTTGTATTTCTATTATTATTTTAGTAATTTATTGATTCTTTGGTTATTTAAAATAAAAGTTATATTCGTTTGGTATAATATGGTGAATCGTTTTGCAATATGTATAATTTGGCGAAATTGATCCATGGAATAATAAAGTAGTACCTATTATTTATTAAAATTCTATCTGGATATTTAAGTTGAAAGAAATAGCGTACTTTTCAAGTCTCCGTAGAGGCATTCGCCAAGCTATCGTTAATTCTGTGTTTTAGCCTTATTATGTATTTTTCATCTGTAGTTATTTTACTATCCCTAAAAAAGCAATATTTGCAATGTGCCAGAAAAAATTTCGGAATATATATATATATATATATATATATATATATATATATATGTGACATTTTAAAGTTAGGAGCCAGAAACATCATCGCCAGGGTCCCCGTTCTTTGCACAGAAGTCATGGCCAGCGAGGGAAAAAATAAAAAACAAATAAATGTAGAATATCCAATAAATCACTCATTGGTGGCTGTAAGTTTATTTATTCAACTGTAGTCATTATAGAGGGAAAAACTCCTTTTTGCAAACGATCTTTTACCGAAATGTCCACAAAAATATTCCATCATTTACTTCAACCAGCCGTACTCATCGACGAAAGAACTCCAGAATCTCTCCCCTTCTCATCTCGAGACTTCCACCTTTTAAAACTAAAAAGAAAATTCTAGAACTTTCTGTAATCTCAAACCATCATCCTTTTATGTAAACAGAATTCTTGTCCAGATACGAGACTATTTTACACAGACGATAAATTTATTTAAAAAAAAATATTATTTAACCAATTTATAATCGACTCATAATTTCTTAGGCAGACGATTTTTATAAATGATTAATTTTAAGAGAAAAAGAAAAGAAATGAATTTATTAATGCACACATCAAAGGTTGACGGCGGAAAAATAAATAAATAGATAAAATAAAATAATGATATTTTTTGAAAGGTATGGTTTTGGAATAAATTTAATAAGATTTTCTTAAAAAGGGTTGATAAAAACATAGAAGAAATCAGTTTTATTTGGAATATTAAGAAATAAAGTTTTAATTAAGAATATTTTTAATTTAGAGCCATTTTTTTAAATTTACGCATACTGGAATAATGTTTTTTAAGGCAAATTAAGAATTTATATCGTCTGCATACAGATTAACAGATTAGATTAACAGAATACAGATTACAGATTAACAGATCTAGAAACAAGATTTTAATCTAATAATTTGAAGTAAGTACGGAACATTATTATAAGAAAATTAAGGTAGTATAAAGGTTAGTTTTGGCGAAAAAATTTTAAATTTGTAATAAAATAAATTGCGAGATTTATATATAAAAATTTTATATATAAATCTCGCCTAGATTAAATGCCAATAATAGATGATTGTAAACTTCACTTTCATTTGACAATAAACACGAAATAAGTCTGATACATTTGTAACAAATCGTTATAAGCAATACTAATGCTTGACGCCAAAAATCATAATGGAATTGGTTACAAGCTGAAGGTTTATTTTTCTACAAAATTTAGCATCAAGATTGTTCCCGATTTAACAGCTACATGTTTGCAACTGCAGGGCTGCCACAGGCGACTACTTTTTAACTCTAACTGGCACCACTTTCTTTAAACAGAAATCTTTAACATACACTTTGAGAACATTTGCAAGAAAAATTTATTTTGAAATTTATATTAGAAAAATAGTGGTGCGAACGGAATATAAAAATAGTCGCCTGGGGCAGTCCTGCAACTGGTTTAAAAAAATGAAGAGGCTGACTGATGTAACTTTAATTTTACCCAAATAATTCAGCTTTAAAACATACCTTTTATGCTTCGTTGTTCAAATAAATATATAAGTTAAACACTCTTTTTTACATTTTTTTGCTATGTACTTTGCTGGAACAGACCAAGGTAGATACAAAACTGTAGTAGAGTTGCCAGAAGAGGACGGTTATTAAAAAATGTAATGCAACATGTAATGGGGAGATTGTATTTAGGCTACCAGATCTGCACATAGTGCAAGTTCAGATTCGGGAGTTTAAGAACTAACAAATGATAATGTGCTATTTGAAAATTATTAGAGTTTGATAATCATTGCAATGCTTTCTGACAAAATAATGTGATGAGTAGAGAACATTTTGATTCCTGCTGTCGCAACGGTCTCATTTTCACATCAAAAACATCAAATAAGAGAGATGGTACTTAATCATCCAAATTCTGTCCAAGGCATATAATAGTGCAATATCGCAATGACATTGGCACTGGCATCGTTTTCAGCATTGCGGAAGAACATTCCAGGTGATGGTCTACACTGCTTTAAGAAAGAAATTTCAAAACACCATTTTGTTTGAGTCAAGATTTGTTTGGAAAAATGGACCAGCGCAGCGGGCATAGCCTGCTAGTTTATATTATAAATTTAAACCGTGATAAATTTAAACCTTATGTACAACATATCTTAGGTTTGATAAAAATTCCATCATGCCAGTGATACTTTCTTACTGCCTTAGTTGCGTATTGATGAAGGTGTGATTTTATTTTTACTTCTACCTCCACCCCTCCCCGCCTTTTTTTAGTTTTCTTATAATTTGGTTCTATCAAAAAAATATTAATATAAAAGTTATAGATAATATTAAGAAAATTTAAAATAAATTGGAGCGAATATTTTGCAAATCGACTAAGTTATTAATTTTTTACTTCTTCAATTCACCTTTCCTCTTATTATTATTTTCTCTGTACGATCATTACTCTGAAACACTTGTCAATAAAAAAAAAAAAAAAAAAAAAAAAAAAAAAACCATCGATTATGTTAAAAATATTTATAAAGAAAAACAAGTGGATTTGATATCTTGTGAATTGACGAAGTGCTGAATTTTTCTTCATAAAACTCTATTTTTTCTTCGCCCTTTGAGACCATTTGTAAAGATATCAGAAATCTTTAATACTAGCTGACCCGCCCGGCGTTGCCCGGGTCCGTTATAATAATGTTAAACGAACTTGAAATTTTTATGATTTTATCTTCAACTCAAAATATGTGTTAATACACTGTTAAGAATTTGACCCTTTTGCTGCATCGTCACTCCACCGCTTTTATAGAAAATGATTACTTCAGCCTATTTTGGAGCATTGTCATAGGTCAAAAGAGATATATTCTATAAAAGCGGGGGAGTGATGATACAGCAAAAGGGTCAAATTTTTTACAGTGTACATTATATTAAATACGTGCCCCCTGACTGTGTCAAAAATTGGTTTTTAAAAAAAACTAATATTTAGCTGCAAAAATACCTAAAATGACTGCAATGGGAAACGCAGGAGGGAATATGTGTCCAATGATTTCGTGTTGATATTTATCCTTAAAATTACTGTTAAGTGACTTAACTAAATACTTTTTTCAGATAGATATCCCAAGTGAAATATTTTGAATTTCAAACTAATTATATATCACTCTTAAATCTGACTATACCGTGAATGAAATCGATTCTCGATGATTCGCTAAAAGATTAGTATATAATATTATAAATTCAGAGCCATTTTACAAAAATAGGTGTATATTTTTTATCAAACATGCGTAATGTTCATTCTATGAACAAAATCCTAACCGTAACCTAATTGTATCGAAATCATAACTTGTCTGTAACTTAGCTGTATCTTAACAGTAACCTAACTGCAAGTTAAATATACCATAAATGTAACTTGGCCGTCACCTAACCACAACCTAACCGCAACTTAACCTTAACCTAACTGTAACTTAACCATGACCTAACTGTAACTTAACCGGAAAATAAAATAACAAAAGGGTCACCGGAACGTAATTGCAACCTAACTGCTATCTAACCGTAACCAAGTTCTAATTTAACATTAACTATAAACGAAATATTTTAACCATCTCGCGCTAAGTACTTAGTTTCACTTTCCACCGCTACGGAGCGCATTATGTTTTGTAGAACATCCGAATTTTAGGTTCGGATTGGATTCATGTTCATGGAAATTATTTTGTCTTCTTCGGACACGGTTATGATTGTTTGGAATATTTGTGTTCAGTTTAGATTCGGTTCAATTCAGATTTCGTGGGGTTTTTTTTCCCTTCTAATGGGATTTTTAAGTTCGGGTCGGGTTGTACTTATATGGAAATTATTTTACCTAGTTCTAATGAGGTTATACTTCACTGAAATATTTTTGTTAGGTTCAGATTAAGTTTGGTTCAAATTTCGGGATTTTTTTTTTCTTTTTTTTACAAATTTTTTGGTTTGGAATGGGGATTATGTCCATGGAAATTATATTGTCTTGTTCATATCTGGTTATAGTTATTTGGACTATTTTCGTCGGATTCAGATTTGGTTCGATTCAGATTTCAGGTATTTTTTTTTAAATTGATTTTTAAGGTTCTGGTGGGATTCATGTCCAGGGAAATTATTTTGTCTTGCTCGGATCGGGTTTTGGTTCTTTGGAATATTTTTTTCGGGTTCAGATGTCGTTCAATTCAGATTTCGGCTTTTAATGGAATTTTTAGGTTCAGGTTGGGTTGCGCATCAACGGAAATTATTCTGCATTGTTCGAATAAGGATATGCTTCTCTGGAATATTTTTGTCAGATTCAGATTTAGTTCATTTTTTAGGTTCGGATTGGGTTCATGTTCATGGAAATTTTTTTGTCTTGTTCAGGTCCGGGTATGGTTCTGTGGAATATTTTTGTCGATTCAAATTTTAGATATTTTTTTCAAATGGAATTTTAGGTTCCGATCGGTTTCATGTCCACGAAAATTATTTTCTCTTATTCGAATCCGGTTATGGTTCTTTCGAATATTTTGATCTGATTCAGATGTAGTTTGCATAAAACTTCAGGCTTTTTTTTCAAATGGAATTTTTTAGGTTCGAGTCAGGTTTATGTTCATGGAAGTTTTTTTGTCTTGCTCTTATCAGGTTATAGTTCTTTGGAATATTTTTATTGATTTCAGGTTTCATTCTGGTCATTTTTTGGGTTTTTTCAGAGAAAAATTTTAGGTTCGGGTCGGGTTGCATATACACGAACATTATTTTTCCTTGATCGGATTGGGGTATGCTTCATTTGAATATTTTTGTGGGATTCAGATTTGATTCGGGTCAAATATCAAATCCATAGTTTTTTTTTTTTTTTCAAATGGAATTTTTAGGTTCCGGTCGCGTTTATGCTCATGAAATTTTTGTCTTGCTTGGATCGGAGTATAGTCTGTTTTTTTCTGGTTGGGATCGAGTTATGTGTTAATACGCCTAAACATTATGTTTTGCTACTATTCTTTTACTGACTATTTTTTATATATAATTTTTTTTGCTATTTGATAATTTATTACTGTGTATGAATCGTCTGCCTATTCGAACAATTGTACGTCAAAGAGCCATTTCATTTTTGTTTTAAAAACAAATTAAAGTCTTAATAAAATTTTAACTTAAATAAATGCATTCAAATTTAATCAATGATTTAAAAAAACTGCTAAAAAGCCTCATATATACATATACATATATTAACTGCAACATAGCCAACCACAAATATATTCTAATGTACGAAGTACCAACGATCTGACGTAATAGCTATGTTCAAAACTCCTAAGTTAAACTGACATTTTGCCAGTCTATGAATTTTAAAGGTCTTTGGGAAAAAAACAGTCACTTTTGAAATGTCAAAATCTCAAATTGGTTTCTTTTATAGAGTAAAAAGAAATTCATAGAGTGGAGGTATTATCTCTGGAGATGATGCTTAAGATGTAACCCTACATTAAGTCCAATTAAGTACCAACAAAAGCACGTGCTTTGACACGCCTATCAATTGGCGAAATTTTAAAATGAAGGGCCAAAATCACAGTCAAGTGAAATCCAGCCACCCCATTGGTCGTGTGGTAAGGGTGAAAATCACGAACTTGTTTCTCCATTTGAAAAAGGTGAGGGGGAAAGTATTTTTTAAGCGATTGTTACCGTCTGTTCTTATTTAAGATAAACCATCGAAATTAACTCAATTAAGATATTTTGATGCCATTTTATAAAATGAGAGTGAAAAATTTAGATTATAAATGAAAAGAGATAAGATTTACTTCAAAACTGCCGCTACGATTTTTTCTCGGAAAAAGGAGTATGACAACATTTACCCAACTGCTAAGAGATTGTTCCCTGAAAAGGACGCGGCTCAATGACCAATGAGGTGTTTGGATTTCATGGGACTGTGATTTTGGCCCTCCATTTTAAAATTTCGCTATCAATTGAAACAGGTTTAAACCTGTATTTTTTTTTTCTCCCGTTTTTAAAAAAAGAACTAATTTATCGCTTCACCGGGAAAAATTTATTAATTGTTTTATCATATGTGTTTTAAATATCAATATAGAAAATTATTTTAACGTTTTGCTTGAAAATATAACATTATTTTGTTAGTACATTAAAATCGTCTGCAGTCAGAAATTTATATTTTAGATTAATATTTATTACTTAAGTTTTCATACATGATTTTAAAAGAATGTTTTCATCATTATATTTTAAATATTTATTTACATGCAATTATTAAGTCATAAACATTTTTCATCTACGTTATAAAGTACTGAAAATTACATTAATGAAGGAAACTTTTAGTTATACAATTTTTAATTCGTATCAAATGTTTTCAATATCTTATTTAATTTTAATTTGATATTTAATTATTGCTAATTTTTCAATTTCCTTCATTTTAAAAGCGAATATTTATTCTAATAAATAATAATACAACGAAGACCATTTTAAAAATTTGCTATTTCCTCTTGAAATATGCTTCAACTGTAATTCATTTCTTTCAATTCGTCTTATAATACAAAATCTCTTCCACGTCCTTTTGTTTGCCACATTAAATTTGAGCGATAAATGGTTTCATATCGCAAACCTTTTTTGAGCTTACTTCACCTCCACTTATCTTATTCCTCCATGGGTTTATTTAATTCTGTCTCAGCTTTCTTATTACTTCTGCGAAAATTTTTACACAACCAACCAACCATAAACAAATGAAAGAGAAAAAAATTGAGAAAAAGATGATTTTTTATGAGAGTGACCTCCTTGATTTTAATTAATTACTCAGTTAATAATTGGAATTTTGAAATTCTGAAGCTCAGGTGCATCAGGAGAGATATTGGGCTACTCTCAAAAAAATTTTGAGCTTTGTACGTGCTGTAGATTTTGCTAGCCATCGCAGACACACACACAGACACACACACAGACAGAGCGTTTTGTTCTTTTATTAGTATAGACAGGGGTGCAAAAATCTAGGCGCCAGAGGTAAGTCTCTCACCACTAAAATTTTAAAGTTTTTTTCGCTCAAAATTTAATAGCATTCTAGCAAGAATTTTACACGAAATATTAGACGAAGAAAAACGAAATAAATTTTGTGGTGAGAAACTGCCTGCTGGCGCCTAGATTTTTGCACCCCTGAGTATAGATATAAATATTTTACTCTTTTCATAGACTCTTTTCAACTCATTCTATATTTATCACAATTAAGAAGTTATGAGGAATTTCAGGTTTCACAAAACCGCTTTACATTTCCAGCGAGTTCACCCGATTTCGTCTATTAACAAACTTGACCGTGTTTTTCTGTAACGCGATTTTCTGTATCAGTTCGGAAGATGTTTGTGTAGAAATGTGGATATTATTGCGTCCATAACAAGTTATATTTATAAAGATAGATAGATAAAGTTTTGAAATAGGGATGGTTTTGGGTTCTAGAAGTTATGATCGGCATAGTTCTGAATTTTTCTTTCTTTTCGGAAATTCGAACATAGTGAAAAATGCAATAAATAGTATTTCTTACGAAATTTAATTGGAAATACAACTAATTAAGATTAATTTTAAAAAATGTAGTCAAATTGAAAGTAATAACAAAAAGTTAAGTTTAAAAAATAAAAAGAATTTAAAAGAAACATTCCTAAAGTCCTGTTTAAAGAAAGATGAAGGGCAATAAATTGGCAATCTAAATAATAAATAATCTAAACAAATAAATTGGCAAAAGCAACAGTAAAAGTTCGTACGGTTCCTGGAATCTCGTGATCAGGAAATTCGTTGGTACGAGTATTTTTTTTTTTATCGAAGATCTCTGATAAAAGAAGGTAAAATTTCGCATAGTTGGACTAAATGAAAATAAATTATTTTTTAAAAAAGGAATGTGAGGGTTTCGCCACTGAAATAACGGTACCCGTACGAACAGTGCACAGGATTAAAAAATAACATTTTTGAACAGATTGTCCGCCCATTATGCGATTTCATATACATTTTCTTTTAACCCTTTAACTGGTTTGCCCGAACGTCGTTCGGGCAAGACAAATTTGCTTATTTCATTATTTAAAGCTTTTTGACACCACTATTATAAAAAAAAAAAAAAAAAAAAAAAAAAAATCATACTATTGAAAGGCGGAAATGTTTACACTAAACTTTAGGAATATTTTATTTAAATAATAGTGGTTTGAGTCCACTATTTTCAAATTATTGAACGGAAAAGAATTAACCAGTTAAGAGGTAAACATAAAGTGAACTAGGCATTGTGTAAAGAACAAAAGTTCACTCTTTTTCCAAAATTTAAGGGGTAACTAGACTTTTTTTGTGAGCATATTAATTGTTACTTATACCTACATGATTGTATACATATTTATGTATACACATATGTAAATTTAATAATAGTGGAATTTTAATAGATTCCACGGAAAATTATCATTCTTATGAAAAATTAAGTATAAAAATTTCACATTAAATATTAATGTAGATTAATTTTTTTTTTACAAAATTTACTTACAAAATCTATTACAGAAATATTTTTAGTATAATTGAACTTGATGAAAAATTAAATTAATTTTCTTAATTCCTGCCAGCGGTTCTTTTTAATTTATCTATAAGTATTAAAAAATTATAAACTACTCAAAGAGAGAGAGAGAATGAACAAGCAGTCGTCCATAAAATTATTAAAATAGTTTTGAATTCCCTACAGTTCGTAATAAGAAGTAATATGTCGGTTAAATTTAAAAAAAAAATACATTCTTAACTTTGAAAATTGATATAGAGCAATATGAACTGTTAAAGTTCAGTAATGCAATAAAAGTCGTATCATTATGTGCAGCATTTTAAAGAAGAAAGAATAATGTCCTTCTAATCAATAGCACATTCATTCAAGCAGAAAATTTCCTGTCTAACTTTTGAAAATGCTGAAAAGTAGTGAACCTTTAAACTATTATTTTCTCTTTTGAAGAGAAAATTTTAAAATCGACTTATAAATTAGGAAGTAAAATTTCTAGAAATATGTTATGTTTTCACGAAATATCTCAGCCTCAAAATCGATTTTAAAAACTAGTTTAATGATTTCAGTGCCGGATCTAACTTGGATTTTGTTATATATATATATATATATATTTATTTATTTATTTATATATATATATATATATATATATATATATATATATATATATATATATATATATAATTGAAAGATGATTAAGAGTACTCTCTAGTGTAGTGGACTCTCAAAACTAATTTTTTTAAATTTTGAACGAATTTTTTTTAAAAATTTCTGAACATAGTCATAGTATATATATCTCTTATTTCACATTTTTTTAAAAAATATATTCAATAGTTTTTGAGATATAGAATTCATTTCCTTTAAATTAACGAAAAATGGCAATATATCAAAATGCCCAACGCGAAACCAGTTTTCACATTCTTGTTCAATTTTTTTTCATAATAATCTTTTGATACATACAAATAAATGTTACTAAGCATTTTTAGCATATTACTTGAAAAACATAAAAAAAAAAATTTCAACTTTTTTTTTTTTTTTTTTGTATTTTTTGTTAAAAAATTATTAAAAATTCCATATAGCTGAAATTAAAAAATTTTAAATGTGTCTAAAGAAGTTATTTTTAGTAACATTTGTTAATACATATATAGAGAACATTTAAAAAAATCAGAAAAATTGGGCATAAAGTATTTAGCATGGAACATTTTGAAATCATGAAAACGACGAAAATATTCATTCTGAGAAAAACTTGTTTTAGTAAGTACCATGGTTATAACTGCTTAATATTTTCCTACTGACACAGTTTCAGTTATATATAAGGGGTA
The DNA here is from genome assembly GCA_964019185.1 of Maratus speculifer. Taxonomy (NCBI): domain Eukaryota; kingdom Metazoa; phylum Arthropoda; class Arachnida; order Araneae; family Salticidae; genus Maratus; species Maratus speculifer. The sequence continues at coordinate 62,614,052 of OZ025300.1, forward strand.
TAATATCATTTTTAGTTTGTATTTTATGTTTCTATGGCATATTCACATACTATGTGTGGCTTCGACAGCATGCAAAGGTATTCATGCAAAGGACGTAACATATCCGAATTTTAAAAAAATTCTCTCAAAACAAACCTTTTTATTTTCTGATGATTTTTTTTAAATTTTTCTGGAAATATTCATGGTATAAATGCCTCTTATTGTACAAATTTCTGTTAAATATATTAAATAGTTGTTGATAAATAGAATTCTTTTTATTTTAATTTAAAAAGATTGGGAACAAAAAACAACTCCTCTAAATACATTATAAACAAACGCTAAAAGAAACAGTTAAAAGTTACAGTTAAAATATTGTTTTGCGAAATTACAAAATTGATAAGTATTCAGTGTAAAATAATAACATTGAGTAAGGTAAAACGAAAAACTAGGCTAAATTTTACGGCTTCGAATCGGTGAAACTGTAAACAAAGGCGCTTGGCAGAATCAGCTGATTAGACAAAAATGCTTGTTACTTCAGTAAAAATAGTCGAAATTGAAATATTTTTTTGGGCGTTCAATAGCAAGAAGTTCATAGAATGTTATTATGAAAAAAATAAAAATTCGACAATTTGATGATTTTTTGCAATTTTGATTTTGAAAGTTCATTGTACCCAGCAATCGCGGCTGTCGGCCTAACCGTTCGGAGTTTTCCGTGGTTTTCTTCGAACTTGCGTAAATACGGGTTAGGTTCCCTTAGAAAGACCCCCCACGGAGGGCACTCCCCCTGGTCCTATATCCCATTAGCGTAGATAATCGGACGACAAAAATCAACCAACCAACCAACCATTGTACCCAGAATTATAATTAAAATTAATTTATTCTTAATGATCCCTAATACAGAGTGCCCGTAAAAGAAGTTCGAATAATAAATTTTAAGGGGAGTTTACCTCTGCTGCTATTTGTTTAATTTTGAGTAATACTGTAATATATGTGGTGGCAGAATAATTTCATTTCATGTTAATATAAATTTTATATAAAATAGTACTTAAATTTGTAAAAAAAGAAATAAAGGATAATATTGTAAAACTGTAAAATTTTCAAATAATTATGCTAAAATGAAAACTCTAAGATCAAAATCCTTTATTTAATCTGTTCTTTTAAATACAAAATGGAACTATCATTAAATTATTCTACTGAAATGCATTATCAGACATTAAATTTACCCAACAGGGCAACTGATAAAAAAGTAAAAGGTCTTTTATTAAAATATTGTTATAAGCGAAAAACCAATATGAGAAAGCAATTTTTTTTTCAAATAGTACTTTTGAAATGGATTTTATACTATCAGTAATGAAAATATTCTTCTGGATATGGTATTATTAAGAAGAAAAAGGCATTCATGATAATTTAAAAATACTTTTCTTAAGAATAATATTTTTACATTTCGAATATTAATTCAGTGCTTTAAGGGATATGAAATGTTTTTTGATGTAGGTAAAATTAACATTTGATCTTCGTATTTTTTACAAGTATAAGCAAAATAACTTTAATGTAATAATAAGAAAATAATTCTACAGTCAGTCGTAAATACTATATATATATTTATACAAAAGCAAAAACATGTCTGTGAATAATATTGATCCTCAATAAATCATATATCGCAATATATTGTGCCGTGCCATAAATAATGCTATAAAAATAGAAAAAAATGAGCACGAGTTTTCTAAATTTCGCTGTGAAATATCAACATCAAACAACGCTTCCGTAATTTTCAGCCATCCTGTGGGGAAAAAAACAAAACAAAAAACGGTGGTCAAGAATTCCACGAAATTTTCTTTTTTCAAATGTCACTCATCAAAATCATGTATATATATTTTTTTTTTTTTAACAATACTTTGGTACATGTGAAATATCTTTATCTGAAGCAAATGAAATTGTTTTAAAAAGTCAGTTATAAATCTACATTAAGTACTCTGATACAATAGAACATTTATTAAAACACAGATAGTGTACTTTTTTTATTAAAAAGGTGCTAATACTACATAGTCTTTATAAACACATGCATTTCAATGTATACTAAAGGATTAAATATTTCATTTCTTGTTAACGTAAATTTTAGAAAATATACTTGTTTTTATAAATAAAGAAATAAATTCTTTTATAGTGAAACTATAACAAATTTTCAAATAATTCACCTTAAATGAAAATTCCAAGATCAAAATGCTTTATTTAATCATTTCTTTTTAAATATAAAATGGAACTATCATTAAATTATTCTAAGAAATGCAATAGCAGGCATTCGCTTTACCCGAAAGGGGGACTGGTAAAAAAGTAAAAGGTCTTTTATTAAAATATTGTTATAAGGGAAAAACTAATATGAGACAAGCTTTTTTTTAATAGTATTGTTGAAATTGGTTTTATACTATCAGTAATGAAAATGTTCTTCTGAATACGGTATTATTAAGAAGAAATAAGTATTCATGATAATCTGAACAATATTTTTCTTAAGAATAATATTTTTACATCTGGAATAATAATGCAGTGCCTTAAGGGATATAAAATGTTTTTTTTAATGTAGGTAAAATTAATATTTGCATTTCATTTTTTAAATATGTTAGTGAAAATAGTTTTATCCTAATCTTAAGAAAATAATTCCACAGACTGTCATAAATATGTATATATTCAAAAGTTAAACAATGTCTGTGAATAATATTGACCTCATATTCATGCTGGCAATGCTTTGAGCAACCGATTTTGTTTCTCTCCAAATTGATTCTTTTTTTAAGTACAATTTTGAAATTTATATAATAGAATAGAGGAAAAGAAGCACTTTCTTAACCCCTTAACTGGTTAATTCTTTTCCATTAAATAAATTGAAAATAGCGGACTCATACCACTATTATTTAAATAAAATACTCGTAAAATTTAGTCTAAACATTTCCGCCTCACAATAGTATGAAATTTTTTTAAAAAATAATAATGGTATCAGAAAGCTTTAAATGATGAAATAAGCAATTTTGTCTTGCCTGAACGCCATTCGGGCAAATAAGTTAAGGAGTTAAGCATGAACTTTGTGAAATCTAATTGTTTGTATTTGTGACACCCAATTACCAGCATGAGGGATAAAGGTTCTAAGCGGGGGTGGGGGGGGGGGGGATTACCCTTCGTGGGAGTTTTTCTAAGGGAAGCTAAGGGGCCATCCATAAATGATGTCAGACCTTTTTTCAATATTTTCGACACCCCTCCCCACCTTTTGTCACTGAGTGTCACACTTCCCCAAGTCCCCTCTCCCCCCTTTGTCACGAAGTTTCACACTTCACCAAACCCTTCCCCTCCCTCTTGTCACATGTCACGCTATATTACACATACATATACTTGTTCAAAAACAAAGCACTGCGTTATAAACAGGGATGCAAAAATCTAGGCGCCAGCAGGCAGTCTCTCACCACTAAATTTATTTTGTTGTTTTTTGTTTAATACTTCGCTTAAAATTCTTGCAAGAATGCTATTAAATTTTAACCGAAGAAAACTTTTATATTTTAGCGGTGAGAAACTGCGCCTAAATTTTTGCACCCTTGGTTATAAATCATATTTCAATTTTATTTTTAAATTTTAACTATCTGTTTTAATCCCTGGGACGAGCGACATGTAAGTGTGCTGCAAAAAGGCTTAAGAATCTGTGTTTATCCCCACCAGTAAAATTTTACTAAAATTTTGCTTTATTTAATCGGAGCATTTCCTCGATTTAATAAGCAACAAACTTCTGTTTTTAAAAACCGGTGACAAAACATTAAAAATTTCGTAAAAGACTTTCGTCGCGAAGGGGTTAATGATATTTGTGAGCATAACAATAAAAATTAATCGTGTATTTATTTTGAATGAAACAAGATTAAGGTTTGCAAAAAAAAAACATAACTAATATAAAATAATAATAAAATGTAATATGAAAGAGCAATTCAAAGTAGTAATATTTTGGAATTTGAAATGGAATTTAATATTACTTGACTTTTAAATTTTATTTTTACTTGAGCAACACAAAGTATTTTAATTTTAAAGTAACTTCAAAATTTAATTTTCTGATTTTTAATGCTTTTATTTTAACAAAATGTGTGATGTCACATTTCTTCTTACCTCCTCCTATCCCCTTGTGACAAACTGTCACAATTTCATCAACCGGCCTCCCTCCTTCTATACATGATATCATTTATTGACGACCCCTAACCCGTATTTAAAAAAATAAATTTAAGGTTCGAAAAAAATGGATTATCCGAATGAATAAGCCGATGGCCGCGATTGGGTTCAAATCCAGCATCTGCCGTCTACCAGTTTCATAAAAATAAAAGGTCCTTTATTAGCCCAGTAAATTTAGACCAAAAAAGGGGTCGATAGCTAAGAAATTTATAATGAGCTAAAATTTTCAGGATTAGCTCCTGGATATGTATAAAATGGATTCTGAAAAGTCTCAAAAAATTCGATGTCGGCTTCTATCCAAAATGGCGGATCAACTGTGGTCGCCAAATAATTGCGTCTTGTTGGATGTTTTTCTGCATATTTAAGTCAAAAGTGAATATTTTTCGCTTTTACAGGAAACCAATGCAGTCAGCAAGTATGCTAATTGGAATATGAGCTAAGGTTTATAAAATAAAGAAATTATAAACAGCGCTGTGCGAAGGGGAGGGAGGGAGGAGGCAGTCGCCGCGGGCACGGAAATTTAGGGGGTGCCAAATTTACACTACCAATGTCATTTTTTTAGCCTATCACAAGAAAAAGTTGGGGGTGAGGGGCGCTAAATAGCAACTTTGGACAGGACGCATTTTTCTCTTCGCACTTCCCTAATTATAAATGTACGGTAATTCAATTTATTTAAACTGAAATTACTTTAAAAAATAAAACTCGTTTTTTCCTTTGGAGTTTTCATGTATATTTTCACACACAGTCATTTTTTAATCAAAAAATGCAGATGAGAATTAAAATAAAAGATAGTGAATGAAGGAATTTCCTACGCACATGCTCCATACAGACATTAGGGGGGGGGCGTTGGAGAGGAATATGAGTTACTGACGCCGGCTCTGTTAATAAGAATAAAAGATAGTGCACCAAGGAATTACATACGCATGTGCTTCATACAGACATGGGAGGGGGTTGAAGAGTAATGCTGACACCTGCACTGCTCATAGTTTATTGTTTCGGCAAAAGGCTTCAAACGTGGTTGTCAGGTTCCTAGAAGACATCTGCCCTGAATTAGAAAGGAATAACATTTCCTTATCTGAATATTTTATGTATTGTGGGTTGTGTATCCGTGAAGCTCGAAATACCTTTCTTTCTTTTCTATAATAACGAATGACAGATGTTGACACAGGTGTGCAGATGACGCATTCGTTGATGAATGAAAGTGATGGCCGCGGGGCGTGCCTCAGCTGTCATCTAGCTATTGGAGTGATGTGTAAACAGATGTCATGACTCAAGGTTGGAGTGCGGGATTGAACCAATGGATGAACTCTAAGAGGCCCTGCTGGGGGAAGGAAGATCTCTGACAAGGTCAACTCTGGACTGAGAGGTTGGACAGTTCTCGCTTGGCGGTGAGACCGATAGGTCGCTCAGGATTTGTGGTCCTGTTGGATAGTGTATATTTTGAGCGTGGGACCAGGCGTCCCGGTGGATAGTGTTATAGGCCGAGAAGTGAGGCCTAGTACCCTTGTGTATTGAGATTCTGCGGTAATCTCTGATAAAGCGTATCCAACGTGCGTTGAGTGTGAGGAAGAAAGTGTAAGTTGAACGGTACACAACCAACGTTTATTGTAGTTAATTTAATGTTGAACCGGATCATCTATATCCGAGTTGTAATTGTAAATAGTTGTAAATATCATTTCTTGTGTACATATCTATATCTTAAATAAACTGTAGTTCAGTTCATTAACAGTGTCAGTGTTAGTTCACCCAATCCTCACAGCAGGTGACCGATATCACCCATTAATATCGGTGGTGGCAGCTAAAACTACCTAGGACATTCTTCAAAGTTTTGTGGACTGAGAGGAGCGTCCGACAGTGGTCATTCTCGCTTCTGTTTTTACTCTGTTTAGCTTTTTATAATCGAATATAGTTCAAATGGATTGTGATCCGTTGTGTGTGATTTGTGGTGAAGCTCTGAATGTTGGTAAAACAGTTACAGTGACAAGGGGCCTTCAAACTCTTTTCAATGCTAGTAAAAAACGGCAGGATGGATTACACGAACATTTTTTGGATGTCAAAAGTTTAACTGTGCATTCAGATTGCAGAAAATATTACACCATGCCATCTTTGATTGCTAAGGAAATTTCACAACGAGACCATGCTACAGTTTGTGAGAGATCTACAAAGAGAACTAAAGACACGGGTTTCAATTTTAAAACTCAATGTTTGTTTTGCGGTGAAGAGGCTTCAGTTAAAGTAGAAACAAAAAAAGCAAAGAAGTACAGAAAAGTTGTTCATCAGATAGAGACTTTGGAGTCTTTAAACAGTTTAAAAAAGAAAGCTGAAGAGCGTAAAGACGATAAAGGTGAAACAGTTTTGAGAAGAATTAGCAATGTCATTGACTTAGTCGCAGCTGAAGGCAGGTATCATGAAAACTGTTATGCATCTTTTTTGTCAAATCCTGTTACTGATAAAACTGTTGGGAGGCCAGTAAACATAAGGATGAGGTCTGCTTTTGATAAACTTTGTGAATTCATAGATGAGGAAGATGAATGCCAATATTCAGGCCAAGAGCTGTTCTCGAAACTTAAAGAATTAACTACTGAGGGAGAGGAAATTTATAGCAGCCAACAAATCAAAGATCTTCTTAAAAAAAAGTATGGTGAATGTGTTAACGTTGTCAATGGACGTGAGGGTTTTGGGAAGGATGTAGTCTTCACATTCAAGGATGGGTCAAAAAAACTTCTCTATGACGCATGGTACGAAAAGAGGGAACACAACGAGTTTGAGGAAAGAAAGAGGATTATTACGATGGCAGCCAAAATTATTAGAGAGGACATCCAGGCTCAGGTGTATGACAACCAAACATATCCTCATCCTGAGTACATGTTGGATGATTTATACTTTTCTGTTCCAGAGACTCTAAAATTATTAATTGATAATATAACTAAATCTAAAACAATGAGTCACAAAGTACAGAGAAAACGAAGCATGGTTTGTCATTCAATTATTTCAATGATAAGGCCAAAAACTTTTGTATCTCCTCTCCTCCTTGCATGCGGAGTCTACTGCCTGCGCCATTTTGCCTCCCGTCAACTTATAGACATTTTACACAGTTTGGGAATGTCTGCTAGTTATAATGAGGTTCGACGATTTGAGTTCTCTTGCATGAATGCTGTCCCTCCACAGACCGTGTCTCATTTCACACAATGGGTATTTGATAATGACGATTTCAATATCAGGACCTTAGATGGGCATAATACCTTCCATTGTATGGGCGGTATTCGAATAAGCACACCACCAGAACAGTTAGTTTCTAATACCAGATTCCCAAGGCTGAAAAATCTTTCAGCAGAAACTATAGCTGCACTAGGAAAAATGGACATTCTAACCTGCCCCCCAAAAAGCACTAATGGTCTTTCTCATGTGGTAGTGAAACCGATTCTAATCAACCAACAGAATGTCACAAATCTAGAAATGGCCAAGTTCTCCAATAAGTTGTGGTTACATCTTGTGAAAAATACACCAGAGCCTATGTGGAATGGGTTTATGAATGCTATCTACAGGAATATTAGCACCATGCAATACGATACTAGTAGTATTGTTCCTGTTCCGTTTTCAGCCACCTTGCTTCTGACATAAATACAATATATTCAACACTGGTTTATGCAGCAAAAGAATGTAAAACACTGGGACAAAACACATGTATAGTGACTTATGATCAACCGCTGTTTTGGAAAGCTATGCAAATCGTTACGGCAGCAGAAACAGAAGCTGCTTTGGCAAATGTTGTCGTGAGGCTTGGGGGGTTCCATCTTCTCATGTCTTACCTAGGTACTATTGGATACCTAATGGGAGGCAGTGGAATCGAAGAGCTGTGGGAATTGCTGTATTCGAAGCAAACGATTGAGAAAATGATGAATGGGCATGCTTATTCGAGAGCCTTAAGAGCACATTTTCTCACATGCATAGCTCTGTATGAGAAACTTCTTCAACATTATCTGCACGAGTTAGATGACAATACCAAAAGCAAAATTAGAGATGTTATTCATGAACTTATGGTGACAAATGGAAGCCGTATTGAAGATCTTCAAGACAACAACTGCATTAAACAGCTGATCAACACTATTGAAACAGCTGCAGAAAATAGAGATTTTTCTAGAACTGGCGAGCTGTGGTTACAGTACATGGAACAGATTGCACTTATTCTTTTCTATATTCAAGCAGATCGAGTTGGGAACTGGGAATTACATTTGTATAGCATTAAATCCATGATGCCTTACTTTCATGCAGCAGGCCACATTTTTTATGCCAAATGCTCCCATTTATATATTCAGCAAATGGAAGAATTGACGGCGAAAATGGAAAGCACTGAATTAAAAAAATTGTTGATGGTTATTTTACTATTCGCAGAAAAGACAGGGCATAGAGTGGAGTTGCACCAGATATGATAATAGAGCAAAGTCTCATGAAATCCATAAAAGTAACAGGAGGCTTAACACATGGCCAAGGAATGGAAGATTCTATTTTGTCCAGATGGATTGCTTCTTGCTCAATGAACATGAAAGTATCGGAAGTATTAGAAGAATTTTGTGAAAAAACTTATGTATGCTCAGAACAACACGTTGAATTTCGGCCTTCCAGACAATCAAGAGATGATTCTGATTTGAATAAATTATCTGAATGGTTACTGCTTCACAATCCTTTTGATAATCCATGTCCTAAACATTTGTTGATGAATATAGCTAGTGGATTGGTTGCTGATAATAAAACAAACTGCGACAATGCAAAGAAAGTTGGTGGAAATTTACTGTCTTCAATCATAGGATGTTCATTTGGGGAAATTAAACTTCAACGGAAAAAGAGTTATACCAATATCGGCAACAAATAACACATTGATAATAAGGAATTCAACTGTGATATTCAATCCTCTACAGCTGTTTACCAGGATTGCTGCTTTACTCAAATCAAATGAAAATTTACGAGATTACCTCAAATACAATTGGCTCCTCAACCCCCCTCCCTCTTTGATGAAGTTTCAATGAGGAAGAATGTTAAATCAACTTTAGCTGCTATCATTGAAACAATTGAGCCTTGTGTTGAACCTCCGCCAATCTGCTCGTTTATTGTAGATGGAGGATTTCTTTTGCATGCATTAGTTTGGAATGAGTCCGAAACCTACAGAGACATTTGCCTCAAATATGTTAGATTTGTTCAGAAACACTTTTCTCCATGTGAAGCAGTTGTTTTTGATGGGTACACTTGTGCCTTATCTACTAAAAGTGTAGAGAGGCAAAGAAGATTGGTGTCGAAAATGTCTGCTACTATTGCTTTTGACGAAAACATGGTGGCTACAACTAAACAAGCTGCTTTTCTACGGAACTCAGAGAACAAGGCTAGGCTTATTCGAATGGTCATGGGCTACTTCCAGGCCGAAGGAATAGCTGCCCTACAGGCGGATGATGATGCTGATGCACTAATCTGCACAACAGCAATTAATAAAAGTATGACCAATTCTAGATTACTCACAGTAGTTGGTTCTGACACAGATCTGCTGACCATTCTCATCGCACGAGGTAACCCAGGAAAACCACTCTTCTTTCTACTACCTCATGAACAAAAATGCTGCAACATACTTAAAATTCAAAAATCCCTTGGCCCAGTAGCGGTTCGTCAGGGAGTGCTGCATCAGATTTTTCTCACCACTAAAAATTTACAGAATGGTTTATATTATTTATTCGACAAATTTTGTTGATTTCAGAAAATGCTTTATAATTTTAGTGGTGTGAAAAATTTGCTGCAGCACCCCCTGATAAACCGCTACTGCCTTGGCCCCATGAAGGATTCCATTCTCTTCCTACATGCAGGAACTGGATGTGATACCACATCAGCAATTTTTAGGAAGGGGAAATCCTCAGCTTTTAAATTGATAAAGAAAAACCATGAACTGCTTTCACTGACTTCCTTATTGAACAGTCCTAAACTTAAACCCCTAAAGGTAATTGAAATTGGGGAGATATTCATGAAGAATCTTTATGGGGGAGAGAAAGTTGACTCTCTAGATGAGCTGCGATATATCCGTTACAATAAAGAAGTAACCAAAAATCTCTCATCAAAATTTAACTTTGCCGTTCTTCCACCAACAAGTGCAGCAACTTCGCAGCATTCTCTTCGGGTTTATCTTCAAGTTCAACAGTGGCTGGGAAACAACCTAGATCCTACTGAATGGGGATGGGTCATGAAGGAAGGCAGATTAAACCCATTACCTTCAGCACTTCCCGCAGCGCCCGAAGATCTTCTGCAGCTTATCTCTTGTGATTGCAAAATAACTGCAACAAGGGACTCTGATGAAAGATGTCAGTGCAAGAAGGCAGCTCTCCATTGTTCTAGGTTTTGTTCCTCATGCTTAGGAGAAACATGCACAAATTCAGTTCGTCCAATTAACGGATTTGAAGACGACGATAGCGATTGAATGAGTAGCATTCTGGTACTTTTGTTTTAAGTTTATTTAACATAACATTATTAGCTTATTTATTACAAGCATTTTTTATTGTATTTTTACTTTGGATTTAAATTTTTGTGTCTTGTAATAAATAATTTAAACTTGTTCTAATTTTCTGTCTTTTTTTTACACAGTCTTCCACAGTTCTATTTCTATATAGAAAAATGGATTATCTGTCATTTTTTAAAACAAAATTTCAAAAATAATTCTCACAAGTAGGATTACAAACATACAGATGACTTGCCAATAGTTTCTTAAGTACGGCAAAACAGGCTAATGGCCAATGAAATTTTATTAATTTGATGACAAATAAATGAATGTACAACTCATTTGTAGCTTTTATTTTGATAAAAACTAGGTACAGGGCTCGACTAATCGACTGAGGCCTGGGCAGGTATCTCTTTGTGGCACCCCTACACCTTAACGTTCCTTTAGAAGACCATTAAAAAGCCTCAATAGAGAGATTTTTTTAGGAATTTTATTTTTATTTTTCTAGTTTTTTTTATTTAGTTTTTGAGGCTGTTTCTGGTATGGGGGCTCGGGGCACATACCCCGTGTGCCCTTGCTTAGTCAAGCCTTATGTATACATTAAAACAGATGTAAGTAGAGGTCACAGAATTTTTCAGAAGTAAAAAAAAATATTGATATATGATTTAGAAATAGAAAAAAAAACATTGGACGATGCAAAAAGGTCTTAGCGGCCATCTTTGATTGGCCATTTTGGATAGAAGCACAAATGAGAACTTCTGAGACTTTTAAGGTTGTTTTTTACTCGTCATAAGGAGCTAATTCTGAAATTTTCAGCTCATTATGAATTACTTAGCTACCAAACCCTAAATTTAGTTTTTGAGACTGTTTCTGGCCCGGGGGCTCGGGGCACATACCCCGTGTGCCCTTGCTTTAGTCAAGCTTTATGTATACATTAAAACAGATGTAAGTAGAGGTCACAGAATTTTTCAGAAGTAAAAAAATATTGATATATGATTTAGAAATGGAAAAAACATTGGACGATGCAAAAAGGTCTTAGTGGCCATCTTTGATCGGCCATTTTGGATTGAAGCACACATGAGAACTTCTGAGACTTTTAAGGTTGTTTTTTACTCTTCATAAGGAGCTAATTCTGAAATTTTCAGCTCATTATAAATTACTTAGCTACCAAACCCTAAATTTACTGGGCTATATTAAAATATTGTTATAAGGGGGAAACTAATATGAGACAAGCATTTTCTTTTTCAAATAGTATTGTTGAAATTGATTTTATGCTATCAGTATTGAAAACGTACTTCTGGAAACGATATTATTAAGAAGAAAAAAGTATTCACGGTAATCTAAAAATATCTTTCTTAAGAATAATATTTTTACATTTGGAATAATTCAGTGCCTTAAGAGATATGAAATGGTTCAGTCAGGTAAAATTAATATTTGCTTTTCATTTTTACTTTCTTCTATCTTCAATAAAAGAAAGTATTGTAATCGAATTTTTTTAGACTTCCAGTTTTTAACGGATTTACACGTTTGAAGGGTCAGGGATAAAAAAAAAACATGTTTTTACAAAATGTCTGTCTGTCCGCATGTCTGTGTGTCTGTGTGTGTGTGCATGTGCGTCTGTGTGTCCGTATGTCGCCATTCTACCTTAAAAAGTATATGAAGATATGCATAGAATTGAACCAAATTTTTTGTGAATGTTTTTGGCCGTGGCCAGCAGGTCCTCCTTCAATTTTGAAATATTCCGCCAGAAGGGTCGCTACAATAGCCATTTTTGTGCCATTTTGAATATTGTACCGACTAAAAGTATATGAAGTTATGCATCGAATTTAACCAATTTTTTTTTGTGGAAGTGTTTGGCTATAATTAGTGGGTCCTCCCTGAATTTGAAAAAAATCCGCGGGAAGGGGGCACTGCAATAGCGATATTTGAGCCATTTTCAATATCTTACCACAGAAAAGTATAAGAACTTATGCATAGAATTGAACCAAATTTTTTGTGTGAGTGTTTGGTCAGCAGACCCTCCCTGAGGCGCTATAATTGCGCTATAATTGCGGGCGCTATAATTGCGGGCGCTATAATTGCGGGCGCTATAATAAGAGGGTGCTATAATTGCGATGGCTGTACCATTTTTATTATATTACCATCAAATAGTGTATGAAGTTATGCATAGAACTGAACAAAATTTTTCGTAAATGATTACTTCTGGGCATGGTAAGTAGGTCTTCCCTGAATTTGAAAAAAAAAATCTTTCGGTAGGGGATTCTGTAAAAGCGATTTCCGTGCTATTTTCATTATTGTACCATCGAAAAGTTTATAAAGTTATGTACACAATTAAACCAGATTTTTTTTATGTATGTGTTTGGCTATGGCCGACAGATCTTCCTTGAATTTGAAAATATTCTGTGGGAAAAGAGCTTTGCGATAGCGTAACGCTTTTTGTATTATTTTCTTGATTATCTTTCGTTTTAATGTCCATCGGCTGATGCAGAGACGGGAATTTGCGTCTTGCTGAACCGGCTGTTTTCAAACAACTGATGACAATAGAACAATGGAAAACTATTGATTTTAATAATTATCATGATACATATTAACTCGTTTTTACTCCGACTAATTGACTGAAACAGAAATTTAATATCAAAATAAAAATTGGAATAGTATTGAATTAATAATATTAAAGAGGAAGGGGTATTAACATGTGTAACTACGTTTTAAAATATTAAATGTACGTATGGGATCGAAGAAAGTTTTGGATTGGCATATCCACCTAGTTTTTAAATATGTAAGTAAAAATAATTTTATATACAGTCATAAATATATATATATTCAAAAGCAAAAATAAATGTCTCTAAATAATGATGACTTTATATAGCTGTTGGCAACGGTATGAGCAACTGAAATCGTTTTTCAACAAGTCTATTCTTTTTTAAAGATGTCGTAATTTTGAAATTTATACCGTATAATAGAGAAAAAAACGCACTTTTTAAAAGTGAACCTGCGAAAACTAACTTGTTTGGAATCAGTAATTTAAGTTACTGATGTTTTTTATGGTTCTCAAGATAATTTAGAAATGGAAAAAATTTAAATATGCTTCAAAGCGTATTTTTATGCATCTGCCCTGTATTTATTTTTCTCATTTTATGCATTGCTCCAAAATAATATATATATGCGTGTATAGTTCAAAAATATATTTTAAAACTATATGTTCATTGACTTTAAATTAAACCCCAACTCTTGATTCAATAGCTGCCTAAAATATTGATAATGATTTAAAATTAATGCATCTTGAACTTGTACATTTTTCAAGAATTTATTTATTTATTTATTTAAAATTTAAATGTAAATTATAAAATTTTGAAAAAAAAAATCATTTTTTATTGAAAAATTTTAAATTTTAAATAAATAAATTAACACATTGCTTACAAATGAAGTATATGTACAAGATTAATAATTTTTCACCATTATTAATAATTGTTGGGATTTCTGAACCAATATTTTTGCTACAGTCTCGCGCGCAGTGTATGCAAAGTCAAAAAACTATAAAAAAAATTTTAATCAAAATTAAACAGAAGAAAAATAAAATAAAATTCCAGTAGAGAAAAAATTAAAAAAAAAAAATTTTAAATAGAAGAGAAGTCAAGTTGTTTATAATAAAAAATTTATGCATTTATGTTCCAAAGGGGCTGAGAAAAATATTAAATGTGACATGTTGCTAAATTGCACTGCATATGTAAAAAAAGAGACTCCTGTGATCTCTTAACCCCTTAACTGGTTTGCCTGAACGCCGTTCGGGCACGACGAATTTGCGTATTTCATCATTTAAAGCTTTTTGACACCACTATTATTTTTAAGAAAATTTTCATACTATTGAAAGGCGGAAATGTTTAGAAAATTTTATGAATATTTTATTTAACCCTTTAACGTTCATTGGTTTCGCCACGAAACCACAAAATTTTAATTCCGATACGCAGCACTGACACCGGTATTTTTATCTAAAAATATCCCTTTCATTTTGTATGTGAAAAATCACGTTTTCTTATTTAGAAATATATTTGTTCTTTATTACCGGTGTCAATCATTTATTTCGAAATCTTAGCAATGAAAATGCTATGATCGTTAAAGGGTTAAATAACGGTGGTGTGAATCTGCTATTTTCAATTTATTGAATGGAAAAGAATTAACCAGTTAAGGGGTTAACCTTTAACGGAAAATGCATTTTTATTGCTAACATGTTGATATCACTGAATGACACCGGTAATTGCGAACAAATATATTTGTAAATTAAAAAAAAAAAAGTGATTTTTCACATACATAATAAAATGGATTTTTTTAAAATTAAAATTCCGGTGTCGTTGTTGCATATCGGAATTAAAATTAACAATATCCTGCCAAAGGGAAGAAAGTATAACATATGCACAAATAATTTTCCTACATACAATGCCTTAATCAAGAAAAAATATCTTTATTAAAGCATTGCTATAAGGGAAGTAATCTTGGAAACAACAAATTCTTGGAAACGATATCTTAATAACGTAGGGTATCACTTATTAAAACATAACAAGAACCAAAACATAATATCAGGCTTTCATTTTCTTGAAAATAACACATTTAATTTAAAGTAGAATATCAATGATGAAATTTTATTTTGGATACACATATCATTCCTGTAGAGAAAAGAATTTTTCTAAGATAAAACTATATTACTTTCGAGAGCTATTTTATGATTTAAACAATATCCCTTTGCCTTTAGGGAAAGAATTGTTCCGTTATAAAGATAAACTAATTTTTCTTTTGCAGAGTCTGAATTTTGTACATAAAATATCTGAAATTAAAGGAATAAATTGAAAATTTTAAATGTGTTTACTTTAAAGATAAAAATGTCCAATAATTTAAATTTTAAATCTTTAGAACGAGTTATTTTTTTTTAATAGCCGCCTCCCTGTTGTACCCGTACGTCGTACGCATAGCAGCTAACTCTTCTGGTTTTTAGACCCGGAAAAATTTAATAGAAATTTCTGCTTTATTTAATCAGCAGAATATGATGATTTTAAATGGTAAATTTTACTCTAAAGATTTTCCGGGCCGAAAAAGCGGAAAAAGTTGGCAGCTATGGTCGTACGTGCAACGTGTTTTCGTCAATCATGACTTTCTCGTACCACGTAGGGCATCCATACTCCAGTCATAATTTATTACTCGTGCCAATATAATTTTATTGTAAATATTGTATTATTAAATCCAAGAATTATTATGATTCAATTAGGCAGAAATTTCTGTTTAAAAAATCGATAATAAAAGATTAAAAATTCTGTAAAAGGCATGAAAAAAATAGACATTATTTGAAAGTTTTTAAAAAATAAATTGATCAGTTAAGTGGTTAATGCATTGCAGCATATGTAACACAGAAATTATTTGACAATAATTGTGATGCAACGAAATGTCCACCATTACTATCAGTGAATTTACCCTTAATGGTCGCATTAAATTACGGTTTAAAAATTCAAATTCATTATTGCCACCACTTTTTTGACAAAAAATGTTAATTTTATTTAATAACAAGTTTAAAAAAAATGATATCAGAATAAAACCCAATTACTCTATTTTATAAAACCGGTGGGAATCAAACAATTCTTAATAAAAGCCGTGAAGCTTGTAGCCAGTGAATGTCTCGAGTGTGACGATTAAGTGGTTAACATCATTTAACCTTTTCTGGCACGGGCAAAATCTGTTAGTAAAATGTGAAATTATCGACTGACACCGGAATTCACAAACGAATTTTTTGGATATTTTGAATTCCTTAATTAAAGTTTTTATTGTAAAAGGAAAATTTTACTACAATATTATTGGTGCCTTTTGCAAGTATGGAATTAAAATTTGGTATCCCAGACCGGGCACAGTGTGCCGGAAAGGGTTAACCCTATATTATTTAATGACACCATTTATCCGAAATATTTTGCTTAACCCCTTCGCGACGGGAGACTTTTACGAAATTTTTAATGTTTTGTCACCGGTTTTAAAAAACAGAAATGTGTGCCTTTTTAAATCCATTAAATACTCCGATTAAATAAGGCAAATTTTACAGTATAATTTAACTGGTGGGGAAAAGCAAGGAATCTTAAGACTATTTGTGGCACGTATGCGTGTCGCTCGTCCCCAAGTGGGTAACACCAGAACAGCTGGAAATTTTACTGAAGTGTTCACAGAATTTTTATTTATGACTTTGTAGCTCATTTATTTTATATTTTTTCAATGTGGTACATATTAAACTTATTTTAGAAAGATATTACTGATTTCAATCGAAATGGCTCAAAATATGTTCAAAATGGCTTCTATTTCGGTTCTAATGGTAGACATAAGAAACATTATTGTTCACACAAAAATAAATATTATATACTATCAAATAAGTGCGAATTGTCTTTGTTTTAACACTAGAACCGCGGTATTATGCGCAGTGATGTGAATTCGAACCAGAAAAATCTTTATAAAATAAGCTTAGTATAAGCTGAGCAAAAGTAATTTCAATAAATTACTTAAACAGTTTTCAATGAAAATTCCGGTGAGAAATTTTTTTATGAAACTTGAATGAATTTCCCCGCGGTTCTAGTGTTAAAAAAATAATAAACAAGTCGAGTTATTAACTAAAATTTAACGAATTTTAGGTTGCATAAAAATTGCTTGTTATTAATTTTATTTGGGCGAAAATTATTTTGTAATAAATATTAATTTCACATAATACGTGATTCTCCATTACGTATTATATTAATATATATATATATTATATATATATATATATATATATATATTTATATATATTATAAACAGTTTTAACATTTTCATAACCCGCTTTCTTTATCATTAATTGACATGACAGTTTTATATTATTGAAAGAAATTAGCATCTCTGGCGCATAATTTTTTAAAAAATAATTTACAGTTTACGAAGCAAAAAAAAAAAAAAAAAAAAAAAAAAAGAAAACACTGAATGCTATGAGAAATCTGCAAGCTTCAAATCTTTTTTCCTTGGAAACAAACATATCAATTTTAATGAAACGAGGTGGAACCCGTCGAAACTCGACGAAAAAAAAAATCTTTAAAAAAGAATTGTTTTATTTATTTATAATAAATCTACAAATTTACTTACAAATACATCTTATTTTGGTCAGTCTGATTCTTAAGCAAATATTATTTTAAATTGAAACTAACAAAATACTATAAAACTCTTTAAATTATTACAAGGAATAAAGTCGAAATTCATCGGATTTTATAACAGACGCATTTTAATTTCTAGGTTTTTTTTTTTTTTTTTTTTTTTTTAGAGAGAGAGAGAGAGAAAATGGAGTGATTCTCTTGCCACAATTACAAAATTGGTACTAAAAATTACAAAAAAATTAATGTATCAAAAATAAATTGAGGTACATCTTTGAAACGAATTGCATTTAAAAGTACATTTTTTTTCTCTATACGAAGGTTTAAAAAAATTAAATGAACGATATTTAGAAGTGTAAAATTTGCAGTTCCGAAAACTGCAAAATCGAAATTGTATGAAAAAGTGTTGCGCATTTTAAATTCTATTATTTTTTCAGTTTTTTTAAGAGAAAATGGAGTGATTCTGTTGCCACAATTACAAAATTGGTATTAAAAACTGTAAAAAAAATTAATATCTCAAAAATAAATTGAAATACAGCTTTTAAACAAATTGCATTTAAAAGAACATTTTTTTCTCTATACGACAATGTAAAAATTTTAAATATGCAATGTTTAAAAGTGTGAAATTTGCTGTAGTGAAAATTGCAAAACCGAAATTGCAGTGGAAAGTGTTGCCATTCGCAAAATGACGTATGCGTTACGCAGAGATAAGTTTGGCCTTTATAATATAGATTTGGCATCCACGTTCATTGGATAATGCTCAAGGGTTATGGCAGAAAGTTATTTTTCGCGATTAAAACTTTTTGTTTTATATCTAAAGCAATTTTTCAAAAAAAAAAAAAAAAAAAAAAAAAAAAAAATCCATTTTTCACGCTTTTTATTTGAAGATAATTGTTTTTTAAAACATATGATCGCGTATTTATACTCTTCTGTGTGTGTGTGTTTTTTTTTTTTTTTTTTTTTTGGATTTGCTTGAGTATTTCAGGAGTTAATGGGATTTTATCTGTAAAGTACACTGTAAAAAAACGGATGATTTTACGGAAGTATTACTGGTAATCTAGACGCCAGTAATATTTACTGTTTTTTAACGGCAAAATTTCCGTAAATTCAGGGAAAAACTAGCAAAAAACGGAATATTTTTCGTAAATTTTTCCGTTAAAAAACAGTAAATTGTACTGGCGTCCAGATTAGCAATAATATTTCCGTAAAATCGTCTTTTTATTTTTTTTTTCAGTGATACAATTTTTCAAAGACTTGAAAAACTTAGACACTTCAAACTTGTGTAAACGTCTTGCATTATTTTATCAAATAAAAGAAATAAAGTATATACAATCGAACTCGTTTATAATGAGCCCTGATTTAACGAGGAAAACAGAAATATTTGGTTGGTACAATGTTAATTCTGTTGGAGCCTAACTCGTTTTAAACGAGCAAACCCCGGTTATAATGAGCAATATTTTTGTGAATCATGAGATTTCTATTGACTTCCATATCACAAGCTTAGATCTTCGAAGCATGGAAAATTTCTTTTAACATTCTGAAATCAACCGAAAGTTAGAGATGAGTCATAAATCATGAAAACAAATCATGGCAGCATTTTTTTCGAAGCGATGAGTGCAAATGACGATGTTTTTCTGACCATGAGTCTTCTCCGAAGAACAATAACACAAGAAAGGGACAAAAAATCAGTTAAACAAATTAACTAAATTCTTTTGTGCTGTACAGAAATAAGAAAAATAAGTAATAAAAAATTGTAATTTAAAAAATTACAATGACTCTTTCGAAAATTATATTTTCAAAGAACAAAATTTTAGACTTATAAATAAATTCTATATTTAAATTAATAATAATGATATTAAACATCATTTTTATGATGATCAAAACATGGTTTACGTAATAACAGAGTCATATATTACGTACGCCATGGATTAAAAATGAATATTCCTGTACCAATCATATACAAATTTAAATGAAATTTTATTTTACAATTTTCGGTACTGTAAATTTTTAAACTTCTAAGCATCACACATTTTCGATTTTTACACAGTCGTACAGAGAAAAAATGAACTTTGTTTATTTGTTTTTAAGTTATTAATTTTTTTGTAGTTTTTTTATTATTTTTTTTGTCATCGTGGCAGCAGAAGTATTTCATTTCTGGACAATTAACATGAACCAATCAGAAAACGAATAAAATAAAAAACAGCAGAATTCCTTTTTTGGACATTAAACTTCGACCATTAAGAAAACGAATAAAATATAAAAAGTTGCGGAATTCAACCAATAAAAAGACTCAGATAGCCTTTGGATTTCTCAGTTCTGTACCGAGGACAAAAACTATTTTCCAAATAGTTAATAAATAAAGTATGTATAATAAAGTAAGATGCATGATTTTTAATAATTTTTTATGAACCTGTTTTTAACGAGCAAATATCACGGTCCTTTCGTTCTCGCTATAAGCGAGTTCGTCTATATAAGCATTTTGATAAAATTTAGTTACATATAAATATGAATATAAAATGTCAGAGTAAAATTAATCTAACTAGGGAACTGCAATAAGTGTAAGTCACCGATTTTGACGAAAGTGATATCGTTGGAAAGATCTTATCGTGAGCAGTAAAAAACTCAATAGAATACCTGTCGGAAATGAGCCGTTTTCGAGATATCCGATTTATGTCACGTAACTAGTACATACTGAGTTAGTGCACACTTAATGAAGGACGTAAAAAAAGTTGTCTCGATTTTTATGAAAACGGTGTCGTTGGGAGAATATCATTGTGAGAAGTAAAAAACTCAATGGAACTACCTATTGGTAATGAGCCGTTTTCGAGATATCCGGCAGTTTATATCTCTTAACGAAGTTTCTCAGTAAGTGTGCATTAGCTACGTGATATAAATTGTCGGATCTCTCGAAAACTTCTCATTTCCGACGGGTGATTCCATTGAGTTTTTTAATCCTCACAAGGCTATCATTTCAACGATACCACTTTCGTTAAAATCGAGACTAAAATTTTTTGCAGCCCCCCATTAAGTGGTCACTAGCTACGTGACATAAATTGTCGGATATCTCGAAAACGCCTCATTTGCGACGGGTAGTTCCATTGAGTTTTTTACCGTTCACGATGAGATCTTTCCAACGATTTTACTTTCGTCAAAATCGGTGACTTACACGTCTTGCAGTTCCCTAGTAAGTGGGTGAGACGTCACAGCAGTGTTGCCAGATTGTCGAAAACCAATTTCCCCAAAATATCTGAAATTTTCCCCAAATCAGGGCTTTTTTTCAGAAAAAGTCCCCAACGCAATTTCTACTGAAAAAGGCAAATTTTCAATTTTCAATTTTCCGATATAAAAATTTTTTTAGCATGTTTAAACTCAATTTTTACTCCAAATCAAGCATTTAAAAAAAAAAAAAAAAAAAAAAAAAAAAAAAAAAAAAAAAAAAAAAACTTTTTAATCTCAACATAATTTTGCTTGTGTATTCAAAGCTAAAACAACAATAAAAGAAGTTTTAATATTGTTTTTATTTTTGTTGTATAAATCTATACTATTAAATGAAGTGCATTTCTGCGCTTATGTATCTATCCACGACGGCAGGAAAATCTGAATCACTTATTTAAAAATGCAGATGGGGGGATAGCCCAGTACAGATCATGATGAATCTGTTGTACATGTAAACGGTGAGCACGACCACGAGAATGATTTATATCTATTATTTCTGTATTTTATTTTCGTTTTCCAAACCAAATACGAATTCGAAACAGATCCAGTATTGGCAAATGTCTGAAAGTAAAAACTGAAATTGTGATAACAATTCCCCAAGTTTTCCCCAAATATGTTTATAGTCCCCAAATATGTCCCCAAGATTTACTTTTCCCCAAAAAATCCCCCTGGTCATTCAAAATTCCCCGAAATGGGGACAAAATCCCCAATCTGGCAACACTGCGTCACACTCATGCCTTCCATTAAAGTTTCTCACATTAATATACTTTGTATAATCTCGCGTTGTTTTCAATGTTTCTTTATCATAAGTAAAATTTTTAATTTATATAGTCTTCAAAAGAAAACACATTTTTAATAAATTACACATCTATGCGATGATTTTTTTTAATACACTTTTTCTGTTAAAATATAGACGAATTGTAATTAACTTAATAAAATACTCTATAATTGTAATAAGATACTAGCAAAACTCGTGGCTTTGCTGGTGTAATAGTTGAAATATGGCATGTTATATTTGTATCTCCAATTTTCATTAGAAGGTATTGTACCTCTAGGAAAAATCCAAAAATCACTAATTAAGTTACATTTTGACATAACATTAGTGTTACACGGCACTAGGCAGAGATGTGACTTAAATGAATAAAAAGAACTCAAACTGAGTCTAAATAAATGATAATGTGAAAAGTACACTGGTATCCAAAAATTAAAAATAATTGGTAATTAAATAAGTAAGGAAAGAAATATAAATCGGAATGCAGTGAAACGTGATATGTAAGTGTAAAACGGTTATAAAGTAAGGAAACATTTAAAAAGAACGATAATATTTACTTTTATTATCCAAAATAGCAGTTTGAAAGAAAATTGAATCACACTTTAACCCTTTAACGTTCATTGGTTTCGCCACGAAACCACAAAATTTTAATTCCGATACGCAACACTGACACCGGTATTTTTATCTAAAAATATCCCTTTTATTTTGTATGTGAAAAAATCACTTTTACTTATTTAGAAATATATCTGTTCTTAATTACCGGTGTCATCATTTATTTCGACATCTTAGCAATGAAAATGCTATGATAGTTAAAGGGTTAAAGGAAAAATGAAAGAAAACATTAAATAAAATAGTGATGCTGCAGTTTAATAAGGCGTGTGGTCACCTCTGACAGCCATGCACCTCTACCACAGTCTTGAGATCACAGACTGGTCCACGTTCAGAATTCGAGACACTTTGGTTTGTGATCTCCCGGATTCCAGCATTCAAACGATTATTCCTTTCGCAAACATTTCCATTTGTCGTCTTTGTGCCATCATTAATCCTGTTTAATCGAAACATAGTTTCTTGGCACATCAGTTGTACGAAATTCGTCTGAATTGCCTATACCGCGTGAACCGATTTAAAGTGTTCCGACAAGCACAGGTATTTCGCGCGTAATTTTTTTTTCCAAGCACCTTCGTCGTTCCAAGCCCAAGCTCACACTCTGATTGGTTGTTGCTCTCGGCACTGTTTTCATGTAACTTGGCGATAATCATACTTGGCGTAGCGATAGATGCTTCCGTCGAGGAGTTTGATTTCCTTCCGAACCGAGTACAAAGTAACTTTTCCCGTTTATTAATAAGTAAAGCATTAGCCTGTAAGGGAGTGACCTTTGTCATAAAGGCACTCTAGTATCTCTGAGATCGTGACGTCAATAATTTAACATGTGTAAGCGTAAAAGCGACATCTATCCTCTCTTTTACTTTAACTTTCTAGTGTGTGTGTGTGTCTCTTTCGGGTTCTACAGTTAGGACTCGCGGTTATTAGTAATATGTAAATTTGAGTATCTCAGTTTGCAGCATATAAAAGTTTGGATTTTGAGTGTGTGTGAGAGTATCCCTGGCATTAGCCAGCGAGAGAGTATCTCTGGCGTTAGCCAGCGTGTGAGTATCTCTGGCATTAGCCAGCGAGTGAGAGGAACTCTGGCATTAGCTAGCGAGGTGAATCACTGGCGATAGCCAGCCGAGTGTTCTGGAGATATTAGTCAGCGGAGTGCTAGCAGATTGAAAGTAGCAGCGAACCTCCAGTGAGTTGTAAAGGAGTTTCGGTATTCGACTTGAGAGTTAACCGTGGTAAGGAATTTCATAGTAATTACATTTTGATTATTTGAAAGTGAATAAAGAATTACACACAGCCACGGGTTGTCTAATTAAGCTTTATCTAGCAGCTTAGCCGAAAGATAGTTGAGAAGTAATAGAAGGTGCCACGATTGAGCTAGTCCGGAGCCTGTGAGTATGCGTTTAGTCTTTTAAGAGTGTTCTCAGTTGTAAAAATTTAGACTTGCTCCACTTCCCTTGAGCCATTATCATTTTAATAAACTGTGTTTTTTTTATCTTAATTACTGAGTATGTCTGCATTTAACTCCCAGCACGAACACCCAAACGTTACAAATGACACCCAACGTGTGTTTAACGTTACAAGCCATTTTATAAAATAACACAAGATAATAATACACAAGAGCACAAAATGAAGGAAGAATAAGAATGAGTAGGTTAGTTTTTAGGTTTACTCGTTCACTTACGAGCGAAGTATTTTTCGCCAAGTATGGTTATCGCCAAGTTACGTGAAAACAGTGCAGAGAGCAACAACCAATCAGAGTGCGAGTTTGGGCTTGGAACGACGAAGGTTCTTGGAAATTTTTTTTTCGCGTATTTCGCACATGACATAGTCGACAGAAGAGTTTTGCATAAACCCAATGTTTCTTCTTTAACCAATTAATCTCCGCAAGTAATTTTGTATAATTTAACTAATATTTATTCCACATTTTTAGCATTTTACGAACTATGCTTAACTTTTGAACACCAGTGTATTTTGAAACATTTATTCTCCGTTCATACGCTTATTTCATGTAGTATTTCATGCTTCTTCTCTAGTAGACTACCGCCTCTCTTTTCATAGTGGCACTAACATAAAAATGCCTATATTGAAACAGAGATTGTTTTAATTAATTTGCCATTACAGTCAAATCTCGTTAACATGAACACGCTTAGCGTGAATTACATTTAACATGAACTGTTTTCACAGTCCCCTATAAAAACGAATACAAATATATGATACTGATAACATGAATAACTTTTAACATGA
Source organism: Maratus speculifer (assembly GCA_964019185.1). Taxonomy (NCBI): domain Eukaryota; kingdom Metazoa; phylum Arthropoda; class Arachnida; order Araneae; family Salticidae; genus Maratus; species Maratus speculifer. The sequence continues at coordinate 62,638,665 of OZ025300.1, forward strand.
ACAAAATTTTGATTCTCCTTGAGGTTCATGTTAACGAGGCTCGACTGTGTTAATTTTGAAATCGGTTTGGTATTTCCTAATATTCCATAGAAAACATAATTTAGAGCTTAAAATGAATTAAATGCTTTAAATAGAATTAAATGCTTTTTTAGAAAGTTTGTTGTTCCTGCTAACCACGGAAGTTAGTGACACCGGCATAAAATATAGCCCGTGTTGGAACAGAGACTGTCACCATTGATTCGCAATCATTATTACTTTTGTAATCGGTTCATTATTTCATGCGATAGCATAGAAATCATAAACTAGGACTTCTGTAGAACACTGTTTGCTCCTTCCCTTCGCTTCTCGCCCCACCAGTGGCAAAGAGGTTCTGACCTCTCAACTGGTAGACGGCAGGTGCTAGGTTCGAACCCAGTCGCGGCCGTCGGCCTAACCGTTCGGAGTTTTCCGTGGTTTTCTTCGAACCTTGGATTTCCTTGCGTAAATACGGGTTAGGTTCACTTAGAAAGATCCCCACGGAGGGCATCCCACCCCTTTAGGACCTATATCCCACGTGTAGATAATCGGAAGACATAAAATAAACCAAACCAACTCAAACCAAACCGTTCGCTTTTCCCTGCTTAATCCATTAATGCCCAAATTATTTTCTGCGTTTAAATTGAAATTTTGGGTTTCCCACCACTTTTGAAAGATGAATAACTATTATCTTAATTTATTTAGGAGTTTGTCTCGTGAAAAATAGTGCTTATTTATCTTTCTATATACTGGTGTGAAAAGTGCTTTATTACCTTTTTTATAATCGTCTCTAAAAAGGGACGCTAGGCACTAATGGGTGAAATTTCCATTTTATTTTCAACAGTTCTTGGAGGGAATTTACATTTAATTGAGTAATTGGCATACCTTATTTAAAGTTTCTAGCCCTTTCAGTATTATCAGTAAAATTTGTAGTTTTTCACAATTGTTCTCTATATTTATTTCTGCGGGTCATTATTTTCTGAAATGATACGAAAATCTTAAATATTAGAAACACAAACCGCTTGTCACGTGGCTCACATTAGCTTGCATCTGATTAAAAGTAACTAGGTTGAACACAATATTGATATTTGGGATAACAGAGATCGCATTCTCCATTTTTTTTATAAAATATGCTAGTCCAATTTTTAGATGTATATTAACCCATAATTTTAAATCTCAATAAACAAAGATCTAGAAATTTTGATTGAGTAAATTATTTTTTTGTGCTTGGCACGTCATATAAGATCATGATCGTGTAAAATCTTTTTTGAAAAAAAAAAATGGGCACGCGAATGTAAAAAGCTTCATTGATTCTGATCTAGTAGGTTCCATGTTCCAAAAGCTAAAAAAAATGTTTACAACAATTAATTAGCTTTTGATAACTCATTTTTCGATAAAAATTGTAAAAAAATACCGTACTGGAAAAATTATCAAACAAAATTATACATTTTAAAGAATAAAGTTTACGCTAATCATACAAGAATAAGGTGTAAGGCATTAATCAAGGTACCTATCTGTGCTTTAAAGCCAGATAGATAAGACAGAAATATCACGTTAATAACACTTTTAAGTCTCTGGGGACGAGCGACAGATACAGAATCCTTCATTTGTCCCAACGGTCATGCTTATCTATATCTGAGCATTAAAAAAAATGTATCTGTTTTGAAAAACCTTTAGTCAAAGATTAAAAATAAGTAAAAGGCTCTCGTCCAGAAATAGTTGATCTGTTATATGTCCGTAATTATAAAATTTTGAATTATCTAACAAACCACTATAAATTGAATAACAAAGTGAGTGGGAAAAGAAATTGAAAATTATGCTTAGATATCATGCAATAGCAATCTTTTACTTCATATTTATGAAAAATAGACTAAAAATCTTTTCTAAACACCGATATGATTCCGACAGAAAATGATGGAACACAGTTTTGCCAGTGGTTTCTTTATTGCTATTCAGATTTTTTAAAATTAACATCTCTTTTTTAAAGTAGTAAAATTCACTTTACTTAATGACATACTATTTAATGGGTGACAAGAATGAATTTGTTTGAAAAAACAGATTCTTCTTTTATTGGCTTAAAAAGTTCTTTAATACTTTATCTACCGACGGTACTTATAAGAACCATTGCTGAAAATTTAATAAAAAATGTATTTAACCAGTCTAGAAATAAAACTTCTTTTTCTTATCACACAATATACTTTAGAATAGATACTTAGATAGAATAGAAAAACTTAGATAGATTAGAAATACTTAGATAGAATAGAAATACTTAGATAGAATAGAAAAACAGTCGAAGTTAAATATTTAAAAAAAGAGGTAATTTTCTTAATCATTTTCATAGATATATCTTTTTTTTCTTTGAAAAAAAGTTATATGAAATAATACTTTCAATTTACAGAGAGGATCATAATATATTTAAATACATTGATTTTATGAGAATTGTAAAATTTCCATAAGAATATTTTTGGTTAATTAATTTGATTACATTTGTAAATATTTTATTTAAAAAAAATTATAAATACCGATATATGTAATCAGTTTTAATGAAAAAACACTTCTAAATTTCACATTATTATTATTTAAAAATTCAAATGTATCTTCAGGTATTAAAGAAAACAATTATTAATGTAATGCCATTTCTCGATAAATAATTTCTGACCATTAGAAATAATCGCAAACATCCAAGGAAATACACCGACTCGAATGCGCACACAGATTTCAAGCTAATATTAGGTTGTCCCAAAAGTTTCTTTCGTTCTTTGACAAATATAACCCATGCAAATTTGGAAAACAGCGAGATTTTATTGAAGAATATAATGGCTCATTCCATGGCAACTTACGTTACATTTAGAACAATTTACTGCTGTAATTTTAGTAATATAACACTAAAAGATATTCAAATGTAAAATTAATATGATTTGTCGATAAAATCTATCTGAGGGTTCTATTTAGATACAAATTGCCTATAAAATGATAATGAAAATTTCACATTATATGATGAAGTACATTCCTTTTTCAGTAATGGCAATTACTATAGTGAATAAAACTAACAAAATTTAAGAAATAACATTAAAATTAGGCATTTTTATCAAATTGGGCTTTGAATAAGTTTAATCAGCAAACTTACATTTTGAATAATTTTTTTTTGGGTATTTTATATCACTAAAATTACTGAAAATAGTTCCAATTTAATGTGAGTTACCATGGAATGACCCATATGTGCTATTCCGTTCCACAAACATTTTTCTATATTTCTAGGAGTCTCATAATGCCTTTTTTCCAAAACATTTCTGATCTGTTTCCAAAATACTTATCGAGGAGATTTTTTATCTTATTCAAACAGTTAATATATTTTCGTGAAAAGAATTTTTGAGAGAGAAAAGCAAATAGTAACCATACGGAGCAATGTCCGAAAAATAGGAAGGGTGAGTCAAACTGGCTCATATACAGGATATCTACTCTCAACGGTGGCCAATGGCTAATTTCTAAACCGTCAGTCATAGACGTATAGTTCCAAAAATTTCGTTTATATCTTTATTTTATATAAAACTTCAAATATCCTTTAATTGTTTTGAGCAGTGTATTATTAGACTACCGGAAATATAGCAGACGATTTGTTCATGAAATTGGAACAAATGTTCTTCAGTAAAATATTGCCTTTATAAAAGTTTCCGTGGTTTATTTTTTGCAAAAGAAAAAAAACCCCAGAAGAAGCTTTTGTGTTAACCTAATATTCACAGTACTTCCTTAAAAACTTAATTTTTCTGTTTTCGCTAAATAGTGTAATGCAGGGCTGTCCAACGCGGCGCCCGTGGGCGCCATGGCGCCCTTTGAAGATTTTCTTGGCACCCTTTTGAAGGTTCCTGTTATTAGACATTTTAGAAATAAAATTCCATTATAAAGAATGTTTTATTAAGAATTGTTAAGAATTAATATTCGTATCAGAGATATTTTGAAAAATTGCAAAAACCCATTAAAATTCATTGAGGCGCTGTAGGATATATTATATCCCATCAAATTTTTGTTAAGATTTCCAACAGAAACATTTAATGAATTTTAATTTTATATATTTGGTAGAAAAATGGTTGTAAAAATGCCTTTTATTATTTAAATAAAAAATAAAAACCCTGGTGTGAGTTCAATATTACAGTAACACATTTGCTTCCCGCAAAGAGTTAAAAACTAGAAACATGCTTTGAAAATTTAACTATGTTTCACGATTTTTAGTTATTGTTTATAAAATGTAATTATGATGGTTAAATTTAATAAATTTTGGTGATTTTTGTAATAATTGAAATAGTTCTTTTTAATAGTTAAGAAGTAACAGAAAAATAAACATTTTTCATCTTTCCCAACATTTTGGAGATACATGTGCATGATGTGCATGTGTACAGCTTTTTTCTTTTTGTTGTTGTCACACTGAGCCATTGGCTGTTTTACATGAGAGATATGGAGATTTATTATTCTTTCTCGATTTTTTAAATCTTAAGTTTTTTTTTATACTTTGCTTAAAAAAATGTGACCATGCATAATTTCAATCTATGGAAGCACTTTCAGACTATCTTTCTGAAACCACTCGAATGGATTGGTCACTATTATGAATGCTCTTTTTTTATTTTTATTTATTTATTTATTTATTTATTTTGTACTTTTAATAAAAGTAAATTAAGTCATTAAAAATAAGTTATAGCGTATTTTCACATCCTAAAAGGAACATAGTGATATCTCTGATTTATTTATTTTTTATTATTGTCGTTATTATAAGCGCGATTAATGTTTTTGGCATTTTACTCTATAGGCATTTTTGAGATAGTCTCTCATAGGAAAATGCACAATTTGAAATTTAATATATTTAACTCCAGAACTGTAAGGCCTTTTGTCTACCACTGTAAGATTCATTTGCATTATGTTATGACGTGCGTTTATACTAACACTTTGCAATAATATTGCCGCATGGTTTCGGTTAAATGGATTATGGCGCCCTTCTGTGAGTTCCAAGAGCTGTGATGCGCCCTTGCTTACTAAAAGGTTGGACAGGCCTTTTGTAATGTAATATATACTTGCCTACACGGAGTAGAAGGGGGGTTGTTTTGCGATTGTGTATACTTTCTACGCACAATTACTTACAATTTTATGATTTTACATTTTATTTTATTCTTTAGAAGTATTCTGGTGCGAGAAATAATTTTTACTACCAATCTTACCCTGTTTAACCTTTTGAAGGGCAAAGAAATTCTGTTCATAAAATGCTGAAATAATTTACTGAAATCAAAATTTACGAACGAATTTCTGCTTTATCACACTGTCATTGCAAAATCAAAATTTCATTAAAAATTCTTGGTGCGGAGAGTTTTGGAATTAAAATGGGGTAGTTAAAGTGCCAGATCACTGCCATTGAAAGAGTTAAAAGTTTTATGAGCATTAGATCACGAACAAGCAAATAGGCAGCATAGAAACATAAGTCAAAATAACTGTTCAACTGCATTGGAAAAATCTTGTAATTTGATTTGATAAAAATCGTGCATATTTCAAATGTAGAATTTTTAGGTGATAATTTTTTATACCAGATCAAAAATAGCTAATATTTTTCTTTATTTATAAAAGCAATCTAAAAACGAAAAAGTACAGCACATATAAAAGGAAAATAATAAATGTAATGTTAAAAAAATGTATATACAACAGATTTTTATTATGAAAAAGTTATCTATCACGCTGTACTGAAACATTATATAATAACAAATTTCGTTGTAAAGCTAGAAATTAAGAGATTAATTTAGTTCCACATATGAAAACTAACAAATCAAAAGAAAAATTGTTATAAACATATTAATCGAATAAAAATCAATAATATTTAATTAACAGAGATATAAAGAAAATTATTGTTGGTTCAATTAAATTATTATAATAATAATATAACAATAATGTTATTAACTTTAACTGGATTTTACTGAACTATTAAATTGAATCCTTTGTTAGTGAAATTCGATGTATTTTTTAATTGGAGTAAATTAGATAGCATTGTCATGTCTTGGAGTTTAATTAAAAAAGTCCATGAAGTTGCATATTTCGATCATGATTATTATTTTGTAATAAGTAACGTTCATTATACGTTTTAGAGAAAAGTGCATGAGAATAATTAGAAATTTTCTTGTTTTTCTAAAATTTATGCTTCATTTGTTTTTAGTTTAAATATAAATAATATAAATAAAAAGGGGAAACTTAGACATAAAATTCAATTTATGTGCAAAATATAATTAAAAATTGGTAATAAATAGGCCATTTAACTTATCAATATTTTTGAAAAAAATAGTGCTTACTTTTAAAATCCTTTACAGACTATTTATTCTTTTACCACCGGATTTTCAATGCAGAAATATTTGCTTAATGAAATCAGCATTATTTTCGGATTAAATAACAAAAAAATTACAATAAAATTTTACTGGTGAGAGTCATAAATTACGATTAAAGTATGAATGGCTGTGGTACGGGCAAATCATGATTGGCAAAACCGCATTGCCTGTACGACGTACGGGAATACATGTAGGCGGTTAAATATCATATCCTGGATAGGTTTAAACTCTAATTTAGTGAAAATCAATGATTTGACTGCTACCAAGTGAAAATATTGTAATTCAAGCTAGACGTTTAAAAAAAATTAAATAAATTACATATAAGAGAATAGTTATGTGTGATCGTTAAGGTTAGGTGGGTGAAATAGTCCTCCAGTATTCGTCCGGGATGGCTCAGTTGTAACAGCATTGGCAGCTTCAGCCGATACATCTCTGGTTCGAATCCTGGCCCGGACTTTTTCATCCACTTGGAAAACTTACATATGTTATAGTTAATGATTAGTTCAACTCCTTGAGGGGCCCCAATCTAAGTTTAATTCAGATTTGCACCAGAAACTTTCAATAAAATTTTACTTTTGTAACTTTGAGGGAAAGGAGTTGAAAATTTGTTTTTTCTTATTTAGAAATTTTTTTTTTCAAGTTTCCGATTAGAATTCAGCATTGCACAAATACAATCGCTTGCCCATAAAACAGTTAAGCAGCATTGAGTGGTTTCCAGTTTGAAATCAACTTTACACCTAGTCTATTGACTAATCATCTTGTGAGCCACTGAGGATAGAAAAAGTGTAGTTTAAAACTACTTAAGATGTAAATGGCTGTAATTTAAAAAATAAAATAGTTTACATTTTAATAAAATCTAAATAGTTAGGAATGAAAATAAAATAAATAAGTCTATTGAATAATCAGCTTGTGAGCCATTGAGGATAGAAAAAGTGTAGTTTAAAACTACTTAAGATGTAAATGCCAGTAATTTAAAAAATATTTTTTTTTTATTTTAATGAAATCTAAACAGTTAGGAATGAAAATAAAATAAATAAGTCTGTTGAATAATCACCTTGTGATTATGCCATTGTGATTATGCCATTGACGATAGAATAAAGTATAGATTAAAACTACTTAAGATGTAAATGTCAGTAATTTAAACAATAATTTTTTTATATTTTAACCCGGAATAACACGCGCTTACCCAGGGTAGAAACGGTTTTTAACTTTGTCACCAATAAAATCAAATTATAACCGTCATTTTATTTAGGCGGAGACAAGCGTTGCAAATTTTGCGTTAAAATAAGTTGAAGATTACTTTTAACAGATAAGTGGTTACAATAACAAAAATCATACGCACTACGGGTAAAAAAAAAAAAAAAAAAAAAAAAAAAAACCCGGCGCGTTAATAAACTCCCGGGTTAATAAAATTTAAACAGTTAGGAATGAAAATAAAATAGCGAAGTCTATTGAATAATCAGCTTGTGAGCCACTGATAATAGAAAAAGTGTAGTTTAAAACTACTTAACCCTTTAACGAGCAAAGCATTTTCACTGATAAGATGTCGAAATAAATGAATGACACCGGTAAATAAGAACAAATATATTTCTAAATAAGAAAACGCGATTTTTCGCATACATAATAAAAGGGATATTTTTAGATAAAAGTACCGGTGTCAGTGTTGCATATCGGAATTAAAATTTTGCGGTTTCGTGGCGAAACCAATGAACGTTAAGGGGTTAAGATGTAAATGGCAGTAATTTAAAAAAAAAAATATTTTTTTTTAGATTTTAATAAAATCTAAACAGTTAGGAATGAAAATAAAACAATAAAATGTTCAACCCCTTGGGGACGAGCGACCTGTATACGTGCCATTTTAGGAACTCAGGATCCTTCATTATTCTCGCAATTTATTTTTTATTGCAAAGTTTACCACATTTAATCAGATTATTTATTAGATTCAACAAGAGTAAATTTTATGCTTTGAAAAACAAGTGCTAAAAGATTAAAAATTAAACAAAAGGTTTTCGTCGCGAAGGAGTAATTCAAGGTAAGAATAATATGTATAATTGTAAGTAATACGGTAATTAACCGCTTTGGGCAGGGTTGCAAACTTCAATCCGCCAGCGGACAGACTATCAACACTAAATTTTACATATCAAATGAAAATCAAATTTTGAATTGCTTAAAAGGCGCAAATGCCAACCTAGTGAAAAAGATTCCATACCAGGAATCGAACCCGGGCCATCAGTATAGCGCACTGACGTTCTACCGACTAAACCACATGGAACGACACCCAGCAAGGAACTTATCACTATTACATGCTGGCAAGGCTACAAACATAGCACAAGATGGAAAAATCTAATGGACTAAATTTTAATCGTTATTTTTCATCTAATATTTCCTCTACACTTTTTTTAAGAACGTGAATAAAATTTCAGGAAAGAAAACTAAAAAAATTTAGAATTGAGAGACTGTCCGTCGATGAATATATATTTACACCCTTTTCTTATGGATGCGTGATCAGTATGCGTGACACTTAAGGTGTTCAGACTCTTTCATCATTCTCACTAGTTATTTTTAATTGTAAAGATAATCTTATTTAATCAGAATGTTTCCGCGTTCAATTATAGAATATTTTCTATTTAAGAAAAAACCTAGTGGTAAAACTTCAATTACAATTAATTTTTCAATTAAATATCAAATATCTCGAAATTATTGAATATTTAGTAAATGATTATCACGTTGCTAAATAAGCATAAAATCAACAGAGTGGAAATATCCAAGCCCGGAATCCTGGAATAGCGCTCCAAGTGATCAACCATCAGCTGGGCATCGTCCTCGTAGCTTAAACTCCTCAGACCTGAGCATAAAAGAACTCTACAAATATATATATATATATTGCTTTTAAATAATCGAAATGACAACATAGATGGCAGAAAGAGACATTTTTATGAAGTCAGTACTTTAGGGGACTGGTAATTTAGATTTTCAAATATGGATATAAAAGTACTAATCCCCTTAAAACACCAGTTTAACTATCAGCAATATAAATTTACGTAGTAACAAAATTAAGATCTTTAAACAAGTAAATGATCAGCAAATTCTCAACATTTTTATATTGTAAAGCATTTAAGTTAAATAATCATGAATATTTCTTACTTTTTTGGCCACAATGTTTTGTTGGTATTTTCGAAACTCGGATTAAAATAATATTTATTTTATGCAGCAATATTTATCAGTACTGACATTTATTGCTTTTGTTTTAAAGGGAAAAACATTCAGCTCTATATAAGTAAAGTGAAAATGCAAAAAATTCAAATAGTTTAGTTTTTATGAGGAAAAGAATGGAGGTACACATTTGTGTACCTCAGGTCTGAAGAGGTTAAATGATTGAACACTTGGAGCGCCTTTCCTTAATTCATGTGAATAGATTTTGAGAATAATTTTCTTGACAAAAGCTCTCGTGTTTAAAGCGAAAATAAACATTCTTTTCTATGATGTTATCCGACTTGTTCATGTTTTCAATAAAACTATATGTAAATATCTAAGGATTTTTTTTCTTATAACCTCCTTGGTTCAGAAGTATCACATGTGATGCCTCTAAATCTAAAAGGATATATTCAGAAATTTTTAATGAATTACCTTTATTTAGTTAATCATGAAATCTCTGTTATTAACCGCTTCCCCTGATTTGTCCGTATGTAGGGGCAACGAGTTCTTGCCAATCATGATTTTTCCGTACCATGTATGGGCATCCATACTCCAATCGCAATTTATAATTCTCACCAGTAAATTTTTATTGTGAATTTTGTACTATTTAATCTCAGCACTTTTCTGATTCAATTAGGAAAAATGTTCTGTTTCGAAAAACCAGTGGTAAAGGATTAAACATTCTGTACAAGACATGTAAAATTACGGCATTATATAAAAGCTTTTCTCCAATGTAAAAATCAGTTAAGTGGTTAAATAAAGAATAAATTATTCTTTGGGATTTCTGGTGTGAATTCGTAATTACTAAATAAAGCAGAAGACCTTATTATTTTATCTTAGAGTCTGAAGAGGTTATGTAATAAATAATAGCATATACATTTGAAGTAAAATAATTTATTCGAAATTTAACGAACGATGCTAAATAACTTTTACTGATGCTATAAAATACGAGGGCAATTCGGAAAGTAACCTCCGTTTATGAATTAAAAAAAAACTAATGAAAGGAAACATGTTTTATTACTTACGTATGAAAGACACGTTCTTTAGCTACTTCTCAACATAATTGCCTTATTAATTAAAATACTTATCATAACAGTAAATCAGCTTTGAAATTCCATCGTCACAGACTTCTGCCGCCGGCCTATTCAACTGCGACTTTTTTTTTAATTCAACTCACACCACTCTTTCAATCCTAAGAATTTATTATTTATTTATTTATTATATTTTTTTTTCCGGAATTTGTCAATATGAATAAAAGAATATATTAAAATTCTTTGGACTGAAAGAGTGGTGCGAGTTGAATTTAAAAATAATCGCAGCTGAATAGGCCGGCGGCAGAAGTCTGTAACGATGGAATTTCAAAGCTGATTTACCGTTATTATAATTGTTTTAATTAATACAACAATTATGTTGAGAAGTAGCTGAAGAACGTGTCTTTCATATGTAAGTACTAAAACATGTTTCCTTTCATTAGCTTTTTTAAAATTCATAAACGGAGGTTACTTTCCGAATTGCCCTCGTATTTAAAAACAAAACATTGTGGTTTACATTTTATTGCATCAAAACACTTTTTTTTTATTATTTGTAAATTATTCTCATTACGATAACATAACTAAAATAAAATAATTATTATTTTAGTTATTATTAATTAATATTTATAATTACGTTTATTATTAAAATAATAAAAACTTTATAATTTTTTTTAAATTAAATTCTTGAAACAATTTTTTTATAACATTATCACATAAAATTAAAAAATTAATATATTTTTGAAGGAAAATTTAAGACATTAAACTATAATTTATCTTAAAAAAAATCCGTTGAATAAACTTCACTCTGCATTATTTTTCATTTTGAGTTCGGAAAAAAAGCCATTAATAATCAAATTTGGTTTCATTAATTTTGGTTTAAAAAAATGATTGCGGATGCCAGATAAAAATTTAATTTTTAAGTTAGTTTCTTTTACCGACGTGATAGAATTTTTAAATAAAGGTTTATAAATGCATAATGAGCTAATGGCTGTTACTGAAGCATTTTTGTGATAAATTTGATATATATTATTTAAAACTATCTGCAAAACATTCTGCAAATTGGAAATGGAAGTTATTTTAACAATATGTACTTTTTTGCTATTAGATAGGACAAAAATCTGAATGATTTATTGTCTGTTCTTTAATTATATGTAGAAGCTACAGAAATAAAATTAACTTTTTTTTTTACCAAGTAATGCATTATTAATAAAGTTATTCTCTGGAAATAATATACTATACGTTTTTCTGTGAATGACAGGAAAATTAATCTTTAATTCTAAAATTATACGTTAATCTGTTTAGTTTAAATCTGTTTTGTAAGTTTCAAATATATTATAATTTTTTTTCATTTTTCGTTATTTTTTTCAAGAAAAAGAAGTAAAATTACATATAGATTATATATAGATGATTTATATAGATTAATATTATGATTGATATTATGCAATATACTCCTACTTTAGTATTTAAGATATGTCTAAAGATAAAAGATAATAAATCGAATCAGAAAATATGCAATTGACTAAACTACACTCTGTATTTATTTCTCATTTCTAGTTCGGACTCTCTTCTATTAATAATAGAATTTATTCACTAAATTTAGCTTGAAAAAATAATATCAGATGCCAGATAAAAATTTAATATTTAAATTAATTACTTTTTACGATGCGGTAGAATTTTTTAAATAAACTTTTATAATTACATAATGAGAAAATGGCACTTACTGAATATTTTTGTGATAAATATGACAAATATTATTAAAAATATCTCTAATGCATTCTGTAGCAACTTGAAATGGAAGATATTTTAACAATATATACTTTTTTGTTATTAGGTATGCTGAAGTTCTGAATGATTTAACATCTGTTCTTTAATTATATATAGCAGCCACAGAAGAAAATAACATTTTTTTCAAAGTAATGCATTATTGATAAAGTTATTCTCTGAAAATAACACACTATACGTCTTCTGTAATAAAAAAAAACTATTTTTTCGAAACCGTTTTTTAGATAACACTATCACATTTTCATGTAATAGTGTTACCTGTTTTTTAAATTCTTTAAAAAAAATTAATTTTTTAAAGCATAATTTAAGACATTAAACTATAATTTATCTTAAAAAAATCCACTGAATAAACTTCACTCTGTATTTATTTCTTATTTATATTTCGGAAAAAAACCCAACATTAATAATGAAATTTTTTCATTAATTTTGGCTTTAAAAAATAATTGCGAATGCCAGATAAAAATTAAATTTTTAAATTAGTTACTTTTAACGATGTGATAGAATTTTTTTAATAAAGCTTTATAAATGCTTAATGAAGTAATGACTCTTATTGAAGAATTTTTGTGATAAATGTGATACATATTATTAAGGATATCTTTAAAGTATTCTGAAGCAACTGGAAATAGAATATATTTTTTAAATATTTACTTTTTTGCTATTTAATATAACGAAGTTTTCAATGATTTATCATCCTTTTTTAGCTATATTAGTAGCTACAGAAATAAAAATGACGATTTTTACCAAGTAATGCATTATTAATAAAGTTATTCTCTGGAAATTATATACTACACGTACTTCTGTAAATGACAGGAAAATTAATCTTTAAATCTAAAATTATTTATTATTCGTTAATGATAAAGGTCGTTAATTATAAAGTTTTGTATCAAATGTATTATACATTCTTTTCTTTTTCTTTTTTTCTTTTAATTAAAATGAGATATTATTATGTAGATAAATAATATGATTGGTATTATGCTACATACTGAGATTTTAGTACATAAGTAATCTTTAAATAGTAAAAGATTATAAATCGAATAAAAAAATGTGCAATTAAATTAGAAGTACTCCTAATATTTTTAGACTATCAGCGAAAATTATACCTTCAAATTACGTATAATACTTTAAAAACCTTAAATACGAGTAGAACACAATTTAATCGGTCATTTCAAAAACTACATAAGTCACAAAATCAAAACTTTTCATAAATTATAATAAAAGAATAAAAAAAAACTGAATTGATCACAAGTAAACAAATTTTTATACATTTTTTTTGGCTGATTATAGAGTTTGGAATTCAATGTTTGTAAATATCGAATAAATTTTATTATTTATGAATAAAAAAATTTAAAATAACAGAAAAACTTCTCCTGACTTATGTTGTCTTAGCAAGAAACGAGGTTAGGGTGTGCAAGGTCGCAGCATCCCTAAAATTTTCGTACTTTACTACCAGAATTATAAAACGATAACATTTACTGTAGAATTTCATTGTAGATGTTAAAAGAATCTAACACGAAGATTTTTATTTTAAAATACTGATAGAAAAATACGAAAATTTTAGGGACGCTGTGACCCCTGGGTGTGTATGGTTTGAACAAAGCAGTCATATTAAATGTATACGAATTCAAAAATAAGGAAGATAACCTTTATACTGAAACATTTTTATGTTTTTAGGTGATTTTGTTTCGTAATCATATTCTTCGTTAATCACAATTGGATTACAGTAGAACCCCACTAATTCAGACCCCGTTAATCCGGATCGATTTGGCCATTTTTTTTCAAGTTTGAGAAGCGATTGGTTAATTTTCATAACATTAACTTGTTTCATCGTCGTATTCTGAATAATAAAAAAAAACTTTTTCTGACATCTTTTCGGAAGAATTAAGCAAAGTAAACATTTTTTCTGCCTTTAAACATTCAATAAGTTTAACATAAAGGGGATTTTATGTAAGTATGTTTTATATTATTTCATTTTTTTTTAAATTCTCCGGATAATCCGGATTGGGTCCGGTCCCAATTACTCCGAATTATCGGGGTTTTACTGTATTTTCATCATTGGCAGTGTGCCAGCTGATTACGTTCCAATAAGATCGCATATGCTCTTCCAGAATGCCATCTTAAACTATTTATTGACACTTCCGATTGATAGGCTTTGGTTGAAATTGCATACTTTGCTTTGCAATCTGTCATGGACCTTCGAGAGTTATGAGAATTTATCGTTGATGTCAATTTAACATCCAGAAACAACTCCGTAACCACCTCCAGCACCAGCGATCCTTAACTCCTTGGAGACGAGCAATCGATATTCGTGCCTCATAAGATCAGAATCCTTGATTCTTCTTGTCAATAAAATTTTTCTATAATTTTGTCTCATTTAATCTGTTTGTTTTCCCGATTCACATACATAAAAATTTGCGCTTTAAACCCTTTGCGGCGCAGAGTAAATTCATTGCTAAAATATTGAAATTAATGACTGACACCAGAATTCGAAAACAACTTTGTTTTTAAATAAGAAACAGCTACATTTCACGAGCTGAGTAAACCGATTTTCTTTTTTTTTTTTAAACTAAAACTCCGGTATTAATGTGGTGCTTGGAAATTAAAATTAAGTGGTTCCATCGATATACCACTGCACCGCAAGGGATTAAAATCCGGTGATAAAAGATTAAAAATTGCATAAAAGATGCTCGTCCCGAAGAAATCAAGGATTCGAAAGCATTACATAAGGTGTATAGCGTCTCTTTCCTGCGCTATTCCTTACGACAGCGATGAATAAGGGTTAAATCAAGGTGGGAAGGGTACAGAAGACTTTAGCGAGAGTGCAGTGGATTTTAATCGAACTAGTAATTGCTTTAATAAAGATAATCTGTTAAAAATGCCGCTCAGCTAGACAGCCGAATAATATTTATTTTAATTATAATTATAATTATAACTATAAACACTTTTATAGTTTTTGTGATTAAGCTGAATATTTAAAAAAATTTAAATGAAAAATTCGCCAATAACATTAACATAAACTTTTTAATGAATGACCAAACTGCAAGCTAAGTATTAGCATTTGAAGAAACATACCGCATAAAAAATTACATTGAATTTCCATAAGCTTATTTTAATTTATAAGTTTGTTTCAGAATGGTTTCAAATGAAGATATGTTTTCAATAGAAAAATGCAAAGTTGAAAAAAATTGGAATCGGA
Organism: Maratus speculifer; assembly: GCA_964019185.1. NCBI lineage: Eukaryota > Metazoa > Arthropoda > Arachnida > Araneae > Salticidae > Maratus > Maratus speculifer. The sequence goes on from OZ025300.1 coordinate 62,654,231, forward strand.
AAGGAATTTTTTATTTGCTATAAAGATTATTTTCAGTGATGATTAATGTTTTAAGAGATAGGTTTATGCATGAGAAATTTTTTTCAAATCTAACAAACGGCTGAGTCGTTCATTTATCTTAAAATAAAACATAAATCATTGAATTTATTCAAAGAAATATAAGAATATTTGTTTTAAAAATGATTTATTATAGACATTTTATAGGTAGCTAAAATTTATATTTTTATTCCAAATAATATTTCATTTGGACATGATTATTTTAATAAGATTTTAATAAAGAAATTCTGTTTAAATGGTAAGAAAATTCGAATAAACTGTGTACATAACAGAGGAAATTTTATCGATTTTTTAAATTAGCATTCTTTATAAATTGCATCACATAATATTACAAAACAGGTTCTAAATTAAAGCTTCATAAACAAGAAATTCGCTTTGATTCTCAAAATTTGAAAATAAAGCATTTTAATTTTACAAGAAAATTAATACTTACAATTTTCGTTTTCAATTATTTTGATTAAAAAACCCTTTTTGGCCTTGATCTTAACTTCTTTGTTACCTGCGTCCACATATTTGGACTTCCATTCTTTTCATCATAAAACTAAACTATTTGGTTTTTCTACATTATGACTTCATTTCATTATAGCTGATTCTTTTTAGGTAAATTCTTTAGAAATACTACCTATGGCAGTCGTTACGATTTTTCAAAAATTTCTTTATAACTTTTCATTATATGATCCCAGTAACTCAAAAACCACCCCATCTAAAAAGTATATATAAACGTATATATATATATGCATATATTTTCAATTATGCTCGGATTCTCTTGAAACTCGCCAAATACACTAATACACTAATACACTTTTAATATTGCAAAGGAGATTGCGGTGATTGCAAATGGGCAAAATCGGTCCAAAAAGTTAAAAAAAATTAAGCATGGCTTTGACAAAACCAGATTTTACAGAACAGTGACAGAAAAAAATAAACATTTTTCGTTACAGCATCTTGCCAACAATTAAAAAAAAAAAAAAAAACCAATAAAATTCTTACGACAATTACTATTGCAGGATTTGCACGTGAAAAATGAAAAACCTTTTCTATAGCAAGATATCCACATGAAAACGGAAAAAGAAATAAACACCTAGAGGATTGAGGATTTTTTTAAAAATAGCAAATATTACGTCCTATTAGACATTTGTAAATTTTATCAGTAAACACAATATTAAACTATCCCCTTTGGTCGAATAGAATAACTTAGGAAGTGCTTCATATTCTGTTCCGGTTAGCGCTATTGGCGAAAAAATGGTGAAAAAAAGCTATTTTAGCAACTTATCATATTTTTCAAGATGATGGAAAAACATGATTTTTAAATAATTTATAAACATATATTTATTTAATAAACATTATATATGTAACATGTTAAAAATATATATATGCGATGTTTATATAAATATTTTTATGTACTACATTTTAGATGTATTATATGTAAGTAATACATATTAAGTAATTATATAAAAAATACATATATAAATACATAAAATATGCACCTATAAATAAATATTATATACATATTTTTATAATTTTATATATTTCATGTGCTTATTATATATGACAAATTAAAACAAAAGCTATAAATTTCTCCGAAAAAAATACGTTAAATGCAAATAAATAAATAAATAAATAAATAAATAAATAAAAAATAGAACCACTTTAAATTTTATTCTAGTAATAAAAAAACAACCCGAATGTCAGGATATAGCAACCACAATGATACATTTAATGATACATTTAAACGATACGATACATTTAAATTCGCCCCCCCCTAAAAAAGCAGGATGTACAACTTATTCCGATCATTTTGTTTTGAATAATGAATCATATAAATACCCACCTAAAATAAATATTCCCATTTAAAGAATTACATTGTAAAATAATCGAATTTAAATTTCAATAATCTCACTGTAATTTATTATTTTATTGCAGATAAATTTCAAATATGCTTAGGAAATAAAAATATCATTTTGCCGATATAAGAATTCTCTTATTAAAATAACAAAAAGTTGAATTTTCAGTATAAAAATAATTTCTATTAATGATTAATGTTCATAGATATACAATTTTTTGCCATTTATTTCATTTATGCTTAAAAAAGTAATAGTTTGTGAAGCTGATTTCATTTAGCTTAAAACAAAATAGGAAATGTTTCCTTTAATCCTGATGAAAAACAATATTTGTCTAAAAATGATTTATGGGTTAAATTTTGATAGTAACAAAACGATAAGTTCCCATTTAAAGAAATTATTTTTTTTTCAGAGTTGCTGATAAAAGGAATGCACAAGAATATTATCTTAATAAATTACGATCAAGTTACAATATAGTTAACCACTTAATGGTCGCATTAAATTACGGTTTAAAAATTCAAATTCATTGTTCCACTACTTTTTGAGAAAAGAAGTATTCATCTTATTTAATGACAATTAAAATGTCACCAGAATAAAACCAAATACACTATTTTATAAAATTGGTGGAAATCAAACAATTTTTAATAAAAGCCGTGAAACTTGCAGCCCGTGAATGTCTCGGGCGCGACGATTAAGGGAGACCCGCACCCCATTTTCTGCCAAAAATCATCAAAAGTTTAAAACATTTTTTATCTCAGAAAACGATAAAATACATATTTGCGAATATCCATGCAAAATTTCAGAACTCGGGGACACTTGGAACAGGTAGAAAATGAGCTTTTTTAATTGCACTCACTATAGAGTTTAAAGGACTAGCAGCCATTTAAAATGTGTTTTCCTGAAAATGACTTTTTTCATATTTTGCCTAAGTTCAAAGTACTAAGGCTCAGTGGTAAAATGATTTAGAAACAAAGTGTTTATGTTTTTAGAATCTTAAAAAAATTTGCAACAAAAGTAAGGAGAGATATTTTTTTAACTATTTCTGAAAATGTTACATAAATTGGTAAACATGAAAATTATAACAAATTTAAAAACATTTACCATGCGTATTTTTTTTTTTTTTTTTTTGGTTGATTAAAATAGAAAATTAAAAATATCTCTCCTTAGTTCTTTTCTATATACTATAACACTATTTAAGAAATTTTAGTAATACCAAAATATTGAAAATTGAATGAGGAGTAGTAATTTTAAAAAGTGTATTTTTCGACAAAAAAATCATAAAAATCCCCATAAAAAATATACTTTTTAATAAAAAGTGAATTTTTTTGCTAATTATTCCTTACAAAAAGATTCTTAAGTAGTACACCAAAATTCATTACTTTAAAATCAATAATAAAAATTTTAGGTTTTTTCTTACGGGTCTCCTTTAAGTGGTTATTTTTTTTTTACACATTTTGAAATACTATTTGAATTTTTATAAAAAAAATTTAAATAGAACAAAATATTACATAATTTAAATATACTCGTGTTAATATTAATGGGAAATGTAAATGATTTTTAAGCGGTTTATATCAGAAATACAAAATATTTAATTTACAGTCAGACAGGATGTCTTTGCGATAAATCAGGGTAACTTTGTTCCAACTTTATGAAATTAACTCACACTAGTACTGCTGTCTATATTTTGAGACCAAATCTTTGCTATTAACTCAAGTGGTGTAGAAGATTTAATCTTATTTTTCTCTCTTGGTCCAAAGTTATCCTGATACGTGAAAGATACACTTATTGGCTGTATTGAATGTTATTTCTTTGTTACATTTGAGAAATAGCATTTTTCTTTGAATATTTACAGGGTTCGCACTTTTCTACCGCTAAATTTTAACCCATTCGTGCCCAGCATCTTTTGCGTAAATTTTATTTGGTTGGCACCACTATTTTTAGAAGATTTAAGTTTAGTTCATCAATCACGAAAATGCATCATTTAAATAAAATAATTATTGCTTTTCTTTGTTACCGGTGTCAAAAACAATACTGAATGCACCTTTTCAAACGTCCCTAAAAAGGGACGCTAGGCACTAATGGGTTAAGAATATTTTCGAAGTGTTTCACTGTAGAAAAGTGTCATAAAATCTGTGAATGAAGGTGGAGACTGCGAATGTTGCGGTTTAAAAATTAAATGTAAACCTTCATATTTTTAATAATGGTGCCAGAGTCCTTGGATATTCCAAGGAGTGTGCGAACCTTGTATTTATTATGTTAATTTATCTTTATCTCATTAAAATTTTAAGTTAAAATTTTTCTTCACGTAAGAATTACAGCAGTTTAGGGAGCACAAAATACTACACTACATTATGACCACTATTCTTTACTGCACTCGTTATTTTACTGTGATTTACTTATGAGAATTTAATTTCCCTGATTTGCCCGTACATCATACAGGTAACGTGTTTTTACCAATCATGATTTATTATTCTTACCGGTAAAATTTTATTGTAAATATTGTATTATTTAATCCGAGCAATTTTCTGATTCAATTAGACAAAAATTTCTAATATAAAAAAGCAGTGGTAAAAGATTAAAAATTCTGTGAAATACATGAAAAAGAAGTCATTGTTTGAAAGTTTTTTTTTTCAAAAGTATTGGTTAGTTAAATAGTTAATATCTATTTGAGACATATGTAAATCTGTAAAGTTTAAGACTTTTACATGACGCTATTGTGAATGCTTTAATAGATATAATTCATGGAAAATATTTTTGGACAAAATATAGTTTGATAATTCTAATACCTAGCAAAACGTTTGTTTATTAGTAGATTCAAAAATTCTCTTTTTTACCAACTTTAATTAACTATTAAACAAAAAACAATACAAGAGTGGTTCTTGGCGGATTCCAATAAAATTAGAAAATGTATAGTATTTCTATTAGTCTGTCTGTCTTTACAAAGATGCACATAAACAAGAACTTTAATAAGAACTTGTACAATTAAAAACAAAAGAAAATATAAAATAAACGTTTCGAGCCATGTTATGGAAAAGATGGCGGTGAAATGACTAATAGTTCAGAGATGAATACTTCTTGCGTGAGAGATAATATTTCAAATAAAATAAAATCGAAATGAATCAAAAGTTTGGATATGTTGTTAATGACTTAAGCGGATTTTCTAATTTTTCTCCCATAAGCTATGACGTTTTTTATTATTTCATGTATTTGATGAACTTTCATCATAAAACATAGTTCCCTGCAATAATCCATATGAATGTAAAATTTCTAATGAATGTAAAGAATCTATTGAAATCATTGCACGTGAGAATGAACCTTGTAATGATAATTTATTTTATAATATACCAAATGTTTGGCATAACACCATGCAGTCTGAAATCTGTACTTGTTTGCAATACTTTAGTTTTTCCTCGCGATGGCAACATATTCAAATTTTTCATTAAATTTGGTTTTATTTTATTAGAAGTACTCTCTTTCAGGTAAGAAGCATTCATCTCTGAACTTTTAATCATTTCACCTCAGTGGCGCAGCCAAGGGAGTGGTTTTGGGGTTAAAACCCCTCCCAGCGCTAAGAAAAATCGATATAATTGAAGCTATGAATCAAAGTCTAACTTTTGCGCATTTATTTGGCACATTTAGGAATTCGCCGCTTTATTGAATTAGATTTCATTTAATAAAGTGATTCAATTAAATGGCGAAAATTCTACTTAAAATTGTGAAAGCGCATATTACATGGATTAGTTAAGTAAAAATTGGTTGTTTGAACTAAATCACTTTTCTGAGACGCATCATGCTAAAAAAAATGATGATTTCCTGCCACACAGATGCTCTTTATATTTAAGCATTGTACAGTGAATATTCTAATTTGTACTGATTCCATTAACCGGCGATTCTATTAACCGAAAATAATCTTTATCAGAAACTCAAACCCCCCTAGAATCGAATTTTGGCTGCGCCACTGTATTCACCATCATATTTTTCTGAAGATGGCTGCGGAATACGACTCGAAACGTTGATTTTATATATATTTTATATTTTTTATTGTACAAGTTCTTAATAAAGTTCTTGTTTTGTGCACCAGTTAGCAAGGCTCATTGTACTTTTATCAAATGTTTTGAATGTATTTTTAACAAATACATTCTTAATAGATGATTTTTCCATTGTACTGTACTTTAATTCCATTACTACTCAATTACTACACTTTTTGAATGGATATTTCCCCCTTTTTTTCGGAACATGCATTATTTTAAGGATACGAAAAATAATAGGTAGTTAAATTTTACTGAAACCAAAACCACTAAAAGAACATGAAAAAAGTCGTAAAAGAAAATTTCTAAACAAAATAACTCAAAGCATTCCTTGTTTAATTTCTCAAAAGCTTTTATTTTATTAAGATTTAAGAGGATTTTTTTTTAGTTATTCGCTGAATAAAAACGTTTAATTTGAAATATTTTATTATTTGAAACAATATTTGATTTATATCTTATTAAAAAAATCACGAGATATTCATAAAAATCTTGGTATGCTATTTTAAGGTGTAATATTCTTAAATAAATATTTTCTATTCCGATTAGAATATAAATAATTCTTCATTCACCGGAAAATTCATTAAAATTTCATTGTCTAATTTATATTTTGTGATTTTACTGCGCTGAAATTTGATTTCAGCTTGTGTGTACAAAATTATGTAAATAACTTGTTCATTTACATTAATAGCAATTCTTATAAGTCATTCTGCTTTATTTTCTTTATTATTTGCTTTCTTTCTTTTTTTTCTTGCTGCAGTGTAAAAAACCTTTATTTATTTATTTATTTTTTAATTTACGGAAATATTATAATCAGGATCGAAACTACATAATAACATTTTTTGATTTATTCAAGTTTTAAAAAATCTTTCTTCATTTTTATCAATCTCAGAAGCTAATATTCTTTCAAGATATAAAAAAATATATATTTAAAAAAAAAAAAAAAAAAACAAGATTCATTTACTGCCATTAACTTTTGGCGGTTTTTTTTTTTTTTTTTTTTTTTTTTTTTTTTTTTTTTTTAAAGTATATTAATCAATTTCCTAAACACTATCACTTGTATGACTATTAATTTAACAATGAATCTATGAATAAAATTCTTTAAAATTAGCCCATTTATAAATATTTATTTGTTTAAAATGAAAAATATAGGAAATCGGTCGAATAGTTCTAGAGAAAAAGTTATTTAAAAAATTTGTTTTAGAGAAAATAAATTTTAAAGTTTTACAATATCGTTGCGTTCAACAAGCAAAAATTAGAATACTTCAAAATCTTTTTAAAACAAAAATATACACACTTGAGGGATAAAAAAAAATTTAAAATAGAAAAACAAATATTTGACTCAAACAAACAGAAACTCTTCTTAAAATATTTATACTTAGAAGCTATTAAATGTTACACAATTACGGATATAGTTTTAAACGACTGACCAATTTTAAAGTATAAACGCGTAACTTACAAATAAACTTTTAATCTAAGAACGTAACAAGTATAAACAAATACAACAATGTTCACAAAGTTTGAATTAATCTCAAGTTCTTCTTTCCAAGCAGTGTAGCTGTATCACTTACAAATACTATGAATGTTACCATAATTATGTTTTACAGTGAAACAGATATTGTAGTCAAAATGTACGACACAGTTCATTTTAATATTTCTATAGTATAACGCAAATAATAAGAAAGGATGATATTTATAAAAACCTAGATACGTCACCCACCATATGTTATTATTCATCATTTGTAATTGAATATGGTTTTCAACAGTTAACTAATTCATTTGCATTTATCCTGACTTTGTGGAATTATGTATGAAAATGTTGGAACGAATTATTTTCAAACATTCAGTTTATGTTCTCTGTGCCAAAAAGGTTTTGCTATTCAAAATTTGTTACAGGTATGTAAATATGTTTGAGGTACAATAATAACGCATGACATTTTCTGTATTTTCAGAAATTTAATATTAATGATGAATTATACTGAAATACGAAAAAAAAAATTATTATTTGTAAATAACACAATGAAATATTTTGAAACATTTAAAATGGGCTGTGTGTTAACAACGTTATCAACTTTTTGGTGATTTTGGATCCCCCGCCCTTTTTGATATCATACGTTATCATCCCTCGAACAACCATACCCAATCCCCGATAATGATATAGCTATCAAAATATATAAGAAAATTATTTCTAGAATTAATTTCATTTGTTCGAAGTGATATACAGTCTCACGACATTTTTTTTCGCATACTTTGAGCGATTCAGATGACGTAAAGTCAATAGAATATCAATTTGCATATGAACAAAAATTATAACAAATAGAACCTTAAAAAATTTACTATTATAAAGTATTTTATAATAGTTTTTTGTTACATAATCCATTCAACAGTAATAAAGTTCTGTTGCTCTTACCCGGAATCAATTATTTGCATTTATTCTTATAATATGGTATTAATTTTTTGCTCGACAGAATAATTAAGTAGTACCGTAAATTGTATAAACAATAGTTAACATTATAAAAATAGAGTTAAATAACTAAATTTCGGTGTAAATGCACACCCATGCTGTAAGTATGAAGCGCTAATGTCATATATGCACCACGTTGGCGCGATAGCATATTTCAGATGTGTATATTGCTGGGACGATTGCTGTTTCTAAACCAATAGGAGAGCATCATTATCACGGTCAAGTACACGCCCACACAGTTTGATTGACAGGAACTCGTGGACAATTGATCGTGTGTGTTTATTATTTATTTGTACTCGGATTGTTTGAATTTGTACTCGGTAATTAAAAATTAAAGGTACGAAAGAATTTTTTTTTTTTCAAAATGACTGAATTTTATTTACTTCAATTAGAAATTATACTTCCTCTGATCCTGAAATAAATAAATAAATAAATAAATAAAAATTAAAGTAAGAATTTTGCTTATACGGATATTTTCGCAGAATACTTTTTTTCCCATTTGTTTAATATATATATAAATCATTTTGGAACGATATTTAGAATATTAAAAGGGTTTGAAATATTTTTTTTAAATGTCTTATTTATTAATAAAAGACAGCCTCCAATAATTAAAAAAAATCACCAACGGACTCTCGGCCCGCGATTGACTCGAACCCATATCCTCCGGTTTCAAGCTCGACGCTCTAACCATTCAGCCAGTCAGCTCACTTTCATCCGCAACAGATTATCGTTATAATTAGCACCGTCAATTGTCCACGAGTTCCTGTCAATCAAACTGTGTGGGCGTGTACTTGACCGTGATAATGACGCTCTCCTATTGGTTTAGAAACAGTAATCGTCCCAGCAATATACACATCTGAAATATGCGGCGCGATATATTTCAAGCGCCACTTTAACGAAAACTTCATTTTCAAATGACAATTATATTTCTATTTTTTAATTATTTTCTATAATAGGAGATAATAATAATAAATAAATAAAAGTTTATTTAATAACTATAAATATAACAATTTGTATAATTTAAAAATGCAAATGAAAGTAAATAAATAATTTATTAATTAATTAAAAACAAAGCTGAATTGCCATATGAGGCATAAAATGGTCATTTTGTTTTAATCACGCCAGATGCGTATATGACATCTGTGCCAAAAAAATTAATTACGCACATACCAAAAAAAATCACCTTAATTTTCTAAGGGAAACTTTATTTAACTTTATTTATTCTGCTGAATTCCAAAGACGGAAAACTGTAATAGATTTGTCAAGAGCAAATGTACGTTGCGAAATATAAAATAATATAATATTGAGTGAGGATATATTAAGGTTTCCACAGATACCCATATCGTCAAGTTGACAGGTTGAGATTTCAAAAATAAAATCATATCAAATGAAAATGAATCACTTGAAAATTGTTTAAACTCAATGCTCAATCTCTGCAATCATAATGCTCGCTATTTTAGAAGTATGGTGAATAGACAATATTTAAATTGGTGTTTTCATAATTGCCTCATTTATCTATCAAAGTCTATATATAAATGATCAACTGAAAGATTTATTTCATAAGAGCCCGAATTTTGTCGAATGCATAAGCAGATACAACAACACAATATTTTAATATTCTTTTAATATATTTGGAGTCAGCGGGTTTTGATTCCATTGTTGTTGCTTTTATTTTTGGCTCAGTTTTGCTTTTTCTAGCTCGCTCTGATGAGTTTTGCACTAATGAAGAATCTCTATAGTAGATTTGAAACAGCTGATTGCTACCTTTTCATGCATTATTTGTGCATCTATAACCGTTGGTTTTCTATCTTTAAATACAATGGCGTTTGTATCATTTTCAGAAATGTGAAAGAGCATTCGAGGTGAAGTTAATTTAAAAAACACAATCAAATGCAGTATTTTGTTTGATTCATGTTTTGTTTTGAAAAATAGACCAATGCAGCGGGCTTAGCCTGCTAGTTTTAAAATAAAATGTTTTGATTTTCCCGGTGAGAATTCAATATTACAGAGACATTATTACTATATTAATACTTACCGAGGTGAATTTTTATATCATACAAAGAGTTCGTTATTTTTGTGAACAGAATTTTTGAGAGAAAAAAAACAAATAGCAGTCAGACGGAGCAATGTGAGGAAAGTAAGGAGGATGGTTCAGAATACCTTAATCGAATGCAAGAAGTTTGTTTCAGAGAGTCAAAGATACATGTGGAATAGAGTCGTCATAGTGGAAGATAATACCTCGCTTGTTTACTGTTTCGGGGTGTTTCATGGGTATTGCTACTTTTAGTGCGTCTAGTTGCCAGTAGTAATTTGCAGAATTGATGGTTTGGTTTGATGGGAATTTCTCGAAGTACATCCAATTTCGCCCAATAAACGTCAAAACTTTCTTCTGTAAGAGAGCAGCTTTGGAGACAGAAATGAAACCTTTATTTCGACTGGATCAGGATTTTTTGCGTTCCTGGTTTTTATACAGTATCCAACTTTCGTTCAAGGGGCCAATTTTTTCAAAAAAAGTTTTTTTAATGTTTTAATGTCGATCAACAAAGTGTCTCGCTAACAGGTCAGAGGCAGCTTGACCACTAGCAACTATTTTTATATTCTGTTTGCAACGATATTTTAAAAATACGTTTTGTAGTACTTTTCAGTTGCAAATATTATCAAAATTGAAGTAAATTATTTTTATCTTCAGAAAATGGTGCCAGTTGATTTAAAAAAATGCACATGAATTGTAAAAGAAGCTTTTCAGATACTCTTTATCTGGAAAAACAAAATCCGTGCACTTTATTAAGATATCCTGGCGTAATCTCACTACTGCTCATACAATGTGCTGCATCCGATTATTATTTGCAATTTTTTTTCTCTCGAAAATTATTTTCACCAAAAAATTTAACTGTTTGAATGACCTAAGATACTTCTTGGTAAGTATTTTGGTACCAAATCGAAAATTTTTTTGAAAGAAGTTATTATAAGACTCCTGGAAATGTACAGATAACAAATTATAAATGATAGAAATAAAATGACAGAAAAATGAAAGAAACAGAATAGTACAGATATTCATCAATTAAATCTCACCCTTTTCAAAATTTGCTTGGGTTATTTTTGGTCAAAAAACAGAAGAAACTTGTAGGACAACTAAATATATGCAAATATCTGTATAATCAATCTTCGAAATTATTAAATTTATTTACACAGTATTAAGTGTAGAAAATAAAAATACCAAACAAATATTTTATTAGTAAATGTCACAAATAAAAGGAGATAAATCTTAAAACATCGCAAACTAATAAAGAAAACGAAAATTCAATATTTATTTATGGGAAAGAATATGTCATTACTTTCAGATAACCCCGTACGTTTGACAGTTTTTATGGCAAAAAGTCTACAAAGTCTTAGGTTATGAAAAAATATTTTGAAAGACGATCCTGTTTACAAAGCGAGAAAACATGATTTGTCTTTATAATAGAGATGTTCATAAAAAAGAAAATTTCAAAGCAATTTTATTTGTTTTCTGGTTTATTAAAAAATTCTAAAGTTGTGATTTTAAATATTTTGTTTCACAGAGTTTATTTTATATTATTATAGTAATATTATAATTAATTTATAAAGAATTACACTGTCTTTTGTATTATATATGAAAAGGAAATAATTTTCTAAGACAAAAAAAATGAGTTTCAAATATACAAAGAATGTCATGATATATGTAAAACTGTAGTAAAATGATTATTTAATTGCCCTTTTTGTTTTTTAAATATTACATATATAAATATATTAGCATACTATCCAATTCCTAATATTATGAAGGTTCAGCTCTCCTACCAAGAACAAAGATAACGAGCGAATTGTAAAAATATATGCTGAAGTTTTAGTAATCTGATCATACATATAAATTTATGAAACTTATATTGAAAATAACCCGTTTAAAGTTTGCAAAGGGGAATCATTTTAAGATAAATGGATGAATTAAAAACCCCTTTTCACATATTTATATTTATTGGATCATTATGCAATTTCATCAAAATGTACTAGGGATGCCTAATATTTATTAAACCCTTGGTGGAGAGTGACTGGTATAAGTGCCGCAAAAGGTGATCAGAATCCTTGATTATTCTCACTAGTAAAATTTTATTGTAAGTTTTGCTTCATTTAATCTAAACAATATTCCGATTCAAATAGGCAGGACGCTCTCTTTTCAAAAACCAGTGATAAAATATTAAAATTCAGTAAACGACTCTTCTCGAAAGAGTTAAGCGAAAAAAGAAATGATAGTTTCGTCATTTATTGAGAAACGAAACGTTTCAAGTCCATAGGCAACGACTTCATGGAGATGAAACGTGCAATTAGAAAGCGCATCTGATAATATTTTAAAGAAATACAGGGGTTGGACAAAAATATGGAAACACCTTAAAAAAACACGTTTCCTTGCCAAGTATTGTGTACGGTACCCGTTGTTATTCAAAACAGCTTGCAGTCTTCTCGGAATGGATAAATACAGTTTCTGTATGTTTGCCAAGGGAAAATTGTACCATTATTCCTTCAAAACGGTGGCAAGTTCAGATAACGATTTTGGTGGTGGATAGCGAGAACACACTTTCCGCTCCAATGTAGACCACAAAGGTTCGATAATATTCAAGTCTGATGACTTTGGTGGCCTGGAGAGATGCGAAAATTCATCTTCGTGCTCAGAAAACCAGTCCTGGACAATGTGAGCTGTGTGAACGGGGACGTTGTCGTCTTGGAAGATACCATCATCATTGGGGAACAAAGCTTGTACCATTGGATGGACTTGATCGGCCAAAATGTTCAAATAAGTCTGAGCAGTAATGCGCCCTTACAGAGTTATCATGGGGCCAGAAGAGAACCACGATATGGCTGCCCAAACCATCACCAAACCCCCGCCATGTTTCACTCTTGGCAACAAGCAGTCTGTATTATAGGCTTGAGATGGCGTTCTCCAGACGTAAACTCGGCCAGAAGTGGGGAACAATGTGAAAGAAGACTCATCAGACCATATTACTCTCTTCTACTGCTCTATAGTCCAGACTTTATGAGTTAAACACCACTTTTCCCTGTTACAGTCATTAGCATTACTGATGGATGGCTTTTCAATTGCAACACGGCCAGCAATTCCCCATTTATGAAGCTCCCTTCTAATTGTTTTGGTACTCACGGGATTTGCTAACACGACATTCATTTCAGCAGTAACTTTTGCAGCTGTGGACTGCTTAATTTTCGCGATAATCCTCCTTAATGATCGTCTGTCACGATCACTTAGCACACACTTACGTCCGCGCTGTGATTTAACGGATGATGATTTTCCGCATTTCAAATATGCGGAATAAATCTTCGACACAGTACCTCTTGAAACACTAAAAACCTCGGCTACCTTGCTTACGGAAGCACCCCCATAAACGCGCCAACAATTTGTCCACGTTCGAAGTCTGTTAACTCTGACATAATGCAATGATAATCTCACATAACAGTGCTCCAACAACGACTGAACGGTGCAGCGATTTTACGAAGCTGTATAGGTGTCGTCAGTAGGCGAAAACTCCAGTGCCATCAACATAGTTCATTATAATCAATCTTTCTTTTCAAACATGCTTTTCAAAAGGTGTTTCCATATTTTTGTCCAACCCCTGTATGCGTATTAAATGATTGTGGTTAATTCAAATTTTACATCGCTGTCATCGAAATACTCAAAGCCAGAGGACATATGGTGTGACGTCGTCACTAATCGACCGAGATCTCACTAGAGTTGGAATAGGAAAGAGCAGATGGGGTATTTATTTATTTATACAACATACATCTGACTTGTGGGCTCGACATGAAAAGCCTGATTATAAATCATCGTCAATATACAAGGACGAGATATCACAAGGAAATTTACATCACAAGAGAAATACAACCAGGGGCTCCACACAAGGTGTGTGTGAAAAGAAGCCAGCGGGAATCGAACCCACAACCTCCAGATTAGCAGAGTGGCGTCTTAACCACTCGGCCACGGAGGCTCACAGATGAGGTCACTGTGGGTCGAATTAATGATGGGTCAAGAGCACACACTAGTCACGCGGTAAAAGCCGAGAGCTAATGTAAAGTCTATGGGGGCGTTCTTTTCGAATATCTCGCTCAAATTTTAATATTTTTGCATGATTTTTTTGCACAAGATAGCTGAGGGCGATCCACAACCGGCCTAGTTTTTACTCTTTCAGTTTTCGTTTCATATTTTCTTTAAACAATTACTTAAACTTTCGGAACCGGTTTAAACCGGTTCTGAAATTGAAACTATCGTAATATAAGAAATATATAAGCAAAATCGAAAATGTAAAAACTAGGCCGGTTGTGGATCGCCCTCAGCTATCTTGTGCAAAAAAATCATGCAAAAATATTAAAATTTGAGCGAGATATTCGAAAAGAACGCCCCCATAGACTTTACTTTAGCGCTCGGTTTTTACCGCGTGACCAATGTACGCTCTTAACAAGAAACACCTGTCCATTCTTTGTGACGCATATTGTACAAATGTACTCATATTGTACTTTCCGAGAGTTTGTTTGGTTTACGTTTAGAAAATTTATCATAAGATTGGCCTCCGTCAACAAGACGATTCCTGCAATAATCGCTGTGACAAATATGTAATGGTAGATTGGTTGACGAAAGTGAAAGACGAAGCAATTTTCTTTTATTTTATTTGTGGCATATCTATCAACTTATTTAAAAAAAAACTATTTAAACTTACTAATGAAAATTTAAAATACCCAGTAAAAGAAAAGATCAGATGCGACAACACTGTGACATTCCGCACATCTGGCTGAATTTTTACTTACCAGAATCCGAAATCTCCTTAGAAAATTTAAATAGTTATTTCTTCTTTATAAGATGATAGAAATTTCACTAATAAAATAAAGGAAAATTGCTATTCAAAAATTTCCGCTGAGAATTCTAACATTAGTGAGAATTCGGTTGGTTAATAATGACGTCACACTCGTGTTCCCTGCTCTTGAGTATTTCGATGACGGCGGTAACATAAGTTTCGAACGTTACAAAAATGTGTTCCCTATTTTCTTATAGATATAATAAATAAAGTATTAGTTTGAAAATTTTAAGCTCATTGATAAGAGTAAAATTTAAACAGTATTACATAAATTTTTCAGTAAAATTTTTTAAAAATTTACCGATGGGATCTGGTTTCTGATACCTCTTAAAGAAAAGTGTTCTTCTAGCGGGCAGGATAACTCATGATAACTTTATTTGAATTTAAATAAAAGCCATTTTATTCTGTCATTGGATAAGTATAACACGTGGCAGAAAGAAGTATTTAAATAAAAAATAAATTTGAATCTTTGATAGAGTTATATACAAAACAGGAAAATTTTAGGGTTCAATTTACACTACATACCATATACTGGAGTATAAGTCGAGAAATTTCTAAAAATTTTCAGCAAGAATTGGGGGCGGAGGGAGAGATGTTGGATCGACTTACAGGCAAGTCAATTAAAAATACAAAAACAAACATTCTAATTCTACAAAATTATGACTTTTCATGAGTATGATTAATAACATAATACATAAAATACACAAGAAATAATAATTTATCATTAAAAACATTTCAATGATTTGTTTTTATTTTCTTACTAAGTTTTCCCATTGGAGAGCAAAATCAATAGTTGAATTTTGAGCAAAATTGAAGTAAAAAATTAGTGTTGACTTATGTGTGGATTTTTTTTTTTTTTTTACAGAAATTTGCATTTAATGGTGAGGGGTCAACTTATACCTGAGTATATGTGGTAAAATTAGTATAAATTAAAAATAATTTGTAAAACTAGTTGTACTATAAACAAACAAAAAACCCTTTGTTCAATCAATAATAAATCCCATTTTGAAGAAGTGCGCAAAATTTCAATTTGATTGCTGCATTGGTTTTTGATTTTGAGAAAAATTATGTCCACCGATATCAAAAAATAATGTTTCTAGAAAAAAAATCATATATCTACGTCATTCCCGGCCAGTCTAACCTAATAAATGGAATTTTCAAAGTCTCTCCCTCTCTCAGAAATTTTAATCCAATTGACTTGAAACTTTGGGAAAATATTTTACCAATAACGTGCTATTAGTGAAACTTAGGGAAAATATTCTACAAATACTGTACTATTACATAAAGATATAAAAAAATAAATAGATTTTTAAAAAATTTTCATACACACGTAACCTTTTGTAATAACAGAAACAACATTTCTAAATTAGTGGTAAAAATTTGCCTGGCTTCCGCCCATTAATTTGGCACGTATGTCCAAGTCCCATTAAATCTTATATGCTATATAAACTATTTCATGCTGTGATTCATCGGGCAAAAATAATACAAGTGATGATGAAGCGTTTTATCATCTAAATTAAAACTTTTCAAAATAATTTCTTGGAAAATTCAATACCCATAGAAATGATATAATTTATTCAAGCACAGTGTCACAGCTTTCGAATATTTTATAAAATAATTACTTGGTCAAAATTCTGTTCATGAGCAAAATTAAAGACCATAAATAAACTTCACTTATTATCAAAAACTTGAAATATAGATTTGTACATAAATACCATATCTTTAACGTAATTGGAATATTACAGTTATTTATAATAATTATCTTAGGTAAGAAACCTATTATTATTGCGGCTTATGGTATGGAATTTTTGTAATGTATATTGACACTTGTGGGCTGATATTACTTGAAATGTAAATGGAATGGATGTTCTAAAATACATATATATCTTATGTATTAAGGTGTTCCAATGCGTAATAGGATGCCTAATGTCTCAATCAAAGACACTCATTAAATGAAACATATTGTAAAGTATCATGCAAATGCATTTCATATCATTGTTTATAAAAGCAAATGTAAGAACTGCGAAATTGAGGAGCCTACACTGTAAAAAATTTGACCCTTCTGCTGCATCGTCACTCCACCGCTTTTATAGAAAACGATTACTTCACCCTATTATGGAGCATTCTCATGGATCAAAGTAAAGATAATCTATAAAAGCGGGGGAGTGCCGATGCAGCAAAAGGATAAAATTTTTTACAGTGTACATCGAGTGCTGAAAACTTAGTCTGCTTCGTTTTGTGGCATACACTGTAAGAATCACACTGTAAAAATAAATAAATAAATAAAAATACTAAAGTTATTAAAATTATCTTAAGAAACTGGGATTCATAGAACTTTTTATGTAATAGCCTAAACAAAAATTCATGTAACAGGTACACGTTTGCACTATAAATCAAAAAATCTGTAAGGTTTCTAAGAATTTATCAGGAAAATTGGATTCGTAGAACTTTTGATGCAACTACAAACTGGGTTATTGTAAAAATTTAGTAAGATATCAATAATCTTAGTAGATTCTTTTGAAAAGCTAGAGATTGCTATAGTTACATACAGAGCATTACATACCAAAGGTACATATGGTTTTACAACTTTCGTCACTATTTTTCAAAAACTAATCTTCAGCTTAATTTATCGCTTAGCTTGTAATAATGTGCTCCTGCTAAATAAAGTTACGATTATTATATGCATCTATTTCTGACAAACTTATTAATTCTCTCATATACTATATTTACACGACTTTCCCCAGGTTAATGTAAAAAGATGATAAGAAATATTTTTGAATTAAAACAAATCTTCGTAAGCGTAATCACTTTGAGTTTTCTTGTTTCAGAGACAGAAATTGAATTTAAATTAACTAATTAAAAATAAAAAATATATATTTTCTGTATAAATTGAAATCCTACAGTACCCAAGTACCTAACAGTGAAATCTAACCCATACCTGCCAACTATACCATTTTTTTGTACCACAAAGAACTTTTACCATACCTATTAGGACGATTTCGGCGATTTAAAAATATTAAATATACTATAAAAATTCTATGGTACCGAAACAAAAGTTGTTAGCAACTATTCCTGACCAGCAGTTGACAATTTACCAAAAACCTATGTCAGACAAAAATTTTCATGAAAAATTCTACAGAAAGTAATTGCAAGCTATTTAATTTAATAGCCAATTATTTTTTAATTATTGTTTTTTTTAAGCAGAGTTGCCACAGGTGACTATTTTTATATTCTGTTTTCACCAATATTTTTCTAAAAAAAAATTTGAAGAAAATTTATTTAGAACAAGTGAACAAGTTAAACGGTGACATGGACTTCCTAGTTGATGAGCGACTTTACATCCAGTATATCTTGATACAGTGTTTTTCAATGCAATGTGAGCCATAGAGATGTGTAAACGTGGCTGGTTGCCATAGAAAAAAGAGTATAAGGAAAGAGATATATAAAGATTACAGTATAACTTAGTACATAAAAAAAAGAAAAAGAAAAAGAAAAAAGAAAAAATGTTAATTTGATCACAAACTGAGCTAGCCAGTCCATAAAGACGAAGAAAGCTACCGCAGGGAAAAACCGCCCCAATGTAAAAAAAAAGACCCTTTACAGAGACCATACATTAAGTTCAACACTAATATAAATGCAAAAAAACAATAATTTATGCAAAAAGACAAATAATAAGAAAGTCTAACAATAAGATTTAATAAAGAGAATAAACGTGAAAAAATAGGATATTTACAATATTTACAACGAGGAGAGTTCAATAAAACTAAGCGAAAACGCAAGGATAACGGGAAAACAAAAAATAAGAGGAGCTCGTCGACAGCGTGGTCTGGTAACTCGAGAGAGAGTAAAGGAATAAATGCAATAATGTAAAAAAAAGACAAGTCAATAAGAATAAAAAGTAGAAATAATATAAAGAAAGTTTTTTTTCAAATACGAGAGGACGGACAGACAGAAAACAAAGAGAGACAAGAAGTTTATCATAACAAAGACATTAATCTACGTTAATGTTGAGTTGATTAGCAAGTATATCGAATTCAGTAATAATAACAAGCATTTTTAGTATAGGATCCTTATATTGCTTAGTTTTAGCGGAAATGTTTTTGATGCAGTTTATAAATTTAGTGACTTGTATAATTTCTTTAAAATCCTTAAGAGTTTTAAAAATATCTTGTATATCATTATTGTAATTAGATTGAATATTGCTAAAATCTAAAGAGTTTGACATATCTATCGGTTTATCCAGAGTTGACGAATTAGGCGTATTAACAGGTTGATCAGATGATTTTAGAGTTTCTAAGCTATTATTATGAGCCACAGAGTTAGTTTTCTTAGTATAATTATAATTTTTGAAGATATCAGCCAATAATTGAGATTCCGTGGTAACCCGGTTACTGACATTTTTGTTAGGTTTTTTATTTGATTTATTTTCAAGTCTATATGGGTTTTTAGGGCATCCTCGGTAGGATGCAGGGTGAGCCAAGCCGCAATTAGCACATTTGGGCGTAATTCGCCCTTTATAAGTACATTTATGAGTACTTAAGTGTAATTCTCCGCATTTAACGCATTTAGCGTCAAACCCGCATACCTCCGAGGCGTGCCCGTAACCTTGGCAACGGTAACACTGTTTAACACGCTGTTTGCTGGTGATAGCTTCAATTTTAACTGATAAATAGTGTATAGTCTTAATTTGATAAATTTTTTCAAGATTTTTACAAGGTATGATATTTGCCATATAAATTGGCATGGGATTTCCGGTTTTACGGTTTTTGAGCATTGGTACTCTAGTAGCCGTGAAGCCGTAATCTTTTAAGCTATCTATAATTAAATTGGTATCAGTATAACATGGGAGACCTCTAATGCAAATTGTTTTGGGCCTAAGTTCCCGAGGATCAAGAGTAGTGTATTTTTTGGCATTTTGGTCAAGCCAACGTTGTGTTTTTCTGAAATCATCTGGGGTTTTACAGTGAATAACAATACGATCACCTTTTAAGGCGATTTTAGGTTTTTCAGTATTAACTCCGTAATTTGTTTGGCTACAGTCGTCCAATTTTCAACAATCTCCAAATAAAAGGGATTGACACTAGTTTTCGAGCTACCAGAACCGCTATTATTATTATCGGAAGAGGAATGTTCCATTTCGGAATTAACAGTAAGAGTATTATCATTAAGATTATTTTCAAGTAGTGTAACATCATCAGATAAATTTTTAAATTTATTGTTAAGGGGGATTGATGAAATCTCCTCAGTATTTTTACATTTTATGCCTTTTTTAACGGCAGTGAATAATTCATCTTTCATAGAAGTATTAGTGAGGATAGCATGACTAGTTTTTTGTAAGTAATGGAGCAAAAAAACCCAAAAAGTCCAGAATCAAGAAAGTTATCAATGGTTGGCTCCCTAAGCAAAGAAAATATTTCAAAACAGGCTCTTCTTACCTCGGCAACATCATCCGGAGAGCTTGCATAGTTAGGTTTAATTTTCAGGTCCTGGATATATGTATCCGCAAAGGCAAAGAAATTCTTAAGTATTTTAGCAGAGTGTTCTTCAAAACATGAAGAAATTGCATCAAATTGGGCTTTAAAGTTCGTGGTAAGCTCACCATTGGTGATTTTTTCCACAGTGTCATCAATTATTTGCGTATTAGCGTAAGATGCCATCATTCACAAGCAGCAATTGAAGTTATTCATACGAACTGCCTACAACCACTGAGAAACTCCTGAAAAACATCTTATTAACAGCGGATCAGACATACGTCTTACTCCGACAACAGACAAAACAATCTAAAAGATGTAACCCAAATTTTTTAAGCAAATGTTGTCAAAGTATATCTTAATGATTTCTGTTTAAAGAAACTGGTGCCAGTCTGAATTAAAAAATGGTTGCCTGTGTCAGCCCTGTTAATATGCATTGTGTTATTTACTATAACTATTACAAGGAAATAATAACTTTTGATTATAAAAAGTATAGCTTTTCAAAATTTTGTCATCAATTATTTGTTTAATGTATCTCTGCTATACTTAAAAAAAGTTAAATATGATAATAAAACAGATTTAATTACTTTGTAACAGTAATGTGAACAAAGAAGAATCTACAAAGTGCCCGTTACTGGGTGCTTCACCCTATTAGTGCAAAAGCAATATTAAAGTAGCACTCTGCTACATTATTATCGAAATGTTGAGAAAATAAATATTTCAAAAGATTCATGTTATGCATTCCGGGTTCACAAGCATAATGCATCATTGTTTTCGAAATAGATTATCTGAGAAACGTTCATTTACATACGTTTGACAAACCTCTTTAACAATCAGAATCCATCAGCGTATTATGAATGCGGATTACGCAATCTATTGAAACTTATGAATTATATATCATTTGCATTCAGATGGTTTGTAAACAAAGTCCATTTTCTAACCGCTAATGATTATTCGAACTTTTGTTATTTATAGTAATCTCTCTGAAATTTTCCCAAAGTTAATTTCAACAGAATCCCAAAATGTAATATTAAAGCTTTTTCAATATAAACAAATATATTACAGTACAAAAAATTGAAGGATAAAATGCTTTGTATGTAAAAACATCGTGTAAAACATAATAATAAAAAATAAAAAAATTAAAAAAACATTTTTTTTATAAATTTCCGCAGAAGAAAAGTACAAACTGTATTATTGCAGTTTCCGTATAAACAGAAAATATGTTAGTTGGTTTGATTATGTTAGTTACTGTAATTATTATAAAAAAATATATTATGAAAAGTATTGTTTTCAATATTTTCTCTATATTTTTTAAGTTATCTCTGCTATATTTAAAAAAATAAATATAATAATAAAACACATTTAGTTACTTTGTAACAGTAATTTGAACAAGAAAAAATCTTCAAGATGACCGTTACTAATTCTTTCAGACTATTATTGTAAAAATAATAATAATAAAGTAATGCTCTATTGCATAGTTGCCAACCTCCGCCTTTTTTTAAATAAAGAAAACATATTTTGAACCAGAAAATTTGATTAATTAAAAGTGTCCGCCATTAAATGAGACAATCGTTTGAAATTTATTTAATTTCAATAATTAAATAAATTTCTGATTAGGAAGACAATTGTTTGATTTTCAAAAAGCCGGAGGTTGGCACGTATGTCTATTGTATTATCATGAAAATATTAACAAAATAAATATTTCAAAAGATTCATGTTACTAAACATGTTTATGCATCCAGGGTTAACAAGCATAATGCATTATTGTTTTCAAAATAGATTATCCGAGAAATAATCACTTACATACGATTGACAAACCTCATTAACAATCAGAATCCATCAGAGCATTATGAATATGGATTACGCAATCTATTGAAATCCATGAATTATGTATCATTTGCATTCAGATGATTTGTAAACAAAGTCCATTGTCTAACCGCTAATGATTACGCCAATTTTTGTTATATATATTCATCTCTCTGAAATTTTTTGAAAGATGATTTCAGCAAAATCTCAAAAGTAATATTAAAATTTCCTCAATATAAGCAAATATGTTGCAGTACAAAAAATTGAAGGATAAAATGATTTGTATGTAAAAACATTGTGTAAAATATAACAAAATAAAATAAATAATTATTTATTAATTACTTTTAATATTTTTTTGCTTTTTAATATGTTTATCACTTCCCCGATATATTGTTGCAGCTTCTTTATTAACAGAAAATATGTTAGTTGGTTTCATTGTGTTAGTTACTGTAATTATTATTTTAGAAAATTGATTATAAAAAATATTGTCTTTCAAAATTTTGTCTATATATTTTTAATGTGTCTCTATTATACTTTAAAAAATGTAATAATAAAACACATTTAATTACTTTGTAACAGTAATTTGAAAAAGAAAACATCTTCAAGATGACCGTTATTAATTGTTTTACCCTATTATTGCAAAAGTAATATTAAAGTAATGCTCTATTGCATTATCATGAAAATATTAACAAAATAAATATTTGAAAAATTCATGTTACTAAACATGTTTATGCATTCAAGGTTAACAAGCATAATGCATTATTGTTTTCAATGTAGATTATCCGAGAAATATTCACTTACATACGTTTGACAAACCTCATTAACAATCAGAATCTATCAGCGCATTATGAATGTGGATTGCGCAATCTGTTGAAATCCATGAATTAAATATGATTTGCATTCAGATTATTTGTGAACTAAGTCCATTTTCAAACCGCTAATGGTTACTTCAAGTTTTGTTATTTATACAGCGCTCAGCAAAAGTTTAAACTTTGGTGTTTTTTAACCTTTAAATAAAAAATACGGACACGTGAGTGTTACAAATGGCTATACTTATTTTCAAATATATTTTACTTAATGTAGAATAAAAGTAATGGTTATAATATAAGATAATACTTAATTTAACTGAAAAAAGTAAAATTTGCATATTGCAAAAGTTTAGACACTTTTTTGATTTTTAGCCAACTGTTCATGGAAAAATGAAAATTTCCAAGTTATGATGTCACATGTCTGAAGTATTTAATTATACCTAGATATAGCATCAGTTAGTGAAGATGCCGCGAGCTAAAAATATTCAATTAGATGAGGTGATGGAAGTAGGAAAGTTGAAATGGAAAGGGACTAAGGAATGGAAGACTATTGCAGAAATTTCAGCAGCACCTGTGTCCAAAGTGGTCTGTCTATGAAATATAGTCTAAGGATGACTCCTTCAAAACAAAACATAATCTGGAAGATCTTGTGTGTCGAGAAAATGAGATGACAAAAGGATCCAGAAACTGACATTTACACAAGTAGTGATTGCTAATCACATTAAAAGTAAGTCAGAACTTTCTGTGTCGACGGAAATGATTCGTAGATGAATTAAAGAAACAGATAAATCAATTTACATGAAAATGATAAAACAATCAGCTTTAAAATGTCGCTATAAATTGGCGAGAATTCAATTAACTTGCAAACATACGTCATATGGACCAAAATGGTACGCTATGATATTCAGTAACGAAAAAAAGGTGGAATTTGAATGGCCCAAACAAGTGGGCATGCTATTGGAATGACTTAAGGTAAAGATCCCGGGACTTTATTAAGTCGACAAAAAGAAGGTGACTTTTAAATAATTTGGTCCTAACTTAGCTTTAATCCTCGTGTATCTATGGTGATATTCATTGGTTTCCAAGCAACACAAGACTACGTACATACGTTGGAGATTAATTTTTAGTCAGTTGGGGAACTTTTGCTGATCTAAAGTATGGATTTTAGCATCTATTCATGTTGCATACAAAAGAAAAACTTCGTTTAACTATGAAAATACTATTGATCTCAACTGGCCGGCGTATAGTTCTGATCCGGACCCAATCGAAAACTTTTGCAACATCATATGTCGTAATATTTATGCAAATTTTTGCTATAAGTTTCATTTTAATGAGATTCGAGCTGCTATTGAACATGTTTGGTACGAAATAGACCCCCAAGTGACGCAGCATTTAATTTTTTCGATGAAAAGTCACATTTTTGCACTAACTGCAAACAATGTGGATGCAACTCGATTTTAATTTGTAGTTATTTTTCTGCAAATACACAAATTGTCTATACTTTTGCCACAATGTTAATTTTATTTGTCACTAGCTGACACGCCCGGCGTTGCCCGGGTCCGTATTAACAATATTAAACGAACTTGAAATTTGTATGATTTTATCATTAACTCGTTACATGCAGAAATGTATTGTCTGAAATACGTAGCCACTGACTGTGTGAAAAATCGGTTTTAAAAACAACAACTAATATTAAGCTCTAAAAATACTCAAAATGAGCAATGAAAAACGCGGGAGGGAATATGTATCCAACGATTGCATGATTTTCGTGTTAAAAATTGATATTTACACGTAAAAATCACTGTTTAGTCACCTAACTAATTGTTATTTTCACATACAAATCCCAAGTGAAATATTTTGAATTTCAAACTAATTATATCACTCTTCAATCCGACTATACCATGAATGAAATCGATACACGATGGTAGCTAAAATATTGGTATATAGTATTATAATTTCAGAGCTATTTAACAAAAGTAAGTGTTATTTTTAATCAAATCTTGCGTAATGTTCACTCTGTGTATAAATTCCTAACTTTAAACTTTTGTACCATAACCAGAACCTGTCTGTAACATAACAGCGACTTAACAGTACCCTACCGTAAATTAAATATAACCGAAATGTAATCTAGCCTTCACTTTATTGTAACATATCCTTATTCTAACCATAACATAAATGCAATTTAACTTTAACCTAACTTTAACCTAAATAATATAATAGAAAAACCATTTAAAAAAATTACTATTTCTTCGTAAAATATGCTTCAGCTGTAATTCATTTCTTTCAATTCGTTTTATTAATACAAAATTCCTTCCTCGTGCTTTTGTTTGAGACATTAAAATTTCAGCGATAAATGGTTTAATATTGCAAACCTTTTTTTTCGGTTTACTTCGCCTCCACCTATCTTTTTCTCCATGGTGTACAGCAGCTGTGATTAAAAAAAATCCTCATTTAAACTGACAGTTTGCCAGTCTATGAATTTTAAAGGTCTGTCCCAGCTTTTTTAATTATTTCTGCGAAAATTTTATGCAACCAATCAACCATAAGAAAATTAAAGGGGAAAAAAAGCGAAAAAAGGCGATTTTTTATGAGAGTGAGCTTTGGAATTTAATTAATTACTCAGTTAATAAATAGAATTTTGAAATTCTGAGCTTCAGGTGCATCAGGAGAGACATTGGGCTACTCTCAAAAAAATTTTGAGCTTCGTACATGCTGTAGATTTTGCTAGCCATCGCAGACACACAGACACACAGACACACACACAGACAGAGCGTTTTGTTCTTTTATTAGTATAGATTAGATTTTATGTAAAACGTAAAATTCAAAATTTATTGTGTGTAAATAAAGCATATGTCACAAGTAATATATGACAGAGGAATTACAAACATTCGGTACATACTTCTGAAAATAGAAGCGTAATCGATCATTATCTAAACTTTTGCTGAGCATTGAAATAATCTCTCTGAAACCTCTTGAAAGATAATTTCAACGGAATCCCAAAATGTCATATTAAAACTTCCTCAATATAAGCAAATATGTTGCAGTACAAAAATCGAAGAATAAAATGCTTTGTATATAAAAACATCGTATAAAACATTATAAAATAAAATAAAAAATTTAAAAAATCATTTTTAATTTGTTTATAAATTTCCACACAGAATAGAATTACAAACTATATTGTTGCAGCTACTGTATAAACAGAAAATATGTTAGTTGGTTTGATTGTGTTAGTTACTGTAATTATTGTTAAAAAAAATTTTTTTATTATAAAAAGTATTGTTTTTCAAAATTTTCTCAACTATATTTTTTTAAGGTATCTCTACTAAACTTAAAAAAATAAATAAATATAATAATAAAACAGATTTAATTACTTTGTAACAGTAATTTTTACAAGAAAAATCTTCAAGATGACCGTTACTAATTGTTTCACCCTATTATTGCAAAAGTAATATTTAAAGTAAAGTTCTATTGAATTATCATGAAAATATTGACAAAAAAATATTTCAAAAGATCCATGTTACAAAACATGTTTATGCATTCAGCGTTAACAAGCATAATGCATTATTGTTTTCGAAATAGATTATCCGAGAAATATTCACTAGAGTACGATTGACAAACCTCATTAACAAGCAGAATCCATCAGCGTATTACGAATGCCGATTACGCAATCTATTGAAGTCCATGAATTATGTATCATTTGCATTCAGATGATTTGTAAACAAAGTCCATTTTCTATCACTAATGATTACTCATAGTTCTGTTATTTATAATCATCTCTCTAAAATTTTCTGAAAATTAGTTTTAACAGAATCCTAAAAGTAATGTCAAAGCTTTCTCAATGTAAGGAAATATGTTGCTTTACAGAAAACAGAAGGATAAATTCTTTTTATGAAAAAAGATACATAAAACACAACATGACATAATAAATAATTTAGAAAAATCGTTTTCAATATTTTTTAGTTTTGAAATTTTTTTTATCAATTTTCTACAGAAGAGAATCACAAATTATAATGCCAAAGCTTCCTTAATAACAGCAAATATGCTATGTGACACAAAATTGAAGGATAATATCCTTTGTATTCAGTGGCGCCAACTTTTGAAAAATATTGGGTGGACTCAAAATTTTTTGAACAAATATAAAAATATTGGGTGAGCTCAATTAATAATGGGTGGATGGAGATATCAAATTATTGGGTGGGCTCGCACCCCATGGGCCCATACAAGTTGGCGCCGCTGTTTGTATTTAAAAACATTACATAAAATAAACTACAACAATAAATAAGTATAAAAATTTTAGTTTTTCGTGTTACTAAACATGTCTATGCATTCAGGTTTAACAAGCATAATGAATTATTGTTTTCAGAATATATTGTGCGAGAAATATTCACTTACGTACGTTTGACAAACCTCATTAACAAGCAGAATCCATCAGCGCATTATGAATGCGGATTTCGCAATCTATTAAAATCCATGAATTATACATCATTTGCATTCAGATGATTTGTAAACAAAGTCCATTGTCTAACCGCTAACGGTTACTCCAACTTTTGTTATTTATAATTATCTCTATGAAATTTTCTGAAAGTAAATTTCAACAGAATCCCAAAATGTAATATTAAAGATTCCTGAATAGAAGCAAATATGTTGCAGTACAAAAAATTGAAAGAAAAAATCCTTTGTATGTATAAAAAAATTACACAAAAGAAAACAAAATCAAAAAAATAATTAAACAAATATTTTAAAAATACTTTATACTTTTTAAGGTTTTTTTTTTTTTTTTTTTTTTTTTAAATCAATTTTCTACAAAGATTCACAGACGATAACATGGCTGCCAACTTTTACGCATTTTTGCTATCACTAAAATTGCACAGAGATTTTCAATTTGTTTTATCATATGATTTCGACGATTAAATAAGACAATATTTACTATTAAATTTTTTTGGTAGGAAAAATGCGTAAAAGTTGGCAGCTATGCTATAACATTAAAGCTTCCTTAATAACGGCAAATATGCTACGCGACCCAAAACAGATGGCCAATTTTCTATGTATGGACTTTTGCATGTATAGACATTATATAAGACAAAATATAATAATAAATAAGCATAAAAATTTTGTTTTTAATATATTTTACTTTTTAAAAACATTTTTGTTTGTGATTTCCTTTAATGTAAAATGTGCTTTACAAGAAAAAAGTATTGGACTCGTGAAAATTTTCGAAATCCAGTTTTTGACAGTTTTACACGTTTTAGGGGTCAGAAAACCCGAAAAACACGTTTTTTCCCCCCAAAATGTCTGTATGTTAGTTTGTGTGTCTATGAGTCTGTCTCTCAGTCTGTCTGTCTTTATGTGACAAATATCATTTGGGCGCTCTGTTTCAAGAACTAATGCATGGAATTTGACAAAAATTTAGATTCTGTTGAACCTTGATGTAATCCAGACCTGATCAATCTTTGGTATAGATCACTCAAAAGTTGGCGTTTCTATGCTCTATTATTCACAATTTCCACAATAGCCATTTCTGAAGAACTAGAGCATGGATTTTCATAAAACTTAAGATTTAGTTAGTATTTCATACAACAAGGTGCTGATTATGTTTTGGTGCAAATCGCTCAACAGGTGACGCTGCCATGGTGCATTATTCGTAATTATTGCAATAGCTCAGTATCTCAAGAAGTCATGCGCGTAATTTCACAAAACTTTAGATTCAGTGTGAACTTGATATAAACTAGATTTTATTAGTTTTTGGTGGTATCGCTCAACAGGTATCGCTGCTATGCTGCATTATTTACAATTTCTTCTATAGCCATATCAAATGAACTAGTGCAGGAATTTTCATAAAACTTTAGATTTAGTTAGTACTTGGTATAACATGGTGCTGATTACGTTTTGGTGCAATTCCTCAACAGGTGGCAATGCCATGGTGCATTATTCCTGATTATCGCAATAGCTCTATCTCAAGAACTAAAGTACGAAATTTTCTAAAACTTCAGATTCAGTTAATCCCTGATATAGATTAGTATTCTATAGTTTTTGGTGTAAATCTCCCTACAGATGGGGCTGCTATACTGCATTTTTTACGATTTCGCAAGTATCTTAAGAACTAATGCATGTATATTCATGAAACTTCCGATTCCATTATTACCTGATAAAAAAATTATTCTGATTAGTTTTTAGTGCACATCTCCCAGCACGTGGCGCTGTTATGCAGATTTTTTAAAAATATCTTTAATAGCTCTATCTCAAAAAATAATGCTCGGATTTTTACCAAACTTTCGATTCAGTTATAAGTTGGCATAAGTTGTTTTTGACTAGATTTTCGTTTAAACCATCTAACCAGTGGCGCTGCTATGCTGTATTTTTCAGGAAGTATTAACATGCACAATATAGGAGAAAGTTTTGGGATAACCGCATCTCACTATTTTTATTATGATAAACTTCTATGTAGCTATTTTTAGATTTACACTTTGATATTTCTAATAATTCTAAAGTAAAAACATAGCTTAAAATGAACCCAGTATCTCAAAATGTATTTTGATGTGTCTGAAAATGTAAGTTCCCGTATGTAGTCATTTATTAATGCAACATTAATATAATATTTAAATTACTAAATTTCATAATTTCTTTTTTACAAATGCAGAAACAATTATATTTTATCAACTGTAAATTTTGTACTAACCCTTTATCTACTGTATTATGAATTCATGAAAATTTTACATTCTAAAGCATTTTATGTAAATTGTTTAAACTAAATTAAAAGATTGACATAATCATTTAATAAATTTTAAGGATTTTAGAAGGATTGAAGGATTTAGAAGTATTAATTAAATTTGTATTTAAAGGAATTTTGTGCAATATTTATAACTCCACTCAAATCTTTTATTTTAAAATGATTTCTTAGTATTTTGTACAATTATAAAATGTACAAATATGATGTTCTTGCAAAATAGATATAGAAATATTTCCGCATTGAAAAATCCCTGTTCCCCTCCCTTAGTGCCAAGAAAGTTGAAAAGATACAAAGGCAAAAGAATTCATCCTTTTAAAAGTATTGTTGTTTTGTGTAACTAATAATACTTTTGGAACAAAATAAAGTAATGTATCTGTAACTCATTCTAAACAATATGACATCTAACTGACATATTAAAATAATTTTATAATAAGTAATTTTAATGGTACTTATAAGTACCGTAGTTGGATAAAGGGTTAAAATGAACCCAGTATCTGAAAATGTATTTTGATGTGTTTGAATATATAAGTTCCAGTATATAGTCATACATTAATGTTACATTAATATGATATTTAAATTATTAAATTTCATAATATGTTTTTTACAGATGCAGAAACAGTTATAATTTTATCAACAGTAAATTTTGTATTAACTCCTTGGGGACGAGCGACACGTATACGTGCCGCAAATAGGCTTAAGAATCCATGTTTATCGCCACCAGTAAAATTATATCGTAAATTTTGCCTTATTTAATCGGAGCCTTTTCTCGATTTAATAAATCACAAATTTCTGTTTTTTAAACCGGTAACAAAACACTAAAAATTTCGTAAAAGGCTCCCGTCGTGAAGGGGTTAAAAGGGAAATATTTTGTCAACCGGAAAGCTTCGTCGTATAATTTTATTTCACGCCTACATTTTTAAATTTTAGATTTTTCTTCACTGACACCACTTTTTTGAAATACAGTAAACTCTCTCACATCCGCACATCTTAGGATCAGAGGTTGAGCGGATTTTAGAATTTTGCTGATTTCTGGTCATTTTCTAGATTTAATTAGACAAAAATTTTTGCTTTGAAAAACCGGTTGTAAAATATTAAAAATTCTGTAAAGTACTTAAAAGATAGCATTATTAGAAAGCTTGTTTTTCCAAAAATATTGATGAGTTAAGTGGTTAAAAGTAATGCATTAACAGAACCAATATAACAACAATAAAATAATTTTTTAATGTTGGAGACAGAAAATATTTGAAAATTACATGTCAATGTTCAAATTATTATATTTTCGACATAACAATTAAATAACTAAAAATATTTTTGTTTATTTTGGTACAAAAGGAGTTAGAAAAAGAATATTATTGAGTAAAATTAACAAAATATTTAATAGTAAATATTGCAGCGTGATCTAAATACTCCTTCAAATCCGTACAGCTTAGCAGCAGAGGTTGTGCGGATTTCTGTTCATTACTTTGTTTACATTTTTTAAAACAGTAATTTGAAGGTAATTAATAATGCAATCGAAACTATAATGAATGCTTACAATGCAATGAAATATTAAAATAAATCATAAAATAAAATATAATAAAAATTTAGATAATTTTTTAAATGATTAAAATATTAAATCAAAGGTCAGGGGGTATAATTAATAATCTATGATAAAATACTTTATTATATAATAATGATTTAATAATTAATTTATTATAAAGATGAAATGTATTTTCTTTAAATTATTTAAAGAAACTTGCCTCATAAATGGTCTTGGCAGCAGAGGTTGTGCGGATTTCTGGTCATTACTTTGTTTACATTTTTTAAAACAGTAATTTGAAAGTAATTAACAATGCAATCGAAACTATAATGAATGCTTACAATGCAATAAAATATTAAAATAAATCATAAAATAAAATATAATAAAAATTTAGATAATTTTTTAAATGATTAAAATATTAAATCAAAGGTCAGGGGGTATAATTAATAATCTATGATAAAATACTTTATTATAAAGATGAAATGTATTTTCTTTAAATTATTCAAAGAAACTTGCCTCATAAATGGTATTTCATAAAACTACATTTCTAATTCACATCAAAACCATAAAATACAGAATTTTGTCTTCAGATTTAGCTAGACTTAATATCCAAAAATGCTTGATTAATACATAAATATTTTAGGAAATAAGATTATGATTACCAGTGATAACAATAACTTGATTTTTTTTTTTTTAGAAATAAATTTATTCTTTCTCTATGAAAGAACACGAATTCAGTAATATTAACAAAAATTACGAATTAAAATGGTATATGGAATTGATATAAAACTAAAAAAGTTAAACTTTGTCCCTATATCGGAACTGAATGTTTCATTGTTTACATCTGTAAATTATGTGTTGATTTTAGAGAGTTGCGGATTACAGGGAAGCCGATTTGAGGAAGTCTACTATAGTAAAATCAAGTAGTTTTCAGCTTAATGTGAAACGAAGAACAATAAGAATTTTACTATGTATTTCAAAAAAATGGTGCCAATGAGAAATATGAATTTTAAAAAAGTAGGTGTGGAGTAACGTTATACGGCAGAACTTTCCAGCTGACATTATTATAAAACTTACCTTCAAAAACTTTAAAGAAAGTTTGGATAAAGTAAATAAAAGTTTAAAATTAAAATATGATCTCTGTGATAAGCGTTACAGGTGCAAATAACCACACATATTATAGTATGTAACGCAATACATTTTAAATATATTTGACAAAACCAAAATTTCGCACCATAATTAAAATGGAAATAAACATCAAAACTTCAAAGAAATGTTCGCGTATACAACTTCAACAAGAAAAAAAAATCAAAACTAAAAAGCTGTGGCCTCATCGGTAGAGGGTATGTTATAAAAGCTCAGCAATGTTTCTGATAAGCCACTACTGTAAATTGATGCAGTAGTGGCTGTGAGTTTCGGCCAGATTGCCGTAATATTTATGCGCATTGATGCATCCACTTATGCGGTACTCTCATTATGACTTTCATTATAATTATTCTGGCAGTAAGGCGCCAGAATAGATAACCATTTCCGGCACCGGCAAAATATGCTGGTAAAATGAGAAATTATCGACTGACCCAGGAATTTAGATACGACTTTTTTAGAAATTAAGAGCTCCTTAATTTAAGCTCTTATTGAAAAGGCAAAAAAATTATTAAAATATTATTGGTGCAATTTGCATGTTTGGAATTAAAATTAGGTATTCCAGACAGTGTTGGGCACGTTCACAAAATAAACGAA
The DNA here is from genome assembly GCA_964019185.1 of Maratus speculifer. NCBI lineage: Eukaryota > Metazoa > Arthropoda > Arachnida > Araneae > Salticidae > Maratus > Maratus speculifer. The sequence continues at coordinate 62,687,559 of OZ025300.1, forward strand.
CTAACTCAAACTCACGTTCAATTTCTGAAAAGTGATTTAAGTTCACGTTCAAATTCAAAAATTTTCAAACGAACTCGTTCAAATCAAACTCATTTGTAAAAGTGAATGAAGTTCACTAAAAAGTTCACTTTTTTATGTTTGGATATTATTGTCCAAAGGGTATAGCGAGGTAAGAATGGCAAAATGGCCCCCATGGTCAATGACTGAATTATTATTTGTACTAGTATCAGCACTCTAAAAGAGTACGAAATACAAGGTCATTAACCCCTGATCTTGACCTGTCTTTAAGATATTCGATAAAGTTCGTACGCGCGCCGTTATTTTTTAAATGTATTTTTCTGAAAAACGATAAAAGCTAGAAAGATGGGGTCAATCGCGTATATTGAGAGATACTTTGAAAAATATTTTATATTTTTTTCAGAGTTTTCGTGAAATGACAACTGTGCAAAATAATGAAACAAAGTATAAATCTTTTATTTTAGTACTGTTCTGTTATGTCTACCGCGCCAAAAAAAATATATAATATTCTTTAATTTATATACTTATAGCACACAAAAAATTATCAAAATCAAAGAGGCGCTTTTTGAGTAATATCTAAGAAGAAAATAGAAAAGGTTAAAATAAAAATTCCAAATGGAAAAGAAAGAAAAATAGAAAAATTGATACCGGACAAATTTAAAAGAAAAAGTAACACTGTAATACGGCTAGTGTGACCTCGGAAACACGGCCAGTGAGTGGGTGGAGCGGTGAAACTAGGGATCGCCCCGACCTACACCCCAAATATGCTTGTCCTGTTGAAATTCTGTCTAAACATTTTAATAAGCGATGAAGCCAATGTTGTAATAAATGAAAGAAGAGATGATGATGATAATTAGGGTTATAACTATCATTATCATGTCTACCTCGCCAAATATACCGTAATTTCGGGTGTATAAGCCGCGGCTCAAACAATTCCTTTTCGACCCAGAATTTTTTTAAAGATGAATGTTACTACTTAGATCGCTGTAAATATTTGTGTTTAATCATTAAATAAGATTTCTGGGTCCAAAAAGAATTGTTTGAGCCGCGGCTTATACACCCAAAATTACGGTATATATATATAATATTCATTCATTTATATATTTATACCACGCAAAACCTGATCAAAATCAAAGAGGTGCTTCTTTGAGTAATTATGAATTTAATAAGTAAGATCACGGATCAGCAGCGACTCGTCAGGGACTGCTGCAGCAAATTTTTCACACCAGTAAAATTGTATAGGAATTTCAGTTTTAATTAATCAACCAAGTTTGTCGAATAAATAATATAAAAGATTCTGGTAAATTTTAGTGGTAAGAAAAATCTGATGCAGCTCTTCCTGACGAGCCCCTACTGTTACGGATGGTAGGAACTAATTAAAGAGGTCTTTTTTAGAAATATTTATTATAATTACATCATAAATATGATTTCAAACATCATTATTTTCATTTATTACAATATTGACTTCATCATTAAAAAAAAAAGGTATAGTGAGGCAAGAATGGTGAAATGTCCCCCATGGTCAAGGACTGATTTATTATTTGTACTGCTATCAACACTCTAAAACAGTACGAAATGCAAGGTCATTGACCCCTGATCTTGACCTGTCTAAGATATTCGAAAAAGTTCGTAGGCGCGCCGTTATTTTTAAAATGTATTTTTCTGAAAAACAATAAAAGCTAAAAAGATGAGACCAATCGCGTATATTGAGAGATACTTTGAAAAATGTTTTGTATTTTTTCAGTTTTCGTGAAATGACAACTGGGCAAAATAATTAAACAAATTATAAATATTTTTTTTAGTACTGTCCTGTTATGTCTACCGCGCCAAAAAATATATAATATTCATTAACCCTTTCCGGCGCGGACAAATTCTGCTAGTAAAATGAGAAATTATCGACTGACACCGGAATTTACAAACGACTTTTTAAGAAATCAAGAACTCCTTAATTTAAGCTTTTATTGTAAAAGCGAGATTTTATTAAAATATTATTGGTGCCAATTGCAAGTTTAGAATTATAATTAGGTGTATCCTGACCGGACACGCTGCGCCGGAAAGGGTTAATTTAACCCTAAGTACACGCGCAGGGCCTAAAAAACCCGGAGTGCGTATTGTTTTTACAATTGTAACCAATAATTTTTTTAAGTAATCTTCAACTTATTTTATCGCAAAATTTGTAGGAATTGACTGCATCTAATTAAAGTGACTGTTATAATTTGATTTCATTGTTGACAAAATTAAAAACATACATACCCTGGATAAGCGTTCTCCCTGGCGTTCTCCCGGATTATATACTTTTACCACACAAAAGCTGATCAAAATCAAAGAGGTGCTTCGTTGAGTAATTATGAATTTGGTAAGTATGAATACGGATGGTAGGAACTAATTAATGAGGATTTTATTTAGAATTATTTATTATAGTTACATGAGAAATATAATTTCAATCATCATCATCACTATTTTCATTTATTACAATAGTGACTTCATCATTTAAAAAAATTTTAGACAGAATTTCAGCAGGACGTAAAATGCGAGATAGATATCTCGCATGAGCTAAATAATATATGACACTTGCGACATGGGCGCAGCATCCAACTGTCCTGTTTCCATTTGGACAATCGCAACAATATCCTCGGATTCCTTCGATTTTGTTAATATTAGGAACATAATCAATGAACACCCGGTAATATTTACTATTTACGTGCCTGGAACGAACATTTAACTTGATAATATTTGGGGTTTGTTTAACGTAATATATACAGAGATTACTCGTGTCGTCCATTATTTCAGCCAGGTATGAAATGGCAAATGAGAGCTGATAGGAACCTGTAAATATTATTTTTAATTGTTCTTCATTTAGTTGTGGAAAATCCAAAATTTCTGATGATACCAGTCGTTGAAAAGCTGTTTTTCTACGGTTCCAGAGCTGCTTTTTTACCTCTTCACTTAAAGAGTTTGATAACGTCATTCGCTCTTTAATGTATTGAACAATTATCTCATTTAAGCCTGCATCAGAATCTAATCGCTTACTGAATTTGTTGTGTAAAAATCCGACAACTTTGCATAATAGACTTACTTTTGGAAGTATTTTATTATCAAGATTGTTATGAAGCAAATTATATTTCTGAGCAATGGCCCCGTGCACAGCTTCGACTACCCATCGGATTTTAGTCACCTGTCGTGACATGTTGGCTTCTTCGGTAGGTAACTGGGTTCGATTACCTTTAAGTGCTGGCATTAATACGGCGTAGCCTTCTTTGGTGATAGAGTCAACGGCGTCACGAAAACCGCGATCTACAACAAATATATCATTTGGACGTAATAGAGTTTGAAGTTTAGCATCTTGTAACACTTTTTTCATAATAGTAGCATCATTTTCCGTACCATAAAATGGCCCAGCAAAATCAACTACATACCCGTTCGTGGTACAAATTGTAAACGGTTTACATAAATGGGTTTCCTTTTGACCAGAATACAATTTTCGCTGATATTCATTATTAGAGCTTTTTTGATGCCTAATATATGTGCCGTCAAATATCAATACCAGCTGATCATTTCTAAGGTTTAGTAACATTCGAGCAGTTAAACTTGTATTCTTTATTATGTCTTCTCGAGAAATGGAGGTTAATCCAAAATAAGGCAAAATATCAATCTCAAAACTTCTTAATACTTCTTTAAAAAATGACGACACATGTTGTTCGTATGGTAAACCCAGCACTCCTGCTATCACTGAATTAGAATTTCCTGTTTTTAATTTAAACAAGAATACAACTAACGCTTGAGTTATAGTACGTACGCTTGTGTTTCGCATAGAAGTTAATAGCTGCCTTAATTCAATTATGTTTTGCCAGCAAAGTCCTGTCAATATCTTTATCTGATTTTCAGGCATATCATTTTCATTAATTTTTTCGAAAAGCGACATCTCTGCTCTTTCTGAAAGTGATTTTAAAAAGTGAGCAACTTCCTTGGAACTTATTTTGCTGGTGTTAGATATAACACGTAGGTGAACCAACTCGTCTTCATAAAATGACTTTCCTATTATATGTGTGCAGCAACAACGGTTACCCTCTGGTATGAAAATCCCAATTTTTGTATAAACCTTGTAACGTGCTTCAAACGGTATTCGAATTAAGTTTTTTGTGGATTGACATATACAACAATACTTGTGGGTAGATACAACGCGTGGTATATGTAGATGTATAAATTCGTTGTTATCGGCAACATACGGAACAGCATCATTGCCATCATCATCATCATCGTCACTTTTGGAACTACACGGCAAATTCATTTCACTTTCTTGTTGAAATGGAACAATCGAAGATGTTTCCTCTACTTCTAAATGTTCAGTAAACTCCTCTTGGTCTTCATATTCAGCCAGGGTAGACATTGCAGAAGTTGATGCGACATTTGATTTGCCATTGTAAATAATAAGCCGACACTTTCCACATAATATGTCACCAACAGAAACTGTTTTTTTACTCGAGTCACTATATAATCTAGCATCCTCTTCAGTAGCGATAACTTTCTTTCTTCCACGAACTTTATGCACGAAAATGTCACAAACTTTACATTGCACGAACATTGTTGTCACCATACAACTTTCGGCGGGTGTAAACAATTATTCTCACCTAATTATGACAAACCAGGCAACCTATCCACGAGAAAAAGAAACTCATTCACCAATGAAAACGTTTCATAGTAGTAATGGAGCGTTCTCATTGGTCAGATTTACAGTGTGAGCTGTAAATGACGTCACTACATTTTACTTCGCTTTGAAATCTTTCCACTATTTCAAAAAGTACACTGTTAAAAATGTGACCCATTTGCTGCAGCGGCAATCCACAGCTTTTATAGAATATCTTTTTTATGACCTATGAGAATGCTCCATAACACAGTAAAGTACCCGTTGTCTATAAAAACGGTGGAGTGACGCTGTAGGAAATGAGTCAATTTTTTTACAGTGTATATTTAATTAAAACTTTTTATTAAAGGTAAGCGAAAGGTGCGTTTTAAATGCAATATTGTTAAATTTTTTATGTTCGGGTTGCTTTAATTTTTTTTTTCTTTACAGCCATGAATGACTCTTGAGAATTTCAAATCTATAAAAAACGCATATTCACAGTATCCGCAAAGACACTCTTCGGGAGGGTTGAATTCTGATGGGGATTTGCCGACACGTTTTCACATAACTTGGCGATAATTATACTTGGCGTAGCGATAGACGCTTCCGGCGAGTTTGATTTCCTTCGGAGCCGAGTACAAAGTAAAAATTTGTGTTTAAAAACTTTTAAAGAGTACAGCTTTCAGTAAGACACGTTCCATCCAATGCAATGCTGCAAGAGAAAAGTTACTTTGTACTCGGTTCGGAAGGAAATCAAACTTTTCGACGGAAGCATCTATCGCTCGCCAAGTATAATTATCGCCAAGTTATGTGAAAACGCGTCGGCCAATCCCTATCAGAATTCAACTCTCTCGAAGAGTTTCTTTGCGGATACTGTGAATATGCATAAAAAACATTGTGAAAAGTTACCTCCGATTTTAAAGGCAATCTATTTTCTCAGTAATGAAACCGTTCCATAGTCGTAATGGAGCGTTCTCAATGGTCACATTTACAGCGGGAGCTGTAAATGACGTCACTACATTTTACTTCGCTTTGAAATCTTTCCACGATTTCAAAAACACTATTTAATTAAAACTTTTTTTTAAGCAAACCGCGGATGCGTTTTAAATTTCATTATAATCCCCACCCCTATCTACCAGATAGTTTTGCTATAGTGTTAAATGCAGATTTCTGTTGAAAATTTCTTTCTTTTTTTTTTTTTTTTTTGGTTAGATTTTTCTCTTTCCAAGTTTAATCGCTGTATTTATCAAAATTGTTTCAGCCTAAAGTAGCTATGATTGACCACAGTTGTTGTAATTTTGTATCATCCATTAAAAATGCAAACACGCCGTTTTGACGGGCTATCTTCAAATTACATAATAATTGTCCATTGACTGGTGTATCAAAACAGAAAAATCGCCCTACGAAGACTATAATGCGCATGTCCGTCGGGGCGATTGCAACTTTCAATACTGCACCCACTCAGTAGCCATATGTCAGTGTCTCACTAACCGTATATCAGTATTACCTTTTCTTTTAAATTTGTCCGGTATCAATTTTTCTCTTTTTCTTCCTTTTCTATTTAGAATTTTTATTTTAACCTTTTCTATTTTCTTCTTAGATATTACTCAAAAAGCGCCTCTTTGATTTTGATAATTTTTTGTGTGCTATAAGTATATAAATTAAAGAATATTATATATTTTTTTTGGCGCGGTAGACATAACAGAACAGTACTAAAATAAAAGATTTATACTTTGTTTCATTATTTTGCACAGTTGTCATTTCACGAAAACTCTGAAAAAAATATAAAATATTTTTCAAAGTATCTCTCAATATTCGCGATTGGAACCATCTTTCTAGCTTTTATCGTTTTTCAGGAAAATACATTTAAAAAATAACGGCGCGCGTACGAACTTTATCGAATATCTTAAAGACAGGTCAAGATCAGGGGTTAATGACCTTGTATTTCGTACTCTTTTAGAGTGCTGATACTAGTACAAATAATAATTCAGTCATTGACCATGGGGGCCATTTCGCCATTCTTACCTCGCTATACCCTTTACAAAATTTTGTGAACTAATCATTTGATTATTCGATATGTAAGATAGAGGTATGCACGGACGGAAATCTCCAGGTCCGATCCATAAAAAAAAATTTCGGCACGATATTAAAATAAAAATTTCGGCCCGAGCCCAGCCCGGCTCGTAGAGAAAATTTAGCGGCCCGACCCGGCCCGATATAATAGCTAAAAACAAGGCCCGAGCTTGACCCGGCCCGGAAAAAAAGTTGAAATTTCGCACCGAACCCGGCCGACCCCGAGTACATTTCTACAGGACATTGATATTTACCCTTACGGAAGAGTTCTGGCCAAAAAAACTTACCTTAGTCTGTTTATAATCTCCATTTATGCAAAAGTGCCGTAGGCTGCGATGTTTATGCTTTCTTTTAAAATCTTTCCAATTTCTTTAAAATCTTTCCGATTTAGACATATCTCCGCCTTACACAGTCCACCTTGTACAGAGAATTTACTATATATATCTATTTTCGGCGAAATTGTATTTGTATACAGCCCAGGTCCGGTTCGGCGCGACCCGAGTCTGCAGAAGAAGTAAGACTAGGAAACTACTTAGATAAGTGATATCCTGATATCCAGACTTAACCCGTCCTGAGGCTTGTGTAGTTCCGTCATAGGCCTCTAAATGGCATTTGAAAGAGGGAAAAGTGCACTAAGGTCTGGAAAAATTTTAAATAAATTATGAAAAAATTGAACGTAAATTTGAACGTAAATTTCGTTCAAACTCGTCTATTTTTTGAGTTTCCGTTCAGTTCAAACTCGTTTATAAAATAGTGAGCGAAGTTCAGTTCAAAGTTCACAAATAGTGAGCGAAACTCGTGAGTTTTCGTTCAGTGAGCGCGTTCATACCCAACACTGATTCCAGACTAGGCGCACTATGCCGGAAAGGGTTAATCTTTAAGAACTTTAGTTTCGGAAGCTTTTCCATATCGTTTGCAGTGCAAAGAACAACGGAATATTGATTAGTTATATAGGGGAGAGAAGCGGATTCAAGTATGAAGTTCATGGACCAGTAGGAAAACAGTAAAATATAGGAAACAGCCATTAGGAAAATAGAATAGGTACTGCAAACAAAAAGAGTAAAAAAAAAAACTGACAGTAATTAAGAAAAGGAGGATTTCATGTAACATTCCCAGCAATTTGATAAAGAGAGAATAGCAAATTCACAATTAACAATATTGTCCAAATTTTTATAAATATGATATGCTTGTAAAAGTTCACTTTATGTATGGAAGTGGGTTTAGAAATGTGTTTATTTGAATAGAAACAAAAGAGGGGTTCATCTCCCTTCAGTAAATAGCAATTGAAGATTTCTTGGTTTCGTGTTTTTGAATGTTCGATTGTTGGGGTTTTTAAATAGGAAATTTAAATCTATTTTTGGTCTGTCCAATGTAAGAAAGACCGCACTGGCAATTAATTTCATACACATCACATAAATTGGATAACTCAATAGGATCTTTGGATCTGAAGATAGCAACTTTATTTGTAGGGGAGAAAATTGATCTGAAATCATGCTAGACTAAGAATTTCGGCAATAGTAAAATTGGATTTAGGAAGGAAAGTCTAAATATTTACAAAAATTTAAATAATATTGTTAATGGTGAATTTGCTAGTACCACTTTATTAGATTGCTGGAAATATTACATCAAATTCCACTTTTCTTAATTATTACCAGTTTTTTATAATATACACTTTTGGTTACAGTAACCATTCTATTTTACTGATGGCTGGTTCCCTATTTTGTTTTTTCCCTTTTGGCCCATAAACCTTTTACTCGAATCTTCTTTCTCTCCGTCTCAGTTAATCATTACACTGAGAACGGTACACTGCCAGCTATCGAAATTAGCTTCACTTTAAATAATATTCAAGTGCACACGATCTGCATTATAGCATATATTCACCTCACAAGAAATTAAAAAAAATTTAAAAGAATAAGGATTTAGTTATATGAATTATACGGATTATCGGGGTTTTACTATATAATTAGACCATAGGTGTCAAGTTTTACGCATTTTTACTACCACTAAAGTTGAAGGAGATTTTCCATTTCTTTAATCACAAGATTTCGATGATTATATTAGACAATATTTACTATATAATTTTTGTGGTAGGAAAATGCTTAAAAGTTGGCAGCTATGAATTAGACCAATTTATTAACTGAAGAGATGTGAGAAGCTTGTACACATATGCTTAGTTAATTGAAACAATTCAAATGTAAATTAATATTTATGCATATATAGCTGATTTTCTTCTTGCGAGCTGTTGATGATGATATCATTCTTATTCTTGGACTAAATAGTTATAGTAAACTTACGGTTTTGGGATTTTTCTAGTTTTAATACTTTTTACTTTAAATAAAAATAATAATTCTAAAATTAATATTTATATCAGCTACATTTAGCGATTCTAAGATGAAAGTTTTCTGCAAGAAGTTGTTTCCTTTCTGCGACAATGTCGCTGTGTCCCTACATTACTGTTACGGGGCTTGTTGCTGCAAAGCGCATTAAAACAGTGTACTTATTTATAATTCACCCTGTAAGATGATAATGTATTTAGTATAGAGTAGGCAACATAAAAGTAATATCAATATCAACGGATATTTATTGATATTGACTTCTCTACACGTGCATATATTCTGAAACGAAGATTTTTTTTTTTTTGTAAGTTTAATTCTGAAATTGGATAACTAAATAAAATAGCAAACACTAATAAACGTCAGATTCTTAACCTTCCTACACTGTCAAAATATTACTCAATCTCGATAAAAACATTTCTCACCAGAATTTTTATTTAAAACATCTTAATAGATTTAATTGACTTATTTCTCTGAATCGCTTATTTTACTTTCTCTATGAAAAAAGTTCTGGTTCGAATCGTATGAAACAAATTATAGTTATGGGTCGATTAGACCCATTCAGGGTAGGAAGGTTAACAAAACAAGTTGGAAATTGCACGTCAAACGTAGTAAATGAGGTAGTTCGTACTATAACACAGTTATAATAATAAATAGTTAAAATATAAGTTTATAGTTAAGTTATATTAAGTTTATAGTTAAGTTTATAGCTAAATATTTAGATATTGATGTAAAAGTATACAGTGCATCGGATACAGTATAGTGGCCGAAAGCTTGTGTGTGTGCCAGTATGTATTATCTGCTTACTATTATACAGGAAGTAAATTGTAGTAAACCTCAGCAACGTATATCAAAATGCGAAATAGTTTAATAGTATTAAAATGCGGCCCAAATAGTGTTTACCCCTGTAACATTGTGTAATGGAATACTTTAGTGTGCCCCTGTAAATTAGTAACAAATATTCTTTGCACCACATATGGGGCAGAATATATTTTTTTGTATATTTCATAGATACATATCTATTCTATTATGTTCGAAAGAGTATAACATCGTTAAAATTCACTTGAAATTACCTTTATACATTTATCATAAAAAAACGGAAGGTTTTTTATTTTCTCTATAATTAAACTAGTCCTCCGATTTTCATAAAATTTGAAATGACTACAAAAAACTATGCAATAATAATTTACATTAAATTTCAAAAGATTCGGTTGGGTAGTTTTTGCTCTGTTCGATGTGAACAGACGGACGGACAGAAGAGCAATTATACATGCTAGGTATTTATATAATTACGAACGTACCTAGTAAAACTCAATATTGTAAATTAAAAATATAAAGAATGTATAACTATACATTTTATGTAATATTAAACATTAATCTATTCTTATCATTCAGAGTTCAGAAGCTTTTCGAAAGGGAAATCCAGTAGTTCTGTAATATAATTTAAAATTAATTAAACCTAGGTAATGCATGTGTTTGAAGGAAATTGAAAGCTTTTAAATTAGTTATTTGAGCTCGAAACATTAATCTCATTAATTTTAAGGTATTGTTAATGTGTGAATAAATTATGAATATTTCAAAAGTTATAATTAGTCACAGTAGCTTAATTTTAAAGTCTGTTTAATCTAGGTAGACGAATAGTACTCGAAGATAATTTAAATGTAAATTTCTAAAACTTATTATAGTTACACGCATAAATGTTAGCAAATGAATGTGTATGCTTTTGTGTGTGCCTACGCGTATGCTTGTATATATATAGGTATATAACTATATAACTATATATATATATATATATAAGCATACATACATACATACATACATACATACATATATATATATATATATATATATATATATATATAATATATACACATGAAAATACTGATGATACATATATATGTGAGATTTTAAGTGAATAACTTATTATTTAAACAAAACTAATATTTTTCAAAATTAAAAAAAAGGTTTAATAGACGTAAAATATATACGTAACGTTCAAATATAACAGTAAAACCGAATAATAGTTAGTATAATCAAGCTTCCCTTAGCTTTGCATTAAAAACCGACCTAACTCGCCATGGCTGAAGTTTATAGAACACCTCGCTCCTTCCACGCTTCATCACATGAGTCTCGCTTGAGATATCACGCTCATTGAATCCTTGAGTTTATTATATTTTATTGTTGAACACTTCATCCTTTATTTCCACACACATACACACACATATATATATACATATATATGCATAATGTTTCAAAATTATAGTCGCAAAGGCAAGTAAAAGGGACCTAAGTAAGAATTTGTGGAGAAATATGTGAGTAGAAATGCAATGTTGAGGCAGTAAAAGGTGTTGTTGAGGTTGGCGACAGAGGGCTTCTTGATTTGAGCTGCAATTATCAGATGGATTTGGAGCGACTATGGTACGATGAAAAAGAAGAACTGACATATCCTTAAAATAAAGAAACTTCAATTATAACCCACTTCACAGAGGTTAATTAACTCCAGTGGCAACTTCAACCAACAAATTTAAAACAAATATTGTGTTTATTCAAAAGCATTATTGATGATTAATTTCAGTAAAACATAATAGCAAAAAGTGATATCCAATATTGTTAATGGAAGTTCAATTTGGCGGTAATAGTTCGACCATATTGTGACAACAAAGACAACTACCTCTCAGAATTATTGAAAAATTTATAATATCTGGACAAACTCACACCAGTAACATTAAATAGAATTTTTTTTCCATATGTACGAGTAAGTATCCGCGAATAAGGCACTTAGATGAGTTTTAAATTCAACGAACTGGTGGAAGATTCCATTAGCAGTCATCAGAAACTAAGATTTCGATTAAAAAAAAAAAAGGGTAGGCAATTTGTGACAACGTCTTCGATTACTTCACTAACATTGGTAGAAAAATATTGCTACTGTTTATTCATAACTCCATTGGGGCAACATGCATCATTGCTCTAATGCAGTGTAAGCGGAGCTTGCCGACATGTAAGACGTGATATCAAATCAAAGAAAAAACATTTAAAAAATCAATTTATAAATGATTTTCAATTTTTTTTTTTACAATCCCAATACTTACTGAGATATCTAATGCTTTTTTGAATATTTTGTCTGTTCTCTTGCTGTGTTAATGCACGACAAGGGTCCCTTTAAGAGAAAAATATACTTGTAGTTTGAAATCTAAGGAACATTTTTAAATTCAGTTTTCAAAGTGTTTTCAAAATGTTTTCTTCTAAATTCAGTAGTATAGTGAGATATTTTAAAAGTTCCTTAAATATTTTGCCTATGCTGTTTTTGCGAGCATAGTTTAATTATCCTTTAAGGCAAACTACGTATATTTTATCATGGAGTTTACTTTTTCTTACAATATCTTGTGTGTTTACATTGCTAATATTAACGAGCTTCCTACTTGCTTGCAATGGATAACTGTTAATTAAGTGCGCACACTAGTTACTCAAAAAGACTTCGGATGATACTGTTAAGTCTATCAAAGCGTTATTTTCAAATTTTTGTATTTTTACATTATTTCCTTTCGCATAGGATGGCTCAAGACGATCTCTATTCGGACTAGTTTTTGCTTTTTCGGTTTTGGTTTCACACTTTTCTTAAAAGATTATTTTAAAATTTAGAACAAGTTGTAATCGGTTCTGAAATTTAAACTATCATAGTATAAAAAAGTATAAGCAAAATAGAAAAATTAAAAAATAGTCCGGGTGTAGATCATCTTCAGCTATCCCGTGAAAAAAAAAATCATGTAAAAATATTAACATTTGAGCGAGATATTTAAAACAAATCACAGCTAACCATAGACTTGACATTGTCGTCCGGTTCTTTTTGAGTTACTTGTGTGGGCTCTTAACCCTTTCCGGCGCACTACTCTTTAAAGTTGGAATTTAAAGGAAAAAAATTTAGGTAATCTATTTAGGCCTAGAGGAGTACACAGGTATTGTTTGGTAAAGATTGCACTAACCATTTTAATTATACAGCTGTTGCCGAAGTGGTAACCTCCCACAAGTAAAGCATTGATAAGCGCAGTGACAAGAGCATTGCTGTGAAGCGCGTATTATAGTAAAACATTTTACCTATTACTTAAAAACAGTGGAGTTTGATCTCTGTGGTGCTGCCATCTAGAACTCATAAGAAAGTTTTAAAGTGGCCATTAGAGTAGTTTTTGAAATATTCACGGAGTTTTTGTGTCTCTAAACTGGGGGAACTCTGGGTGTTGCCGACGCGGCAACACTGCACGTTAACCCTTACCGGCACGGGGAAAATCTGTAGTAAAATAAGAAATTATCAACTGACACCGGAATTCACAAACGGATTATTTTAGATATTTTGAATTCTTTAATCTATGTTTTTATTGTTAAAGCAAAATTTTACTAAAATATTATTGGTGCCGTTTGCAAGTTTGGAATTAAAATTAGGTATCCCAGACCAGGCACAGTGTGCCGGAAAGGGTTTTAAAGGATTAACCATATTTCATACAATTGTAAAATCATAGACATGTAGAGCTTTCTCTAAAAGATGTTTTGTAAATGATGAATTCAATAATATTTTTCCTTTGCATGTCAAATTATGCCATCGCTAATTTACATTTATTGCATACATTCCAAATATTTCAACAATGTTCTACTCTTAGTTACACAGTATTCATATTTCTAGCAACTGATTACAGTTTCAAAACATTCTTCACATTGCATTTGCCAAAACCCTATTATCACTCAGCACCGGCTTGCTAAATATTACATGTATTACCATCTACTGTTCTCAGAGGTATTTATCATTAATATGCAGATAATTTGAAACCAAAATGAACTGAACACCACAAAATGGTGCTCTCTGCATACAATGGTCTTTTTGCATATCATTGTTCTAAAATTTAAATGGAATAACATCTGTTGAACTGATAACGCAGAGCGATACATAAGTATCACCATGTATGAATGCAATATTAAATACGTGGAACATTGCATGGTAAAGATTAATAGGTTTAATTTTAATTTATACGCTAAAGTTAATTTTACCTAATTTATTATGTTTATCTTAATCACTTTATTTTTGAAATATACTCAATATTTTTGAAAAAAAAAATTCCCTGTCTTCTACAGAATTTTTAAGTTTTTAGCACTGGTTTTTCAAAACAAAAAATTTTGCCTAATTGAATAAAAAAAAAATTCTCGGATTAAATAATTCAAATTTTACAATAAATTTTTACTGGTGAGAATAATAATTTACGATTGGAGTACGGATGCCGGTTTTTGGTATGGTCCATGATCATGGCCACATGGTATGTTTTCATAACAGGCAAAAACACGTTGTCAGTATGAAATAGGGGCAATACATGGAAGCAGTTAACCCTTTAACGTTCATTGGTTTCGCCACGAAACCACAAAATTTCAATTCCGATATGCAGCACTGACACCGGTATTTTTATCTAAAATTATCCCTTTTATTATGTATGTGAAAAATCACGTTTTCTTATTCAGAAATATATTTTTACTTAATTACCGGTGTCATTCTTTTTTTTCGACATCTTAGCAATGAAAATGCTTTGATCGTTAAAGGGTTAATGTTTTGTTTCTAAGCATTTATTAACTCTTTGAGGGGCAAGCAAGAACATTTATGTACTTCTGAAGACCCACCGGAAATTTGAAAAAAAAATTGTTTCAAAATAAAGAAAAGCAGTTTTGCGGTCATTTTGTCCCACCAAAGTTAGAAAAGTAGAATTAAATAAAATTTTCTGGTACAAATCTCCATAACTTGTAGATGGGATAAAATATATCCCACCGCTTCTCAAGGAGTTAATAACCTGTAAGAAAATTCGTAATCTGTGAAGGTTTTTTCTTATAAAATAAGTAACAAATATGAACAGTATATTACTTTCTATTCGAAATATCTAAATATAATTTGCTTAAAATTGTTATTAAATGTACAAATATTTCATTTTTTTAGAAACAATTCTATTGGAAATATAATATTTTTTAAAAAAAGCTTAAGTTTTTAGGTTACTTTAAGATGTCAAAAAATCAGAAAAAAAAGCTCGTATTAGAATTTGATTTTTAAGGAACATTAAAAAAACCGCATGCAAGGATTCGCATTGAAAAAAAATATGTCGAAGCAGTTTGAGGTATTCTGATATGATAAGGAGCCTTAGTTCATTTTTTCAAACCAGTGAATTAGCTCATCAGCGGATGATTACAAATATGGCGGGGAAGAATTTAATAAAATTTGACTGAAGTTAAAAATTTTATAAATGCAAAAAATGACCTATTGTTTCCTTCATAAAGCAAAAATTTAAAACAATAAATGTGTCAAAAAAATCTTACGATTTTTTTTTTCTAAATTTTTTTTTCAGTGAGTTAAAATACAGCTATAATGACTTCGCATCCACTGCTTTTTAACTTTACTTGGGCATAGTAAAAATGTAACGTTATTGTAATGTGGAAAAATTGCACCATGCTACAGTTTAAAAAAGGGGTCGATCTACTAAAAAATTTTTAGTGATCCTTGTAATTACTAAAAAAAATTTTAGTAATCTTACTCGGTTACAAGGAATCTGTAAGAATTACTAGAAAAAAGTTAGCAACGAATAGAGTTAATAGTTTTACATTTTTAATAACTATTACTAAGACTCACTTGGTGTAGCCGTAATAGCCTAGTGGTCATAGCATCGAACTCCAGGCTGAAAGTACCTGGGTTCGATGCTGGCCGCCGCCAAATATGCACCAAATGTATACAATGTTAGTACTTGTTAAATAAAGGGATTATGAAGATCCTGTCGTAGCAGTTACCATGAGTAATGATCTCTGAACTTTCCCTCCCCTTTAGAAACATGTCAAAATAGAGCAGGTAGCAATGTTTGGTGCTGCCATCTATTGCGGCTTTTCCGAAAATCTTCCGTTTCTGAAGTCTGTCTTTTTAAACACTGGATGCAGATTGAAGGAGGCTCCTGCCCTTCGGGCACACGTAATAGTTACTAAAAATAATTTTTGAGCCATTAATAAAATTTGCTTGGTGGCTCATACTAAAAAGTTTTAAGTTAGTTACACAAAAAATTCTTTTGTTCAGTTTACAAAAGAAATGTTTGTTTCACTTGCAACAAAAAAATTTGTAATGGTTACTAAAAAATTCTGTGGAATACAAATTTACTAAGAAATTTTTAGTAACCTCTTGAATTTTTTTTTTTTTTTTTTTTTTTTTTTACAGTGTATACTGGTATTAACATTATTTTAAACTGATAATTTAAATTTTAGTTCAGTATCTCTAAATATACTTATTGCAAGTAATATTTCAAAAACTAATGACTTAAAAGTTGGTCTCAGTTACACATTATTCATATTTCTAGCAATTGATTACTGTTTCAAAACATTCTTTACATTGTATTTGACTAAACCCAATTACCAGTCAGCACCAACTAAGCAAGTACGTGTATTACCGTATGTTGTTGTTAGCGGATTTTATCATTAATATGCAGATAATTTGAAATCCAAATGAACCGTAAAATGTTGCTGTCTGCATATAATGGTCTTGTTACATATCATTGTTCTAAAATTTAATTGGAATAACATCTGTTGAACTAAAAACGCAGAGATACACATAACGATCTTTATATATATGTATGCAATATTATATACGTGGAACATTGCATGGCAAAAATTAATAAATTTAATTTTAATTTATGCTTTGAAATTGACTTTACCTAATTTATCGTGTTTATATAATTACTTTGTTTCTAGGTATTTATTAATAACCTGTAAGAAAATTTATAATCTGTGAAGTTTTTACATGCGTTTGTAATTATGTAAATAGGGAGCACATATAATTGTCGTTTAGGCCGTTCGTCTGTCCGCATATAACAGAGCAAAAACTATCCAATGAATCATTATAAATTTTAAATATGAAATTGTTTATTATTTTTATCGTGCAATTTCAAATTTTATGAAAATCGGATGCATATTATAGTTATAGGGACAATCAAAATTATTCCATTACATTACATCCAATTGAAAAAAACAGTTTCAAGTGCATTTTTATGGTGTTACAATCTTTCGGACATAATAAAATTGGTATGCATTTATGAACTGTATACTAAAATATACATTCTGTACAATATGTGGTGCAAAGAAAATTAGTTATCAATTTAGGGGGCTACACAAAATTATTCCTTTACATAATAATATAGGAGGAACATTGTTTGGGACGCGTTTTAATAATAGTAAACTATTTCACATTTTATGAAATTGATATACGTTGCTGAAGTTTGCAGCAAGTTACTTCCCGTATAATCAAAAGCGGATAGCATTTAAAGGGATTCAAAAAGATTTTAGATACTCTGCAGTATCCGAAATACTGTAATATACTATTGCACCGAGATCTAAATATTTTTAAACTTTCTTATAGTACAAAAGCACCTCATTTTCTACGCTTGATGTGCTATTTCCAACTTGTTTTCTTTTAAAATAATTTACAAATATGAACAGTATATTAATTTGTATTCGAAATGTATAAATATAATTTACTGAAATTTAAAAGTACAAATATTTGTTCATTGTTTTTTATAAAGATTTTTATTGGAAATGTAACGTTTTAAAAAAAAGAGATTAAGTGGTTAGGTAACTTTAACATGCGAAAAAATTACTTAAAATTAGCTTGTATTAAAGTATGACTTTTAAGTTACATTTAAAAGAAACCGCATGCAAAGATTCGCTTTTGAAAAGAAATTATGTTCCAAACAGTGTGAGCTAATTTAATAAGTTTAGGGGTCTTAGTTCTTTTTTCCAATCAGTGAATTTCTCATGTGCGTATGACTTTAAAACAAGTTGGAAATTGCACGTGAACGTAGCAAATGAGGTGCGTTCGTACGATAACGAAGTTTTAAAAATATTCAAATCTTGCTGATATAGTAGAGCGTACTTCGGATACAGTATAGTAGTCGAAATCTTTTTTGTGTTCCTGCAAATATACAGAAAGTAATTTTTATTACAACTCAGAAACGTATATCTTATTCATAAAATGTGAAATAGTTGAATATAATTAAAACAAGCCCCAAACAATGTTTCCCCGTATAGCATTATGTAGTGGAATACTTTTGTGTGGCCCTGTTATTTAATAATAAAAATTCTTTGCATCACAGATTGTACAGAATGCATATTTTAGTATATACTTCATAGATTCATGCAATTCTATTATGTTCGAATGAGTGTAACATCATAAAAATGCATTTGAAACTTTTTTCCCATTGACCATAATGCAATGGGATACCTTTGATTGTCCCTGTAAATGATCTATGCATCCGACTTTCATAATATTTGAAATGACTCGATAAAATTACGTAATAATTATATGTTTTAAATTTCAGACGATTAAAATGCATTTGAAATTTTTTTCCCAATTGACCGTAATGTAACGGAATCCTTTTGATTGTCCCTGTAATTGATCTATGCATCCGATTTTCATAACATTTGAAATGACTCGACAAAATTACGCAAGAATTATATGTTTTAAATTTCAAACGATTAAAATGCATTTGAAACTTTTTCCCCCATTGACCGCAATGTAACGGAATCCTTTTGATTGTCCCTGTAATTGATCTATCCATCCGATTTTCATAAAATTTGAAATGACTCGACAAAATTATGTTATAATTATGTATTTTAAATTTCAAACGATTCGGTTGGGTAGTTTTAGTTATATGCGGACGGACAGACGGACAGACGGACAGACAGACAGACAGACAGACGGTCGGACGGACGGACTGAGCGACAACAATAGGTGCTACGTATTTACATAACTACGAACGCACCTAAAAATGGCAGGATAGAATTTAACGAGACTTTGACTGAATGTATAAACGTTATAGATGCAAAAAATGACCTGTTGTTTTGGTCATAAAGCAAAAAAATTGGTTATTTTTTGCACAATAATGCAAATGACCGTTAGCATGTGTTTAACTGATAACGCAGTGAGATACATAAGTATCTCTATGTATGTATGTAATGTTAAATACGTGGATCATTGCACGGTAAAGATTGATAAATTGATTATAATTTATGCGTTAAAGTTAAATTTACCTAATTTATCATATTTATACTAATACTTTGTTTCTAAGCATTTAATAAACCTTTGAGGAACAAGCAATCACGGTTTTTTAATTCTGTATTACCACCGGAAATTTGACAGAAAAAAAAGTTCCAAAATAAGAAAAAACAGTTTTAGGACCGCCTTTTTTTTTACATTAAAGTTAAAAAATTTTAATTTGATAAAATTTTTCTGATGCAAATCTCCAATAATCTGTGTGATAAAATATACATTCCATTGCCCCTAAAGGGATTAGTATCCTGTAAGAAATTTTATAATCTATGAAGTTTGTTTCTTTTAAAATAACTAACAAATATGAACAGTATATTACTTTGTATTCAAAAGTATAAATGTGATTTACCTTTTCATGTCAAATTATGTCTTTGTTAATTTACATATATTTCAGGATTGCCATAGGCGATTGTTTTTTAATTAAGATTGGCACCAGTTTCTCTAAACAGAAATCGTTAACAATCATATTGACAGTATCTGCAAGAAATCAGACTTAAAAGTTTTTATTAAAATGATATTTATGCTAAGAGAACATAAAAATAGTTGCCGGTGGCTGTCCTGCTGTTTCATAGATTCCAAATATTTCAATACTATTACACTCTCAGTTACACAATATTCATATTTCTAGTAACTGATTATACAGGGTGTCCCAGAAGTAATGAGACAAACTGACAGGAATAAAATAAGAGAAGAAATCATCTTTATTAAACTTAGTTTAGCAAAAAAGAAAAAAAAAAGTAAAAAGAACATTAGCAACGAGCATTATCAACGTAGGTGTTCGAAATACGTCCCTAAACCGTGTTGCATGGAAGTTGCGTGTTGTAAGAATCTTCGTAGCAAGGAAGATCTTATGTCTCCGAAAATACCTGGAATGTCTCGAACTTTATTCAAC
This sequence comes from Maratus speculifer, assembly GCA_964019185.1. Classification (NCBI taxonomy): domain Eukaryota; kingdom Metazoa; phylum Arthropoda; class Arachnida; order Araneae; family Salticidae; genus Maratus; species Maratus speculifer. Next base: position 62,707,595 of record OZ025300.1, read on the forward strand.
AGCTTCCACGATACATGCAACAAAATCCTCATCACTTTCCAGCATTATCACAGCATTTTTGCAGAACTAAGAATATTAAACATGTTATTTGTCCCGGTTCGTGACCTTTCTTTCTTATGTTTTGTGTCGTCATTACCGCTCCAGGAAAACGTTTCTGATCATGGGTTACAGTGCAATTCGGAATCCTTGTGATGGCCCCTACCTACCCTTTAAGTTTGTTCAATTACTTCTGTGACACCCTGTAGTTTCAAAACATTATTTGCATTGTATTTGCTAAAAACCCAATTATTAGTCAGCAATAATTCAGTGAGTACATGTATTACCATCTATTGTTGTCAGCCTCATCTTATCATTAATATGCTGATAATGTGAAACCAGAATAAACTGAACACAGTAAAATGGTGCTCTCTGCATATAATGATCCATTTACATATCATTGTTCTAAAATTTAAATGGAATAGCATCCACTGAACTGATAACTCAGAGAGATACACGTGACATTTTAAAATTAGAAGCCGGAAACATTACCGCCGGGGTCCCCGTTCTACCGCACAGAAGTCATGGTAAGCGAGAAAAAATTAGTAAATAAATGTAGAGGATACAATAAATTACTCATTGGCTGCTTCAAGTTACTTTATTTAACCTGTAGTCATGAGAGAGGGAAAGGCTCCTTTTGCAAACTACCTTTAACCGAAATATCCAAAAGAATAGTCCATCATTTACTTCAACAAGCCGTAAGTCGTACTCATCGAAGAAAAAACCAAGAACCTTTCTTTTTATCTCGAGGCTTCCTTTCTTAAAATCTAAAAAGAAAGTTCTAGAAAATATTCTACTCTCGAACGGTCAGTTTTTTATGTAAACATAACTCATGCCCAGAGTTGAGATTTTATTCGACAGACGATAACTTTATTTTAAAAAAATATTATTTAACCAATTTATAATCGACTCAGAATTTCATATATCCTGTGCAAACGATCTTTTTGCAGACGATTAATTTTAAAAGAAAAAGAAAAGAAATGAATTTATTGTTATGCACACATATTAAATCTTGAAGGAGGGAAAATAAATAAATAGATAAATCAAAAAAAATGATATTTTTCGAAAGGTATGGTTTTGGAATAAATTTAATAAGACTTTCTTAAAAAGGGTTGATAAAAACATAGAAAAAATGAGTTTTTATTTGGAATATTAATAAATAAAGTTTAATTAAGAATATTTTTAATTTAGAGCCATTTTTTAAATTTACGCGTATTGGAATAAATGCTTTTTAAGGCGAATTAAGAATTTATATCGTTTCCATTAAGATTAATATATTAGATCTAGAAACAAGATTTTAATTTAATAAGTTGAAGTAAGTAATGAATATTGTTATAAGAAAATTAATATAGTATAAAGGTTAATTTTGGCGAAAGAAAAATTAAAATTTGTAATATACGTAAGTACATCTATGTATGTAATATTAAATACGTGGAATCCATGGTGAAGATTTATAAGTTTAATTTATGCATTAAAGTTAACTTTACCTAATATATCATGTTTATATTAATGCTTATTTCTTGGCATTTGTTAACAACCTGTAAGAAAATTTATAATCTGTGAAGTTTTTTCTTTTAATCACGTCCCTGATTTTCCTGTACGTCAAAAATATTGAAAATTAGGATGTAATGTAAAGTTACTCTGAATAATTCCACAAGTTTGTTTAATTTTTTTTTATTAATATAAAGTAATAAAAAGTTATTTGTATTTTTATGAATAAAATAAAATGACTTCAAAGAACTGCTTCTTACGTTATTGAACTGTTATTTAATCCTTGCATTACATATTTTTGTGAAGATAGTTTGTACAGCAGATTATTTCGGGGAAACCCCACTATAAACCCTTCATTATTGTAAATATTGTACATTTTTACATGCAATAGGCGATGATATTTCAACACTTTCGTTCATTTTGTTATATTAAAAATGTCTTCTTTGCGAAATTTTCTCTGAGAAGAATTTTTTCATTTCGTTAGGTAAATGTATAGCTCCTTAACAGTCGCATTAAATTACGGTTTAAAAATTCAAATTCATAATTGCCACCACTTTTATTAAAAAAATGTTTATCTTATTTTTGGACAAGTAAAATGATACCAGAATAAAACCAATTACACTATTTTATAGAACTGGTGGAAATCAAACAATTCTGAATAAAAGGCGCGTGGCTTGCTGCCCGTGAATGTCTCGGGCGTGATGATTAAGTGGTTAAATTAACACTAGAAATACCAAAAATGAAATAATAGTCAAATTTTATGAAAATATTTCTCACCAGAATTCTACTACGAAACAGTTTAACGTTTTTATTTTTCTTCTTTGTGTCTTTTAAACCAATGATGAGAAAAGATATATATTAAGAAGATTTGTATGCAAATACATATTCACAATGAGTAACTCACTCTCTTCTATATCTGAGCTGGAAAAAATGAATTTATAAAAAAAAGTTAGGAATAAAAAGCTTCCGATCGAAATAAAGCCACTACTGTTACTAGTCAATGTATCCTCCATACTTATATATGACATGAAATATACGATGCGTTATACCATTTCCCAATCCCTGGAAGACAGTAGAATCAATATTATCCCAGGCCTTAATGGTGGCGTTCTTCAGTCCTGCTACATAATTAAAGTGTCTGCCATTGGCATATACAGTTCTATTGAAGAAATACCATACATTTTCTTGGGGAAAGAAATGAGGGTACAGGGGAGGACATTCCACTACATGTATATAATTATACAAAAACCATTTCTAGCGGGATTTTACAAAGGTTATAGGAGTGTTGTTCCGTAGAAAAATTCACCTCAGGATACCAATTCTTTTTGAAATGGCAGTAAATCAGTTTCTAGCATATATTGGTAATCGATATCCTACAATCGGTCTTTCGGAAAAACCAGGTAAAGTTTATTACTTTAAACGAAACTTTCCAACACAATTAATAAGCCGCCACTTTACTGTCCTTTGTAAAACTATTGAACTTTTAAAATAGAAAGAGAATAAGGTAAATTTTTAATTTTATTTATTAGCATATTTATGTAATTTTTACAAGATTAATATTCTAAATAAATATAGTAAATGCGAAGGAACTGATTTATTTATTAAAAGTTTAACAAAAACATGTTGCAAATTTGATACATTTAATTATAAATTAAAGCTCCAGTCTCTAGTATTTTTAGAGTTCTCTCATTATACTATCGTCACGATAATTTAATAAATAGAAATACTTTTTAAAGATCCGTGTATTTAAATGAAAATAAACCAACTTATTAATTGAAAAGAATATAATATGCAGGTAATTTCAATTATGTGTAAAAAGAAGCTTTTTATGTAATGTTTTACCTATTTATATATATATGGGTCATTTTCAAATTTCGCTTATATATGCTGTCCAAGAGTAAAAAGAAGGAAATTCAAACATAAATTAATATTTAAAGTTTGATTTCAGCTATGCATTAGCTAAAGAAGACTATATTGAACATTTCTAACATAAAAAATTGTAAAAATCATAACAATTTTAGAGATATACATCTTTAAAATCTAAGCAAAAATGCCTGTCCCATTCCAAATTTTATGTAGTAATTGATTGTTATATTTTTTAGTCTAATTTAACTTTTTTAAATAAAGAGATTTAATTATTTTAAATATGAAATATTAGTGTTCTATAATAATGTAAAAAATTGCTTACAATTGATATTTTCTTTAAGAAATTTACAGAAATATTTTGTCCCTCATTTTGCGTCAAGTCCGTTACCTTGTAATTATTTTAGTCAAAATAGGTTTCTAATTATGCCTAAAGTTAGCAGCAAACATTCGGCGATAGAGTTAAAAACTATTCACGCAACTGCTACTTGCCATTTTTTACTCTTCAATTGTGAATCAATCTAATAGTGGCAAGAATCAGCTTTCATCAAAGTTGGAATTTTTTTTCACTGTCAAGTCTGTTAACGTAAGTTTTAATATTATTAAAATAATGATTTTTGCACTTTTGTAATTAAATATTGTTTACTAAATAGTTTCAGAAGGTATGTGTATTATTATCATTGTTAGAAATTATACAAGCTAGTTCATTTCTAATAGTTTTATTTGAAACGCCAAGTCCGTTTCTTGTCAAATCCGTTACCATGAAATGTAAGCGATGAAATATAAGCTGCTAAGTAAGTTTACTAAATAATTTTAGAAGGTATGTAAATTATTATCTAAGTTATAAATTATACATCTAATTCATTTCTAATAGTTTTATCTGAAATGTCAAATTACCATGAAATGTAAGCAAATGGTGGAAATGGTCCATATATATATTGACATTAAAAATCTAAAGATAGACTTAATTATTAATTTACACCAAGAGATTTCAATAAATCTCTTTAATTAAAATATGGATAATGTTTTCTATGTTTTAACAATTAATTTCAATACCTTGATGTAAAAAAAGTATTAAATTAATATTATTTTCCGAAACTGTGCTTCAGAATATTTATATTCATATTTACATTTTCCTTTCTTAAATCTGTTATATGCAGGTACAATATTTTTCGCAAAACAGAATTTACTTTACATTTGTCAAATATATGTATGAAGAAAATAATAAAAGAAGTTATTTATATACAGAAATTATTCATTAATGCAGTATGACATTACGTAAATTGCGTATTATTATAAAGATAGTTAAATAATCATATATATTAACACTAGAACAGCCGAAAGTTCTATGTAAGTTTAAGAAAAATATTTTACACCACAATTTTAATTTTAAATTATTCATCTAACTGATTTAGTGTAATACCATATAGTTTAAATTTATCTTATACAGGGTGATTCATAAAAGATGGGCAGAACTTTAAGGGGTTATAGTACACTTAAAGACAAATAATATTAAATAGGAGACTAAGGGTCCCAGACGTATTCCCAAGGAGATAGGGGGCATTAAAATTTAGGGTCCGAAATTTCAAATGATTATAAAAAATGGAAAAATTGGTCGATTCGTTTGCGGTTTTTGCAAAAAATTTTCTTTATGCCAGTATTTTCTTGAAATAAAATTTTAAAGTTCAATTAAAAAAAATGCCGATAGGGGCGCTTTAGACTTTGGAGTAACAAACAACTATTTTTTAACGTTATTTTTTGTATTTCTTTAAATGATTTCGAAAGCTTAGACTTAAACTTAAATTTTGATCTAAAAATCTGAGTCCTAACGAGTAGTTAAGTAGCGTAAACTGAAATTTGAAATTTGAAACCCTTCTCCCCCCCAGAACAAAAATCAGTTATTCCCGATCTTTGTGTCGTAGATTAGGCTCTAACTACTGCCGCGTTTTGCTAAAATTATTCTTTATGTCAGTATTTTCTTGAAAATAAATTTCAAAGAAAATTTTCAAAAAATTCCGATAGAGGGCGCTTTAGACTTTGGAGTAACGAACAACTATTTTATACCGTTATTTTTTGTGTCTCATTAAATGCTTTCTAAAGCTTAGACTTAAACTTAAATTTTCAGCTCAAAATCTGAATCGCTGAGCGTGGTTCAGTAGCGAGGGGAGGGGGTTCAAATTTCAACTTCTGAACATAGTTCAGTTTGCACTACTTAACCATGCCCAACGATTCTGTGCTGTGATACGAGGCAAAAATACAACTTTCGTCAAGGACTGCATAGTCGGAATTCACTCATAAAGGCACTGGCACAGTTGGAAACGTCGCTCATGCAAACGTTAAAGCTCCATTCCTGACGCTAGTCACCGGGTGAAGAAGGAGACAGAAAGTATGCAAATGTCAAATGGGGAAGAAGAAAAACACGTATGCAAAATTTCGACACGATTCAGGCATAAAAACCACTGAACGGTGAGTCAAGTGTAAGTCGCTGTTGTAATGAATCGGAAGATGGTGCCCTTCACGAATAAGGAAAAGGCTGAGATGCATTTAATTTACGGAGCGGCAGATGGAAATGGTGCAGAGGCACAACGAATGTACGGAGAGCGATTTCCCAACAGGCGGTTGCCTAACCGCAAAACTTTCGAGCGCTTGCACAGACAGTTGTGTGAGACGGGATCATTTCTCGCTTCCCGGTCGAATGCAGGTCGTGCAAAAAAGGACGAATCAGTAGTTCTTGCAGAAGCCATTCTGGATGTAGTAGCGGCGCAGCCAAGTACAAGTACACGGACAGTGGCTAGGCAGGTGGATACCTCACAGTTCATGACTTGGAGGGTACTGAAGGATGAACATTTGCTCCCGTTTCATGTGCAACGAGTCCAGAAACTGTCTCCAGGGGATTATCCAAATCGTATTGAATTCGCCCGCTGGTTTCTGCAGCAGAACGCTCTAAATCCACATTTTGGACGAACTGTGCTTTTCACCGATGAATGTACCTTCACACGTGAAGGTACATTTAACACACACAATGCAAATGTATGGGCGGATGTCAATCCACATGCTACGTATCCACATGCTCATCAGAGACGCTTTTCCATCAATGTTTGGGCAGGAATCCTCGGAGACCACCTAATCGGACCGTACCTTCTTCCTGAACGCCTCAACGGTAAAACATACCTCACATTTCTGCAACATGTGCTGCCAGACCTGTTAAACGTTGTTCCTCCACGCATCCGGCGGATCATGTGGTTCCAGCACAATGGAGCGCCAGCCCATTACGTACGAGACATCCGCAACTATCTGGACATCACATTTCCGAACAGATGGATTGGTCGAGGTGGTCCTGTTGCTTGGCCTGCTCGCTCGCCAGATCTTTCACCCCTCGATTTCTTTTTTTTGGGGACAATTGAAGGCTCTTATGTATGAGACACCCATTGAATTCCCCGAGGAACTGGTCGTCAGACTTTCCGCCGCTGTAGGGGAAGTGCTCGAAAAGCCTGATGTTTTCGCGAATGTTCGCCGTTCCATTCTTCGCCGTTGTTCTGCGTGCATAACCTCTGGTGGTCACAATTTTGAACATTTATTGTAATTACATGTTAATAAATATGCTTTGGTAACATAATCCTAATTTGTGTCTTTTTACCTCGTATCACAGCACACAATGTGTGGACATGGTAAACTGAACTGTGCTCAGGAGTAGAAATTTCAAACCCCTCTCCCCAGAAACTTAACCACGTCTAACGATTCAGATTTTGGGCTGAAAATTTAAGTCTAAGCTTTAGAAAGCATTTAATGAGACACAAAAAATAACGCTATAAAATAGTTGTTCGTTACTCCAAAGTCTAAAGCGCCCTCTATCGGAATTTTTTGAAAATTTTCTTTAAAATTTATTTTCAAGAAAATACTGACATAAAGAATAATTTTAGCAAAACGCGGCAGTAGTTAGAGCCTAATCTACGACACAAAGATCGGGAATAACTGATTTTTGTTCTGGGGGGAGAAGGGTTTCAAATTTCAAATTTCAGTTTACGCTACTTAACTACTCGTTAGGACTCAGATTTTTAGATCAAAATTTAAGTTTAAGTCTAAGCTTTCGAAATCATTTAAAGAAATACAAAAAATAACGTTAAAAAATAGTTGTTTGTTACTCCAAAGTCTAAAGCGCCCCCTATCGGCATTTTTTGAAATTGAACTTTAAAATTTTATTTCAAGAAAATACTGGCATAAAGAAAATTTTTTGCAAAAACCGCAAACGAATCGACCAATTTTTCCATTTTTTATAATCATTTGAAATTTCGGACCCTAAACTTTAATGCCCCCTATCTCCTTGGGAATACGTCTGGGACCCTTAGTCTCCTATTTAATATTATTTGTCTTTAAGTGTACTATAACCCCTTAAAGTTTTGCCCATCTTTTATGAATCACCCTGTATAATAAAAACATTTCTGGCTCTAATTGACATTTAATCATATGGTTGGAGTCGAATCGACATCTTTCGGTCGTTCTAATGTTAAAACAGACATGAGAACAACTAAATCAATAAGCCAACATGAAAAATTAGCTGAGGCCAGGATTCGAACCTGAGACCACGGCGTGCCCTGCTGTTTCTATAACACTAAAAGAATCATGTTGGGAAACATAATAGACAGGCATTTCTTACTCCATATTGGGCAAGTGGATTAATTGTGTTCATGTCTTAATATACCGCGTGTTCCAAAAATGATTGATGGATTTTAAAATTCAATAACTTGTAAACGGTGACAGCTTTTAAAAAATTTTTGCAGGAGGGTTATGTATAATTTCAGGAGTTTTTTACCGCAATTTTTTATTTTAGTTCGAATTTCAAACAATAAATGGCGCTGACGGCAATTGTAGGTCAGGTGATCAGTGCTGATTGAAGCGTCGACCTAGCCTTCAACCGCCGTTAGCGCCACCTATTGTTTGAAATTTGAACTAAAATAAAAAAATTACGGTAAAAAAAAACTCCTGACATTATACATAACCCTCCGGCAAAAATTTTTTAAATAGCTGCCACCGTTTGCAAATTATTGAATTTTAAAATCCATCAGTCATTTTTCGGACATCCGGTATATGTGCCTCTAATAATTAATTAAATTCAGACGTTAATTTATATGTTCTTTAATACACAAAGATAAATTAAAAAGTTCAAGCTATTCTTTTATTCTCATTTCTTCTTTTATTCTCATTATACTTCAGTTTATAAAAGGAAAGATTCTGATGCAATCTAACAAGTAAAATCCAATTACAGATAATTTCCTATGAGATAGTAACTAATATTTGTGTTATTCACTCATATATCTAAAGAAACAATTCCACTGAATTGAGTTTACAACAATTTTCTTCAATCAACTATACTGATTATATGTTTGTTTAACTTTGTCCAATTTAGAATAATTGCTTCCGGCACTGGAGAAAAACGAAACATCTTGATCTGAACATCTATGAACTAGCAGGAATGCTTTTATCTCATCGGCATTTCACATGAATATTTTCGCGACGAATAAAAGTAAATAGAGGGTATTTGAATGCAAATTGTACGTGATCTGAGATGCATCACTTTCTCGTAAACAAATAAGAGTCAGACTATTTAAATTTTAATAAGATATATTCATTCACCAGGGGAAAGTCGTGTGATAACGAATAAAATAAAATAAGTTTTGGAATTGAACCAATAAAAACATTCAGACATACAGTAAAACCCCGATAATTCGAATTAATTGGGACCGGACCCAATCCGGATTATCGAAAATCCGGATTTTCCGGAGAATTAGAAGAAAATGAAATAAAACAGAACATACTTACAGAAAATCACCTTTATGTTAAACTTATTGAATATTTACAGACAGATTCTTCCGAAAAGATTTCAGAAAAAGTTTTTTTATTCAGAATACGGCGATGAAACACGTTAATGTTATGGAAATTAGCCAATCACTTCTCAAACTTGAAAAAAAAAATACCAAACCGATCCGAATTATCCGGAGATCCGGATTATCGGGGTCCGGATTAGCGGGGTTCTACTGTACTTCAGATTTCCCAATTCTCTACCGAGGACAACAACTATTTTCCAAACAATTAAAAATAAATTTCAAAATTTTAGCTAAAATTTGATATTTTATTATGTATGCCTATGCACACAATTAGGTTTTTAATAAATTGTATTACTATATTTTGCAGCTATATGAGCTTAAATTTACTTATTTTATCTACTTAAAACTCTGCAATTTTTTTATACTAATATTTTAAAAAATTCAATATAAATAAAAATAATTAAAATAAATCCTACCTTAATAGCTTTATCTTTTTATTAAACCTTTATAAAAATCGAAGAATGCGGAAAACAGGACTACAAATATCGCAGCCACTAAAGTCCGATCGACTTCGTTTTTTATGCAAAATGAGCATTAATTTATTGCCTTATACGTCCACTCCTTACGTCCACTTGCTTTTTACCACGGAAATTTTTGCATACATCAGAACGTGTATTTCGAGAGTCCGAAAAAAATAGTTTCAGATAATCGAGGTTACTGATATTAAATACACTTCGTCCCATTTTTACATACTAAGTACATACAGAATTTCAAATCTCTATCTGAATTTGTTCGGGAGATATAACATTTACAGACGGACGGACGGGCGGCAATCTTTTTTTTTTAAAAAAATAAATATGCATTTCTCGGAATCTCCAGTATATGTGTAATGTGTAAATCCGACAAAAAAAAAATTTCCGATTTTCAAAACGATTGCAAGACTTATCCAGTGCTACGCATGATGGGCATGTAATAATTATTTAAATATCCGAATTCTGTATTTTATTGTCATTTTCAAAATCAGAATCGAGTTAAATCCAGAGTTGTCATATGACTAAGAGTAAACTTTAAATGAAGGAAAAAAATCCTCGAGTTTTACCCCAAAACTGTTAACCCATTAGTGCCTAGCGACCCTTTTTAGGGACGCTTCAAAAGGTGCATTCAGCACTGTTTTTGAGACCGGTAAAAAAAAAAAGTAATAATTATTTTATTTAAATGATGCATTTTTGTGATTAATGAACTAAACTTAAATCTTCTAAAAATAGTGGGTTCAACCAAATAAAATTTACGCAAAAGATGCTGGGCACGAATGGGTTAATATTCCGGAAAATTTTCTCCTGGAGGTTCAAATTCTCCTAAAATGGTGACAAAATACCAAATCTGTTAGCAGTTAATTGGAGCCGAAATATATGAAACTAGAAACTTATTTTTACTGGTTTTAAAGTGTCTATTTACACCTCTTAACAATTGAAATTTATGGTCTGTTAATTTGCTATATATTTAGAAAATGAATGTTTTAACATCAACAAATACTGACATTTCTGTTACATTTTTGAAACAAACTTTGAAAATCTCATCACCTTGTTACAAAACTGTCGCCTTAATCTTGAAATTAACATAACACATAATTTTTCAACACCTTCTTTCTGAAAGATAATTTACGAATTCATCCATCATTCACATTGATTAAGTGCTTTTTTTTAACGCATTATTCATGTTATTCTAAATGTTTTAAGACGAAACTTTTGTAAGAATGCGCATTCAACTAAGCCCCGTGGAATATACAATATATGGTTAATCTCATATTATCTTTGTTTTCAAAATATGACAAAACAAATTCTCTTACCATTCCATGTATAACAGTGAGAAATCTATGACATTTTTCTTTTACCAAACAAATTAATGAATTCTTCCATTCTATGCGTGAAGTCTGGACATAGTGATGCATCTTCCTGACATTTGGTAGAGTTCAAAATGTTTTTTCTAAGCTTGTATGTCAAGTTTCTTAATTAATTCCACAATTTTTCCAGGTGCCATTTCATTTCAACGTCGCATCAAGTTTAGTGTAATCTTCTTAATGAGTATTAATTAGTTATTACATTCGATCTTAAAGATATACTTTTTAGCAAACATTTTAATTTCTGGATAAAGATTTGTTGCCTTTTAAAATGTAATTTAATCAGAGAATAACAAGCTGAACGAATGAATTAATATATGCTAGATAGCTAATTAGATCTGGATAGCCAGATCACCGAATTTCGGTTTCGGCCTTAAAAGCCTGTTACGGTCTATCCTTAATAATTAATATTACTAATTTTAGAATGCATTTTTTTTTAATGTTACGAGTAAGAGTAAAAATATTTAAAAAATTAAAATTATATATTTTTACTGGTGTTAAAGTGTTAATTACACCTCTTAGCAATTGAATTAATGTAATATTACAAGGTATTCAGTTGCTATATATTTAGAAAATGAATATTTTATCGCCTGCAAATACTGATATTTCTGTTATATTTTTGAAACAAATTTTTAAAATCTCTTCACCTTGTTAAATAACTGCCTCCTTAATCTTAAAAGTAACAGAACACGTAATTCCTTAACAACTTCTTTTTCAAAGATAACTTACGAAATCATCCATCATGCATATTGATTGTGCTTTTTTAACGGATTGGTCACGTTATTCTAAATGTTCTAAGAAGACACATTTGTAAGAATGTACATTCAACTAAGCCCCGTGGAATATACAATGTATGATTAATCTCACATTATCTCTGTTTTCAAAACATGACAAAGCAAATTCTTTTACCATTCCATGTACAACACTGAGAAATCTATGACATTTTTCTTTTACGAAACAAATTAATGAGCATTTTCATTTTATGCGTCATGTCTCGTAATACATCTTCCTGACTTTTGGTAGAGTTCAAAATGATTTTCCTAAGCTTGTATGTCAAGTTTCTTAATTAATTCCACAATTTTTTCAGACACAATTTCATTTCAAAGTCGCATCATGTTTGGTTTAATCTTCTTAACGAATATTAATTAGTTATTACATTCTATCTTAAAGATAGACTTTTTAGCAAACATTTTATTTCTTGATAAAGATTTATTGCCTTTTAAAATGTAATTTAATCAGAAATTAACAAATTGAACATGAACGAATGAATTATTATATGCCAGTTAGCTAATTAAAAATCAGTATTTTAAAAAATCACATACTTTATTTCAAAAATTTTAATAACAAGTTTTAATAGCAAATGTTTATTTTATATTTTTCTGGAACTATTATTAAATGACATTTTTTTTTTATTAAAATCAATTTCTTGTCTATTTTAGGCCGTTATTCTTTTTTTTTTAATAAACTAGCAGGCTCTACCTCCTATTAGCTACACCCGTCAACCCCCACTAAGACTCCACAAACTCTAAAATCACTCTAATTTTACCCGGCTTTTAAAAGATTGTGAAACATTGAACTATATTTTTTGAAGAAGAGGCAATCTCCCTGTAAGCGGATTTCTATTCGGTTTCCTTTGATTAGAAAACTTTAACCCCTTCGCGACTGGAGCCTTTTACGAAATTTTAAATGTTTTGTCACCGGTTTTTTTTAAACAGAAATTTGTGCTTTATTAAATCGAGAAAATGCTCCGATTGAATAAGACAAAGGGCATAGCCGGATAAGCATTGAAAACATGCCTTTCAATAAAATTTCTTGATTTTTTTCCCAGGTGTATCTACATATCTGACAATCTATTTCCCCTATTATTAGCTTATAAATATTGATATTTAAGCGATAAAAATATTTTTTCGATTTTTTAAAAACCTCATTTTCTCAAAAACTACTGTACCGAATTACATGGGATTTATTGAGTTTATATAGACATTAAAGGTGCATAACTGGTAAGTTTTGCATAATTTTCTGATTATAAAAAGTGTGTGAAAAAGCGATTAAACATTTTTGAAAGATAAAAATCATATCTTATAGATGTAGGAAAATTACCATTTTCTAGTAAAAAATTCCTCATATGTGCCCATATATTATATATAAAAGCTGTAAGTTTGCGTTGGGTACTACATATAAATATTTACAAAAGTATGTATAAAATTAATTAAAATTCATTTAAAGGCGTTACTTTGGGCGGAGCTACGCAACTTTGAAATCTGAAGAATCTTTGGAATGTATACTTACAGAATTGGTGTATTTTAAATTTTAATGAACGCATGAGCATCATTCTCGACACTGACGATTCCGTGTCGATAACAAATTTTTCAATATGTCACATACAAAAACAAGGAAGAATATTTTTGTCATAGAAACTAACTACATTCTTCGATATCGAAATGTAAGAACTGTGATCACAGTTGGGTACAGTTGAAAATGGATTTCATCAGTTTTTATAAAGAGAAATTATAGTTAGTAGTTTCAAGCTTTTTAACGGAGCGATGGGCCCTAATTACCATCATGTTAAACGTTTATGTCTAAGTAATGGTTAACCGCCGAGATCAGAAACAAATTTAATGCAGCGAATGATTTTTATTTCTTATGATGTTATCTAAGAATGATAATTCGAAATGTGATTGTTAAGGAAGTTTCTTGAAAGAACTCGTGGTTACAGAAAGAAAAAATTTTAATATTTATGTATAAAATAATGTAATACATTATCAAGTGTCAGCTGTTTTTTTTCCTCATAAAAGTCACTGTTCTTGACAGTGAGGCCTAAAGCACTGAAACGGACTATATATTTACATATAAGATTATAATGTATTCTCATAAAATTAGCTGTTTCTTTACAATATTTTATCGTCTGTTAATTTTTCCACTTCTTTTTTGCACTATATTTATTTAAAAAGCATTTTTTATCTCATCAAACATAAAACGGTTCAAAATTGTATAAATATATTTTTCAATACAAAATATCATCCAGTGCTGTCAGCTTTCTTTTTTTTTAACTCACATTGTGAACCCTTCAATAATAATTATTTTCGGATTAAATAGCTTTAGAAATCTGCTATTAGAAATAAAAAGTTATTAGCATAGAAAATTGTTTGTTACCACCCAAACCTGATGATACCGCAGAATTAAAAGAGTACATTAGGCTCCAATTCTAGCTATATAATATTCTTATTTGATTTGCGTTGCTTTGAAAAAAACTGAACTACTTATTCTTATTACACTTCATTAAATGTGGTGAGAATATTCGAATAAAAATCATTATAGTAACTGTCGTAACATTTAGATATCGAAGAGTGTTGTTGTTTTCCATTCCAATTGAAAATATTTTTCAGAATATTGTCTTCGATAGAAACCATCAGTTTTCGATATCGAAATAATATGGACTGAGTTGAAAATTATGACCTATACTGTTAATGAAATCTAAAATACATCAGTTGACACATTTTCAATTGACATTGTTCCAAGGATTCTTCGGATTTCAAAGTTGCGTAGCTCCGCCCAAAGTAACACCTCGTCACTGAAATTTTCCCTCAAAATTTCCCACATGAGCTCAATTTTCCCCTCAAAATTTCCCTCGTGAGCTCAATTTTTCCCACACTGTTAAATTCAGCAGTGCTGCCCTCTATCGGTAAATCATCAAAATATATTTTATTTATTATATTTCATTTTGGTTCTTCAAAACTAAAGTCTTTCAATCAATCGATCATAAGTAATTTAATAAACATAATATAAAAATAAATTCTTAAGGTAATAATAATGATTATTTTTTTGCTAAAGAAATGCAGATAAACGCAAATGTTGTCAAATAAGAGCGTGAGAAACGCACATTTCATCAAAGAATTGCGGAAAAACAAAATTTCGTCAAAAGAATCGCGAAAAGATCTAATTTTGTCAAAGAATCGCAAAAAAGATCTCTGATTTCATTCAAAAAGCACAGAAAAAACCGAAAATCGTGGGAAAAACCTATTTTCGGCAAAGTATCGCGAAAAAACGTTAATTTTGTTCAAAAATCATTAAAAAAAATCGCAATTTTTGTCAAAAAATTGGAAAAGAAATATAAATTTAATCAAAAAGTCGTAGAAACAAGCACATATTTCTTAAAAGGATCGCGAAAAAAGCATATTTCCCCCAAAAAATCGGGGGGGGGGGGGGGGAACGACGACTCAAAAGTCGCGAAAAAAAGCAAAGTACCTTAAATATTTACAAAAATATGTGATAGCTTTGCAGGGGAAACTGTGATTTTTCTCAGCCCCCCCCCTTAAAATTGATCATATGGGCGCCCTTGTTGTCGCGACATTCGAGTCTTCTGCTTTATCCAAATCCATAGCTATAAAACACTAAAATGTAACTTTCGAGATTCTACACTATACACATTCTAGAAAAATTTGAACTAAAATTTTAAACTAAAAAACTGTTTTCGTTTTACGCTTTTCTGTAGCAAGCGAGCGATCGAAACTGAAACTCAAAAGTCGCGAAATAAAGCAAAGTGCCTTAAATATTTACAAAAATATGTGATAGCTTTGCGGGGAAAATTGTGATTTTTCTCAGCCCCCCTCCCCTAAAATTGATCATATGGGCGCCCTTGTTGTCGTGACATTCGAGTCTTCTGCTTTATCCAAATCCATAGCTATAAAACACTAAAATGTAACTTTCGAGATTCTACACTATACACATTCTAGAAAAATTTGAACTAAAATCTTAAACTAAAAAACTGTTTTCGTTTTACGCTTTTCTGAAGCAAGCGAGCGATCGAAACTGAAAATCGAACAGAATAGTTCCGACTGACGTCATAATCTTTTTTCCTCCCTACGAAAAATCCCCCAGGTTTCTCTACTTTGTGGTCACGTGGTTGAATCTGATCTATTAACTTAGAGAAGTTTAGTTGCATTACTGCTTCGAGAGTCAATGGAACGCAACAGCAATATTCAGGGAAATAGTTACGATGCAATTCGCCAGGAGTTATGAAAAACAAGTCGAATAAAAGGGTTTTCTAAAAAGTTTTGCAGAAAGAAAAGGAAAAAGCGCGTTTATGAGAGTGGAACGGGAAATTCTCAAAATTTCCCACAAAACCTCAAGTTTTCCCTTTTTCCCACACAGCTCTATTTTCCCCACAGATGTGGGAATTTTCCCACAAGTTACCATCACTGGCATAGAAAATTGTTTGTTACCACCCAAACCTGATGATACCGCAGAATTAAAAGAGTACATTAGGCTCCAATTTTAGCTATATAATATTCTTATTTGATTTGCGTTGCTTAGAAAAAAACTGAACTACTTATTCTTATTACACTTCATTAAATGTGGTGAGAATATTCGAATAAAAATCATTATAGTAACTGTCGTAACATTTAGATATCGAAGAGTGTTGTTGTTTTCCATTCCAATTGAAAATATTTTTCAGAATATTGTCTTCGATAGAAACCATCAGTTTTCGATATCGAAATAATATGGACTGAGTTGAAAATTATGACCTATACTGTTAATGAAATCTAAAATACATCAGTTGACACATTTTCAATTGACATTGTTCCAAGGATTCTTCGGATTTCAAAGTTGCGTAGCTCCGCCCAAAGTAACGCCTTTAAATGAATTTTAAATACTTTTGTAAATATTTATATGTAGTACCCAACGCAAACTTACAGCTTTTATATATAATATATGGGCACATATGAGGAATTTTTTACTAGAAAATGGTAATTTTCCGACAACTATAAGATATGATTTTTATCGTTGAAAAACTTTTAATCGTTTTTTCACACACTTTTTATAGTCAGAAAATTATACAAAACTTACCAGTTATGCATCTTTAATGTCTATATAAACTCAATAAATCCTATGTAATTCGGTACAGTAGTTTTTGAGAAAATGAGGTTTTTAAAAAATCGAAAAAACATTTTTATTTCGTAAAATATTGATATTTATAAGCTGATAATAGGGGAAATACATTGTCAGATATGCAGATACACCTGGGGAAAAAAATCAAGAAATTTGATTGAAAGGCATGTTTCCAATGCTTATCCGGCTATGCCCTTTCACAGTAAAATGTTACTGGTGAGATAAACAAGGATTCTTAACCCTTTTTGCGGCAGATATACGTGTCGCTTGTTCCCAAGGGGTAAACGTCGAATCAGCTGCTATTAAACATATACTGGTCATTTAACAGTTTGATTAAACAAGATCAGTTACAAGATCAGATTTTCAATATATGCATCTATGAAGCATATATTAAAATATACATTGTTTACAGTCTGTGATGCAAAGAACATATTATATTAATTTGAAGGGTCACAGAAAAGTATTCCATTACATAATGGTTTTGGGAAAACACCGCTTACAAGGAAGGTCTCCATACGGGCATACCCCGAAAAATCTGAAAAAATTACAGAATGTTCTTCTTGTGCGGATATATACGTTTATAGAAAAAATTTCGGCGGAACGACCATTCAGTGACTTTAAAAAAATAATGAAAATTTCGTTATTTGGCGATTTATCGCCGGTTGGCGATGGAATTTAATTTCAAAAAAAATACTTTATGTCAAATACACTTCAAGAAAAAAAAAGTTTTATTCAAGAAAAAAACGTTTATTTTTGAATACGCTTAAATGTATGAAGATAATTTTTCTCAATATGATTTTTTTTAGCTATAAAACATTTTTTCCAGCTATTAATTAAATAACTACTTCAACGAGTAATACATATATATGTAATACAATATGTATATAGATGTATATAATATATTGAAGTCTCTCATTGTTTATGCTTAAATTCATTCAATACCATTTACACGCAAACTAAATATCTAACAGTTTTGAGTTTCATTATAATCGTTTGCTTTTGGCGAGGAAAAGGGCTGCTCGCCAAATCGAGTGACTCTTTGGTCTTTTCACGCCAAATATTCGAAAATATTTTATTTTGTAACACAATATCTAATGTGATTCCGCCGCTAATTTTGACTGATCCTTAATTACATACATTAAGTACTTTAATTTGTATTTTTTCATAAAATTCTGGGTATGCCCAATTTGGAGACCTTCCTTGTTAGGACGCATTTCAATTATATTGACTATTTCACATTTTATGAAATTGATACACATTACTGAGGTTTAATGCAAGTTATCTCGTCTATAATTAATAGAAAGCAGATAGTATTTACTGGGACATGCAAAAAATTTCGGTTACTATACTGTATCCGAAGTATTGCATGCTATTACTCCAAAATCTGAATATTTTTGAAATTTCGTTATAGGACAAATGCACTTCATTTTTGCTACACTTGACGTGCAGTTTCCGACTTATTAGGATATATTTTTTGAAATATGGAGATTAATTTGTACGTTAGAGATATTCAATATCATCAGAAAATTTCGTTAAGTAGAAAACTTCATTCAACAGGAGCTTTTACTGTATATCGAATCATTTATTTATTTAGAATGAAGTGCCGACTCTAAGTAAAACTATAAAAATTCATAGAAATCCGTTCGAGCTTATTGAAAATTTTGCAAAAATGACTTCATCATTGTAAACAGGAAGTAAAGCCCGGAGTCCCCGAGGTACAAAACATGCATACGATAATAATCACAGGGTTGTTAGATTTAGCCTGTTTTTTTAGTTCTGAAATTTTTCATTCCCACCAGAAACTCTGTGTTTTATCGTTTTTTTTATTTACTGGCAGACATTGCCATACTACCTAAAATGAAAATTCTTCTTTCAAAATTTCTGATATGAATTCGAGGTTTTTAAATTGAAAGTGGAGGCCAAACTGTCAACTCAGTTTCACCGCCCAGAAGACTAGGCCTGAGCGCTGAGACTATATGGCGATTGCCGAATGCGGAATTTTTTTTAACGTATGTACGATCCCTTGAATTCAGACACTAATATTTTATAAAAAAAAGATTTCTTTGATTTGTATAATCTCAAAAAAGCGGAAAAAGCTTTCAAATATACTTGGTACAAATACTCAAGGGACCGTACACGCGTCCCCCCCCCCTCCGAAAAAAATCCGACTCCAACATCCGCCAATTTTGTGTGAGCGCTCAGGCCTAAGCTCAGGTAAGCGCTTCAGATGTCGGTGCCAGACTCATCACATACGAAATATATTTAAATTTTATTTGAGAATTGCATTGCATTTTTATAAAGAATTTACACGTGATTTGTTTCATATTTTATATTATGCATATTCATGATGGATATGCATTACAGTGGCCCCCAAACGATTAGTTTTATTCTTATCGATGTTTTAATGAAGTAATGCTTGACAAAAAAATTTCTGTCTTTCGTACCGCTGATGATAAAAATAATCTGTATCCTTTAGATCATATCTCATATAAAATTAAAATGTATAGCTTGAAGATATTTTATCTTGCAAATAGGTTTATTAAATCAATAACATTTATTTCATGGTTATTTGTTCAATTTGTTTATTTTTTTTACGTCGACCAAACGTTTGAATTCTGTCGTAAATCTTTTCTTTGGTGAATGTTCGATTTCAGTTTAAAAAAATCAACAACTATGTAAGCAAACAAATCGAAAATTGCAAGCCAAGCGTACCATATGCGATACATTCGTACTTTAACGAATTTTTAAAAATATTTTGATCTTGGTGTAATAGTATTTAGTACTTCGGATACAGTAAAGTAAACGAAAACTTTTGTGTGTCCCTGTAAATAAATTCTGTTTTCTATTATACAGGAAATAACGTGTTGTAAACCTCAGAAACGTATATTAATTTCAAAACATGAAAAATATTTTAATATAATTAAAACGCTCCCCAAACAGTGTTTCCTCCTATACCATAAAGTAATGTACCATTAACGCATTCGTGCCCAGCATCTTTTGCGTAAATTTTATTTGGTTGGCACCACTATTTTTAGAAGATTTATGTTTAGTTCATTAATCACGAAAATGCATCATTTAAATAAAATATAATTGCTTTTCTTTTTTACCGGTGTCAAAAACAGTGCTGAATGCACCTTTTGAAGCGTCTCTAAAAAGGGACGCTAGGCACTAATGGGTTAAGTAATAGTACCATAAAGTATACCATTATGTAATTGAATACTTTTGTGTGGCCCTGTAAATAAATAACAAATATTCTTTGCAACAGATATTGTACAAATTGTATATTTTAGTATTCTTTATAGATGCATATCAATTTCATTATGTCAATTTTATTGTATTCGAAAGAGTGTAACATCATTAAAATGTATTTGAAAATATTTTTTCACATCGGCCGTAATGAACGGAATAGTTTAGATTGTCCCTGTAATTAAACTGTATTTTCTATTTTCATAAAATTTGAAATGCCTCGGCCAAATTATGCAGCAATTATATATTTTAAATTCCAAACTATTCTGTAGTTTTTACTCTGGTACATGCAGATGGACAGATGGACGGACTGTACGACAACTATAGGAGCTACATAATTACCGTAATTTTGGGTGTATAAGCCGCGGATCAAACAATTCTTTTTGGACCCAGAAATCTTATTTAGTGATTGAACACAAATATTTACGGCGATCTAAAAGGTTATATTTGTTTCTTAAAAAATTCTGGGTCGAAAAAGAATTGTTTGATCTGCGGCTTATACACCCGAAATTACGGTACATAATTACGAACGCACCTAATAAATAACAGAACAGTTCTCTTCTCAGAAACTACTCTCGCCTCTCACGTGTTTTTTTTTTTTTTTTTTGGTGAAAAATCATTGTTTTTTCCATAGTGGTATTATATGTTTTTCCATTCATGCAATTATTACTGTTTATTTCCTAAAACGAACAGTGTAATCACACTGACTGTTTATTTTTTGTCATAAAAAAAGTTGGGTAATATCAATATCAGGCACATTTTGCATTACAGTCAATCGTAACTTACTATAAGACTTTCTAGTACTGCCATGAGGCACTATGTTCAGTTCTGTTTCTCTGCCATTGATGAAGCTATACGTTAAAATAAAATCTTTCGAGTTTTTTGCAGACAAATTTTATAAAATTTGTACTAATTATAAAATTGTATTGTTAGTGATACTAACGAAGTTCACTATAACCACTTAATTTCTCAACACTTTTGAGAAAAACTTTCAAATAATGCCTATTTATTCGTCTTTTACAGAATATTCAATCTTTTACTACCAATTTTTCAAAACAGTATTTATTGTTAAATTGAATCAGTAAAATGTTCTTATAACTAATCAAAAATTTACAATAAAAATTGACTGGTGCGAATAATAAGTCATGATTGATATATCGATGTCTGTACGTGGTACGGGCTAATCATGTCTTGCAAAAAGACGCTGCTCATATGACGTACGAGATAATCTGGGAAGTGGTTATGTTCAACAGTAATACTTATTGCTCTGTCAGTACGGTTTTCAACTATTCTATGACAACTTGTTAATGAGTTAAGAGGATACATTTTCCAAGATAATGTGTCATGTGATATGGGATATCAACTATACAACTCTATAAAAACGAAAAAACGAAAAGAATTTTTCAAAAAAACTGATAATTTATAGGTGATGTACTAAGTTTCGTAATAAAATGATTTTGTTTATTTTTTAACCCTTTCAGAGGCAAGGTAGTTCTACTCGTTAAATGTGCAAATAAGTGAATGACATCAGAAATTACAGTAAAATATATTTCAAATAAAGCAAATGCTTTTGTTCACGTACTTAAATACATCAAAATATTCATTCCGATATTCTGATGTCAATGTGGCTTGTAGGAATAAAACTTAGGTGGTCCAAAAATGAACCATCCCCGCTGAATGGGGTTAAATTTTAGTTTACCTTACAATTTTAATTTTTCTTACCTTATTCTACAAACCCTAACCGACTCTACTATCTTAACCGACTGATTGCCTTTACCTGAAAGGTGTAATATTAAAAAAAAAAAAAAAAAAAGAAAAAGGAAAAGAAAAAAAAGCAGCTGAATGTTGATATGTATATATTCTTCCACTTTAAACGCATTAGATTTGTGTTGAGAAATAGTAAAAATTCGATCTTAACAAACATTTTAAACACATCTTAACAAGCCCTGAATTGCACGTACGCTGTACGGGCAACACACTTTTGTCAATCATAATTTGGCCGTTCCATGTACGGACATCCATAGTCTTGTCATGACTTATTATTCTCAACAGTAAGTTTTTGCTGTAAATTTTGCATTATTTAATCAATAAAAAATTTAATTAATAAAAAAAATTCTCTTTCGAAAAACCGGTGAGAAAAGATTAAAAATTCTGTAATGTATAATATGTAATTCATGTGACAGACATGAAAAAAATAGAAATTTTTAAAAAGATTTTTCAAAAATATTGATTAATTAAGTGGTTAATGTACCATCTCAAATTTTTTATATTGATTTACAAATAAAAATAATATGGTATTTCGTAATACCTGAACCTCTTCTATATTATTGGTTATGTATGTTGCTCATGATTATTACTAAATAGTTTTCATTGATAAATAATCAGTCGCATTTAAAAACATACCGATTTTCCTGTTAGTTTTTTCCTCCACAGGAAAATAGTTTTTTTTTTCGATAAGCTATGACTAATGTTATTTTACCCTTAAGATCTGTGAATCATCAATCACTTTTATGACAAATTTCTGGATGGATGAATATCCGGAATACCCGAGATGTAGGATGTAAAACTTATATAGTTTATGTTACCAGATATTTTACATCTCTTTCTTTTTTTATTTAAAGAGTAGTTATCTAATTTATTTAAAAAGTATCGTTTGCTAAAAAAATTTGTTTAACTATATGTAAATATATTACTTACAGATATTTTTAAACAGGGTTTTTATGAAATATTGATTTTGTTTTGTGAGATAGTAAGTGTAAGAATTATGAATAGGTGTTCTGAATCTGCAATTCATTCCAATATTCCAATATTCTGGTATTAATGTGGCATGTAAGAATAAAATTTAGGTGGTCGAAAAAAGAAACACCGCACTTAAAAAAGTTAAATTGTAGTTTTTTTTCTGACCTTTTTCTACATTACCCAAATGGATTCCCTTTACCTCAAAAGTGTATTATTATTTTTTAGGTGCGTTCGTAATTATGTAAATACCTAGCACCTATTGTTGTCACTCAGTCCGTCCGTCTGTCCGTCTGTCTGTCTGTTCGTCTGTCCGTCCGTCTGTCTGTCCGCATATAACAACGCAAAAACTACCTAACCGAATCGTTTGAAATTAAAAATATATAATTATTACATAATTTTGTCGAGTCATTTCAAATTTTATGAAAATCGGATGGATAGATCAATTACAGGGAAAATCAAAAGGATTCCATTACATTACGGTCAATGGGGAAAAAAAGTTTCAAATGCATTTTAATCGTTTGAAATTTAAAACGTATATTTATTACATAATTTTGTCGAGTCATTTCAAATTTTATGAAAAACTGATGGATAGATCAATTATAGGGACGACCAAAAGTATTCCGTTACATTACGGTCAATGGGGAAAAAAGTTTCAAATGCATTTTAATCGTTTGAAATTTAAAACGTATATTTATTACAAAATTTTGTCGAGTCATTTCAAATGTTATGAAAATCGGATGAATGGATCAATTACAGAGACAATTAAAAGTATTCTGTTACATTACGATCAATGGCAAAAAAAGTTTTAAATGCATTTTAATGGTGTTACACTCAATTGAACATAATAGAATTGACATGAATCTATGAAGTATGTACTAAAATATACATTCTGTACAATCTGGGATGCAAAGAATATTTATTATTAAATTACAGAGCCACACAAATGTATTCCACTAAATAATGTTATACGGGGAAACATTGTTTGGGGCGTGCTTTAATTATATTAAACTACTTCACATTTTATGAATAAGATATACGTTAATGAAGTATAATAAAAATTACTCCCTGCATATTTACAGGAACACAAAAATTTCGACCACTATACTGTATCCGAAGTACGCTCTAGTATACCAGCAAGATCTGAATATTTTAAAACTTCGTTATAGTACGAACGCACCTCATTTGCTACGCTTCACGTGCAATTTCCAACTTGTTTATGTTGATTTACAAATAGAAACGAAATTGTATTTCATAATATCGTTGCTCTGGTTTTCTCACCGGTTTTTAAAAACAGAAATTTGTTTTTTATTAAATCCAGAAAATGTTGAGATTACACAAGTTAATTTTTGCAGTAAAATTTTACCGGTGCGGTGGTGGCATACAATAATTCTGTACATATTTTTAGACACGGACACGAGACTCACTTTCCCGAAGGGTTAATTTTGAGTAATTATTGCAGAGAATTTTCCGATACGGAGAGTGATTTTCCCAAGCGGACATGACTTTACGAACGACCCAATAATTATATGTAAATAGGGGAGACTGGGGATACTTGAGCATAGGGTATACTTGAGCCACTCCTATTATCTCTACAGTTGGTCAATTTTTCTTTCGAAAACTGGCAACATGATAACATATTTATAGTTCTGAACATGTAAAAAGAAATCACATACCTTGGTACCATTTTGAAAGTATGGTGATTAACCCCTTGAGCTCGTCTGGTAGAATTTTCTACCACAAAATTTTAATTCTGAAATGTCACAACGACACCAGAAATTCGACGAAATTTATTTGAAAAAGGTTTAATGCATTTTTTCGTGTTTATTTTAAATCGGTTTTTTTCTTTGCAAAATACTGGTGCGAATGTGACATCTGGCTCAAGTATCCCCTCCATGGGGACACTTGAGCCACGATGTAAAAAAAAGTAAAAATTTATTAGACATAGAAAAATAGTTCAAAATTAATTGAAAGTGGTTTTCAATTGAAGAAAAATACCAGATTTTCATTTACAATATTTTATTTTATTCTAAAAAATTATAAAAAATTTAAAAAATTTAAATTTAAAAAGTGACTTAAGTTTCCCCATCTTCCCTATATATGTTAGAGGTATTTCTAAACAGGGTTTTTAAGAAATATTAACTTTTTTGTGTGATATAGTAAATGTCAAATTATGAATGAAAACACTGAATCTGCTATTTTGCGAGAATATGCAAACTTGAAGAATTACAAGTAGAGATGCTGTACAAAATAATATTAACGATTTTGAAAAAAAAAAAAAGATATATGTAAACAAAGATAAGAATTTTATTTTCTAATATGTTTAGTTTGATAGAACGTATATTCAACGATCGAACAGTAAGGTACCACTAATCCATAAACCAGTAATTATGAAACGCCTGTAGAATACTGTAGGAACTGTAGGAACTGTATGAATAAAGGTAGACAAAAAATTTCATTACCTAATAATTAGACTCAATGTTGACATTTTTCTAATTTTTTCCATAGCTATATTTTTATGTGTGATAAATCTTCTTTTTAATTGTTCTGTTTTTTTCTTCAATTTTAATATTCTTTATGAGCCTAATATGCATTCTTTGCGTGATTGCCATTACCCGAAAAGTGTAGTTTAGTTTTTTTTTAAAGTTAATATCGAAATCTAATTTTTTAATCCACTTTAAATACATAAAAATGTGTTAAGAAATAGTCAAAATTTGTTCTTTTCTAACTTTTAATGTACTATCTTATATTTTTTATGCTGACTTACAAAATAAATAAATAAATAAATAAATAAAATATTTCATTATACCTGGATTTCGTCTGCATTACTGATTGTACATATTTTTCTTGTTTATTATTATCTAGTTTTCACTGATGAATGACAAAAACCGTTTAAAAAATACATATCAGTTTTCATGTTTCTCTTTGTTTCCACAGTGAAACATTGGTACTTTCGATAAACTATGACTAATGTTACGTTTCTTTTAACATCTGAGAGTCATCATTCACTCTTATGACAAATTTCTCGATGGATGAATATCCGAATCTCTCGAGATATAGGACTTAAAACTTGTACAGTTTACGTTACCAAATATTTTATATCGTTTTCTCTCTTTCCTTAAAGAATAGTCATGCATCTTTTTTAAACATTATTTCTTCGTTAAATTCTTTTTAAATGATACATAAATATATTAGCTACAGATATTTCTAAATAGGGTTTTTAACACTTTCCAACAAACTTGAAAAGTGTTTATGCATTCGGTTTGACTAACCGTCTGTCCGTCTGGCTGGATTGCCGACTTTCCGCGCTCTAACTCCCGTAAATATACTTGGATTGCTATGAAATATTTAGATGTTATTAATGTTTACCCTAGCACGAACCCTATTGAAAATGAAGCTACTACTATGACTAGTGTATTTGCAGGGATAATCAAAATTTTTCCGATACATTACGGTCAATGGAAAAAAAAATCGTTTCAAATGAATTTTAAAGGTGTTACACCCTGTAAAACATATTTAAATTTGCTTAGATTCGCAAAATGCACTAAAATATGCATTCTGTAAAATATGCAATGAAAATAATAGTTACTATTATTTACAGGGCCACTCAAAAGAGTTCCATTACATAATAATAAAAGGGGGAATTGTTTGTGACACATTTTAATTATGGTAAAAGATTTCAAGTATCATAAAATTGATATGCGTCGCTAAGACATAATATTCAGCGCATAATATGAAGTGCATTGCATTTACAGGGACACACCAAAAATTTCAAATCTTGCATTCTTATCGGAAGTACTGTATATTATCGATGATAGATGATGGATGGATGAAATACATTTTAAATTGTAATATGTGTTTTTAAGTTTTACTAAATGTCTGCAAATTATATGGTGAGTATAAATGTTATAGTTGCTATACAGGATTACATAAAAGAGCTCATAAAGGTTACTGAATGTGGGGGTAATAAACTTAAAGGAAGTTTTTAAATAAGTTATGCATTTTTACGTTCAGCTGCTTTCAGTTTGCTAAAAAATGTTTGTAGAATATAAATAAAATGATATACAAGGTCACGCATAGAATTAGCTACATGCTCATACATAAATGATAATTTCAGAAAATGTGATTTAAGTAGTTTTGAGTGTGTCTTTGTTTGAACCAAATTTTAACAAAATACTGGCGTGTAACAAAGTTACTAGGTAAATTACAGGGCTGAACAAAAGAATTCAATTATTTTCCATCTATTAGAATAAAGTGCTAAATGAAAAAAATTCAACAAGTTAGGCAATTTTTGCTAAACAAATTTTTCCTATTATATAGTATATACATATCAACCGACGGATCAAATACAGGGCTGTTGAAAAGTATTGAAACATATATTCGGCTATGGACGGTAGCATTTTATTTCCTGAAAAAACAAAGTTTTGTTATTTATTTCAAGAAGTGTTGGAAAGTGTTTCATAATCTATTCTTAACGCATGATTTTTCATACTTCTGTGAGATATTAATTCTGTTGTGCGCGATAGGAAATGTCAAATTATAATTGAGGACACTGAATCTGCAAGACTTATTCTTTTTTTTTAAAGTGGTGGGAAAGGCAAAATTTAAATTTTAACGAAGAAAATAATTCAGGCATTAATGGGTTAATGTATTACCTTTTTTTATACTGAAATACAATTAAAAATAAAATATCTCATAATACGTAATACGTTACGAAAATATGTAAATTTAAAGAATGATATGTAGAAAGCCTCTTCAGAATTCTGTTAATGATTTTTGGGGGAAAAAAAGAAATATGTAAACAAAGATAAAAATTTTATTTTCTAATACATTATATCTGATAATTTTTTTTATTTAAATATCTCGAACTAGCGTACGCTCATCCGGAAACCTGTAATTCAGAAACAGCTGCAGTAAACACTATTTGAACGAAGGTAAACAAAGAAATAAAAAAATAATTTCTCAATGGTGACATTTTTTTTTTAGTTTTTTAAATAGCTATATTTTTATGGATGATAAATATTATTCTTTTTTATTCTTCTTCTTTTTTTCGATTTGATTATTTATTATAAGCCTATTTTTCATTCCTCGGCTGCTTACTATTACCTGAAAAGTGTAATTAAAAAAAATAAATATATCCCTAGTAGCAAACCAATATTGGTCGAACGTTGCGCCAATATTTCATTAATTGGACATATTATCAATAAAATTTCAATATTGCCCCAATATTGGGATGTTTACATTTTGCTCTTATTTAGCCAATATTTGTAAACAATATTACGCCAATATTGGGGTTTCAATGGAAATATTGCCAACAAAACGCCAATATTGTACAAATGTTGGCATTAAATTGGAAATATTTCCAATGAAACCCAATATTTAACCAATATTGGCGCTTTATTGACAATATTTCCAATGAAACCCCAATATTGGTATATTACTGGCTGCAAATATTGGCTAAATAAGGTTAAAATGTAAACACCCCAATGTTGGAGCAATATTTTATGCCAATATTATGCCAATGTGCCAATATTGCTCCAGGACGTAGCCAATATTGGTCCAATATTGTTTGGCTACTGGGGATATATGTTTTTTTAATCCATTTTAAGCTTTTAAAAATGTGTTAAGAAATAGTCAAAATTTGTACTTTGCTAATTTTTAACGCATTAGTGCCTAAAGTCCCATTTTTGGAACAGTTAAAAAAAACTCAAGTAAGCGCCTTTCACAACATTAAAAAGAAAAAAAATAGATAAATGTTTTCTTTTAAGGGGACAAATCCTCGATAAATTAAGATAAAAGTTATTCTTTTTTTTTTTTTTTTTTTTTTTTTTTAGTGGTGGGAAATGCAAAATTTAAATTTTAACGAAGAAAATAATTCAGGCATCAATGGGTTAATGTATTATCTTTTTTTATACTGAAATACAATTAAAAATGTAATAATATCTCATAATACGTAAAGCTCTTCTGCATTGCTGATTATGCATGTCGGCCATGTATATTATTTATTCAGTTTCCACTGGTGAAAGAAAAACCCCGTTTAAAATGTATATATGTATCATTTTCCATGTTTCTTTTTGTTCCCATAGTGAAACACTAGTTTTTTCGATAAATTATAATTAATGCTACATTTTCCTTAAGATCTGGGAATCATCAATCACTCTCATGGCAAATTTCTGGATGGATGAATATCCGGAACAGTCAAGATATAGGATTTAAAACTTCTATAGTTTAAACTACCAGATATTTCATACCTGTTTTCTCTATTTCCTTAAATAAAAGTTATATATTGTATTTAAACATTATTTTTGCGTAGAAAAATTTATTTAATTATATGTAAATTTATCGGTGTCAATTATTTCTAAACATTTCTAACAAAACAGTCTGTTATTAAATATTAATTTTGTTGTGTGAGATGCAAAGTGTCAAGTTACGAAAGAATACTCTGAATCTTATATTTAAAAATGTATATTTTAAATAATAATATTAAAATGATAAAAAATCATTTTAGTTTGTTTTTATTTATTACTTAAAGGATTTTTAATTTATTAAAAACTTACTAAACTCGATACAACACTTTTTTTTTTTACATTCTGACGTCACAGTAATATTGTATATCGCATTTATTGCATTCAGGTTATTTCAAAATTTTTCATTCACACTTAAAAGAATATAAATAAATTAGTATCTGTTTATAGCTAATAGGAATCGAGATTTCAAGTTTTGAATTAAAATGATTTTGAAACAATTAAATTATAATACTTTTTTTATGTGAATGCAGATAAGAGAGGTGCATATGTAAATTTTGAAGTAGAAAATAATAATGTCGGATTTAGATGTCATAGGGCAAAAAATTCTATGATTGAGTAAAAGTGGAGTACATTTTGCTATTTTACATTTTGGAATACCGCGCATAAGAGCCGTAACTGATAACTTAATAATATAAGATCTTTATTGTATTTGATTGTTTTCACATCGATTAAGTTTAATTTTAATAATTTATACAGCTGAGTTTTATAGAAATAGTATTTTGTTAAATTTAGGTTAGATATCATTTGTTTAAGAGTTAGACTTACGAGTATTAAGTGTATTTTTTATTGTGACTAATTAAGTAGATTTATTATAAATCAATGAAACAGTTCCTTCTTAAACATTTTCTTTCGTCGAAATTCGACGGGTTCTACCTTGTTTATTATAAAGTCTAATATAAAGCAGTTTTTTCCAGACAGCTGTAATTAATTTCTCAAGTTAAAATTAACAAAGCAAAATATAGTAGTTATAGAAATTTTATGCACTATTTTGAAATGTCATTTTCAAGATCAGAAATTTTTTTTCTCGTATAAAAAATTCAGACTATTTCGATAAAGATAAAGAATACTAAAGAGGTTTTATGAGGCAAATTATTTCATAATGTTGATTCATAGGCAATTGGATTTCTGTAATTGTAATTATATAATTTTCACTTATTTAAAAATTATATAAATACAATAAAGCTGTTTGTTTGAATATGATATTAAAAATTAAAGTTTTATATTCTTGTTTATCGGTTTAAAAAAGAAACTTATAAAGCAAAAATTTGAAAATTCTTTCAAATACGTAGATTATTATTGTGGGTACTACTCTGTTATCCCGTCGACAAAAATATTATTACCAAATTATAAGATTAAATGCCAATAATGGATGATCGTGAATGTCAATTCAATGACCTTAAATACGATACATGTGTTTAAAACGTCATTAAGTTATTTTTATTTCGACTTTTTATTTATATTTTTATTAATATTCTACTAATTATTTTTTTTTTTTTATTATTTAAAATAAAAATTACGTCAATATGTATAATTTGGCTATTAGTTTGGCGATTTGTATAATTTGGCGAAATCGGTCGACGGGGTAACAGAGTAGTACCTTATTGTGTTAAAAAACAATTAAGGAAAATGATTCTTAATTAGTTTAAATTATTAACGTATTTAAAAATTGTAAACTAATTTGATTATTGTTAAATGAAATTTACTATTATTAATAAAATCTAAAAATTAATAAAGTATCTATTACTAAATTTTAATTAAGTACAACAGAGCGTTTATTTCACTATTAAGTTATTCAACAAAATATTTTAGTAAATGATTAAAATTTTTAACATTTATCAAGGGATTATTTAAATTTATATTATAAATAATAATATTAAAATTATAATTAATTTAATTTTTAAAATGTATTGAATGGTATTGTATCCGCGTATTAATAATTCATAAATATCTTATCAAATTAAAGGCAAAAAGTAATTTAAATCGCCAAATATTATTCTTTTCTTATTATTAATTCGTAGAGTAATTTATCTCAAAAATTAATCTGTTATATTAAAGTTTCAAAATACACTAGAGTTGCATCAGATTTCGACATCAAATGTCTCAGCATGAAATATTTCGATTAAATATTTATTAGAAATTATAATATTAATCAGTTTGTTCCAAACAGTTGCAATTAACTTCTCAAGTTAAAATTAACAAAGCAAAATAAGGTGGACATGGATATTTTATGCTCTTGTTTGAAATATTATGTTCAAATTCAGAAATTAATTTTTTCATAAAAATAATTCAAAATATATGGATAGAGATAAAGAGTACTAATGAGGTTTTATAATGCAAATAATTTCATAACGTTTGATTCATAGACAATTATGTTTCATTAATTTTATTTATATAATTTTCATTAATTTAAAAATTATTTAAATACTTTAAGGCCGTTTGTTTGAATATAAAATTTAAATTTAAACTGTTATGTTCTTGTATATTTAAAAAAGAAACTTATGAAGCAAAATTCTGAA
Source organism: Maratus speculifer (assembly GCA_964019185.1). Classification (NCBI taxonomy): domain Eukaryota; kingdom Metazoa; phylum Arthropoda; class Arachnida; order Araneae; family Salticidae; genus Maratus; species Maratus speculifer. Next base: position 62,739,399 of record OZ025300.1, read on the forward strand.
AATACTTTCAAATAAATAGATTATTACAGTCGTCCCCGTTTAAACGAATATTGACGGTTCCAGAAATAATATTCGATTATGCGGGGTATTTCATTAACCCTTTTCCGGCGCAGTGTAACCACTCCGGGGATACTTAATTTAAATTGCAAACTTACAAACGGCACTTAGAATATTTTAAAGAAATTTCGCTTTTACAACAAAAATGCAATAAAATTTAGGAATACTTAATTTCTAAAAAAATCGTTTTTAAATTCCGGTGTAAATCAATAATTTCTCATTTTATGAGAAAATTTTACCCGCGCCAGAAAGGGTAGAACGGGGAACATCCAAATGTAATTTTTCATACGTTATGAAAAAGTAAAGCAACCATCTACAGCATAATTAATTAACAGCATAATGAAATTGTTAATATAATAACGCAAATTAGTCAAATAAATACAAATATTAATATAAAGTAAGTATGTAATAATTTAATATCAGTACATACAGTTATATGATTTACATTACACTTCATGTAGTCAGTTCATTGCATTTTGGTTAAAACTTTGCTGCTTGTAATTTACGTTATTTATACAAGCTTAAAAACGTCGCGTTTAAGGTGAATTTGTTTACGTGGAATTTACGGGTATACTGGAATTGCACACAAAAAACGAGGGAACACTTTTTGTGCGTTAGCGCGCACTTTCTGCATAATCATAGCGCCATTTATTAACGAAACTTTCGCTCTTTTCCCTAAATCTTTTTCAGCGCATATTGACCAATGTTATCAAATTTGGAATTATGTTCCCTTTTTCGACCCAAATTTCCATTTTATCGCTGTTCTTTTCGGATTTTTTCATATTACATATTTACATCTGCGATATTTTAAAACCTTTTGCTACATGGACTTCTGATTTCTTATTTCATGTTTAAAAACTTAGTTTATCAGACAGGTTTAAAACTTTCAATTTAAAATTCATAGCAATGTCTTTTTCCTAACAAAAACGTGACTGAACTTACAAAATACAAAAATAATCCACATTGGCCAACTTATTTCACCCATTCGCAAAAAAGGTCAATCGATCATTTGACCTGTACATTACACACCTGCTGGTCGAAATCATTGCAAAAAGAATTGAAAATTTGTTTTCAATGTAAATGAGCCGAAAATGACAAAAGATAAAGAAAATTTCAAGCTGAAACGTATTTTCCTTGCACATTTTCAAACATAGATTATCCAGATGTTATTCGAGTAAGCGGGTAAATACGCAAAAATGATTCAGTTTAAGTGGGGAAAATAACACAGAACCAATGGTGATAAATTCGGTTCCGGAGAATTCTATTCGAATAAGCGGGGTATTCGATTATCCGTTACCCGATTAAATGGGGAGGACTGTATTATGTTAAATAAAACAATTACTGAAAATAATTTCTAACTAGTTTAAATTATTAACGAATTTTAAAATTGTAAATGAATTGAATTTGTCTTTTATAATATATAAATTGATAAAGTATCGATTACTATAGCTTGATTAAGTACAATAAAGTATTGATTTCAAAATTTAGTTATTCAACAGGATAACTTATTTAATGATTGAAATTTTAAAGATAGATCAAGAGATTATTTAAATTTATATATTAAATAGTAATATTAAAGTGATTATTAATTTAATTTCATTTTTAAAATGTATACTATTGTATCCGCGTATTAATAGCTCGTAAATATCTTATCAAATTAATGACAAAAATCTTTTAGACTGACAAATGTTATTCTTTTCCTACCGTTAATTCGTCGAGTAATTTATCTTAAAAATTAATCTGTTATATTAAAGTTTGAAAATACATCAGAGTTGCATCAGATTTTGATATCAAATGTCTCCGCATGAAGTATCTCAATTTAATATTTATTAGAAAGTAAAGCGGTTTGTTCCCAGACAGTTGTAATTAACTTCTCAAGTTAAAATTAACAAAGCAAAATATAGTAGACATGGATATTTTATGTACAAGTTTGAAGTTTCATTTTCTTATTCAGAAACAAATTTTCTCGTATGAAAAATTCAGAATGTATGAATAGAGATGAAGAGTATTAATGACGTATTATAATGCAATCGTTTCATTCTGTTGATTTATAGGCATTTAAGCTTCTTTAATTTTGATTATATAATTTTCATTAATTTAAAAATTATATGAATATAGTAAGGCTGATTGTTTGAATATGTTATTAAAATTTAAACTTTTGCGTTATTTTATGTTAGTTTAAAAAAAAGAAACTTATAAAGAGAAAAAAGCTGAAAATATTTTCAAATATGTAGATTATCACTGTATTAAATAAAACAATTAATGAAAATGATTACTAGTTAGTTTAATCTATTAATATATTTAAAAATTGCAAATTTATTTAATAAAAGTATTAAAATATAAGTATTGATATAAATATCGATTATTATACCTTGATTTACAGCCCGGAAATTTTACTAAATTTTCGTAAATATGTTTTACACCAAAAGTTTTATTTAAAACTGTTTAATTTATTTAATTAGCTTATTTTGTCCTTATTCAAATTTAATTTACTTTATGAAACAATTTCTGATTTGAATCGACATTTAATCACTTAGTCTAAGTCGAATCAACTCCTCCTGGGTGTTCTAGTGTTAATTACAATGAAACATTGATTTAAAAATTTAATAATTCTGTATGAAATTTTAATTAATGATTAATTTTTTCAAAATATGTCAAGTGATCAATTAACTAATTTTTTAAAATGAAATTCAAAAAGAAATCAAAGAACAATGCATTTTTTTTTCTTTCACTAAATTTATATTGAAAATTACGGAACTTTTCACAATTTTTTTGTGTGTGCGTGTATGTATTCATACACATGTTTGCCTGCTTCTGTCTAAAATAACCAGACAATAATTAAGATATTTTAATGAAGTTTGTATGGCATTCACCTTTTCTATAGTGTTGTATTAACCCCTTAACCCTTTCAGGGGCAAGGCATTTCTGTTCCAAAAATGTTCAAATAATTGCTTCACACCACAATTTAAGGTCAGGCTTATTTGAAAATAATCAAAGCTGTTTTACGTGCATATTGTAAAATCGAAACTGTCTTAAAATTTTACTGGTGCCAGTTTGCAATTGGAACAGTAATATTAAGTGTTTGCGGACTGCAAACACCGCCTCTTAAAGGGTTAATTGGTTAATTGTTTTCCGTTCAATAAATTGAAATTAGCAGATTCACACCACTATTATTTAAATCGTAAAATTCATCCGCTTTTCAATAGTATGAAAGTTTACTTAAAAATAATAGTGGTGTCAAAAAGCTTTAAATGATGCAAGAAGCAAATTCGTCTTCCCGAACGCCGTTCGGGCAAACCAGTTAAAGGGTTGAACTGTCAGCAAAGATAGAAAAAATCTGCATACAAACACTAATGAACAAATATGCTACATATTTTTGAAAATAATTGTGAATGTCATGTTGCTATTATATACGATGTAAACCTGAGTTAATATAAACATCGAAATAAAACAAGACTAATAATTTCCAAATATCACGATTTTTAAATTTTGATTACAAATATTCGCTTTACTTAATGACAGATATTTGCGGTAAATTAAGGTTTGAATGTTAAAGAAAGCAAACAATGGTACGCAAAATTGAACAACTTAATAAAACTACTAACTGTTAAAGTATAACAAATGAACTAGTATCGAATTAAGTTTAATGATCTTATGCAGTTTTAATTGATCAACATTTTTGAAAAAAAAAAAAACTTTCAAATAATGTCTATTTTTTATGTCTTTTACAGAATTTTTATTCTTTTATCACCAGTTTTTCAAAAAAGAATTTTTTGCCTAATCCAAAAAAAAAAAAAAAAAAAAAATGGACGAATTAAATCATACGAAATTTACATACTAAACCGTATACAGGTAATTCATAATTAGCATAAACCCTTGCCCTTATGGCGTACGGGCAAAACAGGGAAACGGTTAACAAATTAACACCTTGTAATAATATACTAACTTTAACCGCTTGAGGGGTGGTAGGATATATTTTATCCCAACTAATTTTAACAAGATTTGCACCAGAAAATTTCAATGAAATTTTATATTTTTAAACTTAGGGCAAGATTGTTAAAAAATTGAGTCTCGTTATTTTAAGATAAAATTTTTCGAATATTCCGAATATTCATTATTACGGATTCATTACATCTTGCCACTCAAGGGATTAAATGCTAAAAAGTACAGAAAAAAAATAAAAACATTAAATTCGACTGTTTACATCTTCCGATTCTATGGGCGTGTTCAGCGCAGCTTACCGAAGTGACCAATGTTACCGACCGATTGTAGGGCAGTACGAAAGCGAATTGATGAACCAATGAAAACTATGCTGTTGAATTGTAGCTGACGTCACACTTCGCCTTGATTTTCATTTCGTACTTGCCTGTAATCGTTCGCAGTGTTGCCAGTGGGCTACTTTTAAAAAATTCAGATTTCTTGATTCGCACCACTTATTTGAAACGGTAAAATTCAATTTGCTTTCTACATTATTAACCCATTAGTGCCTAGCGTCCCTTTTTAGGGACGCTTCAAAAGGTGCATTCAGCACTGTTTTTGTCACCGGTAAAAAAGAAAAGCAATAATTATTTTATTTAATTGACGCATTATCGTGATTAACGAACTAAACTTAAATCTCCTAAAAATAGTGGTTCCAACCAAATTTACGCAAAAGGTGCTGGGCACGAATCTGTTAATATGGCCATTAAATAAGGCACATTTTACTATTTCAAAAATATGGTGCCAGTCAAGAATCTGAATTTAAAATAAGTAGCCCATCTGGCAACACTGATCGGTCGTAACATTGTTTACTTCGGTAAGTGACCCGTAAGTTGCGCTGAACATCCTCTATCTGACTTATTTTCAAGACTAATAACTAAAACTTTAACGGTCACTTTAAATTACGGTGTGTTAAATTCAGATTGATTATTGACATCATGTTTTTGAAAAAAACAAAAAAAAAAAAAAAAAAAAAAACATCCAGTTTCTTTAATGACAAGCAAAATGACATTAGAATAAAGCAAATTACACTGTTTTATAAATCTGGTAGGAATCAAACAATTCTGAATAAAAGCCGTGAAACTCGCAGACCAGCAATAATACGTGACCGAGATTTAAGGGCTTAAAAATATTCTAAATTTGCATGATCTGTGAAACGACATCATTAATTATTTTTAACTATATACTTATCAGGGCCTGATTATCAACGGGGCACTCTCCCACCAGAAAAAGTAAATAGAAAATTTTTCCTTACTCATGATAGTAATTTTGACTGAAAAGGGCGTTTAAACAAGGCGAAAATTTCTATATAATTTTACTGGGGAGAGAGTGCCCCGTTAGTAATCAGGCTCTGATACTTATACAGAGTGTCCAGCAAATAACCCTGATTTCAAAATTAAATTTCTCAAAAACAAAGATCAATAGAATTATGCAGTAAACGGCTTGTTTATCAGGTAAGCTGTAAAAATCTTATACAAAAGTTTCGAACGGTAAACATTTTGAAAAGATTGTGTTCTGATTGCAAAGAATGCTTTGATTTGACATTTTTCTTTCTTTAGATTGCTGCCGGAGAATGTGTTTTTTGGCTTAAAATGCCATATGTCATAGTTTTTTTTAATTAAATTTTTGAAATTTCGAAATTCTAAAAATTTACTTCGAAAAATCTTTAAAATATTGCACTGTAAGCTGAAAAATTATTTCTCTGTAGGCAATCTAAAACAAGAAAAATGTCAAATCAAAGAATTCTATGCAATCAGAACGCAATTTTTTCAAAATATTCACTGTTTGAAATTTCTGTATAAGATTTTTACAGCTTACCTAATGAAAAAACCGTTTGCCGCATATTAGTATCGATCTTTGTTTTTGAGAAATTTAATTTTGAAATCAGGGAGTTATTTGCTAGACACCCTGTATATAAATTCATATCAAAGGTTTATGCGCGTTAGGGGATTCATGGGATTTTAGGTTGTTGTACCAGAAATTTAGTAAAATACTGGTCGCTATATCTAAAGATAGAATTTTATTTTTCATTAAACTAGCCAAGTTTATTATTTTATGAAAATTCTGGTAAAAAGTCCATGGAAATGCACGAAACCTGATTATGTACGTTATTACTTACCCATCATACGTAGTATAGGGTAAGTCTTGCAATCGTTTTGAAAATCGAAAAATTTTTTTTGACTGATTTACACGTTTTAGGTACTGGAGATTCCGAAAAACACATTTTTAGAAAAAAAAATTTGCCGTCCGTCCGTCTGTGTGTCTGTGTGTCTGTCTGTCTGTCTGTCTGTAACCGCTCTATCTCCCGAACAAATTAAGATAGAAAGTTGAAATTTTGTATGTACTTAGTATGTAAGAATGGGACGAAGCCTATTTAATATCAGTAACCTCGATTATCCGGAACTATTTTTTTCGGACTCTCGAAAAATTCATTCTGATGAAACGTATATAAAAATTTTCGAAATTTTTTATTTTAAGGAGTGGATATAAAAGGCAATAAAATAACACAAATTTTGCATAAAGAACGAAGTCAATCGGATTATTAGTTGCTGAGATACGTGCAATCCAGTTTTTCACATTCTTTGATTTTTCATGACCCTGTATTTCATTCAAATTTGAATTCAAAGATATATTTTAATTGGAAATGAGACGCTTCATCCGACGCAGTAAATTGCTAGTTAATATGATTATTATTTTTGGAGTTATAAGGATGTTTCTTTTACGCAATCCGGTATTACTTGAGTATTTTGGCGTTTTATATAATTTGTCGAAATTGGCTCATCAGCAATTCATTAATAAATCATTACTGTGTATATTAAAACTATTTAAATATGCGTTAAAATTTTATTTTGGAATTGCAATGCATTTTATAAATAAGTTATACTTGTTTTATTTTCATATTTTATATTATGCATATGTATGATGGGTAAGTATTACGGTGGCCTCCAACGACTAGTTTTTACTTTGTTGTTGTTCGGCTTGGATGTTTCTTTTTATATTCATAACCATAAATGGAGCCATAATTTCGATAAGTGAAATAATGCTATACCTTTACATAATAAAATTTTGCGTGGTGCAAATTGTAACGTTTCCTAAATCGTGCAATTTTAGAATATTTTAGTTGTTTGTTTTGAAATTGACTCCGGTAGATCCGAAACATGTAAATAGTCGAATACATCTATTTTCACTACTTTTTAAATTTATTTTTACACATTTTAGAAATTAAAATAGGCAAATATTAATATTTTAAAAAAGTTAGAAAACATGCAGATGTTTTTCCATATTTAATTTATTCAGTTTTTTTAACATTGCAGAAAAAAAAGGTTATTTACTAGAAGCTTCGATATAATTTATTAAAAATACTTTCCGTTTCTTATTTAAATCAGCTTTACATCTAGTCTGCTTGGCTATCTTTCAAATATTTACATATGTAAACGGCGATACTTAAATAGATAAATAAATAAGAATTTTATTCATGGTAATATAAATATTCCGAATCTAAACATTTTAAATGGAAACGAAAAATATTTTCAGCATTAAAGCATTATGCAAAACGTAAAATTTATCCATAACGGAAACATACGTTTTGCGATGCATATGCAAAATTTTATCCATATTCATAAAATTAATCTTGAATAAGTCCAGGCAGTTCTGGTATTTTCTATTTAATTTAAGTTTCAATACAATAAAGAAAATCTTGTCCTGTAACATATACTAGCTTTAAAAAAGTGATGTTTAAAATAAAATATGCATTCTTCAAAAAGTTTTGGAAAGCGTTCTGAAAAATGCCTCTTTTAAGAAATGTTATAGTTGGTTAATTTCAGAGACAGAAAATCTAAAATAACAAGTTAGAAATTGCACGCCAAGCATAGCAAATGAGGTGCGTTCGAAATATAAGGAAGTTTTAGAGATATTCACATTTTGGTGTAATAGTATACATTACTTCGGATACAGTAAAGTATCCGAAATCTTTTGTGCATTTCTGTAAATACTATTTGTTTTCTACTATACAGGATGTAACTTGTAGTAAACCTCAGCTACATATATTAAGTTGTATAAAATGTGAAATAGTTTAATATTATTAAAACGCGCCCCAAAAAATCTTTCCCCCTATACCATTAAGTAATGGAATACCATTGTGTAGCCCTGTAAATTAATAACAAATTTTCTTCGCACCACATATTGCACAGAATGTAAATATTAGTGTGTAGTTCATAGATGCATATCAATTTTATTATGTTTTCGAAAGAATGTAACATGATTAAAATGCACGTGAAATTATTTTCTCCCATTGGCCGTAATGTAACGGAATATATTTAATTGTTCCTGTAATTAAACTATGCATTCAATTTTCATAAAATTTGGAATAATTCGACAAAATCATGCAATAGTTATATATTTGAAATTTCATATGATTCGGACGGGTAGTTTTTGTTCTGTTATATGCAGACGGACAGACGGACAGTCGGACTGAACGACGTCTATAGGTACTACATATTTATACAATTACGAGCGCACCTTAAAAAGTGCCTCGTAACATAAAAACTTTTCTAAAATTAATGATGCTTAAGTATAGAATTTTTATAGTTTTGTGAAAAAACAAGAATCATTTCATAAAATCGTAAGGAAAGAGAAAAAATAATTAATAAATCTTTTGATATAGTTTGCAAATACCTCTGAAACCCCTTAAAATTATTCAACATAATTTATTCTTCGGGATTTGATTGAAATGGAAAATAATGTAATTTATCCTTTACGTTTATTTAACCCTCTGCCCTCGAAAGAGAGCAATGGGTTAAATAAACATAGAGAATGGTTTACAGACTGAAGGTTTACAGAATGGTTATAAACCAGTTTCGTTCTGGTTGCTCTGTAAACTAAAAATACCATTTTGCAGACAGATGACGTTGATAAGACAGTAAAACTAATTTTACTTTTTCTGTTAAAATTTTGAATTTGTTTGTCAAATGTTACCGAAGCTCAGGTAAATTTTGCTTTTGAAATGTGAATTTTAGCTTTCTGTCAGATTTGAAATAAATAAGGATATCATATTCCGTAGAGTAACTTCTTGATTTTTCCGTTTACATTGGCTACATTTTACGATTATAGCTGTTGCAAAATCTATTTTAACACCCGAAGTGAAATATTTGTTTATTTTTTAGAAAATAGTTGTTGTTCTCGGCAGTGAATTGGGAAATCTGAAATATATTTTAATCTTTTTATTGGTTGGATTCCGAAACTTATTCGTTTTCGAATGAATCCATGCTTAATGTCTAGAAATGGAATGTTACTTTTGCCAAAATGGCAAAAAAAGTATTGAAAACTAGATAAAAAATTAATTACTCAAAAACAAATTTAGATTAATGTTTTAAACAAGTTGCATTCAAATGGTTTTATTTCACAAACAGTCCCATAAAGACTATTTGATTTCGTGAAGACAAATATAAAGATTTTCAAGTGAAGGAGACAAATCATCAGTTTATTAAATATACATATAATTCTATAAAATTTCCGGTATCAATAATATTTAAATAATCATTGTAGAATTAAACTGAATATATACGTAATTGAGTGCAATAGGATGGAGAAAATGCGAAACAGTCTGAAGTATAAAAATTTTAGAAATTCTGAATTCTTTCCGAATGTCTAAATACAGCAACATAAAAAAAATAACAAACAAGAATAAAATATTAATTTGCTCAATATATGCTTTATTTATTTATTTATTGTCAAGTAATTGCTCTCGAATTATAACATGTACACTCATGTGTTTTCATGAACTAGTTGAATTTCAGCAGTGACAATCGGTTGCCAGTTTGGACTCTACTTTCAATTTAAAACTTCGAATGCACATCAGAAATTTTGAAAGAAATTTATTTATTTTTTGTTATCTGGAAACGTCTGTCATTAACCCTTTAATTCCATGATCGAACACGTTGTAGAAATTATGTAGATCAGAAAATCTGATTTTACACCAGAAAAATTCAATGGCTGATTTCGTTTTATTTAAATACTCAATGTTTTGTTATTAATTAAACTAAATACTGCTGTTTTAATTTTCTGGTGGAAACTAAGATAGACGAATTAACCCTTAAATGGATAGGATAGAACGCGTTCCAAAAAATGTGCAATTCAAAGAATCAGAATTCATACGAGAAAAATCTAAATAGTAAATTTTTCTTTATTTAATTACGAATGGTCTGTCATTAAGTAAAGTGAAAATTGCTCTTTTAAATTTCTGGTGGGAATACGGAATATGTGAATAAAACCCCCAATAAATCGGGAACACTTATGGTATCGAAAATGATACAATATGCATTTAAGGGTTATAAGGCCTCAAAAAATCTTGGGTGGTTTGGGATCCAGAGGGTTAACTAAATATACAAAACCATGCAGAATTTCTGGTGCGAACGTATAATTTCAGATAAAAAAAAAAAAAAATTAAAAAAGAAGCCAAATCTGGCAACCCAGTCGTAACATTGATTCTAACAGTAACGTTCTTTTTGACGTACATTTAGTTATCTGTTTAAGAGATACAAAGACAGTGTGTATTAAAATTTTGAAATGATTTATCGGTACCAGGATACACAAAAAATGTACTTGCAAATAAGGAAAAGACTTCAAATTTTCAAAATTCCTTATTAAAGCAAATTTTTATTTCAAAACTTGCAAGTGTAGCATTTTGGAATAAAAAAGAAGTGGGGTTTATTATATCCTACATTCTTTCAGGAGGATTTAAGAAACATGTTCCAAAAAGCAATTGTGGTAATAATTCTGTGTAAACTACCACACGAAGAAACTTCCACGAATACTATATTTTATAAATTTATACCTTATGTATGACTCAAATTCTGCAGTTATACAACATTAATATTGTGACTAGTGGAACAGAGCTTTCTGCAATCCCATATTTACGATATCTATACTATATCTTATGTGTTTGTTTATATATTACTCCCATATTTACAGTGGCGTAGTCAGAGTGAGGGTGGAGGGGGTCCAAATGTTCTGGATATCGCTAATTTCGAAAAGTTCTGCTCACTTTAGCTAATTGGAGAATTATTAACATGTTGAGTGTCACATCAGTTATGGGTGACTGACGTTGAACTTTCTGTTTACTTAATGATATAATACTGTAATAAATAAAAGTTAAGTTAATTTTAAATAATATTTCAGTAATTACTCAAAGCAATACAATTTTTTTAGTTTAGTTTTGTATATGGTATTTTACACTGTCACGCAACAACAATTGACGCAGCCAAAGCGGAACTTTTAGTGTCAGTCACCAATAACTGGTGTGGTGACACTTAACGTGTTAATCTTTATACGGGGGGTCGGACAGTACCTGTCCGAATTTTCATGTATTTTCGGACATATTCTGTCTGATCCCCCGTGAAAAGGTTAAACAAGACGAAGAAAATAGTACAATATTACTGGTATTCAAAGCATTTGGAGCCTTCCTGGAATAATCCACTGCATATTTACTATCACAGTGTCAAAATTATATGGCAATCAATACCTGTTATGAGTATTTTAAAAGTACAGCTTCATTGATTTTTGCGCATTTAAAAAAAAGAGCTGTGAGCATCGCATTTTCCAAACAAATTATTGAATTTAAACACAAACACTCTTAGATATCTGCAACCAAAAATCAAAAACCAGCGAGCATAAAAACGAAATCTCGAGAGGATACAGACAAGCTTAATAAGGATAAGCCTAGTAAAGTATAACAAAATAAGAAGTAAAAGTAAATTCCCTGTATTAGTTTTTGAGATATAGCTATCACGAAAATCGTGAAAAGTGAGGCATAGAAGCGCCATCTCTTAAGAGTTTTATACGAACAACTAATCAGAAGGGATGTATATCTATGTTCAACTGAATATGAAGTTTGATGAAAATCTGTGCATTAATTCTTGTGACACAGCGATTATGTAATTAATGAAAAATGTAGCATTGTAGTGCCTGCTGGACGATGTAACGCATTCTAGAGGATTTACACCAACAAGTAATCAGCATCAATTTACATCAGATATTAACTGAATCTAGAGATTTATTTAACTTCATGCATTGTGTCTTGAAAGATTGCGTTCACAATTTTTCTGTCATATGCACAGAGACAGATTCGTAAAATCACAGAGACATACATACTTTTTTACAACTGTTTCCAATACATTCTTCTTGTATACATAGAAGAAAGTAATAACACTTTGAGCTCTGATGGGTAGATTTGTACAAAATTCTAAATGTCACATTTGCACCAGTATTTTTCAAAGAAGAAATTCGTTTACGATAAACAAAAAAAAAAAAAAAAAAAAAAAAAAAAAAAGTCATTAAACTTTTTTTTTGAAATAATATTGGTCGAATATTACGGTGCCATTGTGACATTTCAGAATTAAAATTAAGTGGTAGGAAATTCAACCATCAGAGCTCAAAGGGATAAACAAATTATGTAATTTTTAGAGCTTTAATTTTGCTTCACGTTGTCAGTAAAAATGTTTCATGTGGGTTTGAAACAACTCAACCGCGGATCGCAGTGCTACCACTATTTTAGAATAGCATCATACTTATTACATATTATGCGACACACAAAAATCTAATCAGCGCCAATTTATATTAAACTGTAACAGAATATGAATTTTAATGTAATTCCGTGTATTAGTTCTTGAGATATGACTATCGCTTAAATATTCAAAATCTTGAAATATTTATCATATTAGAGACAGATGTTGGGAGATGCACACTAAATTATCATTGAACTCAGCAAATTATAAATCAGTCTGAAGTTTGCTGAAAATCCGAGCATTAATTCTTTATCTATTGCCGAAATCGTGAAAAATACAGTCAGCAGCACCATCGTTTGAAAGATTAACACAAAAAATATCAGCACCAACACATTTCACGTTTAACTGAATCTGAAGTTTGATGTAAATTCGTGCATTAATTCTTGAGTTAATCAATTGCGGAATTCGTGCAAAACGAATTCTGCAAAACGTGCAGTTCGTGCAAAACGAACAAACATGCAAAAATTTATGAAAAATTCCAAAAATTATTAGCGCAAATTTACATCAAGATACAATTGAATCTGAAGCTTGAGAAACTCCTTGCATTAGTTCTAAAGATAAAAACATTGTGGAAATCATGAAAAATTAATCATAAAACCCCATATACATACCGATTTACACCAAAAACTAATCAGCTGCAATATACAGGGTGATCTAAATTGATTTTACAAAAAAAAAGAGGGAGTCCTGTCGAGTTCCGTCGCATGATGTGATAATCCAAGAGCGGGTAGCACAAAAACCTATGTTATCGAGCATAAGAAAAAAATCTTTATTTTATGGATGAGCAGTAATAGGATAAATTTAATGATCCGTGTTTTCCGGAAGTGAAGTGGTGCATAGGTCAAAAATTAGTACCTCTAGTGGTTACCTCGTAGGTTTAACATTGTGTCTGACGTACAATCAAAAGTTCGAAAACATGGAAAACTGGGAGTTTCAAAACACGAGGCAACCACTAGTGGTATTGATTTTTGGCATTTGCACCACTTCATTTCTGGCAGTCATGGATTATTAGATTCACCTATTACTACTCTTCCATAAAATAAAGATTTTTTGGTGCTCGATTAGGTTTTCGTGCTGTCGGCTCTTGAACTATTTTTGTAAGCCTGCTTTTTAAAAATTCATATTTCTACATTGGCACCAATTTTTTTTTGAAATGCTGATATTCCCACAATTTTGACATTTCACATTAAAATGAAAACAATGGTAATATTACTATTTTAAAATAAGAAATGCCGATGAAGAAATCTGAATTAAAAAAAAATAGGCATGAAGAAACATCACATGACAGAACTTTCCGGTTTACCTAATATAGTACGGTTAGGTTGGATAATTAAGACCACATACATACTGAAGAAAACTGTCCCGTAAAATTTTGTTTATGCTCAAATATTGACCTCATAATGTATTTTTCATTTTAGATATTTTTTATCCTTTATCTGAAGCCTATTTGATATCCGAATTACAATTTGAAACAAAGTCTGCCAAACTTTCTCACAAATGAGTTTGTCAGTTTGGAGTTCTAATGGTCACAATTATCCCAAGCAGATGTGTACAGGGAATGATAATGAGAAAATATAGTGATCATAATTTCCCAACTCGTGGCCTTAATTGTTAAAAACTTTTGTAATTGTGAGATTTTGATGTAGTAATTATAACCAGTATTGCCAACGGGCCACTTTTTTAAAAAATCAGATTCCTTGATAGACACCATTTTTTTGTAATGATAAAATTCCACTTGTTTTTACCATAATTAATACAGCATCAAACAAGGCGAATTTTACCGTTTCGAAAAAGTGGTGCCAATCAAGAAATCAGAATTTGAAAAAGTAGCAAAAAGTAAACAAAAATAATTATGTTGAAAGTATACAAAGTGGCCATAATTACCCCTCGTGACTTTAATAACTTGAGAAAATGAGTAGAATAACAATATACAGTCGAGTCTCTCTATAACGAAACTCTATACATCGAACTTCTCTATATAACGAATTTTTTGTAGGAACGGTCCCCTTTTCCCATGGTTACATTAAAAACAGTCTCTAAATAGCGAAATATCTATCTCCATATAACGAATATTTTCGTAAAATGTTCTTTATTTATTCAGTTTTTAAAAAATATTCGAAATCACGTGGAATCAGTTTTCCATCACTTATTCCTGGTTTATCATTTAGTGCTGAGTTTATTATATTACTTCTGTCCTTGAATCTCCTTGTTTTTCAAATCCAACGAATTCATCCCCCCCCCCCTCTCCCACACATCTTTCAACATCCTTCTCAAAACAGTGTCAATTGGACTGTTACACATATAAGTACAGGATCAATGGGGTTAATTGAAGAAAAAACAATTTACAATTGCTTTATAAGGGTCGAATTTCCCACATTAGAGGATAATGTGGATTCTGAGGACGAAAAAGACGTGACTTGAGCAGACTTAAAAGAGAAATAGAAATTAATTAAGGAGCGCGATGTCGAAGACAATCTTGCTCTCTCTGATTTTTAAAAAGTGAATGACAATCTCACTATTGCACAATATCCTATGGTAATGATATTTTAAACAAAGTTAACAATCTGTTAATTTTTAAACATACTGGACAATGATGATGAATGCGACAATAAGCATAAGAAAGGAAAACTACAACAAGAGATAAAAAAATACACCACACAGTCAAATGATGATTTCTTTTGATCTTATTAAGCTGTTATCAGATTCACGGACTTTAGGCGCGACAAACTTTTCAACCAATTTTAACCCTAACATTTTCCCGTTCAAAGAGAGAAAAAGGTTACAATTGTCTTTGAAAAAGTTGGAGGAAAAGCCGGAAAATCAATTTTTACTAGTACCAGACGTTAATATTTATCGCCTACGCGTATCAAAGGCTTATCCCAGAATCGTTGAAATGTTCGATGTTGGATGAAAAATCTTGACTAGGAGATACTTTTTCGGAACAGCGGAAAAATGTTGGGGGAACATTTCTGTTTGCTATCACACTGGGTTTTGGGACGACATTTCGCAAAAAGTTGGAGGAAATCAAGTATTGGCTCAAAAGTATTACGAAATGTTGGTGAATCTGTTAGCAGCTTTAAGAGAGGCTTTCAAACGTGGGAAAATGTTACCTATACAATTCTTTATTTCTTGCTAAAATTTGAATATTTTTTAGAGAGTAACAATTTTGAAATCAAAACAACAAAAAAATACAGATTTCTTCGTCTATGCAAGCAGAATATCCTTATTTAAATTTCAAATAAATGTCTTTTCTCTATTTTAAAATAATTTAAATAATTAAGAAATAGAATATTAGGTTAATATTTAAGTTAAATATTTCAAATTCTTAATTAAACACATAAAAAATAATATTTGTTTAAAATTTATACATTGAGTGAGAATTTTAACGTCATTCTCCATACAACGAATTTCTCTATAAAACGAATTTTTTACTGGAACAATGGATTTCGTTATATAGAGACTCGACTGTATGTAAGAAGGTTTCTTTTGTTAAAATTACGAAGTCTTTCTAGAGAGTGTCAATCGTTTGAAATTTTATTGATGTCTATTTTAAAAATTATTCTGGTTTAAAGCAAGTTTTTTAATTTTAAAAAGTAAGAGAATGACAATTATAAAACTTACAGAAAGCTACTTACCAACCTCCAGCTACTGTTTCGTAAAATGTGGATTAATTCTATCCAAGTTAATCAAGTTTTGAACCAGAAATAATAATTAATGTACTATTGTTTGTTAACTTTATGTTTCGATGATAAACTCTATTTTAAAAAAAAATCTGATTTGAAACTTGTTTAACATGTATCATATTAATACATATTTTACTTTAGATTAGTGGTAGTTTGCAAGTTTGCTGTATTTAGTTATATAGTCCTCCTTTGGAATTATTCTTTGTTAAATAACATTCGTACTAACATGCTAAGGTTTTCGCATCCAACAACATCTTGATGGACAAGCAATAATGTCTTAGTAATATTTAGATCTCACCAGAAAATTACAAAAAAAAAAAATGTTACATTAAAATACAAATTTAAAAATCTTTTTTTTTTCAACGTTTTGCCGCTAAAATTAAAATTAACAAATTTCGTTGAAAATTTCTGGTGAGAATCTCATTCGAATTAGGTGGGATGAAATACATCCCATCGCTTTTCAAGAGAATAAATGGGTTATTCTACATGACAGTCTTCTTTTGCACTTTATCTTGTTTGAAATACCTTTTAATATAGTATACTGAAACATGTCTCGGACGCTTTCTGGAGTTTTTTACATTAGAAAATTCTTTGGAGCAAGTTCTCTTATAGAAAATCTCTTATCAAGTTAGGCGAAATTTTGCGACTTGGGTTTCTTTTTCTATATTGAAAAAAAAGAAGAAATGAAAGAAAAATACTAGTAGTTCTTTTGAAAAAATTCCCTGACTAGTACGATCCCTATAAACACATACTTAGAAATTATTTCAAGCAAAAAAGTTTAAGCAGTTGCTTATTTTCACATCATCTATCATCCCGACTATTCGTCAAAGTTTTAACAGACGTTTTGGCACCGTCTATGATTTTGTTTCCTTTTTTCTTTCCTTTGTTTTCTTTTCTTTTCTTTTTTTTTTTTTTTTTTTTTTTTTTTTTGGTTAAGGGTTACTAATATCAAATTAATGATAAAATACAGGGTTTCTAAATGATTCCAACAATTGCAATGAATCAGAAAAATTGAATATTAAACTCAGCTCAACAGACAGCAACGTCAGAGAACAGGATTACAAATTTGGCATAGATTATTATTTCAAAATTTTAAATTCACACCGGGAATTTTGATCGAAAAATCCTTATTTTTAAGACATCACAAAGTTTCTATCATTCTATAAAAAAATGTCATTTTATAATTTTGGCACGAAGTCACATTTTCTGAATTAAAACTCTTTCCGGCTCAGTGATCCCACTCCCGGCACAACTAATTTTTATTGCAAACTTGCAAACGGCACCAAGAAAATTTTAATTAAATTTTGCTTTTACAATGAAAGCTTAAATTGACCTTTTGCGAAATTTTTAATGTTTTGTCACCGATTTTGAAAAACAGAAATTTGTGACTTATGAAATCGAGAAAATGCTCCTATTAAATAAGGCAAATTTTACAGCAAAATTTTATTGGTGGAGAAACACACGGATGCTTAAACCTTTTTGCGGCACGTATACATCTGCATAGGTCGGAATTTCCAGGCCCGGCCAGTTTGTTTTTTCATTTTTAGGCCCGGCCCATACAGAAATTAGTGAAAACAGGCCCGGCTCGTTATGGGCCGACACAATTTTTACTATTTCTAAAAAAAATCAGATTTTTATTTTATAATTAAGATGCCTTTAAAGAATACGGCATACATATTTATGGAATGATTTTACATTACATTTTACAGGAAATACACATTAGCAACATTAATGGTTACTTAGGTTTTTAGACTTTCAATATTCAAAAAAAGTTTAATTAAAAATTAATATGGTTTAGAATAAAAGAAAAAAATGTTAAAAACATCGGAACTCTTGAAACTGTGTAATATAAGTAGTGAAAAAACGCCGATAACACTGGCGATAATTAAAAATAAGACACTTTATAAAAATCCCCATTAAACGAAAAACAAAGCAGGGTCGTTTCGAACTATGCTGTACCCTTACGGACTCAGAGCTGTTATTGTTGTGGCTCGAAACGCGTCCTGCTTTATTTTTTCATTAAATGGTTATAAAAGTTGATTTGTGAAAGTATTTCTATATCATTTAATTAAAGATTACAAATCCAAATTCATTTTTATATCCAAAAGAGATACTTTCTAAAACATTTTTGAATTCATTATTTTCTTTTTGGAAATGCATAAGATTAGCAAGTATTTCTATTCTGAAACAATGTACTCGAATGGCGTTATCCATTTTGTGATACAAGGAATTTAAGAAAATACTGTCAGAGTTTTAAATAGAATTTCCGAAAGCGACAGCATGGAAAAGGAGAAAAATCTGCAACCATTTGACAAGAGTTTCTTATATATCAACAAGATTATGCAAGTATCTTATTTACCAAAAATAAAAGCGGCTATTCGATTCCAAATTTCTTCAATAGTCAGGCATGTCAATTTTATACTTTTACAGTTAAAGATTAGTTAGAAAATGTGTCAAACTTTCGCGTTGTTGAGAAGTGAATTTAAGAAACATCCAGAAGTATATATCCAATGATTACGTTAACATAACTTCTTTAACGCTATTAATAATTTTACAAATCATGTTATCCCTATACATCATGAGAGCAATTAAGTCTGGTTCCGGCTCAGCTCCTCTGTATGTAGAAAAAGAATGCAAGCTTGATCTCGGCCCAGCACGAGTCTGCTAAAAAAATATTAAGCACAAGTTTTACACAATGTAACTGTCCGATTCCGATCTCTACACTGTACAAGTTACACTTCTGCATTAATGCCAAACTAGTGTCATCAACTAGCTGTCAAATTAGTACATTTATACTAATTCTCGTAAAGACATATTCATTGAAAATAACTCATATTTTATCGTCTCTTCTAAAATTTTTATAACGGGCAGGCCCACAAAATTTTTTTATCGGCCGGGCCTGGCCCGTTCAATTTTTTTGCCGGCCCGGCCCGCCATCTGGGCCGGACCCGGGCCCGTGCAGACCTCTACGTGTCGCTCATCTCCAAAAGGAGAATATCTAATAAAGTCATTTGTAAATCCCGGTGTCAATCAACAATTTCTTATTTTACAAACAGAATTTGCCTGTGCTGAAAAGGGTTTAAATGGAGGCCTAAATGGCAAACCCTGCCAGAGCTGTGTATAGCAAAATCGATTGTTACGATAAGTGTGCTCATTGGACACAACGGTCAACGGTTTTATCTCACAAACAGCCACAATATGACCGCTATATTTCTTGAAGCTTCATGATAAATTTATATGACATACAATAAGGTCAAAAGTGTTATCTATTTATATATTACTGCTTAAATTTTCCGGTTTCAATAATAAATAAATGTTGAATTCTTATGGTTTTAAATCTTTTGAGCTTTGGTGCGCGAATTTATTCCTACCTAATTTTAATCTCGAAATGCCACATTGACTGCGGAAAATATGACCAAATTTATTTGAAAATAAACTAACACATTCGCTGCCGCAATGTATTAAGAATGAACAGTAGACAGTTAATGGGTCTACCCATTTGTCGTGAAAATCCACGTCCTGTCGATGTGTAATAGTATAACGGAAAGTTGGCAATCAGTGAAATAAATCAGAAACTAGTATTAGTATTTGCTTGTGTGAACTCAAAATTTCAAAATTAAAACGGAGGCCAAATCGCCAACCCTTCTTCGGAACTGTCTCCTTTTCTAGAGACTAAATCAAAACTTTTACCATCATCTTACAAAGACTTTCGGTTAAGATTTATTTTGTAAGTACACTGCTCAAAACAATTAAAGTATATTGCAGTTTTAGGTGGATTTTGTATCTGGGAAACTTTTTAGCTGATTGATACATGGTCGACAGACATAGTAGGTTATATGAGAATAAATTACAGATGTTTGGCAGAAAAAAATGCATTTTATTGCGCATTTGCGTACAAAAGGAAAAAAACACAATTTGTGCATATGAGAAAAAAAGAATAAGGGAAGGTGTTTTCTTCAAAGAAAATCATTTTCAGTAGGGGGTATGGTTTTCACGGGCGGCCAGCAACGTTGAACACCTTTGAGGCATGGACTCAATGAGGCTATTAATGACGAGTTGGGGTATTCTGCTCCACTCTTCCAGAAGAGCTCTTTCCAGTTCTTGGAGAGTTTGTGGGGGTTGTTGGCGGCCAGAAACTCGTCTTCCTTGAGCGTCCCAAACGTGCTCGATTGCATTCATGTCTGGAGAACACGCTGGCCATTCCATTCGAACGATTCCTTCCTCGAAAAGGAAATCCTCCACCAGGTTTGCACGATGTGGCCTGCAGTTATCGTCCATTAAAATGAAGTTATCTCCGATTGCTGCAGCGTAAGGGACTACAATATGTCTAAGGATCTCATCCCTATATCGGCGACCAGTCAGAGCTCCATCTCGGATGATGTAGAGGTCAGTGCGCCCGTCAATGGAAATGCCACCATACACCAACACTCCTCCACCGCCAAGTCTGACACTTTCGTGCACGAACGCAGGATTATTCTTACTGCCACGGTCCCTCCAGATGAAAATACGCCTATTATCCGGATGCACAGAAAAACGGGACTCGTCAGAAAACAGAATATTGCTCCATTCATTTCTCCTCCAGTTGACATGCTCGGTTTCCCACTCCCTGCGGTCGTGACGATGCCTTGATGTTAATCTAACACATACCATCGGTCGGCGAGCATACAGACCTACAGCATGGAGCCGGTTTCGGACAGTCTGAGTTGAAACGTGGAGCCTGCCCAGGTCAAAATTCATGCTTGTACCAGCAACAAAAATATGCTAGTTATTGCTAGGTATTGCTATGTCTGCTAGATTTTCATGCTATTATATGCTAGCTAGCATCACATGCTATATCGCTAGCTTGCACAACAAAAGCATGGCAAGCTACATGCAAGCATTTCATGCTTATTTCCAGCAAAGTGGGCCAATACACACCATGAATTGCTGGAGAGTCTGCTGGAACCAGCAAATATGTAATGCTAGTTTATGCTAGTTTATGCTATTTTACTTGTTGGGTTATAGCACTTGGTGCTTGTCTAGCAAACAAATACCAGCATGAATTTCGACCTGGGTGTAGCCGAGCGAAGGTGTTGTTGGAGAATAGTAGTGTTCATGTTTCGGTGTCTCCGAGCTGTTAACGCTAAATACCGATCTCCATTGGGCGTTGTTGCCCGTCTACGACCTTGCCCTGGTCTTCGGCCTGCACATCCACTCTCCGAAAAACGGTTCCAGATCCTGGAAATGACACTTTGTGACACTCCAATGGGCTTGCGCTACTTCGGCTTGAGTTTGGACCCCTTCTAACCTACCAACAATTCTCCAAGCTTCTGAATCGGTCAAATGACATCGCGGAGACATCGTACTCATCGAAACAAAGCAATCACTGAATGCCGATCATCCTTGTCTTCATTCTCTTTTATCCAGTTGAAAGTCAAATTTCATTCGCTGCCGCTGAAGCGACGTTTTTGACGTCGAACTCAAAATTTGCATGCTCCACAGTTAGAAAACCAGAAAAATTTGCATTTTTGATTATCTTCTATTTTCGGCAAAAAAAATTTCGTTTATATCTTTATTTTATATAAAATTTCAAATATCCTTTAATTGTTTTGAGCAGTGTATTATAAGAATCAACCTCGTGGCGATTCTTATAATAGTCTTCCTCAAAAATAATTTTATAAAATTAGTATTGGCTATAAAATAACCACTCTAAAGTCATTTTTTCCAATTTGGCCTGCACTTTTTGTAAAAAAATTGGGATTCATTCTAAAAAATGCAAAACGAAATTACTAATCTACTTAAAAACAACATTTCTTGATTACTTAAACAGGATTTGCACACTCCTTATATTTTTTAAGGACTCTGACACCACTATTAATTATAAGAAAATTTATAATGAATTTTAAAGAAAACGAATCACTAACCACTAGCTTTACTCGCTAATTTTGCAATGTTTTTCTTCAGTTAAATGAATATAAAGTTAACATTTTAGTGGTAAGATTGTGCGAACCCTGTTAAAAAAATCTCTCCTTCAAAAAGTTGCAGTCTGACATTGAAATTTCGGGATATAAAGGGAAGTTAGGGGCCGTCCATTAATCATGCGATTTTTTTTTTGGCATTTTTAACCCCCCCCTTCCCCTTTGGTGATACATGGTGAAGTTCAAGACTACCCCCCCCCCTCCTTACCCCATATCACGTGTATTTTTTAGTACCTACAAAAAATCTTAATTTTTTTTTTAATATTTATTATAAAATACAGGTTTAAGTATCATCAAATTTTATTATAGAAAATAAAAAAAACTACAATAATAACCTTAAGAGATAAACAGAAAGGTTGCAAGTTGTTTTGGACTGACATAAAAATAATGAAAGAAATGCGAAAATCTTTTTTGTAGCAATACATAAACATAATTTAATTTACAATGTCCTCAGACCACGGATTAGCAAGACTTTCTTCAACACCAATAACTGGATAAGCATCTTGCAAGTTAGTTGTAGGCACAGTGCTTTGTTGAAGATTAACATCGGTTTCATCAAGCCACTCAACGTCATCATTTTCGCGCACTACGCAGAAAATCTCTCTCTATCTACCATTCGTTCGTCGCGTGAGGATACGAGAAGGACGGACATTGTGCATCTCTAGACTATTATTGCTCGGATTCAGTTGCTTGTGACATAAATTCAGATGTGCTTTAACTTTTGTTTTTGTACAGAAGTACAATGCACACTGCTGGCATGTCCTTTCCAAAAGTATCCGATCCTTCTGCAGGCTAGGGCAATACAGGTCATAGATCAATTTGCCGAAGCCTTCATACGTTGGAGTAATTTCAAGAGACCGACGCAGAAGAAATGGAGCAAACGTCTTGCCATCATGCTCTGCTCTTGAGGCTTTGGAATATATAGGTCATAATAATAGGCTCATAACAGGAAAAAATAAATACTCGTGATATATTACTACACCCCCCTCCCCCCTTGTGATATTTCGTGATTTTTTTATGGACCCCCCCCCCATGTCGAGCCTCGCATGATTAATGGACGGCCCCTTAAATGCAACCTTGTCTAAAACCTGCTTTCTCTCTTTTTTTCAGAAGCAGACAAAAATATCATTTTGAATGTTTTGTCTAACGTATATATTGCATGCTGATTATTTCAGAAAACTTACACTTAAAAGAATATAAATATTTTAATGTTTGTTTTCAGCTAATAAAAATCGAGTCTTCAAGATTTGAATTAAAATCGTTTCTAAATAATCAAAACAAAATACCAGTTTGTTTAGAATCAAGGTGGCGAGTGGTTAGATAAAAACACAGTCAATATAGATGATACATACTAGTATTTTGTTAAGGGTAAATTCAGTTTATCTAATCTCTTTATATTATTTGAGGTATTTTCTCTAAGAAAATACTGTTAGTTTTCTGTTTTCTTGGCTGACTTTTTCCCGGTTTTCCCTGACCACTCGCAACCCTGTGTATACGGATTTGAGAGATGCGTGTATAATTTCTAACATTGTGAAAACGATATCGAGTTTACATTTCACGGGGAAAAAATTCTGTGACTGAGTCAAAGTGGAATAAATTTTGCTGTTTTCCATTTTGGATTACCAAGCGTAAAGGCCTCAATAGTTAACTTTATCACAATAACAGATCTTTATTATTTTTTACTACTTATATATACGATTAAAGTTTAATTTTAATAATTTTTAAAACAGACATTTACAGAAATAGTATTGTGTTAGCTTTATGTTAAATATCATTTGTTTAAAAGTTAGACTTGCCTATATAAGGTGCATTTTTTATTGTTACTAATTTTATTCGCTTATTATAAATCAATGAAACAATTTCTTCTTAAATATTTTCTTTCGTCGAAATTCCATGGGTTCTACCTTGTGCTATTAACGGCAGTATTAAAAATTGACACCGTCAAAATTAACAAGGAACATTTTTATGTTGTTTTATTATTTAGTTTTACTTCATGCACCATTAAACGTGATTTATCCATCAGGAAATCTGCAGCCTAGCAAAACAATAGGGTCAGATGTCAGGAAACATAGGCATAACTTGCTTAGTTTGTTGTAGGGGAGACCTTGCCTTAATTTTAATAAACTGGACAGTTGAGTTTTATGTAGTTCTCTTTATTTTAGCTTAAAATAAAATATTTTGAGAGTTAGGCAGACCAATATCAGGTACATTTTTTATTGCAACAAACTTTGTAGGTTTATTGTAGATCAATGAAACAGTTCCTTAAACATTTTCTTTCGTCGAAATTCGATGGATTAGGATTCCACCTTGTTTATATAATTACGGACGTATTTAAAAATGGCATCTATACTGTACCAGCATGAACTATCTCTTTGGAAAATGCTTTTATAACAAGAAGGAAATTGCATGGGTAACAAATGAAGGGCGTTCAGGTTATATCGAAATCTAAGAAATAATCAGGTCCTGATAAAATGATATGAGGACCCCAGAAGCCAAGGGGTATAAGTGACAAAATAGAAAAAAATAAACTAAGTACACAGACGACCTGAAATTATGCTGTTTTCATTTCAGGTAAAGAAATATAGGTGATTTTCTAATTATTTGCTGAGTTATAGAGATAAACCACTTTTTTCGAAAAACAAACAATATTAATTATACATTTAAAGAAAATTGTACTCTATTTTTAAAAAAGTTATTGAAATAAGAATTCAAAGGCCAGAATGCAACAAGCAGAAGTTTCCTATTTTAATTTTGTCAATTGTTATTGATGTTCCAATTTAACATCAATTATCTTTAAACTCAGTTTACTCCAAATCGAAATTTTGTCACTTGTACCCCTTGGCTTCTGAGGTCGTCATATAGAATACTTCGGATATGTCAGTATCCGATGTAGTAGCGATGTACGAATGAAAGTGTCCGACTTATTTTGTATGTCTCTGTAAATACTATCCTCTTACTATTATACGGAAAGTAACTTTTTGTAAAACTCAGCAACGCAGATATTCTTCAAAAATATTAGTTTAATACAATCAAGACGCGCAACAATGTTTCCTCCTATACCAATATGCAATGAAATACTTTTGTGTAGCCCTGTAAACTAAAAACAAATGTTCTTTGCAATACAAATTGTACAAAATGTACCTTTTAATATATACTTCATAGATACCTACCAATTTTATTATATTCGAAAGAGTGTAATATCAATAAAATGCATTTGAAACAATTTGTTCCCATTAACAGTGTTATAACGGAATACTTTGGAGTATCCCTTAATTACACTATAAATCCGATTTCCATACAATTTTAAATGAGTCGAGGAAATTATGTAGAAATTATATATTTTAAAATGCAAACGATTCGGTTGGGTAGTTTTAGCGTTGTTATATGCGGACGGACAGATACACAGGGGTATAAGTGACAAAATAGAAAAAAATAAACTAAGTACACAGACGACCTGAAATTATGCTGTTTTCATTTCAGGTAAAGAAATATAGGTGATTTTCTAATTATTTGCTGAGTTATAGAGATAAACCACTTTTTTCGAAAAACAAACAATATTGATTAATTATACATTTAAAGAAAATTGTACTCTATTTTTACTTTCTTCTATCTTTACAAGAAGAAAGTATTGGATTCATGAAAATTTTCGACTTCCGGATTTCGACGGATTTATACGTTTTAGAAGGTCCTGAACACGTTTTGACTATTTTTAGAAAATGTCTGTCTGTGAGTCTGTCCGTCTGTCTGTCTGTCTGTCTGTCTGTCTGTCTGTCTGTATGTGACAAAAAATTTGTGGGCGCTCTATCTCAAGAACTAATGCTCGAAATTTAATAAAATTTTATATTCAGTTAGACTTTGATATGAATTAGTGCCTATTGGTTTTTGGTGAAAATTGGCCTACAGGTGGCGCTGCTATACTACGTTTTTCATGATTTTCAAGATTGCTAAATCTCAAGAACTAATGCACAGAATTTCACCAAACTTCAGATTCTGTGACCCCTTGATAAGCATAGACGCTGATTAAATTTTGGTGTAAATTGGCCAGCAGGTGGCGCTGCTATGCCACGTTTTTCATGATTTTCATGATAGCTATATCTCAAGAACTAATGCACAGAATTTCACCAAACTTCAGATTCCGCGATATCTTGAGATACATAGCCGCTGATAAGGTTTTGGTGTGAACTGCCCTATAGGTGGCGCTGCTATGCTACATTTTGCACGATTTTTGCGATAGCTATATCTCAAGAACTAATGCAGAGAATTTCATCAAATTTTAGATTATGTTACACTAGAATATATAACATAATTAGACACTGATTACATTTTGGTATTAACCTTGCAACAGGTGGTGCAGTTATGCTGCATTTTGCACGATTTTTCCGATAGCTATATCTCAACAACCAACGCACAGCATTTCATCAAACTTCAGATTTTGTTACAAAATGACATATAACATAATTACACGATGATTACGTTTTGTTATAAATCCTTCAACTGATGGTGCTGCTGTGCTATATTTTACACTTTTTTTTTTTAAACTAGCTATATCTCAAGAACTAATGTACAGAATTTCATCAAACTTCAGATTCTTTTACACCTTAACATAATTAGACGCTTTCTTACGTTTTGGCATAAATTGTCCAAGATATGGTGTTGCTGTGCTACGTTTTGCAAATTTTTTGTTATAACTATATCTCAAGAACTAATGGACGAAATTCCATCAAATTTCAGATTCTGTTAGCTCTTGACATAAATAGATGCTTATTAGGTTTTAGTATAAATTACCCAACATGAGGCACTATTAAGCTCATTTTCTCAGAATATTAATTAAATTTTGCGTATTAGGCTTTTCGGATACCAGAATCTCATTAGGCTAGGTCAAATGTTCGAGGAAATTCGATAGTGGGTAACTTTCGGGTCACCACGTTTATATATATATATATATATATATATATATACATACATATATATATATATATATATATATATATATATATATGTGTGTGTGTGTGTATTAAAATGTACTTATGAGATAGAAGAAAGTTTTGGGATTGACACATCCAACTAGTTAAAAAAGTTATTGAAATAAGAATTCAAAGGCCAGAATGCAACAAGCAGAAGTTTCCTATTTTAATTTTGTCAATTGTTATTGATGTTCCAATTTAACATCAATTATCTTTAAACTCAGTTTACTCCAAATCGAAATTTTGTCACTTGTACCCCTTGCCGACCGGATTGAACGACGACTATAAGTGCTACGTATCTATATAATTGCGAATTTATTTTTTAATAAAACAATTATCATTTGAAAGATTGCAGTATTCCTTTATAAGGAGAGATGAAATAGAAGGCATGAAAATAAAATGTTTTCACAGTCCAATATAATTGCAAAATCAAATTAGACTACCATAAAAAATCTTCTGTTGCCCTTTTTTTAACCATTTGGGAAAATGGTTATTGTTTTCGGTCTCGAATGGAGCTCTCAGTGACCACATTTTATTTGTTTTGTGATTGTCCAGGAATATTAATGTTTAATCCATGGCGTACGTAATATATGACTCTGATATTACGTAAGCCATGTTTCGATTATCCTAAAAATGATGTTTCTACTAATTTTTATTAACTCAGTGGGAAATATTCAAGCATTTTGCTTTGGGAATGAATGTCCGTATTTTACAATTTAACGAATTTCTTTACATTTATAACAATTTTATTTGATAGGAAATCGAAATGTCGTTGTTAATAAATAAGAAAGTAAACAAGTGGATAAGTGTGGTCGCAGATCGCACACATGATTTCGTTTAATATCTTCTTCAAAACACTTTATCTTTAAATTAACAAATAAAAAACTTTTTTCGGCACTATTTTGGAATTTCTTCGCCAATCGCGCCAACCAGAACAGAATATTGAACTCTTTCGCTAAATGTTGTTTTGATGGCATAGATTTCTTGATTTCTCTATCAGTAAAGCAGATAAGTAAAGCAGATTTAAACAGTAAGTAAAATCATGAATAAAAGTAAAATATTGCACAGCGTAGTATAAATTTAAGGGAGACCAAACTAGTCACAGGGGGCGGTAGTAACTTCAATGAATAAGAAATTAATAAATAAAAAAAATTCTTCACTTCGCGTGTCAAAATAGAGGATGAATATGATGTAATATGATGAGAAAAAAAAACAAATAAGCGCATTTTCACGTAATGTATTTAATGCATTAATTTATGTTACATCCTACATAATAATTTTATTTAAACTTGCGTGCCAGTTAGAAGAAATGAAATTTCAATTTTAAAATATACGTTACTACAAATTTTTTAACTTCTAAACATCGCACATTTTCAATTTTAACACCATCGTATGGGAAACAAATGTACTTTTAAAAGCAATTTTTTTAAAAGCTGTATTTTAATTTGTTTTTGAGATATAAATGTTTTTGTAGTTTTTAATAGCAATTGTGTAATTTTGGCAACAGAAGTACTCTATTTCTTTTAAAACAAAAGGAAACAGTTGAAAAAAAAATGAACTGATGCTATTAAAAAATATTTTAATTAATATAATAGACTTTTTCAAAATTTTATGATATGCTGTGTGACAAGAGGTATTCAGCTGTAAGTACACAAAATTTGAGCTCTCTGACTTATATAGTTTTTGTGCAAAAACTCTGTGACAGACAGACATACAGACAGACTGAGGATAGAGACAAATAGGGTTTCGTCAAATGAACAAAATCCTCAAAAGAAAAAGCTAAAAAATGGGTAGACGCAAATTATCAATTATGGAAGAAACAGAATTCAAAATAAGACCTCGTCTAAAAGATCGTCTTTTATATATATATATGAAGTCTGATTATCGAGCCCGCCGATTACAAAATGTGCGACGATCACGAAAAAAGAAACAATTTAATATTGAAGTGATTGATTGTAAAGAACCATTTTTTTTAGAAATTATTTATGAGTTTTAAATTTTAGTATTTGAAAAAATCATTTTCCAAACGGTTGTTATTATTTTTTAAATTATTATTATTATTATTATTATAACTAACAATTTGTGTGTGTGTGTGTGTGTGTGTATTTCTTATTTTCCCGCAGTGTCTGGGCTAATCCTTTGTTTACTTTTATTTTATGGCTAATTGCATACATAAAATTTTAAATTTAACCCATGTGTCGGCAAACGGCCACCACAACATTATATTTATGATTCTATTGTTAAATTCTATTCCCAGTACTAAATTTTGAAGCACACATTTAAGTAAATTTCTCTTGCAAATGCTGTGAAAGAGCAGTTAAAGATGTTTAAGTGGCATACAAAACAAATAAATTTGTGAGAAATGTCTTGCCTTAGAGGAGTATTTCGATCGTAAAGGCTTAATAATTACGTAAACTTTATCAGTATTTTTGTAATATAAATACGTTTATTTCTTTGACCACATTATCATTAACAATTATCATTTAAACATATTTAAACAGAAATTTCATTTTAGTAACAATTCGTAAAAATGATATTTTCATTTTTTTTTTAGAATAATATTTTCCCAGAAAATCAGGGCATCATTACTGAATCTATTTTAAGCTCTAATTATTTTTAATGAACATAAGTCGGACTAAGAATACATTTCTAAATGAAAATAATGATGAAATATTCTCCTAATGAGAATCATATTTCAGTTTGGAAAATATTTACTCTATTTTACTTTCTTCTATCTGCATTAGAAGAAAGTATTGTAATCGAAATTTTTTTCGACTTCCGGTTTTCGACGGATTTACACGTTTTAGGGGTCAGAGATTCCAAAAAACATGTTTTACAAAATGTCTGTCCGTCCGTGTGTCTGTGTGTGTGTCTGTGTGTCCGTTTGTATGTCGCCATTCTATCATCAAAAAGTGTATGAAGTTATGCATAGAACTGAACCAAATTTTTTGTGAGTGTTTTTGGCTGTGGGAAGCAGGTCCTCCTTCATTTTTAAAATATTCCGCCGGAAGGGAGCGCTGCAATCGCGATTTTTGTGCCATTTTCAATATTGTACCGACCAAAAGTATATGAAGTTATGCATCGAATTGACCCAAATTTTTTGTGTATGTGTATGACTATGGCTAGTTGGTCCTCCCTGAATTTGAAAAAAAAATCCGTCGTAAGGGGGCGCTGCAATCGCAATTTTTGTGCCATTTTCAATATTGCACCGACCAAAAGTACATGAAGTTATGCATCAAATTGAAAGAAATTTTTTGTGTAAGTGTATGGTTATGGCTAGTTGGATCGCCCTGAATCTGAAAAAAATCCGCCGGAAGGGGACGCTGCAATACCAAATTTTATGCCATTTTCAGTATTGCACCACAAAAAAGTGTATGAAGTTAGTTCTAGAACTGAACTAAACATTTTGTATATGATTATTTTTTGGTAAGGCAAGTAGGTCCTCCCTGAATTTGAAAAAAAAAATCTTCCTATCATTCTATTGTCCATCGGCTCGTGCAGAGACGGAATTTCGTTTTTACTCCGATTAATTGATTGAAGCAGAAATTTAAGATGAAAATCAAAGTTGGTAGGGTATTGAATTAAAATTATTAAAACATTAAAACGAGTAACTTTTTTTTATATTAAAATGCATGTATGAGATAGAATAAAGTTTTGGGATTGGCACATCCAACTAGTTTTTCCTTTAAATAGAATTAGAAATATTTTAATAGAGATAACTGAACATCCATTCTTATTGATCTTTGTTACTTATGTATCTTCGTCGCTTATATTTTGAAATCCCCTTGAGAGTTTCTGAAAGTGGATTTAAGGGAACAAGCTGATTATAATAAGTTGGTTTGTGTAAATAACTTTATTTATTATTTGTAATATTTTTTATAAAACATATTTAACTAAATATACCAATCTTAATAAAAAATATTTTATTTATTTTATTTTATTTGTAATAAAAAAATTAATATTATTATTTATACTTATTGTAATTATTTTATGTATGTGTATGCGTATTTCTTATTTTCCCACAGTGTCCGGGCTAGTGCTTTGTACACCTTTATTTTTGGTTAGCTGCATATATTACTTACAATTCAACCCGATTGTCGGCAAATAGCTTTCACAGTTTTACATCCATGATTCTATTTTTATAATCTATTGAAACCACTAAATTTTAAAAGTACACAATTAACTAAATTTCTCTTGCAAATGCTCTAAAAGAGCTATTAAAAATACCGCTGTTAACCCCTTGGGGACGAGCGACAAGTATAAGTGCCGTAAAGAGGCATAAAAAACTTTGTTTATTCCCAGCGGTAAAATTATACTGTAAAAACTGACTTATTCAATCGGAACATTTTCTCGATTTATTAAAGAACAAATTTCTGTTTTTTTTAAACCGGTGAAAAAACATTAAAAATTTCATAAAAGGCTCCCGTCGCGAAGGGGTTAAATGATACAAACCAAATAAATTCGTAAAAGAAATGCCTTGCCTTAAAGGAGTATTTCGACCGTAAAGGGTTAATAATTACGTAAACTCTACCAGTATTTTCATAATACAAATAAATTTATTTCTTTGACCACATTATCATTAATGTCAATTTAAATAAATATTAACAGAAATTTATTTTTTAGTCACAATACGTAAAAGTGATATTTTCACTTTTTTTTTTTTAGAATAATGTCTTCCCAGAAAATCAGGGTATCATTACTAAATCTATTTTAAGCTCTAAATAATTATTTTTAATGAACTGAAGTCGGACTAAGAATACATTTCAAAAAGAAAATAATGATGAAATATTCTCCTATTGAGAATCATATTTCCATTTGGAAAATATCACTCTTTTTTTGGCTTTAAGTAGCATTAGAAATACTTTAATACAGATAAATGAATAATCATTCCTAATGATCTTTGTTACTTATATATCTTCGTCGTGAATATTTTGCAATCCCCTTGAGAGATTTTGAAAAGGGATTTAAGAGAACAAGCTGATTATGATAAGTTGGTTTATGTAAATAATTTATTTGCTATTTGTAATTTTTAAAGACATATTTAAGTAAATGTAATTTTATTTATTTATTTTTTATTTTTTATTTATTTTTTTTTTTTTTTTGCTAGTTTTGTACGCTTTAATGATTTTTCTTATAAAATAATATTTGTCTAATTTCTATCTTAAAAATCGGTCTTTAGATATAACGACAACTACTTTACAAAATTTCTGATAATAAAACACCTAAAATAGCTTAAATCCGTTGATGGCCTTGATTTATCCCATAAAACAGCTTGAAGCACATTCAACTCACAAAACTACCGCCTTTTGATACTAAGCCTAAACACTGACAAAAAATAAAATAAAATAAAATAAAATAAAATAATAAAATAAATAAAATTAAAAAGACGGTTCTCTAAGGCGGATTTTTTTTTTTTTTTTTTTTTTTTTTTTCTGCGCGTGTACGGTCACCTAATGTTTTGTAACAACAAACTCTTTTTCGCTCTTTTTCATTTTTGTTAAAAATATTTAAAAATGATATTTTCACTTTTTTTAGAATAATATCTTCCCAGAAAATCACAGCATCATTACTGAATCTATTTTAAGCTCTAAATAATTATTTTTAACGAACTGAAGTCGGACTAAGAATGCATTTCGAAATGAAAATAATGATGAAATATTCTCCTATTGAGAAAAATATGTCCATTTGGAAAATATTACTCTTTTCTTGGCCTTAAACAGCATTAGAAATACTTTACAGATAAATGAACATCCATTCCTAATGATCTTTGCTACGTATATATTTTGATCGCGTATATTTTGAAATTCCCTTGAGAGTCTCTGTAAGTGGATTTAAGGGAACAAGCTGATTGTAATAAGTTGGTCTATGTAAATAACCTTATTTACTATTTGTAATATGTTTTTAAAGACATATTTAAGTAAATATACCATTTTTAATAAAAAACTATTTTATTTATAACAAAAAATTATTATTATTATTACTACTATTATTTTGTGTTAGTGTATGCGTATTTCTTATTTTCCCACAGTTTCTGGGCTAATGCTTTGTACACCTTTGTTTTTTGGTTAGTCGCGTACATTATTTGGAAATCAACCCGATTACGAGCGACACGTAAAAGTGACATAAAAAGGCATAATTATTTAGTTAAAGGCATAATATTTGTTTATTCCCAGCGGTAAAATTTACGTTATTCAATCGAAACATTTTCTTCATTTAACAAGGAATAAATTTCTGTTTTTTAAACCCGGTGTCAAAACATTAAACATTTCGTAAAAGGCTCCCGTCACGAAAGTGTTAAGTTATACAAACCAAATAAATTCGTAAATAAAATGCCTTGCCTTAGAGGAGTATTTCGACCGTAAAGGGTTAATAATTATGTAGACTCTACCTGTATTTTTGTAATACAAATACGTTTATTTCTTTGACCATATTATCATTAATATCAATTTAAACTTATTTAAACAGAAATTTCATTTTTAGTAACAATATGTAAAAATGGTATTTTCACTTTTTTTAGTTCCCAGAAAATCAGGGCATCATTACTGAATCAATTTTAAGCTCTGGATAATTATTTTTTATGAACTGAAGTCGGACTAAGAATGCATTTCAAAATGAAAATAATGATGAAATATTCTCCTATTGAGAATCGTATTTCAATTCGGAAAATATTACTTTTTTTTTTATTTAAATAGCATTAGAACCTTAATACAGATAAATGAATATCCATTCCTAATGATCTTTGTTACTTATATATCTTCGTCGCGTATATTTTGCAATCCCCTTGAGAGTTCTTGAAAAAGGATTTAAGAGAACAAGCTGATTACGATAAGTTAGTTTATGCAAATAACTTTTATTTCAATTTGTAATTTTTAAAGACATATTTATGTAAATATGCCATTTTTAATTTGAAAAAATGTTTTATTTGCGGAGTTCGTACGCTTTGAGGATTTTTATAGGGTAATATTTGCCTTCTTTTCAATCCTGTAAATCTACATTCAGATATAGTACTTTACAAAATGTCTGTTACTAAAACACCCGACATACCCTGAAACAGTTTATGGGAAAAAATCTTGATTTATCCAATAAAACCGCTGTATGTATAGAATAGAATATGCTTCAACATTCTACTTGTAAAATTACCGCCCCTTGAATACTAAACCTAAACAAGAAAAAAAGACGGTTTTTAAAAGCGATTATTTTTCAGCGTGTGTACGTTCAATGGAAGTTTTTTAACCAAATTTTTTTAAACTTTTTTCTGCTCTTTTTTCTAGAAAAAGAAGCATAAGAAATCTTTTTAAAAATATCGGTGTCTAAATTAAAAAGACTGTACATACGTAAAGAAAAAAAAATCTGCACTCGGCGGCCACCTTTTTTTTTTTTATCATCGCTCAGGCTTAGTATACAAAGGACGGTGCCAAAACTCAGATTTTCGTAAGATATCCCTGTCTAAATAAATAGGACAGTGCAGTAAGATCTCGATTTACTTCAGCAGTAGATTATTCGAAATCTTTTGCGTATCCTGGTAAATACGTTCTGATTTCTATTATTTAGAAAGTAACTTGTAGTAAACCTCAGCAACGTATACCAATTTCACAAAGTTTAATGTAATTAAAACGAGCTACAAACAATGTTTCCCCCTATACCATTATGTAATGGAATACTTTTATACGGCCCTATAAATTAATAACAAATATTCTCTGCAACACAAAATGTGCAGAATGTATATTTTTATATATACTTACTGATGCATATCAATTTTTGTTAAATTTGAAGGAGTGTAACATCTTAAATTCACTTTAAGCTATTATTTCTCACTGACCGCTATGTAACGGAGAATTTTTAATTGTCCTTGTCGTTAAACCATATACATCCAATTTTCATAAAAATTGAAATGATTCGATAAAATTATTCAGCAATTATATATTTTAAATATAATTATATATTCTATCTTCAGATTTAATGAACGGAATTTTATCAAACTTCAGATCAGTAAGTACTTGGCATAAATTGATCTTTGCATTTTGGTAGAAATCGCTCGATAGCTGGCGCTGCTATGAAGTATTATTTAACTCCTCGCGGCGCGGTGGTTTCAAGATATACCACTTAATTTTAATTCCCAAACGCCACATTGACGCCGGAATTTTGTTTAAAAAAATTACGATTTATTGAATGCGTGAAATATAGCGTTTTCTTATTTATAAATAAAGTTGTTTTCGAATTCCGGTGTCAGTCATTAATTTCAATACTTAAGCAATGAATTTGCCCTGGGTTTGTTAAGATTTCCGCTAAAGTCTTATCTATAGAACTAATGCATGAATTTTCAGTAAACTCATATTCGGTTAGTCTTGGATATGAAATTGCATTATTTATATTTTTGTAAATCGCTCAACAGGTGGCACTACCATGATGCATTTTGTACTATTTTCTCAATAGTTCTATCTTCAGAATTAATGCACGGAATTTCATCAAATCTCAGATTCAGTTAGTCCTTGACATGAACGGACGGTTTTTACATTTTGGTGTAAATCTCTCAAAAGGTGACACTTCTATGTTGCATTTTTTAAGACTTCTGCTACGGTTCTGCCTCAAACAATTCAAACTTTAGATTCTATTAGTCCTGAATATAAATTCATGCTGTTTATATTTTGCTCTAAATAGCTCCACAGATGGAACTGCTAATACTGCATTTGTTACGATTTTTGTAGCACCTTTATATGAATAACTAATGCACGGATTTCTATCAAACTTAGATTCTGGTAATCCTTGACATTAATCGGTTTTGTTTGCATCTTGATGTCAATCATTCTACAGGTGGCGTGGCTATGCTGAATTTTGTAGGATTTACGCGATTGTAGCGATAATCATATCTCCAGAATTAATGCACGGAATCTCATGTCGTCAGAATCCTCATGATGGGCATAGACTGCCATTTAATTTCGGCACTCTGATACCAAATTTCGAAATTTTAACGTGTATGAGACAGAAGAAAGTTTTGGGAATACTACATCCAACTAATTTTAAATTAAAATTTCGTGATTCGCACCAAGTTTTTGAAATAGTAAAATTTGTCTTATTTAATGACATATTAATTCAGGAGGAAGCAGAAGAAATTTTACCGATTCAAAGAAAAAAAAAGTATTAATCACGAAATGCAAATATAAAAAAAGTAGCCAACCTGCAAATGTTTTTTCATTTGTGATATATTTACAATGAAACCACAGTTAACCCTTTCCGGCGCGGACAAACTTTGTTAGTAAAATGAGAAATCATCTACTGACACCGGAATTTACAGACGACTAATTAAGAAATCAAGAACTGCTTACCGTAATTTCGGGTGTATAAGCCGCGGGTAAAACAATTCTTTTTCGACCCAGAATTTTTTAAGAAATAAGTATAACTACTTAGATCGCCGTAAATATTTGTCTTCAATCACTAAATACCATTTCTGGGTCCAAAAAGAATTGTTTGATCCGCGGCTTATACACCCGAAATTACGGTAATTTAAGCTTTTATTACAAAAGCAAGATTTTATTAAAGTATTATTGGTGCCAATTGCAAGTTTGGAATTAAAACTAGTGTGTCCGGACCGGACACACTGCGCCGGAAAGGGTTAACAAAATAATCTTTCTAAAAGCTTTTGATGTATTCCTAATGTTATTTACAGTATCAAAAATGTTTTTTATAGTTTAAATGTTTCTCCTAAAAGGAAACCTAAATAAAATAAACAAATAGATTAATAAAACGAATTACAACTTTACTATATTAATCGTTTAGCAGGTAATTATATATATATTACTTTACATTCATGGATGTAATTTCCGCGTTTTCTTCTTTAAGCAATTAGATATCTCTTAGGAATTAGTTTAAGAAGAAAAAAACTTTTAATGCTCTACGTTAACTATTTCTATTTCTTAATCGGATATCTTCTTTAACCTTAATGATGGTGTTTACCGTCTGTTTCTAAATGAGATTATAAGCACTTTGCGTATTAATGTAATATAAATGTCAGACATACTAAATATTAGTTTTAATTATCCTGTTATTTCGCAAATACTGGCGTATCGTGTTACGTCACGCTGTATATACGCAGTGTTGCTAAATCTTATTTTTTTTTTTTTTTTTTTTTTTTTCATCCAGACATTCCAAATTGTCGCCAGCATGTTTAAATAGATATATATATATTTAAGCATTAAACATTGCAAGAATAAGATAACAAAAAATTCTATTTAAACGTTTCTTTCATGGGTAAGAATTTCTGAATAAAAATCCTTCTACATTCGGGTAATCATTTTTTAATTTACTATTGGAGTTAAGAATAAAAACAGTGCAAAAATCGCTTTGTATACTAATTTTAAACATAAAAATACATGTAACTGTAGATATATTACTTAAAAGGTGCGTAATAAAACATAAAAAAACATAAAAAATACATTTAAAATACTTTTAAAAAGTTCAGAACGTTTTCAACCATCGCATACGCCGTCTTCGTCAGTGTCAAAAACTCAATCTAATTTAGAGTTTTTTTAAAAGCAGTTTTCTTTTATTTTATTTCTAGAATAAGTATTTAAATTTACCGGTATCAATCTGGAATGCCGTTATAAAAATTCATCCAGATGCGGAAACACTGCGGTAATTTGCATCTGGCTGAATTTTTATTTAAAGGAATCCGAATTCCCACCAGTAAATTTAAATAGTTATTATTTTATAAGATGATAGATATTCCACAAATAAAATAAAAGAAAATTGCTATTAAAATCTTTCGGTGTGTTTTCCAAAACTAGTCAGAGCTCTGTACATTTGTGATGACGTCATGCCTCTTGTGCTCAGGTCTTGGGGGGGGGGGGAGGTTCTATGGCAGTGATACCGGTCGCTCGACCACAAGGGGTTAAGAGAATCTGAATAATAACAGAAAATTTCAGAAAAAAATTTCGCAGTACCTAACAATAGAATGCTTATTATTTAATAAAGCAATTATTGCTATAAGTCAAATGTAAATAAATCAAGCCAATATGAAGCCTAAATCTTAAGTTTCTAATTTGAATTTGGAGTATCTGAATTAAAATATCCATTGAATTGGAAATATTTGTGGTAGCATATTTGCTACCATGGATATTAGTGTTGTTTAACTCATAAATATTTCGAAATTAGTTTATTTTATGTATGAATTAAAGAAAATAAGACTAATATAACATTTCTAACATTTTAAATTTTTTATACAATTTAATATTAAGACTGTGACTCATATATCATTCCATATTTATTCAAATGCTTTCATTCATTAACCCTTTGCGGCGCAGGACAAATTCATTGCTTAAGTGTTGAAATTAATGACTGACACCGGAATTTGAAAACAACTTTATTTATAAATAAGAAAGAGTTATATTCCACACATTCAATAAACCGTAATTTTTTAAAACAAAATTCCGGTGCCAATGTGGAGTTTGGGAATTAAAATTAAGTGGTATATCTATGAAACCACTGCGCTGCAAAGGGTTAAATTCATTAATAATCGCACGTTGTTTACATTAATTAATGACTATATTAATAGACGTTTGTATTCGGAACTTTGTCAGACATTAAGCCACTATTTTGTCAATATTTATGTTTCCTTGCAAATATTTCCATTGTAAAGACCATACTTCTGCAATATTGATGTTTCATCGCAATTTTTAATTAAAAAATTTCAAACAAACAAATATTTAGACGTTTTAGTCGTTATAAGACTAATAAAACTTTTCTAACATTTTAAATTTTTTATATAATTTAATATCTCGCTCTTTGATTTACATATTACTGCCACATTTACTCATACGCATAGCTGTCAACTTTTACGCATTTTTGCTACCACTAAAATTGTACAGATAGTGTCCATTTGTCTAATCATAAGATTTCGACGATTAAATAAGACAATATTTACTATAAAATTTTTGTGGTAGGAAAAATGCGTAAAAGTTGCCAGCTATGCTCATATGCTTTCATTCATTAATTTTATATTGATCAATTATTACGTTAACCCAGGGGTGCAAAAATCTAGGCGCCAGTGGCTAATCTCTCACCACAAAAATTTCAAAGTCTTCTTCGCTCAAAGTTTAACAGCAATCTTACTAGAATTTAACACGAAATATTAGATAAAAAGAAATGAAATAATTTTAGTGGCGAGAGACAGCCTGCTGGCGCCTAGATTTTTGCACCCCTGCGTTAACCCCTTAACCATTTAACGCGCAGTGTTGCCGGGTCGGCAACACCTAAAGTTCCCCCTGTTTAGAGACACAAAAACCCAGTGAATATTTCAAAAACTGCTCTAATGGCTACTTTAAATCTTTCTTATGAGTTCTAGATGGCAGTACCACAGAGATCAAACTCTACTGTTTTTAAATAATAGGTAAAATGTTTTACTGTAATACGCGCTTCACAGCAATGTTCTTCTCACTGCGCTTATCAATGCTTTACTTATGGAAGGTTACCACTTCGGCAACAGCTGTATAATTAAAATGGTTAGTGCAATCTTTACAAAACAATACCTGTGTACTCCTCTAGGCCTAAATAGATTGCCTATTTTTTTTTTCTTTAAATTCCAACTTTAAAGAGTAGTGCGCCGGAAAGGGTTAATGGTCGCATGAAATTGCAGTTTAAAAATTCAAATTCACTACTGCCGCCACTTTTTTTAAATAAAAATATTCATCTTATTTAATGACAAGTAAAATGATACCAGAATAAAACCAATTACACTATTTTATAAAACTGGTGGGAATCAAACGATTCTGAATAAAAGCCGCGAAGCTTGCAGCCCGTGAATCTCTCGGGCTGCATGTTTCGCGATTTTATTCAGAATTGTTTGATTCCCACCAGTTTTATAAAATAGTGTAATTGGTTTTATTCTGGTATCATTTTTAAATGAATATTTTTTTTTCACAAAAGTGGTGGCAATAATGAATTTGAATTTTTAAACCGTAATTTAATGCGACCATTAAGGGGTTAATAGACATTGGTATTTTGTACTATGTTAGACATTAAGCCAGAATTTTGTCAATATTTACGTTTCCTTGTAAATATTTTCATTATAAATGCCAAACTTCTGCAATATTGATGTTTATTGGAATTTTTATTTAATAAATATCAAACAAAGAAATAATTAGTCGTTTTAGTCGTTATAAGACTAATAAAACTTTTCTAACATTTTAAAATTTGTATATAATTTAATATATCGCTCTATGATTTATATATTACTCCCACATTTAATAATATGCTTTCATTCATTAATTTTATATTGACCAATTACTATATTAATAGATATTGGTATTTTGTAATATGTTAGACATTAAGCCTCTATTTTGTCAATATTTACATTTCCTTGCAAATATTTCTATTGTAAAGACCATACTTCTGCAATATCAACGTTTTATTGCAATTTATCTCTTAAAAATTTCAAACAATCAAATGTCTAGTTGTTTTAGTCGTTATAAGACTAATAACATAAAAAAAAATTATATTTTAATATATCTCTCTTTGATTTACATATTACGCCCACATTTACTCATATCCTTTCAGTCATTTATTTTATATTGATCAATTACTACATTAATAGATATTAATATTTTGTAATATATTAGAAATTAAGCCGCTATTTTGTCAATATTTATGTTTCCTTAAAAATATTTTCATTGTAAAGACCATACATCTGCAATATTGATGTTTATTGCAATTTGTATTTAAAAAAAATCAAAGAAAGCAAATATTTAGTCGTTATAAGACTAATAAAACTTTTGTAACATTTTAAAATTTTCATATTATTTAATGTATTGCTCTATGATTTATATATTACTCCCATATTTACTTACATGCTTTCATTCGTTAATTTTCTTTTGATCATTTGCTACATTAACCCCTTAAGTACCACAGACGTATATATCCGTCGCGCATAGTCGATGCGTTAAGTGCCACTGACGTATATATACCTCAGTCCAAAATATTGTCCTTTATACTGCGCTGTACTAGTAAAACCACGCTCACGGCTTTGGAAAAAAAAAAGAAAAACAAAAGAAAACCGAAAAAAGAAAAAAGAATTTTAAATTGTTTTTGAAAGACTGACCTATTTCAGAGCATGGAACTATAAAGAAAAGAGAACTGTCACATCCTGAAAATAGTGAAACTTCAACTGTAACCTTTTCGCAGAGGATTCAGTACCACGACAGCAAACTCCAACCAGTAAATATATGGAGAAAATTTCTCTGCATTTAAATGCGTTATTAATCGAAAATTTTTTATCAAAAATAATTGGCAAAAATTGATATTCATTTTTACTGGTAAGAGTTTAATTTGACAGTAATAGTTCCGCCTCATTGTGACAACCAAGACAATATCCTGTCAGTGCCAATAAAACGATTATAATACCTGGACAAACTTATACCAGAAAAAATAAACAGATTTTTCTTACCATATTTGTGAGATTATTTTCCTATCAATAAGGATAAAAAATAAAAAAAAGATTTTCTATTTAAGCTTTCTGGTGGATGTTTTCATATGCGGTAATCAGAAACTTTGGATCCGATTAACCCCTTCGCGACCAGTGTTGCCAGTGGGCTACTTTTTTAAAATTCAGAATTCCTGATTCGCACCACTGTTTTGAAACGGCAAAATTCCGTTTGTTTTCGCCTCTATTAATATGTCATTAAATACGACGCATTTTACTATTTCAAAAAAGTGGTGCCAGTCAAGAATCTGAATTTAAAAAAAGTAGCCCATCTGGCAACGCTGTTCGCGACGAGAGAATTTTACGAAAATGTTAATGTTTTGTCACCAGTTTTAAAATATAGAAATTTGTGTCTTCTCGAATCAAGAAAATGCTTCCATTAAGTAAGGCAAAATTTACGGTATAATTTTACTGGTGGTGATAAACACGGATTCTTAAGCCTATTTCCGGCACGTATACGTGTCGCTCGTCCCCAAGGGGTTAAGAAAAAACAACAGCCATGTTATGACAGCCACCTCAGTTACTTCACTCGCATCAGATAGACAATGCACTATATGTCTCCTCCTTTTATTCATAACTCCATTTTTCAGAGGAGAAGGGGTAGAAGGAACTACCTTCATAAAGGCTATCGCACTGAGCTAGTGACGTGAAAATACAAGCGAATTTTTTTCCATATTTGACAAGGCTCCGCCTTTTTTGTACACCACTATTATTTTAGAGAAAATATTGTTTGGTTTGCCGTTCACTTTCCATCTCTCTATCGGATTGGTATTTTGATGTCACTACCTCAGTCTCATATCTTTGGCCATG
Source organism: Maratus speculifer (assembly GCA_964019185.1). Taxonomy (NCBI): domain Eukaryota; kingdom Metazoa; phylum Arthropoda; class Arachnida; order Araneae; family Salticidae; genus Maratus; species Maratus speculifer. The sequence continues at coordinate 62,781,879 of OZ025300.1, forward strand.
CAGTTTCTCGAATTTCCTAATGGCCAATTACAGAGTTCGCACGCTCTTAAGCTACGCCCCATTTTGTAAGGCCACTAAGTTGTAACTGTGGCACTGGGGAGTGAATTTCGTAAGTTTTTCTCGGCACTTAAGGGGTTAATATAAATGGTATTTTGTACTAAGTGAGAAATTAAGCCACTATTTTGTCAATATTTACGTTTCCTTGCAAATATTTTCATTGTAAAGACCATACTTCTGCAATATTGATGTTTATTGCAACCTTTATTTAACAAATTTCAAATAAAACAAATATTTAGTCATTAAAGACTAATAAAACTTTTCTAAGATTTTAAAATTTTCATATTATTTCCACATTTACTCATGCGCTTTCATTCATTAATTTTATATTGATTAATTACTACATTAATATATATTGGTATTTGTAAGTATAGCAGACATTAAGCCACTATTTCGTCAATATTTACGTTTCCTTGCAAAAATTTACATTGTAAAGACAATACTTCTGGAATATTGATGTTTCATTGCAATTTTTATTTAACAAATTTCAAACAAACAAATATTTAGACGTTATTTAAGTTCCATTTTAGATATTTACAATGATTAATGTTAACAAACAAATGAGTCCAAATTGTTTTGTTATAAAGATAATGAGATTTTTATTTCCATAATATTTTATGAATTGCATACTTTAAATGTTTCTCTTAAAAGGAAACCTAAATAATATAAACGATATATTATTAAAACACACTGCAATATTATTATCTGAATTGTTTAGAAGGTAATTAGATACATTATTTCCCGTTCTTGGATGTAATTTTAACATTTTCTTATTTAAGCAATTAGATTTCTCTTAGGATTTAGGCTAAGAAGAAAAAAAACATTAGTACTGCACGTTAAATGTTTCTTATTTCTTTTCTTAATCGAATGTTTTCTTTACCCTTAATGCTGATGTTCACTGTCTGTTTCTAATGAGATTATAAGCGCTTTGCATGTTGACCGTGATATAAATGTCAAATATCCAAATATTATTTTAAATAAATCATTTGCTTCGCAAATGCTCGAATTCGCCTTATATCGTAAGTGCCTTATATCGCCTTATATCGCCTTATATCGAATGTGGCGTAATACTTCGGGTTTCTCATGTCAGACAATTCGAATTTTCACCTGCATTTGAATTAATTACTTTTACTTTTAATAAGGTTCAATGGTAAGAGAAAAAATTACTAAGAAATTCTATTTTATTTTTTTTTTTTTTTTAGAATTTCTGGAACTTGCTAGATATGACAATTAGTGCTAGATCTGACCCATTAGTGCCTAGCGTCCCTTTTTAGGGACGCTTCAAAAGGTGCATTCAGCACTGTTTTTGACACCGGTAAAAAAGAAAAGCAATAATTATTTTATCTAAATGATGCATTTTCGTGATTAATGAACTAAACTTAAATCTTCTAAAAATAGTGGTGCCAACCAAATAAAATTTACGCAAAAGATGCTGGGCACGAATGAGTTAACCCGGGAGAACAAGAGCTTACTCAGGGTAGAAATGTTTTTAACTGTGTCACCAATAAAATCAAATTATAGTTGCCATTTTATTTAGACGGAGACAATCATTACAAATTTTGCGATAAAATAAGTTAAAGGTTACTTTTAAAAAGATAAGTGGTTACAGTTGCAAAAATCATACGCACTCCGATTCAAAAAGACTCGGTGCGTGTACTCCCGAGTTAATCCCTTGGGAACGAGCAACCTGCATACATGCCACTACAGGCGCACAGAATCGTTGGTAATTCTTACCAATAGAATTTTAGTGAAAATTTTGCCTTATTTAATCCGAGCATTTTTCCTGATTCACTTAGCCAAGAATTTCTCCTTTCAAAAACCGGTGACCAAAAATTAAAAATACTTTACAAGACACTTATCCCGAAAGGGGCTAAGGAATATTATGGCTTTTTATATAACCATTTTCTAAATTTGTGTACGAAAACAACATACAAAAATATTAAATGGGGTGTCCTATTAGTGTTTTTTACTTTTGAGTTAGAGAGTTTAAGACTTATAAACCCTTTTCTAATATTTTAAAATGTCTATAATTTTACATTTCTCTCTATAATTTATGTATTGCTACCACATTTGAGCATATACTTTCATGCATCAGTTTTATATGCATTCATTGTTACATTAATAGATGTTATTGTTTTCAAGTATGTCGGTATTAAGCTGATATTTCGACAATATTATGTTTCCTTGTACATTTATCGAATGTTAAGTACATGTATCCAAAGTACATTTTTCCAATGTAAATTTCTGCTTATACATTTATCCAACTGTCCAGTACTTCTTCAATATTGAAGCTGCATTGCACTTTTTATTTGAACAAATTTGAAACAAACACATATTTAACCTTTATTTACACTCAATTTAGATACTTAAAATGGTTGCTGTTAATGATTAAACCTCTTCTCTGTTTTGCCCGTTTGTAGTTCGGGCAGCGAGTTTACATCAATGATTTGCCCACCAATCATGATTGTGACACAAGAATCCCTATTCCAATTATGACTTATTATTCTCACCAGTAATTTTTTATTGTGAATTTTGCATTATTTAATCTGATAATTTTTCTGATTCAATAAGGCGCAAATTTCTGTTTTCAAAAACTGGTGATAAAAGGTAAAAAATTCAGTAAATGATATGAAAATACAATATTTGAATACAATATTTGAAAGTTTTTTTTTCAAAAATATTGATCAATTAAGTGGTTACAAGGCACAATTCTTTAGCTTTACGATTTTTACTCACGCAATGGGTTATGAGTTGTTCTCTTTAAAAGTTTCTCTAAAAAAGAAACTTAAATAATAATAAAAAGAATATTGCCCAGTTAAATTGATGGTATTGAGCTCAGAAGCTACGCATACTAATTGTACATTACAGCCTTATATTTTCAAGGGTTAATTCCATTCGAAAAAAAATTAAGGGGGGGGGACAGCTCTCCCCTTTCCTCTTTTTTATACTTAATCATCGAACCTCCTAAACTATCAAATACATGGATTATCATATAATAAAAAATCTATACCCAAAATTCAGAGCAAATCAGATAATTCTTAATAAAACCCATTTAGCATTCATATAATTTAAGAGGAGCTATACCCCTCTTTTATACCTAACCATTGAAATTCCAAAACTATTCAGAGATTTGAACGAAATCTGACAATTCTGATTGAAAAACCCATTTATATAAATTCAGGGGAGGGGCATTAGAACCCCGTTCCCCCTGTTTATACTTATTCAATGAACACATAATAAAAGTCATGGAATCGCCTCATCAGAATGATCCTATATCTAAATTTTGAATGGAAACTTAAATCTGCATGAAAAACCCATTTATATCAATTAAGGGGAGGGGCATGAGCGCCCCGTTCCCCCTGTTATACATATCGAATAAACTCCAAAAACTAATCAGGAAAGCGCCTTGTCAGGATATACCTATATACAAAATTTCAAGTGGATCGGATATTTTTATCATGAGTTATCGCGTTACGTAAGAACATACATACAGAACGGGTGGGCACATAAGCTCTCAGGCTATGATAGCCTGTGAGCTAAAAACTAATGTATTAATTACTTAACTGATCAATATTTTTGAAAAAAAAAATTGAAACAGTGCCTTGCGTTTTTTACAGAATTTTTAATCTTTTATCACCAGTTTTTTAAAACAGAAATTTTCGCCTAAATGGATCAGAAAAATGCTCTTATTAAATAATGAAAAATTTACAATAAAAATATACTGATGAGAATCATAAATCATGATTTGAAATCATTCGCCCGTATGTGGTATGGGAAAATCATGATTGCCACAAACACGTTCCCGGTATAACGTACGAGCAAATCAGGCAAGTAGTTAATACGATGCATACCATTTGGATCGTTTAACCCTTTCCGGCACGGGCAAAATCTGTTACAAAATGAGAAATTATCGACTGATACCGGAATTCACAAACGATTTTTTTAGATATTTTGAAACCCTTAATTAAAACTTTTATTGTAAAGGCTAAATTTTATTAAAATATTATTGGTGCCAATTGCAAGTTTGGAATAAAAATTAAGTATCCCACGCCGGGCACAGTGTGCCGGAAGGTGTTAACCTGTAATTAAATATACCACTTAACAAAACTAGATGTACTTTCCGCATTTTCTTATTTATGCAATTAGATTTCTCTTGAGAATTCCGCTCAGAAAAAAAGTAAACTTTTAATGTTCTACGTTAAATGTTTCTATTTCTTAATCGGATATTTCCTTTATCCTTAATGATGATGTTTACCGTCGGTTTCAAATGATATACGCACTCCGTTAATAAGCACTTTGCTTATTAACGGATATAAATGTCAAACAGCCTAAATATTGTTTTAATCACTTAACTGATCAATATTTTCTGAAAAAGAAAATTGAAATAATGCCTATTTTTTTTAAACAGAATTATTAATATTTTACCAAAGGTTTTACAAAACAGAAAGTTTTGCCTTATTGAAGCAGAATAAAAAGAATACTGCCCAGTTAAACTGATGGCATTGAGCTCACAGGCTACGCATACTAATTGTACATTAAAGCCTTGTATTTTCAAGGGTTAATTCCGTTCGAAAAAAAAATTAAGAAGGGGAAACAACTCTCCCCTTTCCTCTTTTTTTATACTTAATCATTGAACCTCCTATACCATCAAAGATATGCTTTATCATATAAAAAATCTATATCCAAAATTCAGATCAAATGAAATAATTCTTAATAAAAACCCATTTAGCATTTATATAATTTAAAAGGAGTTATCCCCTCTTTTATACTTAACCATTAAACTTCCAAAACTATTCAGAGATTTGAACGAAATCTGCCAATTCTGCTTGAAAGACCCATTTATATAAATTAAGGGGGGGGCATTAAAACCCCTGTCCCCCCTATTTATACTTATTCAATGAACACCTAATAACAGTCACGGAATGGCCTTATCAGAATGATCCTCATCTAAATTTTGAACGAAAAGTTAATTCTGCATGAAAATCCCATTTATATCAACTAAGGGGAGGGGCATGAGCCCCCCGTTCCCTCTCTTATACATATCGAATGAACTCCAAAAACTAATCAGGGAAGCGCTTTTTCAGGATATACCTACATACAAAATTTCAAGTGGATCGGATATTTTATCATGAGTTATCGCGTTACGCACGAACGTACGGGCACATAAGCTCCCAGGCTATGATAACCTGTGGGCTAAAAAGGCTCGGAATAAATAATTCAAAATTTACAATAAAAATTTACCGGTGGTATTAAGAATTCATTATTTGAAATTATTCGACAGTACGGGCAAATCATAAATGGCAAAAACACGTCGCCCGTATGAAATACGTGCAAATTAGAGAAGGGATTAATACAGTGTATTGCAATTACCAACTGGATTGTTTAACATGTGATTAAATATATTACTTAATTAACCTAGATGTAGTTTCCACATTTTCTTATTTATGCAATTCGATTTCTTTTTGGAATTCCGTTCTGAAGAAAACGAAAACTTTTAATGTTCTACGTAAAATGTTTCTATTTCTTAATCGGATATTTTCTTTATCCTTAATGATGATGTTTACCGTCTGTTTCAAATGAGATTATAAGCACTGCGTATTAACGGAATATAAATGTCAGACATCCTAAATATTAGCTTAAATAATCCCATTGCTCTGAAAATGTTTTAATTCTCTTTATGTCGTATGTTTTTAGGTTCGTTCGTAATTACGTAAATACGTCGCACCTATAGCCGTAGTTCATTAGATGTGTCCGTCTGTCTATCTGTGCGCATATATCATTTGAATCCGAATCATTTGAAATTTAAAATATATAATTGTTGCATAATTTTGTCGAGTTCATTTCATATTTTAAGAAAATCGGATGTGCAGTTCAATTACAGGAAACGATCAAAAGTATTTCAATAAAAAGTGATATTGCGTCCAATGAGAACAGGAATTTCAAATGCATTTTAATGATGTTACACTCTTTAAGAACATAATATTGCTATGCAACTATGAAGTATACATTGAAATATATATACTATACAATATGTGGTACAAAGAATATACGCTATCCATTTAAATGGAAAAAAAAAAAAATATTTCATTGCATAATGGTATAAGTGGAAACATTGTTTGGGGCACTTTTAATTACTTTAATTTATTTCACATTATATGAAATTGATATACGTTGCTGAGATTTACTACAAGTTCCTTTCCTGTATAATAGAGAGCAGATAGTATTTATAGGGACGCACATAAGATATCGGTTACTATTATACTGAATCAAGTACTGTATACTATTGCAGTAAGATCTGAATTTTTTAAGGGGGTCCGGGGCTGAAAATTCTATTTTTCTTAAATAGAGACTTTGTGATGAATTTTTTTCTGAAATATATTTTAATATAAAAATATTAAATGAAAAAAAAAATCTGAAAAATTTTAAATATTTAAAAAAAAATTAAATTATAAAAATTTTAAAATATTTAATTTTTGATATAACTCTCTCGAAGTACTTACCCTTATAGCATGCATGGTCTCACAGTGACGTCACATTGACGTCACTGTGAGTCACTGTGATCACATCACATCTGTGATCAAAATGTCGCCACTCACAAGGAAGGTCTCCATAGTGAGTATACTCAGAATTTTTTGGAAAAAAAGTGCTAATTAAACTACTCATGTATGTAATAAGGGATCAGTCAAAATTAGCGGCGGAATTACATTAGAAATTATGTAAAAAAATAAAATACTTTTGAATATTTGGCGTGAAAAGACGAAAGCGTCAAGCGATTTGGTGCACTGCATTTTTCCTCGCCAAAAGCAAACGATTTTAATGTAACTGAAAATGTTGGATGTTTGGAATACGTGTTAATGGTATTTAAAGAATTTGAAATGAATAATGAGAGAGTTTAATATATTATATGCATATATATTGCATTACATATATATGTATATATATTGCCAGTTGGGAGTAGTTATTTAAATTATCATTGGAAAAAATATTTTAATAAATAAAAATAGTCATAGAGAACATTTATTTTCATGCATTTAAGCGTATTCAAAACTAAATGCCAGCTATTCCCATGGCAACAAAAAGGAATCGACAATGTTCAATTGGACTTTGAGCTTGAAACAATATTAATTTGTTTAAATTATGAATTTCGTTTTAAATCGCAAATTTTGGTGATTAAATTTGAATATACATACATATAAATATCGATATAACAAAATTATGCTTAAAACAAACTAAAACTATCAAAACTAAAAATATTTAAATACAATTTATCTAAACTAGTTCAACATGACACTTTTTTTCCTTTAAATGTATTTGACGTGAAAAACTATTTTTTTTTTTTTTCATTCTATCGCCAACCGAGGACAAATCGCCAAATAACGAAATTTTCATTAATTTTTTACAAACACTGCGATGAAGTTCCGCCGAAAATTTTTTTATAAATATATATAGTCTCATGAGAAGATAATTCTGTATTTTTTTCAGATTTTTCGGAGTATGCCCGTATGGAGAACTTCCTTGTCAGTGACGTCACATTGTGGCTGAGTTGTGACTTTCTTAAAAATTTTTTAGAAAATTACAAAAATTCTTCAAAACATGTTATTTACTTTAAAAAACACTTTGTCACAGTTTCGTCTCGATGTTAATGTCAAAGTAGTCACAAATGACACATTTTTCACAAATTTGTCACACTGTGACTTTACAATGTGGTCACAATGTGACGTCACAAACGATCTCTAAAACGGCCATAACGACTTCACATTTTAGTCACTGTGACTTCACATCGACGTCACGTGACGTCACATCGACGATTGATGGTCACAAAGTCACAGTGTGACTACACAACGACGTCGCAATAAAATCACCATACCTTATGGGATATTTATCTGATAGCACTTACTCGATTTACAAAATTCTTACACTTTGATGTACAGGAAATGTGTCATTTTAAATTTTCTTCAGTATTTTATAAATATTAATTAATAATCTCATAAAAAATTTTAAATAAGAAAATGAAGGTTTTGTATGATTGAGTTTTGCATTAATTAGCATATTTTCACAATTATCACTCAAAATTAAAAATATTGAAGACAATTTAATGGAAATATAGAATAAAAGCTCTGTCAAAAATTTCGTACATATATCTCGCAAGGAATTGTAGATATATCCTTTTAAAGTTAACAAATCGTGAAAAAATTCATTCTTAGATAAATGAAGTTAAAATTATCGGCAGAAGACAGCTGATGCATTGCTTCTCATGGCAATATGTGTTATATCTCTGGATCTAATAAGGATAAAAACATGCGGTTTTCGGTATTTAATGGTAAAAACCCAGTTTTTTAAGCCAATAAAAAAAATCCAATTTTTGAAGAATTTTTAGCCGCGGAACTCCTTAAAACTTTGTTATCATACTAACACACCACATTTGCTATGTTTGACGTGCAGTTTCTAACTTGTTATTATTGCCAACTATGACATTTTTTTAATCAGATACTCCAAATTCTCACAAAAAAATTAAAACAGTAATTTTTGTAAATATACATGGTTTTTAACAAAAGATAGGCAAAACTTAAAAAGGTGATAGTAAGCAGACAATCAAACAACTTCCATCAAATAATGCAACATCGAAAATAAAATGCAAAAGGGCCATTTGGAGAGTTGTACTCATTTGGAGACTTGTATATGAAAACGTTAAAGTTAACAAATCGAAGTTAACGAATCCGTTTTTGTTAGAGTTACTGGACAAAAAACACTCTAATAGTCTGCAGATGGGATTGAGAAATAAAAATTCGTATGCAGAATTTTGACAGAACTAATACATCCGAGTGTGTAACTGTCAACCGCTGCAGTAACGTAAAGGAATATATTGTTCTTTATTAACCACTTAACCCTTGCGGCGCGGTGGCATACCTATAAAACCACTTAATTTTAATTACAAAACGCCACATTGGTCCCGGAATAATCTCTATAAATAAAAGGAATTCCGAGGATAATTAATTGAGGCACAGGGGAAAGCAAATCTTGGCAATGCGCCAACTCGGTCCAGAGGAAGCAAATCTTGGCAATGCGCCAACTCGGTCCAGAGGAATATCATTAAGAAATATAAAACAGATAATGTATTTATCACAAAAAAGAAAATATCAACACTTTAACACGAAACTAACGCAATCGTTGGATACATGTTCCCTCCCGTGTTTCTCATTGCTCATTTTAAGTATTTTTAGAGTTTAATATTAGTTGTTGTTTTTAAAACTGATTTTTCACAAAGTCAGCTGCGACGTATTTCAGACAATGCATTTCTGCATGCTTCCAGTTATTGATAAAATCATACAAATTTCAAGTTCGTTTAATATTGCTAATACGGACCCGGGCAACGCCGGGCGGGTCAGCTAGTTTTGGTAAAAAAAATTTTGGTTTATTGAATTTCAGCAAAATAGCCTTTTTTCCTAATTACAAATAATGTTGTTTTCAAATTCCGGTGTCAGTCATTAATTTTAACACTTAAGCAATGAATTTAAAATGAAAGAAATAGTTACAATCTAAAAGAATTTTTTACTAGCTTTTTATTACACAATGCGTTTAATATTAATAAAATTTTCGTCATTGAATGGCGCAGACGGGAATTCTTATCAACAAAACAAATGGACAACATTTTTTTCTCTTTTATTTATTATTAAGGCCAAGCTTCATTTCAAATATACAACTCATATAGTACATCTTAGAAGCTTGAAAATTAGCATAATAGTTATGAAATATAAATGATGTTTAAGAACATTTCTTCTAAAATTTGAAATTTAAAAAGAGTAAAAATGCGCAAAATGCATCTGAAAAACGTCTTAAATGGCAATTTGTAAGCAATCTTGCAAAGTTGGCGTAACATTTGGTGAGTAATTTTGGTCGAAAGATTTGGCGATGTACAGCCAAATTTGCGACAAAATTGGCAACATGTGACCACAGAACCAGTCCCTCCGATGGTAATCCCTTTCAGTTTCGCGGTATCTCCGCAGATATCCATTGTTTTATTTGTAAGTCGTTTGGGTTATTTCCAAATCGTTACTTTTTTTTTTTATCTATACCGATATTATGAAGAGGTAAAGATTGTTTATTTGTAGGGGATAATCGTCGGAACTGCCGAATTAGAAAGTAATGGTCATAAAATGATGGGGCTCACCCCGAATCAAACATAGGCTATATACAGGGTGATTATAAAAAAACTATCCCGATGTTTGGGCCCCTGGCTATTATACCATTCACAGAAATTGACTGAAATTTTGGCAAAAGGCATTTTTAGGCATGCGCTCAAGAATGATATGAAAAACATCAGTGTCACTCAAACAGTTACGGTTACAGTGAGAAAATTTCGAAAAAATCAAATGACAACACCCAGTTTTTTGTATTGGAATGTGATCTCCATTGTGAAAAACCCTAAATAGCGTTGGAATGGCAACTATAGCATAAAAATCACCGGAATTTGGCAAGGGAAAAGTAAAAAGGACTTTGCCGTGCACCAGAACATTAATGTTCGTTTCATTTACATCACACGTCCCACCGTTTCTTCGGCTGATATCCCAACATGATTTGTTTTTCACAAAACGAGAAGAAGAAACCGAAAAACGCAAATTTCGAGTTTACATAAGACACAGTCATGATTGACGTCGTTAATCTAGGTGAAAGAAAAGGCACTGCGAAATGCTACCCGCGTATGTTGCCTTCTGCCATTCCAAACAAGATGCCGCTTTCAGGGAAAGAACGTGGGGAAATCGTAAAGATTTATTACCTGAATGGACAAAATGCCGCAGAGACATTGCGTGTTTACCGCCACAACCATGGATTACGGCGAGGCCCGTGCACTGTCAAAGCTGTACGGGACTTGATTCATAAATTTGAAGAAACGGGTTGCACATGCGATCGACCTCGGTCTGGAAGACCTTCCGTTTCCGTGGAAGCTGTTGAAGAAATTCATCAAACGACAAAAACAGTTCATCCCGCAACTGCACGCGGTGTTTCGCGTGTTCAGAATATGCCAAATTCAACTGTACGCAAGATTCTGCGCTCTGTTCTAAACATGTTTCCGTATCGATTCCAGCGTGTCCAGATGTTGGAAGCAGGAGACTATCAATTACGGCTGGATTTTGCAAATCAATTCCTTATCAGGTTAATGAAGAAAGCAGCTGGCCTTTACGCATTCTGTGGACAGATGAGACGCATTTTTCGTTAACTGGTAACATGAATTTAAAAAATTGTGTGCACTGGGCAGAGAATAATCCACATGGTGCGCTTGCCCGTCCATTTCACGAGGAAAAGTGACCGTGTGGTGTGGTATAACGAGTACGTTCATCCTCGGCCCTTACTTTTTAAAAGAGGTTATTGCCGGTAATCTGCAAATGTGTACAGTAACGAGTGATCGCTATCTGGACATGTTAACTCGTTACACGATTCCCGCATTGCAACGGCGAAATACAATATCTGAAGTTGTATGGATGCAAGATTCTGCTCCTCCACACGTCGAGTCTTCTGACAAACGTGTCTTAAGTCAAAAGTTTGGTGACAGAGTTATCTCCCGTCATTTCCCTTTCTGTGGCCACCAAGGTCTCCTGATCTGACACCAATGGATTTATGGCTGTGGGGATACCTGAAACCCAAAGTGTATCAGTTTTGTCCTCAAACTGCATCTGATTTGAAAGATGCCATCAAAACTGCGATTCAAGAGATTCATATTGCCATGGTAACGTACTGTAGTGCTATCCACCATCTGCCGCATGCAAAGTCTCATCATGTGTGAAGGAGGTCATGTGGAAAATTTGTGAAGCACAATAAAATGCTTTATTTTATGCTGCTTCTCTGTCCTTATCGGTTGTCTTCAAGTTTAGCCTATTTACTGCCGCTGATTTACATGCTGCAGTTGCCGTTCCAATGCTATATTGGGTTTTTCACTATGGAGATCACATTCCAGTTCAAAAAACTGTGTGTTGCCATTTGATTTTTTCGAAATTTTCTCACTGTAACCGTAACTGTTTGAGAGACACTGTTGTTTTCCATATCATTCTTAAGCGCATACATCAAAATATCGTTTCCCAAAATTTCATTCAGTTTCTGCGAATGGTATGATAGTTAGAGCCCAAATGTAGGGATAGTTTCTTTTATAATCACCCTGTATGTTATGTCGATGCCACTAATTCAAAGGTTGGTGCAAGAGAAAAAACGTTCCAAAAATGCGACTTTTGTGTTACTGAAGGGCCTAGAAAAATGAAATTTAGTATCTTAATTACTTATGAGATATAAATGATCATTAAGAACATTTGCTAAAAAACTACAAAATTTACAACGGGCGAAAATGCGCGAAAGCGTTCTAAAAACTTTCTCAATATCGATTTTTAAACAATCTCAGGAAGTAACGAACCAATTAAAAAAATACAGATGTCAAAATAATGATGACAGTCTTTGCTCCATATAGGTTAGATCTTATTTTGGTGTCACTACCCCAAACGGGATGCAGGAGCAAATATCGCTTTGAAATTGCAATTTTTGTGTTACTGGGAGGCCTAGAAACGTGAAATTTAGCATGGTAGTTATTTTTGAGATATCAATGATATGTAACATCGTTTCCTCAAAAATTCGAAATTTAAAAAGGGTAAAAATCGCGAAAAGTGTCCTAAAAATGCTCTAAATGTCGATATGTAAACAATATGAGCACATTTAAAATCGATTTTAAAAGTAAATTGGTGGTAAATGAAGCTTTTAAAACATAACAAACGTATACCATATTTTATGTAGGTGACCAATCAACAGATGGTTGCAGATGCCAAAAAGGTCCAAAATGATGATTTTTATTGTACTAAGGAGTCTAGAAACTTTAAATATGGCATGGTAGTTGCTTATAAAATATAAATGACTTCTAAGAATTGACAGACGTAAATTTGAAATTTTAAAAGTGTGAAGCGACATTCGGACTGAAAAGCATTCTAAAAATTTCCTAAATTATGATTTCTATGCAAGTTCAAGAAGTAATAAACGAATTATAAAAGTAATGGTTTCGAATCAATGATCACACTCTCTGATCCTACATAGTCGATTGTCTATGCCGGTGCAATTATCATCTGGCGTTAACAGGAACAACAAACGGTCTAGAAATGCCTTTAAAACTTTCTAAATTACGTTTCTATGGAATATTAGGAAATATCAAACCGATTTCAAAATTAACATTTGTGAATTGATGCTGACAATTTTTTTTTCAACATAGCCTATTTTATGGAAGTGTCGCTACCCCTGGAGAGATCATAGACCCTTTAAAAAGAGACTTAAAATTAGAAATGATGATTAATTTTAAGATATAAATGCATACAAAGATTGCTTCTAAGAAAGAATAAATACTTCAGATGAATATTGAAAGTAACGTATGAATTGAGCATAAAATTTTCAAAATATTTTCTAAATTATCGTTTCTTTAGAATTATCTTTAGTTTATCCAAAAGTCGCATTTCGGAATAATGTATGGAATAATTAAATTTAGTCAAACTGTGGCTTAATAAGAAGTTTTTGAATTATTTTTAATATATTATTACTTCCGATAAAAATCAGACATAAAAATGCCACTTGGCATATTTCAACTGTTACACGAGCAATGCTGCGGGTTTTGCTAGTATTAAACTATTTTATGAATAATAAATTTGATATATGTCACTGAGGCTTAATATAAGTTATACGACATAATGCGAAATACATAGCATTTACAGGGCCACACGAAAGATTTCAAATAATGTATACTTTCCGAAGTACTGTGTATACATCCGATGATGGCTGATAGAAGGCCGAAATGCATTTTAATTGTGATACGTGCTTTTAAATTTCAGTAAATCTTTGCATATTATATTGTGTGTATAAATGCTACATTTGATATACAATGTACACAAAAGAGCTCGCAGACAGTACTGAATATGAGCATAAATTACTTAAAGGTGTTTTTTTTAAATAAATTATGCGTTTTTACCTGAACTGTATTCAGTTTACAAAGAAATGTTTTTAGAATATAGATAAATGTAGAATATAAACAGGTCGACACAAAGCATTGGATAAATGAACGCCTATGTATGATAATTTCTGAGAGCATGATTTCATTAGATTTAAGAGTGTTATAGTTTAAAGTAAATTTTAGCTAAATACTGGTGTGTAATAAAGGTACTAGATAAACTATGAGATTGAATAAAAGTATTCCAGTATGTTTTCATCTATTAATATAAAATGCTGAAAAAGATATTTAAATCTGCTAAGAATTTTCTTGCTAAACTAAATTTCTGCATTATATAATATATATATATAACAACCGACAGATCAAATATGGTTCTGTTGAAAATTATTCGAATGCATATTTGGCTATAGACAGTAAGTAACCTTATTTATCAAACTAACAAAGTTTTGTTAAAGTGTTCAAGAAGTGTTGGAAAGTATTTCATAATCTATGCTTAACGCATAATTTTTCTTTTCTTTTTTTACTGAAGGTGATTATAATGATAAAAATCAAAATTCCTACATATGCGATAAAAGCATAAAGCCTACAATTGCATAGATTGAAAAATAAACAAAGCTTCCTATTAAATCGTTTAGCTCAATACACAGAGCTCTCTTCAAACCATTACATATACAACTATTATACCACTAGTGTAACACTATTCAAACCACACTGCTGAATTCAGGGAGTTCCCGGAGGACGACCTCCCCTAACAGCAACAAGATGTCCCTGCCAGAATAATTGATATTTTGTATTTTCTCTGATCAAAAGATTCAATCACCTCCAAAACTGTATAATGTCCTTCCTCGGAGCAACAAAAATTCCTCCCAGAGAAAGTCTCTAAATTTAGCTCTTTATGTAATGCCCACTCAAACTTCTTGCTTTATTTTTGTAAATTGAAATCATTTGCGTGTTTTTTAAAAATAGAGGTACACCCGCAGCGGTCTCTTCAAACCACTACGTATACAAATATTATATCACTAGTATACCACTATTCAAACCACACTGCTGAATGCAAGGAGTACCCGGAGGACGATATCCTCTCACAGCAATAAGATGTCTCAGCCAGAAAAATTCAGATTTTGTATTTTCTGTGCTTAAAAAATTCTGTGGTCAATTTTTTGCATGTTTTTTTAAAAATAGATGTTCACCGGTAAAATTGTAGAATAAAATATTTTAATTATTTAATTAACTTACCGTAACCATCTACGAGATTTTTTAAGTCTGTCTTCAAGAAATAAAGTTGGTTTTCTCAGCCAGCTTTAATTGACTAGAAACTGTAATGAAAACGAATACCGTACATTAATCAACAATTGACTAATCCTCGGTCTACCAAAAGAGAAAGAGAAAAAAAAAACTTACAAAACATATAACAATGCATTTAACAGCAGTTTAAATTCATTAGTTTTTATTCTATATTATTTAAAAATGTTTGTAGATTTTTAAGGATTTAGATCTAAAAATATCAGTATAAAATCAGCAATCTCATAATTTTATCACTTTCAGATGCATTTTACAGCAATTGAACTAATTCCATTTTTCTTGACGTGTCCACTGGATCCGATTGGTAGATCGTGTGTTAATTTTAAAATGCCACTCTTAGGAAGGACAGACATTTTCGTACTATGACCGGTCTCAACTTTGAAGTCCAAAAACACACTAAGGAACGTTCCCAGGTGTAAGTTGTGGTTTTGGACGAGTGTGGTATCAAAAGAAAGATCTCGTCATGTACTTTAATAAGTGCAATGTAACTACCCGTTCGAAAATAACTGTTTTCGAGATATCAGCCCTTGAAGTGTTAAAAACTACCCATTTCCATAAGAATAATCGAGCTATTATGCATCTAACATAACTGCCAGCCTAAAAATGTATTCTTTTTTACACAATACATACAATAAATACCTTATTTACATACAGTTTATCCATTAAGTAACGTCAAAAATTTGCCAAAAATTTTTCATACAAAAAGTGTTGGAAACAACAAAAGCATGTGAAAAAACTCTCCGAATGCAGCCGTATGCGGAATCTTCGTAGAATGCGACGTGCCTGCGTAATAGAGGGGCAATAATTGGCAATGTGTGGTTGTAAAGGATTTTACTCGTAGTTTGGGAAAAGGTATTGGAATAAGGATTAAAAACAATGCAAAGATTTGTTAACTTGCGAATAATTTATATACTTGACTGTCAGTTTATTTATTTATTTATTCATTCACATTCCAAGTGCTGATATATCGAAAACGGTTGGATTCGGACGGTAGTTCCATTGCACTTTTTAATGTACATGATTAGACCTTTCTTTTGATATCACACTCGTCCAAATCCATAACTTACACCTGGGAACGTTCCATAGTCAGAGGTATTCACTATGGGAAGCTCGTAAGACTGCAGCAGTGGCGCATTCGAATTATTGTCCATTAGTAAAAGCTGTTATACGTGCGTTTTCAATTATGACATGCTTTATTATTTAAATTTAACCTTATTTGCACATAAATACGCATACACACTGCAGATCATATACAGGGATACACAATAAAATTTCGTAAGCATTACTGAAATTGCCTAGAAATTTTTTAAGGGGATTCAGGAGTCTCACTTTCTACATGGCGATGCAGTTTAGCAATATGTGACGTTTATATTTTTTCCCAGTCCCTATAAAATATAACTGCATAAAAAATTTAATATCGACAACTTAATATCTCTTACATTTAAAATATTTGTTTAATATTCTACATTGAAATCTTACTTCATTTTTTTCATGTTTAATTTTAATGAAAAATAAAAAAAATATTTTTTGAATTGCATCCTCTACGCGTAAGATTGTTGCAAAACTATTGGTTCAAGAGCCCCCAAAATTATTGATAATAATGTAAACGTAATGTATCCTGAATGTATATTTCATTTGTAAGCAATTTATTTATTTAAAATTGGAATTTAAATTATAAAATTTTGAAAAAAAGCTTTTTTGGTACAACATTGCTAATTTTAAATAAATAAAGCGATTTATTTATTTAGAATTAAATTTAAATTAGAAAATCTTTCAAAAAATATATTTGATCGAAAAATCGCCAATTTTAAAGAAATAAATTGCTTACAAATGAAGCATACGTTCAAGATACAGTAGCTTTACATCATCATCAATATTTTTTGGTGTTCTTGTATTAATAGTTTTGCTACAATCTTGCACGCAGTGGATGCAACGCAAAAAAAAAAAAAAAAAAAAATCACCAAAATTAAACATATATATATTTTTTTATTATGGCATATAAAAAATATTACTTTAAATAGAAGGGTTATTAAGTTGTCTATATTAAGAATTTCATGCATTTATGTTTTATAGAGACAGAATAAAAAGTGACATGTTGGTAAATTGTACTGCCGGGTAAAATATAAGGCTCCTTAGACCCCTTAAGAGCCCACACTACTGATTGAAAAATACCCGGATGATAATGTTAAGTCTATGGGGATGTTCTTTTCAAACATCTCGCTGAAATTTTAATATTTTTTTATGATTTTTTTCCATAGGATAGCTGAGGACGATCTACAACCGGACTAGTTTTTACTTTTTCAATTTTGATTTCAGATTTGAAAAAAAAAAAAAAAAAAAAAAAAAAAAAAAAAAAAAACTACCTTTCGAAAACGGTTAGAACCGGTTCTGAATTTGAAACTATCATATTTTAAAAATATTTTAACCAAAATTGAAAATGTAAAAACTTGCCCTGTTGTAAATCGTCCTCAGATATCCTATATAAAAAATCAAAATCATGTAAAAATATTAAAATTTGAGCGAAATATTAAAAAAAAAACGCCCCCATATATTTAACATTATCATCTGGGTTCTTATATAATTTCATATGGGGATTAAAACTATATTCAGTATAGTAAGAGATCTTTCTAGAATAAAATTTTATAGAGGTCCACACGAAGAATTCTTTAAATAACCAGTTATGGATAATAATATCTTAAAGTGTGATTTCCATAGTTTTAACCCATTAACTGGTTAATTCTTTTCCGTTCAATAAATTGAAAATAGCGTACTCCCACCACTATTATTTAAATAAAACATTCGTAAAATTTAGTCTAAACATTTCCACCTTTTCAATGGTATGAAAATTTCCTTAAAAATAATAGTGGTGTCAAAAAAGCTTTAAATGATGAAATAAGCAAATTCGTCTTGTCCGAACGGCGTTCGGGCAAACCAGTTAAGGGGTTAAAAGTGTTTTGTCCGCATTGATTTTTTCTTTGATACGTAACATGTACAAAATCTATCGGTAATATATAACGAGAAAAATTTAAAGTATTTCCCGTTTATTGATTAAAGTTTCTATCAGCGAATTTTATCACTATTATGCGTTCTGTTATTAAATAAATTTTAAATTGCTATAAGAAATGTCCATAATATTATAGATCAAATACAGAATTTCACAAAACAATTGAAGTACTTTTCCGGCTATGGTCAATAATTGCTGAATCTTGTTTTCCAAATATGTTAAGCTTTTTCTAAAGCAATTATTTAGATGTGATATTTACCTTCTTTAACAGTGAAGTATTTTTACATACCCATCATACGCAGAGCCTGATTACTAACGGGGCACTCTCCTACCAGTAAAATTTTATGGAAAGTTTCAACTTGTTTAAACGCCTTTTTCATTCGAAATTACTGTCATAAATAAGGGAAAAAATTCTATTTCTTTTTACTGGTAGGAGAGTGCCCCGTTGATAATCAGGCCCTGATCATACGTAGTATAGGGTAAGTCTTGCAATCGTTTTGAAAAATCAAAAAAAGTAAAAAAAATAAAAATAAAAATAAAAAATTGACGGATTTACACATTTTAGATACTAAAGATTCCGAAAAACATATTTTTAGAAAAATAAATTGCCGTCCGTCCGTCTGTGTGCCTGTCTGTCTATATGTCTGTTACCTCCCTATCTCCCCAACAAATTAAAATAGAGACTTGATATTTTGTATGTACTTAGTATGTAAGAATGGGACGAATCCTATTTAATATCAGTAACCTCGATTATCCGGAACTATTTTCTCGGACTCTCGAATAGTTCGTCCTGATGAAAGGTCTACATAAATTTTTGACTTTTTTTAATTTTAAGATATGAATGCAAAAGGCAATAACATAACACAAATTTTGCATAAAGAACGAAGTCGATCGGATTATTAGTTGTCGAGATATTTCTAATTCTGTTTTCCACATTCTTCGATTTTTCATGACACTGTATTTCATTCAAATTCCAATTCAAAGATATATTTTAATTGGAAATGATATTCTTACTCGGAGGCAGTAAACTGTTAGTTATTATCATTATTTTTGGAGTTATAAGGATGTTTCTTTTACGCAATTCAGTATTACTTGAACAGTTTGGCGTTTTATATAATTTGTCAAAATTAGTTCATCAGCAATTCATTAATCGAACATTAATATGTGTTAAAAATACTTAAATATACGTTTTAATTTTAACGTTTAAAGTTTATTTTGGAACTGCATTTTCTAAATAGTTTACACGTGTTTTATTTTCATATATTAGGTTACACATATCTATGATGTGTAAGTATTACGGTGGCCCCCAATAACTAGTTTAAAGTATTATAAAAGTGTTGGGAAGTCTTACTTAATCTATGGTTGACGCATGATCCCTTATTTGTCTTTAACTTCAAAGTATTTCAAGTCACGTTTTGCAAGCTCCAAGTTAACTTTTTCTGAGCTATAAATTCGCCATTTTATGCAAATACGGTTTTTTTAATTCTGTGATTATTTTAAAATTCTACTGAAAGTTTGTGTAGTAATTTATCAAAGAAATAACATGTAAAATTTAAAGATTAAAAGGGAAGCTGTGAATATATTTCCATTTTAATTTACATCACGTACTAAAGTTTTCACAGACTTATATGAAATGCATTTAGTTTGTAAATAGCTTAAAAGCCGTAATGTTTATAGAAAACACATAAAGAAGCTTAAATAAAATATTTATATCGATGTTTACCGTTCTAAAATAAGTTATCAGAAAATATATATGCATATGTTCTAAATGAACCATCAGTCTATATATATGCAGATGTTCTAAATAAACCATTAGTCTATCATGAATTAATAGTTTTAAATAAATTGCTTTCCTTATCGCTGAGATTACTTTTAAATTCTGTTCAGATTTTACGCAGTTTAACATGCAAATGATGTAAGTGTGAATGTTAACTTTCTTTAAGTAACGCACGTCACAACTTTTTATAGTTTTATGTTTCATTTAAGAGGACAGTGGACTTTTATTTGAGCAAAACCGTCACAAAAAAATCTATTTCTGGGTTATAATAGTACCAAAACAGTTTTTTCTTATTAAAACATCATTTATGAAGGTTTTAAGAAGTAAATAATAAAGGTAAGTGTATTTAATATATTTTAAATCTGTTTTTCTCTCAACTAATTCTTCCGCGCTTTTAGATTTTTGAAACGCTCCTTGCGAAGTAATTTTGGATCAATATTTATGAAATTGATAAGGAAGTATCCTGATATTGTTTAGAAAGAAATTGTGTAAGGTTTTAAAAATTCATCTTCATTAAGATAGTCAAATTTGATTTTTTACTCATTGAAAGGCAAAATTTTAAGTCAATGTTTTCAAAAACTCAGATAGAACCTTATTATTCTCAGGCGACGATATGTCAATGAAGCTTAATATAAGTTACACGATATAGTCACATATAACGCGAAGTCAATAGCATTTAAGGGGCCACACAAAAGATTTCAAATCTTATATTCTTATCCGAAGACTGAATATGTATCCCATGATGGCTAATAGATGGCTGAAATGCATTTTAATTGTGATACGTGCTTTTAAGTTTTACAAAATCTCTGCATATTATATTGAGTGTATAAATGCTACATTTGCTATACAATGCTACACAAAAGATATCGCAGTCAATATTGAATATGAGCGTAAATTACCTAAAGGTGTTTTTTAAATAAGCTATGTATTTTTACCTAAACTGCATTCAGTTTACAAAGAAATATTTCTAGAATATAGATAAAATGATATACAGGTTCACGCAAAGTATTGGATAGATGAACGCCTATGTATGATGTTTTCTCAGAATGTGATTTCAGTAGTTTTAAGAGTGTTATAATTTAAAGTAAATTTTAGCTAAATACTGGTGTGTAATAAAGGTACTAGATAAACTATGAGACTGAATAAAAGTATTCCAGTATGTTTCCATCTATTAGTATAAATTGCTGAAAAAGATATTTCAATCTGCTAAGCATTTTCTTGCTAAACTAAATTTCTGCATTATACAATATATTTAACAACCAACAGATCAAATATAGTTCTGTTGAAAATTTTTCGAATGCATATTTGGCTACAGACAGTAACCTTATTTATCAAAATAAGTTTTGTTAAAGTGTTCAAGAAGTGTTGGAAAGTATTTCATAATCTATGCTTAACGCATAATTTTTCTTTTCTTTTTTTACTGAAGGTGATTATAAAGATAAAAATCAAAATTCCTACATATGCGATAAAAGCATAAAGATATTACAAGTGCATAGATTGAAAAATAAACAAAGCTTCCTATTAAATAGTTCAGCTCAATGCGCAGAGCTCTCTTCAAACCACTATACAACTATCATACCACTTGTATAACACTATTCAAATCACATTGCTGAATTCAAGGAGTACCCGGAGGACAACCTCCCCCATACAGCAACAAGATGTCCCCGCCAGAATAATTGATATTTTGTATTTTCTGTGATCAAAATATTCAATCACTTCCAAAACTGTATAATGTCCTTCCTCGAATCAACAAAAAATCCTCCCGGAGAAAGTGACTAAATTTAACGCTCTATGTAATATACATTCAAACTTCTAGCTTTTTTTTGTAAATTGAAATCATTTGCATGTTTTTTAACACATTCGCTGCCGATCACGTGCCAGCGCGTGGTATGGCGCCAACGTCAAGGGGCCACTCACGCGCCAGAGCGTGATGGGGGTGATGTCACAATAATCATTCAAGCGCTGGCGCGGGAAAATCTTTCACTGATTCTTTGTTATAAAAAGTAAATCGGCTTCTGGGAAAAACTCCTTTTTACAGTGCGTCATTAACTATCATCACATCTTCACGTAAGCGGTAGCGAACTTGTTAAAAATAGAGGTACACCCGCAGCGGTTTCTTCAACCACAACGTATACAACTATTATACCACTAGTATATCACTATTCAAACCACACTGCTGAATGCAGGGAGTACCCGGGGGACGACATCCTCCCCACAGCAATAAGATGTCACCGCCAGAAAAATTCAGATTTTTTATTTTCTGTGGTTATAAAATTCTGTGGTCAATCTTTTGCATGTTTTTTTTTTTTTTTTTTAATAGATGTTCACCGGTAAAATTGTAGAATAAAATATTTTAATTATTTAATTAACTTTCCGTCAGTGTTACCAGATTGAGGATTTTGTCCCCATTTTGGGGGATTTTGAACATCTAGGGGATTTTTTTGGGGACAAGTTATTCTTGGGGACAATGAAAATATTTGGGGAAAAACTTGGGGAATTTTTTTTCCAATTTCTATTTTTACTTTCAGACAATTGCCAATACTATGTTTATTTCGAATTCGACTCTTTTCTGGAAAACTAAAATAAAATGCAGAAATAAGAGATATTTATAAGAGATCATTAATCTCGCAGTTCTGTTCATTTTACATGTACTACTGATTCACCAAGATCTGCCTTCGACTACCCTCTACCTGAATTTTCAGATAAGTACGTGTGTCAGATTTTCCTGTCATCACGGGCAGATACACAAGCACATACATACGTTTCACTTAGTAGTATAGATTTATACAACAAAAATAAAAACAATTTTATAACTTTTTGTTGTTTAAAGCTCGTTAATCTGTGTTTTATGGTATGTCATTAAAGATATTTGCAATTGCATTCTACAATCACTTTACTACATTTAGAATTGACAGCTTCTCAATGAATGAAGCAGCCCTATTAGTTCTTTTTATAAGAAGCTTGAATGAAAACTTTGCGGTCTTAAACGACTTAGATCTTTATATTACTAAATCTTCATGACGTGTCCGAAATGTTCATTTGCTGTGCTTTTTAAAAGATTTAATTAAATATGTTAAAAGCAACTATATTTGTTTTATTATTGACTTGTAAAATGTATCATTTATTCTCGTCAATTAGCTGTAAATATACATGTAAAATTCTGTTTGTTTTTTTTGTTTTTTTTTTTTCGTAAATGCGGAATTTTTTCAAAAAAACACTTGATTTGGGAAAAAATTGAGTTTAAATTTGTTAAAAATTTTTTGTAACGGAAAATTGAATATTGAAAACTTGGTTGTTTTGAGTAGAATTTGCAGTGGGGAATTTTTCTGAAAAAAAACGCCTGATTAGGGGAAAATTTCAGAAATTTGGGGGAAATTGGCTTCTTCCAATCTGGCAACACTGCTTTCCGTGACCATCTACGAGATTTTTTAATTCTGTCTTCAAGAAATAAAGTTGATTTTCTCAGCCAGCTTTAATTGACTAAAAACTGTAATGAAAACAAATAACGTACATTAGTCAACAATTGACTAATCCTCGGGCTACGAAAAGAGAGAGAAAAATCTTACAAAACATACAAAAATGCATTTAACAGCAGTTTAAATTCGTTAGTTTTTATTCTATATTATTTTAAAATGTTTGTAGATTTTTAAGAATTTAGATCTAAAAGTATCAGTATAAAATCAGTAATCTCTTAATTTTATCATATTCAGATGCATTTTAAACAGTTGAAATAATTTCCTTTTTCTTGACGTGTCCATTGGACCCGACTGGTAGATCGTGTGTTAATTTTACAATGACACACTTAGGAAGGACTGACACTTCCGTACTATGACCGGTCCCAAATTTGAAGTCCAACGATTCACTAGGGAACGTTCCCAGGTGTAAGTTGTGGATATGGACGAGTGTGGTAGCAAAAGAAAGATCTCGTCATGTACTTTAAAAAGTGCAATGGAACTGCTCATCTGAATCCAACTGTTTTCAAGATATTAGCACTTGGTGTTCAAAAACACCCATATCCATATGAATAACAGAGCTATTATCTATCTAACATAACCACCAGCGTAAAAAAAAAAAAAAAAAAAAAAAAAGCATATGGAAAAATTCTCCGAATGCAGCAGTATGCGAAAACTTCGTAGAATGTGATGTGCATGTCTAAAAGAGAAGAAATAATCGACAATATGTGGCAATAAATCATTTCACTCGTAGCTCGGGAAAAGGTATTAGAAGAAGGATTAAAAACAATGCAAAGAATTGTTAACGTGCGAATAATTTATGTATCTGCCAGTCAATTTATTTATTTATTCATTCATATTTAAAGTGCTTATATCTCGAAAACGGTTGGATTCGAACGGATAGTTCCATTGTACTTTTTAACGTACAATGGAACGTACCGTAGTCAGAAGTATTCACTAGGGGAAGCTCGTAATAATGCAGAAGCGTGCAGTGTGTATTTACCTATCTTCTAGCGTATTTATGGATTCCTTATGCCATCAGACGAAGTATAACCTTTCGCGGTGATTACAGCGTTATAGGGAGAGATAATTTTATTTTTCATTTACTGAGATAGACAAAATGATTTCTTATATGCACTGTATCCGAATTTCTGTCTGTTAGCATAGCTGTCAACTTTTACGCATTTTTGCTACCACTAAAATTGTACAGTGATTTTCTATTTTGTTTAAGCATAAGATTTTGACGATTAAATAAAAAAACATTTACTATAAATTTTTTATGGTAGGATAAATGCGTAAAAGTTGGCAGCTATGCTATCAGTAGGAGTTGCTATACGTGTGTTTTCAATTATGACATGCTTTATTATTTAAATTTAACCATATTTGCATATAAATACTCATACACACTGCAGATCATATACAGAGATACACGATAAAATTCCGTAAGCATTACTGAAATTGCTTAACCTCTTCAGACCTGGTGTATCCTATAGGATACACATCTTTATAATTTTGTTTTCACATATATAAATACTATTAAAAAAAGAGAAATTAGTGTGAATGGAGCCTAACAGATAGCAGAAATAAAGAAAATAGCAATTTGTCTCTCGTAGTGCTTTTTCAGTGAGTTACATGATATACAAAAATGGCTTGCAGCAGAAATGCACGAAATGTACAAATAAATAAATAAATAAATAAATAAATAAATAAATAAATAAATAAATAAATGAAAAATAAAATAAAAATAAAAAAAACCGTAAAAATTTTTACTGCGTGTTAAGATACCATTTGTAGACTCCATTAGTAATACAAATTATTAAATATATATTTGTTTGATCTTTTTCTATGTTTTTACAATGCAGAAAAGTAAAATTTAATTTAAAATAACCTAAGAAATTGTTAAAATGCGTGTTTTATAAGTCCCCATATATCAAAAATATATATATATAAAATAAAAAAAAAATAAAATAAAAAATAAAATAAAATAAAATAAAAAATTTAAAAAAAAAATATGTGCAAAAAATAAATTTTAATTATTTTGTTGTTCATTCTTTCTTAGTTATCAATTAATTAATGTAAATCCATAGCTGAAATTAATAAAAGTAGATCAATAAACCCTCGGGTCTGAAGAGGTTAATAATTTTTTAAGGGATCTCAGAAGCCACACATGGCGATGCAGTTTAACAATATGTGACATTTACCTCTTTTCTCAGTCCCTATAAAATATAAATGCATAAAAAATTTAATATACACAACTTAATATGTCTTCTATTTGAAATATTTTTTTTTAAATATTCTACATTGAAATCTTACTTCATTTTTTCATGTTTAATTTTGATGAAAAATTAAAAATTATTTTTTGAGTTGCATCTTCTATGCGCAACATTGTAGGAAAAATGTTGGTTCAAAAGCCCCTAAAATTATTGATAAGGATGTAAAATTAATGTGTCTTGAACATATATTTCAATAGTAAGCAATTTATTTATTTATTTATTCAAATTTAAATTTAAATTATAAAATTTTGAAACAAAACATTTTTATTACAGAATTGGTAATTTTAAAAAAATAAAGCGATTTATTTAATTATTTGAATTTTAATTTAAATTATAAAATTTTTCAAAAAAATTACTGAAAAAACGCCCATTTTAATTAAATAAATTGCTTACTAATGACTTTCAAGATACATGAGCTTTATATCATCATCAATATTTTTTGGTGCTCTTGTATTTATAGTTTTGCTACAACCTTGCACGCAGTGGATGCAAAGCAAAAAATATTTTTTTTTTTCATCAAAATTAAACATAAAAAAGTTTTCAATATGGCATATGAAAAAAAATTACTTTAATTAGAAGAGATATTAAGTTGTCTATATTAAGATTTTTATTGCCTTTATGTTTTATAGGGACAGAAAAAAGGGACTTGGTAAATTGCACCGCCAGGTAAAAAGTAAGATTACTGATGCGTCTTGAGACGCAACACTAGTCACTGAATAGGACCCGGATGATAATGTTAAGTCTATGGGAGCGTCCTTTTCAAATATCTCGCGCAAATTATAATATTTTTACATGATTTTATTTATTTATTTATTATTATTATAATTATTATTATTGCATAGGGTAGCTATGATTTACAACCAGGCTCGTTTTCACTTTTTCGATTTTGGTTATAAATTTTCTATATTATAATAGTTTCAATTTCAGGACCGGCTCAAACCGGTTTCAAAAGTTAAAGTAATTTTTTTAAAAAAAAACTTAAGCTAAAATTGAAAAAGTAAAAACTAGCCCCGGTTGCAGATCGTCCTCAGCTATCCTGTGCAAAAACACCATGCAAAAAAAAAAAAAAAAAAAAAAATTAGCGAGATATTTGAAAAGGACGCCTCCATAGACTTAACACTGTCCTCCGGGTCTTTTTCTGTGACTAGTGTGGAGCCTTAAGTTAAATTATGTTTCCTTATAGAAGTTCTTATTGAATTTATTTTTGGGAATTAAAACTATATTCAGTATAATAAGGGATGCTTCCAGAATAAAAATTTAGAGATGTCCACACGAAGAACTGTATAAATAACCAGTTACAGATAATAATATCTTAAAGTATGCTTTCCATAGTTTTAAGTGCATTTTTTGTCTGAATTAAAGCTTTCTTTGATACGTAGTATGTACAAAAATATATTGGTAATATACAACGAGAAAGAATTAAAGTATTTTCCCGTTTATTGATTCAAGTTTCTAACGGCGAATTTTATCACTATTATGGGTCCTGTTACTAAATAAATTTTAAATTGCTTTAAGAAATGTCCATAACATTATAGATCAAATACAGAGCTTCACAAAACAATTGAAGTACCGTAATTTCCGGCGTATAATCCGCGGATCAGACAACCATTTTTCGACCCAGAAATTTATTTAAATAAAATATAACTTGATAGATCGCGGTAAATATTTGACTTCAATTACTAAATTAAATTTCTGGGTCGAAAAAGAATTGTTTGATACGCGGATTATACGCAGGAAATTACTGTACTTTTCCGGCTATCGTCAGCAATTGCTGAATCCTGTTTTCCAAATATGTTACTCTTTTTCTAAAGCAATTATTTAGATGTGACATTTACCTTCTTAAACATTGGAGTATTTTTCTAAGTATTACAAAAGTGTTGGGAAGTCTTACGTAATCTGTAGCTGACGCATGATTCCTTATTAGTCTTTAATTTCAAAGTAAAGTCGAGTCTCTATATAACGAAATCCATTGTTCGAGTAAAAAAATCGTTATATAGAGAAATTCGTTGCATAGAGAATAACGTTAAAGTTCTTATTTAATGTGTAAATTTTGAACAATTGTTATTTTTGATGTGTTTAATTAAGAATTTGAAATTGTTCATATCTCTGCTTAAAATATCACTATTAGTAAGTATTGTATCAGTACTGTACTATAGTGAGATTGTAATCCACTTCCAAAAAATCAGAGAGATAGTATTGACATCTCTGCATTCCTTAATTTATTTCTATTTCTCTTTTTAAGTCTGAAAAGTCGCATCTTCTCCATCCTCAGAATCCACATTATCCTCTAATATATAAAATTCGGCCTTTTTGAAGCAGTTGTAAATTATTTTTTCTTCATTTACCCCTATTGATCCCATTCTTATATGTATAACTATCCATTTGACACTGTGTTGACAGAGAAAGATGTTGAAAGGTATATGGGAGGAGGAGGGGAGGAATTCGTTGGATTTAAAGAACAAGGAGATTCAAGCAGAGAAGTAATATAAAAAACTCAGCACTGAACGATAAATTAGGAATAAGTGATGGAAAATTGATTTCATGTGATTTCGAAGCTTTTTTACAGTTGAATAAAGAACATTTTATGAAAATATTCGTTATATGGCGATAGATATTTCGATATATAGAGACTGTTTTTAATGTAACCAAGGAAAAAGGGGAACGTTCCTACTAAAAATTCGTTATATAGAGAAATTCGATGTATGGCGTTTCGCTATAGAGAGACTCGACTGCATTTCAAGTCACGTTTTGCAAGCTCCAAATTGTAAGTTAACCTTTTCTGAGCTATAAATTCGCCATTTTATGCAAATAATGTTTTTTATTTCAGTGATTATTTTAAAATTCTACTGAAAGTTTGTATAATAATTTATCAAAGAAATAACATGTAAAATTTAAAGATTAAAAGGGAAGATGCGAATATATTTCCATTTTTATGTACATCATGTATTAAAGTTTTCACAGACTTTTATGAAATACATTTAGTTTGTAAATAGCTTAAAACTCGTGAGGTCTATAGAAAACACATAAAGAAGCATAAATAAAAGATTTATATAGATGTTTACTTTCTAAAGTAAGTTAACAAGAAATGTATATCCATACGTTCTAAATAAACCATTGGTCTATCATGAATTAATAATTTTAAATAAATTGCTTTCTATATCGCTGAGATTGCTGTTAAATTTCATTCAGATTTTATGCATTTTAAAATGTGATTGATATAAGTGTGAATGTTTAAGAAACGTGCGTTGCAATTTTTTTTTATAATTTTAAGTTTTTTTAAATTTTTTTTTTCAGATGAATTCAATTATTTCAAATACGTTAAGTATGTAATAAAATAAAAATGCATGCTTACTTTCACCAGTAATATTGAGATAGTTAGAATAATAAGATTTGAATAAAGCTTTACCTGCTTACTATAAATAAATATATTTCCTTTTAGTGTGAATATACTAAATATAAAAGGCGTTATTCACTATCAGAAGTTCCCAGCTTATCCGTTGCAATCCAGCAGTGGACCACAGCGGGTGTTTTGAAGAGCGCTGCGCCAAAAATGGCTGATTTTAAACATTAAAACTTAATAGTATCTTTTGCTTTACTGAATCTTAGAAATCTTGTAATTAAATAAGGCGAGAAAATCTCTAAAAATTTAGCAGTAACAGTCTTTTTTGGCGCAGCACTCGCATCCCTGTTCTGTTGACATAATTACAAATATGGTTTTAAAAACTATAAAATAAATTATTATAATTAAAAAACAAATTAAGATACAGTTTTCAGACAGATTGCATTTAAAAGTGCATTTTTTTCTGTATACGATGATGTAAAAATTGAAAATGTGCGATGTTTAGAAGTTTAAAAATTTGTAGTAGCAAAAAATTCAAAACCGAAATTTCACTTCAAATTTCAAACTGTTGACATTCGCAAAATGACATATGCGTTACTCATATTATTGGTCTTTATAATATAGATAGTTTTTTTTTTATTATTTCTAAAAATGGCTCATTATTTCAAGTATTAATATCTTGAAACATTTTTAAAACGACAAATATTTATAGGATAGCGAGGATTAATTCTCTAAAGACCTTTATTGTAAACTATGTTATTAATATTTAATGTAAAATGTATTGAAGAACTTTTAGCTTATGTAGAATGTACATCCAATTTTAAGAAAAGAACCATTTCTGTTGCTTTTATATATAAAAATAAATAGAATTTATAAACGATTATCTATTTTAAATTTAGGAGGCATTTCTAACGGTTTAAATAAGTTCATTAATTAATCAGTGTGGGTTTTCTATTTAATCGACTTCAAAGCAACATAATGGTTTTTATTATTAATAGTTTTTCGATTGTTATTTCTAAAATGGCTCATCATTCACTTATGTAAGTCATAACTATCTTGAAACATTTTTTTTAAACGTTTAAGATGTATATGATAGCGAGGATTAATTATCTAAAAATCTATTATATTATGTTATTAATATAAAGTAAAAGTGATTGAAGAAAATTTCATTGTCCAACTGGAAAACATTGTTTAAGTAGTATAATCAATGTAGTATAGTAGTTATCAATGTAGATTAAAGGTAATACTTTAAAATGTATTAATGATAAATGATCCTGAAAAATGATAATAAATAATTTATTCAAACACTAATGCAACCTCATTTTTTATTTATTTTATTTTATTTTATTAGGAAAATATGTAATTTTGAAGTAGATTCGAGAAGTTTTACAAACGTTTCTGTAAGTTTTATGAAATAATTTCAGCTATTTTTTTTAAACTATTTAAAGCTTTCTAGTACTTACCGTATTTCAATTGATATAAATACTATCTGCGAACAGAGAAGAACTATAGTGTGAAATTAAATTAAATTAAATTAAATTGGCAGAAAATGAGATACTCTTGCTTTCAGTAATCAAGTTGTTCGCGGAATAAAGTTGAAATACAGTGAAATCAACTGCCCTTCCATTGAAAATTGGCCTTTAAAGGGCGTAGCCCTTGCATAATAGTGACAAAAGAAAAAAAAAACTTTTTAAGAGAAAAAAAATGTTAAAATCGATACATAGTTGAAAAAAAATTCTATTGAAAATAGTTTGCTTTCCTTATTTTTCGCAGACAATTTTGACTTCTAATGAGTCATTTTACTTTACTTATCACTAGCTAACCCGCCCGACGTTGCTCGGGTTCGTCAAAAAACAGCAAGAATTGCGAAAAAAAAACATTCAAAAATCACAATAAAAAAACTCGAAAAATTCTTTAAATGCTGCACGAATTTCGTCTAAACGTCATCGAAAAGCGTAGGGGTAGAAAATTGAAACTGAATTATTTTTACCAATGTGGTAAAATCATACAAAATCGCAAAAACATTAAAAATCACAAAAATATAAAACAAAGTTCGAAAATTCTGTTTCGAAATTCGAATAAACATTGTGGAAAAGAGTGCAGAATATACTACACTGGGTTGAAACTTGACCGTCTAAAATATCGAAGCGGATTGCAAAAAAAACGGAAACAACCCATTAAAAATGGCAAAAATTAAAAAAATCACGGAATTCAAAATTTACTCAATTTGGATAAAAGCTTTGAATCTAATTAGTTAAATGGCAAGCAGTGAAATGCGAGAAAAAAATCGCAATAAAAATCTTCAGTATAGCAAAAATCTCACAGGTGAAAATTTATCCTATTAGCAAGAAATTTAAAACTAAATTCTTTTCCGCACCTGAAAAAATCGACGTGAAATCAAACAAACAAAAAAAAGCTAAAAAAATGCATTAAAAATCGCTGTAGATCAAAATAGGAGAGCTAAACAATTATCTTAAAGGCTAAAAATTTGAAACCGAATTCCTATCAGGGTAGAAGTTTGAAATTGAATTCCTTTGAAAAATGTAAAAAATGAAAGTCCAAAATTTGCATTGAAAATCGTGTTAAAAATCGCAATGTATTAAAAAGTCGATAGAATAAAGATTTACTGTTAAAAAATAAAATACTTCAATCAAAAAGTTAACTACACTAAACAAAATGTTTGAAATCAAAATCAGTTTCTGAATGTCTAAAAATCGCATTAATCGCTAAATATTTGAGAGTCAATGGTTAAAAAATTAATATTAAAGCGGGATAAGGGATTGTAATCGGAAATTATTCATGAATAACAAAATGTAAACATGAAACGCCAAAAATTCTTTTAAGGGATAAAACACTGCAATCAAAAAATCGCCAAGGAACTTAAAGAATGGCTAAAATAGCATTGAATATCATATTAAAAATCGCTGAATGCTTGAAAATCATAGCTGTAAAAATTTAATATTCAGCCGGAGAACATTTCATCCAAAATCGTTCATGAATAACAAAAAATCGACACGGAATCTCTAAAATCCCCAAAACTCACTGAAAATCACGTTGAACATCTCATTAAAAATTGATAAAATTCAAAAAGCTTGGAGAACAAATTGAACTATTTATGGGAAAAGTCAGAAACCGAAATTCTTTTACCTATGTCAAAAAACTGTTCAAAGAACTTGAAAAATCACTAAAATTCAAAAAGCGTTGAAAACAAATTGAACTATTTATGCGAAAAGTCAGAAACCGAAATTCTTTTACCAATGTCAAAAAACTGTTAAAAAAAAACTTGAAAAATCACTAAAAAACAGATCAAAAATCAGTAAAATTAGAAATTCTGAACTAAACTTACCACAGTAGGATGAAAATTTATATCAAATTCCTGCGGACAAAATTTGCCATAATGAACAAAACATTAACCAATTTCATTAATTAAAAAAATATCGACACAAAACTTAAAAAAAAAAAAACGCTAAAAATAGCATGAAAATACGCTAAAAATTTTAAAAGCAAAATTTAATATATTAAGCTATAAATTATAAACTACATTTATTTTCCGATTGTGAAAAAATCGCCGCGGACTCGAAAACGCCTGAAAATTGTATTAAAAATGCATTACAAATTGTTTTACATTTAAAAATGGCATTGGAAAAATTTGCATTAATAGTTTAATCTGAATTCTTTCTTAAATAACAAAATATCGACGCAAAGAATCTCTAAAATTTGCTAAACATAGCTAAAACTAAAATTTCGCGGAGAACAAAATCTGCTACGTTAAGTTAAAATGTTAAAACTCGATTACTTATAACAAATGCCGAAAAAATGGCCTTTTATTCATATAATTGCTAAAAATCGCATTGAAAACCTTTAAATATTTAAAATTTGCAGGTGTCAAAATTAACTATATTTAGATGGAACTCTGTAATCGGAAATCATTTACAATTGATAAAAAATCGGCGCAAAACGAAGAAAATCTCGAAAAATCGCATTAAAAATAGATAATGAAATAATTAACTATATTAGGCTAGGGTATATAAAGGTAAAACATCGCATTTGGAAAACTCTCATAAATAGCAACAATTAACGCAAAATATATAAAATAATGAAAAAATTGCAAAAAATTGCAATTGAAATTTTTGAAATCAATTCCTTTTCCGAATTTCAAAAAATAGCCGTGAGATTAAAAAAACACTAAAAAAACCATTGAAAAATTCATTAAAATCGCTAAATGTAAATCCATTCTGGGAATAAAAATTTATTCTAGTCGGGTAAAACATAACAATCATACATTTTTCATGAATTACAAAAAATGGAAGCAGAACACAAAATATATCCAAAAATCGCATTGAAAATCGAAAAAATTTTTAAAAAGGTATATCGCTGAAAATCATAAATCTTAGCAGACAAATTTAAATACATTACACTAAGTCAAAATTCCTTTTATTAACATCAAGAAATAGCGACAAAATGCGAAAAAACATCAAAAATTGCATTAAAAAATTCACTAAAAATCCAAAAGTCGTTGCGCGAAATCCAAAAAAATATATTGAAAAGAGAACAATATTCACTAAATTAGGTTAAAAGACTGAAATCGCATTCTTTTCGAAAATGTGGAAAAATCGCCTCGAAATATTATAAAAAATCCACTAAAATTAAATTAAAAATTCGATAAAAATTAAATTAAAAAATCCAAAATCGGCCCTCGAGGCTCAAAACTTCATATATAGTGGTACCATCCCCCGAAATTTTCTAGCTCTTCGTGCAGCGGTCTCTTTAGAACATCGTCGGCACTTTACAATTTTTATTATGTATTATAAACTCTCCTAAAGTTTCAAACGTACCTCCTTGTTACATTTTCTAATTTTGTTCGCGCCCCTCCCATTTCGCACCCTGAAATGTGTCACACAATTTTTTTATAGTTTTTTTTACCATGTATTATCATGTAACTATTTTAAAGTTAAAAACAAATCATATTGTTAGATTTCCAAATTTTAACAAAATCCGATTCTGTTAGTTCCATATTCCACCACCAGGGAGCGTACTGTACTCTTATCAAAACTATATCTAAACAAAACTCCGTTAAACAACCTATCAGGAGATATATTGCTCAAGAGCAAGAATAAGCAAAGCGAGCATAAGCAAGAATTTAAGAAATTTGATAAAATTGCTATTTAAAAATAGTGGTACCTAAACTTTTGACATTTTAGGTACATTTCGCATAAAATACTACTTACTACATTCTCAACGGTTTAAGTTTTTTATAGAACAACTATGAAAAGAGAAATTGATGCTAAACGCAAAAAATCGCCAAAAATCGCTAAAAAACGCATTGAAAATCGCATTAAAAGTCATTCAAATTCAAAATTTTTACCAGACAAAATTTCATGAATTCTAATAAACGTTTGAAACAATTTTCTTTTTATCAATGTTAAAAAATAACCGAAAAATGTGAAAAAACACTAAAAATCGCATAATTCATTAAAAATTTTAAAATCGATGTAGGAATTCCGAATAAACTTTGCTGAAAAGAGAAAAAAAAATGCCATATTGGGTTAAAAGAATGAAAGCGTATTCCTTTTACTAATGGAATAAAACCGCAAAAAGAACGCTAAAAATCGCCTAAAAATTATTTAAAAATATCTAATCAAAACATCGAAAATCGGGTTTCGAGGTTCAAAACTACCTGTATAAAAGTACCTTCCCTCCAAATTTTGTAACTCTACGTACAGCAGTCTCTTCAGAACAGCGCTGACACACAAACATACTTGTCTCTTTATTATTATAGATTTATTTACCCCTTGGGGACGAGCGACACGTATAAGGCTTAAGAATCCTTGTTTATTCCCACCGGTAAAATTATACTGTAAAATTTGCCTTTTTCAATCGGAGCATTTTTTCGATTTAAGAAGGAACAAATTTCTGTATTTTAAAATCGGTGACAAAGCATTAAAAATTTCGTAAAAGGCTCCCGTCGCGAAGGGGTTAACATTTGCGTAGCCAGAGAAGATGCCTTGGGTGCCCGCGCACTTTCCCTTTCACGCATGCAAAGACTCAACCGCAACTACCGTAATTTTGGGTGCATAATCCGCAAATCAAACAATCATTTTCCGACAAACAAATTTTAAAAAATAAAATGTATCATTTTAAATCGAAGTAAAAATTTGTCTTTTATAACTAAATAAAATGCCTGGGTTTAAACAGAATTGTTTGATCAGAGGATTAACGCCGGAAATTACGGTACTTAAAAAAATAAAAATCTACAAAAGATAAGTTCAATTAATTTTGTAAATTAGTTTAGTCAGAAAACTAACAGCGTAAGTTTTGAAATGTGACAACAGACCCGTATTCTTTCTTTTTCCCTTTTTTAAAGAAATTTATTTTATGCATTTTTTAAAATATTAATATTTACAAAAATCTGCATTATTCATACATCAAATCGGTGATTTTATAATCCCATTTTGATATCTTTTGTTTATATATATATTTTTAAAAAAATAATAACGTTGTGCTTCCTTTTGCATGTTTCTGCAATTTCAGGAGAAATTAACAAAGTTCTCGACGAAAGTACAAACTATTTGATTTTTTGTTTTCGTAATCTAATGTCCAGAAAGAAGGAAATGCAAATGTGAAACGATAATTCCCCTTTTGTTTCTTTCTTACCGATGACCAGGTTCATATCTGCCGAATTACCTCTGCTTAACGGGTTAGATACTTGGTATCGGTGCAGGGAATCGTCTAATCACCGCGTAGCGGCAATAAATCTGGTATCTTCGCTTTGCACGTCATAATGTCTGCAGTACTTGCTTCCCGTTTGACCATACTTTGTTTTTCCGGTTACTTAACCCCTCAACTGGTTAATTCTTTCCCGTTCAATAAACTGAAAATACCGGATTTACACCACTATTATTTAAATAAAATATTCGTAACATTTAGTCTAAACATTCGTGAAATTTTCTTAAAAATAATAGTGGTATCAAAAAGCTATAAGTGATGCAATAAGCAAATCAGTTAAGGAGTTAAATGAAAACAACTATTCTAAAAGGTTATATTTATATCAGATTTATTTAGAAGCTCGATGATCAAAGTTTTTTGCAAGAGGACATTCCCTTTCTGCAATAATGTCATCATGTTTCTGCCAGAAGGTATACATCCTGTTGTTTGTACTGGAAATGGCTACTCGAGTTGGTCTCTTAATTTAGAACCTTGATCAGATGACGAGTCCGCAAAATGGCAAGGCATCTCCAGATGTATAATTCACAGATAACTTGGAGGACTTTGCACCCACGACGGGTTTCACATGCACCAGTCGCTATTAGCGTACATGACGGAATTTTAGCCTGCAGAGTGGAGATCCACTAAGTAACCGGGTCGGCTTTTTTAATTAAGTGCTTTGACAAAATGAAAAAACAATGCCTTTTCTAATTTTAAAACAAAAATTTTCGATTTTTCCGGTGAGAATTCAACATTATAAAGACATTATTGCTTGCCTTTCAAGGGGTTAAAGCGTATCTAAAAGTTTTTTATTTTGAAAAAGTTGTGCGAGGTGATATCGTCCCAATTATAGGCGAATATTGTTAATAGTAAGTATTACTACCTTTTCAAATCAAAAAATTTTTGCATAAGCTTTGGGAACATTTCCAAGAAGAATGTATTTTGAAATGTATTCTATTAAATTAGTGGTACGATTAGAATATGAAAATAGTCTCCTGCAAATAAAACTTTACGATATCCCCGTCTCAATTAATACGTAGAGAATATTCTTATCCTTATATCTCAATTATTTTCTGGTAAGAATTAGAATTTTATGCTAATCTTACGAGAGAAAAATTAGTCAATCATATCCGATGTAGAATAAAATTAGAATTTCTAAATGTTAATTAAACAAGAAAGAAAAAAATCATGCGTCAAGCATAAATTATGAATCACTTTCTAACATATTCAGAATATTGTAAAAAAAAACTGCACTGTCAAAATGTTGCGTCTCATTTCAACATATAGAAATGTATAATGGATTTCAAAATCAAATTTCAGCTATTCCCATCTACAGTCGGAAATGTATCTCATTTTTTTATCAGTCCTGTGTGTAATATAGATATTTTTATATATTAACAACATGCATTGTAAAATTTAGATCATTTAAGATATACATATATATTGCATTTGAAAATTGCCGTTCAGCAATATTCTTGAATAAGGAAGAATGGTATGCAATTATTTTTGTGCAGCTCTGTATATGTGATATGGAATTTTTATATGAAGAATAATTAAGCAAAACATTAATTAAATTTAAGAGCGCATACCGAATTTTAAAACGGATTCTTTTTAACAATTATTATACAAAGACAGTACTGTAGCCAATTTCTTGTGTGTCCCGTAAATTAATAAAAAAATGCTATGAATGCTCTGTCGTGATCGAAGCGATATTCAGTGATTAACCGTTTGAGGGGCAAGCAGTTGCGTTCGTGTAATTCTGAACTCCCACCGGAAATTTGTAAAAGAATTATATCAAAAAGAGGAAAAGCAATTTCACGCCGGTTTTCCACCAAAGTTAGAAAAGTGAAATTTAATGACATTTTTCTGGTGTGAATCTTCATCAATTGTAGGTGGTATATAATATATACCACCGCCCCTCAAGGGGTTAATATCAATTTTAATATATTTGAAATAACGTAATAACATTAAAATACCCTCCAAACGATTTATCCCTATATACCATAATGTAATCAAATTCTTTTGAGTGTCCCTGTAAATAAATAATTAAACTACATGCTTGATACGCAATACTAAACATGCTTTACTGACCCTAAATAAGCTTTATAAGCTTTTACGGGAGTTAGAATGTGAACAGATAGACAGAGGAATCGAATGCATAAAAACTTTTCAAATTGCAAAACATAAAGGGCAATTAAGTATGTATTTTTTATTTATGAAAATTTTCAAAACAGAAATAAAATATTTCAGTTATTTTTCTTTTAATTAAAACACAAATGATCAAAATAAATATATTTAGAACAAACATGGTTATTATTTTCTAAAACGATTCTTTACTACATTATTTTTTTTTTTTACATTCATTACTTACATACACTATTTTTTTTACATTAGAAGTTTAATATTTCCTTAATATCATCTAAGAATCTTTCTTTTGTATACTTGAAAGAAAGAAATCGTATAAGGAAAGAGAAGATTTTTTACAAAAAAGACTTAAGCTACATCTTAGACATTTTACTGTATCATTACAAAATCATTAGTATCGTCTGCCAAACTTCAGAAAAGTAATTTAGAGGTCATTTATCTAAAAAGTCTGTTAATAGTGACAACAGAAATTTGGCATCATCTTTTATAAAATCATTAATTATTTTTTTTCGGAGGATATGCTATTTCTTTCAGAAAAAAATTAATGTGACATCACTGAAAAAAAAGTGTTATATTACATAAGCTAGAAGCAATACAAAGCACATGTCTCGTTGTACAGTAAAATATTGATAATTTTTGCTGTAACATTTTAAACTAAGCAAAACATATTTTAAATTTCTTAAACCTTCGTATAAGGAAAAAAGTATTTTAATCTGCAATTTGCTTAAAAACTGCATCATTTATTTTTAAAATAATTAAGTTTTAAATACAATACTTGTAATGAGGGCAACTGAAGTAGTCCATTTTTTTATAAAGTAAAGGAAAAATAGTGGATAAGTACATGTTTATTGCCATTTTTTTTATAACAACTGAACATAAGAAAACTTAATTACCTGCTATTTAAAAAAATTATGTAAATTAATGTTTTCTGATAAATAATATATGGACTCGATTCAATATAATATATGGACTCGTAATAAATTTTGTA
Source organism: Maratus speculifer (assembly GCA_964019185.1). Taxonomy (NCBI): domain Eukaryota; kingdom Metazoa; phylum Arthropoda; class Arachnida; order Araneae; family Salticidae; genus Maratus; species Maratus speculifer. The sequence goes on from OZ025300.1 coordinate 62,820,885, forward strand.
TACATGCATTTTTGCATACGAGTCCATCAGCTCTTGCACCAACATATAAATATTTATAAAACTCAGGGTTCGCACAATTCTACCACTAAATTTTAAGAATATTTTCAAAGTGTATCACGGCAGAAAAATATCGTAAAATCTGTGAATGAAGGTGGGGATTGCGAATGTTGTTTTTAAAAAATTAAATGTAAATTTTCTTATTTTTAATAGTGGTACCAGAGTTCTTGGAAATTCCAAGGAGTGTGCGAACCTTGAAAACTACAAAATCACAATTGCCATGCTTGACATACCATTTTCCACTTGTTATGATAGTTTCTCGCTGTATAGAGTTGATTACTATATCCAGAATAAAAAGTATCATATTCGTAGGCACATTTGAAAAGTATGCAATAGAAGCGTTCATATTTCTTATAATATTTAATATATTTTTATTCTAACTATGTTGTTTATATTTTTCCTGTATTTTGTCAATTTTTCCTAAGGTAGCGTTACATTTGGTTCAAAATCCTTCATGGTATAAAAAGAAAAAAGAAAAAAAGCGAAAATTTCTTAAACTTTTTAAACGTATCTTTATAAACGAGCTGTTAATAATTTTAGATGGAAACGCATGCTACGCTTTGTTTTTACTTTATGGTGATTTTTTAGAAAGCTTACTATTTTAATTATAATTTATTGCCAGTTTTATAGGAGCTTTATCGCTCTAAATCGTTATATCTCCATGGATGCAGTGGTATTTTTATTTAAGTTTAAGCAATTCTTGTACAGTATCCATATAGTCACGTGCTGCAATTGCAGATAACTAAAAAAAAATGAAAGTACATTATAAATTTTAAATGGTATAAAATACTGCGGGATATTGAAGAATAATAAACGCTGAATTTTTTTTTTCGAATAATGTAACATGGTTCGTACTGGTACTGCCATTTCTCAAATGAGATACAAGTCTTGACCTTAGATACCTTACCATGAAGTCTTGACGAATTATTTCCAATGAGCTACCAAATATACACCAGTGCTGCCATCTATATTTTGAGACCAAAACTTTGCCGTTAACTCAAGTGATGTGGCAGATCTATTTTTCTTTCCCTCTTGGCTCAAATTTACTGTAAAAGGTCAAAATTACCCTGATTGTATATTTCACGGCGTGACTGAACATGAAAAGCGATATCAATCGTTTGGTAACGCAGATACGAATGTGGTTTGTTGTGGCACATACGTAAAACCAGCAAAAATTAGGCACTTGAAACTCGGCGAGTCTGATCTTTAGTTTGCTTCCTAAATGAAGCATTTTGTCGCGCGACGGCGCAATGGCGAGAGGCAGTGAGAAATCTGGTCATAACAATCGTATTAAGGAAAAAAAACAAATAATTAATCCAACATATTTTATTTTTTGTAAACATTTATAGGATACTTACACAAAAATAAGGTTTGAGAAAGACTTTTTTTTTCATTTTCAAAAAGTTTTTACATTTTTTTAAATTAACAAAATCATATTGCATTTTAAAACCTGCACTCTGAATTTATATAAATATATTTTTAACCACAAAACAGCTCTCGTGAAGATAATAACAGTAAGTGTGAAATTACTTGAAATAAAATCATTCATAGAATTATAGAACATTTTATGTTTACAACACGAAATTGTTTTTGAAACGCAATTTATTTCAACAGCAATTTCTTTCTGAGATAGCCACTTTGAAGTTACTACTCTTGCGTAAAGATTTACATTTTCAAAATAAAAACCAATAAACATTCACAAATGTATTTTACTTCCTTGTTTTCGGATGGGAGAGATGCTTAAATGGCGTGAGAAATGTGTTGAAAGTTCAAATTGAAAAGAAAAAAGTCTTAAAAGAAACGTAACGGAAAATTGATTCATAATTTTGTAATAACTGGAAAAAACTTTTCTTACGTTTAATAGAATGAATTTTAGTTTATTGTAGTTTATCAGTGTAGAGGGGATATATAGGGATTATTATTTAAACATTTAATATTGATGCCTGCAAAATTGAACATTATTTAACCTTTTCAGGAGTGCCGTTTGCAGTCTACAAAAGCTTAATTTTAATGAACAAAGTGCTAACTGACACCAGTAATTTTTAACACTTTCCAACAAACTTGAATAGTATTTATGCATTCAGTTCGTCTCTCCGTCTGTCCATGCGCCAACACCCGTAAATATACTCGAATATTCATGCAATCGGTAAACCTTATTTAGGGGCCTCCACGCATGTTTGTTATTGCATGCGAAATATGTGGGATTAATTATTATTTACAGGGGCACCCCAAAAAATCCATTACATTATATTCTATGGAGAAAAATCGTCTGCAAAGTATTTTAATAATAATACGCTATTACAGATGGATTGAAACTGACGTAAATCAATAAAGTTCACTGCAATTACGTTGCAACTGGAAATTCATAACATTTTTAAACCATTTACAGGAACAAACAAAAAAATCGGTTCAATGCTATCTTTGAGTAATAATTTCTGGAAATGCGTTTTCAATTTCGGCCAACGCTTTTAAATTTAACTATTTTCTAGGTGTTTTCGTAATTATATAAATACGCAGAACTTACAGTCGTCGTCTGATCTGTCAGTCTCTTTTTCTCTGTCTAACTATCTGTTCGCATATAACAGCAGCAAACAAATCGTTTCAATTTTTAAATATATATATTTTGCTGAATTTTGTTGAATCATTTCAAATTTTAGTAAAATCGGATATATAGTTTAAATACAGAGACAGTCAAACGTTTTTCGTTACATTACGGCCGGTGGGATACCATAGTTTCAAGTGCTGTTTAATAGTGTTACACCCGTCGAAACATAATGAAATTGATATGCATTTATGAATGGCGCTAAAACATACATTTTGTTGAATAGTCGCACAAAGATATTATTCATTTACAAGGTCACACAAAAGAATTATGTTACATAATAGTATTAGGGGGTTGGAATTTTATTTATGTTAAACAATTTCAAATATAAAAATTTTATATGCGTTGCTTAGGTTTACTACAAGTTAAGTCCTGTGTAGTAGAAAATGCGTTTCCACATTTTTGAATTAAATATTATTGTTACAAATCACGTGTGAAGCAACCCAAAGGCGCCATGCGGTCGCCGATGAGAAGTCATCTGTGACGCAATGTTTTGTTAAAAAGGGAGAAGTTGTTACGAATTCACGATGCGAGGAAGAACATTTTACTTCCCCGTAAAAAAATATCTCTTTTTTATGTAAATAGTCTGTGTTAGTGTCTGTTCAACTATATGTGTGTGTGGTGTGAAAATAAATGAAAAAAAGGTCAAGTGGATTGATTATTATTTAAAGAAAACACACGAATTTCTTGAATATAGCTTCTAGGATTAAAATGTTCTCTAGAAATGAGCAGTATCATCATGGCGCCGAATCCCGGCAAACGGAACATTAATATGGATTAAACAAGATTTCCCGATTCGGCAGTTTGTTTGTTTATTGAACAACATACATCTGACTTGTGTGCTCGACATGAAGCCTGCTTATGAGCCATCGTCAATATACAGGGACGAGATAGCACACAAGGATATATTACAACACAAGAGAAGTACAACCAGGAGTTCCACACAAAGAGTGTGTGCAATGAAGCCAGTGGGATTCGAACCCACAACCTCATGATCAGCGGCGTGATGTCTTAACCACTCAGCCACGGAGGCCCGATTCGGCAGTTCGATTTCAAGATTACTGGATAGAAACACGAAGCTCGAATCTCGGCAGAAAAAAGTACTGCTAATTCTTTATTTCTAAGCATGAATCTGGATAAATTAAAGGCTAAGCGTAAAGTTATGAAAACGACATTAACTAAATTAATAACAAAGGTCGAGTCGTTTATTGAAGATATTGATTTTGAAAATAAAGATAATATTGATAAGCTTTCGAAATTTCTGAATAATTTGGAAGAAAAACAATTAGAATTAAAGGAAATTAATTTGAAAATCGAAGAATTGATCACTGATAATACGAATTTAGAAACGGAAGTTCAAAATAGTATCGATTATAATTACAATAAATGAAACGAAATTTAAAGTAAAAATAAATTTGAAGAAATTTAAAAATGATATTGAATCGAGAAACGCTAGTTCGTTGTCAAAAGCTAGTACGGTTCCTTATGTTAGTACACCATTGCCTACTGTAAATTTGCCAAAATTAAATATTCCGAATTTTAAAGGCGATCCTAATACATTTCTTGAATTTATCAATAGTATTAAAAATACTATTGATGTTAATGATAATTTGACAAAAATAGAAAAATTAATATATTTGAAATCATTTTTGTCTCGTGAAGCCTATAAAACGGTATCTGGATTAGCCCTAACAGAAAGTAATTACGATCACTCGCTAGATTTACTAGAAAAAAGATATGGTAAAACGGAAATTTTAAATAGCTGTTTTATAAATAAATTATTAGAAATCGAACCGATCAGGTCGTGCTCGAATACGAAAGTGTTGAGAGATTTGTATGATGAATGCGAAATAAGCATTAGAAATTTGCAGGTGATAGGAGTAGCTACGGACAATTTTGGGTATTTACAAATCCCTATCATTTTAAGGCAATTACCTCATAATTTGGTAATTGAATTTCAAAGGAAAAAGGATAACGAAAAGCCGGGGGATGTTAATGAATTAATGAAATTTATAAAATTTGAGATTGATTCAAGGGAAGCGGCAACTGTTATATCAGGAAATTCCTTAAAAAGTCCAGAAAAACCTCGATGGGAAAAAAATGCTCCTACCAGAACAAAGGGTGATTTTCCCATTTCAGATGCGCTGAACACGGTCGTAAAAAATGTTCGTGTATTCTGTAATTCGAATCATAATAGTTTAAAATGTAAAGAAATGACGGATGAACAAAAGCGTTATAAGTTAAAAAAAGAAGGAAGATGTTACCGATGTTTTTATAAGAACCAGCTATTATCTTTATGTAAAGGTAAAATACAACCGTGTGAGTTATGCAAGAGTTTTCAACATAAATATTTGTTTTGACCCGCTAAGAAATCCTCTGAAATTAGTCCCGTTGAGAATACTAAAAAATGAGAAATTGTACAAAATCAAGAAAATCAAGCGGTTGTATCATCAGTTATTAAAACTCAAAATTTTCCAGAAAAATATTCGACAATTTTGCAAACGGCGTGCGTGCAGGTAATGGGAGATTCCAAGAAATTAAGTACAAGGCTATTATATGATTCTACATCTTCGCGCACATTTATTCCAAAGAATTTAGCAATTGCTTTAAAACTAAAGCCAGTAAAAAGAGAAAAATTGCTAGTTTATACTTTCGCGAATCGTAACGCCATAGAACAAGAGTATGATTTAGTGGATATTGCTATAATTAGTCGGCAACCGCCGTATGAAAGGATTAAAGTTCAGCCGCTCGTATCAGACATAATTAGTGCGACGCAAGTAAAATCGCATATTGATTCACAGCTCATAAATAAATTCCGTTTAGAAGAAAATGAGTTTGCTGACAGATTTATTAATGAAAAGACTGTGCATATATTATTGGGATGTGATTATATGTTTGCGACAATCACGGGAGGGGTAGAGAAAATCAGTAAATATTTATTTATTCAACCAACAATATTTGGAAAAACTTTAATTGGACGAATGCATAGCAATAATGTAAATGGAGCTTCTTGTTTTAAGGTCATTTGTATATCAACAGACAATGATTTAAGAAAATTGTGGGATGTGGATAATTTTTTATCCTTTCCCAGTGATATTCTAAACGACGAAAAAACGCAATTTCAGAGGGAAATAATTTTCGAGAATCAAAGGTATATCGCGCCACTTTTATGGTCGGCTAAAGTAAACAAACAAAGTTTATCAAATAATTACGAAGTTGCGAAACAGAGATTTGTGGGTCTGGAAAAGAGATTAAGGGGTAATAAATCTTTATTTCAGAAATATAACGAAATTATGAAAGAACAATTAAGTGAAGGTATTATTCAAAAGTGCGATAATAATTGCTTTATTGGTTACGTAATGCCACACCAAATCATTTTTAGACCAGATTCTTCTAGTACAAAATCAAGAATTGTTTATGATGCTATCAGTAAAAGAAATAGTGAAAAAGTCTAAATGATTGTCATTTCGCTGGAGAAAATTTAAATCCTAATTTAATTGACTTCATATTAAATTTCAGGTTTCATAAAATTGCTTTTTTGGGCAATATTGCTAGAGCATTCTTGCAAACAGAAGTGTCTAACGAGGACAGGAATTATTTGTGTTTTTCATACTTTGATGATTGTGACATAGATAAGCCTGTGACTTTATATCATTTTAACCGACATTGTTTTGGCGTCACAAGCTCTCCGTACGTGTTGGCTTCGACAATTAAGAAACATATTAGAAAGTACAAAGAAATTAATCCTATTGCTTATAATATGTTAGATAATTTTTTATACGTGGACGATTTGGCATATGGGGCTCCGACAGTCCAAGAAGCTTTGAATTTATCAGCTTCTGCTGTCTCAATACTTAAGGATGCGAATATGAAATTGAGAAAGTTTAATACAAACAGGGCCTGATTACTAACGGGGCACTCTCCCACCAGGAAAAAGAAAAAAAGAATTTTTCCTTATTCATGACAGTAATCTTGTATGAAAAGAGCGTTTAAAGAAGACGAAAATTTCTATAATTTTTTTCTGGTGAGAGAGTGCCCCGTTAGTAATCAGGCTCTGAATACAAATTCTTTAGAATTAAGGGAATTATGGAAAAATGGTAACCCAGTTATAGAAACAGACGAAAGTCATTCAAAATTAAAAATTCTGGGACTTAATTGGGATAATATAAAGGACGTTCTGTCAATAGATTTTAAGACGTTTATTTCAGATGGTGATAATTTGGAATCCACCAAAAGACATGTTTTGCACAGCGCTGCCAAAATATTCGATCCTATCGGATTCATATCGCCATTCTTAATTAGAATTAAATTAATTTTTCAAGAGTTATGGGAACGCGGTTTAGAATGGAACGACACACTTCCTAACGAATTTAAAGAAAAATACGAAAAATGGTATAGCGAAATAAAACTGTTAGAAAAGATTCAGGTACCCAGGTATTATTTTAACACAGATAATATTTTAGATGATAAAGTTCAACTTCATCTTTTTTCTGATGCTTCGTTAAAATCTTACGGGGCAGTGGGCTACTTCAGATACCAGACTTTCGAGGGCTTTTATAAAACTTGTTTTGTAATTTCTAAAGCTCGTGTGGCCCCTTTAACCCATTCGTGCCCAGCATCTTTTGCGTAAATTTTATTTAGTTGGCACCACTATTTTTAGAAGATTTAAGTTCAGTTCATTAATCACGAAAATGCATCATTTAAATGAAATAATTATTGCTTTTCTTTTTTACTGGTGTCAAAAACAGTGCTGAATGCACCTTTTGAAGCGTCCCTAAAAAGGGACGCTAGGCACTAATGGGTTAAAAAGAATCACTTTGCCGAGATTAGAGCTTCTAGGTGCATTAATAGCTGCCAGAATAGCTAGCCATTTAAAAAATGTTTTCAATAATATTCAAAGAGTAGTGTTCTGGACGGACTCCACTATAACTTTGAACTGGATCAAAAATTCTGCTGCCAAATTGAAGCCTTTTGTTGCGAACAGGGTGGCAGAAATACAAGAAAATTCTGACCCCAGTGCATGGAGACATGTCAGCAGTAAAGATAATCCTGCTGATATGCTCACTAGAGGACTTTCTTCCAAAGAATTAGCCAGTAATAAGCACTGGTGGCATGGCCCGGATTGGCTATGTAAATCCAAAAATTTTTGGCCAAAACTTGACAATAACGTAAAATCTTCTTCTTCTAACATTGAAATGGAATCCAAGGATAAAATTGTCGTGAACTCGGTTATTACTCGTGAAAGAATCATCGACATTAAAAGATTTTCTAATTTAAATAAATTGTTGAGAATAACAGCCTATGTATTGCGTTTCATAAATTTGACTAGGCATAAACAAGATAATCGAGACACTTTAACACTGGAAGAACTCCAGGAAGCGGAGAACTATTGGATAAGACAAATTCAAAATGAAAAATACTTTGCAGAAATCAAATGCTTGGAAAAAGCAAAACCTCTTCCTAGAGATTCTAGTCTCATGAAATTAAATCCCTTTCTGGAAGCTGAGGGCATCTTACGAGTTTCTGGGCGACTTTCAAAAACTAACATCTTGCTAGAAATAGAAAAGTATCCGATAATTCTGTCACCCAAAACTAAACTAGCTGAGTTAATTATTTGGAATGCACATGAGAAAGTGTATCATTCTTCAGTGACACATACGCTTGTCGAAATCAGAGAAAGGTTCTGGCTTCTAAAAGCCAGAAAAACGATAAAGGGTCTACGAAATGTGTTGTCTGCAAACGATTTTCTGCGAATCCAGGAGACCAGACAGTAGCTCCGTTGCCACCTGATCGTATTGAACAGTCCCCACCATTTAATATTCTAGGATGCGACTTCGCAGGTCCCTTATTCGTAAAAGATAAGACAAATAAACAATATATTTTACTTCTTACCTGTGCCGTTACTAGAAATATTCATTTGGAACTGGTAGACAGTTTATCTACGCAAGCCTTCTTACTCGCATTTAGAAGCTTCATAGCTAGAGGGAGTTTATGCTCCTTAATTTATTCCGACCCCATAAAATAAAATGGAAATATATAGTAGAAAGAGCCTCCTGGTGGGGTGGTTTTTATGAAAGGATGGTGCGAAGTGTTAAAACTGCCCTATGAAAAACGCTAAGCAAAACATCATTAACGTATAACGAACTGTCCACCATAGTAACTGAAATAGAAGGCACCGTAACTTTAGACCCATCACTTACATGAGTGATGAAGGCCAGGACCCCCTACCATTGTGCCCAGCACATTTTTTGATAGGGAGAAGAATAACTTCTCTCCCTCCAGCACGCCTGAACCTTGACTCGAATTTCTCTTCTAGGAAAGAATTGCTTAAATCTTATAATTATCGAGAAAAATTGATGAGGTTATTTTGGTCCAGATGGAAGGGAGAGTATTTATTAAATTTGAGATCAGCCCACCAAAGTATAAACAAAACTAATATTCCCCAATTTAAAATAAACGATATTGTCTTAATAAAAGACGATGTTTACCCATAAATTTCTGGAGTTTAGGTAAAATTATAGAAATCTTTCCTGGAGGAGACGGCAAGGTGAGGGCCTGCACAATAAAAACTCAAAAATCTGTTTTGAGAAGACCGGTGCAATTACTCTATAATTTGGAAATCAATGACAATTGACTGTTTTTATTGAAATTTGCATTGTAATCTTTTCATTTATTATTCTAGTTGAAGTGTATGTCCAGAATTCTTTATGTGTCTTAAAGTATGTATATTCTTATTATATTTTGAAATTTGTATTTGACTTAATGTATCGTATTGCAACATATATTGTGATGAACCCCATAGGTTCATGGGGGGCAATGTGTTACAAATCATGTGTGATGCAACCCAAAGGCGCCGTACGGTCGCCGATGAAAAGCCACCTGTGACGCAATCTTATATATTAAAAGAATAGCCGAAAAAAGTCAGCATGTTTTTAAATTGGTCTCTACGCATCGATACTTGCGCCGATATCTGAGAGTCTCTTCCTATTGGTTAATCGGAGGAGAGTGTAGTTACTGTCTGTAAAAGCATTTGCAAAACGCGTTTGTAAATATGGGATAAGATAAGACTGCACTTCGCTGACACTGTTTTATGCAATGCTATAATAATTTTTTTTTCTTTAGTCACCTTATAATGATCGAAATACATTATTTTTTTCACTTTACGTAAGCTATTTTATTTCCATCTGTATTCTTTTTTTTTTTTTTGCAATGTTATTGCCGGCAATCTTAGGCTTAATTGTAGAGATGTTTCATATGAAATTGAAACATTCAATAGTTAATGATTAAAGTGTTTATTTACGTTCTTGGCCGATCAATCATTTTCTATATTGTAACTTTCAAATTTATACTAAGTATGTATAAAAAAAGGGCTGAAAATCACATTGTTTTTTGTTTTGTGTTTTGATGGTGCGATTTTCGACGGATATTTTGACTTCATGGATGTACACAGATTTGCAAATCACTATTTATTTTTTGCTTCAGTTTCTTATTATACTCATGTCAAAAAACGGTGATTTTTTCCCCCTTATAATTTCATTTTTGAACAAATTAATAACGTTTAGGAAGTATTCACATTACATTGTTTTCACCGAAGAATGGAGCATTGCATATGAAATGAAAATATGCCCAGTTATAAACAGAAACAGCTTTGTAAATCATTAATATTTATTTAATGTTTCACTTTCTTTGTGTTGACTCGAAGTTCCCTTTTTAAAAAAGTGTTCCCGTGACAAAATTTGCTGAGTTTTTTTGGGGAGAAGGAGGCGGGAATATTTTGATGAAATTTGCTATTTTTTTTCAATCGCTTGATCTTGATCTCTCAACAATGTTTTTTCAAAAATATGAAGATCATTATAATCAACAAAGAAAAATAAAATTATCAGAAGAGATCCCTCTTTTTGCAAAGCTTTCAATCATGATAAAGCAGTCTTTATATACCATATTCATCGCTTGATGTTTGTTGTTTGCTGTGCAGAATACTAATGGAAATAAAATAACTTACGTAAAGTGAAAAAACCGATGTATTTCGATCATTATAAGATAAGTAAAGAAAAAAAAATATAATTATCATAGCATTGCATTAAACAGTGATAGCAAAAATGCAATCTCTCATTAATGTTTTTTCAAAAATATGAAGATCATTATAATCAACAAAGAAAAATAATTGTAATCGATGTAATTTACCGTTTTATCGAATTTATCCTTTTTTCGTGATTTTTTTGTGAAATTTGTTTTATTTTTGTTAATTTCTAAAATTTGTCATATTTTCGCTTTTTTTTCTTTGCAAAAATTACGTGTTTTGCGATCTTTTAATGAAATATTCAGGAAATTGTAGATAACCACAATCACAAGTATAATGCCTTCATATATAATTTACTTTATTAAAAGAGAGAGAGAGAGAGAGAGATAGAGAGAGAGAGAGAGTACTTAAGAGATTTAAAATATGATAAATTAAATACAGCATTGTCAAGAAGTCACCATAAGATACCTGTAAAAATAGAATCCATACATATACAAAAAATAGCTAATTATGACAACCTACACAATACATTAATCAGGGAAACACTCGAAATACTTACATCAAAAGAAAAACCATGTAATGATATGGTACATGCAGCCATTGACCCCAGATGGGTTAAGATGCTTGGCGAAAAAGAAGGGAAAAACAGAGAGAGAGAGGGAAAAACTGGAGATTTGAACGGTATATAAAGCTCAAGAGAAAAAAATTTCCAACTTACGCTGACTGAAGATGTCCTAGATAGGATGAAAACGTTATCAGTTTTAAAATTTTGGATTATATAAACTTTTATTGTGATATTGACAATTGTATTATATGATATATAAAATTATTTTCGAGATTTTTTAAAGAGATCTAAAACTAATGCCTATAATTAATATTTTTAATAAAGTAAATTTTAATGAAATGTGCCTTTTTTTTCATCTTTTGACAAAATGTGTTGTTTTCTCACAATCTGTTTACCAATATTTGCGTTTTTTGAAGTACCTAGACAAATTTAAAGTATTTTCACGATCTTTTGACGAAATTCACATTTTTTATGGTACCAGGACAAAATTATTTGTTTTCTCAAGGATTTTCGGTGAATTTTGTCGTTTTTTCTTGCTATCTTTCGATGCAATTTGCTGTTTTATCAAATTTATCCTTTTTTCGTGATTTTTTTTGTGAAATGTGTCGTTTTTTTCGTTATTTTCAGAAATTTGTCATATTTTGCTTTTTTTTCTTTGCAAAAATTACCTTTTTTGCGATCTTTTGATGAAATGTGCCTCTTTTTTTCATCTTTTGACAAAATGTGTTGTATTCTCACAATCTGTTTACCAATATTTGTGTTTTTTGAAGTACCTAGACAAATTTAAAGTATTATCACGATCTTTTGACGAAATTCACATCTTTTATGGTACCAGGACAAAATTATTTGTTTTCTCAGGGGTTTTCAGTGAAATTTGTCATTTTTTTCTCGCTATCTTTCGATGTAATTTGCCGTTTTATCGAATTTATGCTTTTTTGTGATTTTTGTTTGCGAAATTGTTGTTTTTTGTTATTTTTTTAGAAATTTGTCGGTTTTTTCACTATTTTTAGCTAAATTTACCTTTTTTGCGATTACCTGGATAAATTTTATGTGCTTTTTGAGATTTTTGGGTGAAATTCACGTCTTTTATGATAACTGGACAAAATTCGTCATCTTGAGGTCTTTCGGTAAAGTTTATCGTTTTTCTCGATTTCTTTTGATGAAATTTGTTGTTTTGTCACGATTTTTCGACGTAATTTGCCATTTTTCGAACATCTTTTTGCAAAATTTGTTTTTTTTTTAGCGAAATTTATCTTTTTTGTGATTATTTGATGAAATTTGCTTTTTTTCAATCCTTTGACGAAATTTATTGTTTACTCACAACCATTTGTCGAAATTTGTTGTTTACTCACAATCATTTGTCAAAATTTGTTGTTTTCTCACAATATTTTGAAATTTTTTTCATATGTTTATAAATTTGCTATTTTTTAGGGATTTTTTTTTTGTCAAAATTTGACTTTTTTTCGAAACTTTTACATGAAAATTTCTATTTTTTAGACGTTTTGGCAAAATTTTGATTTTTTGCAATACTTTTGCGAAATTTGTTTTATTTGGGATACCAACACAATTTTTTTTTTTTTTTTTGCAGTTTTTTGACAAATTTTTTAGAGCTCTTTTGAAGAGATTTCTTGTTTTTTGCAATCTGTTAACGAAATTTGCTATTTTTTTTCCACATCTATTTATAAAATTTCTGGGTGGTGTTTTTTTTTGGGGGGGGGGGGGATTTTCACGAAATTTGCTATTTTTTGTGATTATTTGCCAAAATTTGCATTTTTTATGGTACCTAGACAAACTTTGGTACATAGCAAATGATTTCTATTATTTTTTTAACAGTGTTTTTTTGTACTTTTTTTCTTCGGTTCTTTCATATTGTTGCCGTCAAGTTTTGACGGGTTTCACCTAGCCAGAATAAATATTATCATTAATTTTTTTAATATGTGAAATTTACATGTATTTTTGATTTATGAAAAAGTAATAGAAAAGTAGTTGAAAATGCAATTGTTTATTTGTTGAATGGGGTGGGTAATGTAGCAACAAATTAACCACTGAGAGGATCATTGTTATAGTTGTTGGTAAATGGCAAACTATAAATTCAGTCTTATTTTGCTGCGAAGTAAGTGAAGTATGCATATTTTGTATGAAATGAGTAATGACAGTAATTTATGATTTATTCATGTCATGTACAATTTATTGGTGCTGTATTTGTAAATGGAAAATTATCAAATGAGAGAGATTCTAATTCTATGACAGCATGTATGAATGTAACTCGGCCAATTGCGGGTCATTTGCCTGGATGTAAAATGCAGGTTTTTCTTTTATTTATTGAAATTTTTGCTGAAGATTAGCCATTAAAAAATCCTTTAATAGCTGGAAAATACCTTTTTCTTTCTTCAGTGCCGTCAAGTTTTGACGGGTTCCATCTAGTGTTTTGTTAAAAAGGGAGAAGTTGTTACGAATTCACGATGCAAGGAAGAACATTTTACTTCCCCGTAAAAATATATCTCTTTTTTATGTAAATAGTCTGTGTTAGTGTCTGTTCAACTATATGTGTGTGGTGGTGTGAAAATAAATAAAAAAATGTCAAGTGGATTGATTATTATTTAAAGAAAACACACGAATTTCTCGAATATAGCTTCTAGGATTAAAATGTTCTCTAGAAATGAGCAGTATAATCAATTATATTTTAATTTATTAAACGGTGCAGTTTTTTTTTATATTATTCTGCATGTGTTTGAAAGTGTATAATAATCTATGCTTGACGCATGATTTTTTTTTCTTTCTTGTTTAGTACGATTTTGATCTCATCGCAGCATAGACAATCACTTCATTAAGTGTGCTCTTTTTTTTTTAAACAGTTTTATTTATTTTTTTTTTTTTTTGCTTATAATTTGTAGAGTTCTTAATATAAAAAATATTCTTTTTAGGAAATATGACAGACATCAATGCACACAATACTCCGTAATCACAATAAAAAAGTAATAAAAATTGTACGAAATGAACAGGTTTATTAAATAAGTTTTCATGCACATGCGCGAATGCGTTTAAAATATAATGTATATAAAATGTGTTAGCTAAATGCTCAGAGCAACTTTTGTACAAGTGTCAAAAGATAGCTTGAAAATTCTGAAAATTATCGTTGATAAAGAAAGCTCAAAATCCGTTATTACCAAAATGAAACAAAAAGATGAGAGGCTCTATTCATGCATCCTTTGATTAGTGTCAATATTGCACGTACTACTATATTTGACCCTACTATACATATTACCACTACTGTATATAGTATATATAGCCCCTTATCTTTTTGCTTCTTTTTGAAAATAATGGATTTTTAGCTTATTTTATCGAAGATAATTTCCAGAATTTTCCTGCTATGTTTTTGAAACTTTCACATAGGTTACTTAATACATTTTGCTTATAGGCTGGCAGGCGGCAGCACAGACAAACACCTCATTGAGTTCACGAATGAAAATCTAGGATCAGTTAAATTTCGATTCGCTTATTAAAACGCAATTGGTCTGCAAAATAATATTGTTACGAATTTTGTAAATAGTTAGTGTTTGTACTGTAAAATAATGTAAATAATTTTATTAAGCTCCATTTCTTTACTAATATTAGTTTTTGTTACATTGTCTCTGTTATCAAGCAAACTTGTCCATTATTTTCAGTGTATGTCTACGGCAGATTGGCGAAATAATAAAGATATCGCCAAGTTGGCGTCACTTTTGGCGACTAATTTTGGTCGCCAAATTTAGCGATATATCGCCAAGTTGGCGACAAACTTGGCGATTGTTGGCGATGGTAACCCTTCCCTCTCAATGGTAACCCCCCCTTTAGATATACTGATACATTGTTTGTTGTTCCGTGGATTTTTCGAGTAGGTTCTAGAAATTTCCAGCACATGCTGCGAGCCTATATAAGAAGAGAAGCGATGCGAGCTGTGGTTATTATTTACCAGTCAGTCATTGAGTGAACAAGGCGTTTGTTAGTAAGTTTGCTTGAGTTTATTTATGTTGTTTTGAATGTTATTAAGTGTTGAGACGTTGTATAAAGAGTCTCTGTGATCTAAAGCTATACTTGTACGATAGATTTGAGCAGTTATTTTTGAATATCTGGTAATATTTGTGAATTTCGAAGACTCTGTTGTTCTGAAGATCTGTAAATAAATTATTTTCTACTTTTCTAAGAGACAAGAGTTTGAAGTTCTCTAACCATAAGATCAAAAGAACCCCATATACGCTGCAACATTTGGTGTCAGAAGTGGGATCTTATGGCGAAAACGAGAGCAACGGAAGAGCAACTGAATGAGTTGTTGAAAGCTATTCATGGATTATCAAATAAAATGGATAAAGGCCAAGAGGAGTTGGCGGAAAAGATGATTAAAGGCCAAGAAGAGTTGGCGGAAAAGATGAATAAAGGCCAAGAAGAGTTGACTGGAGAAATGAAAAGAAGCCAAGAGAGAATGGAAGAATTAAAGGAGGAAGTTAATAAAAGCCAAGAAGAAATGAAGAAAACTTTGGAAGAAAAGTTCTCATCGGTAGAGAGGAGAATAGGCTCGGTAGAAGAGAAAATAGAGGAAGTAGAAGAGAAAATTCAGAATGAAGTTAGTAATGTTGAACAGAAAATGGAAAGGAAAATGGCGGAAGTAGAAGAGAAAATTCAGAATGAAGTTTGTAACGTTGAAGAGAAAATACTAGGTGAAGTAGATGAGAAACTAAATAAAAAAGTACAAGATCTTGAGAAGAAACTTTCAGCCTGCAGTGGTAATTATGAAGAATTTAGGAATCCGCCTGCTTCTCCCGTGCACATCAAGCTGTCGACATACGACGGAAAGAGTTCCTGGCAAGTTTACAAGACCCAATTTACCATTGTAGCCGAAGCAAACAAATAGAGTGACGAGGTGAAAGCTTGTCAACTGGCAGCGTCTTTGAGAGGAGAAGCCGCCGACGTGCTGCAAACATTGCCCGATATGACGCAACTCAATTTTGAGACTCTAAGTTGTGCACTTGAAATGAGATTCGGAGAAAAATTCTTCAAGGATTATGCGAGAATACAAATGAAGAGCCGCCATCAAAAATCGAGTGAAACCCTTCAAGAGTTTGCCTCGGAAATTGAACGGCTTGCAAATTTAGCATTCATTGACTGTCCAACAAATGTACGGGAAATGCTCTCACTGCAATATTTTGTAGACGGAATAAAAGATCCAGAAGTGCAGAGAGCGGTACGAATGGCAGATGTGCAGGATTTAAAGGCTGCATTATTATATGCCTTAAAGTTGGAAGCAGCTACACAAGCCAGCCGAAGAGATCGTCATTCAGTCCGAGGGGCAACGGTGAACAAAAGCTCAGACACTCAGATCGACTTCTTGAAAAAATTAGGAAAATAAATCAAGAACTTGAAGCTTTAAAATATGGAAGAACAAGCTCAAGAAGACAGAATCTCAGGTGCTGGGGATGCGGTGATACAGGACATCTCCGAAGAAACTGCCCCAAAGTTCATGAACGTGACGTATTTGGCTTATCAATTAATTTCAATATTGAAAGGGACAGACACACAATGTACTATTTTTTGTTAATTTAGTTGGGTACACAGAAATATTTTGTTTCAATATAAACAGTGGGAATCTTTTTTACTGTACATTTTACTGTTACATTATCTTAATTATAAAAAAATTGGTACCTATGCATCATAGTTCGGATGTTGGCCAAGGCTTCCCGGCCAGTTCGCGAATTGGCCGGCCAAAACCCGAAATATGCTATTCATTTCATGTATTTCGGGTTTTGGCCAGGAAGCTTGGCCAATTCGGGTATTGGCCGGCCAGTTCTAGAATTGGCCAGGCTCCGGGTATTGGCCGCAACATATATATATATATATATATATATATATATATACTTATACATATATAACATTTATTTTTTATCAATGATGGTTAGTGTGTGTTTCATGGAATGCCAGTAGAGATATTTGCAATTGCAAGATTTACAATGCATACTGAAATCACATTGCTCCCTTTATAATTGACAATCGCTCAATGAATGCAGCAGCCTTCCTACTTCTTTTCATAAGAAACTTAAATGAAAACTCTGCAGTCTGAAACGACTAAAATCTTTACATTAAACTGCCTAAAAACATGCCTAAACTTTCAGGGCATGTCCGAAAAGTTCATTTGCTGTAATTTTTTAAAAGATTTAATTAAAGATATTAAAAGCAGCTATATTTGTTTTAGTATTGACAAAATCACAATGATTCATACAATATAGATGCTTTGCATTAGATAGATACTTCAGTAAGGGAGGAGTGACAAAAAATTAAAAAAAATGTTTTATAGCTTAAGTCAGATAGAAGCACATAATGCCAACATCATCTCAGATTCATTCAAACTCTAACTTATCAGAGATAGTCAAGACCTTATAAAAGTTATTGGTATAAAAAAGTGTAGATGGAGCTAATGAAATGCTAGGGCAGCAACAAAGACTGACAACAATTTAAATAACAAGTGTAAACGAGTTTGTCGTTGTAAAATATATCTCATTTTTCTTGTCGATTAGCTGTGAATATGCATTAAAAAATTCTGCTAATTTTTTTTTTTTTTTTTTTTTTTTTTTTTGTAAATGGGGAATTTTTTCTAAAAAGTGCTTGATTTGGGGAAAAAATTGAGTTTAAATTTCTTAAAAATTCTTTATAACAGAAATTGAAAATTAAGAACTTGCCTTTTTGAGTAGAAATTGCGTTGGGGACTTTTTCTGAAAAAAGCCCTGATTTGGAGAAAATTTTAGAAATTTTGGAGAAATCTGCTTTCGACAATCTGGCAACACTGCCTAAAAAAGTGGTGTTATTCACCATTTTAAATTTATTGTACTAAAAAAAAAAAAAAATTAGGTAAGTGGTTAAAATATAATTTGTTTTTATCGCTGTATTATTTATTAAAAGTATTTAACCCCTTGAAGTGCAAGAAATAATATCTTTGTAATACTGAAATCTCACCGGAAAAGCCGAAAATTTTAATTAAAAATATGAAAAGGTAATTTCCCTCCCTTTGCCGCCAAAATAAAAATATAAAATTTCTATAAAAAATTTCTGGTGAGAGTTTCGTTTAAAATAGGTGAATTAATTTTACATAAAATATTAGACTAAATGGAACAAATTTAGTGCAAGAGAATGTTTCCTGGAGCCTTTGTTTGCACCCCTGAGTATATCAGCCATGTAACTATATACTGCGACTATATTTAAATACTATTTGCACAACTTTTATCAGAAAAAAAATGTAGTATATTTTTCTTGCAGGTTAAATTGCTCCGCAATTCGTCCCTACTCGTTAACCCCTTGATTGGCGATGGATTATATTTTAACCCACCTAATTCAAACAAGATTCACACCAAAAATATTTAACTAAATTTTCTACTTTTAGCTTTGGGGTAATTTGTTCAAAAATTGCTTTCCTTAAAATACTCGCATGTGCGGTCCTGATTATAGTGTATTTAAAAATGTCCAGTAAGCATGTCCAGTCAAACCTCGTTAACATGAACCCGCTTAACGTGAATTACTTTTAACATGAATTGTTTTCGCAGTCCCCTATAAAGACGAACACAAAGATATGATACTGATCACATTATTTACTGTTAACATGAACATAATTTTGATTCTCTTTGAGGTTCATGTTAACGAGGCTCTACTGTATAAGTTATTTTAAATAGAAACATTTAATGATGAAAACATATTTTTTTGTCAAAACAAAAAAGCCTTGAAAAGTAAACCCCATTATTATCCACTTATTTGGTTAAAATAACAGGATGCATAATTAAGATATTGTATATTTGAACAGAAATGTAACACTATGTTTTAACAAATTAGTCAAATGTTTAATCTTGTTCTTTTGCAAACGGCATTATTATCACCGGAAAAGCGATACACTTATTATAAGCTAGTACGTGACACAGTATATCCTATCAGCTACACCAGTGTAACCAGTAAGTTACTTTTTAAAATTCCGATTTTTTGACTGACACGTTTTTTCTAAAAGGTTAAATTTCCTTGTTTTTGCTTTGATTAATATGTCATTAAATAAGGCGAATTTTACTATTTCAAAAAAGTGAGGCAGATTAAGAAACCTACATGAAAAAAAAGCTGCATATTAACAATACATAGCTATATTGAGAATAATGGATCGTTTAACTGCAATAGTTGAATGGGAATGGTAGGCGTTTAGTTTTAGATGTTCTCAGGAACAGATATAGCTTATTCATGAATTCTTTTCTCCATTTTAATTCATCATCTTGGATATTTTCAGGTCCTTATTACAATGTATTTGGTTTATCTTAATCAATAAGAATATCAGAATTTTATCATAGATACTTATCGAATATAATTTCTACAAAATAAATCGGAAGTATTTTGTGCTTACATTTATTTACCTGTATTTATCATACATGGATTGATGTAATATATAAATTTATTTCTCTCACAACTTTTATACCATATCAGGTAACATTAAAATTTTTGGCAGTGAAAATAATGTTAAATGCTTTTTTAAATATATTCTGCAGATTTCATTATTAAATGTATTTATCATATAATATTTTTTTTTCTCATTTAAGATTCGCGGGGATTTACATTATTTAATTTAAGCATAGCTGCCAACTTTTACGCATTTTTCCTACCACTAAAATTGTACAGAGATTTTCCATTTGTTTAATCATAAGATTTCGACGATTAAATAAGACAATATTTACTATAAAATTTTTGTGATAGAAAAAATGCGTAAAAGTTGGCAGCTATTTTTAAGTGTTTGGGAATATTATTTCAGCTTTATAAATACGACCTAATCTTCTTATAGCCTTTGAATTCGTTTCACGTGCAATCATTTTACTCTATTAAAGTTTTTGTATTTTTTCAATATTACGTCTAAATTCTTTGTTGTAATTTTTCCTATTTTCAGCTTTTAATACATAATCATTAAATTTATATTTTAAATATTTCCTTCAATTTTTAATAGTTTCACTTTTGGATTTCACTACAACAACAATGAAAAATCCAAGAATCCCTTTCCTCCCCCCCCACCCCACAAAAATGGATTTTTTTCATGCCAATAGAAATTGTATCGAATCGTAAAATGACAAACGGTCTTTGATTTTTTTTAAAAAATATATGTTTTTAAGAAATATTCAGAAAAAAAATATTTTTTGAAATTTTCTTTAAAAACATAATTTCATCACAGTATTATCTTCACTATAGATTGAAATAAAAGAAAATTTCAATTTCACATTGAAAATAGCGGAAAATGCAGAAAATTTAATAATCGCTATCTTTTTCCCTTTCGTCCTTTCTTTCTACAAAAATAGAGTCATCGAGTTGCCACCATTATAGAAATAAAAGTTAAATTAAAAAATATATATTTCGGAAACTAATTCAAATTTTTAAATTCTATTAACAGCTTTGGGATCTGCGGATTAATATGGATTTTATGTGCTAATTTACCGCACAGTATTACATATTGTACAAAAAATTGCTCCAAAACAAAATCAATCATTAAACAAGTCGTTTCATAAAATCATTTCATTGTGATTTTATACATAGGATAGATAAGTATATAATATATATACGGGGTGTCCGAAAAGTCTGGAAACGGCCGAATAACTCGAGAAATACATATGAGATTGAAAAACGTAAATATACGTGTTAAATATTTATAAAGAAGCTACTCTGTGATACCAAATTTGACCTTCGAAACCGACCCCCTGGGGGTCAGGGGGGGTCCAACTTTGAAATCTTAAATTATAACCCTCATTTTTTATTGCAGATTCGGATTCTACGGACAAAAATACGTAACTTTTGTATTTGATGTTTATTTCAAATCTTCGTTTATCACGGTGTAATCGAGCATATTAAATCGATACATATTCCCGCTTTTCCAACGGGATTTTCCCTAATCGAAACTGATTGGGCAGAATTTTTGACGTCAAATTCCTCGTATTTTGTAGCAATAGCGTTTCCTGAAAATCACCCGTGGCGATTATTTCAATAGTGCTACACTGTTAAAAATTTGACCCATTTGCTGCAGCGTCACTCCACAGCTATTATAGAATATATCTTTTGTGACCAATGAGAATGCTCCACAACACAGTAAAGTAATCGTTTTCTATAAAAGCGGTGGAGTGACGATGCAGCAAAAGGGTCAATTTTTTTACAGTGTACTTTACTGTGTTATGGAACATTCTCATTGGTCATGAAAGAGATATTCTATAAAAGCTGTGGAGTGACGCTACAGCAAATGGATCAAATTTTTAACTGTGTAGCACTACTGAAATAATCGGCACGGGTGATTTTCAGGAAACGCTATTATTGCAAAAGACGAGGAATTTGATGTCATAAATTATCCCCAATTAGTTTCGATTAGGGAAAATCCCGTTGGAAAAGCCGAAATATGTATGGATTTAATATGCTCAATTACACCGTAATAAACGAGGATTCGAAATAAACATCAAATACAAAAGTTACGTATTTTTGTCCGTAGAATCCGAATCTGCAATAAAAAATGGGGGTTATAATTTAAGATTTTAAAGTTGGACCCCCTCTGACCCCCAAAGGGTCGGTTACGAAGGTCAAATTTGGTATCACTGAGTAGCTTATTTAAAAATATTTAACACATATATTTACGTTTTTCAATCTCATATGTATTTCTCGAGTTATTCGACCGTTTCCAGACTTTTCGGACACCCTGTATATATGTGTGTGTATTGCATGGGATAGCTGAGGACAATGTACAACTGGGCTAGTTTTTACGTTTCTATGTTGGATATAGATCTTATAACTTGCTTCTGCATTTTTTAAACTTTTTAACATTCTTCTTTATTAACAACGTTGTTTTGATTTCCTATTCATATATATTCATATACAATTTTTCGAAATTTAAAGAATTGCATAAAAAAAAATGCGGACATCTATTGTTCAAAGGAAAATGTTTGGCGTTTTCCGATTGAGTTAATAAAAATCAGGGGAAACATCATTTTTATGATGATTAAAACTTGGCTTACGTAAAAGCAGAGTCATATATTACGAACGTCATGGATAAACCTGGGATTACCCATGGGTAACCATGGGAAACCGTGGATATTCTTGGATCAATCATAAAAATAAAATAAAATGCAGATCTCACAAGGTCCATTCTGGGTCGAAAACAACAAGCATTTTCCAAATGGTTAAAATAATAATTAAAAAAAAAATGAAACAAAAGTCTTGAATTAACAAAGTTTTGAATTAAAAATTCTTCAATCCCTTAACCTCTTCGCGACAGGAGACTTCTAAGAAATATTTAATGTTTTGCTACAAGTCTTTAAAAACAGAAATTAGTCACCTATTAAATCGATAGAATGCTCCTACTAAATAAGGCAAATTTTACAGAAAAAATTTTACTGGTGGGGATAAATAAGGATTCTTGCACTTATCCATGTCGCTTGTCTCCATGGGGTTAAACCATTTGGTGTTTGCAACCGCTGCATAATAATTTATAATCATTTCTACCAATACCAATTTCTACCAATATGTGTATATTTTTTGTAATGATAGTTAAAATTGTTTATATAATATGCAAAACTTAGTATATTAACAAGAGATATAAAAATCCAGGCGCCTGCAGACAGTCTCTCACCATAAAATCTATCCCGTTTTTATCTCTTTGATATTTTGCGTTATTCTTATTATCTATATATTTAAAACACCTGGCTGTTTTTTTGGTCATCAGCCCTGAGCTTTCTACTGGCCCGATTTTGATAATTATTTTTTTAAATGAAAGCTGTTTATGTGTAGATGTGCCCATTCTGGTTAATTTTTAATTTATTTCAATTTTTATATTTTATTTTCAATTTTAAAAGCTTTTTCATGACATTTCTTCAAAACAGTGGCAACAGGTTAAACTTTTCTCGCTTTTCTCAAAATTTATTTTGTTTCATTATTTTCCACCAATCAGGAGCTGATCTCATCGGTGAATGTATAATCGTATTTCAAACAAAAAAAAAAAAAAAAAGAAAAAAAAAAGGTTTTCGTAAAATTTAATAATAATAAAATGATTGCACATAGTTATTCCCTGCAATACACAGATTATTTACTGAGTATTATTATTAAGTGTTATGTAAGTAAAATAACAGAAGATAAACTTTAATAAAATATAATATCTAAAGTGAAATTTTGTCGATGGAAAAATGTCGTCATACAGAAACCAGATAAATTTATTCCATGAATATAATATACATTGTTATAGCTGTGTCAGTGATGATGTCATATTCACAGACTTTAATTCCTGCATCTAAATAAAGTGAACTTCTATTATTTAAAGGTCCGTGGTGTGCACAAATGAAAATATTTCTATAAACTGCGCCATTTCTATTTAATTATAATGAATATTTTATGAAACCAAAATCATTTTTAAATAACTGCATAAATCACGCTTTTATTTAAGAAAAGATGAGTATTTCTGAAGGTGCAAATGATGTCATATTAAAAAAAAAGAATAAAACCTGTGATATGCCGGTATTACTATATTTCTATCTTAAATATAATCAAAAAATAATTAAAATCCTTTCATTGTATTAAGTTATTGTTAAAAAAAAAATCTGCATTTCAGCAACAAATACAAAAATTTTATTCTTTTTAATAACAGAGATATCGTTTTTTTTCCGTTGCCATAACAATAAAATTATTTTTTGCAATTTCATGGAGGATACAAACCAATAAATAAATTAAATTTATTGCAAGTGCTGTAAATATGTAGTGGGTTGGTTAGGCAGTTTAGTAAATCCCTGTTTCTATTATAATTAAAATGTTTCATTGATATGATACTATAATTATTGTACAGCTATCAAGCGATATTTAAACCGAGAAAAAATAAACTAAGCAGATATTTTTGAATTCGTCTTCCGGGGTATAATATTAACTTCCTAAATAATTTGGTTTTTAAATAATATTTAAGGTTTAGAAACCGCATTAAAAAAAGATTTGTAGCTGAAGTTAAGTCCAACATAATAATTTATGAGTTGTTTTCCTTATTTTTTGTTATTTTCTGAAGTTTGCGTATCTTCATCATGAAAAGCTATGTTATCCCTATTTTAACCACTTGAAGGGCACCGGTATATTATATATACCACTTAATTTTAATTCTCTTATGCCACATCGGCACCGGAATTTTAGTATTAAGGTTATCTTTTTACAATGTACGCGAAAAACAGCTTTTACTTTCTATCATATAAATCTGTTTGTGAATCCCGGTGTCAATCAATCATTTGAAGATTTTAGGAACAGAAGTGCTTTGCCCCTCAAGGGGTTAAGAGGTGGCAATTGTTTATTTCGCTCAGTATTTTACTGTCTATATAAGATTGATATACAGGGTGTCCCCTCTCAACGGTGGCCAATGGCTAATTTCTAAACCGTTGGTCATAGACATATAGTTCCAATTGCAAAAATGCTTTAAAAAAGGCAAAGAATTGTTTTTTAAGCGATTTTGGTCAAAAAAATGTTTTACTAGAAAATTACGAAAATTAAATTTTTATACGGTCCCCCGGTCCTATAAGTTATATTTTGTAAAATTTTTTCAACACTCTAGCAAGTAATACAGAAAAGGTCCCATTCATGTAACATTAAAATTGACCGAGTTATGAAACTTTAAATTTCATGACTTAAACCACTTTTCTATAGCTGAAAACGGATGAGTTCGACGGAGCTTTAAGGGAACGTACACTAAGTGCTTAAAGTATTATAAAGGGAGTTGATTTCCAACGCTGTTCAAAGGCTACTTCCTAAACTATTTGTCACAGACATATAGTTCTAATTACAAAATGTTTTAAATGAGCGATTTAACTGAAGGCGCTGTCACCGTATAAGTTTTACGGTAGTGTTAATTATAATTAATTAACTTCTAGATTGGTTATTAAAATAACTGAAGACATGAATTTCAAAATTCTCTTAATCGAAAAAATCAAATTTTGGGAAATAGCGAAAAAACTTTAAATGCATCTATTGGTTTTCATTATAAATTTTTAGATTGCATTGTTACAATAGTGGAGGTTTGTATAGACTGATAGAGAAATCAAAAAGCGAGAAGTCGAGTTTTGAAATTCATATCCTCAATTGTAATTTTACGTATTTTTTATTTTGTAAGCAAATAAAGTTGATTCTTTTCGTGATTTTATTTTAAAAAGGTATGTTATTTTGATAAGCTTTTATTTTATTCATAGTTTTCGTATGTAAATTTTCCTAGTTCAAAACTTATATTCAAATTTTAACTCACTTCCAAATATCTGATTGAGGTTCAATTCCCATACTTATTTAAACCCGATGACAATATAATATTAATACGATTTTAGGTGCGTTCCATTTATTTATTTTATAGGACTACATCAAATTCTATTAGGTTGAGTAATCTAATAGAGCTTCAAATATGTATCATTTTGTAACGATTTGTGACTGTTGCTTTTCATAGTTTAATTTAACAAAATTTCTGTTATTTTTTTACTTATATTTTTAGCACAAATTGCATATTTTACTTTAACATGTAAATGTCAACAAAAATTCCGAAACAACATTGTAAAAAAAAATTTTACTTTCAATGTTTAAAGTTAAATTTTCTATCTGATGTTTATTTTTATTTCCAGTAAATTTGTGACTGACCCCTATTTTGCAGCAAAAAATATGCTTCAACTTTGAACAGCTATAACTCGGTCAATTTTGATCGCAGAGGAATGGGACTTTTTTTGTCTTACTTGTTAGAGTAGTGGTAAAAATTTTCTAAATATCACTTATAGGACCGGGGGACCGTATAAAAATTTAATTTTCGTAATTTTTTAGTAAAACATATTTTTGACCTAAATCGCTTAAAAAATAATTCTTTACCTTTTTTAAAGCATTTTTGCAATTGGAACTATATGTCTATGACCAACGGTTTAGAAATTAGCCATTGGCCACCGTTGAGAGGGGACACCCTGTATATCATACCTAATATATATTCCTTTCCGTCGAGTTTCGACAGGTGCAGATAGTAATGCTATTAAATTTTCAGAGAAGAAATATTTTAATTAATTATTCGATCAATATTTGTGAAAAAAATTTCAAATAATGTCTATTTTTTTTTTCATGTCCTTTACAGAATTATAATCTTTTATCACCGGTTTTTCAAAACAGATTTTTTTGCCAAGCTGAATCAGACAAATGCTCGGATTAAATAACAGGTAATTTGCAATAAAAATTTACTGGTGATATTAATAAATTATGATTGAAATATGGATGTCCTTAAAATTTCGTGATTTTTTTCATTATTTTACTGAATCAAGAAGGTTCGTACGGATACCATTACTTTCCAGGAGTAATTCAAGGTGTTTATAAAGTCCCGGACTCATTTTGATGGTTAATAACTCATAAAATAATAAAGATAGATTAAAATTAATAACATAAATCGTCAGATAGACTCAAAAAGTTTCATGACCCTTGTCAATGAACTTCCACGTGTGCCCCCTTCGTCGCACGGAGAATATCAAGTCGATAGTCAATTTCACGTTAGGTAGCGGCAAGTATGTCGGTATACATTGACTGACTTGACATTCTCCGTGGGACGAAGGGGGCACACGTGGAAGTTCATTGACAAGGGTCATGAAACTTTTTGAGTCTATCTGACCATTTATGTTATTAATTTTAATCTATCTTTATTATTTTATGAGTTATTAAACATCAAAATGGGTCCGGGGCTTTATAAACACCCTGTACTAATATTTTTTTAATAAAAAAATAAATTTGGGATAAACATCCAAAATGTCAACTTAGTTAAAGAGATATTTTCTATACGAAAATACTGGTACTGATAAATTTTTTGATCTAGAAATTCCGGGAACCGTACGAACCATGATTAATGTTTGACAATGTCTGAGATGTCTATTAGATAGATAAGTAAAAATCTTTTCGTAAATTTACCTTGGAGCGTCTGGGGGGGGGGGGGGGAGGAGGGGGGAGGATGCAGTTGGGGCGCCAAAACCCATGTTTATCTCGGGCACAAAAAAGGCTATATTCAGCACTGGTTTTATAGCAGTGTTTTTAACGACATATAAATGAAAAGATCAGTTTAGCTTTTCAATACCCAAAGTGCTATAAAAAGAAAAATCAGTGATGAATAATTATAATACATCCCCCTCCCCCCCCAAAAAAGGCATGAACATCGTAGTAACAATTTATGTTTTTTTATAATATTCTTCACGGGAAATATAAAATTTTCTGTCTCAATCAAGATTTAAAAAAGAAAAAAAAAGAAAAAAAACACGTATTATTTACTTCAAAATTAATTATTATATCCATTAACATATATATTTTTAATTTACTTAGTATTTTATTTAATCTTTGAAAAAATAAAAATCATTCTTACTAAAAAATTCAATTAGACAGACATTAAATATTTCAGATTAGAATATTTTATTTGCTTTTAAAAAGTAGTGGGAGTATCAATGACATAATTTACTTTGATTATTCAGAATTAAACTATTTTTTAAATCCTCTTAGCGATAATAAGATAGCTCTTTTGTGAAAATAAACACATCATTATTTATATCATTATTTTTCTGCTTTTTAAAAATTGATATAATATCTTCCTAATATTTTTTTTAATTAAAAGCAATTGTGCTATTTTTATATTTAAACTAGTTGGATGTGTCAATCCCGAAACTTTCTTCTATCTCATAAATACATGATATATATATATATATATATATATATATATAAATAAAAAAAAAAAAAAAGGTGGTGACTTTAAAGTTACTTATTATCGAATTTCCTCGAACATTTGAGCTAGCCTAATGAGATTCTGGTATCCGAAAAGCCTAAAACGCAAAATGTAATTAATATTCTGAGAAAATGAGCTTAGTAGTGCCTCTTGGTGGGTAATTTATACTAAAACCTAATAAGCATCTATTGATGTCAAGACCTAACAGAATCTGAAATTTGATGGAATTTCGTCCATTAGTTCTTGAGATATAATTATAACAAAAAATTTGCAAAACGTAGCACAGCAACACCATATTTTGGACAATTTATGCCAAAATGTAAAAAAGCGTCTAATTATGTTATGGTGTAAAAGAATCTGAAGTTTGATGAAATTCTGTGCATTAGTTCTTGAGATATATCTAGTTTTAAAAAAACGTGTAAAATATAGCACAGCAGCACCATCAGTTGAAGGATTTATAACAAAACGTAATCATCGTGTAATTATGTTATATGTCATTTTGTAACAAAATCTGAAGTTTGATGAAATTCTGTGCGTTGGTTGTTAAGATATAGCTATCGGAAAAATCGTGCAAAATGCAACATAGCTGTACCACCTGTTGTAAGGTTAATACCAAAATGTAATCAGCGTCTAATTATGTTATATATTCTAGTGTAAAAGAAACTAAAATTTGATGAAGTTCTCTGCATTAGTTCTTGAGATATAGCTATCGCAAAAATCGTGCAAAATGAAGCATAGCAGCGCCACCTATAGGGACGTTCACACCAAAACCTTATCAGCAACTATGTATCTCAAGGTATCGCGGAATCTGAAGTTTGGTGTAATTCTGTGCATTAGTTCTTGAGATATAGCTGTCATAAAAATCATGAAAAACGTGGCATAGCAGCGCCACCTGCTGGCCAATTTACACCAAAACTTAATCAGCGTCTATGTATATCAAGGGGTAACAGAATCTGAAGTTTGGTGTAATTCTGTTCATTAGTTCTTGAGATATAGCAATCTTGAAAATCATGAAAAACGTAGTATAGCAGCGCCACCTGCAGGCCAATTTTCACCAAAAACCAATAGGCACTAATTCATATCAAGGTCTAACTGAATATAAAATTTTATTAAATTTCGAGCATTAGTTCTTGAGATAGAGCGCCCACAAATTTTTTGTCACATACAGACAGACAGGCTCACAGACAGACACACAGACTCACAGACAGACATTTTCTAAAAATAGTCAAAACGTGTTCAGGACCTTCTAAAACGTATAAATCCGTCGAAAACCGGAAGTCGAAAATTTTCATGAATCCAATACTTTCTTCTTGTAAAGATAGAAGAAAGTAAAAATAACTTTTCGATCTTTAGTTTTCTCTTTTTTATTCAAAAAGTAAAATGATTAATGTTTTAAGCAATGAATATACTAAAAAACAGCGGTTTAGATTTCAGATTATTCAAATTTCGAAAAAATTATAAATGGAAAAAATAATTTTCATAAACAAAAATTGTTTTTGTATAAAAAATTAGCTGATAAGTTGGTAGTTTTTCATTAAAATTTTACGTTAATGAAATGATTAACTAAAATTTAAAAATATCTATACATTTTAAATTTTATTTAAAATTTTCTATTCAAAAAATAAAAATATCTGGTTGCGAATATTAAACTTTTATAAATAATGAATTGATTGCGACGACGCCACAAAAATTAGAGTTTACTTAATAAGCAGTTTGACCCTATAGGACATGAGAATCTTGCAGGGGCTTATGAAATACCTTATGTTACAGAAAAAAAGGTGACTTAAATTATTACATTAGCATGATGGGAGAATACTTCGAATTAGGTGAACATGAATCTGAAATTAACCGGTTGGAGACGAGCGACACATATACGTGCCGCAAAAAGGCTTACAAATCATTGTTTATCCCCACCAGTAAAATTTTACTGTAAAATTTGACTTATTTTATCGGAGCATTTTCTCGATTTAATAAGGCAAAGCCTTTTTTTATCCGGTGATAAAACATTAAAAATTTCGTAAAATTCTCCCGTCGCGAAAGGATTAAATTTGGGCATATTAGCAATTAGCACAGCTTTATCTAAATTATATTTAGGTGGGAGATAAAAATACTGTTTAATGAAAGCAATTTTTATTTCGTATAAATTTTTTGTGTTAAGTCCATATTAAGATAATCCATTAAAATTTACACGCGCAAAAGTTTTGTTTGCAATAATTCTGTTTCTTTTATTATTTCTAAAATATGATTAGTTTAGGAATAAATTCCTCGAGAAAGCTTGAATGGGAAGAACCAAGTTGGAAAATAATTTTAGATCATGGTCTATTTTTAATTTAGTTTTTTTTTTACAATAGAGCACGTAGTTTTTGTTTACATCTCGTTGCAGCGTGCCATTTGTATTGATCGTGAAAAGATTTACATATATATATATTTTATCATGATTATGGTTCATATCAGATTATATTTCAAGAACCGACCGCACAAAATCCTAAGTCATCGAGCACAAGAAAAATTCTTTTATTTTATGGAAGAGTAGTAATAGAGGAACCTAATCATCCATGTCTGCCGGAAGCGAAGTGGTGCATAAACCAAAAATAAATACCTCTAGTGGTTGACTCGTAAACTTAACATTATATTTTCCTGCACCCAATTGTCCATGTTTTCATAATTTTAATTGTACTGCAAACACAATGTTAAATGTTCGAGTAAACCACTAGTTGTATCAATTTTTGGCTTATTCACCACTTCGCTTCCGGCAGACATGGATGAATAGATTCCTCGGTTACTGCTCTTCCAGAAAATAAAGGATTTTTTCTTGTGCTCGATGGCTTAGGGTTTTGTGTGGTCGGCTCTTGGACTATTAGGACTGAAATATGATAAAATTATTTGTTTGTAACTTTTTTGTGACACCTCTCTCCAGTAATATAAAATTGTTTGCTCAAATGTTTATATGAAAGGTGAAGTTCTTAAATTCTTGTTATTTAAAAATCTAATGGATTTAATAAACTTTTTAAAATAAAAAAAAATATTTTAAATCTCCATAATTGCAGGGAAAGAACGAAACGTAAATAAACCCGATTTATCTCAGCTAAATCCTGCCAAAAGATTTTTACACAATAACCAATAAAATGCTTTTCATTTGAGCGTTGCCATTAACAAATAATCGCGATTTCTGAGCCACGTACGATAGCTAAATATATACAAAGATATTCAATACATTTAATTTTAACTTTTAATGCAGAATGGAAAAAAATTCTGCCATAAATAAAAGCACTTTCTTTCACCATCTAACTTTTTTTCTGATGGATGTATCGACCAGACAGTAATCCATCATCACTTCATCCCCAATGATGTATTTCCTGTCAGGCGTGTATCCTTTGCACTTGAACAAAAGTATCTTAAATTCTTGTTATTTAAAAATCTAATGTATTTAATGAACTTTTTGAAATAAAAAATCCCTTTCGGCATGGCCTATAGGCGAAGGTAGATTTCGAAAAGTTTTCATCTCAAAAAAAAAAAAAAAATGCTTATCTCTACTCAAATGCCCATTTTGGCAATATATTTTGAATTATATTCTTACTTTATTTAAAAAATTTACCAATATGCTCATTATATAGTTCCTAAATAACAAAAAACTGTTAATTAAATTCGTTTGACAGCAAAATTGAATTTAAAAATGAGTCATAAAATAACCAATTTATTATTTTAATACATCCACTATTCTTTAATCAAGATCGCTTTGAGAAATTTTGTCCGAAGTGCCCACTTTGACAGATTTTTTTAAATATATATTTAGCCTTTATCAAAAATCTGACCAATACGGCACATTACACAGTTCCTAAATAACAAATAACTGTCAATTGAATGCGTTTGAGAGCAAAATTGAATTTAAAAATGAGTCATAAAATAAACAATTTGTTATTTGAATACAACCTCAATTCTTTTATCATGATCGCTTTGGGAAATTTTTTTGCGAAGTGCTTACTTTGACAGCTTTTAAAATATATATATTCACCCTTTATCAAAAAATCGACGAATACGCACATTATATAGTTCCTAAGTAACAAAAAACTGTCAATTGAATGCGTGTCAGAGCAAAATTGGATTTAAAAATGAGTCATAAAATAACCAATTTGTTATTTGAATACCCACAGTTCATTAATCATCTCGGTTTGGGAAATTTTGTGCGAAGTGCCCATTTTGGCAGCCTTTTTTGAAATATATTCTGCCTTTATCAAAAAACTGGCCACTCCGTCACATTATATAGTTCCTAAATAAGAGAACCTGTAAATTGGATGCGTTTGAGAACAAAAAAAAGATTTAAAAATGACTCGGTAAAAACGCAATTTCTTAAATTTCCTCAAATTTTAATCACGATAACTTCGTGAAATTCTGTTCAAAATACCCTTTTTGGCAGCCTTTTAAAAAATATATTCTGGCTTTATCAAAAAACTGGCCAATACGTCAAGTTATTTAGTTCCTAAATAATAGGACCTGTAAATTGAATGGGTTTGAGAACAAAAATGAATTTAAAAATGACTCATGAAAAACGCAATTTGTTAAACTTGAATGAATTTTTTAATGATGAAAACTTCGGGAAATCTGTTCAAAATACCTATTTTGGCAGCCTTTTAAAAAATATATTCTGCCTTTATCAAAAAATTGGCCAATAAGTCGTATTATATAGTTGCTAAATAAGAGGATCTGTCATTTGGATGCGTTTAAAACCAAAAATGAATTTTAAAATGAGTCAGAATATAAGCAGTTTGGATTTGAGGTTTTTTCTCCAACTCCTATTTTTGTTTAATTTATTTTTGCTATAAGAATTGGTTCTATGAAAAACTTGTCAGTATAAAAGTTGTAGATATTATTGTGAAGATGTAAAATAAATTTAATTAGATTTAATTGCTTAAGAATTGAGTAAGTTATGGGTTTTTTTCTTTTTCCTCCCCCCTTTTTCTTTTCGTTTTTAATTTTTTTCATCGGTAAAAATTGGTCCTATCAAAAACTTGTAAATACAAAAGTTTTAGATAATATTGAGTACATTTATATAAAATTTAGTTGGATTTGATATCTTAAGAATTGACGAAGTTATGAATTTTTTTCTCCCAAAAACCATGTTTTTTTCGCCCCTTGAGCCCATTTTTAACTTTATCAAAAATCTGTCACGCATAAACTTTTTCCTCATTCTTTAGAAGTAATATAAACTTTAAACCGATTCGATATCTATTTTAATTAAAAAGTTATCGCGTTTTTTCTGTTTTCACAAAAACCCTCCTAACTTCCACCCTCTTGGTCCGATTTTGCCCATTAACGAACTTAACCGA
This sequence comes from Maratus speculifer, assembly GCA_964019185.1. NCBI lineage: Eukaryota > Metazoa > Arthropoda > Arachnida > Araneae > Salticidae > Maratus > Maratus speculifer. The sequence goes on from OZ025300.1 coordinate 62,854,197, forward strand.
GATTTTATGCCCCTTGATTTTATGTAAAAGTTTGATGAAGATCTGAGCATAATTATGGAAGTTATCGTGTCTAGAAGAAAGTGATATACACCGATAGATAGATAGATAGATAGATAGATAGATAGATAGATAGATAGATAGATAGATATATAAACTTTTTTACTGATGGTAGTTTTGGGGTCTAGGAGTCATGATTCGTGTAGATCTGCAAAAATTTTTCAGAAATTCCAACATGGGAGACAATGCAATAGGTAGTATTTCATACGAAATCTACCTAAAAATGATATTTTAAATCTCCATAATTGCAGGGAAAGAACGAAACGTAAATAAATCCGATTTATCTCAGCTAAATCCCGCCAAAAGATTTTTACACAATAACCAATAAAATGCGTTTCATTTGAGCGTTGCCATTAACAAATAATCGCGATTTCTGAGCCACGTATGATAGCTAAATATATACAAAATATTCAATACATTTAATTTTAACTTTTAATGCAGAATGGAAAAAAATACTGCCAGAAATAAAAGCACTTTCTTTCACTATCTAACTTTTTTTCTGATGTATGTATCGACCAGACAGTAATCTATCATCACTTCATCCCCAATGATGTATTTCCTGTCATGCGTGTATCCTTTGCACTTGAACAAAAGTATCTAAAATATGTGTTGCGGATAAAATTAGATGCGTAATTTTTCAGAGGATTATGCATTTAAACGATAATTTTTAAAATGAAATTATCTGGATTTACGAAAATAAACTATTTTAAATAAATAAAAATATATAAATCTATACAACATAAACAATTTGTATTGCAAATACCAATATCAACAACATCTACTTATAATAATTTGCCTCTTTAGGAAGTGTAAGAACGGTTCCAGGTCGTACCACTCGGGAATCCACTGAAGATCAACGCCACGTTAGGCTTAGCTGAAAATTGGTGCTAAAATGATGCTTTTAAAATTTCTTCCACTTGAAATAATGTTTATTCAGCATATTTTCATATAAAACATTTTTATGATACCCAATTATAATACATAAAGATATCAGCAGAAGTTTGAACTGATAAGTTTTTTATCGTTAGTACGATTACATTTTATGGAGTGAAGGCTACCGACGTCTTCCTCTCATCTAACACTTTTCAGTGCTGCCATCTATGAACTAACAAAGGACTCGCAAACCTGTTTTTGAAGAGACCTTCTACTTTTCTGCGGAAACGCGAAACTCCGCTTTTTCGGCGATGAATTTTACTACCCCTGAGATCGATGCAAAGATACATTAAACTATATTGATATTTTAAGGGGGGGGGGGCATGACGGTTGAAATAGAACAAAAAAGCCAGTACGAACTGCACCAAATTAAGCAAATTTCTGCAAATGATCACACGCACAAAAAAAAAGTTAAAAAAAATATTATTTTCTTCAGAGAATCGCGGGAGATAATGTGATTTCCATCAAAGGATTGCAGAAAAAAAAATCCGTTAAAGGATTGCAGGAAAAGACAGGATTATTGTTAAAGAATCACGAACAAGGCGCGATTTTCATCAAAAGATTGCAGGGAAAATGTGATTTCCGTGAACAGGCTGCTGAAAAATACCGAATTTCATCAAAGGATCGTGAAAAATACTCAAATTTTATCGAAAAATCGTGTAAAATACTCAAATTTTGCAGAAAAATTTTCCAAAAATACGCGGAAGATCCGGGAAAATATCAAAATTTTGTAGAAAAATCGGGGAAAATACGCACATTTTGTCAAAAAAAATAGCGGAAAATAGGCGAATCTTAATGAAAGATCGTGAGAAATACGAGAATTTTGACGAAAGATCAAGAAAAATAGGCGAATTCTGTCAAAAAATTGCAGAAAATAAGAGAATTTTGTCGAAAAATTGGGGAAAATACGCGAAATTTGTGCAAAAACACTGCCGAATCATACTTTTAATAAAAATAATGTATATTAAAATTAAAAAAACTTCAATATTTAATTTTAATGCTTTGTGAAATCCTCAGAAATTGAGTTTCATTTTGCTAATTATTATTATCGTTATTGTAATAAATACTTGCTCTTTGTTTCGAAATTAAAATTTGTTCAAAAACTAAATATCAAGTAAAAAAAAAAAAAAAAAAACTTTATAATTTGTATTTGTAGAAATCTATTGTTATTTTTAAAATGTGCTTTTCTACAATACAAACTCTTCAATACTAAAATCTTCATTCTGTTTGTATTATTATGAAAATAAAATGAAAATGAAATTTCGTCATTTTTGACGGGGTTATTATACTAGTCATTAATAATAATAATAATAATAATTAATCAATAAGGCAAACAAAAGTAATCGAAAAAGTAATTTTATTTAACTATTGCTAGACTCGGTCATGTCCTGGAGTTTCCAGACCACAAAAGTCTTCTGTTTCAGTTTTTCTTATAGGAAATCCCTTTTTAACCCTTTCCGGCTGAGTGGTCCCATTCCGGGAGCACATAATTTAATTCCGAGTAGTATAAGATTATCTTTTTAATTTAAAACTTACGTACGTAGCAGGAAAAGATGGATATCAGTGAATAGGATACTATATGTACGACCATCAGTAAGTGAAGGGGCGGGAGGGGGGGGGACTGCTTATTGGCGATGCATTTTGCATTTTTGAATTCAGGATAGGACATACATTAATTTTCTGTAATTAAAAAAAATATATTTGTTCTAAATGGGAAATAAAAAAAGAAAAGAAAAAACAAACAAACAAAGAAACGGTTAAACCTATAAGAGAATACAATTCTTTAAATATTTAAACCATTTAATTATAAATTTAAATGCAGAATGGAAGAAATACTGCCAAAAATAAAAGCACTATTCTTTCACCATCTAGTTATTTTTCTCATGGATTTAACGACCAGACAGTAATCTATCATCACTTCATCCTCAATGATGTATTTCATGTCAGGCTTCTATCCTTTGCACTTGAACAAAAGTATCTGAAATATGTGTTGAGGATAAAATTAGATCCGTAATTTTTCAGAAGATTTTGCACTTAGACATTGTTTTTTGAAATAAAATTGTCTAGATTTATGAAAATAGACCATTTTAAATAAATAAAAATATATTAATCAATGCAATATAAATAATTTGAACTGCATCCAAAATAAATTAATCAATAGGTCAAATAAAAATCATCGAAAAAATAATATTTAACTATTGCAAGGTTCGTACGTATCCTGGAATTTCCAGACCAGAAAAGTCTTCTGTTTAAGTTTTTTCTTACAGGAAATCGCTCTTTAACAAACATTTACTCTTCCTTTAAATAATAAATTGCCTCAAAGAAATACATTTGATAAACACAGTATAAGACTATTTTTATTTTATTTAAAACTTAAGTATGTAACAAGAAATGCTGGATATGAGTGAATAAGATAGTAGGTATACGACCATCAGTAAGTGAAGGGAAAAAAATTTCTTATTGGCAATGTATTTTAGATTTTCTAATTCAGAATAGAACATATATTAATTTTCTGTGATTAAAAAAAATAGTTGTTCTATATAGGAAATTAAAAAATGAAAAGGAAAAAAGAAAAAAGGAAGAAAGAATGAAAGAAATGGTTAAACTTATTAGAGAGTGCAATCTTTTAAATATTTAATACATTTAATTATAAATTTTAATGCAGAATAGAAAAAAATACTTAAAAAGCACTTAAAATACTTAAAATTATATAAAAGCAAATACTTAAAATTATATAAAAGCACTTTCTTTCACCATCTAACTTTTTTTTCTCATGGATGTATCAACCAGACAGTAATCTATCATCACTTCATCCCCAATGATGTATTTCATGTCAGGCGTGTATCCTTTCCACTTGAACAAAAGTATCTAAAATATGTGTTGCGGATAAAATTAGAATTATAATTTTTCAGAGGATTTTGCCCTTAGACAATATTTTTTGAAATAAAATTTTCTAGATTTATGAAAATAAGCAATTTAATAAATAAAAATATATAAATTAATGCAACATAAATAATTTTAATACAATATATAAATAAATAAATAAATAAATTAGGCAAACAAAAATCATTGAAAAAATAATTTTATTTGACTATTGCATGGTTCCTGGAATTTCCAGGCCAAAATTTTTTTCTGTTTCAGTATTTTCTTACAGAAAGTTGCTGCTTAACCCTTTCGCGACGGGAGCCTTTTACGAAATTTTTTATGTTTTGTCACCGGTTTTAACAAACAGAAATTTGTACCTTATTGAATCCAGAAAATGCTCCGATTGAATAACACAAATGTTACAGTATAATTTTACTGGTGGGGATAAACGACGATTTTTAAGCCTTTTCGCAGCACGTATACGTGTCGCTCGTCCCCAAGGGGTTAATATCTCCGCGTTGGGAGTACTTTACGAAATTTTTAATCTTTTGCCTCCGATTTTTAAAAAAAAGAAATTTCTTACTTTTTGAATGAAGAAAATACTCTGATTAAATATCCCTAACTACTGTTATATCTTTAAGTTAATATTCATGACATAAGTTCATCTTAATTCTCCTTAATAATTCATTATTTATCTTAATTCTGTATTTTTATCTATTTAATTTACTACTTAAATTTAATTTTACACTTGATTATCTCAATATTTAAATTATGTAGTATACCTACAATTTTTCTTTTCCCAAAGGCTCCTAAAGAACATAAGATAATTCATTTCAATAGACTGGGTGTTAAGTTGCTTGCAGTTAGAAACCCTTTCAGAGCTGCTGTACTGTTCAGCACTGTTCTGATTAAATATGGAAAAATTTACAATAAATTTTTACTAGTGGTGGAAATAATGATTCTGAGCATGTTAAGCGGGATGTATACCAGTGGCTCGTCCCCAAGGGGTTAAGTAATCAGAAATTTCGCACGTTTAATTCAAAATTAGTAATATCTATACATATATACATATATATATTTATGTATGTATGTGTGTGTGTGTGTGTACAGTGCGTGTAAAAACTATAAGTACAGCAAAAAATATTAATTTGTTTTATAAATTTCAAAACAAATATTTTTTTCCTCAGAATGTATATCATCATGCTGAAAAGCTAATAAAAAAGTCAACAAAATTCATCTGTGTGTATTTTATAACGAAAAAAAGTAATTGGACAAAAAACAACTATTTTCGACAGTGTAAAAACTAAGAGCAGCAAAATAAATTCAAAATAGTAACCGAAGAAACAAATATTTAATATATTATGCATCCACCTCTGAATTTAATGATTGCAAATATTCAATTAATCCACGATATCATTCATTTTTGGCACTGTTCGGGATTGTTTGTGTGCTATTCATCTTGGATCATATATCTGAATTCTGAGCTAAGGCAAATTGCCTTCCATTTTTATAAACTCGTCTTATTAGATCTCCCCATAAGTTATCCATAAGGTTTAAATCAAGATGTCTTAGCAGCCATTGCAAAACTTCGTTATTGGAACTAAAGTTTTATCTCACGATTTGTGTAGATAGACGCATTATCTCGCCGTTATATGTTTTTTCCTGCGATAAGTGTTGCAACAAATGAAAGATGATCCAAAAGAGTTTGTATACGTGTCTTTGAATTAAATTTTCTTGAAGTGACATCACATCTGTGAACAAAAAGCAGCCCCGTGTCGTAATGAATCCGCCAACGAATTGATATTTTAATAAAATCTCTTTTTCCTTTTCTTGAATCATCTCAACAATATTTTCAACCATAACAAGTAAAGCTAAAATGGTTCTGATAGCTGGAAATATTACTGTGATAATTTGAAAAAAGAAAAAGAGATCTCAAAATAGTTAGTTGACGGATTCATTGTGACATGGGGCTGCTTTTCCTTCAGTGACGTGGAGTCACCTGTATATCTTTCCAGAAAATTTCATCAAAGACATATATACAAACTCCTTTTGACCATCTTTCATTAGTTGCAACACTTCCATCAGGAATAAACGGTTATAACAGCGAAATAATTCGCCTATCCACGCAAGTCGTGAGACAAAACTTTTGTTCCATAGGGAAAATATTGAACTTTTGCAATGGCTTCTAAGAAATCCTGATCTAAACCTTATCACTAACTTATTGGATGATCTAGCAAGACGAGTTTATAATAAAGAATACTGCCCAGTTAAACTGATGGCATTGAGCTCACAGGCTACAAATACAAATTGTACATTAAAGCCTTATATTTTCAAGGGTTAATTCCATTCGAAAAAAATTAAGAAGGGGAAACAGCTCTACCCTTTCCTCTTTTTTTATACTTAAACATTGAACCTCCAATACTATCAAAGACATGCTTTATCATATAAAAGATCTATATCCAATTTTCAGAGCAAATCGGATAATTCTTAATAAAAACCCATTTAGCATTTATATAATTTAAAAGGAGTTATCCCCCTCTTTTATACTTAACCATTAAACTTCCAAAACTATTCAGAGATTTAAACAAAATCTGAAAATTCTGCTTGAAAAACCCATTTATATAAATTATGGGAGGGCATTAGAACCTCCGTTCCCCCTGTTTATACTTATTCAATGAACACCTAATAACAGTCACGGAATCGCCTCATCAGAATGATCCTAATCTAAATTTTGAACGAAAACTGTTAATTCTGCATGAAAAACCCATTCATATCAATTAAGGGGAGGGGCATGAGACCCCCGTTCCCCTCTCATACATATCGAATGAACTCCAAAAACTAATCAGGGAAGCGCCTTGTCAGGATATACCAACATACAAAATTTCAAGTGGATCCGATATTTTTATCATGAGTTATCGCGTTACGCACGAACATACAGAACGGACGGGCACATAAGCTCTCAGGCTTTGATAGCCTGTGAGCTAAAAAAGGAAGGCATTATTCCTCAGTATCAGAACTCAGATCTATGATCCAAGATGAATAGCACAAAAACAGTCCCGAACAGTGCCAAAAGTTGATGATGTCGAGGAATGATGAAATATTTGCAATCATTAAACTCAGATTCAGGGAATAATATTTCAAATATTTGTTTCTTCGGTTACTATGTTGAATTTATTTTAATGTCCTTATAGATTGTGCATAGGCAAAATTAGTGGTTTTCCCTACAATTACTTTATCTTCGTAATAAAATACTCACAGTTGACTTTTGTTGATTTTTTTAATAGCTTTTCTGCATGATTTTACAAATTATAAGGTTGAAAAAAAGGTTTATTTGTTTCGAAATTTATTAAAAAGATAAAAAATTTTGCTGTCTTTATAGTTTTTACACGCGCTGTATATATACAGGGGTGGAAAAATCTAGCCATCAGAAAGCAGTTTTTCATCACTTTTATTTTAAATTCTCGTTTGAATGCTATTAAATTACTTCAGCGAAGAAAACTTTAAAATTTTAAGAGTGAGAGACCACCACCTGCTGGCGCCTAGATTTTTGCACACCTGTATACATCTGCAAGAAAATTCCCTAAAGCATATAAAACTCTGTGTTGTAAATAAAAATCTCCTTTTATTATTTTTTTATGTTAATCGAATTTACTGATTAATTTTAAATATTGATTTTCAGGATGCATGCTTGAAAAATATGATCAGTTTTTTTTTTATAAATACGATATACTTATAGACCAGAAGGCGATTGCACAGATTATCAACTCATTCAGTTGACTGTTGAGATTCCAGTATAAATCAAACTTCCATTACCATATTAATATGCAACTGATCTGTCAAGTGATATTTTGTGAGAAATTACCTAAAGACTCGTGTTTGCTTGTTCATCAGTAGGTTTATCACTGCATTTTTCTTCGCCTAAAGGAATGAAGACCTGGAAGACTGAGAGCAGAAAAATATAAGGGTCAACTTATTGATGAACAGATAAAATCGCGTTTGCAGGTGTTTTCTACCAATATATCACTTGACAGGCCATTTGCATTTTAATATGCCAATTGACTTTTAACTAATCCTGAAATTCCAGCCGCTGTTTGAAATGATAGTTTGTGCAGCAGCTTCCAATAATGTTTTGTTTTATACTTCATAATATTTAAAATTTTGGAAAATAATTGTAATAAATCTGAAATTCGGAAAATAAATGCAATAAAACTGGAATCCAATTCTATTTACGATAGATAGAACATGAACAATCAAAAATATAGATGGAAGACGGCCAATAGATAAAGCAAATTTTCAAACATTTTCCAACTATGTTGGAAAGTGATAAAAATGCTTTAATTGGTCCATTTTTACTTTTTTGTGTATTCAATGGAAGAAACTATTGTAATAAAAAAAAATGACTCTTGATTTTCGCCGAAAATCGGTGCGGGTTTTACTCGTTTTGGGGTTCAGAGATTCCAAAAAACATTTTTTAATTTGAGTAAAGGTGTATTTTTGTCGGCCGATTATCTACGCTATGGGATATAGGCCCTATGGGGTGGGTTGCCCTCCGTGGGGGTCTTTCTAAGGGAACTTAACCCGTATTTACGCAAGGTTCGAAGAAAACCACGGAAAACTTCGAACGGTTAGGCCGACGGTCGCGATTGGGTTCGAACCCAGCACCTACCGTCTACCAGTTTGGAGGTCAGAACCTCGCGGCCACTGGTGGAGCTCCAAAAAACATGCTTGTATAAAATGTCTGTCTGTCCGTGTGGCTGTATGTTGCCATTGTGCCATCAAAAAGTGTCTGAAGATATGCATCGAATTGAACATTTATAAGCAAAATATTTGAATAAAAGATAGATGAAACATAAATTCATTTTTGGGTTATAAAATGTATCTAAGCAAAGATAGAAAGACATTACAATTATTTAGCTTTGTACAATAAATCCATCAGTTTTATCATTTATTTGACTTAAACATTACACTCACACATTATACACGTTTATAATATTAGGTATCCCAAAAGTTTCTTCAATGTTTTTACCAAAAAAAATCTAAGCAAATTTCGATAACGGCACAATTTTGTTGATGAATATCTTGCTATTTTGTTCTGCAAAGCTTCTTCCACATTTCCAGGAGTCTTGCCTTCTTTACAAAAAGAACTTTGATTTGGTTCCAAAATACTCACCAAGTTAATTTATTATATGATTTAAACGGTCAATCTTTTTGGAGAACAGCGTTTTTGAGAGAAAAAAAGCAAATAGCAGTCGGACAGAGCAACATCCGAAGAATAGGGAGGGTGTGTCAGAACATCGCAGTCGAACGAATGAACTTGTTTCCCCAGTCAAAGATTATCCCAAAAGTTCCTGTCGCATTTAATGGTTTATTTTCTAGTTAAACAGGGTCTACATTTTTAAAATAATCAAACTTGTTTTTAAAAATATTGGTGAGAATAGAATATAACAAGTTGGAAATTGCACGTGAAGCGTAGCAAATTAGGTGCGTTCGTACGATAACGAAGTTTTAAAAATATTACTTTCATGTATCAATCTCATAAAATTGTAAATAATGAATTACAATTAAAACGCTCATCAAACAATGTTCTCCCTATACCATTATGTAATGGAATACTTTTGTGTGGCCTTGTAAATCAATAACAAATGTTCTTTGCACCACAAATTATGTAAGATGTATATTATAATATGTACTTTATAGTTGCATATAAATTTTATTAAGTTCGCATGAGTGTAACACGATTAAAATGCATTTGAAACATTTTTTTCCTATTGACCGTAATGTAACGGAATACTTTTGATTGTCCCTATAATTGATCTATGCATCCGATTTTCATAAAATTTGAAATAACTCTACAAAATTATGTAATAATTATGTATTTTAAATTTCAAACGTATAGAATATATTTGAAACTTTTTCCCCATTGACCATAATGTAATTGAATACTTTTGATTGCCCCTGTAATTGATCTATGCACACGATTATCAAAAAATTTGAAATAACTCGACAGAATTATGTAATAATTGCGTATTTTATATTTCAAATGATTAAAATGCATTTGAAACTTTTTCCCCATTAACCGTAATGTAATGGAATACTTTTGATTGCCCCTGTAATTGATCTATGCATCCGATTTTCATAAAATTTGAAATGACTCGACAAAATTATGTAATAAATACGTATTTTAAATTTCAAACGATTCGGTTGGGTAGTTTTTGCGTTGTTATATGCGGACGGACAGACGGACGGACAGACGGACGGACTGAACGACCACTATAGGTGCTACGTATTATATAATTACGAACGCACCTAAAAATAGTTGCTAGTGGTCGACTTGCCTATAACCTATTGATCAGAAAATTTGTAGATTGCATTTTCAACATGAAAAAATCCTTTTTTGAAAAGATTGGTCCCTTGGACGGAAACTGGATATTTCATAAAAACCAGGAACACAAATATTCCAGATCCAATCAAGATAAAGATCCCATTCCTGTCGATAAAGCTGGACAATTACAGAAGAATGTTTTGGTCTCTATTTGGCAAAATTGGATCTACTACGAGCTACTTCAAACTAACCAGACAATCAAATCTGAAAATTACTACTGGCTACTAGTCGAACTGAAAATAGCAATACCCATGAAACACCCCAAAATAGCAAACAAACGATGTATTATCTTTCATTATTTAGACTTCATTTTACATGTATTTTTGACTGTCAGAAACAAACTCCTTCCATACGATTGAAACATTCTGACTTACTCCTTCCTTCCTTCTTGACTATCTTCCTTACTCTTCGGACATTGGTCCGACCAACTACTTTTTGTTTCTTTCTCTCAAAAATTCAGTTCAACAAAAAAAACGAACTCTTTGAATAACAAAAAATAACCTCGATAAGCATTTTCCAACTATACCAAAAGAGTTTCAACCCTTTCCGGCGCAAGCAAATTCTATTATTAAAGTGAGAAATTGTCGATTGACACCGGAATTTATGAAGGACTTGTCTATATATTACGAATGCCTTAATTTAAGCTTTCATTGTAAAAGAAAAATTATATTAAAATATTACTGGTGCCGTTTGCAAGTTTGGAATTAAAATTAGGTATTGCCGGCCCGGCAACACTGCGCAAGAAAGGGTTAAAGAAGTGTTATTGTACTACCGAAAAGATAGAAGAAGGTTTGTTATACAGGTTCGTACAAGCTTTCTTCTGTAAAACATTACCTTTATCGAAATTCCAATGGTTTATTTTTTACGAAAAAAAACGAAAGCAAATTTTGTGACAACAAAATACTATTAGGATAAATTACTATTGCTAGGCAACTAATAAAAGAAAAAGGAAAAAGGAAATAAATATACTTCAGATATCTAAATTTCCAAAGCAAAATGCTCTGTTATTACTGGAACACTTGTATAAAAAAACTACCAAAAGTTTCTGAAATAATTTTTAAAAATCTAACAAATGCATCGACAAAACATGCTTTTGTTGTAATCCACCTATTCCTTTTAATCTAAAGCGGCAAAAAAGAGCCGCTTTATTACGTGAATTCAAGCTTTCGAGAGTCATCTGGCAGCAAAACAAGTCCAGAAATAAACCTTTCAAATGTTTTGAATATTTGATTCGTTAAACACATGAACGCAATTCATAAATGTTAGTAACTAAATAAACAATGCTGATCATGCATATAATTTTCTAAATGAATAAAGCATTTCACACTAGTTATGGGACTTCGCTGGATATCTTTATCACTTCTGATTTATTAAATTTTTGTCACTAATAATGAATATAGACATGATAGTACAGAACAAATATAAAGCAGAATATACGTTAGAAATGTGTTTGTTAACATTACATTTTTCAACAAAATTATCTTAGCTAAGTTTCTATTTCTGTGTAATAATATTATTTAAATGTTTTTAAAACAATCTGAAAAGAACTATGTTGTAAGTGAAGACATTGTCAACAACGTGTCGTTGAATTTACATTACAATAAATCCATAACCAATTGCCACCATATATGTTAACCTCTTAATCGCCGCGCCCAAGACAAGCTTCACGGCTTTTATTCAGAACTAGCTGTCCTACCCGGCGTTGCCCGGGCCCGTGATGTTATTCAGTTTTTAAATGTGTTATTTGCTTTCTAAATGACCCTTAAATTAAACTCAAATTTCTATGATCTTTAAGTCCATTTTGTCAAAATTTATATTTTTAAAACGGAAAAATCGCGAAAAGATATTGATTTGAAAGCACATGCTGTTTGGTTTCTTGTTTTCTATGTAATTTGATTTTTTGGAAACTATGCGAACCGAAAGCGAACGAAACCGCGACAGAACATTCAGGTTTTTACTGAATTCGTAAAAAGGTTCCTCCTCCGATTAGATGCGTAATTGAGTTTCTGCGCAAGTGCAAACGTTTTCTTTCCCAGAACATTTAAAAAATGACTTTTTGATGAGAGTGAGTTCTGCTTCATAATTAATATCTATGAAACTAATCAAAAAATTAAAATTCTGAGCCTCAGGTGCATCAGGAGAGGTATTGGGCTACTCTCAAAAAAATTTTGAGCTTCGTACGTGCTGTAGATTTTGCTAGCCATCGCAGACACACACACACACACTCACGCAGACAGACAGAGCGTTTTGTTCTTTTATTAGTATAGATTGTTTGATTCCGACCTGTTTATAAAATAGTGTATTGGTTTTATTCTGGTATCATTTTACTTGCCATTGCATAAGATGGATATTTTTTTTTTCAAAAAAATGGTGGCAATGATGAATTTGAATTCTTAAATCGTAATTTAATGCGACCATTGAGGGATTAATGTAACTTCATTTTCATATCATTAATCTGTTGTTGGAAGTGTAGCCAACATAGAAACTAAGGATTTTATTGCAGCAAATGTTCTTTATTTCTGAACAGGTACATCAATGTGACAGATTCTACCAAAAATTATTATTTTTATTTTAATGTTTACAAGGAAATATATTATCAGGTCCTACTTAATATATACCTTAACCCATGTATAAATTATGCCACGATCGAATTTTTTGTACTTTTGTGATCTAGGATTGTTGTTATTTCAATAAACGTATGTTTTAAAATGAAATGCTTTTTACGACCTTCATATCTTTTTGTGGCAAGTTTACGTGTCGCTCGTTCCGAAAGGGTTAATTAACACAAAAGAAAAAAAAAGCTATTAAAAAATTGAGAGAGAGAAAGAAAAGGTGCCAATTAAAAAAAATTAATACTACATTTTTAACACTGAAAATTACAACCTGCAAAGACCTGAAAAATACAATCTTATGTAAATGCATTAATGATTTTGTCAAGAACTTTTACGGCAAAATTCATGACTTACGAAATCAAAATCGTAGCATAGTTACCTGATTATAACGCATTTGAGCCCCAGCATTATAAAAGTTCGAAATATTTCATAATTATGGACCCGCAGTGAACTATGAGATTACCGCTTCTAGATGCTTTCTCGTTTGTATACCTATAAAATTACTTAAAACAAACAAACAACAACAAAAAAAAACATATTTTCTGATTAAAATCTTTTTATGTAATGTCGCTTTTGCTACCACTTTTATAGGTTTACCTGCCATACTTTTGTACGTGTCATTTCTGAACAACTTTAAGTTTTTAAGTTAAGTTAACTTAAGTGTTAACTTTAAGTTTTATTAAACTTTAAATTTAATAATTTTCGTTTACTAGTTAAATTTACTAGTACTCAGTGGCGTAGCCAGAGTGGTGGATACAAATTCTGTTCATACCCCTAAAATTGAAGATTTTTTCGCATTTCTTTACCTTTTCCATCACACTGTGCCCGGTCCGGGATACCCAATTTTAATTCCAAATTTAAAAGCGGACCAATAATATTTTAGCAAAATTTTGCTTTTACAATGAAAGCTTAAATTAAGGAGTTCATAATATCTAGAAAAGTCGTTTGCAAATTCCGGTGCCAATCGATAATTACTCATTTTGCTATAAAATTTGCCCGTGACGGAAACAGTTACAAACAGGAAATTTGCGGATTATATCAGGCGAAGAAAAAACTGTTAGAGGTGTCTAGTACATATGTCCTTCTTCCCCGTCCCCTGGCTACGCCCAGTGCCAGTACTTTGCGCCAAATCAGAGTAACTTTGCTCTACCTTTACGAAACTTTGATCGATTCTACTATGGTGGCATGTTGACGAATTATTTCCGTTGAGCTGCCAAACTCACATTAGTATTACTATCATATTTTGAGACCAAAACATTGCCGTTAACTCAAGTGATGTAACAGATTTAATTTTTTTTCTCTTTTGTCCCCAAAATACCCTGATTGACTATTGATTTATACTCTTAATTTACTTATTCCGTTATATTTCCTAATTCTAAATACTAATCTTACCTTGACGTATGTTTTTTAAATAGAATTTCTTTCTTAACTCCTTAACTGGTTAATTCTTTTCCGTTCAATAAATTGAAAATAGCGGATTCATACCACTATTATTTAAATAAAATATTCGTAAAATTTAGTCTAAGTATTTCCGTCTTTCAATAGTATGAAAATTTTCTTAAAAATAATAGTGGTGTCAAAAAGCTTTAAATGATACAATAAGCAAATTCGTCTTGCCCGAACGGCGTTCGGGCAAACCAGTTAAGGGGTTAATGTTTAAAAAATATTAAAAACTGCTTACATTTTATCATTATTAGCTTTAAACTACACTAATTCTATTCCCTATGGCTCACAATATAACAAGACGACTTGCCAGTAAACTGGCGGTTGTTATGGTCTCAATTAGATCTCTACTTTCAGAACTGTTCAGGCAATTTTTTAAACAAAAGTTATAAATGTAATTTTTTTATTAGGAAATTCCCAACAAATAACGATTAAAATTAACTGGGATAAAAAATGTAGAGGATATAAATATACGCCCCTCAAGTGTTTAAAGCACTGTTTCCAAACATTTTTCTCGCATCATTTTACCTAAAGCACTTAAAAAATCTCAAATCTCCTTTCTGGATGATTGCTTCCCTGATTTGCCCGTACGTCATACAGGCATCTTGTTTTTGTTAATCATGATTTGCCCGTACCATGTACGGACATCCATATTCCAATCATGATTTATTATTCTCACCAGTAATTTTTTTCTGTAAATTTTGCATTATTTAATCCGAGCATTTTTCTGATTCAAATATGCAAAAATTTCTGTTTTGATAAATTGGTGAATATGATTAAAAAATTGTAAAAGATATGAAAATGTAGGCATTATTTGAAATTTTTTACCAAAAATTAATGTTGAGTAAAGTGAACGTACGTTTATTGCTATTTGAAAAGTAAATTGCTGTTGACATCAAAGATACCCGCTTGGATTCTTTTTTTTAAATTCAGAAATTCAAAATTCATACAGGAAATTTAAAAAACAGATATCTTATTTTATTTCAATATATGTATCTCAAAGTCTGAAGATCGGAGTTCCTGGCAGAAATTCGGGACTTCGGAATGAAAAAAAAGAGCAAAATGGAAACCCTGGCTTACAGTGAGGAAGCTTAAAAAAGCCAAATCCAATACTAAAATTCTTCAAAATTTTTTATAACATCAAAGGGAAAAAAACGAAAAATCATGCATTTAGCATAATTTATGTAATCCTTTCCAGTTCATTCGTTAATAGTCCAGTCATTATAGTAAGTTCACCTCGGAATTCGAGATACCAAGCTGTAAGTTTGTAAATACTTGTATATTGACACCCTAAAAGTTGTCTCAAAACCTACATATGGTAGGGTGTACGCAACTATTAAATTCCAAGGTCAAAGGTCACAAAAATCGGTTTTTTGCGCTTTTTTTTGTAAATATCTCATTTCCTATAGATTTTTTGCTAGTTGTATCAATACTTTGTAGAATACAAAATTCTCTACAAATTTTGTTTGAAAACATTTTTCATACGTCGAACCGTTTTCGAGATACAGGGCGGAGAGCGCGCGGTCACAGCATCACTTCAGGTCAAACGGTGCCTCCGGTCAAAACGCGCCATATATCATTTTTTTCCTATCCACTTTTTATTCAGTATTAATTTATTTAACAACACTTACCTGTCCATGTAATTGCAGAATTGTTAATGAAAATATAGGAATTATATTTGAATTTTAACCTAATTAATATAATATTAATAACTTCTTACATGATGAAAAAAAAAACAAATTATGAATTAATCGTTTTATTAAAAAATACTATTAAATACATTTATTTTTATTAAAAGTAAAAAAATGGAATAAAGGGTACAAAAACTATAATTTATGTGTTTAATCATCTTCTTCCTCTTCATAGTCGTCTTTCGGCTGCTGGTAAATTTCAAACTGGTCTTCATTATCGTCTTCAACGACATTTGTCTCAAGTTGTTCCATGATTTCGGGGTCAAAGGTTTCATCTTCGTTAATGTCGCTCTGATATGGTTCTGCATTGAGACAAGCTTGCCCATTACATTGGCCACAAGCTAAAGAGCATTGCAAGCCCACTTTCCTGCATCCGCATCGCGAACCACAACCACTCTTGCAGTTGCAGAAAATTGTATTTAGCAAATCTTCTGGAGCAGGTGGTAAAATTGTCATGATAGGCTACAGAAAATCGTTTTGCATTGCCCAACCCCATACCTGGGGTTCCAAATCATGCCCTAACCAAGTTTGAACTTGATAATATACACGTTTGAAATGTTGATGAGAAGCTGCACTTGTTGGTGAAAGAATTGAAAGATGCACAGATTTATTAAGTTTTGTAGACTTGACGTCATGCATATAATGAAGATGATCGAGACTTTTCACAAATTTCAAAGCATTATAGACTGCCAATAAGATTTGAGTTCCACTCTCTAATAATTTCTGGGCCGAACTATTTTCTTCCTCAAATGCTGCAGCTAGTTTATCCAAATTCATCAGTTTCTCAAAAACTTTTAAAAATGATTTTTTTCCCTTTTTAAAAAGCGCAGAAGTTGTGTCACAGCCACTTAATGCATGCAGAAATAAAATGTGTGTTTTGGAATGAGGATAATATCAAAACTTTTAGTCGAGTATATCTCCGTTTTTACATTTCCTTTCCCAACTTTTTTAAAGAAAATTTCTTGTTCGTAAGACAGTGTACGCCCAATTAAAATGACATGTAAATCAATATCTTGTCCTATTATAACTGCAGTTTTTTCAGGCTTTGATTCTTCAATTGCAGTTTCAACAATAAGAACATCCGCATCATTTCTGGCTGGTTTAGTAGTAATATTTGCAGCTTGTAATTTTTCAGTTAAGGTATTAATGAGCATATCTTTGTTATTTCGATTTGATAAGAATTTTTCTTGAGTAACTGGTACAACCATTGTTTCATCTAAACAGACTTTATACGTTTTTGAAAGTGCAGCAGTTCTTCTCTGCTGCTCCATAGCTTTTACGTTCTTACTGTAGTCTGAATATCCGTCAAATACAACAATTATTTTGGAACTGTAATGCCTTTTTAAATAATTAATGTATTTATCAAAAATAATAGATAAAGTAACTTCTCTGCTCCATACAACATGATGAAGAAGAAATCCGCCATCAATAATGAACGTCACATTATTTTCATAGAGAAAAAAATCAATTGGGCTCATGTTGTCATACAATGACGATTTTGTTGTTTTTCTCATGCCATCATTATCAAATAGAGCTGTTGGATACGGACTCAATTCATATTGAAGTTATTCCTCAAGATTACTTTCAAATTGTTTGCTGACAGTAATTCTTTGGAAGAGTAATAATGGAGCCACTGCAACTTTACAATCATTTATTTTTACAGATTTGTTAACACAGGAAAGCGGCATTACTTTTTCGGAACGTTTCAACTTTATTTCATGCATAATACAATTATACAATGCATAAAGAAAAATATAAAATATAATATAATAGTTAATAAAAATTGATAAATATTTATAATCATTGATTTATCGATAGTTCATCAACTATATATGGCGCGTTTTCGACCGGAAGCACCGTTTGACCTGAAGTGATGCTGTGACCGCACGCTCTCCGCCCTCTATCTCGAAAACGGTTCGACGTATGAAAAATGTTTTCAAACAAAATTTGTAGAGAATTTTGTATTCTACAATATTGATAATAAATACAAATAGCAAAAAACCTATAGGAAATGAGATATTTACAAAAAAAAGCGCAAAAAGCGATATTTTTGTGACCTTTGACCTTGGAATTTAATAGTTGCGTACACCCTACCATATGTAGGTTTTGAGACAACTTTTAGGGTGTCAATATACAGGTATTTACAGACTTACAGCTGGGTATCTCGAATTCCGAGATTCTTGCCTAATTTAAGCTTAAATGACTGGACTATAACTCTTTGAGGGGCAAGCAATAATGTCTCTTATAATCAATAAAAACAATAACAAAGCAAGCAATAATGTCAAACGTCTCATAAACATTTGATTTTAGAATTTTAAAGGAATGCCGTTTTGGAATATTTTTACCCTCAAGGTTATATATATATATATATATAATTTAGTTAAAAGTTTCTGGTGAGAAACTTGCTAAAATTAGGTAGGACATAATATATCCTACCGCCTCTCAAGGAGTTGAATTATAAAAGAACTTTACAATTTATTCGTGTGAAATATAATGTATAAATAATCCAATTTTAATAATTCATTTGAAATCTAATTTCGGCTATTATAAGCAAAACTAGGAAAAATGTCTGTTTCTTATACATGATTTCTTTTTTTTCTGTGTGTGTTGTGAAGACCTGTATATCATCTATGGAATTGTATGTATGCTACATAGTAAACTAATATTTTGTTCATTAAAACAAATAGCATATTTGAAAATTTACAAGTTGCAATTTCCATGAATAAAAGAAACCATCCATGAAAAATGTACGTGAAAAATTTTGCACAAAAACCTTGTATAACATCTTTAGAATTTCTCTACACGAAATATTTAAAAAAATAGTTTAAAAAGGTGCACTACAAATGAAAACGCACTTCGGACGATTGCTGTTCACAGGCGACAATAGTTCAATTTCTTTTGTAGCCAAATTCTTTTACGTGTCTCTGTAAATGAACGATGTATTCTATGCACACCATCTTCTACTGTAAGCGCCGTATAGTTCACCTCAAAGATACAGTCGACTCTCGTTAATTCAAAATCGGATAATTTGAATATTCGCTTAATTCGAACCAAACATGAAGTCCCGAAATTTTCAATGGCAGAATAACGTTAAAAATTTTCATTAATTCGAACTCATTTTCTCTTGACTTCGTTTAATTCGAACTAATGAGAATTCCGATTTTTCATTTTTCTGTTCTTTCTCGCGAATTTCAGATCTTTTGAATAACTTTCTTTCTTTGGTTTTTGTGAAAATTATTCCGAACGAGTATACATATAATCCAATACATTTGATATCCACTTTCTTAGAGCCCCGTCTGTCCATCAGTGACATTTTAATTTTTTCTTCCATCGTGCTTGTTTCTAATCTTTTAATTAGTTTATGTATTTATACATTTTAATTTAATATTAAGTCATATTCTAATGATAACAGACGAAATAAATTAAAAAACACTATAACACTGATTCATTTGTAATAGTACCATATTAAGCATGTTTTCATTTCATATTTTCTATAATTCGAACTTCGGATAATTCGAACATTTCTTGTGGTCCCGACGAGTTTGAATTAACGAGAGCTGACTGTACATCTATTTTTCAGTATTATTAGAATACTGTGATGTAAGTAACTTCTCGAGGAGTGGCGGTATACATTATATCCCTCTTAATTTTATTCCAGATTTCATTTCGATTTTAGCTTTATAACTTTGGCAAAAATTGCTATTCGTCATTTTGAAGCAAAATTATTCAAAATTTCCGATGAGAATTTACCTTTACGGAAACACAATTTCTTGCCACTCAAAGGGATAAAATGCAACACAAACGATTTTTCCCCATAGACCGTAATGTAACTAAATTTTATTTCATGTCTCCGTAAATTAACTGCATATGATAAATACTTCATTTTAAAACACGCCAGAGTGTTACACAATAACATAGATCAATTTCGTGGAAATCGGACTGTATTTATGCGAGATGAAGCACAGTTGGACAGACGGACAGACAGACAAATTGAATTCATAAATACTTTTCAATTTTTGTTGGAAGTTATAGTGTTAAGTTTATCTGCGACAAAGTCTTAGCAGTACTGGATGCATAAAAGACAAGAGGTTCGTACGGATACCATACCGTTATTTTGCAGGTAAAATATCAGCATTTTTTTAGTAATAAATATAATTCAAACACGTGAAATTTCGAATTCAGGAGAAATATTTTTAAAAGAAAATACTGGTGCAGAACAATTTCCTGGTCTTCCTAGTTCCAGAGCCGGTACGGATTCAGTAAACAGTAAGATCCAAAACTGCATATGCAGGGTGTCCCAGAAGTAATGGGACAAATTTAAAAGGAAGGTAGGGGACATCACAAGGATTCAGTATTGCATTGCAACCCATGGTCGGAAAAACTTTCATGACTCTGTAGTGACGACACAAAACACATGAAAGAAAGGACACGAAAAGGAAAAGAAAACATGTTTCATATTCTTAATGCTGCAAAAATACCGGAATAACGCTGGGAAGTTCTGAGGAACTTGTAGCACGCATCGTTGCAGCAGTTGGGGGAAGTTTGGGACATTCCTGGTGTTTTCTAGAGAACATTAGATCTTCCATTCACCGGAGATGGGCCTCCATGCATCAAGGCCCGGAATCGTAATTTCGAACACCTACTTTGACGACGATCGTTGTTTCTTTAATGTTCTTTTTTCTTAGTTCGCTCCTGTACTAAGGCTAGTAAAAATCTTTTCTCTTCTTATTCGTGTCCTGTCTTTCTTGCTTTTTTTGTCGTCACTACCGCGCCAAGAAAATGTTTCCGACCATGAGTTGCTATACAAATCTGAATCCTTATGATGTCCCCTACCTCCCCTTAAAGTTTGTCCCATTACTTCTGGGACACCGTGTATATGGAACTTACAAAGATAATGCTAGAATCTGGCGTAAATTGACACAGCTGCGCCAGCTGGTGAAAGGAGTTCAAATTCACGGGTTTTCAATTATTACGTCATACATGCGCAGATATCTGTTATCTGCGCATCTCTTACGCACATTTTCTTAATTTATACTCAATAATGGCAGATAAATCTTGTTTACCAGATGTATTTAAATAATTTATATATTATTTAAATGTATTAAAATATTTTTGTCATAGTTTATTTTGAATACATTAAAAGGATAAAATAGTCACAATAACCTTTTAATTTCTAGAGTAAAAGCACTAATGTTACGAAAACATACTGTCTTTAGCCCTGAAACTAAAATGGCACTATGAGTTTATTTTAGATACATATATTTTTATCAATAAATGCTGTAACAAAAATATTTTGCAATAAATCTGATAAACAAGATTTGTCTTTTAGGAGAGAATAACTTGAAATTTAGGATTGAATTTCTAATAGGAATTCATTTTATCAGGAATAAAAAAAATCTAATCTGCCGATTTTAGGAAAATTATTGTCCAGAATCTCAAAATATTTATACAAATAAATGAACAATAATTGTTCGTTTAATAATACCGCATTTAATACATCCATTTTAAATTAAAGTTATTTTGAATATAAAGTGAAATGAGTTTTAAGTTTAAAGAATGAAATAGTGTTAAGTTAAATAATTTAAGTGTAATACGAGCAACAAAATATTGGATACCAATCATTTGCGCTCAATAAACAAAAAAATGACCAAAAATTCAATATTTTATTTATTATTAAATTCTATGCATATTCAAAAAATTTATAAATGTTTTATTCTCATCATCATTTCTTATAACTATTCATTTCTTATAACTATATATAAATCATTTTTTATAACTTAGCAGATCAAGAATTTGGTAAAAAATAAGACTACAAAATTCTAACTTCACATATGAAATAGTTACTCATATTTATGCTTCATCTTTCATAACATAATAAAAACCGAACGTATTTCAATCAACAGCCACTGTTTTGCATAAATAAACAATATTCTATCTTAGTATACATTATCTTAATATTTAATCGTACTTCACTTATTTATTTGATACTCATTTACTATAGTATTTCAAATTTAAACATTATTTTGAACATTACCCTGCCAACTTTTTAAAGTGATATTTTATTCTGACAATAAAACAATGACATTGCCATTCACACAAAAGAAATTACAATCTACTTAATAATCTTCTTATAGTGCGTCGCTTTCGCTAAGTTGAATGTGTACTTGATTGATATGACACCGCTTTTAATTTTATAGTTACCTTTGTTATTTAGATTCATATTTGTTATTATCTTAAGACACTTGCTTTGTATACTATTTTGGTAAGGTCTCTTCTAAAATAACCTAGGCATGTTATGACTATTCTATAATGTTCACAAACATCTGTTGCTTAAGATTTGCTATGCAACAGGTTTTCCTGATGAAAATCACAATATATAACATAAATAAAATATCGTTCAAAGAATAAAATACATAAAAATGGTCCTCTTTAATTTTGACGGTGTCAATTTTTAATATTGCATTTATAAAAGCGTTGTGGTCAGCATAAATTTCAAACAAAAATTGTTTTAAGCTAAATTTTTCAAAGAAAAAAAATACTACTTCTATAAAACTCAATTGCCCAAATTATTAAAATTAAGCTTTAATCACATATGTAATCAGTAGCAAATAATAAAGATCAGTTATTATAACCCATTAGTGCCTAGCGTCCCATTTTTGGGACAGTTTTAAAAAATTCAAATGAGCGCATTTCACACTCGTAAAAAGAAGGATAAATAAATACAGTGAAACCTCCGAATAAGGGACACCTATGGGACCAGAATTTTTGTCCCTTAAATAGAGGTTTAGAGGTTTTGAATAGAGGTTATTCGGAGTTTTTATTATTTTTTAATTAATCGTCCTGACAGATATATATATATATATAGGGGAGAGGGGGACACCTTTGAACAAATTTTCAGAAAATCGATACATTTCGTACTTGATTTATATTTATTGAGTCTTAAATATTGCATAATAAAAACAACGCATTTCTTCATCATATAAACGATAAATTAAACATTTTCCAAAGAAAATAAATAAGTTGTGAAGATTTAAAAAATTGAAAAATATTTGTTCAAACGTGCCCCATTTAGGGGTACCTTTGAACAAGCAAGGGGCACCTTTGAACAAATGAATAAAATATGAAAATATTGAGAGTTTTTATAAAAAGTTGCATATGTTACAGAAATCTAAATATGAATAAAAATAAAAAACTATATTTTGTTGAATTCACTAATTTTTTTGTTATTTAACCAAACTTCAATCCATCAAAGTTGATGTCAAAATTCTTTGTTGATAAAACACAGTGTCCCTCCAGTTGTTTTTGGTTGTGAAAACTTTTTTACAATATTCTTGAAATACACCATTGTAATATATGATGATTGTAGAAAATTAATATTTTTCATTCGCTATTTTTTTAAGAGACCTGATGTAAAATTCGTTTTATCAGTTATGGAAACCTGAAATAATGTTTGGAAACATGTTAAATCATGAATCATTATTTTGTATCCATTATTTGCAATTATGAAATAAATGAATTTAGATTTGAAACTTCCCATCACTTATACATACAGACGTTGGAACCTATGTGTGTAGTAAGGGAAATTGTTAGCAGTATAAGTTCATGTTCTTTGACATTCTTAATTAATCTTTTTCACATAAAAAAAAAAATCAGAAATAATAATATTTATATATATTAACAACTCTTTACTTCATAGTTTAAAGTGTTATCTTTAAATTATTTATATTATTATTTATTACCAGTTTATTCGCTGTTCAATGGTGCCTCAACTTTTTTGTTCAATGGTGCCCCATCACATGGAGTTCAATATTACAACGGTTTACTCAATTCAGCTGAAGAATTTGAATAAAACAAAGCTTATAAATTAAAGCTAACACCTTTTTTTAAGCATTGAACAATAAATTAAAATTTTAGGAATAGAAGTTTGTAAACAAAAATCTTACAACTTTTTTTCCTTAAGTTTAGATTCAAGAGGGAGAAAAATACATATCTTGTTTAGACAAGACTGTTCATACAACATGATGCAGCTTTGTATAATTATTTCCTTGAAGCAGCAGTAATGTATTGCCATATACATTTTTTTAAATAATTTATTTGAAGAAAATTATTTAGAGGGTTCAAAGGTGCCCCCCTCTCCCCTATATATATATATATATATATATATATATATATATATATATATATATATATATGGAGATTCTTCTTTAAAAAGTTCTTTTGGACACATAAGTAAATAAACTCGGAGGTAAATTAAATTCTGACACCGTTTTTAAACTTTTAAATGACTTATATTAAACGTTAATATTTACAAAAAAGATATTTACATAAGACTATTTACAAAGCAAACAATCATAACTCTAATTAATTAATTACATCTTATACGGGAACTCGTCTTCATCTTACGTTCTTTTTACACCAACTTAAAACTAAAAAAACATTCCATTCTCCTTTCTTCCGTTCAGTTCTTTTTTCTACCGCTTAAATCGTCTGGCTTCTTAGGAATTAATAGTTTCTTCAAAATCGTCTGCCTCACTGAGAGCCTGTTCATCGGAGTTGCGATGCGTAGAAAATAATATGCAGATCTAATAGTGGAGGAGATTTCCCATATTTCGGCCATACTGATGAGGCATTCGTCCTCGAATGTATTCTTGTTGGCTGGAAACAGCAGCTGGATCATCTGAAAAGATAAAGAAAAAAAAAAACACAGCAGCATCCAAAGTCTAAATTGAAAAAAAGAAGTCATCATTCAAATTGTTTATCAAAGCTTAGATTATTTCTTGAAAAAAATTCATATATTTTTTTTTTCGCGTCTTTTCGTCTTCTCTTTCTTACGTCCTTTCATCTTCTTTTATCTTACGTCTTTTCGTCTTCTTCTTTCATACGTCTTTTCATCTTCTATTACCTTACGTCTTTTCGTCTTTTCTTTCTTACGTCTTCCGTCTTCTTTTATCTTACGTCTTTTCGTCTTCTTTCATACGTCTTTTCATCTTCTTTTACCTTACGTCTTTTCGTCTTTTCGAGAATAAAGTTAAAATTCTATTAGTTGTCAGTCCAGCGGTTTGTCATAGTTGGTATAGTGTCACAATCGGTGAAATTCTTTTTTTGTTTTAAGCTTCGTCCGTCCACGGCTTCATGTACTCTGCACATGTACTGGTGACCATGGGTCCTTCGTTGAATCCAAGTTTCTTTACATCGTAGGTGTCATTATTTTTTACTTTTATGACTTTGTACGGACCTAAATATTTTGGTTTTAACTTCAAACCTGGACCTTGTTGTGTGCGTTTTATAGCAACCACATCATTAATCTTAACTTTGTTAGCTTTCTTCCGTCTGAGGTTGTAAGTTTTACGGTTCTCTTCTTGGACTTTTAAAATCTGTTTTTTAGCATTTTTTCTCATATCTTCGCGATTATTTGTAAAATCAGATTGTATTTCAGCATTCAGAAGACTAGTAATTTCAATGTTATTTTTTA
Organism: Maratus speculifer; assembly: GCA_964019185.1. Classification (NCBI taxonomy): domain Eukaryota; kingdom Metazoa; phylum Arthropoda; class Arachnida; order Araneae; family Salticidae; genus Maratus; species Maratus speculifer. Next base: position 62,879,652 of record OZ025300.1, read on the forward strand.
GTTTCATTTTAGTACCAAACATCAATTCAAAAGGAGTTGTGCTTATACTTCTCTGAAAAGTCGAATTTATCACCTGTTGGACGTTTCTTACATGTGTATACCATTTTTTAGGATTATCGACAGACAATTTAGACAGAACAGATATTATGACAGAATTTAGACGCTCAACTTGGCCGTTAGACCTGGGTAATCCAGTGGTAATCGGGATATGTTTAATATTTTCATTGATGCAATAATCTTCAAAAGCTTTAGAGGTAAAGGCAGGACCTTTATCTGATATAATTCGAACTGGATTTCCAAAGATAGATTTTTGGATTTCTAATTTAGAAATTACTTCGGCAGCATCGGTAGATTTTGTGGGATACAACCAAACGAATTTTGTGAATGCGTCAATGACCGAAAGCATATGTTTGTAATTTTTATTAGTGCTTTCTAATGGACCTAAGTGATCAACATGGTACGTATGTAATGGAGTTTCTTCTTTTTCTATTGGGTGAAGTAAGCCTTCTTGTTTACCACATTTTCTATTAACTAAAATACAGGGAACACAATTTGCTATACATTTCTCAATTTTTTGTTTAATTTTAGGGATGTAAAAATCATTTTCTAAACTTTTCTCTGTTCTTGCAACTGCGTAATGACCTTTTTCGTGAGCGGCCTTGATTATATTCATTTGCATGTCTTCCGGTACAACTAATAAATCATTACCATTAACACATTTATAAAGAACATCATTTTTAACTAGATAATCATCATAAGATTTCACCTTTAGGATTTCTTTTATTGTTTTAATATGGTCATCGGTTTCTTGAGCTTGGATAATTTTTAAAGTTAAGCTATCTTGGATTACCATACAAATAGGATACCTACTTAATGCATCGACATGTCTCATACTGCTACCCTGTCTATGTTCAATAACATAATCAAAATCGGATAACATTATTGCCCATCTAGCTATTTTTGTACTCATTTCTTTTTTATCCATAGTCATTTTAAATGCATTACAATCGGTTACAATTTTAAATGGGATACCTAGCACATATACTGTAAACTTTTTCAGTGCTTCAATTACAGCTAAAACTTCTAATTCGTAACTAGTGTACTTCCGTTCAGCTTCGGTGGTTTTTTTACTTGCGAAATAAACTGGATGAAATTGATTATCTACTGGAGATTGTTGCATTAAAACAGCTCCATAGCCATCAATACTGGCATCACAATGGATTTCGGTCGCACTTTTGGGATTGTAAGTTAAAAGTACTGGTTCTGACGACAAAATACGTTTGAGTTCATTAAAAGCTCTTTGTTCTTCTATATCGAATTTAAATTTTGAATCTTTTCTTAGCAGGTCACTTAACGGTTTAGCTATAACCGAATAATTTCCTATAAATTTTCGAAAGTATCCTGTCAATCCTAAATAACTTTGAACATCTTTGGTACACTTTGGTTCGGGAAAATTTATTACTGCTTTAGTCTTCAGTGGAGAGGGATACAATTTACCATTTATGATTCTATACCCCAAGAAATCAATTTCACGCTTCAAAAAATTGCATTTTTTAAGATTTAATTCTAATCCATATTCCGATGCGGTTTCGAGTACAAGTTTTAATTTTTCTAGACCTTCAGCTTCGTTTTTAGCAGGTATTATTAAATCATCCATATAAATGACAACAATGTGATCTTTTAATAGGTTTCGAAATACATTATAAATATACTTTTGAAAAACACTAGGGCTATTGGTCAACCCGAATGGACATTTCAAAAATTCGTATTGTCCTTCATGAGTAACAAACGAGGTGTATTTCCGCGAGTCTTCTTCAACATCTACATGAAAGAAACCGTTTTTCAAATCTATGGTGGTAAATACTTCGGCAGAATGTAATTGGTCTATTACATCATCAATAACTGGCAAGGGGAAATGCTCGCGTACTGTCTTTTTGTTAAGACATCTGTAATCAACACAAAGTCTCATTGTGTTATTTTTTTTTCTTGACTAAAACAACCGGCGAAGAAAAATTAGAAGAACTTTCTCGAATTATTCCCTGAGCTAGCCACTCCTCAATTTGGTTTTCGACTATTTTTTTCTCGCATGGCGGTAATCTTCGAGGAGAAGAACAAACTGGGATTTCGTCAGTTAAATTAATTTTCATTTTAACATCTACTGTTTTAGTTTTAATTGGTACATAATTTTCAATTAAAGAGTATAACTCTGAACGTAATTTTTTGTCAGCAATGTGAGTTAAATCAATTTTAGGCTCATCCAAAACATTTACAATATTAACTAAAAAGTCATTAGACTGAACTTCAGCTTTAAACAGTTTCACTTTATTCTCAGAAATAGTTAATGTACCTTGATGAATAACATCAGTGCCAATAATTAAATCGAAATTAATGCAACTGTCCTTAACGACAAAAATAGTAACTTTAAATTTTGAACCATCTACTTCGATTTCTGAATTGAAACAACCTTCTGGTTTAATTGAGGCTTTTCCTAGACCGGTCAAAGAGATACTCGTAGGTTTTAATTCTACAAAGTTCTTCAAATTATCATAAATACTTTACTTTAACAAAGTCTTTTGGCTACCAGTATCTATTAAAGAGATTAAACGCAAAGAATGAAGCTTTATCTCTTTCAGAATTAAATCTTGGGATGTAATAATGTTTACTTGTGACTGAGCATTTTTAACACTTGTATCTTTAGATTTATTACATTGAAATGATTTATGACCATAAGCGTTACAAGCAAAACAAAGCGGCCCTTTATCTTTATTTACACAGTTAATACTCTTATGATTATTCCCGCCACAATTAAAACAACGCATATTTGGCTTTACAGGCTTAAATTTGTTCTTAACTTCAACTTCGGATTTAATTTTAGGCTTAGCTCCTTCATATTTATGAAATTTTGCATTTTCATACTCCGATCTTATTTTTTCATAAATCTTTAATTTTTGTTTAAATTCAGCAATATTGGGACAACCATACAAAAAAGATTTTTTAGAAATGGAGTCATTAATTCCATTTATTACATACTGAATAAGGGCAGAATCTTCAATATTGCCTTTTGAGCATAATTGTTTCATATTTAAAAAATATTCATCTAACGATTCATGTGGTCTAATTTTTCTTTTGGACAGCAATTCGTGTAATTCAGCTGAATTGCACGTTTGACCAAATTCAGATATGAGTAGGGCTTTTAATTTAGACCACGAATTAATATTTGTTTCACTTTCAAGAAATAATTTTGCTTTGCCTGTCATACGGTGTTTAGCCAAAATCAATTTGTGCAAATCACTAATGTTAAATAATGAAACAATATCTTCAAAATCGGCAATCCATTTATTAATATTTTCTACTTGAGTACCTTCAAACATTGTAATCATACTTTCAATATCATTAATAGAAATGCTTGGTTTAATAACATAATCAGGAATTAGGATTTTCTGATTTTCATTACTTTCACAATTAGAACTACCAGAATCATTTCTCATATTATTCTCAAAAACAGTTGAAATATTTTTAGTTTTATCTTGTAAATCATCATTAAATTCATCGACACTTTCGTCATCACTAAGAGTACCTACATCGGCTATCATATCAATTTTTAAAATATTAAAATCACATAAACTAGAAATTATTCTGGCAGCAATTTCATCAAAAGTTCCCGAATTATTTATACACAAAACATTGCAAATGGTAATTAAGTCGTTAACAGAAAAATTATCTTTAATTTCTTTGAATTTAGTTTGATATTCATCGGAATCTACTTCAAACGTAAACCCAGTAAAATTCCGAATTCTACGTCGATTATTTCTGTCACCGATTTCTCCAAAAATTAATTTGTGCAATGTCTTAATACTAGCTGATTTTTCAGTTTTCAAAGAAAACTCTAATTCCTTTAAATCAACTAATTTTTCCATTATTGAAAAGAAAAATGAAATAATAAACTCACTTCATAATCAGATGCTCAGCTTCACACACTTTGATTTCACTTTCATCGCAAAATTTTACCTCTTCTGAAATAGCTTTGTAGGCTTGACATTCCATCACAGTTCTAAAAAATATCGGCTTCCAAGATATTAAAAAATATATATTTCCATCTCTGTGGGCGTGCGTCTGTATCTCACTTACTGAGACCAAAATTTATGGAGATTCTTCTTTAAAAAATTCTTTTGAACACATAAGTAAATAAACTCGGAGGTAAATTAAATTCTGACACCGTTTTTAAACTTTTAAATGACTTATATTAAACGTTAATATTTACAAAAAAGATATTTACATAAGACTATTTACAAAGCAAACAATCATAACTCTAATTAATCAATTACATCTTATACGGGAACTCGTCTTCATCTTACGTTCTTTTTACACCAACTTAAAACTAAAAAAACATTCCATTCTCCTTTCTTCCGTTCAGTTCTTTTTTCTACCGCTTAAATCGTCTGGCTTCTTAGGAATTAATAGTTTCTTCAAAATCGTCTGCCTCACTGAGAGCCTGTTCATCGGAGTTGCGATGCGTAGAAAATAATATGCAGATCTAATAGTGGAGGAGATTTCCCATATATATATATATATATATATATACATATATATATATATACAGGGTGATTCCAAATTTTTTTACAATAAAAGAGGGGTGATAGTACACATCAAGACAAACAATATTAACTAGGAGACCGAGGGTCTAAAACATTTTCCAAAGAAGAAAACCGCCATTAAAGTTTAGTGACCAAAATTTCAAATAAACATAAAAAACGGAAAAATTGGTCGATTGATTTGCGATTTTCACTGAAATTACTCTTTATGTCGGCATTTTCTTGAAATTAAATTATAAAGATAAATTTCAAAAAATGCCGATAGAGGGCGCTTTAGACTTTGAAGTAACGAACAACTATTTTTTGCCGGTATGTTTTACATCTCATTAAATGTTTTCGTAAGTTTACACTCAAACTTAAATTTTAAACTGAAAATCTGTAGTTGGGAGTGGTTAAGTAACACAAACTGAGCTGTGTTCAGAGGGTTCAAATTTCAAATGATTAAAAAAAACGGAAAAATTGGTCGATTAATTTGCGGTTTTCACTAAAACTATTCTTTATTTAGGTATTTTCGTGAAAATAAATTATAAAGATAAATTTCAAAAAATGCCGATAGAGGGCGCTTTAGACTTTGGAGTAACGAACAACTATTTTTTGCCGTTATTGTTTGCATCTCTTTAAATGATTTAGGAAGATTAGGCTTAAACTTAAATTTTGAGCTGAAAATCTGAATAGTAGGGAGTGGTTAAGTAGCACAAACTGAACTGTGTTCAAGGGGGAGGGGGAGGTTCAAATTTAAAGTAATTATAGAAAATGGAAAAATTGGTCGATTCATTTGCGGTTTAAAATAAAACTATTCTTTAAGTCAGTTATTTAGTACTAGCTATTTAGTCAGTACTTTAAAATAATTTTTAAAGATAAATCTCAAAAAATTCCGTCAGAGGGCGCCTTAAACTTCAGAGTAACCAACAATTCATTTTAACCATTATTTTTTGGTTCTAATTAAATGCTTGCAAAAGCATCTTAAATGTTCTCCGAAGCTTAGATTTAAACTTAAATTTTGAGCTCAAATCCTGAATCGTTATGAGCAGTTAAGAAGCGCAAACTGAAGTGTGTTCAGGAGTTAAAATTTAACCTTCTTTCCTCCTCGAGCACAATTCAATTTTTCGCTACTTAAACACTCCCAACGATTCAGAATTTCAGCCCAAAATTTAAGTCTATGCATTTGAAAGCATTTAATGAGATTAAAAAAATAACAGTTAAAAATAGTTGTACGCTACTCCAAAGTCTAAGGCGCCCTCTATCGGCATTTTGTGAAATTTATCTTTAAAAATTATTTTCAAGAAAACACTGATTGATCAAGAAAACTGCTGATTTAAAAATTAGTTTTAGCAAAAACCGCAAACGAATCGACCAATTTTTGCGTTTTTTACAATTATTTGAAATTTGAGCCCTCTGAACACAGCTAAGTTTGTCTACTTAACCACTCACAGCTATTCAGTTTTTGAGCTCAAAATTTAAGTTCAAGTCTAAGCTTATGAAGGCATTTAATAAGATGCAAAAAATAACGCCAAAAAAGAGTGTTTCGTTACTCCAAAGTCTAAAGCGCCCTCTGTCGGCATTTTTTGAAATTTATCTTTATAATTTATTTTCACGAAAATACCTAAATAAAGAATAGTTTTAGTGAAAACCGCAAATCAATCGACTAATTTTTCTGTTTTTTATAATCATTTGAAATTTGAACCCTCTGAACACAGCTCAGTTAGTGTTACTTAACCACTCCCAACTACGGATTTTGAGCTCAAAATTTGAGTCTAAGCTTACGAAAACATTTAATGAGATGCAAAAAATACCAACAAAAAATAGTTGTTCGTTACTCCAAAGTCTAAAGCGCCCTCTATCGGCATTTTTTGAAATTTATCTTTATAATTTAATTTAAAAAAAATGCCGACATAAAGAATAATTTTAGTGAAAACCGCAAGTCAATCGACCGATTTTCCCGTTTTTTATGTTTATTTGAAATTTTGGTCCCTAAACTTTAAATGGCGGCTATTTCCTTAGGAAAACGTTTTGGACCCTTGGTCTCCTATTTAATATTGTTTGTCTTGATGTGTACTATCACCCCTCTTTTATTGTAAAAAAAATTCGGAATCACCTTGTGTATATTAAACATTAGAAGGTGAAGTTTGAATGTATTCAAAGTGTATAAATTATGTTAATCAGACACAAAAGGAATAGATAATTAATTAATTAAAAATGTTAATTGATTACTAAATCATTAAATGATTTGTAGAATTATTGATGTATATTTTTATGAAAACTGTGTACATGCAAAAAGTATAAAAACATTCAAAAGAATTATACACGAAGTAATCAATCAAGAGTGATTGATTTGCAAATTTCAATTTTTCTTATAAACTTTTCAAGTGTTCATTTAACAAATCTCTCAACTCCTGTGCTCAGCATGTGGAAAAAGTTTTGACATATTTACAAATTCATTTTTAACGGAAAGATATAAAATTTGAACGTTTGATTATGGAAGTTTTGAATAAATTACTTATTGAGTTATAAGCAAGATCACGTGACAGACGTTTTTCACCCTTTCTCCAGTACTTATTCTTCTTTCACGTATAAATTCGGTTCAAAATGCTCATGTTGGCAACATTTTCTGAAAAATCTATCGCGTTTGAAAAAAAAAAAAGAAATAAAAGAAAAAACAGTTCGATTACGTAGTTTCTGAACAGCAACACCTGCTAATTTCAGACATTTATGAATAAAAATAAATTAAAGCTTTTGTCATAAAATTTGCCCTTTTGGATCTGAGAACAGCCTTAAAGCTTGTGTAATTTTTTCTTTATTTTATAGTTTTCTTTTATTCTCCAATTTTAGAATCATCCTCATAATTTTCAGCGTTACTTTTAATGGGGATCAATGCATTGATGTTGAATCAGAATTGTGGGTAAATAAATGCTTGTCAATTATGTCGTATGCTTCTGTCAGTTTAAAATCGTTATTTTCATTTTCATCACAAACTACTTCATTACCTGAAATTCAAAAGCGCTCCCCTTTAATCTCATTTTCAAGTGTCCCTTATTCAGAGGTAAATACATTACACGTCCTATACCAAGGGACTGGGACCGGAAATTTTGTCCCTTAAATAGAGGTGTCCCTTATTCGGAGTGTCCCTTATTTAGAGGTTTCACTGTACTTTCTTTCTCGACACAAAGTCCTCAATAAATTAAGATAAAAGTTATTCTTTCTTTAAAAGTGGTGGGGAAATGCAAAATTTGAATTTTAACAAAGAAAATTATTCAGGCACTAATGGGATAATGAAGTTATCAAATGAGGGTCTTATGTTAGATATAAACACGAAAGAAAGAAACAAACAAAAAAAAAAAAATCCAAATGGGCACGATTATAGAATTTCACATAAATCTAAACGCATTATAATTTTCATCTTCTCAAAATTTACATACTCTCTTCCCATATCCATATTTACTATGTTAAAAAATTATTTTAATTTGATCATCTTATTTTTTTTTAACTTCAAAATTGAAGTTAAGATTGTCAGCAGCATCTTTGCACGTAAGCAGTCTCACTCTGAACTTCAGGTGAGACTGAGAATTTCTGAACTAAAAATTGTCGTGGTTTGTTTTGTTAGCGCATTTGTATTCAAATATCTGATTTTATCTAAGAAAATGATTATTTCCTTTTAAATATAACGACATTTTCAATAACTTAAGCATTTCACATAGTGTCTGAAAATTAATGTCAGTACACATGCAGGAAAAAAATATGGGAACTTTATAAAGAAAAGTGCGTGTTTTCTTTAATCAGTATGTAATTTTCTATCCAAAATAGTTTAGCGTAGTATGTCCTTAATGGGATATTGCGCCATTAAAGGGCTACTAAACTTTATACAACAAAAATTAAAAATATGAAAATAATTTTTTTTTTCAATTTTATCAGAAAATGGCATGAATGAAGATACGTAAACCCCAAAATTCTCTCAATTATGCTATAACGGATACTATTCAATTACCACTGTTTTCAAGAAATTTCCTAGAATATTTTTTAAATTTAACATAAAAATGATCTCAATTAGGGAATTTCTAGAACGTATTCCACTATGGAAATTAGAGCGTAGAGCTAAACGATTAACATTCTAGGTTTTACACTTTACGTAAAAGTGGTTAGCGTACTTCAGTATTAGTCTTTTTAGGTGCGTTCTTAATTATGTAAATACGTAGCACCTATTGTTGTCGCTCAGTCCGTCCGTCTGTCTGCATATAACAACGCAAAAACTACCCAACCGAATCTTTTGAAATTTAAAATATATAATTATTGCATAATTTTGTCGAACCATTTCAAATTTTATGAGAACCGGATGGATAGATCAATTACAGGGACGATCAAAAGTATTCCGTTACATTACGGTCAATGGGGAAAAATGTTGCAAATGCATTTTAATCGTTTGAAATTTAAATTACATACTTATTACATAATTTTTTCAAGTCATTTCAATTTTTTTTTAAATTGGATGCATAGATCAAATACAGGGACAATCAAAAGTACTCCGTTACATTACAGTCAATGGAAAAATAAATTTCAAATGCATTTTAATAATATTACACTCATTCGAACATAATAATATTGATATGCATCAAAAACATACATAAAGTACATATTATAATATAGATTTTGCATAATCTGTTGTGCAAAGAACTTTTGTTATTGATTTACAAGGCCACACAAAAGTATTCCATTACATAATGAGTATAGAAAGAATATTGTTTGGCGCGCATTTTAATTGTAATTAACTATTTACAATTGTATGAGATTGATATATGAGAGTGATGTTTTTAAAACTTCATTATCGTACTAACGCACCTCATTTGCTACGCTTCACGTGCAATTTCCAACTTGTTTAATTCATGTATTCACGTCCCTATTATAGCTTTCAGTAATAATAATCTTTGGATTTTATATTCTAATTTATATGATAAAAAATATAAATATTTATATATTTTAAACTAAACGAATAAAAATGAAAATGAAGATCATATTACTTCTCATCTTTCCAAAGTTTCTTTTTTTTTATCTTGATATTTAAGCAGAATAAAATATAACATGAAACATAACTTGGGGGAAAAAGTGATAACTGTACAAAAAAAAATTTCCTAATTTGCAAATAACACTTTTCGAGAAGATATTTTCTGGCCTGCTTTTTATAATTCAACTTTCTTACTAACAATTTTTGGAAATAAAAGAGTAAAAAATTAAGCTGTATTAAAATATTACGAAGCAATTTGGAGCTAAACTGTTATCTCTTTAATGGTGTCCCATGTATACAATTTTATGTTAGCTCTGAAAATCCATTTATGTGCAATTTGTTTGGATGATTTTCACTATTATGTATCCGGGATTTTTAAAGTGTTCTTTTTCATAGAAATAATGGAGTGAAATAAAACGCTATTCTGTAGCTAAACAGATATTCGTTAGTATTGTTGTGCTGCAAAATTATGCAACATTAAAAAGTTTAGATTAATGGATTTTCTTTTTATAATTTTTTATGTTTAAGTTATTGTTTGACATTTAAAAAAATGTAATATAAAGACGTTTTAAAGTAGAATGTAATGTTATACATTTAATATAATGTCTTTAGTATTTTAGATAATATTAACTAACTTTTATTTATTTTTTTAAATACATGCTATTTTAAAATCCGCAATAAAAGTAAGATAATGAGTTTTATTTTTACACTTTAGGGCGTTTCAAAATTATAAATCAGAAATGTAATGGCAGATAGAGGAAATTTTAATAAGTAGATTTTGTAAAGGAATACAGGTGCGGAAATGCAGCATCGAGGTGATAGAGGGCGTCGTTAAGGCCCCACACTAGGCACAGAAAAAGGCCCGGATGATAACGTAAAGCCTATGGGAGCGTTCTTTTCAAATATCTCGCTCAAATTTTAATATTTTTACATTTTTTTTTCTTTGCACAGGGTATTTGAGGACAACCTTCAACCGGCCTAGTTTTCACTTTTTTCGATTTTGCTTATATATTTTTTTATATTACTATAGTTTCAATTTCAGAACCGGTTTAAACCGGTTTTAAAAGTTAAAGTATTTTTTTTTTAATCTGAAACCAAAACTGAAAAAGTAAAAACTAGGCCGGTTGTAAATCGTCTTCAGCTATCCTGTGCAAAAAAAAATCATGTAAAAATATTAAATATTGGGCGAAATATTTGAAAAGAACACCCCCATAGACTTTACATTATCATCCGGGTCTTTTTCTATGTCTATAAATAAAAGCATCTCGCTGGCTTGAATCGGCATTCTTCACATGGATTTTCAGTAACATGTGTCGTTACACCAGTGCTGAGTTAACCGACAAACATTTTGTGTACAAGGCTGCACAAGAAAATGGAATGGCTGTTCAACGGATGTTTATGAATGGAATTAATAATAAAAAAGAGGGGACATATACTATATTGCCAATCAGTTGCGAGTAAGTTAACTGAGAAGGTTGTTACAAGATAACAGCTGTTTCTTTTAATCGAATCTACAGTTCCTATTTTCTGCCAGTGAAAACTTTTATCGAGTAACCTTTCGCGACGGGAGCCTTTTACGAAATGTTTAATCTTTTGTCACCGGGTTTTAAAAACAGAAATTTGTTCCTTCTTAAATCGAGAAAATGCTCCGATGAAGTAAGGCAAATCTTACAGTATAATTTTGCTGGTGGGGATAAAAAAGGATTCTTAAGCCTTTTTGCGCACGTATACGTGTCGCTCGTTCCTAAGGGGTTAATGTGAATAGAAAATTTCGTCTAATTTTAGAATTTTACCGATTGTAAAATTTCTCGACCAAACATGGTGAAAAAAACGTCTATTTCTTTTTACTGGTGTCAATTTGCCCAAGCATTATAACCTTTTCACAGCCACTGACAGGGGTTTGTCTAGGTTGCACATTGTACGGAACTATTGTCGCTGAAGTAAATTCTTACTAGTAAAAATGAATAATCAGTTTTTTTAATTATTTCTGATTGAAAATTTCCATCGATGAGACGTTTAATTAAAGAGAAACTATCTGCATAAATTTACTGGTGGAAATTTGCCGTGGTGTTAATGAATCCCTGTGAAAGTAGTTTACAGTTGCAACTTCACTATTTTCAAGGATATCTCAGTTCCTATTTCTTAATCCTTTCCAGCGCAGTGCCCCTAAAAAAAGACACCTAATTTTAAATTTACTGGCACCAAGAATTTGTAATTAAAATTTTCCTTTTATAATATACTTGAATATTAGTATTTTCTTGTTTTCTAAGAAATTCGTATATAAATTCTGCTGGAAGTTAATTATTTGAAACAGATTTACTCCGCGCCAGATTTATTCCGCCAGGTCCATGTCGATATGGAATGATTTTGCCAAATAGCCGAACATTTCAGTGCTTTTATCCAAAGTTGTTTGCCAATGGATCATTATAGGCCTCGAGGCGTGATATGAGCAGTACAAGATATCGTAAAATTCCTAAAATGTAAAAAGCAATATTATGTACAATAAAGAAATGTCCTTCGAAAAGCTCGAGAATTGATGGACATCAGAGTTCTCGCGGTCGTTCGCCATTGCGCCGAATTGCGACAAAATTTTTCATTTGGCGTGTAAACAAGCGATTAGATTCGCCAAATTGTTGATTTTTCTTTCGTTCCTTATTCGTTTTTCATACTTATGCATATATCCATATTTTTAATAAATATGTAGCGGATAGTTGAAATTAGATTAATAACAATCGTTGTCGCAGTTATAAAAACTTATGTTATTTTAGAACATATTGAAAAAAAGAGGGGTACATTAAAGGATTAAAGATAACTTTTTTTTGTGCTACACGGAAAATCTATTTTGCTAATACTTTTTTTTCATTTGGCGAATGTTTTTTATTTTGAATTAGCCAAATTACTAACGTTGATCAAATGTCAGCTAACACTGATGGACATGCATTATATGCGACCCATTTCTTTGAGCAGTCACATATAAAACACGTTTATTGAATATTAACATCACAAAGTCGTAAACAAACAACAAGATATACATAAGCACACGATACAGGAACAACGCTGTCCCCACAAAACACAACATAAATAATGGCATCCTTTTCAATGCACTAAAAGGCCTTCTGACAGTAGGCATTGACTGGTACATCTTCCACATGCGAGATCACCACCAAAAGAATCGAAATCACCCACTCGTGGACAGCCAACCACGAGTAAAAGAAACAGTAAGTCCACGAGGGGGAAAAAAGGGCTGCCCGGCACCGCAGACAGGAGGCCGCACATATATTATTACATAAAAGAATACAATAGATTATAAATGCTGCCTTATTATTAAAAGGCAGTGCGGATGCATATTATATGAATGCAAAATGAATAAAAATGGGAAAATGTATACAAGTTAAATACAATGTAAATATATGAATGATTTAGCCAAAGTCTTATAAATTAACGTAAAGTTTCTGTTGACCTTGCAAACAGTACCTTGAGTTCGGATACTCGCAGCAGCCGAAAATATGTCAAAAACTTTTCTGAATCAGGAGAAATCACATCACGTCAAATCATTGTGAAGCTGGTGAAGAAGACGCCAGTCTATCGTAGAGACTTGGAATATGGTCTTAATACCTAATATTTTGATACTTTACTTAATGGGCATGAAAAGCATGTCGGCCATCTCTACGTTGATGTACTGATGCATTATGCTGGATATCAGTGCGGGGAATGACGGCTCAAGTTGGAGATATGCTTTCATCCGCTGAACTCAACAGTGCCCTCTATTGTCTCAACGCTGCACTTTCGCAATCTCATTCCTATACAAAATTTGCTTACTAAGGTTCCCTCTAACTGCATTTATATTTCTAACATATAATTTTGAAACGTTCTATATAACTGCTCTTATATTTGTCTGCCATTATTTCTAATTAGTAATCATGCAGTAACAATTCCTCATTGCGTATCTCCTTGTAATAATTTCGGATTTAAAAAGAATTTTGTTGAGCGGATTGTGCATCAACAAAATTAGTTTTATGTTAACCAATGTCAGTAATCGCGTGTCGGTCTTTTCGCCGCCCGTAAAACTTATCTTCTCCTAACTTATATTACATTACAAATACAACGGAGATCTACCACGTAGCTGACTTTGAAGCTTTCTCGAACACCTTAGTGAAGTAACAGGACACCTCTGTTTTTATTTCAGGTACATTTTTAGAAACAAAATTGAAATTGGCGAAAAAGTCTACGTAAAAATCACTAATGTGAGTTTATTTTTACTTTTTCCAATGACTCCAGATCTCATGAATAAAATGCATAATTTAAGAAAACTGCGAATTTATATCTTCTTTGTGATGTTATTTTCGTATATTAGGTGAAAAATATTTCTTATTTTATATATTTGGTATGCGGAGGACCAGCGGCGAAAAGACCGAGCGCGACTAATGACGTTGTGAAAAAAGTCGCGACTACTCGCGGGTTAAGGTCTTCGCACACTTTCAAAAGTGATTTTTTAAAATGCTTATAATTTTCTCTTATTATTCATATTTTATAATGACATTTGCTTTAAAACTTTGAAAAAAATTATCAATTACCCAGAAAGAATTTTTTTTAATAGAAAAATAGTCAAAATTATGTCAAAAATTGACATTTCTGCAGAACGTGATAGCTCAAAAATAAAACAATGTACTGATATTTTTTAAATTGCACTGGAATAACTTTCTCTAAGACACAGATTAGATTCTTACCCACATTATAATCGCGTCTCTATTTCAGATGATATGACAGTTAAGGTACTAATGTAATAAATTCGCAAAATTTATCTTAAGTGTGATTTTACGAGTGCAAATATAAAACTATTTAATATATCATCATGAGTGCAGTTTATTCCTTCAAAAGACATTTGGAAAAGATGTACAGAAATTTTCGTGGCATTTCACACAAAACTTTTTGTTTTAGGATGTTTTGCGTTGAATAAAAATCAACAAAATTTCATTTTGGGAAAAAGTTAAAATTAACTTTAAAACACATTTCAAAATTTACAATAAAAATTTACTAGTGTAAACTTTTATTGTAAATTCTATGTTGTTTAATCCGAGCATTTTTCTGATTGAATTAGATATTAAAAAATTATGCGTAAGACATAAGAATTAGGCATTATTTGAAAAAAAAAAAATCTAAAATATTGATTAATTAACCCTTTTACTTTCATTGATTCCTCGATGAAACTACAAAATTTTTATTCCGATATGCAACCATGACATCGGAATTTTAATTTAAAAAAATCCATTTTATTACATAGATATATATAAAAAAAACTTTTTCGTTATTTACAAATATATTTGTTCGCAATCACCAGTGTCATTCATTTATTTCAACATTTTAGCAATGAAAATGCTTTGTCCATTAAAGGATTAAACGTTTAAACCTAAGAAGACTTAAGAAAATTTGTGGTGCCAATAAACTCCACCCCCGAATCAATTTACCACCACTCTACATCTATTTTTATCTCTCCCTATATATATATATATATTTGCTATTCACTATTTATTTTAAGTTTGATACGAAATAAAATATTTACTTTGTGTTCCTGGAATATTCATCTATTAAACTGCATTTAGTGTATCTACAATTTTAATTACAAATGTACATTAATCATGCACTGTGAAACATTTGTGTAACGTTACTCCATAAAACTGGTGGCAGCCTTGCTGCCTCCAATTTGGTGGAGTATTTTAACCGATATAATCGGTGTAACATTGCAATGTTACACCAGTAATGCATGTTTTTATTACACCATTATGTAAGGGAAAAATTACTCAATGAAGTGTAAATCGTAGCTGCCACCAATTTTATGGAGTAACGTTACCACAAATGTTTTTCAGTGGATGAGAGCTGAATATTTCGTAACAATCTGCACCAGCGGTTCCCAAACTTTCTTAGTACGCGACCCACATTTCAGAGAAAAATTTTTCGCGACCCACATTTCAGTAAAAAGAAATTTCGCGACCCACCCAAGATAAAGTTATGTATCATTATAGCAATTTTTGTTCGATCTCTATACTCTCGGCTATCCTATCCTACAAGAAAACGCATCTTTTCGTACGAAAGATACATTATCCACTAAAACAAGAATCGGTAATTTCAAAGTGTGTGAATAGTGTAAGTGAATAGTAATTGAAACAAGGCACTAACTGCAAAGATAGTTAAAAATACGTTTAATTATTATGAAAAAATGACTTTATAATCAATGAGATTTCTGGTACTGGTGTTCACAAATGTGAATGTGGAAATATATATTAACCTCAGTTTGTCTCAGTACTTGTCATTCAAAAACAACAAAGTAGAAAAAGTATGTTCTTATAAGCACGAAATGTAGATGGTGTGGTGTATTTTTGTCGACCGATTATCTACACTAGGGATATAGGCCCAGGAGGGAGTGCCCTTCGTGGGGGTCTTTCTAAGGGAACCTAACCCGCATTTACGCAAGGTTCGAAGAAAACCACGAAAACTCCGAACGGTTAGGCCGACGACCGCGATTGGGTTCGAACCCAGCACCTGCCGTCTACCAGTTGAGAGGACAGATCCTCTCGGCCACTGGTGGGGCCACGAAATGTTGAATTTCATCAAGGACCCCAAAGCTGATTTAAATATTTCTGGATATTCTGTTTGTAGTTCTGTTTGTCTGTTTGTATCTAGAAGGAAATTAAGGATTTTCTCTTGAAGTATTATTTCCTATTGATATCGTGATATCTTTTTAAACAGATGAAATAAAAGATACTCTGATGACAAACCTCGATTGTTATGCGACCCATTAAAACAACTGCCACGGCCCACCAGTGGGTCGTGGCCCACCGTTGGGAACCGCCGATCTACACTATTAAAACCCGACCGTATGTATGTTTGTATGAATGTATGTGACGCTACTTCCTCCGATCCCGGAAACGGAGAAACGTCGGGTTTCTTTTGAATTGAAGGGAAAGATTCCCGGGATCCCGAGTTGCCCATTCAGATCCCGAGATTCCAATTAGTTGGTAAGTTATAATTAAAAACTTTATGACTTCTGAATGCCTCCTATTATGTACGACATGGATTAAACATTAATAATCCCGGACCTATCACAAACAAATTTTAAATGAAATTTAAATTTTACAATTTTCGGAACTGCAAAATTTGCAACTCCTAATATAGCACTTATTAAATTTTTACACCATTGCGTAGAAAATAAAAAATGCAATTTTTAATGAAATTTGTTGGAAATCTCTATCACAATTTGTTTTCAAATTATTAATTTTTTTAAAGTTTTTATTGCTTTTTTTGTCATTGTGGCAACAGAAGTATTCCATTTTTGGACGTTAAACTTGGAACACTGAAAAAACGAATAAAATAAAAAACACAAGTATTCCATTTTTGAACATTAAACTTGGAACAATGAAAAAACGAATGAAATAAAAAACACAAGTATTCCATTTTTGGACGTTAAACTTGGAACAATGAAAAAACGAATAAGATAAAAAACACAAGTATTCCATTTTTGGACGTTAAACTTGGAACAATGAAAAAACGAATAAAATAAAAAACACAAGTATTCCATTTTTGGACATTAAACTTGGACTAATCAGGAAACGAATAAAATTAATTGAATAAAATTAAATCAGGAAACGAATAAAATAAAAGCGACGTATTTTAATTAAAAAAAGAATTTTTATTAAAACGGTTTATCACATAATTAACCGAACGCAATGGTTTTCAGCAATTTCATAATTTTTCATTAAGTTTATTTTTTTATATTTTATTATTATTATTATAATAATTATTATTATTTTGAAGTTATTGGTAACAATAGTTTATAGTTTGATGCAATCGTTTGATATTCCAAAGATTTCGGTAGTGAATTTAATTATTGAAAAATATCCTGAAAAGATTTTCAATATTGGTCTCTATAGAATAAGGTAAATAGTATTTTTTAATGAAATGTGTAAACTTTATAGCTTGAATTGAATAGAGACTTTTTCAGTGTTTCTTACTTTTTTAGTTTTCTTTCAATAAGATAAAGAACCTAAATGCCAGAGTACAAATTAGTAATTTGACAATGGCCATTTAGCATATGCGAAAGCGAAGTAGTTAGGCTGTTTTTATTTTTGACACTCATAATTTTGATAAATCTGAAATTTAGCCTTTTGGGTTGAAGCTGTAGAATTTCCATAAAACAGTGAAGAGAAAAAACTTTAACATTTCAATAAAGAAAAAGGAAAATTCTTTTTTAAAAAAAAGATAAATACTTCTTGCATAATTTAATTTTAAGTATTTCGAAGATCTCTGACATAAATCAAATATGAGAATCATAAGTGTCAAAATTTTGATGAGTGGAATTTAACTGTAGGAAGTATTCATACATAAATGTGAAAAACCTACTCTAGAAAAAAAATTTAAAACTGTTTCTTCGTCTTTTAAGGAAGGAAACCTATGTATACTAAAGTGCTCGAATGAGTTTTCGTTAAATTTTTTCGAAAAGCAATCTTAGAAATTTTAAAATCAGCAAAGCTAATGGAAGTTCTATTTATTTCAATGCAGTATATTTTAACTAAAATAAATTCGAAGATTACTTTAACTTTTGAATTGTAATAAGATTTAACTCTAACTTTTAAAAGGCTGAACACGTTTTATGTATTTTTCAAACTATTTCGTTAAAATCTTTAATAATCAAGTATGACCAGTGTCAAAATTTTGACGAATATAGTTTAACTTACATAGATAACTAAATACACTATATTGCCATTGATTATGGGACACTTGCGATTTTAGACATTTTACTAAATATCTAGAAAAATACATCAGGAATCATCTCGAAACTCTTAGTGTATAAATATAATAGTATACGTCATACATCTCCGTGAAGATATTTTACCGAAACTCCATAGGGGACCGTCAACAAATTAAAAAAGAATGAATATCTTTTGAATAACCCTGTCAAAACTAATGTAGCAAAAACGCTCAAACTCTAGATTATGATTGAATGCCTTATTGTAATACACTGTGTTCATTTTTATGCAAATAGCATGCATACTCGCAGAGTAATTAAGGTTTTTATAAAAATGGTCCCAAATTTTTCCAAGTTTTTTCCTTATAATTTTCAGAGTTCTTAATATAAAATAATATTTTTTTCAGAAAATATGACAAACAACATTGCACACAATACCCTGTAATCAGAATTAAAAAATAACGAAAATTGTATACAAAATGAGTTGGTTTACTAAATAATTTTTTACTGCGCATGCGTCAACGATATCAAAATTTCATTTGCATATTATGTTAGCTAAATGTATAGAGCAACTTTTGTGAAAGTCACAAAATCATAACTTGAAAATTCTGAAAATAACCGTCAATTGAATAAGTTGAAAATCCGTTACTCTCAAATTGAAGCAAAAACAAGAGGGGTTGTATCCGTATATTCATTGATTAGTGTCAATATAGAATACACAATACGGGATGTTACGACTACTTTTGGATAAAATCCCTCATTTTTTTGCTTCATTTTGGAAACAACGGATTTTGTCCTTTTTCTATAGACGATTACTTTCAGAATTTTCAAGCTATAATTTTGAGACTTTTACAAAAGTTGCTCTATACATTTAGCTAACATAATATGCAAATGAAATTTTGATATCGTTGACGCATGCGCAGTAAAAAATTATTTAGTAAACCTACTCATTTTTCATTCAATTTTTATTATTTTTTAATTCTGATTACAGGGTACTGTGTGCAATGTTATTTGTCATATTTTCTGAAAAAAATATTATTTTATATTAAGAACTCTGAAAATTATAAGGAAAAAACTTGGAAAAATTTGGGGCCATTTTTATAAAAACCCTAATTACTCTGCGAGTATGCATGCTATTTGCATAAAAATGAACACAGTGTATTAAAATAAGGCATTCAATCATAATCTAGAGTTTGAGCGCTTTTGCTACATTAGTTTTGACAGGGTTATTCAAAAGATATTCATTCTTTTTTAATTTGTTGACGGTCCCCTATGGAGTTTCGCTAAAAAATCTTCACGGAGATGTATGACGTATACTATTATATTTATACACTAAGAGTTTCGAGATGATTCCTCATGTATTTTTCTAGATATTTAGTAAAATGTCTAAAATCGCAAGTGTCCCATAATCAATGGCAATATAGTGTATAAAAAAAAATCTAAAAAAAAGAAAAGTTTTACATTATGAAGTCAAGCAACAGTATACATACTCGAGGATTTTGCTATGTAATTTCAGAAACATTTCACATGAAATACATAATCAATACATAAATGAAAAAATGAGATACAAAAATGAAAAACTTATTTCAACAGATCTTATAAAAAGTTAGAAATATAGTCAGAATCTTTTGTACAGCCCTGTACATGATCTATTGCGTTCTAAGCTATATACTTTCCAAAAAACAGAGAGAAAAAAAACCTTAACTTTAACTTTTCAATTAAGAAATAACAAGATTCATTCTTTAAAAATGTAAATACTTTTTGCATAGTTTAATTTTAAATATTTCGAAGATCTGTGGCATAATTAAATATGGGAATCTTAAGTGTCAAAAATTTGAAGAGGGGAATTTAACTGAAGAAAATATTCATACATAAATCGGAAAATCCTTCTCGAGAATAAAAATGAAACTTTTTATTTTCATCATTTAAAGGAAGGAAGCCTATATATACTAAAGAACCCGCAAGAGCTTTAGTTGAATTATTTCGAAAATAAATCTTAGAAATTTTATAATCAGTAAAGCTAGCAATAATTCTATTTACATTAGCTCAGTATATTTTAGCTTAAATAAGTTGGAAGATTACTTTAATTTTTGAGTTATAAAATTTAACCCGAATTTTAAAAAGACTGAAAATTTTTTATACATTTCCCTTACTGTTTCGTTAAAATCTTTAATAATAAGTTTTACAAATGTAATTTAACTTAAATAGATAAATAAATATGAAAAAAATTCTAAAAAAGGAAAAAATATATTATATGAAACCAAGCAGTGAAATTTAGTGATTTTGTTATATAATTTTCAGAAACATTTCATATAAGATACTCAAACATTACACTCGTGAAAAATTTCAATCCGTGAAAAAAATAGGCATTTTTTAGATGCATTTGGATAATGCCTAATGTAAATGGAAACCTCATTTCAACTTATCTTATAAATAGTTAAAAAAAAAAAAAAAAAAAAAAAAAAAAAAAAAAAAAAAAGAATATTTTGTACAGCCCTGTGTGTGGTCTACAGAGTTGTATATATCTGTACCTTGGAACAAAAGGGCCAATGTCTAAAATTGAGAAATTTGAGTTAAATGCCCGAATGAATTCAGGATGTGATATAAAGTAATTGTTAAAAGGGCCAAAATCCAAATATTAGATCATTGAAAAAATCAAATTGTTTAGCCTGTTACTTACTGTCTGAATTGAAAGGTACAATTTTTGGAAAATAAAAGCACAGGAAGCGGAGCAAGATTCTTAAAATCCCCCAACTTAAATTGCGTTTTCTGCCATTTGAAAAAATGGACATTGGCCCTTTTTGTTCCAAGGTACAGATATAATACATAGTATGCTAAAATTTAGATCATTAAAATCGTATAGAATAGTTCATTCTTTTGAGTATCCTTGTAAAAGAGCATTGAATGCTACACACTATATATTCAATGCAAAATATTTTTGTGATTATATTCAATAATGTATATTCAAGGCTACCACAGGCAATTATTTTTTAATTCTAATTCGCACCACTTCTTTAGAAGAGAAATTTTCGATATATATTTTGACAACATCTGCTAGAAAATGTACTTCTAAATTTACATTAAAAAAATACAGTAAAACCTCCGTAACGGACACTCCCGAATAGCGGACACCTCTATTTAACGGACAGTTTTCCAATCCCCACTCCCAAAACCTAAATTTTTGTACGTTTAACCTCTGAATAACGGACATTCCGAATAGCGGACACTTTATTCGGCGATAAAGGATGAAAAAGTATTTTTTAAAAAGAAAAAAATGAAAAAAAAGCCTGTGAATTTATCAGGACAATGTGTCACAAATTTTGTGATAACAGATAAGTCTTTATAAACAGCTGGGGATAATCCACCCCCCCCCCGTTCCCTCACGTTCAGTGCTAAATTCATTGAGTTCCCCTGGAGGAAATGAATTGCCCAGAGCATTGAACTATCACTTAAGAATATTTTAAGATTTTATGCTTTTAAAGGTCAAAAAGTGTAATTCGTCCCTCCCCGCCCGGAACTCAACAATGTCCAATAACGTTACATAGAAGAACTAATTGCTTGTAAACGCAAGCAAAAGTAAACTTTTGTAACAATTTTTTTTCTCAAGAATATAATAAACAGTGGATAAAACTGTTCACAATTTTATTCAATTTTATTGCTTAAAAATAATTTTAATTTCTGATTAGTTATATAATATAGGTTTTAGGACATATAAAAGTCAATTAATGAAACATTAAACATTTTTTAGAGATTTTTGAATCTCTGAGGTTTTTCCAATAGCGGACACCTCCAAATAGCGGACAATTTCTGCGTTCCCGAGGTGTCCGTTATTTAGAGATTTTACTGTACTTGTGCCAACGGAATATAAAAAAAAGTCTCCTTTGTCAGCCCAGAGCCCAGTATATTGATTATTCATATGTAATAGTATATTTGCAAGGCTTAGAGCACTGACAATCAAAAGAGAGACAAACTAAATTCATAAAGAACTTTTCAATTATGTCGGAAATTATTAAACACGTTCCCACTCTGTGCAGTCTATATGCAGACTATGTCATGAGTGTGAAGTCATCATTATAACAGTTATCTTTTGCTTGCGTCTGTAACAGTGATTAATCTTCTTTGAATTAGATATGTGTTGCATACATAAGGATGCCAAATTATTTTTAGATTACTACAATTAAATTCAACGCAAGAGAAGGAGAAAGATAAACATCTATTTTAATGAATACGTGGTCTGAGGATGATATATTACTGATTTAAATACAATAGCTAATGAAGCAAAGAATTTGTTTAGTTCAAAAGAAAATTGTGTATGAATAGGAATTTTGCTTATTGAATCAGAGATGGATTTCTCCAAGAGTATACAGGACCGAAGCCACAGTCAGGGAATACCACTGCCTCCAAACAGATATCAACATCTTAGGAATTAAAAATACAAACTTTTAGTATTCATTTTATAGTAACTATATCTATACATAATAGTAATACATGATATACATAATAGTGTATGTATATCACTATTTTTGAATAGTAATCAGCGCCTTAGAAATTGGATTTACAAACTTTTTTGTTAATTTTACAATAAATATTATTAGCATAGAACAGCGGTTCCCAAACTATTTTGGTACGCGACCCACGTTTCAGTGAAAAAAAAATTTTACGACCCACCTTTTCGTAAAGAAAAATTTCACAACTCACCCACAATACAGTTGTATATCAGTATAGCAATATTTGTCGGCTGTCCTATCCTACGAAAAACGCAAATTTTCGTACGGAAGATAGATTATCAACAAAAACAAGAATCTGTAATTTCAGCGTGTGTAAGTGAATAATAATTAAAACAATGCACAAACTACAAAGATAGTTAAAAATACGTTTAATTATAATGAAAACATAACTTTATGATGGATGAGATTTCTGGTACTGGTGTTTACCATTTACCAATGTGGGAAAATATTAACACGCAGTTTGAATCAGTACTTGTCTTTCAAAAACAGCAAAGTAGAAAAAGCATGTTCTTATAAGTACGAAGTGTTAAATTTCATCAAGGACCTCAAAGCTGATTTTACCCTTTCCGGCGCAGTGTTACCACTCCGGCAAAGCCTAATTTTAATTCCAAACTTACAAACGGCACCTGTAATATTTTAGTAAAATTTTACTTTTACAATGACAGCTGAAATCAGGGAATTCTTAATTTATATAAAAAGTCTTTTGTAAATTCCGGTGTCAGTCAACAATTTCTCCTCTTACGATTAGAATTAGTCTGCGCCGGAAAGGGATATTCTGTTCGTTTATTAATCTAGAAGTGAAATTGAAGATTTTCCCTTGAAATATTATTTCCTGTTGAAATTGTCATATCTTAATAAATAATGAAATAAAAGATATATTTTGATGACAAGCCTTGATTATTCCGCGACCCATCAAAACAGCTGCCACGGCCCACCAGTGGGTCGCGACCCATAGATTGGGAACCGCTAGTATAGAATATAATCATATTAAATAAGTATAGCTAAATAGCATTATAAATAAAAAAAATATTGTTACTGGTGCTAATTATTATAAAATCATGTCAAGAAATATTGCTAATGGAGCAAAACATTGTTTAATTCTAAAGAACCTGCATTGTAAATAGAACTGCATAGCAATTTTTCTTAAAATTTTAGAGCCTGAATACCACAATGTCATGCAGTGCCACCTCCCTATTAAGGGGATACTACTACTTACGAATATTAACAAATCCTTCATTGCGGAATTTACGTCATAAATAAAGTAAAAATTAGTATTCGAAAATAGTGCTTAATGCTTTCCCTAGTTCTTAAATCTTATTTAATTTCTACATAATAATCGTTCTGAAATTTCAAGGTTAAAAACTAAATTAAAGTTATGCATTAAAATTTAATAATAAAAAATTTTTGGAAATTTTCTAGATTGAAATTCTATAAAAATCAAAGTATTTAAACAAAAAGTATTTTTAGGTCTGAAAGGTTTTAAAAACACTCTTTTCTTTTTTGTAAGTTATAAATGCAATTCGATTATATTCTGAGAGTGTCTGATATTTTAAATATTTATTCACATTTAAAAACATCGACAAACATATTTTTACCGTGGAGCATACATAATAATAATAATAATAATAAAAATAATAATAATAATAATAATAATAATAATAACTTTCAAGAAAATAAATACAAAAATCCATTGAAAAACTGGTGGCTAAATCGCAAAAAATATAGTCTTTTAATATTTCTCTACTTTCTGTATAATTTGAGATAGTACTTTCATGTTTTTTAGATCACCGAAAACGAAATCTAGTTAGCTAGCCAAAGTTTGACAGTTTTACGACAGTTAACATTTTACATTATTTTGAAGAATTCCAGAGTAAATTTTTACTTGATATCTCATGCTTAGAATTTTTTTGTAATAACTCAAAATATTTTAGAAGTTGTTCTTTACATTAAAAAAGTATTATTTATATTTAATCAGTACATTTTATCCCTCAAACGTTGAACAAAAATAAGCATAGGTGAAGAATGTGAACAGCGTGTGAAGAGAAACAGGTGTTATGAAATATTTTACATAAAATTATCAGCAAAAAGAATTCGAATCCCAAAGAATCTGATACTGCTGTGTTTACGATATGTAAAGTTTTTGTACATAATAATGTTTTATGTGTGTATAAATTTATATCTATACTAGCTGACCTGCCCGGCGTTGCCCGGGTCCTTATTAACAATATTAAACGAACTTGAAATTTGTATGATTTTATTATTAACTCGTTACATGCAGAAATGCATTGTCTGAAATACGTAGCCACTGACTGTGTGAAAAATCGGTTTTAAAAACAGCAACTAATATTAAGCTCTAAAAATACTCAAAATGAGCAATGAAAAACGCGGCAGGGAATATGTATCCAACGATTGCATGATTTTCGTGTTAAAAAGTTGATATTTACCCGTAAAAATCACTGTTAAGTCACGTAAGTAATTATTATTTTCACATACAAATCCCAAGTGAAATATTTTGAATTTCAAACTAATTATATCACACTTAAATCCGACTATAACATGAATGAAATCGATACACGATGGTAGCTAAAAGATTGGTATATTGTATTATAATTTCAGAGCTATTTAACAAAAGTAAGTGTTATTTTTAATCAAATCTTGCGTAATGTTTACTCTGTGAATAAATTCCTAATCTTAAACTTTTGAACCGTAAAAAGAACCTGTCTGTAGCCTAACAGCGACTTAACAGTACCCTACCGTAAATTAAATATAACAGAAATGTAATATAGCCTTCACTTTATAGTAATATATTCTTATTCTAACCATAACATAAATGCAATTTAACTTTAATCTAACTTTAACCTAAATAATATAATAGAAAAAAAAACATTTTAAAAAATTACTATTTCTTCGTAAAATATGCTTCAGCTGTAATTCATTTCTTTCAATTCGTTTTATTAATACAAAATTCCTTCCTCGTGCTTTTGTTTGAGGCATTAAAATTTCAGCGATAAATGGTTTAATATTGCAAACCTTTTATTCGGTTTACTTCGCCTCCACCTATCTTTTTCTCCATGGTGTACAGCAGCTGTGATTTTAAAAAAAATCCTCATTTAAACTGACCGTTTGCATTTTTGCCGATCCCACCGAAGCTAGCATAGGGGAGAAAAATACGGGCTTCTGATTGGTCGAAAAATTTTCCTTTCCTTCATTTTTGAGTTTACGTTTATTTAATCATCAATTTCTGTTTCAAAAGCTTTTGAAAGCTGGATTTTCCTTCTGTTTTTACATATTTATTAATAGATAAAGAAATAGATAATTCGGAATTTATAATTAAAGAAGTTAATCAGGATGTTTAACAATTGTTCTGTATTACTTTTAGAAAATAATAAAAATTGAATTGCCATTTCTTCTTTTTATTTTTTTTTTACATGATATGCACATATATACACAATCAGAACAATTTATTTAGAAACAATAGTATTTTCATTTTACGCCGTCAAACTCAATTGTTCTATATTACTTTTTAAAAAAATTGCAATTTCTTCTTCTTATTATTATTTTAATGATATACCCATATACGCTCCTAATATGTACATTGGCATTCAGGATGGTCTATTTGCAAAAATTTTTCGACCAATCAGAAGCCCGTATTTTTCTTTTCTATGCTAGCTTCGGTGGGATCGGCAAAAATGCTGACCGTTTGCCAGTCTATGAATTTTAAAGGTCTGTCCCAGCTTTTTTAATTATTTCTGCGAAGATTTTATGCAACCAATCAACCATAAGAAAATGAAAGGGAAAAAAAGCTAAAAAAGGCGATTTTTTATGAGAGTGAGCTTTGGAATTTAATTAATTACTCAGTTAATAAATAGAATTTTGAAATTCTGAGCTTCAGGTGCATCAGGAGAGACATTGGGCGACTCTCAAAAAGATTTTGAGCTTCGTACGTGCTGTAGATTTTGCTAGCCATCGCAGACACACAGACACACACACAGACACACACACAGATACACACACAGGTTGGTCTACCCTGTAAAGTGAGGAACCGTGTTTACACAATACGTTCTGAGTAACCTTAGAAATTGTGGTCAAAACCCTAAAAATGCAATTTACTGATACGTATTCACATTAATAAAAGCTATAACTATATTAAAAATTATATTTTTCTTGTAACATTATTTTTTATTAAATAAAACAGCAGGAGATGTTTTGCATGTATATCGAGTAACTGGTTCAGCTTACACACATGGCGTTGTGAGTAACATAGCCTCGAACTAAGATAATAAAAATTGTTACTCAGAAGAACGGTAATTTTTACCTGCTGTGTTTAGTGTTGATTGCTACAATGGACTAATAATAATGGATAATTCTCTTCCTCGTCACTATAAAATTTAAGACAAAAGAAAAAAAAAGTTTATATGAATCTAGGAAAAAAGTTATCGGAAAAAAGTGACATAAACTACGAAAGCGGAAAAAAAGTGACACGGAAAAAAGTTACCGAAAAAAGTGACAAGGAAAAAAAGTTACAGGAAAAAAAGTGACAAGGAATTGATTTTGGAGACTTATTATTGATTTTGGGGATTCATTGGTTAAGTATGAAAGGGGGATCGGGGGCAGACTCATAATTTAGGTAAATGGGTTTTTCATGCTGAATTAACTGTTTTGGTTCAATTTTTGCAAGGAAGTTCATATTGAAAAGACGCTTGCCTGATTTGTTTTGGGAAAAGATGATTACCTTCCTCCTACCCGCCCTAATTTGATAGATGGGTTTTTATGAAGAATTATCCATCGTGTGTCAAATTTTGGATATAGGTTCTTTCTGAAAAAGGCTTATCTATAGTAATATAGTATAATGCCTGAAAAGGTTTGGAAGTTTAATGATTAAGCATAGAGCGGTAACGGGGAAATAAACTCTCTTAAATTAAATTAATAGATTTTTACGTAGAATTATCCGATTTGTTTGGAATTTTGGACATAAGTTCATTATGATAAGACGTATCTCTGATTAGCTATGGGGTTCTTTTGCTTATTGATAAAAGAAGGGGAGGGCAATTATCTCGCCTCAAACTAGATAAATCGTTTTTTATGCAGAATTATCGGATGTATTTCAAATTTTAATTGAAATTCCTTTCGGATAAGGTGAATCCCTGAATAGTTTTAAGGGTTTAACAGCTAAGTATAGAAGAGGAATAGAATATAGCCCCCGGCTTTAAATTGAATAAATTGTTTTTTACGCAGAATTATTGGATTTGCTCCATATTTTGGAATATAGGTTCATTATGATAAGGCGTATCCTTGATTAGATATGGGGTTCTTTGCTAATTAAAAAAGGGGTCGGGTGATTTTTACCCCCCCCCCCCTTTAAATTAGATAAATTGTTTTTTATGCGCACTTATCCGATGTATTTCATATTTATATACAAGTCCTTTCTTATAAAGTGAATCGCGGAATAGTTTTAAAGGTTTAATTGCTAAGTATAGAGGGGGGAGGGGAACGCGGGATAACCCCTTTCAATTACATAAATGGCTTTTTACACAGAATTATCCGATTTGCTTCAATTTTGGATGTGAGTTCATTCTGATAAAGCGTATCTCTGATTAGTTATGATGTTACTTAGCTAATTAAAAAGGGGGACGGGCGATTATTCCCCCTCCTAAATGAGATAAATTGTTCTTATGATGCATTTCAAATTTTGGGTACAGGTTCTTTCTGATAAAGTGAATCCCTGAATAGTTTTAAGGGTTTATGGCTAAGTATAGAGGGGGGTGGAACGAAGGATACCCCCCTTAAATTAATTAAATGGCTTTTTATGCAGAATTATCCGATTTGCTTCAAATTTTGGATATAGGTTCATTATGATAAGGTGAATCCCTGATTAGTTGTGGGTTATCGACCGGCACCCCCTCTCTATACTTAGCCATTATACCCTTAAAACAATTTAGGAATTCACTTTATCAGAAAGAATCTATATCCAAAAGTTGAAATAAATCGGATAATTGTGCAAAAAATGTTGCGCAATTTATATTATTTAATGAGCGGGGACAATCCCTCGCTATCCCTTTTTAATTAGCAAAGAACAACATAACTAATCAGGGATATGCCTTATTATAATGAATCTACATCCAAAATTTGGAGCAAATAGGATAATTTTGCATAAAAAACGATTTATCTGGTTTGAGGCGAGATAATTGCCCCCCCCCCCTTTATTAATAAGCAAAAGAACCCCATAACTAGTGAGAGATAGGTCTTATCATAATGAATTTATGTCCAAAATTTCAAGTAAATCGGATAATTGTGCGTGAAAAACCATTAATTTAATTTAAGAGAGGTTATTCCCACGTTCCCCTCTATGCTTGACTATTAAACTCTCAAATCTCTTCAGGTATTATATACAATATATATATAAGCCTTATCAGAAAGAACCTATGTTCAAAATTTGACACACGTTGGATAATTCTAAATAAAAATCCATTTTTCTAATTTAGGGTGAATTGGGTGGGGAGAGGGGGTAATCATCCCTTCCCAAAACTAATCAGGCAAGCGTGTTTTCAGTATGAGCGTATATCTAAAAATTGAACCAAAACAGTTAATTCAGCATGAAAAACCCATTTACCTAAATTATGAGCCTCCCCCCGATCCCCCTTTCATACTTAACCAATGAATTCCCAAAATCAATAATACAAATCCCTAAAATCATTTCCTTGTCACTTTTTTTCCTGTAACTTTTTTTCCTTGTCACTTTTTTCCGTGTCACTTTTCTCCCGCTTTTGTAGTTTATGTCACTTTTTTCTGATAACTTTTTTTCCGGTCACATTTTTTTCCGTTTACCCGTTTGAATATATATATATATATATTCGCACAAAATTGCAATATCCGTCTTTGTTTGAATTCAGCGAGAGTTGAGGAAATGTTCATTTTCTGTTGTTCTAGACCTTTGCTCAACAATGCGATTCATATATAATAAAAAATATTTTAAAAACAATATAATACTATGTTTTTATAATAAAATTTTAATTAACTCATTATTCTAATGATATAGCTTGTCTTTTGCATAGGTAGATGGGAGATACTGGAAACAGAGAATGGATAGGGGACCATATTCTTTTCCTAAATGTTTAAAAATATCGCAATTTTGGTCACTATTAACTAATTTTAATCATTTATACCTTTTAAAGAGAATTCTGATTACACTCATTAGAAGGTAAACAGCAGGCACCTCGCAGCTCTGCCTCGCATGCCCCTGCATCAGTCGGGCATTGCTGAAGATAGCTCACGAGGATACAAACATTTAGAACTCAAAATAACGATAGTCTCAAAATAATTATTTCTCTTCTGAGCTTTAGAAATGGATTGAAGGGAATAATAATTTTAAAGCACCAAGACACTGGAAGTTTACTGGTTGATCCAATAACAGTAGGAACTTTGCTCATATCATTATATGTCTTCTTTCCGTAGAATGTGGACTATAAAAGTAAAAATTGATAATATTAATTGCTAAAAATTGTTTCATAAAGGACTTTTTTTGGCTTATTGAGCAAAAGATTGGTTGTATTTACTAATTATGACGATCAATTTTCAACTCGAGGAAGAGGGGGAGCGCCCTCCTGAGAGAACTTATCCCCCATTTACGCATGGAAATTCAAAGTTTGAAGAAAACCACGAAAATCTCCGAACGACTAGGCCGACGGGCGCGACTGGGTTCGAAACCAGCACCTTCCGTCTTTACCATTTTCGAAGGCTGAACCACTGGAATGAGCTAAAGGCTATAACAAAATATGCACTAAATTCATTAAATGCAAATGATATTTAGTTGCAAAGAAAAAGAAAAGAAAAACTTTTTTTTGAAAAAAAAAAAAAAAAAAATCAAACAATCTGGATCTCGTAAAACAATTACTCTCAAAGAAACTAGCATAGCAATGCAAGAAATTACTATCGATTAAAAGCATGTTATTCTTTTCGATTAATAAAATTTATTTGTCATAAGAGTACATGTTCTTTTCGTGACAGATTTTTCTTTCTTTTTTCTTTTCTTTTTTTTTTTTTTTTTTTTTTTTTTTTTAATTATAACAAAATTACGATTTCTAAAAGTTAATTATGTAAATGAATGTTAGTATAATGAAATGATTTTTAATACCATTTATTCATTTCTAAAAATTTTATTAAAATATCATTAAAAAATCCATTAAATTTTACGATTTAATTGAATCTCATGAATATTTATCATTACGATTTCTAATTCTTAAACTTTATTAAAATTAATTATATTTTATAGTATTTTTTATGCTTTTCATATGTTTATAATTCAAAATATTCAACATTTTGCGACAACTCTATTGAAATGGAAAATTGCTGGTAGCAAATTTAAATTTCATTATAAACGTCCACTATTATAGTATAATTTAAAAGAATCCAAATATTTTAAGTGTTCAAAAAAAAAAAAAAAAAAAAAAAAAAAAGTTTGAAGTTTATATCAGAATAGACTATATATATATTTTTAATAAAATCTATTTTACTGTAATAATAAAAAAAAATATTAATATCAAAATAAAGTTTGAATTAAAAAATATTTATTTGTATGAAAAAAAAAATTCTGTAAAAAGTATAGAATACCAATTAAATTAAAAAGAAATTAAACGAAAGTTAGTTTTAAAGTTTTTATTAGTAAAGTAACATTAAAAAAGCTATTATTATGTAAGCAAATACATAATTTAAGGTAAAATTATAATAAATTTTACCAAAATAACTGAAGGATGCTAGTATATTGTTTGTTTTGAAATACAAAGTTTAAATTTCAAATCATTTAAAATTTGTTTGGCGTAATTATAGTTCAGTTGAACTACTTGTATAATATTAAAACAGCTGACATGTTTTAATATGACAAATTAAAGAAAATTTTGCAGAATTCCTGACTGAAGTAAAAAGGTTTCATTGTACGTAAAATTTAAATATATATTTTAAAAATAAATATGATAGAATTTATAAACAATGCATAAGGGATCATTAATTTAAATTATTATGTAAATTTAAAATTTACATATAAACTGAAACATAATCTTTTGATTTAAAAAGTATTTAAGCTAATGGAATTTTTACTGGCGCTATTTGATCATCCAACTAAAAAAAAAGTTACTTAGATTGCTTATTGTGATCTACACATATTGCATGCGTGTGTGGAAATCGTTCTTTTCCATATGTTTCAAAACAGAAAAGAGCCGAAATCAGCTTTACAAATACAAGTTTCTCACCCATGTATTGACATCAAAAAGCATTTGCGACACAAAAGCTTTCTACTGCACTGCCCAACCTACTGGACAAAGGGGTAAAGATTACACGTCACTAAAAAAAGGGGTGAGAAATATCTTCCCTGGGGTTTTTAGTGAACAAGCTCTTATTGAAAGGAATTTCTCTGTTCCGAACTTTTTTGAGGGAGGAAACTGAATTTAGTTTTTCCGCAAAATGCTTTTCCACCTTCAACAGCTCGAATTTTTCTGATACAATTTCAGACACATTTTTCAAAGTAGAAACATGAAACTTGCTGAGAGTATTTTTGAAGAGACGTATGAGGTGCCATGTGATGTCATTTTGTGCTCAATTCATTAGAATTTGATTTATAAACAATTATCTTCGCAGTATGACTCATTTTTTCGCCCACAGATCTTCCGCTTAAGAAAAATCTATTCAAAATGCCGTTTTTGATTGCTTTTTTGCAATGTTTTTTGCATTTATCCAAGAATCGACAATTTCGGCACCTTGAGTACTTTCTGAATAAGACAATTTCCAAGTTTGATGCATATGAGAGCAAAAATGAATTTAAAAATAAATCGAAAAATAAGCAGATTGAATCGAAAAATAAGCAGATTGAATCGAAATACACCCTTAAAGGGTTAAAGTCTGAAATAAAATACTATAGTCTTTTATACTAAACTAGATGAATCACAGAAAAAATCTCCCCGGAAAAAATCACCCCGGTAAAAATCTCCCCGCTAAAAATCTCCCCCGGAAAAAATCTCCCCGGAAAAAATCTCCCCAGTAAAAATCTCCCCACAAAGAAAGGTAACCGAAAAATAAGGCTTTTTTAAATTAAGATTGAAAAAGCCCACACATATGAATAACAAAGATTTGATGACTTTGATTATGGCAATTATAATTTCAAGTCAATCACGTGCTAATCACGTGTATTTGTACTGGAAACAATTATGGCATTATATGCATATTGTTAGAATTTATGAATATTGAATTAATAGTAAAACCTCCATATGAAATAAGGTCCTACTTCCATGATTATCGCAAGGGCAAACGAGGAAGCTGCCCCAGCTACCCAAACTCAAATTTTGGATTTTTTTTTTAAATTATTATTATTATTATTAATGCAAATTGTAGCTACAAAGACAGTTTGGATGACCTCATTTGAGTCTTCACTTCAGATATTGAATATTGTTATTCAGTCTTTGATAACTCATTACTTATTAGGATACAAACCTACATTTCATTTCGTATCATTTTTAAATTCGATTTTTATTTGTGTAATATGTAATAGAAATGAACAAGGAAAAAACTCTTAAACAGTGAAACTTTTTTTTTTTAATCGGGTCGCACAAAATAAGAGGATAGGGGGGAAACAGAAATATGAATGTTAAGACTGATTTAGATACAAAAGGACAAATCTATGACATAAGTTTTAATTTGTTTTTGTTCGGAAATTCATGAAACTAGCAGGTATTGATGTTCAGAAACTAAATCTAATTACTAACTCGTGATTTTTTTTTTTTTTTTTTTTTTTTTTTTTAACCCGATAGATTTTTTACAAAATAATATCAAAAGGGGCGTTTTGAATTAAATTTCCTCGCGTAAGATGAATAATCACACAAACAGGGGTAAAAACGTGTTTGTCACGTGATCAAAATCTCTTATATCTCAATCTTTTTCGTTATCTATCTTTTGAGGTGAGGGAGGGGTTGATTTTAGGGGAGGTAGCAAAAAAATATGTGATAAAATCTAGAGTTGTTTGGGAAAGTCGGATTTTCTGTGTGTGAAAGGAGGGGGGGGGGGAGGGCTAATTTAAAAGAAAATGTAATTTATTGATTTTTTCACCTCTCTTCATCAACAGCTTACATATATAAGTAAAGTTGCTTCTGTCTTCATATATATTTTTTGAATTAATAATAATTAAATTTAAATTTTTAATTATTTTTTTAATTTTTAATTTACACAAATTTTATGCGCGCAAAATAAAACAATAATAAATGCGTTCATCTGGGGGAAAAAATCGAATTCGTAAAGGCTGTGACGTTTCTTCGATAAAATGGTAAACGGAAAAAAAGTGACCGGGGAAAAAAGTTATCGGAAAAAATGTGACCTAAACTACAAAAGCGGAAAAAAGTGACACGGAAAAAAAAGTGACGCGGAAAAAAAGTGACAAGGAAAAAGTTACCGGAAAAAAGTGACAAGGAATTGATTTTGGGGATTTATTATTGATTTTGGGGATTCATTGGTTAAGTATGAAAGGGGGATCGGGGGAGGGGCTCATAGTTTAGGTAAATGGGTTTTTCATGCTGAATTAACTGTTTTGGTTCAATTTTTAGGTGCGTTCGTAATTATGTAATACGTAGCACCTATAGTGGTCGTTCAGTCCGTCCGTCTGTCCGTCCGTCCGTCTGTCCGCATATAACAACGGAAAAACTAACCAATCGAATCATTTGAAATTTAAAATACATAATTATTACATAATTTTGTCGCGTCATTTCAAATTTTATGAAAATCGGATGCATAGATCAATTACAGGGATGATCAAAAGTATTCCATTACATTATGGTCAATGGGGAAAAAAGTTTCAAATGCATTTTAATCGTTTGAAATTTAAAATACGCAATTATTACATAATTCTGTCGAGTTATTTCAAATTTTTTGATAATCGTGTGCATAGATCAATTACAGGGGCAATCAAAAGTATTCAATTACATTATGGTCAATGGGGAAAAAGTTTCAAATATATTCTATACGTTTAAAATTTAAAATACATAACTATTACATAATTTTGTCGAGTCATTTCAAATTTTATGAAAATCGGATTCATTGATCAATTACAGGGGCAATCAAAAGTATTCCATTACATTACGGTCAATGGGGAAAAAAGTTTCAAATGCATTTTAATCGTTTGAAATTTAAAATACGCAATTATTACACAATTCTGTCGAGTTATTTCAAATTTTTTGATAATCGTGTGCATAGATTAATTACAGGGGCAATCAAAAGTATTCAATTACATTATGGTCAATGGGGAAAAAGTTTCAAATATATTCTATACGTTTGAAATTTAAAATACATAACTATTACATAATTTTGTCGAGTTATTTCAAATTTTATGAAAATCGGATGCATAGATCAATTACAGGGACAATCAAAAGTATTCCGTTACTTTACGGTCAATGGGAAAAAAATGTTTCAAGTGGGAAAAATGTTCAAGCATCTTAATCGTGTTACACTCATGAGAACTTAATAACATTTATATACAACTATAAAGTACATACTATAATATACACCTTACATAATTTGTGGTGCAAAGAACATTTGTTATTGATTTACAAGGCCACACAAAAGTATTCCATTACATAATGGTATAGGGAGAACATTGTTTGATGAGCGTTTTAATTGTAATTCACTATTTGCAATTTTATGAGATTGATATATGAAAGTAATATTTTTAAAAATTTGTTATCGTACGAACGCACCTAATTTGCTACGCTTCACGTGCAATTTCCAACTTGTTGGATATACTTTCATCCTGAAAAGATGCTTGCCTGATTAGTATTGGGAAGGGACGATTACCCCCCCCCCCCATCCGTCCTCAATTATATGAATGGGTTTTTACGCAGAATTATTCAACGTGTGTCAAATTTGCATATAGGATCTTTTCGATAAGGCTTATGTATAGTATAAAATGCCTGAAGAGATTCTAGGAGTTTAAGGGTTAAGTATAGAGGGGGAACGGGGGATAACCTTTCTTAAATTAAATTAATGGCTTTTTACGCATAATTATCCGATTTGCTTAAAATTTTGGACATAAGTTCTTTATGATAAGACGTATCTTAGATTTGTTATGGGTTTTTCTGCTTATTATAAAGGGGGGGGACGAGCAATTATCTCCCCCTCAAACTAGATAAATAAGTTTTTATGCAGAATTATCCCATGTATTTCAATTTTAAATATAGGTTCTTTCTGGTAAGGTGAATTCCGGAATACTTTTAAGGATTTAACGGCTAAGTATAAAGGGAGATGGAGGAAACCCCTCTTAAATTAAATAAATGGCTTTTTATGCAGAATTATCCGATTTGCTTCGAATTTTGGACATGGGTTCATTATGATAAGACGTATTTCTGATTAGTTATGGGGTTCTATTGGTAATTAAAAAGGAGGGCGGGTGATTACTATACCCACCTTAAATTAGATTTAAAAAAATTATGCACACTTATCCGATGTATTTCAAATTTTGGATATAGGATCTTTCTCATAAAATGAATTCCTGAGTAGTTTTATGGGTTTAATGGCTATGTATAGAAGGGGAACGGGGGATAAACCCCCTTAAATTAAATAAATGGCTTTTTACGCAGAATCATCCGATTAGCTTCAAATTTTGGATGTATATTCATTATAAGAAGGCGAATCTCTGATTAATTATGGAGTTCTTTTGATATTTAAATAGGGGAAGGGGGCGATTAATCCTCCACTCTTTAAATAATTTTTTTCTCTTTCACAACTATTCAACGGATTTCAAATTTTGGATATAGGTTCTTCCTGATAAAGTGAATCCCTGAATAGTTTTAAGGGTTTAATGGCTAAGTATAGAGCGATGAACGGGGGATAACCCACAATTAATCAGGACTTCGCCTTTTCATGATGAACGCCCAATCAAAATTTGAATCAAATCAGATAATTCTGCGTAAAAAGCCATTTATTAATTTAAGGGGGGGGGGTATCATCCGTTCCCCCAGTGTTTACTTAGCCATTAAACCTTTAAAATTATTCCGGGATTCACTTTATGAGAAAGAACATATATCCAAAATATGAAATATATCGGATAAGTGAGCATAAAAAACGATTTATCTAATTTAAGGGGGGGGGGGGGATAATCACCCGCCCCAATTTTTAATTGGCAAAATAACCCCATATGTAATCAGGGATACGCCTTATCATAATGGTTCTATAATCCAAAGTTTGAAGCAAATCTGATAATTCTGCATAAAAAGCCATTTATTTAATTTAAGAGGGGTTTCCTCCATCTCCCCTTTATACTTAGCCATTAAATCCTTAAAACTATTCCGGAATTCACCTTACCAGAAAGAACCTATATTTAAATATGAAATACATGGGATAATTCTGCATAAAAACTTATTTATCTAGTTTGAGGGGGAGATAATTGCTCGTCCCCCCCCCTTTATAATAAGCAGAAGAACCCCATAACTAATCAGAGATACGTCTTATCATAATGAACCTATGTCCAAAATTCTAAGCAAATCGGATAATTATGCGTAAAAAGTTATTAATTTAATTTTAGAAAGGTTATCCCCCGTTCCCTCTCTATACTTAACCATTAGAATTCCTAAATCTCTTCAGGCATTATATGCTATATATAAGCCTTATCGAAAAGAACCTATATGCAAATTTGACACACGTTGGACAATTCTGCATAAAACCCATTCATCAAATTGAGGACGGATGGGGGAGGGGGGGGTAATTGTACCTTCCCAAAGCTAATCAGGC
This sequence comes from Maratus speculifer, assembly GCA_964019185.1. Classification (NCBI taxonomy): domain Eukaryota; kingdom Metazoa; phylum Arthropoda; class Arachnida; order Araneae; family Salticidae; genus Maratus; species Maratus speculifer. The sequence goes on from OZ025300.1 coordinate 62,917,239, forward strand.
AAGCGTCTTTTCAGGATGAACGTATACCCAAAAATTGAACCAAAACAGTTAATTCAGCATGAAAAACCCATTTACCTAAACTATGAGCCCCCCTCCCCGATCCCCCTTTCATAATTAAGCAATGAATCCCCAAAATCAATAATAAATCCCCAAAATCAATTCTTTGTCACTTTTTTCCCGGTAACTTTTTTTCCTTGTCACTTTTTTTCCGCGTCACTTTTTTTCCGTGTCACTTTTTCCCGCTTTAGTAGTTTAGGTCACTTTTTTTCCGGTCACTTTTTTTCCTAGATTCCTGATAGCTATAAGTCCCCTATGATTCAGAAACTATTTTAAAATAATTTGCAGCAATAATTTAATTCAGAATATATTTAAAATTAGATTTTCAGAGGGCAATCTATCTTCAAAAGTTAGCGTTTGCCCTTGCGATAGTCATGGAACTAGGACCTTTTTCATATGGAGGTTTTACTGCCGTAGTTGTTTCCAGTACAAATACACGTGATTAGCACATGATTTACTTGAAATTATAATTGCCATAATCAAAGTCATCAAATCTTTGTTATTCATATGTGTGGGCTTTTTCAATCTTAATTAAAAAAAAGCCTTATTTTTCGGTTACCTTTCTTTGTGGGGAGATTTTTTCCGGGGGAGATTTTTACCTGGGAGATTTTTACCGGGGTGATTTTTTCCGGGGCGATTTTTTCCGTGATTCATTTAGAAACGAAAATGAAAAGACATCATTTATATTTCGCCTATTTTAGAAAGCACATTTAGATAAATATACAGCATATCTGACTTTCTTTACTTCATTTTTACTATTTCACTAATAAATTTAAAAACAAATTCGGATTGACTTTTTTTTTGTCATTGAAAAAGTAAAAATGAATAATAAAGAGTTCAATAATTTTCAGTAGATGTACATACTGTGTGCCTCCCCCCTTTTTTTTACGTTCCAAATTTATTTGTGTATTCTTCATATATTATAAAAATTGTGTTTAATTTTTCATTAGATTTAATTTGTGTTTTACCAACGTACTTTACATTACAAGTATATTCAAAACTTTAAAACTGGTAATTTAATAACAACTCTGATTTATTTAAGAATTTTAAACTTATTAAACTGATATAATCATTTTCTAATTATTATAATAATGTATGTGAATATGTATTGATATGCGATAATAAAGTGAAGTTGGAAAATAAACTGAAGAAAATAATTTTTTCCATAAAATGATTAAATGAATGGAAAATGAATTAAACTTTATAAACATGAATATTTTGAAAATAAAAATAAAAATAAAAATACATATCAATGCAGAAATATACAAAAACTAATTATTTCACATTATGTTATTATTTTCCTCTTTCTAATTAATTAAATAACTAATCAGTATTTTCAATTGAATATTCCTTGCTTAGTTTGCATTCTCATGAACTTTCTGTATAATGACTTAATGTATCCTGTATTTTCCATTAATAAAAACCAAATGAAAAAGAAACAATTTTTGAAATACACAGAGATAGCAAAGAGAATTTAGTTGTAAAATTCCAAAAATTTGCCTTCTTATTGTGTTGTCCGGAAATGTCAACCCCATCCATCAAAGAACCACACCTCCTGTCTCCGAACCCCAACTTACGGGTGACCGGAAATCTTTCCAGCTAGACGGGGCGAGCTATTACGGGACTCGGGGCATTGGGAGGTTTCGGCTATTATGGGATTCAAACATCAAAGAGTTAATACTTGTAAATATCGTACATTTTCAATTTTTATACGATCGTATAGAGAAAAAATTTACTTTTAAATGCAATTGGTTTGAAAGCTGTAACTCAATTTATATTTGAGAAATTGATTTTTTTGTAGTATTTAGCACCAATTTTGTTATTGTGGCAACAATAGTATTCCATTTCTTTTAAAAGTAAAAGCAATGGAGTAATTAGAAAACAACAAAAAACACAAACTGATGATATTAAAATTAATATTTTAATTAAAATAATAATCTTTTTCAAAATTCTATGATTTGCTGTGTGACAACAAGTATTCAGCTATAAGTACACAAAATTTGAACTCTCTAGCATATGTAGTTTTCGTGTACCGACTGTGTGACGGACAGACAGACAGACAACGGACAGAGACGAATAGGGTTTCGTCAGATGAACGAAACCCTAAAAATGAAGCAAAAGTATATGATGATTTGTTGAAATGATGGACATTTTGTCAAAAATCACTTTTTAAACTAAATTTACTTTAAGCGATAAATAATTTTATGCCCTTTCATAATTTGGTGAACGAGGAGAATAATCGCCTCCAGACTGGAATTTTACGACAAACAACTACAGGTACTCACTGTCGTTCAAGACATGTTATTCATTTTTTATGCAGAAAAAATTAAACATGTAATTGAAAATAAGTAAAAATAATATAAAAATACGCAGGTGATATCTCTTTTCTTTTGTCATTAAAAGGTTATAAAAGTCACGGAAGAATTAGACAGTTCCCTTAAGAGCCCTTCACGCACATTCATTTATGAAAATCCTTAGAAAAAAAATTCTTCTTAATATCTCGTTTGCAATTCCGTATTTTTAAATGATTTATTTATTTATTTATTTGTATTTGATGGCCAGCCAAGATTAATCTCCAAAGAAGCTGTCTTTTTTTAAATATTCGACTTTTTTTCAGAATTTTTTCTGTCAGTATACCGTAATTTTCAAAACCGGCTCCGAAAGTGTTAGTATCAAAAGAGAAAAAAAAAATCATAAGCAAAATAGGAAAAATAAAAAAATTGCTTATCTATTGCAGAACCCCAGCCATAAATGCCAAAATGAATAATAATAATAATAATAATAATAATAATAATAATAATAATAATAATAATGAAACGCAAACAATATATTTAAAAAAATCTTCATGAGGATTAGCTGTTTCAAGTGCGTGTTTTCGCATGAATTAAGTACATGAGAGTAAATTAGGAGAACAGATACTGGTAAGATGGAAATTTTTATGGAAAGCAGTAACAATAAGCATGCAAAGGACCTCCGTAAGAATGGTGAAAATTTGCTGAGAGTAGGAAAAAAGTGAAACTATAATTGCTGAAATATAGAAATGCTTGTAGCAAAGAAATAACGCAACAACTTTTTCCAAGTAAAGAGTTTACAATTTTTGTCTACATTGTTGCCGAAAGTTAATCAGCGAACAGACTTTGAAATGGCAACATTGGCATTAAAAAAATATCTGGAGTGATGCAAATATGCAATTTTACTAGGCGCTTGAACTTTCTAAGTAATAATATAAGTATATTATGTCGAAAATGATTCGATATTTTTACTATAGTTTATCATCTTATTTAATTCAATATTTTTTCTTTAATTCAGAAATATTATTTTCTTTTCTACTTCAACACTAAAAGAAACGTGTATGGTAAAAATTACTTGATAACAGAGTTAAAAAAGGACCCTTCACTCAATTGAAAACACCAGATATATAACATTAAACCAATGGGCAGGTTGTTTTCAGATTTCTCGTTTAAATTTAAATATTTTCAAAGAATTTCTTTTGCATAGGACACCTGAAGTCAATATTCAATGTGATTATTTTTTACTTTTTCGATGTAGATTGCAATTTTTTTTTTTTTTTTTTTTTTTTTTTTTTTTTTTTTAAGTACATTGCTAAAAATTTTTTCTCTAGTTTGAAACAAATTTTCGTGTTTGCCACCATAACATGGTGAAATCTCGTACCAAAATTTGGAGATTCCTATTTCAACCACGTAGAAGAAGAAAAAAAATAAAATAAAATTCACCTTTTTTTAATAGAAAGATATTTAAAGAAAATTAAGTTAGTGTAGTGTAGTGTATTTTTGTCGGCCGATTATCTACGCCATGGGATATAGGCCCTATGGGGTGGGTTGCCCTCCGTGGGGGTGAAAATTAAGTTAGAATTATTTGTTTAAAATATTTTCTTTGGGAGACCTAACTTTTTTTCCATGGAAGGGGAGGGGGCTAAGCTTTAAATGGTGTACTGATGTTAAGAAATATACAGACTTACATAATTTAAAGTTAAAATTTTGAAAAAACCCATTTGGATTTTTTCAGAAAAAAGGCCACTTGAGTTTTTTGGGATGGGAAAAATCGCAAAAATTCTGCCTTAAGTTAAACATGCTAATTTTATACACTTCAATTCAAAAATCAAACACAGTTTTTTTTTATTTTTTTTTCTTATTTTTTTTTTAAATTAGGAAATTTATAATAATATTTTTGAAAATTTTTGAATAATATGCTACAAGACTATTAAATGTAAAATTAGATTGTCATAGAAGTCAGTGGCATTTGTAAATTTTGATCACAAATGAAAATACACTTTTACTAGCTTTGTAGCTTAATAAACCCCTAAATGATTACGTAATTTGCTCCAAACCAGATCATATTTAGAAAAATATTGTTTAATTGAAGCAGAAATAGTTTGTACTGAATGTAAAAAACGGAAAAAATTGACAAAATCCACAGGGAAACTTATCTTTTACATTCTTTTTTTGTTATAATTTGTTATTGGTTGAAAATTACTGCATAACACTTTTATTGAACATACATTGAAGCAGGATAACAAATGGGACGATTAATCTTAAAAGCTATAACAATGCAAGCAAATAGAATGGGATTCAACTTTCAAAGGCTATCTTTAAGTATACATTAAGATTTAAAGCACTAGGATGCATTTTAAAGTACAGTAATGAAAATCTTTCTTCTTTACAACCTCATCTCTGTTTTTTTTATAAATGCTTTGCAATTCCTTTAAATCTGATTCTTTTGAAATATATTTAAATTGGCATTTATCTTTGCATTCTCATACCTTAGATTAAATAATGACACAGTTGTGAAAAACCTAAAAATTTGAAAAAAACCAAAAATGGGTTTTTATTGGGTTTTTTCAAGTGGATCCACTTGGAAGAACCCTGGGCTTATCAAGTAATATACACATTAACATAATGTGTTTAAACATAACGGAACTCAAAGGTATTCATAATTAGTAAGGCAGTATATAATAAAAAATCTAAATGTTTGATTTTCATTGTTTAATGTATGAACAAAGAATAATTAATAAATAGGCATAACTAATGTTTTTTATTAATTACAATAGAAAGGAACAATTTTATGTCAGTTTTAGGTATTAATTATTAATACTTTATATTAATTGTGTTTAGAAGTACACAAAAGGAATACTTTTTTCCGTTTTTAGGTGCGTTCGTAATTATGTAAATACGTAGCACCTATTGTTGTCGCTCAGTCCGTCCGTCTGTCTGTCCGTCTGTCTGTCCGTCCGTCTGTCCGCATATAACAACTCAAAAACTACCCAACCGAATCGTTTGAAATTTAAAATACATAATTATTACATAATTTTGTCGAGTCATTTCAATTTTTATGAAAATCGGATGGATAGATCAATTACAGGGACAATCAAAAGGATTCCGTTACATTACAGACAATGGGGAAAAAAGTTTCAAATGCATTTTAATCGTTTGAAATTTAAATCATATATTTATTACATAATTTTGTCGAGTCATTTCAAATGTTATGAAAATCGAATGCATAGATCAATTACAGGGACAATCAAAAGTATTCCGCTACATTACGGTCAATGGGGAAAAAAGTTTCAAATGCATTTTAATCGTTTGAAATTTAAATCATATATTTATTACACAATTTTGTCGAGTCATTTCAAATGTTATGAAAATCGAATGCATAGATCAATTACAGGGACAATCAAAAGCATTCCGTTACGTTACGATCAATGCGAAAAAAATTTTCAAATGCATTTTAATGGTGTTAAACTCATTTGAACATAATAGAATTAGCATGAATCTTTGAAGTATGTACTAAAATATACATTCTGTACAATCTGTGATGCAAAGAATATTCATTATTAAATTACAGGGCCACACAAATGTATTACACTAAATCATGTTATACGGGAAAACATTGTTTGGGGCGTGTTTTAATTATATTAAACTACTTCGAATTTTTTGAATAAGATATACGTTAATGAAGTATAATAAATTTACTTCCTGCATATTTACAGGAACATAAAGATTTCGACCACTGTACTATATCAAAGTACTATATCATCAAGATCTGAATATTTTTAAAACTTCGTTATCGTACGAACGCACCTCATTTGCTACGCTTCACGTGCAATTTCCAACTTGTTAGTATTTATGACAATTTTTATTTATCCAATTTAGAACAATAAAACAGACATGATGTCATTTCAGCATTACACTATATATATATATATATATATATATATATATATGTAAATATTTTTACAAATAAAACCAAAGTAACTCGGATATAATGTTGAATATTGTGTTATTTAAATTTTATCTAAACAAAAACACATTTCAGAACACCCCCCCCCCTCTTTTTTTTACTAGTTAGTGAAAAATAATTGTATAAAAATTTTATTTATGAACGGCTTTACTTTGAAGACTTCTTTCTCCTCTTTTTAGGTAGATTTTGAATGAAATAATGCCTTTTGCGATCGCTCTCATGCTGGAATTTCTGAACCTTTTGCAGGTCTACACCAGTAATTACCCTCAGACCCTAAAACTATCATTAATAAAAAAGTTTATATATATATATATATATATATACATACAGACAGGTTGTTTTTTTTTTTAACTGACGTTATTTAGAGCTCTCTGTAACTAATTCTAATAACCGGAACGGCTTTAAAATTTATATGGGGATTATTAAGAACAAGGAAAAAGAGATTCTATGAAAAAAAAAAAAAAATTAGTTCCAATCACCAATAAGGGCTATATAATAAAACATTTGAATTTAAAAGAAAAATAAAAATTAAAAAAATGAATACAGTTTGAATTTGCATAAACAATATATATATATATATACACACACACACATATATATCACTCTTTTATGGGCTCGATAACTTCTATAATTCTGCTCAGATATAAAGTTTATATTAGCGAAGAAGTTTATGCATGACAGACATATGATGAATTTAAAAATGAGCGAAAAAAATTGTGTTTTTGGAAGAAAAAAATTCATAACTTCAAGTCAATTCTCAAGATATCCAATCCAAATAATTTTCTTTATAAATTTACGTAATATTATCTAAAACTTTTGTACTGCTATATTTTTTATGCCAACACTTACTGATACGAAAAAAAAAAAATAAATACAATAAATAAATAAATATAAAAATAAAAGTAAAAACGAAAGAAAATAGTGGGGTGTGAAAAAATATCCATTACTTCGTCACAGCTCACAGGCTAGTACAGCCTCAGAGCTTATGTGCCCGCCCGTTCTGTATATATGTACGTGCGTAACGCGATAACTCATGATAAAAATATCCGATTCACTTGAAATTTTTATGTATGCATATTCTGAAAAGGCGCTTTCCTGATTAGTTTTTGGAGTTCATTCGATATATATAACAGGGGGAACGGGGGCTAATGCCCCTCCCCTTAGCTTATAAGAATGTTTTTTTTATGCAGAATGATCAGTTTTCGTTCAAAATTCAGATGGAGGATCATTCTGATGATGTACTCCCGTGATTAGTATTAGGTGTTCATTGGATAAGTATAAAAGGGGGGGAACGGGGGGTTCATGCCCCTCCTCTAAATTGATATAAATGGGTTTTTCATGCAGAATTATCATTTTTTTTCCAAATTCTTATATGATAAATCATATCTGTGATTAGTTTAAGGGGTTCAATGATTAAGTATAAAAAGGGGAAGTGGAGGGAGCTGTCCCCCCAGTAATTTTTTTTTTAATGGAATTAACCCTTGAAAATATAAGGCTATAATATACAATTAGTATGCTTAGCCTGTGAGCTCAATGCCATCAGTTTTACTGGGCAATATTCTTTTTATTAAGCTATTAAATCAGATTATATTTATTTTACATCTTAATAATATCTACAGCTTTTGCAATGACAAGTTTTTTATAGGACCAATCCTTATAGCTAAAATAAATTTAACAAAAATAGTAGTTGAAGAAAAAAATCTCAAATCAATTACGCTTATATAATGACTCATTTTAAAATTTATTTTTGAATTTAAACGCATCAAATGCAATCTAATGACAAATATTCTAATTTGGGAGCTATTGAATGAGACGACACTTTTACTTTTTGCCTGAAAGAAACGCAAATCGGGAGCTAATAACCATTGAAATGAGTTTAAGTTAAAAGATAATAAAAATGAATAGCCTTATTATTATTTAATAAAATTATCTTAATTTTCGCAAAATTGTATTATTATATAATCTATTTATTAAATTGTATTATTATTAAAATTATCAGTGGTTAGCTTTATTTTCCATTAATGCGAATTCATTAATTTAATAATTTTTTAAATTAAAAATAGTGAAATATAAACGCTATATAACAAAAATAACCTGAATATAGTGAACATGACAGACACACATTTTTTGTTAAGGACTAGATAAAGCTTTTGAGCGTTATTATTATTATTAATGTTATTATTATTATTATTATTATTGTTATTATTTTGTTAATTTAAACACAGCAGTGATGTGAATACCGTCCACTGGTCAGCAGTTATTTAGACATCTGTGGGTGCTCTGCTTGAAGAAAAAGAAAAACATTAAATAGTTTCATGCTTAATAAATTAATTTAAATGGTTCAGAAATAGTTCCAGTTTCATTTTGCAATATGAAAATAAAAGCAAACGTGGCCGTCTTCTAGAGTGAAATTGGTTACAGGATCACTTCACAAAAAGCGCATTTGGACATGGGAAAATCACATGTAATAAATATGAAAAAATAAATAAATAAATAAAAAGGTTAGAAGTAAACCGAATGAAAAGATAGGCAAAAAAAGAAAAAAAAAATAGAAAATGGATTGTAAAAACGTGAACTGATGCAATTTGTGTTTTCTATGAGAGAGCTTTTTCTTCGGAAATGTGGTGGTGGAAATTCTGGATTCAATGTTAAAAATAAAATATGTAACTTGAACGACTGCATCGACCATAAACATGATTATTATGCTTGGTTTTTTTTTCAGATGAAATCAGTGTCATTTCACACCGCAACCTTATTTTTTCCCGTTAAAAACAATTCAAGAAACATAATATAGAAAAAAAATTGTCAAATGTAAAAAAAAAAAACTTTCGTAAGGGTGAATTAAATATTAAAAATACATTAAAAATACATTTCTTTTAATTTTAGGTACTATATTTTCAGAGATATAGACGAAAATTAAGTGCGGAAATATGCCCCCCCCCCTTTTTCTAAATCAGCTGAAACTAAAATAATGAAGAAATTTGAGGTTCTAGACTCTAATTAATGTGTTCCAGAAAAACTATAGCGATTACCCTAGAATACATAGATTGAGAAAAGCGCATTTTTTCGTTATACACAAATTTCGATTTGCGGTCATTCAGCAAAGATTATCAGGAGCGCTGGTATAATATGGTATAAAATTGAAAGTGTGTCTTGTTTAGAAACTTAAAAATTTGAAATAGCAAAAACTGCAAAACCGAAATTCCATTTCAAATTTCAAAGTGTTTCATTCATAAAATGATGTATGCGTTACGCACATAAACGTTTGGCCTTTATAATATAGATTGTAAGAGTTTTCCTCGAAATTTATAAACTTACAAACACAAAACGCCAAAGCATGTTATTTACAGATATGATATTTAATTGGCTTAAATTTTAGTAACTTTTCAATCATTTTTTAGATTGAATTACATGCTGAATTATAAGCGCTTGTTGTTTGATGAAAATTTATAGCATTATAACATCTGAAAATTCAGTTTAGAGCACTTTATAGAAATTTAGTTCAAATTCTAAATGCTTTTAAACAGCATTTTGTGAAAGACTGCTTTTAATGAAAACTGGAAATATCCTTCGATTTCATACTTTCTAAATATCAGTATATGTCATTCTCATGCAATAGCCATGCAAGTACAAACAAATATGAATTCTGGAGAGAAACCAGTTTGGGTGTGAAGTCAATCTTAAGGCTGCTCTCAAATTTAAAGAAGCTTTTTTCTAACACATTTCTCAATTCAATTTTGCTCGAAAACACATTAAATTAGAAGGGGTTCTAATTCAGAATTCAATCGAATGTTGTTTCATTTTATGGTAAACGCATATAAAAAAATTTTATTTTTATAAAGTTATAGAAATTATTATTTTTTATTTATTTATTTACAACATTTAAGCACTAGTAAAACTTTCTCTGTGTCCTAATAAGTAAAACAATAAAAGTTTCACTTTTGTACAAATAAAACTTACCGAGTTATGATAATTTGAATTTTAAGGATTTTCAGCATTTTTTTTCAATAAAAACAGAAAAAAGCTTTTTATCAATGAGTTACAATAATAATAATAATAATAATAATAAAAAAAAAAAAAAAAAAAAAAAAAAAAATACAATGGTGTGTGTTAATTAATCTATGGAATATCTTGAAAGAGTTAACAATATTTGGGGCACCGGTTCCATTTAAAATGGAAATTCTCTGCAAAAATTGTAATCCACTACTTGAGAAATTATGATTCATTTTATTTATTTATTTATTTTATATGTATATACTGAGTATCTTGTAAGATGTAGTACGAATGCAGACCAGATGTTTATAAGTACTGTGACTATTATCGCTAAGAGTTACCATGCTTCTATTTACACACAGAAGAGTTTGTGGGTAAAAAATCATTAAAATATTCCTCAATGTAATGACATATTACTACCCCTCGAGCACAGATCATAGAGATATGGTCGAAGCTGTAAGCGCAGTTTATGATCTCCTCCTACCGTAGGCGCACTTTTTGTGCACCAGTACATCAAGTATCTATCGTTTACCCCATAATTTTTTCAAGAATGGGGTAGCTGCGACATGTATCAGGAGAATCTGAACCATCTAAATCCAGTTACTCCCAAAATTATAAATAATTTTTATGAGTTTCTCTTACTACGGAAATTAATTAATTTCTTTTTTTTTTCCCTTCAAATAATGAAAATTATATAATTCCGTTAAAAATCGCATAAAAAAAAAAAAAAAAAAAAAAAAAAATGTTGGGGATAGCAAACCAAATTTCTGAACTCATATTGCGAAAGTTTGAAATTTTACGATAGAGATGGAGAGACATACATAAAACAAAGTGATATTATTAGTAAATTATCGAAACCAGTGAAAAATAGTTCTGTTTAATATTAAAAAACAGTAATATTTTTCAAATATTTATTGAAAAATCGTGTTTCTTTTTCTATAGAAAACCCATTTAACTTTTATACTTAGTACTTAAAGAAAAGTACATAAGTACTTATTTAATTATTAAGCTCATTGTATAAATAAATCTAATAATTTCATATCATGTGCTTTCTGACATTTTTTATATGAAAATATCATATGGTCTATCATTAATGCTCTCATTTTACATTTAAGAGAAATTAATGTTATTATTAATACAATTATGTTCTTAAAGTACCATAAAAAATATCAATCCATAATACGATATCAGTTAAAAATTTATCTACAAGTGTTCCTTTAATTCACATTTATTCTTATAATTTTGATTTAAAAAAATATTCAAGTTAGTGGCTGCAGACCACGCTGCGATTTTACGCAATACTCAATTCTTGTAAGCGACCCCCCCCCCTTTCAGTTTTTACCATAATAGCTCTGTGTTTTTATTATTAGATAAAATATTGTACGATCCAGTAACTTAGCTTGTAGTGTCTACAGATGGACAGAAGAACGCATTATCGAGTAACTGAGATAGTTGAGTGTAGAAATTGGTAATATACCATACCAATGAGTAACATAAATGTGTACGAATGGACAGAAAATGGCATTATCGAGTAACTGAGATAATTGTGTGTAGGAACTGGTGAAATACATTATCATTGAGTAACTATATTGTTGTGCATACAGGCAGAATATTGCATTATCGAGTAACTGATATATTTGTGTTGTAGGAACTGGTGAAATACATTACCATTGAGTAATGTATATTGCTGTGCATTCAGGCTGTTGATTGCATTATCGAGTAACTTAGAAAACTGTGTAAAGAGTTAAAAAATATATAGCGAGTCTTCGAGTAACTCTACTCAGTAATCAAAGAAAGAAAACATTTTTAATTGATATTTATGTGTAGATGATCAAAGTGATATTTTTTAGAGTCAAGTATGTCATGCATTATTTTTTATGCTTTCATTTCACAGTAAAAGTGATATGAAATGGTAATTTGAGTTTATTTCAAAATTGATCTAAAAGGCGATTCTTTTAATATGTTAAATGAAGGCTTCTTTTAATTGGAAATATTTTGACACCGAATTTTTACTCATACGGAATGCAATACAATATCGCGAGATATTGTATATTTTGTAAATACGCCCGGTGCAATTACCCATGTAAATTAAAGCTTTTATTGACTTTTTTCCATGGTAATACTTTCGTCACTTTACTGTTTTTGAAAATGCTAATTTTATTTATTTTTTATTTATTTATTTATTTATTTTTGTGTTTGAGATAGAGATTTAAACACTTCTAATAAATCTGCGCATGGGATAAGCCCCCGGGCTTTTTATTAAGTATATAAAGATGCGTTATTTTCATAGTTTTTCACTTTATAATTCAGTAAAAAATGTTATATGAAATGTAATATTATATGAATCTAAAAACCGACGAGCAGTCTCGTGTAATACATATTTTAAAAGTTCAAAGGGAAAAAAAAGCCAAAATATTAGTGTTTAAAAATGTAGTGGGAATTATTTATAAATGCAATTTTTTAAAACATTTTCACAATTTTAATTAATAATGTAGTTTGTTTGTTTATTTTATTGATTCACTGTTAACTGAACATTAAAAGTAGCCAGTTCACCGTTTAATCTATATTTTCAAAAATAAACAAAATTATTGAAAAGATACACTGTCTTCTGAAGAGATATTAATGTTATCGCTATTATTTTTATTTTCTTAATTACACTACCAACAAATATCAATATATATTTCACATTAACTCCAGCTTTTAAATTTTGATAAAATTATTAATCGTAAAAAGTAACAGACAATCCAACAATTTGATAAAATGCTTGTCGAAATTCTTGTAAATAATCCAACCTTCCCGACATCTTTTTACGGTAATACCTTTGTATTTTTATAACTAGGTCAATTATTGTATTATCGAGTAATTAAAATTCTTGTGTGGGCTGAACATAGCTTTATCGAGTAACGGAGACAGTGTGTAGGAATTGACAAAATACCGCATCGCCGAGTAACTTATATTTCCTTATACATACGGGTAGAATATTGCACAATCGAGTAACCAATAATGCTGTGTATACATACGGGCTAAAATTCGCACGATCGAGTAACTTATATTGTTGTGTATATATGGTAGAAGATTGCATGATCGAGTAACTGAAGTGGCTGTGTAGAATATGACAAAATACCGCATCTTCGAGTAACCTTAGCTTACTTGGTAGAAAGCCATTGCATCTGTAAAAGTTTTGGGGTTCGAGGCTATCAAAATACACTCCATAAGATGGCGCTGAAACCAGTGGCAAATAAAATGTTACACACGGTGTGTATTCATGACAGCAATAAATCGCTTCTCCGAGTAACCTCAAAAAACGGCAGATTTAGCATCCTGGTTATTGAAAACGCGTAATTCAGGTCTCAGACACTCCGAGTAACCTCCAAAAGTTACTTGAAGCGTCTGAGGTTACTCACTCTGTTGGTGTTTAAACCGACGAAGTTACTCATTTTACAGGGTAGACCAACGCACACAGACAGACAGAGCGTTTTGTTCTTTTATTAATATAGATACATATAAATGACTACTTATTCCCTGAAATCGTATGAGTGTAAAACAGAACTTCGTAAAATAATTTAGAAGGCATATATATTGAACTAGTGGGATAAAATAGAAGAAATGATCCTAAATTATCGTATGACTATCAAAAATTAAGAAATAACTATGATAAAAGCAACATTTTTTTTTATATCATGGTTCAAAGTTACCCAGCCGTTTAGAGTAACTTTGCACCAATGATAAATTCAATCTAAAATAATTCATTATAAAAAAAGTATTATAGCTAGGACAACTTTGACCCTTTCCCCCTCCCAAAAAAAATCTCAGCTATGTAAATTCCTAATTTATATTCCTCAACATCACAAGATGTATATAAGTTATGATATTACAACAAAAACACCCCTTTCTTTTTTTAAGCTTTAAATACAGTTCGATTATATTCCGCAAATTTCAGATGTATTTAAATATTTATTCATAATTAAAAACAATATCGACAAAGACATTTTTTACGACAGACCATAAACAATAAAAAAAAACCCTTAAAGAAAAAGAATGCGAAGATCCATTGAAAAAAAAAAATCACTGGAGGCTAAATTACGAAAGATATATACTTTTTAAAAGTTCCTCTACTTCCTGCATAATTTGCGGTAATTTAATTTTTTTAAGATGAATATAAACGAAATCTAATTATCTAAACAAAGTTTGACGGTTTTGAGACATTTAATTTTTTACATTATTTTGAAGAAGTCCAGAATAAATTTTTGTATGATCTCCCCTACTTAAAATTTTTTAGTAATAACCCAAATATTTTAAGAGTTAGCCTTCATATTTTAAAGAGTTATTATTTATATTTAATCAGTACATTTTATTCTTCAAACTTTGAATGAAAATTAGCGCAGGAGAAGAATATGCAATGCAGATGAAAATGAAACAGGAGCTATGAAATATTTTACACAAAATTATCAGGGAAAAAAGTTTCATTTTTAAGATTCTGGAACTGCTGTGTTTACATTGTTTTATGTGAAGTTTTTGTACATAATAATGTTTCATGCATATTTTTCATGAATTCACTGGCATTGTACGAGTGTAAAACAGAACTTCATAAAATATTTTAATTGAGAACCATGACTATATTTCAGTTAAATTGCTTAATTTAACCCTTTGACGGTTAAAGCACTTCTATTCGTAAAATACTAAAATGATTGAATGACACCGGAATTTAAAAACAAATTTATTTCATATTATATAAATGTTTTTTTTTACGTTCTTTGTAAAATTAAAATTTTCATTTAAAAATTCCGGTGTCAGTATGGTATTTCGCAATTCAAATTAAGTGGTATTCTGGGCGCGTATACGCGCTTATAACCACGAAAGGGTCAACCCTTTCAGGAGCAAGGCATTTCTGTTCCAAACATAATCAAAGAATTAATTCACACCGCAATTTATGAATAAATTTATTCGAAGATAAACAAATTCTTTATTTACGTTTATTATGAGATCGAAATTGTAGAAAAAAATTACTGTTGCCAATTGTCAGTATACAGAGTGTTTCCGGACTGAATACTGCGCCCCTAAAAAGGTTAAGTACGGTCGTTCAAACATTTTAAAATATATTCTGTATTTTTCTAAAATGCAAAAATATAATTAAATAAATAAAATAAATTACTAAATTTGCTCTGTGCCAACATTGTTTCAGCTATGTAAGAGAAAATAAATAAAACAAATTCACATCCATATAAAGTAAATAGTAATTATATTTTTTAGAGTATTCTTAAATTATTATGATTCAATAAATACTCAAACTAAATTAATCATTCGTAGAATATTTTTTAGATTTTGCATTTTTACTCTTAACGGACCATTTCATTATTAAGTCTTTAAATATGGTTAAATGATGCAAATGATGAGAATTAAATGATGAGTTCTGTTTATTTCTCCGTGTCGTAATTTGTAAGAGATTTCATTTATGTTATCTAATCACTTCCTTGCTTAATCCCATGCCTTGGGGATTAGCGACCTGTATACGACTGAAGCACTCATAATTCTAGTTTATCCCCACCAGTAATATATTACTGTACATTTTGGCTTATTTAATCAGAGTATTTTCCCATTTCAAAAAGACAAATTTTTTATGCTAAAAATCGGTGACAAAAGGTTAAAATTTTCGTAAAAGGCTTCCATCTGTCGTGAAGGGTATTGCGACATCAAAAGGCATTTACATCTGTGTACTGTGGAAGTAAAAACATATTTTAGTTTTACTATGAAGATATAGTAAAAAGATTACGCATGCGCACAACAACATTTTGAACACTGAACTTTTAAGAATATATTTAAATATTTTTAGAACTTTAAGATTTTCATTATAGTATTAGATTCAGAGCGTTTTCGCTCATGCAAAAAAATATTTAATTTATTTAAGTTTATGTTTCCGTGTTTATACTATCATAGTATGTATCATTAAAATAACTGCATCGAATATTTTGACTCTTATGTTGCGTTAAGAGTCTCTAAATTATGATTATTGCTATCATTTATGGATGAGTAAAAGATCCAGAGCCTCGGTATTCCGTTGGAATTTTCGAGATAAAAAAATGGTCTTTCCTATTTCCGTTTTAACGAAATGATAAAATTTAGAAATCAATCGTATTGAAATGGATACTCTAGTGTCACTAGGGTCATACCGTATACTTTTTGACACGTTATTAACACTAGAACGCCCGGGAGGAGTCGATTCGACTCCAACTATGTCATTTATTTTCAATTCGAGCCAGAAATCTTTTCTAGAAATAAGTCAAATATGCACGACACAGCAGTGAGGGTAACCTCGTCAGCCCGATTTTCCCTCAAAAATTCCCACATCAGCCAGATTTTCCCCTCACAATTAAATCTGCCACTGCTGCCTTCAGCCCGAAAACTTTCGAGCAACATTATTTCCTATATTATCCCTCGTCTTTTCACTTTTGAACATTTAAAAAAGTTTTCAAGGAAATGTATAGTAAAAGTAAACAACTGAAAACTTTCCAAAGAGTTTTCTTATTGTATTAAAAAGCAGAATATGCACTTGAGAATCAACATCCTAAAAAAAAGTAACTTGGTTTATATAAACTAAGCCCATCCTTCTAACGATCAGTAATAAATTGAAACATTTGTTTTTTTATATAATTTTAATATGTCTGCTAGAAATAGATATGTTACATCTGTTAACATAACATTTTTAAAATGTCGTATAATTTGTATTATCTCTTTGAAAAAGATATTTCTTTCTTCGAGTATTCATTCTTAAATAGCAAAAAATAATTTTACAATATATGTTAGGCATAGGTAATTCAAGACTTTTTTTTTAATCAATTTTAGTTCGATTCTATCGCTTTCCCAGATATGTGAATGCAGAACAACGAAAAAAAAATATTTTTATGTTTGATTCTCTACCTCCGTCCTTTGTAAAAGATCGCAATCAGCATCAAAACCAGATTTGAGAGAAGCAGCAGTTAACGTTTAGGAGAATATAATAGATTGATTGAATCCTCCTATAGTTAACATTACTCAGTTACATAATGCATCTGTCCAGTGAAGATTTCTTCCACTTCTGTGACAGAGTCAGCAGACTTTGCCACAGCAAAGTGGTGGTGGTGGGGGGGGGGGGCTACCAAATTGCTTTACTTGTCCCACCTACCTCTGCTGTGGCAATGATCATCCAACATATATAACCAATCCTTCATATTATGAAGAATTAAGAATTATGCACAGTAATTTCATCAACAAAAATGTTATTCCGCTTATTTCGTGGAAAAAATTTGCTGATACAAAAGCTTTGGAAGTAAAATCTCAAAAACGTCGAAATTTCCCCACAAAAGTACAAAAATTCCCTTTTTCCCACAGACCTCTGTTTTCCCCACAAAAAGGGAAATTTCCCACGAGTTACCATCACTGCAAAAAAGATTTAACTTAAATAAATCAATTGAATAATTTTGAATAAAAATTCTGGTGTGAAACATTATTATGAAACTTGAGTAAAATTTTCGGGCGTTCTAGTGTTAAATAGTTGTTTAACACTAGAACGCCCGGAAGGAGTCGATTCGACTCCAACTATGTCATTTATTTTCAATTCGAGCCAGAAATCTTTTCTAGAAATAAGTCAAATATGCACGACACAGATTTAACTTAAATCTATTGAATAATTTTGAATAAAAATTCTGGTGTGAAACATTATTATGAAACTTGAGTAAAATTTTCGGGCGTTCTAATGTTAATTCTTTCCGCCGCAGACAAATTCTGTTCGTAAAATGAGAAATTATCGACTGACACCGGAATTTACAAACGACTTTTTAAGAAATCAAGAACTCCCTAATGTAAGCTTTTATTGTAAAAGGAAGATTTTATTAAAATATTATTGGTGATAATTGCAAATTTGGAATTAAAATTAGGTGTGTACTGACCGGACACATTGCGCCGGAGAGGGTTAAAATACGATGTTGTTTAAATTTCAGTTATTTTAACCCATTAGTGCCTAGCGTCCCTTTTTAGGGACGCTTCAAAAAGTGCATTCAGCACTGTTTTTGACACCGGTAAAAAAGAAAAGCAATAATTATTTTATTTAAATGATGCATTTTCGTGATTAATGAACTAAACTCAAATTTTCTAAAAATAGTGGTGCCAACCAAATAAAATTTTCGCAAAAGATGCTGGGCACGAAAGGGTTAAATAAAATTTGTTTTTATGAATAAGTTACTTGAAAGTTAAATGTATCGTTTGAATCTGATGCAGTTTTCGACAAAGTATTCTTTCACTTTTTACTATTGAGATAAAAACATTTTTATTGGTAGAAAGGAAATTTTATTTACGCTGTTTTATAACTCACTACAATTGTTTAAAAGATCATCCCAAAATTTGAATAAAAAGTCTGATGAAAATATATTACTATTAAATTTAGTTTATATCTAGAATCATTATTTGATCATTTGAAACATGGTGTCTTTTAACCTATTTACTCCTGTTTAACTCCCGTTTATTCGGTGCTAGAAATGATATACCGTAATTTCCGGCGTATAATCCGCGGATCAAACAATTCTTTTTGGACCCAGAAATTTTATGTAGTTATTAAAGCCAAATATTTACCGCGATCTAAAAAGTTACATTTTATTTTAAAATTTTTCTAGGTAAAAAAATAATTGTTTGATCCGCGGATTATACGCCGTAAATTGCGGTGCTTTAGAATTTGAAACAATTGTTTAACATATTTTTAAACAAATATGTTTTTATATTTAAACCGTTTGGCATTATTATTATTTGGTCAATTTAAATACGACGGTATTTCTTCCATTTTAGGCTTTTAACGCATAATTAATTTATTATTTAAAAAATTCTTCGTTTTTAAGAATCACTTTGAAAATATAATTTTTATGACATAATTTTCCACATTTTTCTCTTTTTAATGCGTAATAATTTAATTCTAATTTGAAAGTTTTTTTTTTCAGTCATTAATAATCACGTGTAAACACTGCCTTTTACCAACGAGGCACTTTCCAACCAGTAAAAAGAAATGGCAATTTTTGCCTTATTCATGGCCGATATTCTCCATAAATACGATGTTTAGATAAAGCAACTATTTTTATTAAATTTTATTTTTTGCACTAATTTTATAACTGGCAACGATTTTAAATAACCTTTTCTAAAAAATGCAAAAATATCTCCCAAAATACTGATAATTTGAATTTTAATATAGAAGTAAACTCTCAAAAAATACTAAAGTTAAAACATTAAATGCAGTCTGCACACCGGAAGATTTCAATGTATTACTCTTAGAGAGAATATTAATTTCCTCTGTACAGATATTACTCGTATATAATTTTTTATGGAACGATTTTGACGAAAATTAATATCGAATTATCATCACTATGGAAATACCAATTTTAATATGGAAGTAAACTCTCAAAATATTAATAAAGTAAAAAAATTAAATGCAGTCTGCACACCGGAATCTTTTAATCAATTACTCTTTGAGAAAATATTAATTTCCTCTGTACAGAATTTGCTGTTATATAATTATTAATGGAACGATTTTCACCAAAATTAAATATATCTCAAAATAATCATTTGATTGAAAAACTTTTTTCATCAAAGTGTTTATCCCACATTTGTATATACTAATGTTCTTTTTCATATTTTTGTAAGCAGTAATTTTCTTTGTATTAACGAATAAATATCCCCGGTTGCAAAAAATTCATTTCCAACAACTGCAGCAGTTTTTTTAATAAAAAAAAATCGGATAATTACAGTTATTTGACTATATTTTCTTTGTTTCTCTTATAAACAACATTTAGAAAAACTGGCATAAGCCTTTACTCTTATGGGTATGAATATAAATACAGTTTTTCACGATATTAAAATTATTACTTTACTAATCTTTTAAGACTTTATCATTTTTCCATGTTTCGTAGTAGATAATAATTAAATACTGGAATACAATATTTCAAACATTTATTATTTAGAAATTTTTACAATGCTTTCTTATGAATGAATATTACATTCCAACAAAATACGATATCTGGATACAAAGCTAAATAGTCATTTTTGCAAACAAAGACTTTCTTTCAGAAAGATTTAATATAAATAGAGTATGAAAAATGCAATAAGTTGAAATGCACAAGTCAAAAACATAATTAAAATGTCAGTTTAAATAAAAGGAATTTTTAAATGATAGTTATTGAACTGAATGGATTTCACTTTTAAATCTGTCATAGATAAGAATTGCACATATCTTTCATATTTTCTGCAAGAGAACTTTCCCACTGTGTATGTTACATTATAAATATTAGTTGCAATAAATTACTATATATTAAATAACAACAACCATTTTTTTTAGTTTTTTAGTAAACACACACCCTTATCCACACAAGCATGCATACATACATAATGTGAGTAACAACAAAAAATTTATTTTCATAAAATGAAAGTTTTAAAAGTTCAGTTTATCAATCCAAAATAGTGACCGTCTTATTGATTTTGAAACCCGTATTTTCTTTGATAATGGTGAGAATAATAAAGATATTTAACAAATATTTATACAAACTTGTCTCAGTGTGAGATGTGATGACCTCATTAATATTCAAGGTCAGATCCTCTTGAAGTAAAAAGGCTTCTGCCATACTGTATCAATATCTTTTTCTAGCTTTTTAAGTGCGTTTGTAATTATGTAAATGCTTAGCATTTATAATTGTCGTTCAGTCCGTCCGTCCGCATATAACAACGCAAAAACTACCCAACCGAATAGTTTGAAATTTAAAATATATAATTATTACATAATTTTGACGAGTCATTTTGAATTTTATGAAAATCGCATGCATAGATCAATTACAGGGACAATCAAAATTATTCTATTACATTACGGTCAATGGGGGGAAGTTTCAAATGCATTTTAAACATTTTAAATTTAAAATACATAATTATTACATAATTTTGTCATTTTATTTCAAATTTTATCTCATGCATAGTTCAATTACAGGGACAATGAAAAGTATTCTGTTACATAACGTTCAATGGGAAAAAATGTTTCAAATGCATTTTAATGGTGTTACACTCATTCGAACATAATAATATTGATATGCATCTATAAAGTACATATTATAATATACATTTTGCATAATCTGTGGTGCAAATAACATTTGTTATTGATTTACAAGGCCACACAGAAGTATTTCATTACAAAATGATATAGCGAGAACAATTTTTGGTGCTCATTTTAATTGTAATTAACTATTTACAGTTTTATGAGATTGATATATGAAAGTGATAGTTTTAAAACTTCGTTATCTCACGAACGCACCTCATTTGCTACGCTTCACGTGCAATTTCCAACCTGTTTAATTTTTAATTAATAGCTTCACCAATATATATGAAGAAAACAACAAATATTGTATTTTACAAATATTTTTATATTATTAAAGTATGATTGTCACTTCATTGAATGTCATTTTCCTGGCTTGCTGATTCTAGTTCTTTATCAGGTATAAATATGGCGATGCAGAGTAATTCTTCTCATTTTTCGGATATTTTAACCCAGAAGTAGTAAAATCATAACTACCAGCAATATCTGTCAGATATTTGTTTGAAAATAATGTGTTTTAAATCTTTGTAAAAACTGAGTAGACTTTTATTATGTCATTTTCTTGGCTTCTATAAATTAACAAATAAAACTGAACATTACATTGAATTCGAGCTACTATAGAGAAAACATGTTCCTTTAACCCTTTCGTGACGGGAGCCTTTTATGAAGTTTTTAATGTTTTGTCACCGGTTTTAAAAAACAGAAATTTGTGCCTTATAAAATCGAACAAATGCTCCGATTAAATTGGTCTGAATTGACAGTATAATTTTACCGGTGGCGATAAACACGGATTCACAAGCCTATTTGTGGCACGTATACGTGACGCTCGTCCCCAAGGGGTTAACTGGTTTGCCCGTACGGCGTTCAGGCAAGACGAATTTGCTTATTTCATCATTTAAAGCTTTTTGACTCCACTATTATTGTTTAAAAAAATTTCATACCATTGAATGTCAAAAATGTGACTAAATTTTACAAATATTATTTTTAAATAATAGTGGTGTGAATCCCATATTTTAAATTTATTAAACGGAAAAGAAATAACCTGTTAAGAGGTTAAACAACGTTAAAATGTTAGACCTAAAAATGAAACAAACAAACAAAAAAAAACGAGAATTAAAAAAAAATGTTTTAGAATGAAACTATAATTAACCTGGCATACATATACCAAGAAATGACATGAAATTACTTAAAAATTATCTTATTATTTAGGCTCTTTGCAATTGAACAATTTTCGTTTGAAAATACTTTATTCTCCAAATGAAAAATAATTAACCTCTTGAAATTTCGAATTGTTTTCAGAGGATAATTTTAATATCTCAAATAAATAAAATCTCACATTTTGTTATGTTCACCCCAGTACTATGGAATAATAGATCGTATAATTCATAGGTACATGAATATAAGTGTCGATTTTTTCTAATATTTTTTCATGGTTAGCATATTCAACAAAAATTAGTCTTATTAAAAGGCTTGTATGTGGCACAAAAAATTAATAGACATTTTTTCTTACATAATCGGCAGAATATAGTAGTTCTACCAAATGACCATTAACTACATGCATGTTACTCACTTTTTTTGCATGTTCCTGTTTTTGGGCGAATTGGGAAAATAAACTATTATTCTCTATTTTTGCAGATTTTGTAGGTACATTTTGTAAAATTTGTATTAATTATAAAATCGCATTATTAATGTTGTTAACTAAGTTTATTATATAATTGAGCAGTTATATTTATTGTTGTGTTAGCCATTTTTTCTAGCTATGCAGGTTAGCAAGTTTTCCTCTGTGCTAACATTTTAACAACTGAAGACGTTGTAGTTGTGCTGGGTGTTATGGAATTTCAGCTTAACAACTGTTTGAAGAAGATTCTAAAAATTGAAGCAACAGTTTAAAAAATTGTCTTTTTATAGATAGTGTATTATCTTATCCCAAAAGTTTTTTTTTCTTTTTTCTTTTTCTTTTTTTTTTTTTACAAAAAATAAACCATGTAAGTGCAAATCGTTTGAACAAACCTTCATCTATCTTTAAGGACATGTTTGATTTGACTAATACTAATACTTTTTCTATGTTATTCAAAGACTTAATTTTTAACACTTTCCACATTTTAGCTACGCCACTGGGTATCCGTACGAACTCCTGTCATTTGTATCCAGTACTGCCAGAATTTATCGCAGACGAATTTAACCCTTTGCGGCGCAGGGCAAATTCATTGCTTAAGTTTTGAAATTAATGACTGATACCGGAATTTGTAAACAACTTTATTTGTAAACAAGAGAAATCTATATTTCACGCCTGAAATAAAACGTATTTTTTTTAACCAAAATTACGGTGTCAATGTGGTTTTTGGGAATTAAAATTAAGTGGTTTCATAGATATACCACCGCGCTGCAAGGGGTTAACACTACAACTTCCATCATAAGTCGAAAAGTGTTTATGCTTTCGGTTTACCTGTCCATCTGGCCGTCTGGCCGTCTGGCCGCGCTCTAACTATCGTAAATACATTCGGATTGCCATGAAATTTTTTGGACGTAATTGTCGTTTACCCTAGCACGAGCCCTATAGAAAATGAAGTTTCTACCATGATTAGTTTATTTATTTACGGGGACAGTCAAAAGTTTTCTGTTATTTACGGTCTATGGGAGAAAAATCGTTTCAAATGAATTTTAAAAATATTACACCCGGTTAAACATATTCATATTTATATGCATCTACGTAGTGCACTAAAATATGCATCTGTAAAATACGCAGTGAGAAGAATAGTTATTATTTATTTATAGGGCCGCACAAAAAAGTTCCATTAGATAATAATAAAGTGGGGAATTGTTTGCGACATATTTTAATCATGGTAAACGATTTCATGTATTATCAAATTTGATATACGTTGCTGAGGCTTAATATGAGTTATTTCATGCATAATATGAAGTGCATGGCATTTACAGGAACACACAAAAATTTCAAACAGCATATTCTATCCGATGTACTGTATACTATGGAAGATGGCTGTTGGATGGATAAAATGCATTTTTAACACTTTCCAATAAAGTATTGAAATGCATATTTGTCTATGAACAGTAATACCTAATTTTCCTGGATAACAAAATTTTATTAAAGATTTCAAGAAGTATTGGAAAGTGTTTCATAATCTATGATTTACGCATAACTTTTATTACTTTCTTTTGGTGAAGAGAATGTTTGGGAGAAAGAAACAAATAGTATTCGGACGGAACTGTGTTCAGAGAGTAGGAAGGATGGGTCAGAATGTCTGAATCTGATGCAAGGAATTTGTTTCGGACAGTCAATGATACATGTGGAATGGAGTTAAGAAAATGGAAGATAATACTTTGTTTGTATGCTAATTGGGTGTATCCAGGCAAATTCTGTTTTCAAATCGTCCAGCTCCGAATAGTAATTTTCAGAGCTCATGGTCTGATTTGGTGGAAGTGTCTTCTAGTAGATCCACTTTCACCAAATAGGGACCAACACTTTCTTCTGTAGGAGTTCTGTTTTAGCGACAGTAATGGGGCTTTTATCGCTACTGAATCGGGATTGTTTGCATTCTTTGTTGCTATAAAGTAACCAATTTTTATCTATGGGGACTAATCTGTTCATAAAATGATCTTTTTCGCTGTTGAAAATGAAGTCTATGACTTTACAGTCAAACAGGTCGGCCGCCGTCAACTATTTTTATATTCTATTCGCACCAGTATTAAAAAATCCGTTTTGTGGTTTTTTATTTATTTATTTATTTTAATTTATTTTATTTATTTATTAAATTTTGTGAGTGTGAGTAAAAAAATTAATTCTATTTGCAGAAAGGGGTACCAGTTGAATTAAAAAAAACGGACATGATTTAAAAAAGAAGCTTTTCGGACAATCTTTAAAACCCTTTGCGGTGCAGGACAAATTCATTGCTTAAGTGTTGAAATTAATCACTGACACCGGAATTTGAAAATAACTTTATTTGTAAATATGAAAACTCTCTATTTCACGCATTCAATAAAGCGTAATTTTTCAAAACAAAATTCCGGTGCCAATGTGGCGTTTGGGAAATAAAATTAAGTGGTATGTCTATGAGACCACCTCGCCGCAAGGGGTTAAATGTGGGTACCAATTTCCTTGCGATCGACTGAGCCATACGGACTCACCCTCCCTATTTTATGGACATTGCTCTGTACGATTACTATTTGCTTTTCCCTCTCAAAAATTCTTTTTGCCAAAAAATATTAACTGTTTGAGTGGCATAAAAAATCTCCTCTTTAAGGGTTTTGAAACCAAATCAAAAATGTTTTGGAAAGAAATCATTAGGCACTCCTGGAAAGATAGAAGAATGTTTTTTGAAAGAATAGTATATATATGCCTCAATAAAATCTCGCTATTTTCAAAATTTGCATTTTTTCTGGGAGGTAGGGGGTGAAAAAAACGGAGGAAACTTTTGGTACAATCTAATGCTAATATTTATTCATCAAATAATTCTTTTAAATTCTGGTTTTTCTTGCATTTTAAATATTCTTAATTGCATATCATATATTAAACACTTTAAATACATTAGAAATATATTAAGAAATAGTCAAAGAATATTTCCGACTAACTTATTCTTTATTTCGTATTTTATGTGTTAACGTACAACAAAAATGCAAATGGTACTAAAAAATATGCGAAATTTCTTTCTATGTAGAAAGAACTTTCGCATATTTTGGAATAGCATGCATATGTATGCTGTAAAAACCATGTGAGACTATGCTTCAACAGCTTAAAGAACTCAAAATTACCAATTTTGAAGAAACAGCGTCATTATATTTCATAAGCATTTTATTGAAACTATAAACTTTAATATTTTTAGCATTTTGATAATTTCTAGTATAATTTAATGAATGAAGTATTCAATTTCTCAAATAGTTTTACTATGAAATAAGCTTCTTTATAAATTCAGTTCAATAGCATTTTATTATGAGCGTGAATTTGAAATTATTTCATAAATTTGAGTGTGTTAATACTTGAAATATAAATATCTTCAAGCTTTTCATAAAATTCAAAAGAGTAAAAATAAAGTTTTGGACTTTTATAATTGGTTACAAATGTTACGTATATAAATTTGTTCCGGGACTTTGTGGCTTAAGATATTTAAAATATTGAAAAGGATATACAGAAAATTTAGTATGAAACGAAAATGTTATTTACTATCTGAGTTTCACATTTTAAATAAAAATATACCTATTACAAAATCATTACCTGTATTTATAAGTGTTGCAGACCTTTTTATTGCATCCTTTTCATAAGGTTTTTTTTTTTTTTTTTGCTTTTAAATGTAAAAATTTTGATAAATATAACTTCCTTTAAGTATTGTTATTATAAAGATACGGTACTTCTAGGTTATCCCGTCGACCAACTTCGCCAAATTATACAAATCGCCAAACTAATAGCCAAATTATACATGCTGACATAATTTTTATTTTAAATAACGAAAAACAATATACAAACAAAAACAAAACAACAAAAAGAATACTAATAAAATATTAATAAAAAGTCGAAATAAAAATCAATGACATTTTAAAAACGTGAATCGCATTTAATGTCATTGAACGTGTCATTCACGATCATCTATTATTGGCATTTAATCTTATAGTTTGGGGATAATTTTTTGGTCGACGGGATAACCTAGAAGTACCAAAAATACATTTTGAAAAAAAGAAACAAAGAATTGTCGGACGGAGCAATGTTTGGAGAATAGGGAGGAAGGGACTGAATGTCCCAAACGAATATAAGGAGTTCGTTTCTGATAGACAAATTTTCCCCAAAAGTTTCTTCTGAACTCACGAGATATTTTCTAATTCATCCCACAATACTTTTTGAAAATAAAACCCTTTCAAATGCATTTTGAACACATCTGCAAAAGATACAAAATATTTTTTTAAATAGTCGTGCAAATTGAATATAAAAATGCTAACCAGTAGGCCCGAACTATTCGAACAACCCCATAAACTTAGTATTAGATGCTTGTACCATTGAATCCTTCCAACATTTTAACCATAAATACATTTTTCACCAGAAAGGATTAAATCATTATTAGCAAGTTAATAGGTACATTTGTTTTTGTGGTTTATTTGACACAGTGTGGCTTTTTTGATCGACATTTTTTTTATATCCAGTATAGCGAGTGGTCAAGGAAAAACACAGTCAAAAAAAGAGGTAACTACCAGTATTTTGTTACAGAATATATTTCCAGTAACACAAAAGGTTTAAAGA
This sequence comes from Maratus speculifer, assembly GCA_964019185.1. NCBI lineage: Eukaryota > Metazoa > Arthropoda > Arachnida > Araneae > Salticidae > Maratus > Maratus speculifer. The sequence continues at coordinate 62,944,877 of OZ025300.1, forward strand.
AGTCGGATTTCTGTTTAAAAAATACTGGTATTTAATACTTTTTTTGACTGTGTTTTTCCCTGACCACTCGCCACCCTGATACCTTTAAAAGCATATCATGTACTCTACTACATTTATTTAATACAACTCCGCATTTATAAAATATTATAGTATATTGCATAATAGCTTACCATATCATTATACATTCATTCATTCTTTAAATACTTAAAACATAAAAAGTATATGTTATAATGGATGAACGTATTTCAGAATAAAATATTATTTCTCATTTTTTTTAAACTTCTTTTATTGCTTCTAAGCCGTTAGCTTCAGATAAATTTAACTTATGGAAACAATATTATTTAGATAGAGAACTTCCTCGTTTAGCTTAAATTATGGTTTTCAGCATTTCTATAAATCAATATAAAAACATATAAAATAAATAAGAATGAAATATACATTGGAATTGATGGAACTATAATATCAAAGAATAAGAGCGAAAAATTATATATCATACGTATAATATGAAATATTTACCAATGATATTTGAATTTTTTAAATATACCTCTTTATTAATTGAAATGAAATATGGTATCTAAACAAATAGTTAGGATAGCACAGTAAAATGAACAACAGTGGCAATTATTGATCAGGGAAAACTGAGTTAAATAAGGTATTAAATATAATTATTTTGGTATGGGAAATTTCATCTTCTTAAATCTTTTATATATTAATTGAATTATTTTTCGTAAGAAAATACTGATAATTTCGTCTTTTTTTTTTTTTTTTTTTTTTTTTTTTTTACTATGTTTTTCTTTTACTATACTCCGTCCTGTAAAAATAGATTTTCAGAAATTTTTGTCCAAAGCAGCTTTGCCAGTGAGCTAGCTACTTTTTTTATTTAATTTCGATTTCTTGATTCGGACCACTTTTCTAAAATTGTAAAATTCCTCTTGATTTATCCTCGTTAATATGTCTTTAATTAAACCGAAATTTACAGTTTCAATAAATGGATGCCCCTCAAGAAATCCGGATTTTTTTAAAAAAAGAAAGATTTCCATTCAAAGTTGATAGTGTGTGAGAATCCTTTCGTTCAGCCTTGTATATCTTCTATAGAATTTATACACAATACGTAATACCCTAAAAAGCTCGTTACATTTAACCCTCTGGATCCCAAACCGCCCGAGATATTTTAATTCTTATATTTCAGTTCCGACCAGAAAATTAAAGCAACAATATTTGCTTTAATCAATTATTCCGTATTTAAGTAAAACGAAATTAGCCATTGAATTTTTCTGGTGTGAAATGAACTACATAATTTCTAGAACGTGTTCTAGCATGGGAATTAAAGGGTTAAACATGTATACCACAGCCAAAAAAATGCCCTTCTAGCAATGATTACTCATAGTCACTAATGTATTCAACCTGTCATTATCCTTTAGCCCTTCGGACTCCAACGTCTCTTACACAAATTTTATTTGGCCAGCAACACTTTTTAAAAGTTTCTTTCAAGTACACATTTTAAAAAAGTTGGAAATTGCACGTGAACGTAGCAAATGAGATGCGTTCGTACGATAACGAAGTTTTTAAAATATTCAGATCTTGCTGATATAGTAGAGCGTACTCCGGATACAGTATAGTAGTCAAAATCTTTACGTTTCTGTAAAAATGCAGGAAGTAACTTTTATACACCTCAGCAACGTATATCTTATTCATAAAATGTGAAATAGTTGAATATAATTAAAACACGTACCAAACCATGTTTCCCCGTATAGCATTATGTAGTGGAATACTTTTGTGTGGCCCTGTAATTTAATAATAAAAATTATTTGCATTACAGATTGTACAGAATGCATATTTTAGTATATATTTCATAGATTCATGCCAATTCTATTATGTTCGAATGAGTGTAACATCATTAAAATGCATTTGAAACTTTTTCCCCATTGACCGTAATGTAACGGAATCCTTTTGATTGTCCCTGTAATTGATCTATGCATCCGATTTTCATAACATTTGAAATGACTCGACTAAATTAAGCAATAATTATATGTTTTAAATTTCAAACGATTAAAATGCATTTAAAACTTTTTCCCCTATTGACCGTAATGTAACCGAATACTTTTGAATGTCCCTGTAATTGATCTATCCGTCCGATTTTCATAAAATTTGAAATGACTCGAAAAAATTATGTTATAATTATGTATTTTAAATTTCAAATGATTCGGTTGGGTAGTTTTTGCATTGTTATATGCGCACAGACGGACGGACAGACAGACAGACGGACAGACGAACGGACTGAGCGACAACAATAGGTGCTACGTATTTACATAATTACGAACGCACCTAAAAATATATGCGCAAAATCGAAAAAGTAAAAACTAGGCCGGTTGTAGATCGTCCTAAGCTATCCTATGCAAAAAAAATCATGTAAAAATATTAAAACTTGAACGAGATATTAGAAAAGAACGCCCCCATAGACTTTACATTAGCACTCGGCTTTTACCGCGTGACTAGTGTGTGCTTTTAACCCTTCGGACTCCTACGTCTCTTATAAAATTTTATTTGGCCAGCAACAATTTTTAAAAGTTTCTTTCAAGTACACAATTTTAAAAAATGTTCTGATTAAGTAAGGCAAATTTTATTTTCCTTTATTATTGATAACAAAAACGAATTTTGCAAGGAAAGACACAGCGGAGACAACGGAGTGTCAAGGGTTAACGTGTTCAGAAGTGATGTTTATCATATATGATACTCATCTTTACAATTTTTTTTTCAAGTTAACCCTTTCCGGCACACTGTGCCCAGTCTGGGATACCTAATTTTAATTCCAAACCTGCAAACGTCACCAGTAATATTTTAGTAAAATTTTGCTTTTACAATAAAAGCTGAAATTAAGGGATTCAAAATATTTAAAAAATTCATTTGTGAATTCCGGTGTCAGTCGATAATTTATCATTTTAGTACAGATTTTGTCCGTGCCGGAAAGGGTTAATAAATTATGTTAAAAAAGAGAAATTGGCGTGAATGGAGCCACATAGCAGAACTAAACAAAATAACAATTTGTTTCTTGCCGCTCCTTTTTTACTGTGCTACTTATTATCCAAGAAATGTTTTGCAGTAGAAATGTGCGAAATGTAGAAAATGGAAACATAAATAATTTTAGTGTGGGTTAAGATACCATTTCCAGAGTCCAATAATAATAAAAAATTATTAAATATATATTTTTTATCTGTTTCATTGTTTTTGTAATGCAAAAAAGTAAAATAAAATATAAGAAATCCTTAGAGATTACCAAAAATGTATTTTTTGAATCTCCATGTATAAAATTTTCCGTACAAAAAAAATCTTTGTTTAATCTTTTTTAGTTATCTGTTTGTTAACCACTTAATCGTCGCGCCCGGGACATTCACAGGCTGCAAGCTTCACGGCTTTTATTCAGAATTGTTTGATTCCCATCTGTTTTATAAAATAGTGTAAATGGTTTTATTCTGCGTGGTATCAATTTATTTGTCATTTAAATCGATGATTATTTTTTTTTCAAAAAAGTGGTGGCAATAATGAATTTGAATTTTTAAACAGTAATTTAATGCGACCATTAAGTGGTTAGTATATATGCAAACTGAAATTCAGAAAAATACATAAATAAACCCTGAGGTCCGAAGACATTAACAATCAATATACTTTTCCCCAGAAATATTTAAATAATTATTAGCTAGTTTAAAAGTACATTATTTTTGATGTTTATTTGTTACTGAGTAATTTTTTGATCGATATTTTTTTTTTATATTTTTAGAAGCCAATCATGTATTCTAGTATGTTTATTTAATGGAACTCGGTATTTCTAAAATATTATATAACGCTTAACAACCTACTATTTCATGATACACACAACTTTTCTTTAAGTGCTTGAAATGTAAAAAGTATCTATTATAATGGATAAACGTATTCTAGAATAAAATATTATTTCTCATTTTTTGAAATTTATTTTATCGTTTTTAGGCCGTTAACTTCAGATAAATTTAACTTTATGAAGATATTATTATTAGGCAGAGAACTTCATCTTTAAGGTTAGATTATAATTTCCAGCATTTCTATAAATCAATACAAAAACAGATAAAATTAATGGGAATGAAATATACATTGAAAATTATAAAAATTTAACGTTACAGAAATAGAGCGAAAATGCATGTATCATACACATAATATGAAAATTCTTCCGAATATAGTTCATTGTTTTTAGTTTTCTTTATTACATGAAATGAAATATGATATCTAATTAATTAGTTCTTATTTACTTCGCACAGTAAAAATAGATCTTCAGCAATAGTTGTCCAAAGCCAGTAATATGTGGGAATCCTTTCCTGCAGCCTGTAAATCAACTAAAACACTAGAGAGATTCTAGGATATTTGTTCGAGGAGCCTGGGACACTTGTCCCACATCCCCGAAGCATAACAATAGATGACAGAAATGACCACAGGTCCCTAATGGTAGCAGCAGTTAAAATTACATAGAAAAAGAGAGTAAACTAATGGAATTGTGGGAAAAAGAGCTCAAGGAAAAATAATAAAAAAGGAAGTTTAAGGATAGCATTACAACAAAAATATATTTTTATGAATTTTATAAAATTTTTAAATTTTTATGAAATTTTTGAGATTTTTTATAAATTTTTATGGATTTTTTATAATTTTTTATGATAGACAAAAGAGGATGAAAAAAAATATGAATAGAGGTGTTAGTGTATTAGTGGTGGGTGTAGCACGGATTTCAGAATTCTATGGCAACTCAATTTTGAGCAGTCATGCCTTTAATATCTTCGGTGTCGTTCAATGTTGACGCCGGAAAACTGATTTCAGATGCCGAGGGCAACCATTCCAAGGCCGTGAAAACGGCCGGCCCACCTCGCTGAACATCTTACTCTCGTTGAAAACTGGAACAGACTGCTGGAACAGGGCTCCTGGGAGCGTCTTAAATAGCTACACCGCGGGGGGAGTGGTTAAAAGGAGCGGAAAGCCAATGAAATTTAGGCAGTGAAAATATGGTTAAAAGATCGAGAGGATTTGACAAGCAACTTTCTCGCCCAATCAGGGGAGAGGTTGCAGCCAATGAAATTTCTAGATTAGTAAAAGTTATTATTATTATTGAGAAAATTTAAAAAGAGGGAAAAAACATTGTTTTTTCCAAGAGAAATGAGAAAGATACATAGAGTAATAAACACAAAATAAAATAATTACAACAAAGAATCAAGAATAAGTCCCATTTTAGGTCTTTTACGATTATTAGGATCATTAATATCATAGTTAGGTAAAGAGTTTAAGGCACTATTTTCAGAGATAGATAAGGAATTATGAAAATTTAAGTTTAGATGCTGTATAAAAGTACTAAGTTTAGGATAATTAATTTCTTTATAGAGGTGATAGTTCCTTACATAGTAAGGAACGTCATAAATTAATCTGATGGTTGCATTTTGAGATCGAAGTAATAGTTTAATATTAGATTTAGCAGCAAAAGACCAAATAAAAGAACCATAAGTTAAAATGGGACGTAGGAAAGAACTGTACAGGAGCATTTTATTTTTAATAGAAAGATCACTGTTTCGAGCAATTAAGGGGAATAATTTATTTTTGGCGGCTCGAAACTTATTACGCGTAGTGGTGATGTGTTGTTTAAAAGTGAGCCTCTGGTCTAAGATAATTCCCAGATATTTACAACTTGAGGACCAAGGCAGGTCATTATTATTAAAATTAATTTTAAATTTATTGAGGGCTGCCTGACGGAGATTACAGAAGAGCATAACCTGGGTTTTATTAATATTAAGGGCAATTCGCCATTTGCTAAACCACTGGGAGAGGATTTTAAGGTGGCGGCTTATCGCCACGATAGCATATTTTCTATTTTTATTCGCCGAAAATACGCAAGTGTCATCGGCGTACTTCGCAAGATGGGTATGGGGATAGGTGGGCATATCATTTATAAATAAAATAAAAAGAATAGGGGATAATCTGCTTCCTTGCGGTAGACCAAAATAAGCGAAAATATTACGTGATAATTTATCTTTAATTTTAACATGAAAATTCCTATCAAGGAGATAATAATAAATTAATTTAATTAAGTGCGGAGGGAAGTTATATTTAATAAGTTTAAAAATTAATCCAAAAATCCAAACTTTATCAAAGGCCTTCTCGATATCGAGGAAGGCCGCTGCCGTGAATTTTTTATCGATTTTACCGGTAGTAATATGCTCCACCAGCCGGTATACTTGGGCAGGGGCCGAGACCCCTTGCCTGAAACCGAACTGGACAGGGCTTAGAATATTGTTGACGTCAGTAAAATAATTTAAATTTTGAACAATGAAGGCTTCAGTTAATTTACTAAGAGAGTTAAGTAGAGAAATTGGGCGGTAGCTGGAAGCAATATCAGGGGGTTTACCAGGTTTATGAATAGGATGGATTATGGCAGTCTTCCAATATAAAGGGAAATAATTAAATTTAAAAATACTATTAATAAGAAGAGTAATACAGGGAATATAAGAAAGAGGAAGATTTTTTAACATTTCATTAGTAATTTTGCTAATACCAGGGGATTTTTTATTTTTAAGATTTTTAATTTCCCTCACGACATCATCATCACTGATGTTGACATCGGAAGGAGGATGATCAGTATTCAGAAAGTTACGGACAGTGGTGTTTACTTCCGTTTCGGTTTGACTATCAATAATAGGGTTTCCTTGGAATTGTAGATCTAAGCTACTGGCAATTGCATCAGATTTCTCTTCATTAGTATAAGCGTAGGCTTGGGAATTTGGAATAAGGATCGGAGGAAAATTAGTTACGGAACTGCGGATGCGCTTAGCCGCCTTCCAAATGCTGGCGTCCTCTGGTGACAGAGAATTGAGATAGGAGCTCCAGCTATCTTCACGCTTCTTACGTAGATAGTTTTTCAAATCCTGCTGAGCTCTATTCATATTAATTTTGTCGAAAATGCTACGCGTTCTTTGATAAATTTTCCTAGCTCTGTTTTTGTTGGTAGTAAGTCTGCGGACATGAGGATCAAGCTTGTAAAATTCATTGTTCATAATGTTAATAGTAGCACTGTCGGCGGCAGATTTGATGTCACTCGTGATAGCAATCGTGAGATTTTCAATATCTTGAGTGTTATTAATTTCCGGGAGGGGGGGAGAGATATTATTAATGTTGCTTTGGAACTTCGTCCAGTTAATGACATTGATAATTTTAGGGGGGGGAGGTGGCATACGAATTTGCAGGTTAATTTTAATCGGATTGTGATCCGAGCTAAGTTCAGAAAGGGAGGTGATGCTTTTTGCGTAATTGAAGCCGTGAAACAGGCCAAAGTCAATAGTGCTACTACTGTGGTCGGTAAAATGGGTAGGGAAGTCCGGGAAAATAATGTCCGCATTAGAATTTAGCAGAAAATTATTGATGTTAGTGCCATATGTATTGTTATTTCTACAATTCCAGGAAGTGTGATGGGCGTTGTAATCTCCTGCAACTAAGGTATTCACGTCGCAGGAGAGCAGGCGTCTGAGATCATGGATGACGTCACTCGCGCTCTCACCAATGGGAATATAGACCGAAACGAAAGTAAGGGAAGGAATAGCAGACGGAAAAGTTAAGGTGACACCAGTTGCCCCTGCAATTTTCAGGGGCGGAAGAGATACAGGATTGAAGTTTAAAGAGTTTTTAATACAAATAGCAGTGCCTCTAATAGGTCTTGGACTATTATTATTAATGTGGTCATCACGAATGATATTATAATTTGGAATACGTAAATTAATACCTGGTCTCAAGTGTGTCTCTTGTAATAAAATTAAATCAGGGGCGTGCTCCTGTACAAATTCTCTGAGCTCTAAAATTTTTCCCTGGAGGCCATTGCAATTCCATGAGATTACGCTCAAACAGCCTCTGCTATCCATTATGGTTTAGAAGGTTGATTATTGAGGGCATTCATAAGAATTCCGATCTTGGTGAAATCGTCAGTGGCGTTTTTAATATCGATTAGAACTTGTTTAAATTTAGTTATTAGTTGGGAAAAATTATTTACTTTGAATTCCTGGGCTATTTCATTTAGAATATTAGATAGTTCGTTGAAGTTAAGGGTTTCCGGAGGTGGCAGCGCGGTAGAGGGTTCGGGACTAAGATTTTTAAGGGGCGTGGGTTCGGGATTAGTTATTTTAGCGTAAGTTATGTTAGATCTATAGTTTGAGTTAAAATTACGTCTGATAGTTGGGAATTTTGGGCAGTTTCTGTAAGAGGCAGCATGGTTACCTCCACAGTTGCAACATTTAACATCATCAATTTTTCCTGGACCTTTTTCACATTTTTCCGTGCTGTGATCGCCAGTGCATTTAACGCATCTGGGCTGCATTTTGCATAGTTGGCTGGCGTGGTGCCAATATTGACAGTTAAAGCATTGTAAAATGCGGGAGGGTCTATTGTAATTTTCAACACGGATGATATTGTACATAAGTTTTTCTAATTTGAAAATTTCTCTAGAGTTAGCGTTGTCGGTTAAATGAATTTGAAATAAGGGCATTTTACGGTCGGTTTTAAATTTAATTAATTGATTTACTTTTAGAACTTCAAAATTTAGTTTCATTAATTCTGACTTAATTTCCTCAATATCGGAATCTATATCCAGCCCTCGAATAACAACCTTCAGAGGTGCTACCGATTTTTCAGGAAATAAATAGTACTGGACTTTCAAAGCATCCAGTTTGGAAATTATTTCCTTGTACTCTTTGATGGAATCCGGGAAGATCTTAGTGAACAACCCGGATGGTTTAATAGAGAATTTGCATTGTCCTCCGTCGTCAATTTTATCTAAAATTTCCCTCTTATTAGTTCCAAGTTTAGCAGTAATGGATTGTACTTTAGGTGAAGGAATTCTTTTATTTTGATTACTATTAGATTGAGATGGTTGAGGAACAGATTTATCGTGCAAGAGTACTTCATTAATATTACTGAATCTATTTTTAGTATTGAAAGGATTGATTAGGTGAGAAATCTTATTTCTCTGATAAGTATAATTTTCAAATTTACGTTTTCTGTTTACTTCAGTAAAAGATGCATCAGAATTTACATTTAAATTAACATTAGAATTGCTACCATTAGGATCTAGTGTAACTAGACTGACCTGTGGTGCAGTATTAGAGGCTCCATCTGGTGTCTCCTCCATGGGTTCCAAACTGGTTTCGGATTCTGACAGGTGTTGAAGCTCTGCGAGCTCAGTTGTTGCAGAGGTTAGACGGAGCCTTTTGGATGCTAGTAGGGCCTTAGCTTGGCCTTTGGCGTCTGGGTTAGGGGCAGTTTCAAATGCCCTCTCAGCTTTTCGGACCTCATTCGATAAATGTCCGATAGCTTCATGGTAATAAATCACAAGAGTGTCTAATGTCTCTGGCGAAATGTTCGATAGTGCATTGGGGTCACGTCGCCATTGCTGACGAAGCTGTGCCACCAAATCGTATTCACTTCTCGAGATAAACTCGAACGGAACCGTTAATTGCGACTGCGACATGAGACGTGCTATGAGGGTCGGGAATAACACGACCTCTCTCCAGTATGTCTCAAATCAAACTCTCTCGTCTCTCCTAAAACACTAAACTACTACATTACGTAATGCTCTAAACATTCGTTACATACTGTTGGTGCGAATGAACTTAAAATTAGACATTCCCTTTTTTATGAACACCGGCTACGAAACACTTAAAAAATATGAAAATGCTAATTTTTTTTTTCCGATAAGCTGTATTTTAATCCTCTTATATCAACGGATTTCAAATAAGAAACTTATATTAAAAATGAAGTTGTACTTTGACGATCTTTGATTAAATATTCAAAACACAAATAAATTATGAGGCGCATAAGCATATTTTTCAAATACGTGAAGCAAAACATTTTTATCGCTTTCCTAGTAATGTGTAGGACTCATATTATAAATATTTCTAAGTAACTTTCCAGGAGATCCTACTAGATTTATATCTAAGAATATTCTCTAAGATTAAAATTTTAAATTTTACTCCAATAATCTTGTCCATTTTCACTTTAGATTATGTCCCACAAGTTTAAAATATGATTTTGCAGCGAAAACGTTTCCTGAATTTCGTAAAGCAGATTACAAGATCTTGTTATATCACGTTGTAAAAATTTTTAGAAGCTTAATAAAAAAATGTTAATATATTTTAAGAAGCGTCTTCTTTTGTGCTACAAATTTATATTAAAATTTGTCATGGACATAGGGTTAAAAATAGTGTCACAAAATAAATGAAAGCTATACAACTTTTGGATTTCTGTATTTACTAAATAATATTGAAAGTCAAAATTGTGCTCATCACAACATCTTTTTAGTAATGAGGATTTTGAGCAATTTTTCTTTTAGAAAAAATGTATAATGAAATTTGTGCAGTGTTTAATCTTCTTTTGTTTTGTAATGAGGTATGGTGCACAAAACTTTTTACAGATTTCAGCTATGGGCAAATGAAAACTAACAAAAATTCCGAAACTTTTCTGTGCTTTTTGGCCTCACAATGTTTACTCTCGATATGCTTAGTTGGGAAACTATTAATACTTTTTATTAGCAACTCCATAAATATTTTAAAATGTAAAATCTATTAGCAGATTTTTAAAATTTATCAAAAATATTTTCTGAATACACTTTTTGATGACTAAACTATTAAGATTTCTCGCCTAACATTAGCGATCTCGAGATGAACAGAGAATGTATAGTTGCATATCGCCATTCGTAAAAGTAAGAATAAAAACAAGAGAAATAAGCATAATCGTAATTTAATACAGAGCTCAGTTTTACTTTAAAACCTCTCCTGCTATATTTCTCAAATCCGTTCAGTGCTTCTTAAAAATATTTGTAACATGGGCATAAACTGCCAAGAGCGGAGAGGTCCATTCTACAAATCCACCTGCTTGATTCAAACACATTTATAGTAAACTTAAACAATATATTGAATGTAATTTTAATGTATTAAGCATAGTATTAAGTATGTATTAAGCACAGTTTGTAAGAAATGTAAAATACGTTTTTTTTTTATTCATACTTACAACATAATTAAAGCATACTTTCACTAAATTAATATGAAAATACTTTTCTTTGAAACTCAGAAAATTCCGTTCGTAATATGATAAAATGATTCACTGACACTTGAATTTACAAAGGAATTTATTAATAAATAGAAGCATATTTATTTTAATGTGCATTATAAAAGATGAATTTTAAGAAAATATTGTTGATGCGAATGAACATAAATTAGGCGTTACCTTTTCTATGCACACCGGCCACGAACCACTTAAAAAATATTAAAAATGCAAATTGTTTTTTTTTTCGATAAGTGGTATTTTAATCCTCTAATATCAACGGATTTGAAAGAAGAAAACTTAAATTAAAAATGAAATTGTACTTGGACGATATTTTATAAGATATTCAAATAACAAATAAATTATGAGGCGCATAAGCATATTTTACAAAGGCGTGAAGTAAAATATTCTTATAGTTTTCCTAATAATATACAGCCCATATGTTATAAATATTTCTACGAAACTTCCTGAGAGATTCTACTTGATTTATATCTCAGAATATCCTCTAAGATTAAAATTTTAAATTTTATTCCAATAATCTTGTCCATTTTCACTTTAACTTATGTTCCACAAGCTTAAAATATGTTTTTGCAGCGAAAACGTTTCCTGAATTTCATAAAGCAGAATAAAAGATCTTGGTATATTATGATGTAAATATTTTTAGAAGTTTAGAAAAAAATTCCAATATATTTTACAAAACGTCTTCTCTCGCGCTGCAATATATATATATATATATATAATTAATTATTTTTCCGGTTCAATTATATTTCCATTCAGCTTTATCTTTTTTGTTTGTTATGGATAACTATTATTTTTACTTACTTTCAACTCCTTTTTGTAAAATATCTTTGTTCCTTGTTTAATAATTTGGTTTTTGTGTGATGGTAGTCCCAAATTCGTATTGTTTTGCTTTTTCATGGCAAATACGAAGATGAAACCACACACTCCATTTGTAGTTCCAAAGTATTTGGGACCTGAAGATTCTGCTTTGGTTCTACAAATTTCATTTGTATTCATATTCTTTTTTCCTTCCATGTTCAATGTGCTATAAGTTATTAAATTCAATGGTTAATTTCAAATGGTTAATATTGTTTACTATAATTCAATTTAATTCTTCGTTTTGGTTTATTGTTTTGTTGATAAAATCCATTGGTGAATCTTGTCTACTTTTAATGGTATTATATATATATATATATATATATATATATATATATATATATATATATATATATATATATATATATATATATATATTAAAATTTCATGTCATGGATATAGGGTTAAAAAAAAATTTCACAAACTAATTAAAAGTTATAATACGTTTGGATTTCTGAATTTACTAAAAAATATTTTAAGCCAAAATTATACACATCACAATATCTTTTAGTAATGAGAATTTTCAGCAATGTTTTTTTTTAGAAAAAAGTTATAATGAAATTTGAGCAGAGTTTAATCTTTTATTTTGTAAACTGATATGGTACACAAAAACTTTACAGAAAATATTTTATAAAAAAATATTTTATAAGAATTAATATAAAAAAAACGCAAAGTTCCCTCCAAAGTTGGCTCGACAAAGTTTACTTTCGTGATATTTGGTTGGGAAACTATTACTTCCTGTTATTAGCATCTCCATAAACAATTTCAAAGTATAAAATTTATTAGTAGATATTTTAAATTTGTCAACCCTTATTTCTGAGTACACTAGTTGATGACTAGATTATTAAGATTTCTCGCCTAACATTAGCGATCTCGGGAAGAACAGAGAATGTAGTTGCATATCATATTCTTAAAAGTAAGAATTAAAACAAGTGAAATAAGTATAATTATAATTTAATATGGAGCTTAGTTTTACTTACAAACCTTTCTTACTATATTTCTCAAATCCGTTCAGTGCTTTATAAAAATATTGATAAAATGGGCAAAGACTGCCAAGAGCAGAGAGGTCCATTCTAAAAATCCCCTTGTTTAAATAAAATCAGGCGTGTAGTCGTAAAATAACAGAGGATATACGCTCATAGGCATGGCACCCACGTGTAATCAAAATAAAATTTTTAGTTTCCCCGATCTGTATTGTAATCAGAGATTAGTGTACTGACTCTGCGTCATATGCAAATTTTCTCCTTGCGCCCCAATCGAGTTTTTTCTATGGGGGGGGATTCCCAGAACGGTTTTTTGTGCGTGCATAACATGTCCGTTTCTTCAGATACACGTATGGTTCCAACGCTTTTGAGGGTTTTCGCATGCGCTGAGCATTTTGCGATGAAAAAAAAATGGGCGTTACCATTGGAAATTTTCGAGTTTCTGTAACTGTAACCGTAACAGTTAGCGCCATTATGTTGTCGTTCACAGAATCTCGAGCTCATACCTCTGAATAGCTATATCTGAAATTTCATTTTGATCGGTTGAGCGGGCTGGCCGCTAGAGCTCCGTATATCGGCAAAGTTTTTTATAACCACCCTGTATATTTGCAACACACTATTTTACTGAGTTAAAATACAATTACTTAACTCTTTTCGGCGTGGAATAATTTTGTTTGTAAAATGATAACTGATAGACTGGCACCAGAATTTACAAAGGAATTTGTCACAAATTTGTATTATATTTATTTTAACATACATTATAAAAGGAAATGTTAAAGAAAATATTGTTAGTGACAATAAACTTAAAATTTGGCATCCCTTTTCAACACTGACCACGGAACGAATAAAAAATACGAAAAATACAAATTATTTTTTCAAGGAGTGGAATTTTAATCCTGTAATATCAACTGATTTCTAATAAGAGAACTGAAATTAAAAATGAAGTTGTACTTTGGCGATCTTTGAATAAATATTCAAAATACAAATACATTTTTAGGCGCATAAGCATATTTTTCAAACAGGTGCACTAAAATATTTTTATCGCTTTCCTAATAAAAAGTGTACGCGCTTATGTAGTAAATATTTCTCCATAACATCCCAAGAGATTCAAATAGATTCCTATCTAAGAATATTCTCTAATATTAAAACTTTAAATTTCATATCAGAAATCTTGTTTATTTTCACTTTAAATTATGTTCAGCGAGTTAAAAAATATGTTTTGGCTGCGAAAAAGTTTACAGAATTTTATAAAGTAGATTACTCGATCTTGGTATATCACCTTGTAAAAATTTTTATGTGCTTATGAAAGAGAACAGACTACACCGATTTTACAAAATATCCTCTTGGATGCCGTAAAAAAGTAATGAAATTTTGTCATGGACATAGGATTCAAAATAGATTCACAAAATAAAGAAAAGTTATTAAACTTCTGGATTTCTGAATTTACTGAATAAAATTTTAAATAAAAATTGTTCACATCACAACAGTTATAGTAATGGGGGATTTGAAGCAAAGTTTTTTTATAATGGAACTTGTGCAGTTTAATGTTCTTTTAATTTGTAATTAGATATGGTACACGAAAACGTCATAGTTTTCGAACCAGAAAAAAAAAACCTCCGAAAAATTTGTGTGTTGCATAAGCCAACAGATTTCTAATAATTGAACTTGAAAATAAACATGAAGTTATACTTTGACGATCCTCGATTAGATATTCAAAATGCAGAACTGCCAAGTCTCCGGTTTTTTCAACACCACTTTATTTTAAAGAAAATGTTGTTAATTTAAATCGCCTACATGGTCCAATTAAACAGAAAAACATTTTCTGTATTACAGCTCATATTCAAAATATTAGAATAATTGAGGAAAAGTAATAAGAAAAAAGTATTTGTCGTTTATTTATTTTTTATACTAAGTAAATGCAATTAAATTTCTTATAAATTAAATCTGGAATGTTTAGATAGGATTTTAACATTTATAAAATATAAAATACAGCACAATAAATTAGGTATACAGCTTCCTTAAACACACCAGAATATTAGAATAAAATTTAGATTGGTTCAAAATATTAGAATATTTTATTTTACGCAACAATATTACCTTATGAATATGAAGTAAATGGTAGTTAATATTTTGTAGCATCCCCTTTAGCTTTCATAACAGCGTACAATCGATCTTGCATACTATATACAAGGTGTTTACAAACATTTCTATCAATATTAGCCCAAATAGACTTTATACGTGCCAATAACTCAGTTTTACTTGAAGGAGGATTTTCTTGAAGTTTTTTCTTCACTATACACCATAAGTTTTCGATGGGATTAAGATCTGGTGAATTTGGTGGCCAAGGAAGTACCTTAATGTTGCGTTGGCGGAACCAATTCTTAGTTGACACCGAGGTATGCGGGGACGCTAAATCTTGTTGAAAGATGAAATCTTCTTCAAATAAATCTTCTGATGATGGAATCATGTAATATTCTAAAATTTCTTGATATATCAGAGAGTTAACCTTTTCGTAGACGATGCATAACTTTCCAGGTCCTTCTGCACTCATACAACCCCAAACCATGACACTAGCAGCACATTTTACGGAAAGTTTAAGGCATTCTTTATCAAATGCTTCTTGCTTCATTCTCCAAACTCGAATACCTTGATTACCATATGAAACACAAAACATACTTTCATCACTAAATAATATAGTTTTCCAATCTTCATTGCTCCATAAACGTCTTGATTTACACCAATTCAATCTTATTTCGCTTTTGTCTTGCAGTCATGAGAGGTTTTGTTTTCGGTACACGAGATTCAAATTTAAATTTATGGAGACTTGTCGATGTAGAAACTTCAACTGCTTCTTCTTTCCATTTTCGGTGCAAGAATCGCACACTTTTAAAACGGTTTTTCTTAACTATACGCTTCAGTTTCCTGTCATCTCTAGCAGATTTTTTTGGTTTTCGGCCACCATTTCGGCGATTATTTTGAAATTTTCCAATTTTTGAATATTGTGTTAGTATTTTACTAACGCTCGATTGCGAACAATGTAAATAATTCGCTATAAAACATTGATTTTTACCGTGCCGATACAAATCAACCATACGAAGTTTAGTAGATTCAGGAATATCACTCACACGGCCCATTTTAAGACGAAAAAGAAACAAACTGCAAAAAAGAATACTGATTTTAAATAAAATAGTCTGAATTTAATCAATGATGCCACCAATTAAGAATTGGTAATAATTAAAGGAGAATTAATGTGAAATATTCTAATATTTTGAACCACTTGAATAAATATTCTAATATTTTGACTTTTCAAAATAATTTTTTTTGCAATTAATCTTTTCAAAAATGATATTAAATTTAAGATAACAAGTAAGTTTAATCAACAATAAGTTCTTAATAAAAATATCGTTTGCATATTTTCATTAAAAGACATTAAATTACAAAACGATATTTTCAATTTCTAAAAAAAAAGGTAATTATTCTAATATTTTGAATATGAGCTGTATAATTCTGGTATCCAAAAAGCCGGACACTTGGTAGCTCTGAAAATGCAAATAAATTATGGGGCGCATAAGCATATTTTTCAAACATGTGAACTAAAATATTCTTATCTCTTCCTTAATAAAAATGTCCAGCGCTTATGTTGTAAATATTTCTTCGTAAAATCCCAAGATATCCAAAGAGATTTCTATCTTAGAAATTCTCCAAGATCCCATGCGATTCAACTAGATTTCTTTCTAATATTCTCCAAGATTAAAATTTTAAATTTCACTCCAACAATCTTGTTCATTTTCACTTTAAATTATGTTTTGAAAATATGTTTTTGCACCGAAAACGTTTCCAGAATTTTATTAAAAACAGTACCCGATGATGGTATATCGCATTGTAAATTAATGTTCACATATTTTCAAAGTATCTTCTCGGATGCTGTAAATATATAATGAAATTTCGCATGGATATAAGGTTGAAAATATCTTCACAATAAAAGTTATTACACTTTTGGATTTCTGAATTTATTGAATAAAATTTTAATTCGAAATTGTACACATGACAGTAATTATAATAATGCGGATTTTAAGCAAATATTTTCTTTTTTTATGATGAAATTTGTGCAGTTAAATGCTTTTTAATTTGCCATCAGACATGGCACACAAAAATTCCACATTTTTTTGCCATTAAAAAAAAATAAATAAAAATAAATAAACCTTCGAAAAAATTTATAAAAAATGGGTGTATCAGTCACTATGTTCATTAAAGTCAGATGGGAGAGCAATTAAGATTAAATGTTTATTAAATAAAATATAACTTGAATTATTAAAACAGATCCATGGTTACACTATTCTCTGATATACAGAGCCAACAAACATATTCCTTGGAGAACAGTCATAAGATTACGATAGAAAACAGTCAAAAATTTAATGTTCTCAAAACATGTTCTCTGCCTGATTGCAAAGTCAAGAAAGTACATATTATCCGCTTGGTTGCGGATTCAAGAATGGGCCCCCTTTTGGGGAAATATAATAAGAAAAAGCATAGAGATAAAATTACATGATCATAAATTTAAAAATTTATCATTAACTTGACATAAAATAATTAAAAAACCAATAAATTTCTAATAATTATTTAAAAACTAAGCCAACAGATTTATTTAAAAAATTTAAATTAAAAATGAAGTTGTACTATGACGATCTTCGATTAAATATTCAAAATGCAAATAAACTATGTGACACATAAAAATATTTTCCATACGTGTAAACTAAAATAGTCTTACCGCTTTCCTAATAAAAATATCCAGCGCTTATGTTGTAAAACATTTCTCCGTAACATCTCAAGAGATTCAACAAGATTTATATTTCTAAGAATATTCACCAAGATTAAAATTTTAAATTTCATTCTAAAAATTGCGTCCATTTCCACTTTAAATTATGTTCTGCGAATTTAAAAATATGTTTTTGCAGCAAAAACATTACCAGAGTTTTTTAAAATAGATTACCCGATCTCGGTACATCACCCAGGGCTCCCAAATGGTCCGCAAATTGAACATCAATATTTTCTTTAAAAAAATTTCGTTTTAGATTTTTCTTGTAAGTTGAACAGAAAACACCTTTGGAGGTTAATTTTAGCACAAATGCTGTAGAAACGTACAACAGTAAAACCTCTAAATAACGGACACCTCGTTAACATAGATATTGTCCGCTATTGGGATTGGATTGGATGGTTGGATGATTAGGGTTTAATGGCGCAAGGTCCCTTTTGGGACATGCTGCGCCAAGACTAAGTCAAATTGAAAAATAAGTTTATAAAAACAATGTAATTAAATAAAAGCACTAATTATATACATAATAAAATCCAATTAAAAAAAGGCAAGAGATCATAGATAAAAACTAAGTGATAATTAAAACAGTAAACATTCTAAAAAATTGTTAAAATACAGTCTAAAGGATGATGCACTAGTATGACAAAACAGGTATAGAAATCAATGAAGCAATCTGATGATAAATGTAATTAAAATCAATTGAAGAGTAAAAAGTAAAAAAATTAAAAATAAATGGATAATAAGCTAAAATCTGTAAAGCGATAACATGAAATTGAAAGCAAGATATAATAAGTTTAAAATACAGTGCATAGAATGATGTATAAATGCAACATAAACACAGCTTTAGCAAACAAGAATACAATCTGATGATACATGTAAATAAAATGTAATTTTAAACCATTCAAGGAGAGTAAAATATGAAAAATAAAGAAATTGATAAATGAAGATATGTATGAATAGCATGAAAAAGTAAGATGTAATAAGTTTAAAATAAGGAGAAATAAAACTAAGTTATCTCAGTTAGGTTCAACATCTTCCAACATAGTGTTATCGTCATCGGCGTCCGAGTCATTGCTATATGACTCCATAGCCTCCTCCACGTAGTGCTGCAATTGTTTTGGGTCCTTTACGTTTTTTAAAAATGGGCTGGGACTAGAGTTTTTCTTTCCTCTCCCCACAGTCTTCCACTGTGGAGAGGCAACACTTAGGGTTTTCTTTTTAGGTAGATTTCGTAAGAAATACTACCTATTGCAATCGCACCAGTTTATATATCTATCTATCTATCTATATATATATATCACTTTTTCATGGACACGATAACTTCTATAATTCTTCACCAATCTCCACCGAACTGGTACATAAAATTAAAGGGGATAAAATCTTGGCTAAGTTCGTTAATGGGCAAAATCGGACCAAGGGGGTCGAAATAGGGGGCGTTTTTGTGAAAACCGAAAAAACGCCATAACTTCTTAATTAAAGTAGATATCGAATCGGTTTAAAGTTTATATTACTTTTTAAAAATGGGCCAAAAGTATAAGCATGACAGATTTTTGATAAATTTAGAAGTGGGCTCAAGGTACGAAAAAAACAGGGATTTTGAGAGAAAAAAATTCGTAACTTCGTCAATTTTCAAGATATCAAGTCCAACTAATTTTTTTGCAAATGTCCTTAAAATTATCTAAAACTTTTGTATTTAGAAGTTTTCGATAGGACCAACTTTTACCGATGAAAAAAATTAAAAACGAAAAGAAAAAGGGCGCTGAAAAAAGAGAAAAATCCATAACTCCGTCATTTTTTAGGATATCAAATCTGATTAAATGTATATTTCATCTTCTCAAAAATATCTACAACTTTTATATTGACAAGTTTTTCATAGGACCAATTCGTATAGCAAAAAGAAAAAAAAAAAAAAAAAAATTAAAAAAAAATAGGAGAAAAAACCTCAAATCCAAACTGCTTATATTCTGACTCATTTTTAAATTCATTTTTGATTTTAAACGCATCCAAATGGTAGATCCTCTTATTTAGAAACTGTATAAAGTGACGCATTGGTCAATTTTTTGATAAAGACGGAATATATTTCAAAAAAGGCTACCAAAAAGGGTATTTTGAACAGAATTTTCAGAAATCATCGTGACTGAAATTTTAAGGAAGTGTTCAAATAAGAAATATCGTTTTTTTCTGACTCGTTTTTAAATCCATTTTTGCTCTCAAATGCATCCAATTTACAGATCCTCTTATTTAGGAACTATATAATGTGATGCATTGATAGGTTTTTTGATAAAGACAGTATATATTTTGAAAAAGGCTTCCAAAAAGGGTATTTTGAACAGAATTTCCCGAAGTCTTCGTGATTTGAAAATTTAAGGAAGTTTTCACATAGCAAAGTGCGTTTTTTATGACTCGTTTTAAAATCCATTTTCGCTCTCAAACGCATCCAATTTACAGATTCTCTTATTCAGGAACTATATACTGTGACGCATTGGCCAGTTTTTTGATAAAGATAAAATATATTTTTTAAAATGCTGTCAGAGTATTTCGCACAAAATTTTCCGAAGCAATCATGATTAAAGAATTAAGGATGTATTCAAACAACAAATCGGTTATTTTATAACTCATTTTTAAATTCAATTTTTTTCTCAAATGTATTCAACTGACAACTTTTTTGTTATTTAGGAACTGAATAATGTACTGTTTTGGTCGATTTTTTAATAAATTCAGAATATATTTCAAAATATGTTGTCAAAATGGGCATATGAGCTGAACTTTTCTTGAGATGATTCTGATAAAACCAGTTTTTGCAGAGAAATGAAATTAAAAATTTTTCATAAACGGCCAAATGAAGTTATTAAACTGGGTTTATCTCTAATCATATATATATATATATATATATATATATTTTGTTGAAACGAGCACTCTTCGAAATCTACCTCCGCCTATAGGCCCAGCCGACAGGGATTTTTTCAGTTTGTGAATGAGATTTCTGTTTTAAATTTTGTTTTTGTACAGTATCAGACTTCAGCGGTATTTTGGTACTTCTTCCAGGTTTAATATTGGTTTGAGGTTCAGATGATTTTTTGGTTTGAGCATTTAATTTCTGTTGTCGTTTCTCCAGATCGATTATTTTAACTGGTTCTTTGGATGGTAGTCAACGTTCTAATCGTGGGTTTCCAGCCATTTTAGTAGGGAGACATACACCACGGGATTCTTTAACTGGAGTGCTGGTTGATTGTGTTATGGTTGACTTACTGGGTGGAAATCTGAAATCAGTTTGGGTAGTTATGTGTCTTATGGATGTTGATTGCTGCTTGAGTATACTGGAGTAGGAAATTCTAACGGATGGAGTTCTGGATTCGACAATTTTACGAGCTTCAGTATAAGACAGATTTTGAGATACTTTAACAAGGATTTCTTTTTCCCGTATCCAGTTAGGACAGGAACGGTAGTATGCAGAATGATCACCCTTGCAGTTAATGCAGCGTTCCGATTTTTGACATGAATTGCTATCATCAGAGCCTGATTACTAACGGGGCACTCTCTCCCCAGTAAAATTACATAGAAATTTTCGCCTTGTTTAAACGCCCTTTTCAGTCAAAATTACTATCATGAATAAGGAAAAAAATTCTATTTACTTTTTCTGGTGGGAGAGTGCCCCGTTGATAATCAGGCCCTGGCTATCATGGCCAACTTCTGCACAGCGTGCACAGGTAAGGGAACCGCGACAATTATTTTTAGTATGGCCGTATCGCTGGCATTTAAAACAAGAGAGACGGTTAGGAATGTATGGTCTGACAGGACAATTCAGGTAAGCGGCTTTAATTCTTGTTGGTAAAGTAAGGCTATTTAAAGTGAGAATGACATGCTTTGTAGGAAGGACTTGGCCATTCATATGGATCTTGATACGACGTGCATCTATAACATTTTGGTCTTTTAGATTTTCTAAGAGTTCATCTTTCGTAGAGAATAAAAGGTCTGGTTCAGAAATAACACCTCGGCTTGTATTTAGAGTTTTATGCACCTGAACAAAAACAGAAAAAGGGCCTATTGTAGAGCTATATGAAAGAAGCTGTGATTGTTTAGTTGTAGAAACCTCAACTAGTAAATCCCCAGATTGTAATTTTTCAGAGTATGATCCTCCCCTAAGGCAGACTGGAAAGTTTTTGCTATGAGAAATGGTGACGTTTTGCCAAGGGAACTATCAGAGTGGCTATCAGTACGTTTAACGATAAAAAAGCGTGTGAAGGAAGAAGTCTGTTGTTATCCAAGTGGACAGTTTGTTGCTGTCCACTGGGGAGAGACATAGAAGGAAATGAAGTTTTCCCATCCATGTTAAAAATAATAAAATTCAGACCCCGGTCGCACCACTCACTACCGAGCCCAACAAGGGGATGCACATTCGTGCATCAGTGCTAAGCAGGGCCCATACGGTCACAAGACAAACCTATGTCAGCCTCCACCCTTAACGAGATGACTAGTATTTGCTCGATCACTTTATCCCTAAAGCCAGTGACTTAAGTCAGCTGACCAACCAGGGCCGGAACGATAAACTTCGGGGCCCCGGGGCAAAACCTCCGGGGGGGCTCCCAGGGAGGGCAAATTGAAATTTTGCCTCGGGCATAGTTCCTTTTCTCGCACACCGCTGTTTAACCCCTTCGCGACGGGAGCCTTTTACGAAATTTTTAATGTTTTGTCACCAGTTTGAATAAACAGAAAATTATTCCTTCTTAAATCGAGAAAATGCTCTGATTGAATAAGGCAAATTTTACAGTATAATTTTACCGGTGGGAATAAATGAGGATTCTTAAGCCTTTTCGCGACACGTATACGTGTCGCTCGTCCCCAAGAGGTTAAATGTACATAGTATGATAAGCCCAAAAATGACTAAAAAATGTAGAATTGGGTAATTCTACTCGGCAGGCACTTGGCGGCGACGCCATTTTTGCCGATCCCACTGAAGTTAGCATAGGGAAGAAAATACGGACTTCTGATTGGTTGAATACTTTAAAGAGCATTTTATTTAGGTTCATTTTTGAATATATGTAACTTAATCATGCGTTTCTATTTAAAAACCTTTTGAAAGATGGATTGTGATAATTTTTTTTTCGATTTTATGTATTTATTAATAGACTAGTTGACATATCCGGCACGGCCCGGGACATGTTATGATAACCTTAAGCAAACAATTAACACTTTGGTAAAACAATTAGTCAAAATTAAGCATAGGATATGAATTATTCGTTAAATAATATTTTAAAGAAATGCATAAAAAATGAGTAAATGCTTTAAAAAGGCCTCTGGACCTCAATAAAAACATCCGCGTGTAGGTCCTGAAATAAGATTCCAAAACTCAACTTTAAATTTATGCATTGAGAAGGTTTGATAATAAGTGGGTGAAATATGCATGGAGAACAAAAATTTCAAGGTGCCTAAGCCGAGACCATAGGGAGTCTCAGGCTTTTAAATGGAATGTAAGAACATGGGAATAACTAAGTGAAATAATAGTTCCAAAAATGAAGATTGAATTAAGAGAGGGCAGTTTAATAGCATTTTATGGTACAAAATCTTCAAGGGGCCAGGAACTTATTTCGTATGTAGTTGGGTATAAAATATTTTTTGTAGTTATTAAAGTAATGGGAGGACGCTAAAGCAATGTGAAAGAAAATTGCAAGCAATCCGGATCATTTTTAAAGAAATTGCACCAACAGCCCCAAGAACGCGATTAATATTCAAAATTAGTGCTAGCTAGACTATGACGGTTTCTTGGTAGCTGATGGATTTAAGAAGTTGTTTAAAAAAAGCGAATTAATTAAACCATTTTAAAGGGATTTATAATAGGGGCCCAAAAAGGACAACTGACAGTTAAAAAGAGGGCCCTAAGCCTAACAGGAAAACATGTTAAAATATCTTAGTATACTTAGCTCTTTAGATCGACAATTAGTCAAAATTAATCATAGGGTATGAATTATTTATTTTAATAATATTTTATCGAAATGCACAAATCGATTCGGAAAATGTTTAAAAAAGGGTCCTAACCGCGGATGAAAATATGAGAATCTTGTTCCTGAAAGAACCCCAAGACTCAAATTTAAAATTTTTGCACTGAGAAGGGGATAAATTTAAAGAGTGAACTATGTTTGCCTCACAAAATGTTCAGGGGCCCTAGACTGAGCCCTATGATTCCACAGGAGGCCAAAGTGTCTTATATGGAATGTCAAAACATTAAAATATCTAAATGAAAAAAGAATCCTAAAAATGAAGATCGGATTAAAAGGAAACAATTTATTAACAATTTATTATTACAAAAACTTCAACGGGCCCCAAGAGGCCAGGAATTTAGTTTGCATGTAGTTGGGTAAAAAGATATTTTTTGTAGTTATTAAAATGATGGAAAGACGCTATAACTATGTTAAATAAAATTGAAAGCAATTTGGTTCAGGTTTAAAGAAGTTGCACCAAGGGCCTCAAGAAAATAATTGACAAACAAAATTAATGGTAGCTGAAGTCTGAGAAATTCTTTTGTCGTTCTTGTAATAGGTAGAGGACATAAAAAGTTGTTAGAAAAAAAAGCTAGTGAATTGGACCATTTTTAAGGGAGCTATAATATGGGGCCCCGTAATGACCAACTGATAGTTAAAACCAGGGCCCTAATATGAAACCATGTTAAAATATTTTAATACATAGCGCTTTAGATCTTTAATTAGTCAAAATTAAGCATATTGAAGGAACTATTCTTTGGAATGATATAATTTTTTTAATGCACCAATTGATTGGACAAATGTTTAAAAAGAGGCCCTAGGTCCGAATAAAAACATCAGGTTTTCTGGATTGGTCCTGAAAGAATAGTCTCAGGCAACTTTAAAATTTTGCACTAAGAAGATCAGAAATATAGGAAGTGAAATATGTTTATTTCACAAAATGTTGAGGGGCCCTGAGCTGGACCCTATGATTCCACAGGGGAACACAGTGTCTTATATAGAATATCAAAACATTAAAATATCTAAATGAATAAATAATCCTAAAAATGAAGATCAGATTAAAAGGAAGCAATTTATTGACAATTTATTATTACAAAAACTTCAAGGGGGCCTGTACTGGGAAGGACCCCAAAACACCAGGAAATTATTTCGCATGTAGTTGGGTATAAAAATATTTGTGTAGTTATTAAAATAATGGGAAGACGCTAAAACTAAGTTGAATAAAATTGAAAGCAATTTGGATCATTTTTAAAGAAGCTGCACCAAGGGCTCCAAGAAAGCGATTAATATTTATAAATAGTGGTAGCTGAAGTCTAAAAAAATTTTTTTCGTTCATGTCATAGTTGGAGGACCTAAAAAGTTGTTAAAAAAAAAGCTAGTGAATCCGACCATTTTTAAGGGAGCTATGATAGAGGACCCCATAGGGGCCAACTGACAAATACAATCAGGGCCCTAACATGAAAACATGTTAAAATGTTTTAGTAGATAGCGCTTTAGACCTTTAATTAGTCAAAAATAAGCATTAAGTATGAATTATTTGCAAAAAAAAAAAAAGAAAAAAAAAAAAAAAGAAAAAAAAAAATTTAAATGCACCAATTGTCTGGGTAAGCGTTAAAAAAAGGGGCCCCAGAGCCCGAATAAAAATATCAGGGTGTTGGTCCTGACATTCACAGTCCAAGATTCAGCTTTATAAATTTGCACTAAGAAGGTGAGAAATTTAGGGAGTGAAAAATGTTTAGCGCACAAAAAGATCAAGGGGCCCTGGGTCGGCCCTACGATTATCTAGGGGACCCCAGTGTCTTATATGGAATGTAAAAATTTTAAAATATCTAAATGGAACAGGTATCCCAAAAATGAAGATCGAAATTAATGGAAGCAATTTATTAAAAATTTACTATAACAAAGACTAAAAGGGGCCCTAAAAGGGCCCCATGAGTCCAGGGTCATAACTGAAAAGTAAAAAGGCGAAAATATCTAAAAGGAGAAAGGTACCTCCAAACTGAAAAATTAGATAAAAGGGAGTCAAGCTATTAAAAATTTGGCGCATAAAAATTGTAAGGGGCCCAGGGCCCTTTCCCTTAAAATGTTAAAAATCTGAGCCTCGGGTGCATCAGGAACTGTCTTGGACTATCTTCACCTAAAATTTCAGACTTCTACGTGCGGTAGATTTTGCTAACCATCGCAGTCACACACTCACACACACATACGCAGACATATACAAACAGAGCGTTTTGTTAACTTATTAGTATTATATATATAAAACCCCTCCGTGTATGACGATTCCAGGAGCAACCCATCCACGAGAAAAGGAAACTTATTGCAACTGCGTCCACGTTAGGCTTAACTATTCCGAGCTGTTCACAAATATTCTAATTGTTCAGCTTATGAAAATATACATGTGAAAGATTTATTCATTACTTATTTTCTTTAAAACCTACAAAAACTCTTTAATTATAATGTTTAAGTTCTAAATAAAACAACCAACAATTACGGAAAAAAAACCAAACAAACAATGTAAGCAAATCAATACTGTTGCCATTCAAGAATGACAAATTCCGTGATTGAATCTTTAGAATGACTCCTTTGTAACATCACGACTCAGGAATGATCGGAAGCCAATGACCTTAAGATACGTATATGAGAAAGTCAATGTCGGAAGCGTTTGGGATCTATGCGCGCTGAGCGCACGCGCTCAGGAGACAGGTACATGGAGTGTATCTTACAGCGGAATAGTACTGGGTAAAAACTTCTGAGCTTGCGCGCGCAGAGCGTGTGTCTCCCGAACACATTCATTGTTTACTCTTTATTGTTGACATTCGTTTTCGATCTTATAGAGTGTTTTCTTTTAAGTATTAGCTAAAAAATGGGTCAAAATAGGAAATTTTTTTATACATTTTAGATATTTTTATTATTTTCTCTCAGTATTTTTAGATATTTTTTGGCTGTAGATTCACAATATAATCTTTTATAATTGATTTTCTTGCCTTACTTTATTCTTTTAAAATTTATGTATTTACGATTTGTTCATTACAATCCCCCCATCCGCCAGACAGTTTTGTTATAATTTTAAATGCAAATTTCTGTTAAAATTTTCTCTTTTTTTATAGATTTTTCCCTATGTTTAATCGCTTATTTTTAAAAATTGTTTAAGCCTAAAGTGGCTGATTGACCACAGTTGTAATTTTTTATCATCCTTTTAAAAATGAAAACACGTCATTTTGACGGGCTGTCTTCTAGTAGATAAGAAGAAAGATTTTCTAGAATTTTTTAGATGCTTTTTATATTATTCCATCAATTAGAAGTCCATATTTTCTTCCTTATACTAGCTTCGGTGGGGTCAGCAAACATGCTGGCGCGACATGACACATTCGACTCGACATTTTGCTGTCTGCTGTAG
Source organism: Maratus speculifer (assembly GCA_964019185.1). Taxonomy (NCBI): domain Eukaryota; kingdom Metazoa; phylum Arthropoda; class Arachnida; order Araneae; family Salticidae; genus Maratus; species Maratus speculifer. The sequence goes on from OZ025300.1 coordinate 62,972,006, forward strand.
AACTCCTTTTGCATGCGAAGCGTAAGGAGTGTATTGACGGATACGCAAAAACATCTATTCTAGCACTTCTTTTTTTTTTATTACTAACTTTTAGGTATGTGCTGGGCCTTTTATAGGAACTTACACTAGAAACTAAAATCAATACTTTTTTTAACCATCAGTTTGGGTCCTCTCAGGCTTGGAGGCCCCGGGGCAGTGCCCCGGCTGCCCTGGCGGTAGTTACGACCCTGCTATGGGGGCGTTCTCTTCAAATATCTCGCTCAAATGTTGATGTCGCTTGATGTTATTTTTTTGCATAGGATAGCTGAGGACGACCCACAACCGGCTTAGTTTTTACTTTTTCGATTTTGGTGCCAGATTAAAAGAAAAATACTTTAACTTTCATAAACGGTTTGAACCGGTTATGAAACTAAAACTATCCTAATATAACAAGAATATAACTAAAATCAAAAAAGTAAAAACTAGGCCGTTTGTGAATCGTCCTCAGCTATCCTATGCAAAAAAATAAAGAACAAAATAAAAATAAAAAATAAAATAAAAAACACTTCAAAATATTAAAATTTCAGCGGGATATTTGGAAAGAACGGCCCCATAGAGTTTGTATTATCGTCCGGATGTTTTTCAAAGAAGGGGTCTGCATTGGGTATTATTCGAATCAAACAGAATGACAACATGATAAAATGTTCCACACCGCTAAAATTGAGCAGATATTTGTATACGTAAAAAAAAAAAAAAAAAAAAAAAAAAAAAAAAAAAAATGTGTTTACTGTACGGACTTTGTGCTTCCACGTTTCCTTAAATAAACGGGTGAGCGCCTTTAGGGCACTAAGATCTCCCTGTTGGATTATAAAATAAGGATCTTCTCTGCTCCTTATGAAAACATATTCGGCATACATTGGATGTACAGAGGGATTTGTGCGACGTCCAAAACTCTGAGAAGTCGGTTATTATACTTTTCTACAAAATGGACAAGCAACTTTACATCTGAATAAGTATGCTAACCAAACTGGCTACCCTGGTTTTATTGTTTATATTCAACAGCGTCTTAATTTAAATATAAATATATAAAAGCGTGCAAATTATATACATAGTATTTGCATTTAAAATGTAATTTCCTTTCGAAATATTAACTATTAATATTTGTCTTTCTTAAAACAAAAGAAATGGTGGACGCATTGTTCTGCTAATCGTCAAACAGCAACATTTTTTTTTCGGGGGGGGGGGGGACAACATACATCTGACTTGTGTGCTCGACTTGAATCCTGCATACAAGTAATCGTTAATTTTTACAGGGACGAGATAGCACAAGGAAATTTTACAACACAAGAGAAGTACAACCGGGAGCTCCACACAAAGAGTGTGTGCAATGGAGCCAGTGGGAATCGAACCCACAATCACCTATGCTCGCAAGCGATTAGCAGCGTGGTGTCTTAACCACTCGGCCGAACAGCAACTTTTCGCCGCACTTTTTCGTTGTCATCAAAACTTTAATTGTTGCCATTCACAATTAAGAAAAAATGGCTTTCGGATATTTCTACCTCTTACTACAACAACCCGTGATACTGTTTTTTTTTTTTTTGGGGGGGGGGGGGCGGGGACAACATACATCTGACTTGTGTGCTCGACTTGAATCCTGCATACAAGTAATCGTTAATTTTTACAGGGACGAGATAGCACAAGGAAATTTTACAACACAAGAGAAGTACAACCGGGAGCTCCACACAAAGAGTGTGTGCAATGGAGCCAGTGGGAATCGAACCCACAATCACCTATGCTCGCAAGCGATTAGCAGCGTGGTTTCTTAACCACTCGGCCGAACAGCAACTTTTCGCCGCATTTTTTCGGTGTCATCTAAACTTTAATTGTTGCCATTCACAATTAAGAAAAAATGGCCTTCGGATATTTCTACCTCTTACTAAAACAACCCGTGATACTGTACGTCAAACACTCTTCAAAGATTTTCCTTCGAATCACGTTGATGCATGTCAGATGTGTAATCTTAAAAATATGTGTATTTTTTTCAATTTTCCTCATTCTATATGTACGTTTAAATGAATCGGAATTAAGATTATTAATTTTTGTATAGATAAGTTGCTTATTAAAAATAATAAGGTATGTTTTTTACTTTTGTATTTTCTTGTTTTACCTATATTTGATACAATTTTGATAAATAGAAAGAAAAAATAAAGAATAAACACAATGGATACACATGGAAAGACAGAGATATTGTATAAACCTTTTTTTTTTTTCTGGAGGGGGAGGGGGATCTTTGAGCAAAAAAGCATGTAAATCCGTCAAAAACCCGAAGTCGAAAAAAATTTCGGTAAAAATATTTTCTTCCTTTGAACATATACGCAGATTAAAAAGAAGAAGAAGAAGATAGATGAAGGATTGCCCCTAAAATTGTTTTTTTAATGGCAAATTTATTAAACTTCACCGTTTCGCATGGTACCTAAGCATCTTGATGTTGATGGAAAACAAAATTTTTTTGAGATAAAATTATCCTAGAGTAATAATTTTAGAAATCTTTATAACGTATTATTTTATCAAAGTCAATATCTTTTAATATGGTATCTTTCTAGCGAATATTTTCTATTTTAACTTCTGTTAATTTATATTCAAATTGTTCTAAAGAAAATATTCTACAGCAATCTCTATAGTTTGCTAGGTAAAATTTTTCAAATGAATAACTATATATTTTTACAATGTTTTTTATGTAGGCATTTGTTTTCTGTGCTAATTTCACGGTTGCCGCCTCCATCAGACGATCTTCGTCAAAAATTACAGTAATGGGCGGTCCTTTAGAATGTCCCTTTTACTTCGTCAGATGTACTAAATGAAAATAAAGGATTGGGGAGTTACCTCCGGCACATACTGTCGGCTCTCGTTAATTCAAACTTGTCGAGACCACAATAAATGTTCGAATTATCCAGAGTTCGAATTATGGAAAGTATGAGAAGAAAACGCATGCTTAATATGGTACTATTACAAAGGAATTAATGGTATAGTATTTTTTTTTAATTTATTTCGTCCGTTTTCATTAGAATGTGGCTTAATATTAAATTAGAATGTATAAATACATAAACTAATTAAAAGATTAGAAACAAGTGCAATGGAAGAAAAATTTAAAGCTTCACTGATGGATAGACGAGGCAATAAGTGGATATCAAACGCATTGGATTATATGTATAATCGTTTGGAACAATTTTCACAAAAATCAAAAAAAGAAAGTCACTCAAATGATCTGAAATCCGTGAGAAAAAAAAGAAAAAAGAAAAATCAGTATTCTCAATAGTTCGAATTAAACGAAATCAAAAGAAAATGAGTTCGAATTAATGAAAACTTTTAACGTTATTCTGTCATTGAAAATTTCGGGACTTCATGTTTAGTTCGAATTAAGCGAAAATTCCAATTATCCGATTTCGAATTAAAGGGAGTCGACTGTACTTTGGTTTTATACTCGAAAGAATGGATTTTAATATGGTAATTTCAATAAATTACTTCAGTACATTTTAATATGCAATCTTTCTGTCGAAATTTTTTTATTATAATTTCTGTAAATTTAGATCCAAATTGTTCAAAAGAAAAATTTTAGTAGTAATCTTCTTACAATTTCCCATAAAATATTTTTAAATGAATAATTAAACATTTCCACAGAAATTTTTTATATAGTCATTTTCTTTATGTGCAAATTTCAAGACAGATGCTTCTATCATAGGATCCTCGACGAATACTACAGTAATGGGCGGTCCTTCAGGACTTTTCTCCTACTTTGGACAAGATTACAGACCTCAATGCTACCTTAAGTGTTACCTGGAATGGCTCTAGTGGTAGGTTAAAATTACGAGCTGATATAAATTGCATCTGACTGCAAAGAAGTTAAGAAATCTATAAAAAACTTTCCTTTCAAATATTTCTGACTTACAAGTCAAATAAAAAAATGCGTATGTTTATAATTATTTATATGTCTCATATAAGTAAAATTATGTCTTTCAAAAATTAAATATGCTCCTCAAATGCGCTTTGTATGCGAATTTGTAATTTTCTGTCAATAAATTTTAATTCGAAATCTTTCTAGCGAAAATTTTCCACAGCAATCTTTATAGTTTGCTATGTAAAATTTCTCAAATGAATAGCTATATATATATATATATATATATATATATATATATATATATATATATATATATATATATGGTCCTTCAGAACATTCATTTTACTTCGGTCAAGATTACAAACTTCGTCCGATGTGCTGAATGAAAATAGAAGATTGGGGACTTACCTTTATCACTTAATTAGGTTTTTACTCGAAAGGGTGGCTTTTAATATGGTAATTTCAAATAATGCATCAAAGTATTTTAATATGGAATCCATCTAGTGAAATTTTTCGTTTACAATTTCTGTAATTTTATACGCATATTGTCCGAAAAAATATTTCCTGCAGCAATCTTTATATATTCTTTTATAATAAATTTTCAATGAATAACTATGGATTATCACAGATTTTTTTTTATGTAGACATTTGTTTTCTGTGCAAATTTCACAGCTTTCGTCACCATCTGATGATCGTCGACGGACCGATCTTCAGAATTTTACATTCACTTTGGTCAAATTTAAAAACTTCGTTTGAAGGTCAACACGTTAGCTTGGAATTAGTTAAAATTATCCTACAAACATTTTAATACTTCGTGGAATTTAGGTTCATCTATCTTAGGCATTCAGATTTAATTATAACTACTTACATTATTACCACTTTCTACCAAACAGACAGCAGTGGTAAGTCAAGATTATGTGTTTATTAACAGCTGCGGCAAAATCTGAAAAAATACTTATACCAAACGTTTCTTCTAAAAATTTCTGATATGAGTATGTTTAAATAATATATATTTTTTGATTATATATGTCTCGTATAAATAAAATGAATTCCTTAATTATACTCCATAAACATACTCTGAACTCGTGTAACCTATCTTGCAAACCTCCACCATTATTCTTTAATAGTAATAACTGCTTTATTTAAGTCAAGAATACTTCTCGAAAATAAGGCAGAAATTACGATCCGGCGAAACAGAAGTTTGACATTGCATTAATCAGATACAATTTCCACTCATATTTATTTATTTGAATTTTTTTTATAATAAGTTCTTACGTAAAAGATACTTACTTACTAAAAGATCTTTTACTTACGTAAAAGTTTTTTCACTATACATTAAAAGTATATATTTTTAGTTTGTGTGCAACTTTAAGTTAAATTCCAAATCAAGCAATTAGCTGATGCTAAAAGCTAAAAAGACTATCTAGGCTACTATTTTATTAAGGATTTCTAGAGTAGGCGTGGCCTCAATTTATTTTGACACTATTTACAAAACAAGAATTACGCAGGATTTTTTGAAATATTAAACAAGATAGAGCACTGGGGATTGATTATATTAACTATAAGGTTTGGTTACTTCGTATATAATTTAAAATAAGTAGTTTCCCTTTTTTCAGAAAGCAGGTAAAATTTGGGAAATTCAATGCATTATAGATCTATTTTTTCTTCCTAGTACTCAGCTAAATCTTAGAAAGAATAATATACGAAGCAATAAATCATCACTTCATTAACCCTTTGCACGCACTTGTATGTTTAGGTAACTGGACATCACCTTTTATTTATTTATTTATTTTTTAAACTATTTTGAAAAAAAAAATAGTTGTTGTTCTCGAGAAAGAATTTGGAAATCTAAAGTATATCTGAATCTTTTAATTGATTGAATTCCGCAACTTATTTGATTTTATTCGTTTCCTGATTGGTCCAAGTTTAATATCCCAAAACCGAATACTTCTGTTGCCATGATAACAAAAAGAGCAATAAAAACTTTTTTAAAAATTAGTAATGTAGAAACAAATTTTGATAGAGATTTCAAACAAATTTCATTAAAAAGTGCGTTTTGTCTCTACGCAACGGTGTAAAAATTTTAAATCTGCGATGTTTAGAAGTTTAAAAATTTGCAGTTCCAAAAATTGCAAAGCTGAAATTTCATTTAAAATTTGTTTGTGGTGGGTCTAGGAATATTACTGTTTAATCCATGTCGTACGTAATATGAGGCATTCAGAAGTTAGTCTGATTAACTCCATCCAATAAAAATGCACATTTTAAACAGTTAAAGTTGTCTATCTTTAATTTAGTGTTTGTTTGTTTTTCTCTAATTATTGGTCTAGGAATAATAATGTTTAATGCATGGCGTATGTAATATATGACTCGTTATAATTATCCTAAAAATTATGTTTATGATTGTTATTAATTTAAATATAGAATTGCTTTGAAAATATCATTTTCTAAATAGTCGTTTTAATTTGTAAAATTACATTTTTTATACTATAGAAAATCAAACATGTCTGATCTAATAAGAGCATTTTTGATATTGTGTAACTGCGCAAAGAGCAGTGTTAGTCAACAGCCCTATTCTACCTAAACAGCGACACGACACGACGTCAATACGTAAGGTACTATAAACAAAAACAAGCTGGCAGTTGCTAAAAATTGAATAAAAACGATTAGAATTACTGGTAAAATATAAAACTGCAATGATGCAATTATAAAGTAACGAATAGAATTACTAGTAAAATATCAAATTACCCTGATGTAGCTAATTGTAACTAGCTTATCTATTTTGGGGGAGGATGCATTTCTGAGACCAGGGCCGTAACTATAAACTTGGGGGCCCCGGGGCAAAACCTCCGGGGGGGCCCCCAGGGAGGGCAAATTGAAACTTTGCCCCAGGCATAGTTTCTTTTCTCGCACACCGCTATTTAAATGTACATAGTATGATAAGCCCAAAAATGACTAAAAAATGTAGAATTGGGTAACTCTACTTGGCAGGCACTTGGCGGCGACGCCATTTTTGCCGATCCCACTGAAGTTAGCATAGGGAAGAAAATACGGACTTCTGATTGGTTGAATACTTTAAAGAGCATTTTATTTAGGTTCATTTTTGAGTATATGTAACTTAATCATGCGTTTCTATTAAAAAACCTTTTGAAAGATGGATTGTGATAATTTTTTTTTCGATTTTATGTATTTATTAATAGACTAGTTGACCTATCCGGCACTGCCCAGGACACGTTAAGATAACCTTAAGCAAACAATTAACACTTTAGTTCTACAATTAGTCAAAATTAAGCATAGGATATGAATTATTCGTTAAATAATATTTTAAAGAAATGCATAAAAAATGAGTAAATGCTTTAAAAAAGGCCTCTGGAAATCAATAAAAACATCAGCGTGTAGGTCCTGAAATAAGAGTCCAAAATTCAACTTTAAATTTATGCATTGAGAAGGTTTGATAATAAGTAGGTGAAATATGCATAGAAAACAAAAATTTCAAGGTGCCTAAGCCGAGATCATAGGGAGTCTCAGGCTTTTAAATGGAATGTAAGACATGGGAATAACTAAGTGAAAAAATAGTTCCAAAAATGAAGATTGGATTAAGAGAGGGCAGTTTAATAGCATTTTATGGTACAAAATCTTCAAGAGGCCAGGAACTTATTTCGTATGTAGTTGGGTATAAAATATTTTTTGTAGTTATTAAAGTAATGGGAGGACGCTAAAGCAATGTGAAAGAAAATTGCAAGCAATCTGGATCATTTTTAAAGAAATTGCACCAACGGCCCCAAGAACGCGATTAATATTCAAAATTGGTGGTAGCTAGACTATGACGGTTTCTTGGTAGCTGATGGATTTAAGAAGTTGTTTAAAAAAAGCGAATTAATTAAACCATTTTAAAGGGATTTATAATAAGGGCCCAAAAAGGACAACTGACAGTTAAAAAAAGGGCCCTAAGCCTAACAGGAAAACATGTTACAATATCTTAGTATACTTAGCTCTTTAGATCTACAATTAGTCAAAATTAATCATAGGGTATGAATTATTCATTTTAATAATATTTTATCGAAATGCACAAATCGATTCGGAAAATGTTTAAAAAAAGGGTCGTAACCGCGGATGAAAATATGAGAATCTTGTTCCTGAAAGAACCCCAAGACTCAAATTTAAAATTTTTGCACTGAGAAGGGGATAAATTTAAAGAGTGAACTATGTTTGCCTCACAAAATGTTCAGGGGCCTTAGACTGAGCCCTATGATTCCACAGGAGGCCAAAGTGTCTTATATGGAATGTCAAAACATTAAAATATCTAAATGAATAAATAATCCTAAAAATGAAGATCGGATTAAAAGGAAACAATTTATTAACAATTTATTATTACAAAAACTTCAACGGCCCCCAAGGGGCCAGGAATTTAGTTTGCATGTAGTTGGGTAGAAAGATATTTTTTGTAGTTATTAAAATGATGGAAAGACGCTATAACTATGTTAAATAAAATTGAAAGCAATTTGGTTCATGTTTAAAGAAGTTGCACCAAGGGCCTCAAGAAAACAATTTACAAACAAAATTAATGGTAGCTGAAGTCTAAGAAATTCTTTTGTCGTTCATGTAATAGGTAGAGGACATAAAAAGTTGTTAGAAAAAAAAAGGTAGTGAATTGGACCATTTATAAGGGAGCTATAATATGGGGCCCCGTAGGGACCAACTGATAGTTAAAACCAGGGCCCTAATATGAAACCATGTTAAAATATTTTAGGACATATCGCTTTAGATATTTAATTAGTCAAAATTAAGCATATTGTAGGAACTATTCTTTGGAATGATATAATTTTTTTAATGCACCAATTATTAGACAAATGTTTAAAAAGAGGCCCTAGGGTCCGAATAAAAACATCAGGTTTTCTGGATTTGTCCTGAAAGAAGAGTCCCAGGGAACTTTAAAATTTTGCACTAAGAAAATCAGAAATATAGGAAGTGAAATATGTTTATTTCACTAAATGTTGAGGGGCCCTGAGCTGGACCCTATGATTCCACAGGGGAACACAGTGTCTTATATAGAATATCAAAACATTAAAATATCTAAATGAATAAAGAATCCTAAAAATGAAGATCAGATTAAAAGGAAGCAATTTATTGAAAATTTATTATTACAAAAACTTCAAGGGGGCCTGTACTGGGAAGGACCCCAAAACACCAGGAAATTATTTCGCATGTAGTTGGGTATAAAAATATTTGTGTAGTTATTAAAATAATGGGAAGACGCTGAAACTAAGTTGAAAAAAATTGAAATCAATTTGGATCATTTTTAAAGAAGCTGCACCAAGGGCTCCAAGAAAGCGATTAATATTTATAAATAGTGGTAGCTGAAGTCTAAAAATTTTTTTTTTGTTCATGTCATAGTTGGAGGACCTAAAAAGTTGTTAAAAAGAAAGCTAGTGAATCCGACCATTTTTAAGGGAGCTATGATAGAGGACCCCATAGGGGCCAACTGACAAATACAATCAGGGCCCTAACATGAAAACATGTTAAAATGTTTTAGTAGATAGCGCTTTAGACCTTTAATTAGTCAAAATTAAGCATTGAGTATGAATTATTTGCAAAAATAATATTTTTTAAAAATGCACCAATTGTTTGGGTAAGCGTTAAAAAAAAAGGCCCCAGAGCCCGAATAAAAATATCAGGGTGTTGGTCCTGACATTCACAGTCCAAGATTCAGCTTTATAAATTTGCACTAAGAAGGTGAGAAATTTAGGGAGTGAAAAATGTTTAGCGCACAAAAAGATCAAGCGGCCCTGGGTCGGCCCTATGATTATCTAGGGGGCCCCAGTGTCTTATATGGAATGTAAAAATTTGAAAATATCTAAATGGAACAGGTATCCCAAAAATGAAGATCGAAATTAATGGAACCAATTTATTAACAATTTACTATAACAAAGACTAAAAGGGGCCCTAAAACGGTCCCCATGAGTCCAGGGTCATAACTGAAAAGTTAAAAGGCGAAAATATCTAAAAGGAGAAAGGTACCTCAAAACTGAAAAGATTAGATAAAAAGGAGTTAAGCTATTAACAATTTGGCGCATAAAAACTGTAAGGGGCCCAGGGCCCTGGTCCTTAAAATATTAAAAATCTGAGCCTCAGGTGCATCAGGACCTGTTTTGGACTATCTTCACCTAAAATTTCAGACTTCTACGTGCGGTAGATTTTGCTAACCATCGCAGTCACACACTCATACACACATACGCAGTCATACACAAACAGAGCGTTTTGTTAACTTATTAGTATAGATAAGAAGAAAGATTTTCTAGAATTTTTTAGATGCTTTTTATATTATTCAATCGATTAGAAGTCCATATTTTCTTCCTAGCTTCGGTAGGGTCAGCAAACATGCTGGCCGGACATGACACATTCGACTCGACATTTTGCTGTCTGCTGTAGAACTCCTTTTGCATGCGAAGCGTAAGGAGTGTATTGACGGATACGCAAAAACATCTATTCTAGCACTTTGATTCTTTTTTTTTATTACTAACTTTTAGGTATGTGCTTGGCCTTTTATAGGAACTTACACTAGAAACTAAAATCAATACTTTTTTTAACCATCAGTTTGGGGCCCCTCAGGCTTGGGGGCCCCGGCGAAGTTACGGCCCTGTGACCAGCCGATTGGTACATACGGGACCAATATGCACCGCCCGTCTACCTGAAGCAGAGGCCAAAGCAGTGTGTTGGTTTCCCTCAACTGCCATGAATCCCCTTTCCAGGGACACGGGTCGCCACACACGGCCAACACGTGGGTGGTATACAATTCTCCATGAGTCGATATACAGGATGATATCGGCCCATGCAGTATTCCTGTTCATATATATAGTTCACCTCCGGAGAGGAGACCACAATGAGAGTGAAACAAAGATGAAAGAAAGATAAGAGGGGTAAGGGGAAAAATGAAAACGAGAAAGATCACTCGGGTGCCCGGGGTTGTGAAGCCCGTGAATACCTAAAGAAGGTATCCCCCTGGGGGTGTCCGCTATTGGGGAAACCTCAGCGATACAAAAAATCGCTAAGAAATGCTTAATATTTCATTAATTGACATTTATATGTCCTAAAACCTCTATTAAATGATTAATGAAAATTAAAAATTATTTTTTTTAATAATAAAACTTAAATAAAATTGTGCATACCTTTAACTGCTGTTTATTACATTCTTATTTTAAAAAAAATACTGTTACAAAAGTTTACTTTTGCTTACAATTACATGTAATTTGTTTTTAAATGTCACGTTATTGGTCATTATAGACCTCCGAGCGGGGTGGAGATTACACTTTCTGATCATTAAAAACATAAAATGAGAAAATCTTTCGAGGGAATATAGACATTTGAATGTTCTGGGAGATGTCCCTCCCAAACAAGCCCCTGAATTCAACACTGAACTTGAAGGAGACATTTCCTCAGCCCACTCTCCACATTTATCTGTGATTACAAAATTTGGGACACATTGCCCTGATAATTTTAGAGGCTTTTTACTTTTTTTTCATTTTTGTCTTGTTAAAAAATACTTTTTGATCCTTTATCACCGAAAATAGTATCCGCTATTTGGAATGTCCTTTATTCAGACGTTAAGCATACAAAAATTTAAGTTTTGGGAGTGGGGATTCGAAAACTGTCCGTTAAATAGAGGTATCCGCTATTCGGGAGTGTCCGTTATAGAGGTTTTACTGTATAAATTGTTTTATTAAAAATATTGGTGTTCAGTTCGCGGACCATTTGGAAGGCCTGATGACCTTGTAAAACTTTTTATGCGTTTTATTAACATTTTTAGGAAAATGTACAAGAACATTTATATGAACATTCTTAGGAAAAAATATGTTCATATATTTTACGTAGAATCCTCTCGGAGTCTTCAAAAGTTTAGTGAAATTTTGTCAATGACAAAATTTTAAAAGTTTTTTAGTCATAAACGAAAAAAAATCTTCAAAAGATTTATGTGCTGTATAAGACCACAGAGTTCGGAATTGTAACAGAGAATCAACTTTCATACACTGTAATGGCAACTTGTTTAACATGGGATTACGCATAGACAGTAGTGACACGAGCGGACCACTCTGAAACTACGATCATAACCTAAGAGAGGTTGCTAAATCGGCGAAACATCGCTTCCTTGGCGACAAATGATAAGGGATAAAAGAAAAAAAATACAGCGACGGCTTGCTGCGTCTTGTTTTGAAATTTATGAAATAACTTTGACATATTCGTCTTGCAAACAATACATGTGTCTCTTCGTAACATAACGATCTAATAATATAAACTTGAAAAATCAAGAATAATAACAGTAATAATTACGAATCAATATAAGCGCGGAAATCTAAGATCGAATAGCATAAGCACATGTGCAAAGATAATCAAATCAGCATTCAGCAATAAGCGCCAAGCAGAATAAGGTTACAGTTAAATAGAAATCACGAGGATAAAAATTGCCAACGCGATGGTTTAGTTTTTAAGTGATCCACTGAGGGCGCTCTTTTCAAGTCGAGTTGAGGCTCTGTTACTACTCTGTGCATAAGACAACAGATTTTTAATAACAAAACTTAAATCAAAAACGAAGTTGTACTATGATGATCTTCGATTAAATATTCAAAATTCAAATAAACTATGAGGCGCATAAAAATATTTTTCATACACGTAAACTAAAATATTCTTATCGCTTTCCTAATTAAAAATATCCAGCGCTTATGTTGTAAAACATTTCTCCGTAACATCCCAAGAGATTCAACAAGATTTCTATCTAAGAATATTCACCAAGATTAAAATTTTAAATTTCATTCTAACCAACCTGTCCATATCCACTTTAAATTATGTTCTGCGAATTTAAAAATACGAGGTGGAACCCGTCGAAATTCGATGAAAGGAACTCTTTAACCCATTCGTGCCCACCACCTTTTGCGCAAATTTTATTCGTTTGGCACCACTATTTTTAAAAGAATTAAGTTTAGTTGATTAATTACGAAAATGTTGCAATTAAATAAAATAAAGTTTGCTGTTCTTTTTTACCAGTGTCAAAAACAGTGCTACATGCACCTTTTGAAGCGTCCCTAAAAAGGGACGCTAGGCACTAATGGGTTAATATAGAACTGTTTCATTGATTTATAATAAATCTATAAAATTAGTTACAGTAAAAAATACATTTTATATTGGTCAGTCTAACTCTCAAAATTTTTTTTTTTTAAGCTAAAATTAACAAAAAACTATGAAACTTAATTATCGAAATTATTAAACGAAATAAAATGGAAACTCACCGGATTTTATAACAGACAATATTTTTGAAATAAACTACGCATTTCAATTAGTTTTTTTTTTCAATTTTAAGTGGGGTGATTCTGTACCACAATTACAAAATAAAGTACTTAAAATTATAAAAATATTAATATCTCAAAAATAAATTGAGACATAGCTTTGAAACTAATTGCATTTAAAAGTACATTTTTTTCTCTATACGGCGGTGTAAAAATTTAAAATGCGCGATGTTTGGAAGTGTAAAATTTGCAGTAGCGAAAATTGCAAAATAGAAATTGCAGGGGAAACTGTAGCCATTCGCAAAATGACGTATGCGTTACGCACAGATGCTTTTGGCGTTTATAATATAGATATTTTTGCAATGAAAACATTTCCAGAATTTTATAAAGCAGATTATCTGATATCGGTACATCACCTTGTAAAACTTTTTATGTGTTTTATGAAAATTTTTAGGAAAATGTATATGAACATTTATATGAAATTTTTTAAGAGAAAAATGTTCATATATTTCCCGTAGAATCCTCTCGAAGTCTTCAAAAACTTAATGAAATTTTGTCATTGACATACGGTTGATAATAGCTTCACAAAATGAATAAAAGTTTTTAAATTTTTGGTTTTGTGAATTTATTGAATAAAATTTTAAGCCAAAATTGTACACATCACAACAGCTATAGCATAGCTGCCGACTTTCAACTAATCTTCCGTAAGACCTGGATCAGTTTGATCCAGGTTAACGTCATTTCAAACTAGAAAATATATTTCATGAATCTTTCTTTATTTGTTTTCAGGATTGTTAGTGGAACAGACTTAACCCCTTGAGGGGCGGTGGTATATATTATATACCACCTATGATTGATGAATATTTTCACCAGAAAAATTTTATTAAATTTCACTTTTGTAACTTTGGTGGAAAACAGTCTTAAAATTGCTTTTTCTCTTTTTGATATAACTTTTTTACAAATTTCCGGTGGGAGTTCAGAATTACACGAACGCAATTGCTTGCCCCTGAAAGGGTTAATTTCATTTCTTTGAAAATATTCTGGTTCAAAACTCATTAAACCAGGGTCAAATTAACACACGTATTACGGATAATCGATGTCAGGTTGGCACCTATGGCTATAGAAATGGCAGGGAACCAAATGGTCCGCGAACTGAACATCAGTATTTTTTAACAGACATTTTCATGAACTAGTGGATCCAAACAGCAATGGCTCACTACGAACACTATCACCATGCATGCGCTAGCCCGATTTTGAATTAAATCCGGAGCTAAAAATATTGTATAAATGGAAAAATCCGGAGCTAAAAATGTTATACAAATCGACAATGGATTCGCCTGTGTATTTGGCAATTCTTTTTAAAGCTGTACTGCCAATTCTCATTACCACTTTAGAACTAAATGAGCATGCGCAGTAAATCTCCATAGGGAGCTATTGCTGTTTCGATCCGCCTGTTTTTCATGATACGTTTGCGCTATAATCAACTTCCAAAGGTGGTTTCTTGACAATTTGCAAGAAATATCTAAAAAGAAAATTTCTCTAAGAAAATTCTGCTGTTCAGTTGGCGGACCATTTGGGAGCCCTGTAATGGGGATTTTAAGCAAAGTTTTTTTAGAAAAAGTTTTTTTATAATGAGATTTCTGCAGAGAATAATGTTCTTTTATTTTGGTACACTAAAGTTTCAGAGATTTCGAGCCATGAGCAAAAAAACTAAAAAAAAAGACCTCTGAAAATGTTGTGTGTTTTTTGGCTCCATAACGTGTATCCTTGAGATACTTGGTTGGGAAAGTATTAATTCCTGTTAGTAGCATCCGCATAAACAATTTCAAAATGTAAAATCTATTAGCAGATTTTTAAAAAATCTATCAGCCTTATTTTCTGAGTGGACTGCTGACTCAACTATTTGATGACTAGACTATTAAGTTTTCTCGCCTAATATTAGCAATTTCGAACTTAGAATGTAGCTGCATATCATACTCTTAAAAGCAAGAGAAAAACTGGTGAAATACGCATAATTTTAATTTAATATGCAGAGCTCCTACTTGGTTCGCTTTTTGAACACCACTTTTATTTAACCCCTTCGCGACGGGAGACGAAATTTTTAATAACTTTATATCCGCATATTTACCAATTATATGAGGTATCATCGTAAGTTCAAATTGGAGGAGTTTTCCACGTCCAACTACTAAAAAATTCAAAATTCTTTTTCAAAAAATAGTATATACACATATATACACATCTAAACACATACTCTATGTATATTTCAACATGTTTATTTATATTATATCAGCTATTAATATAGCATTCTGTACAATTTATTATATGCAATAAATCCAATTCACAATTCCTTTTTAAAAAAGTAAGTATATTGCATCGAGTCTTTTAAAATGTTTAAAAGAGTCGAATTGTGAATTGGATTTATTGTATATAATAAATTGTACAGAATGCTATATTAATAACTGATATAATATAAATAAACATGTTGAAATATACATAGAGTATGTGTTTAGATGTGTATATATGTGTATATACTATTTTTTGAAAAAGAATTTTGAATTTTTAGTAGTTGGACGTGGAAAACTCCCCCATTTTGAACTTACGATAATACCTGATATAATTGGTAAATATGCGGATATAAAGTTGTTAATACAGGTATTAAAGAAATTTCATAGATAAAAAACTTTGGTTTTTTTTCTTAATCCATTTTGAAATTTTTAATGTTTTGTCACCAGATTTAAAAAAAAACGGAATGTATGCCAAATTAAATCGAGAAAGTGCTCCGATTAAATAAGGCAAATTTTACAGTAAACTTTTACTGGTGGAGATAAGGAAGGATTCTTAAGCATTTTTGCTGCACACATACGTGTCACTCGTCCTTAAGGGGTTAAAGAAAATTTTATTTTTCAGAAACGTGCAAGAAACATCGCTTTTCTTGGAATTGTAGAAGAAACCTATCACGAATTTCATTGAAAAAAATTACTGGTTTTCAAAATGCGAACCTGTGGGAGCTCTGAATATGTAACTTAGTTTTAAATTTAAAACATCTTGAGCTATAATTCTCAAATCCGTTGAGTGCTTCGTCAAAAAATTGCTAACAACATAATATGTATTTTTCTACTATATTTCTCAAATCCGTTCAGTGCTTCGTAAAAAAGTGCTAACATAGGCATCCCAAAACTGAAGGGTCCATTTTAAAAATACAATTGCTTGTTTACACATTTATAATACGCTTAAACAATATATTGAATGTAATTCTAAGGTATTAAATATAGTATTATGTATGTATTATGTACAGTTTAATAAGAACTGCAATATACGTGTATTAAATTTATACTAACAACACTTACTTTAAATTAATATACACCTTGATAATAACTTAATATAAAAACATAACCCTTTTCCGACATGGAATAATTCTATTTCTAATGTGATAAATGATGGACTGACACCAATATTTATAAAGAAATTTATTATGAAATACCAACTTGTTTATTTTCATGTACATTAGGAAACGAAAATTTTAAGAAAATATTATTAATGCCAATAAACATAAAATTAGGTGTCGTTTTTTAAGAACACCACCCAAAAAACACTTAAGAAACCTGAAAATACTAATTATTTTTTCGAGGAGAGGAATTTTAACCCACTAATGTCAGCCGGATTCTAATAAGAGAATTTAAGTTAAAAATAAAGTTGCATTTTGACCATCTTCGATGAATATTCAAAATATAAATAAATTATGAGGCGTATAAACATATTTTTTTAAACACATGAACTAAAATATTTTTATTGCTTTCCTAATTAAAATGTCCAGCGCTTATATTGTAAAAAATTTCTTCGGAACATCCCAAGAGATTCAAATAGATTTCTATCTGAAAAACATTCTCCAAGTTTAAAATTTGAAATTTCACCCCAACAATCTATTCCATTTTCACTTAAAATTATGTTCCGCAAGTTAAAAAAAAAGTTTTTGCGGCAAAAACGTTTCCAGACTTTTATAAAGCAGATTATCCGATCTTAATATACCTACCACCTTGTAAAAAATTTTATGTGCTTAGGAAAAAGAAAAGAGTACATCTATTTTACAAAGCATCCTCTCGAATCTTGCAAGCGTGTAATGAAATTCTGACATGGTCGTATTTTTAACGTTTCTTTCATAAAATAAATAAAAATTATGAAACTCCTGTATTTGTGAATTTTCTGAGTAAAATTTTAAGTCATTGTACATTTGTACAGTGATTTTTAACCGTTTGACTGCTATGCAGCGCTATCGCGCTTCCAGATTTTGGATTGAAAACTAATTAAAAACGCTATATATGCTTTAAAAGACGCAGTTTTGTTATGAAAAAGCAAGAGCGGCAAAATATTTGCTCACGCGCAGAGGTACGGACTGGTACTGAAATGACAGCGCGAGAGCGCCACTTAGCTTGTTTGGACTTGAAATCTGGAAGCTCGATAGCGCTGCATAGCAGTCAAACGGTTAAGTCATTGTATATTATACTTGTACATTTCATAACAGTTATTCTGACGGGGATTTTAAGGTATAAATTTTGATAATTAGATAAATGTTGGGGAAGATAGCTAAATTTTAACCCCAGTGAAATATTTCACTTAATACTATTCTTTAGCACTTTCCAACAAAGTTCAAAATGTTCATAATTTTGGTTTGTCTGGACGCCTGGCCGTGAGTCCGCGTTCTAACTCCCCCTAAGTACTCTCGGATTGCCCTGAACTTTTTTGATGTTATGTACGTTTACATTAGCACGAACGCTGTTTGAAATGAAACTTGTAGCATGTTTAGTTTATCTACAGGGACAATCAAAAGTTTTCCGCTATATTACGAAAACTAGAAAAAAAATCGTTTCAAATCAATTTTAATGATGTTATAGCCTTACAAAACTAAACAAAATTTATACGCATTTACGAAGTCACTATAATATACGGTGCAAAGAATAGTTACTATTCATTTACAGGTCCATACGAAAGAATTACATTGCCTAATGGTATAGGTGAAAATCGTTTTAATTTTGTTAAACTATTTTACGTATAATAAAATTTTATTATGTAGGTAAAGCTTAGTGTAAGCTTTTCATATATATATATAATAAAGGCCAAACGTATCTGTGCGTAATGCATACGTCATGTTTTGAATGGCAACACTTTTCGATGAAATTTTAATTTTGAAATTTTCGCTATTGTAAAATTTTAAACTTCTAGATATAGCACGTTTTCGACATTTATACCATCGTATGCAGAAAAATATGCACGTTTAAATGCAGTTTGTTAGAAAACTGTATCTCAATTTGTTTTTGAGATACTAATTTTTTTATAGTTTTTAGTTCATTTTCTCTAATGGTGGCAACTTAAGTATCGCATTTGTGTGGGGAAAAAAGGAAAAATATCCATAGAGTAAAAAAAAAAGGAAGATGAATAGAGATGCAGTTTGGTGGCTGCAGGTGACGCTAAAAAATCATCTCTAAAATTCGCTGCATTGCATCAAACACAACCACGTGCTTTCGCAAAAAAGGAAAACTTTTAGCGATACAGTTTTAATTCATAATACAATGAAATGCTATTTTAGAATGCTAAAATATAATTATTATTTTTTTTTTTCATTTAGAGAAAAAATGATGTTAAAGGATTCGGTCTCTGTTCTTAGAGATTGTTTTGTTTGGCCCGAATAAGAGACTTAAATTGGAAGAACAACGCCCATGAAACCGTTTTAATTGCATACTTCACCTCCATTTATCTCTTTTCTACGTGGAAAATAACAGATCATTGTATATTTTAGTTGCCATTTTTTCATAGCAACCGAAAAAAATAGTAATTAAAAACGTGTTATGTCAAAATATCGTCGGCTATAAAACCCAGTGAATGTTGTTGGTTTTATTTCGTTTTTTCCTATCAATTTAATAACTTTTAGTTCGTTGCAAACTTAATTTACAAAAAATACATCAATTAATCTTTACAAAAATGTATTTTAAAGAATATCTGTGTATCATATTTTCTTAGTTGATTTTATAAACTGAAATAATGCAATTTTATTCTTTGGCAAGATCTTTGGCTAATAAATTCTATCTTGCGTCTAATACGGAAGTACCGATAATTTCCAAAGCTTTATATAACATAATTAATATTTTTCATATAAAATTGCCATTTGGAATTAGTTGGCAGTTTAAAAAGCATATTACGTAAGAAAAATTTATTAGACTTTTCAATTTTAATTTTTAAAAAAGTTTTTCACCTATACTCTGTGACCCGGGAACCCCGGGTTCGGTGTACTAGTACTAATAAATTCGTAGCATTTACAAGGCATCGCAAAAGATATTAGATAATATATTCTGTCCGAAGTACTGCATGATTTCCTGCGATGAGGTCAGGAGAGGAACTTTTAATTATGATATGCTCTTTATGCATAAATATGTAATGTATATAAATACTATCGTTGATATTTAAGTTTACGCAAAATAATTCTTAAAGGTCACTGAATGTGATCATAAGTTGCTCAAAGGTGGTCTTTAAGGTATTATTCATTTGTATGCTGAACAGCATTTACTTTGTTAAGAAATATTTGTAAAACATGGATAACATGATACACAGGGTCATGCAAAGAATACATGGCCTTCTATGGATGATAATTTCTGAAAATGTGATTTTAGTTTGATTTAAAGTTTAACTTGATAGTGACGTGTTATAAAGGTATTAGGTAAACTACATGGCCGAACAGTGAACAAAACGTAGTTAAGTGTGTTTCCATCTATTAGTATAAAATTCTGAAAGAGAAATTTTCATACAAACAGGGTTCTGTGAAGAATAAAGCACAGGCCCAGAAAAAGCAAGACATAGGGGCACAGATGTCATATACGCACCACATTTGCACGTGCTTTTTTTTCCCTGCCAATTTGGTGAAATTTTTGTTTTTGAATATAAGTTACAAATTGTATGCAATAGGAGCATGTGAGTTTTTATTGCAATATAAAAATAAAATAACTTGAAAAAATGAAAGAGACTCTAGTATTTTAAGAAAAGGGATAAAAATAAATAAATGATAGTTTGATATAAATAATTACTGATACAGTATATAATAAAAGTAATTTGTAAATAAAAAAAGACAGTAAATAAACATGAATTTAATAAAAAAGGAAACAATAAATAAAAAGTTATAAATAATAAACTTAATAAGTAACAAAACAGTAAATATAATTTTCACAATAAATCGTAAATACTAATATTTATAGCCATATTGGATGCATCTAGTTGTATCATTTAATTAGCACATTTCACTGAAATCTTTAACTTTTCCGATTTTATTTCCCTAACAATTGTTATAAACTTGTATTTTTAACAAAAACATTCTTAGTTGTTATAAACTTATTAAAGGGATCTTCTTCTTGGCACAAATGTGCAATGCCAAATTGGCGGGGAGAAAAAGCACGTGCAAATGTGGTGCGTATATGACATCTGTGCCGACATAGGCACGACCCCAAAAAACTGGTGATCAGACTCGACCCGTCCTCAGTACGTAAGCCTCTAAATGGTATTTCAATGGAAAAATGTATTCGTAAATGTTTAAAAAATTTTAAATAAGTTATGAAAAAAATTGTGTTTGTGATGTAAATTTCATTCAAACTGCTTTTTTATTAAATTCATGTTTATTTACCGTCTTTTTTTATTTTAAAATTACTTTTATTATATACTGTATCAGTAATTATTTATATCAAACGGATTTTTTGAGCTTTCGTTCAATTCACGTTCGTTTTTACAAATGTTAACAAAGTTCAATTCAGTGCTCACAGAAAATGAATCAAGTTCACGAAATTACGCTCTGACCTCGGTCATACCTAAAACAGTGCAGTAACCCCAACAAACAAATAGAAGAATTTTGTTATTATAAATTTTTTAAAAAAGCTTACGGATATGGAAGTTCGTTGATTTAAATTTAAAAACATTTTTTTTTTAAATAGACCACTTTATATATAAGTGAGAAAACAAAGAATATAAAATTTGATTGGTTAAAATGATTTTTGACTGAGAAAACTAATAGTCGAAGAGCCGACCGCACAGAGCCCTAAGTCATCGAGTACAAGAAAAACTGCTTTATTTTATGGAAGAGTAGTAATAGAGGAATCTAATGATTCATTTCTGGAAAAAGTGAAGTGGCGCATAAACCAAAAAATAATTCCACTAGCAGCTGATTCGTAGACTTAGCATTATGTTTTCCTGCACATAGTTTTCCATGTTTTCATACTTTTGATTGTACGGCAAACACAATGCTAAGCCTACTAGTAAACCACTAGTGGTATTAATTTTTGGCTTATACACCACTTCGCTTCCGACAGACATGGATCATTAGATTGCTCTATTATTACTCTTCCATACAATAAAATAATTTTTATTGTGCTCGGTGACATAGGGTTTTTTGCGGTCGGCTCTTGGTATGTAAGAGGTAAGCCTTCGTAATTAACGTATATATAACGCTCATGAAAACAAATTATAACAAATGATAGGATGAAGCAAACTTGTTGCGCAGTAATCTCTAAAATGTTATAAAGTTGTTAAATTCGTGGTCATTGATACATGTATGACAACTATGCGGTCATTAATATAAAACACATATTATTATTATTATTAGCCTCCGATTCTATTTCTTTCAGACAAGCTAAAAATTCCACTCGTTTTATTGTTAAATTGCATTTCCTTTTTCTCAGAGTCTATAAAAAAGCGTTTAAACTAAAGCAAAAATCCGTTTTTGATGAATCTAGTCAATGAAGAAGTAGCACGTCAAATTGTATCTCTTTATTATTCCCCAATTCCAATGTCTCAGAGAGAAAATGCTATTCAGTTGGGTATTTCACGCCGTTCTGTTTGCTATTATATTGATAAACACAAGAAAAATGAAGTTAGTTCATTGCAATCTAAACGGGGTCGCCCTTCTAAAAAACCTCTATCGATTTTTTTTCCTAATCGGAGGCGACACTGATTTCTGCAATGGCAGAATATACATTCAACTTATTATTATTATTATTATTTTACTGTAAAACACAAAGTTTTTTCGCAGAAATATTTGAAAAGTAAGAAAATGATTACATCCACGTTAAATAACATATGTATTACGGCCCATGAAAACAAAATGAAATGACTAGATTCAGTAAACGTGATGTGCAGCAATCTCTAAAACGATGAAGTCCGCTAAACCCTTGGTCACTAACTAATGTATGAAAGCTATGCGCTCATGAAAACAAAACCATACCTCTGGATACAACTAACTCGTGGCGTAGTAATGTCTAAAATGGATAAAAATCTTTTGGTGCCTATTCAACACCAATCAAACGTTTTTTATGTCCATTCGAAGTAGAAATTTCTTTATGAAATATTTTAAATACAAACCACATATTACTAAATTAAATAAATTTGTAAACCTTTTTTCGGAAAGGACAAATTCTGTTCATAAAATGAGAAATTATTGACTGTTACCGGAATTTACAAACGACATTTTTAGAATTTCAAAACTCCTTAATTTAAGTGTTCATTGTAAAAACAAAATTTTTTTTAAAACTAGTCGTTGGGGACCACCGTAATACTTACCCATCATGGATATGTATATGAAAATAAAACATGTGAAACTATTTATACAATGCATTGCAATTCATAAACAAAATTTAAATATTGTTAATATACACAGTAATGCTATATTAACCCTTTCCGGGGCAAGATACTTGCATTCGTAAAATGCTGAAATAATTGAATGACATCAGTATTTACATGAAATTTTATTTCTAAAGTATTAAACGTGTATATTTACGTATTTAATAAAAGTGAAATTTTCATAGAAAATTTCTGGTGCCAGTGTGGCAATTTGGGATTAAAATTATGTGTTGTCACAGCGCCAACACCGCTCTTCAAGGGGTTAAAGAACTGCTGATGTACCAATTTCGACAAATTATATAAAACGCCAAACTACTCAAGTAAGTACCGAACTGCGTAAAAGAAACATCCTTATAACTCCAAAAATAATACTTCTATTAACTAACAATTAACTGCGTCGGATTAAGCGTCTCATTTCCAATTAAAATATACTTCTGAATTGAAATTTGAATGAAATACAGGGTCATGAAAAATCGAAGAATGTGGAAAACACGATTACAAATATCTCGGCAACTAATAATCCGATCGACTTTGTTCTATAGGCAAAATGTGTGCTATTCTATTGCCTTTTACGTCCATACCTTAGAACAAAAGAATTCGAAAATTTTTATATACCTTTCATCTGAAAGAATTTTTCGAGAGTCCGAAAAAAATAGTTCCGGATAATCGAGGTTGCTGATATTAAATAGTGTTCGTCCCATTCTTACATACTAACTACATACTAAATTTCAAGTCTCTATCTCAATTTGTTCGGGAGATAGAGCGTTTACAGACAGACAGACGGACGGCAAAATTTTTTTTCTAAAAATATGTTTTTCGGAATCTCCACTATCTAAAACGTGTAAATCCGACAAAAATTTTTTTTCGATTTTCAAAACGATTACAAGACTTACCCTGTACTACGTATGATGATTAAGTAAAAAAAAACTTGGTGCCGTTAGCAAGTTTTGAATGAAAAATAGGAGATCCCGTAGTAGGACCACTGTGCCTGAAAGGGTTAGGCAGTTTTAAATAAAATTTCTGGTTTAAAGTATCTAATATTAATGTTGATTAAAATATTCGGACGTTCTACCATTAACCTTCAATTGCCTTTAGTAGAATACGTTCTAGGTATTCTGCTATTAAGAGATTCTGAATTCACCGCAGAAAATTTCAATAATAAATCTTGCTTTTTTTAAATACGTAACGTATGTAATTAAATGGATTAAATATTCTTATTTTAATTTTATGATGTGAATATCCGAATTAAAACATCTACTACATTCGAATCACTATTGGTAGCATATATGGTACCATGGGCATTCGAGAGTTAAAGCCGAGGTAGCTGACGCAATTATGAGTAATATGTTAAATGAGGAAATTAATCTTATGATAATTTTCACCTTATTCGAGAAGACACTGGTTTTTGAAGCACTTTCCTATAATTGTAATGTATTAAACAATTAACTGATGAAGTAATAGAAACATTATTTTTACTTATTAATGGTGTTAAGAGAAGATTGCACATGCACCATTTAACGATGCATATATGCATTACCGGATCCGAAAGAGTTAAATGCTGTTGACAATATTTTGCTTTATACTTTTAGCATCTGAATCGGGTAACCTCATCTCTAGCAAACACATTCATTAGTATTAAAAGGTAGTATTGATTTTATAAGTAGAGTGTAGATTTATCTTTCGTAATTTTTTTTAATATTATCGATAACACTTTTGATAAATATCTGTAAAAAAAGCATATTTTTTATTCTTTTTCCTTGTACATATCCTTTGTATTTAAAACGCCACTTTCAGAGCCGTAGTATCTCGGAATACACTACCTGGCCATTGATGAGCGTCAACTTGCTATTTTAGATATTTTGTTAAATATCTAAAAAAATACATGAGGAATTATCCCAAAACTCTTAGTGTATAAATATAATAGTACGAGTCGCACATTTCCGTGAAGATGTTTTCCCGAAACTCTAAAGGGGACCGTGAACAAATTAAAAAAGAATGAATATCTTTTGGATAACCCTGTCAAAACTAATGTAGCAAAAGCGCTCAAACTCTAGATTATGATTAAGTGGCTTATTGTAATAAACTGTGTTCATTTTTATGCGAATGGCAAGTATACTCGTAGAGAAATTAAGGTTTTTTATAAAAATGGTCCCAAATTTTTCCAAGTTATCTGCTTATAATTTGCAGAATTCTTAGTATAAAATAACATTCTTTTCTGAAAATATGACAAATAATATTGCACACATTACCTTGTCATTAGAATTTAAAAATAATAAAAATTGTATTAAAAATGAGTAGGTTTACTAAATAATTTTTCACTGCGCATGCGTTAACGATATCAAAATTTCATTTGCATATTATGTTAGCTAAATGTGTAGAGCAACTTTTGTGAAAGTCACGAAATCATAGCTTTAAAATTCTGGAAATAATTGACAATGTTGTAAGTTGAAAATCCGTTATTCCCAAAATGAAGCAAAAACAAGAGGGGTTGTATCCATATATTCATTTATTAGTGTCGCTATAGAATACACAATATTGGACGTACTACTACATTTGGATAAATCAGAAACCCTATCAGAATTTTTTTCCTGTAAAATCTAATCCCTACACCATTTTCAGCGTATCAAAATTAAATTTTTGCACCATTCATATCTGTATTCACCTTTTTTTTTTTTTTTTTTTTTTTTTTTTTTTTTTTTTTTTTTAAACGTTATTTTAATTTGATTATTTTGAAATTATTATAATTCAAAACTTGAAGTCTCGATGGTATTAACTGAAACAAATACCAAACTATCTATATATATTTTAAAGTATAAAAAACATTTTCTAAATGAAACCAAAATTCGCCGTGTTATATAACAGACGATATTCTTGAGATATCACGTACATTAATTTTTTTTCACTTATAATGAGAAAATTACAACTTGAAGTTACAGTAATTTTTTTTCGGCTTTTTTCCGTTTGCTTTTAATAGGCATGGAGTACTTCTGTTGTCATATTTGGAAAAACGGTATTAAAACTACAAAAAAATAAAATAAAATAAAATAAAAATAAAAATAAATATAAATAAATATAAATTAAGGTACAGCTTTGAAATAAATAGCATTTAAAAGTACATTTTTTCCTATACGACGGTGTAGACATTGAAAATGTACAATGGTTAGAAGTTAAAAAGTTTGCAGTAGCAAAAAATGCAGATTCGAGATTTCATTTCAAATTTCAAAGTGTTGCCATTCGAAAAAAAACTTATGTGCTACGCACAGATACTTTTGGCCTTTATAATATAAATATTCTAAAAGAGTCTTGTTTCCTTTGTATCGCTTACAGGTGCTGAAAATTTATGTTTACAAAATGATAAATTTACAAACGAATTTCTTAGAAACTAAAAATCTGCTTTTTTTCTATTTTTTCATTACAAAAAGAAAGTTTTATTACAGTATTTTTGGTATAGTTTGTCGGTTTTGGAATTTAAATTAGGTAGTCACGCCGTGTGACGATCGTCATTAAAAAAATTAAGGTGTTCTGATATACGCTGTAATGCAGCCACGCTAAAATTCTGTTATAAAAAAATTATGTTTTTTTTTTTTTCCTGACATCAAAGTGAAATTTTTGCACTATACTAAGAAGTGATGTAAATTTAAAAGCAGACTTCTTTGAAATTTTACGTTTACTTATTTTTTATATCATAAAGACTTTAAATAGTTTTTAACGAAAGATATTTAATTGACACCGGAAACATAAAAGAATAACTTTTAATAAGATTTCCATCCTCCCACATTTGTGCATTTTCTTCAAAGTTCCATTTGACATGTCCTGAAACTCAGCTGTGGCTGAATTCGGCTGATAGGGGTAAAAAATTAGACTTTTCGATTTTGTTGCCTTGAATTGAGTTGGTCACAATGCTTAGTCTCTTAACTTTTTCCAAAAAGCTCTAGTGAATACTGGATTGCTTAAAACACAGTTGGAAATAGTTCATCAGAAAATAAAAATAATCCACATAAAAGCATGTTTGTAACCCAGATGAGCAACTTCTCGTTCTCATTACGACGTCATATAAAAAGAAACAAGTTGGAAATTGCACGTGAAGCGTAGCAAATTAGGTGCGTTCGTACGATAATGAAGTTTTAAAAATATTACTTTCATATATCAATCTCATAAAATCGTAAATAGTGAATTACAATTAACCTTCCGTCTACCAGACGGGTCCATTGGACCCGACAGCAATATTTCTGGTGTCAATGGTAAAATGAGAAATTGTCGATTGACACCGGAATTTATAAAGGACTTGTCTAGATATTACGAATTCCTTAATTTAAGCTTTCATTGTAAAAGCAAAATTATATTAAAATATTACTGGTGCCGTTTGCAAGTTTGGAATTAAAATTAGGTGTTGCCGTAGATAAATGGGTGTTTTGTCTGGTAGACGGAAAGTTAAAACGCTCATTAAACAATGTTCTCCCTATATCATTATGTAATGGAATACTTTTGTGTGGCCTTGTAAATCAATAACAAATGTTCTTTCCACCACAAATTATGTAAGATGTATATTATAATATGTACTTTATAGTTGCATATAAATTTTATTTAGTTCGCATGAATGTAACACGATTAAAATGCATTTGAAACATTTTTTCCCAGTGACCGTAATGTAACGGAATACTTTTGATTGTCCCTGTAATTGATGTATGCATCCGATTTTCATAAAATTTGAAATAACTAGACAAAATTATGTAATAATTATGTATTTTAAATTTCAAAAGTATAGAATATATTTGAAACTTTTTCCCCATTGACCATAATGTAATTGAATAATTTTGATTGCCCCTGTAATTGATCTATGCACACGATTATCAAAAAATTTGAAATAATTCGACAGAATTATGTAATAATTGCGTATTTTAAATTTCAAACGATTAAAATGCATTTGAAACTTTTATCCCCATTGACCGTAATGTAATAGAAAATTTTTATTGCCCCTGTAATTGATCTATGCATCCGAGTTTCATAAAATTTGAAATGACTCGACAAAATTATGTAATAATTATGCATTTTAAATTTCAAACGATTCAGTTGGATAGTTTTTGCGTTGTTATATGTGGATAGACGGACAGACGGACTGACTGAACGACCACTATAGGTGCTACGTATTATATAATTACGAACGCACCTAAAAAGCAAGTATTTTATGGTCCTTTAACACTAGAACGCCCGGAAATTCTACTCAAGTTTGAAAATAATATTTTCACCAGAATTTTTATTCAAAATTATTTAATTGATTTATTTAACGTAAATTTGCGTGGATTAGATTTAAATTATTTCAAGAAAATTTTTCTGGTTCGAATTGAAATTTAGTTACATGATTGGAGTCTAATCGACTCCATCCGGGCGTTCTAGTGTTAAGTGTTTGGAATGTAATTTCCGTTCATTAAGCTCCAGATTTCCCTGCAATACAAACAATATGTAAAATAATATAATTCTAACGATTTAACCCTTTCCGGCGCAGTGTTACCACTCCGGCAACACCTAATTTTAATTCGAAACTTACAAACAGCACCAATAAAGTTTATTAAAATTTTACTTTTACAATGACAGTTTAAATCAGGAAATTCTTAATTTCTAAAGAAGTCTTTTGTTAATTCCAGTGTCAGTCAACAATTTCTCTTTTTACGAACAGAATTTGTCTGCGCCGGAAAGGGTTAATGAACTTTCAGCACATTTTAAAATTATTAATACTCTCAATGATTACGTTCATGTTTGTAATTAAGTCTTTTAATAATGTTGAAAGAATTATATTTTCTGAGCATTTAAAACAAAATGCTGAGAAAACAATATTACATTTTTATCCATTTGAAAGACGCCCAGAGGGTTTACAACATAAAGTAAAATCTCTTTACGTGATTTTTTTTTAGGTTACATATCACCTGCAGTGAAAGTTTCGGATTTATGCTTTATCGAGTTGTCAAAATCTCTGGGGATTACTGACTGAAAATAATATAAAAAAGTTAATGCATTTGCACATTTTTCAATGGATTAAATGGCTGAGAAATAAGTTTTGATTTCTCTTTAATTGCTATTATAACATATTTTATTTATTTTCTTTCTCTTTTTGTTTTCATTTATATGTTTTCAAATGTTTATAAACCAGAGCGGACTATTGAGAAATAGCCGTTTCAAATATATGAAATAATCAATAAATAAATAAAATTTATCAATAATAAATAATAATTATAAACCGTACATAATACAATCGTACATAAATCGTAAATAATATTTATAAGTATATTAATAAATAATTTATAAATATATTTATAAATAATTTATAAAAAACATTTATAACTCACAAGACATTTTTCGTGAGATTTTCACTAACCAATTATTCCTATTATTTGGGTAGTTATTTCTCTTTCAAAAAAAAAAAAAAAAGATTCATTTACAAAGGAAATGATAAAATAAAGAGGGAGAAGTGAAGCACGAACTAAGTTTTTTACGACGCAGCCCTGACTTTAATTTTACATCACGTTCACAAAATGTAGAAGAGGAATTTTCAACTTACGCTGGGCATGCATATGCGTGCGTTATGATTATAGTTCTTATCGGTTCTAGTTCTGTGTGTGACATAGTACATTCAAGCTCTTGTTAGTAGCCATAGTTTTTTTTTTTTTTTTTTTTTTTTTTTTTTTAACACGTAAACCTTGAATTTGTTGTTGATCCAATTTTTCCAAATTACTCTTACCGCTGGAATGCCAGATTTGGCCTCTTGTTAAAAAAATCTTTTAATTCTAAAATTTTATGTTCACACCACATTTTCAAAATGTTTTTTTCTCTTTACTTAACCCCTTCGCGACTGGAGCATTTTACGAAATTTTTAATGTTTTGTAGCCGGTTTTAGAAAACATAAACTTGAGTCTTGTTGAATCGAGAAGATGCTCCGTTTAAATAAGGCAAATTTTTACAGTAAAATTTTACTGGTGGGGATAGACGATGATTCTTAAGCCTTTATACGGCACGCACACGTATCTCTCGACCCCCAAAGGGTTAAAGGCAATCGTTTCGTGATTACCTAAAATCAAAATTTTTCTTTCACAATTTCTGGAGTGAATTCGAAGTTATAACAACTTAATCGTCGCGCCCAAGACATACACGGGATGCAAGCTTCACAGCTTTTAATCGGAATTTTTGATTCCCACCAGTTTTATAAAGTAGTGTAATTGGTTTTATTCTGGTATAATTTTACTTATCATTAAATAAGATGAATATTTTCTTTTTCAAAAAAGGCGATTACAATAAAAAGAATATTGCCCAGTTAAACTAATGGCATTGAGCTCACAGGCTACGCATACTAATTTTACCTTACAGCCTTATATTTCCAAGGGTTAATTCCGTTCGAAAAAAAATTAAGAAGGGGAAACAGCTCTCCCCTTTCCTCTTTTTTATGCTTAATTATTGAACATCCTAAATTATCAAGGACATGCTTAACATATAAAAAAATCTAGACTGTTTTTAGACTGTTAGAAAATCTAGGCCTCATCAGAATGATTCTATATCTTAATTTTGAACAAAAACTGTTAATTCTGCATGAAAAACCCATTTATATCAATTAAGGGGAGGGGCATGAGCCCCCCGTTCCCCCTCTTATACATATCGAATGAACTCCAAAAAGTAATCAGGGAAGCGCCTTATTAGGATATACCTATATACAAAATTTCAAGTGGATTGAATATTTTTATCATTTGTTATCGCGTTACGCACGCACGTACGCATGCACGAACGAACATACATACAGACCGGGCGGGTACATAAGCTCTCAGGCTATGATAGCCTGTGAGCTAATAATGAATTTGAATTTTAAACCTTTTTGCGATGGGAGGGTTTTGAGAAGATTTTTATGTTTTGTCACAGGTTTTTAAAAACAGAAATTTGTTGCTTATTAAATCGAGAAAATGCTGAGATTAAATAAAGCAAATTTTACGGTAAAATTTTACTGATGGGATGAAACAACGATTCTTAAGCCTTTTTGCGGCACGTATACATGTCGCTCGTCGCCAAGGGGTTAAACTGTAATTTAATGCGACCATTAAGGAGTTAAATGAAAATAGAGGCCAAATTGGCAACCCAACTTTACCGATACGTGCCAGGGTTGCTAGTTTGGCCTCCATTTTAATTCCGAAATTTGACATCAGACCACTACTTTCTGAAGAAGAAATTTTACATTATGTAATGAAGGGGAAACATTCTAAATCTGATATTTTATAAACATGAAAACGCTGTTAGATTTTCTGGTGCGAATCTGGGTTGACTGTTTCACCCCTACTTCCAATTTAACCCTTTGAGGGGTGGTGGTATATATTTTATACCACCTAATTCAATCGAGATCGTCACCAGAAACTTTTAACGAAATTTTATATTTTTATCTTTGGCCATAAAATGATGGAAAATTGCTTTTTCTTATTTTAAAGTAAAATTTTTCGATTTTTCCGGTGAGAATTCAGTATTACGGAGGCATTATTGCTTGTCCCTCAAGGGTTTAAAATCGTTGTATTCACAACAGTAATTTTAATAGAAGAATTTTTATTACTGTAATTTCTTTCGTATACGCCGCGGCTCAGCTAATTCGATTTTCTATCGGAATTCGCTTAAAAAAAGTGACTTTCGGTTGCTTAGTATTTATTTGACTTCATTCTTTAAATAAAATTTCCGATGCGAGAAACACTTAACAAAAACCGCTGGGCATACGCGGGAAATTACAGTAGTCTAATCACGAAACGTCTTTCATAAAATGAAAACAACACTAAATAGAATTTTTAGAGTGAATGTAAAATGTCAGAAATGAAAAAGAGGCCAAATCTGGGAACCTTGGTGGGAATCCGATTTCTTAAAATAAGAATGGAGGCCAAACTAGGAACCACTATAAGTGCAACTGATCTTTTCTGATGCGTTTTCAAATGTACAGACATGCATTAAGAGCACCATTAATCACTTAACAGTTTTTTCATTTATTTATTGATTTTATTTTATTTCTATTTATTTATTTATTTATTTTATTTTAACTTTTTTCAAATAAACTCTAAGTAGCGAGAAAGAACCATTTTTCCCATACT
This sequence comes from Maratus speculifer, assembly GCA_964019185.1. NCBI lineage: Eukaryota > Metazoa > Arthropoda > Arachnida > Araneae > Salticidae > Maratus > Maratus speculifer. Next base: position 63,003,895 of record OZ025300.1, read on the forward strand.
CAAGCATCTGCTTCTTGTAATCAAAAAATACTTGCTGATTAAGAAAGCAAAAGTTATAGTTAAAAATTAATGGTGTTGAAAAACTTTTAGTAATGATGTAAGCATACACTTATTGCGAGGGCGGAGCTTGTCAAAAACTGTAAAGGGATTATATAGATTGTCGACTGTTTTCATGTGCATGACGACACACAAAAACCTTTGAGGTAGCGAAGAAATTTGCAGCGAAAAGTGATAGATCTTCATGAGGACATTTTCAACAGGTTTTGTAACTGCTAGTTTGAATTATGGAAGCACAAATTTATCCTAAATTGTGTATTCCATTTTCATTTTAAAAACTTGTGAATATGATATGTTATATGAATCGCATATGGTTTATATACAAAATCTCTGTAAATCTTAATAAACGAAACTCTCTGTAAAATCCTAATTTAAAAAAATAGACTGCTGTTTTAATTACTTATCAAATCAATATTTAAAAAAAAAAACTTTCAAATAATGAATATATTTTTGTCTTTTACATAATTTTTAATCTTTTATCACCGGTTTTGCAAAACAGAATTTGTCGGCTAATTGAATCAGAAAAATGCTTGGATTAACCTTTTCCGGCACACTGTGCCCGGTCTGGATTACCTAATTTTAATTCCAAACTTGCAAACGGCACCAATAATATTTTAGTAAAATTTTGCTTTAACAAAAAAAATATAGATTAAGGAATTCAAAATATCTAAAAAATTCGCTTATGAATTCCGGTGTCAGTCGATAATTCCTCATTTTACTACAGATTTTCCTCGTGCCTGAAATGGTTAAATAATGCAAAAATTTATAACACAAATTTACTTATGAGAATAATAAATTCCTAATTGGCAAAAACACGCGGCCCGTATGATATACGGGCAAATTAGGGAAGCGATTAAAAGGAATAATTTTATGATCTCAAGAAAAAAAGATTATCATGAAATTACCTGTGGTAAGATTGATGTAATATCGTTGGTACCAAGTTAAACTACCTAATATGAAAATAGCGTTGACAGTGGGCTACTTTTTTTAAAATTTAGATTTCTTGAATGACACCTCTTTTTTGAAATAGTAAAATTCATCTTATTTAACCTTATTTAATGAGATATCAATTAAATCAAAAAACAAGTGGAATTTTATCATTTCAGAAAAGTTGTAAAGTAGCAATCAAGAAATTTGAATTTAAGAAAAGTAGCCCATTCGCAATACTTTTTTCATATTGGATAGTTTGACATGGTACCAAAACGATATATACAGTATGCGTACAAAGTTAATGCAGGAATCTGGTGTAAAATGATATAGCTGCGCCATCTAGTGGAAGGGTTGAAAAAGCAGATATGCGGGTTTTTAATATGGCATTTTATATGTGCGCAGATATCTAATATCTGCGCATCTCTTGTGTATGTTTTCTAGATTTCTACTCACTCATGAACGATGAATCTTGTTTACAAAATTTATTGCAAAAGATTTTTGTTCTAATTTATTTTGATAAAAATATTTACATTAAAAGAATGTATATTAAATAAAAAAAATATAGTCATAATATCATTTTAATTTCGTGAGAAAAGCTCTAATACTTTGAAAACAACATTGCAACGTTACCGAGTCTCCGCCTTTTTGCACATTACAATTATTTTAGAGAAAATATGGTTCTTTTAAATCGCCTAAATGTTCCAATTAAATAAACCATATTTTCTGCAATAATGAACTGGAATGCAAAAAGACCAGAAACTAAAATGAAAATGTAATTTTTTTAAGTACACATATTTATATCAAAAGAAGGTGTAACAAAAATATTTTGAAATAAGTCTGGCAAACAAGAATTACCTCACATTAGTGAATAACTTGAAATTTGTGATTAATTTTTTAATAGGAATTCTCTAAATGTCTTTGCCTACTTCAAAAATAAATAAATAAATAAATAAAATCTAATGTTGCGATTTTAGGTACATTATATCCAGACTCGCAAAATATTTAAACAAATAAATGAACAATATTTCCTTGTTTAATAGTACACAATTTAATGTATGCTTTTAAAATTAAAGTGATTCCGAATATCAGATAATGAAATGGCTGTAACCCCTTCGAGCTGGGAGCCTTTTACGAAATTTTTAATGTTTTTTCACCGGTTTTTAAAAACAGAAATTTCTTGCTTATCAAATAAAGAAAATGCTCCGATTAAATAAGGCAGAGTTTACATATATGAGGATTCTTAAGCCTTTTTGCGGCAAGTATACGTATTGCTCGTTCCCAAGCACTTAAATTAAAAGAATGAAATATTTGTAAGTTAAATAACATTAAGTGTAATACGACGAGGAAAATATTGGATACTTATCGTCTGCGTTCGATAAACGAAAAAAAGGTCCTAAAATCAAAACTGAATATTGTAATTATTATTGAATTCTATACATATTTTAAACGTTGAGAAGCATTGTATTCTCACCGGGATTGCAACCGTGTACATCATTTTGTATAATTTCAGCATACCCAGAATTCATTAAAAAATGGGGCTGCAAAATTCGAGCTTTACATAATAACTACTTGCTATTTTATGCGTCATTTTTCATTACAATAAAAAGCATAGTTAGGATCAAAGGTACTTAAATCAGCAACATTTGTCTTATATAGTAAAATAATATTTTACTTTATGTATATTCGTACTACGCTTATTTATTTGATCTGAATCTAAATAATTTCATTTATTTACAAGAATATTTCAAACTTAAATTTTATTCTACACAATAGCCAGCCAATGTTTAAAAAAAAAACAGTTTCATGGTAATTTACACAAACAATTACAATATATTCCCGTAGTTTCACCACGTTCGCTAGGTGGAGTGACCTTGACTGATGTGACCTCACCTTTAATCCTGCTGCTACCTCTCCCATTTATGTTAAAACGCTTTGTAAGGCTTTGCATGGTACCGATGATATTACATCTGCTAATACCAGTGTTGCCGCAGTGAGCGGATTATATATTAAAACATATTGAATAAACAGCAGGGAAAATTTATTTTTTTACTTTAATTTATTTTAATTTACTTTTATTTTATTTAAGGAATACCTATCGTATTAAAAAGCAAATATAACTGTTTAAACTTACTACTGAGAAGTCAAAATACCTAAAGAAAAAGCAGCAAGATAAGGGGGATTTTTTTTTTCTGGTTCAAAGCTATGCCATCTTAGAAGCGCGTCGTAGTAAATGGTCTTTATAAAATAGAAATAGATTTGGATGGAAACTTGATGCAGACGGAATACGATTTTTTTTAATTAGATGTAGTAGCATTACTTTTTGTCACGAGTTTAGCATTAGGATTTTTCAGTTGAGCTAAAGATTTTTGTGACAGAATAGGTTTATATACTATTGTAAGATGTTCTGAGGATGGCAACGAACGTTCTAGTTTCGGTCTTGCAGAACATTTAGTAGGACAACCGACATCACGGATTTTTTCTTTGGGGTACTGACTACTAGATGAGTCAGTCTGGGTGCTAATATGTCTTACAGATTTTGAGTGCAGCTTGAGTAAAGTCGAATAAGAAACGCCTACAGGTGGGGTTCTGAATTCAACAAGTTTTCGAGCTTCGAGGCAGAAAAATTTTTGACTGATTTTTACACCAAGGATTTCTTTTTCACGGTTACAAATAGGACAGGAGCGAGACAATGACGTATGATCACCTTTGTAATTTGCACGGTGTTCAGGTTTTCACAAGATTTACCATCATGGCCGACTTCTGCACAACGAGGACAGGTAACATCGCCACGACAGGTTGTATTACTATGACCATAATGCTGGCATTAGAAATAACGCTGAGGGTTAGGGATATATGGTCGGACTGGACAGTTTAGGTAGCCAGTTTTAATTCTAGCAGATAAATTAGGGCTATTGAAGGTTAGTATAATGTGCTCTGCAGAAAGAATCTGTCCATTTCGGCGGATAGCGATAGGGCGTGCATCGATGATATTTTGATCGCACGAATCGCACACGTTTTGATCACACAGTTGCGCGAATGACGTAGGGCAAATCCCGTAAGCGGTTAAAGTTTTTGCATTATTTTAGAATTTTGATAAATAATTGCAATTTTTTTCCTTCAATTAAAACATTAAAAAACATCTCTACTATAAAAAATGAATAAAACTTAAATTTCAATTTGTATAATTTCTTTTTTGTATAATAAATTTGTATAATTTCTTTTCAAATTTACCCAAATTTTTCGTCGCTCTTTTATCATTTCATTTATATAAAAAATTTGTTCCGGTAAAATTTTAATTAAATAAAGTACTTTTCAATTTTTATTGAATGGATTTAAATAATTAATTGAACTACTTACATATTTTTCAGTTGATGAAGATTTCAAAAATTTAACTTAGAATTACGGGTATCAATTTGAAGTGTTTCTTACGAAGAAAGAAAAAAAATAAGGTAGGGTATATATATTTTTTAAATCCTCAAAATTAATCAACGTAAAGACATAAAAATTAAATTACATCGATAAAGTTGAACTAAAATTAGTATTAGTAGTGTGCTTAAAAAATATTATTAAAATGAATTACTTTTAAAATTCATAACAATGAAGGGTAATTTTTCAAAAGTCATTCTTGAAGTTACGATTTAAAATTTAAAAAATATAAGGAAAAATCATTCGTAAAACATAGATTATCGAACACTTTCTATCACTTCCTGAAAACAGAAAAGAAATTATGTTGATAACGTTGTACTAAAATTAGTTTTAGTAGTATGCTTGAAAATGAGATTATCAAAATGTATTTCTTTCAAAATTCATAACATTGAAGAGCCCTTTTCAAAAGTCATTCTTGAAAGGAAAACATATTGATTTATTATTTAAAAGAAATATACAAAAATCATACCTGAATCATAGATTATCAAATACATTTTCTTGACTTCCAAAAATTTGAAATTAAATTCGTCGATAACGACGAACTAAAATTAGTTTTAGTAATATGCCTGAAAAGGATATTACGAAAACGAATGATTTTTTTATGATGAGAGTAATTCTCTAAAAGAGATAAATTGATTTAAAAATTAAAGAAAAAATAAAATCATGTGTGAAACATAGATTATCAAACGCTTTCCATCACTCACTTATACATGAAATAAGATTATGTCGATAAAATTGAAATGAAATTAGTTTTTAGTACCTAATATGCTTGAAAAAATATTATTGAAATGCATTACTTTAAAAATTCATGATAATGTGGTATCCTTTTCAGAAATGATTCTTGAAGAGAACATATATTGATATAATATATTGATATAAAATAAAAAATAATAAAAGAAATATTATGCGTGAAGCACAGATTATTAAAAACTTACCATTACTTCTGGAAAACTAAATGAAATTAACGTTGAACTAACATTAATTATTGTGGTATACCGGAAAAGATTATCAAAATGAATCGTTTTTGAAATTCATATCAACTCCGGGTCCTTTTCATAAATGATTCTGATAAAGACATACCGATTTAAATTTGAAAAAAGAAGTAAAATTATGCTTGACGAATAAATTTTCAAACACTTTCTATCAATTTTATAAAAGTGAAGAGATGGAGATGAGAAGAATCATCGGGATAATGCAAGCAAGGCTGTCAGTTCTGCGAGTAGCCAGTCACTTAGCCCATTTTGACACAGTTGTGGGAAAATGTTACGACTAGCGGATATTAGAGAGCTCGCGTATATGTCGTTCAGGCCCAGGACGCCATTGCTAGAACAAAAGCAGGGAAATATTGTCACATCATTCGTCACGCACGTGCAGCACCAATTTCATCGCTATACACTATCCAAATCAAGCAGCACCTTTAATATAGGCCTCTGTATCTATCCGTAGTGTTGAATGGCGCCTTACTGAAGGACATTTAGCATCGCGGCACTCATTTCATGCACTAACCAATGATATCCTCTCATTATCGTCTCAGTTTGGAGTGATAGCACAACGGGATTAAACCGCATCGAAAGGAACCGAGTTTACTTCAGCGAATAATCAAGACTAAATTTAGGTTGTGAAGGCAACTGTATACGTATGTGGAGAACATGTGGTCAACACCTTAATCCTGCGTTTGGTTTTCAGTGGCACACCGCTCTTATTCCTGATGAGAGGGTGTGATATGCCATCACATATGACATTCTCTCGACTCTAATATTGATCGCACTCAACTTTAATAGCTCAGCAATGAGTTCGAGACATCATTGAGCCATATGTGAGTCACATGAGGCACTAATGGTAGAGCCTTCAGCAGACATTTTCTTAGAGGGTAATGCTTGCCCACACACAGCAAGGGTGTCTCAGGAAATGCCTCTGTCACAGTACCACCTTTCTCTAAACTGCGCGATTCCAGATTTGACATTGGTTTAAAATATATGGGATCAATTTGGATGGCAGGTTCGGACGCCTACGAATTTGGTTGAAATTGATTCGCAATTAAAAGTACTGTAGACAGTGGCGTAGCTAGCGGGGGGCGGAGGGGGCAGTCCGCCCCGGGTGTCACCCTCTAAGGGGTGACACCCAATCTTTATTTGCAGATATATATGTAATCTTTTAAAATCTTGGAAAAGAATTCTCAAATAAAATTAAACTTTTAGCGCACGACGCAACTCAGTTTTCTTTTCTTTGAGAATGTGAAATTTTATACAGAATGGTGTATCTGAATAAGACATGCAGCAGGGAACAAAAACCTACCTATCCAACGAGTGGGTAGCAAAATCAAATTTTAAAAGTAAGACTTTTTTTCTACATATAGACACCACGTTGACTTATACGGACTATGGGTTGAGTGGTGAATCTGTAGTTTTTAGGTGCGTTCGTAATTATATAAATACGTAGCACCTATAGTTGTCGTTCAGTCCGTCCGTCTGTCTTTCTGTCCGCATATAACAACGGAAAAACTACCCAACGGAATCGTTTGAAATTTAAAATACATAATTATATAATTTTGTCGAGGCATTTCAAATTTTATGAATATCGGATGCATATATCAATTGCAGGGACAATCAAAGGTATTCCGTTACATTACGGCTAGTGGATAAAACAGTTTCAAATGCCTTTTAATGGTGTTACTCTTTCGAATATAATAGAATTGACATGACCCTAAGTATTGTGTATAGCTAAAATATACATTCTGTACAATCTGTGATGCAAAGAATATTTATTATTAAATTACAGGGCCACGCAAAAGTATCCCACTACATAATGCTGTGCGGGGAAAATTGTTTGGGGCGTGTTTTAATTATATTAAACTATTTCACATTTTATGAATATGATATACGTTACTGAGGTTTACTGCAAGTTTCTTCCTGAATATTTACAAAAACACGAAGATTTCGACCACTATACTGCATCCGAAGTACTATCTACTATAACAGCAAGATCTGAATATTTTTTAAACTTCGTTAACGTACGAACGCACCTCATTTGCTACGCTTCACGTGCAATTTACAACTTGTTTTTATATGTAGCAGGACAAAAGGTAAATAAGGAATGGTATGGTCTTTTGTTATAATAATGTAGAATTGTGATTGAACAAATATGACGGATTGGGCGGAATGGGGGGGGGGGGACACCATTTACATCCGCTCCGGGTGTCACCCACCCTAGCTACGCCACTGACTGTAGAGTTAAATTATGCACGACATCATAAAAAATCTGTATGTATCAAAGCCCACCCATTGGTTTAGCATCCTGCATTCAAGCTAGAAGTGGCCCAACAGGATTCTAAATGGCCATTCAATTATAATTTTTCTTATAATGTAATTATGCTTTTGCTTTAACTTTATAATTACTTACAGTAGAACCCCGCAAATTCGGACCTCGTAAATCCGAATCTCCGGATAATCCGGATCGATTTGCTCAATTTTTTATTTTATTTTTTTCAAGTTTGAGAAGTGATCAGCAAATTTCCATGTCATAAATTTATTTCAGCCTCATATTCTGAATAAAAAAGTATTTTCTGAAATCTTTTCAGAAGAATACCTCAAGCTTTCTTATTTAAACTCTTTATTGTTATCTATGAAAGGAACAACTATGCATCATTTAAGCTTTGGCAATTCCAATTTATAGTTTTCTATTTAATCCATTAAGAAATGTCATCGAAATTTCACTGCTTAATAAAGTTTTACTCAAAGTATTGCAAGAAAGAAAAGTAAAAATATTCTTATAGACACACTGACTGATAAGGATCGTTTCCGATCTTTGTCAGCCTGTCCATAGGTCTCTTGGGACTGTTTCCTTGTCCTCGTTCCAAAACCATTCTACAAATCTCTTGCGGAAAATCGAAATAGAAGGAGGAATAAAGGAGAATGAAAGCGAAATTACGCCTGAAGATTTTGTCAACTAGTTTTAAAAAATTGATGATTGCTTAGATGTTGATATAAGCGACATTAGCAATTGGTTGGAAACATAAAATAATGAAGAATATGCCTCGCTTACAGATGACTTAATAATCGCTTTGTGCACAACTGAAGAAAATGAAGATGATGCAGACGAAAACCATTACCAACGATGATCAACCAGAAGTTATAAACTATAATGAAGCAATTTCCCATTTTGAACAATTAATGATTTATTTTGAACGGCATGTGGAGACTACATCTAACGAACTACTTATGCTGAAGGGAATGTGTGACCATGCGGCCTGCAAAACTGACACAGCAAAATATGACAAATTTTATAATTACAAAGTAAACATTTTTACTGTCTGTAAATATTAAATATGTTCAGTATAAATGTGATTTTCTGTGAGTATGTTTTATTTTATCTCATTTGTTCACATTCTCCGGATAATCCGGATTTTCGCAAATCCGGATTGGGCCTGGTCCCAATTAATCCGAATTATCGGGGTTCTACTGTACTAATATCAACATTGTACTCACATATATAAAATATAGTTCCATTTGGACATCTCTATCTTGGTGCATCATTTTTTACGGCAATGAGTTTAAAACATAATCAATTTTTAGAACTCGAAAACTTACACTCTTAAAACGAAAAAATGGATTCGGCTTCTGGGGAAAGAGCTGTAATTTACTGGATCGTGAATGAGTTGTTTTTAAAATATTTCAATCATTTTTATTTAAATTGCTTTTTTAAACCACTCATCTTAATTTAAATTGCTTAAAAACAACTAGTTCACTCGAGTTATTACTTATTACAGAAAAGATGTTATTCGACGAAAATCTATATATTATTACAGCAAATCGTCCTATAATTACAGTAAAGCCGGAAGAATATATAATGAACCGGCGTTCGATTTTTGAATAAGAATTATCGAGCTTAACAACTACCAACTGAACCTTTGTCTCAGAATTGCTTCACAACGCTGTGTGTGCACGCGCCATTTTCGCCGAGCTTAAAACTAATTACTAGAATTTCTGCCTTTGGTTATTCTCACCTTAACCCTTTCCGGCGCAGACAAATTCTGGTAGTAAAATGAGAAATTATCGACTGACACCGGAATTTGCGAACGACTTTTTAAGAAATCAAGAACTCCTCGATTTAAGATTTATTATAAAAGCAAGATTTTATTAAAATATTATTGGTGCCAAATGAAAGTTTGGAATTAAAATTAGGTGTTGCCAGACCGGCAACACTGCGCCGGAAAGGGTTAAACAATCATGAGTCATCAAAGTAATGCCATGGTGTTGCAAGGAACGATGTTGAAAGAAAACGATTTCAGATAATTCAGAATCTTTAAAGCGATCTTCAAAAGAGCTTGGTGATAAGTAGGAGTTCTGTGAAAAGGAACGTCTTATGAAGTTTTGTTTGCGATTATGTTCGGTATTTGCATCTACAAATCCCTTGTTTGTGAAATATGCCTCCAGTATTTTTGTATACTCAACTGTAAAAAAGATCGTCTTTTGAAGTTTTGTTTGTGATTATGTTCGGCGTCTGAATTTACAAATAACTTGTTTGTGAAATATGCCTCCAGTATTTTTTTATGCTTAACATCTACGAAAATGTCTGCTGATTATTTAAGCTAAAGAACATCTGTAAAGACCGCGAATAATAAATGAACACCACAAAAAAATTCTTTTTTTTTTCCTTCCAAATAAAGTTTAGGTTCCATTATTCTTTTTGGAGAACAAAAGTGTAAGTTATTATTTATTATTTATCTTAATTTGTTATTGTTTACGAAATTTTAATAATAATTTCTTTATTTAAATTGTTGATTTTATCATGATATTACAGATAATAAAAAATAATTTTGTTCTTATTTTATTCATTGAAATTTTCCGCTTATAGAAATTTTATTTAAGTTTAAAAGTGTTCTCAATACGTAAGAGGAACTTATTTTTGTTCTTAAAATTAGTGTTTATTTTACATGTATTTGAAAATTGTGATATTTATTTATTTATTACTTATTTAATTTATTATTTATTTACGCTGCGACCCCTGGAATTATAGCATTTAAATATTTTCCCGTATGAATTATCCCTCTTTTATGTTGTTAAGATCGGGATTAGTAAAGGAGGATAAAATGAATGAAAATAAACTTGATATTGTCCCTTTTGACTTTGAGTCGGGTATGAATATTTTTTCATGGTTCAAGCATTTTGATAGAGAATATTCTGTAGAAAAAAAAAAAGATGATGATTGTAAAAACATAATATCTCGAAATATTTAAAGGGTGAAGCGCTAAAAGTTTTCATAAATGATTGTTTGGATTGTGCTACTTATGATGAAATTGTTGAGATTTTAACAGAAAAAATTATCCAGATTAGTGTCCCAAAATTTTCTGAGTTTACCTCTTTAAAGTTAATTGATCTAAGTGATTTAGATTCTTATTTTAGAAAGAAAGTTGAGATTGGAAGACACATTCAGCTTGAAGAAAATATAATTATTCAGGGATTAACTAATGGACTTAAGCCTGAGTATCAAAATCGTTTAATTGTAAACCCTCCTTCTAATACTCGTGAATGGTTTCGCATTGCTAAACAATTAGCAGTGATTCCAGCTCATACCCCTAATAACAACAATGGAAATTTTCCACAAACTAGACCTTTGCACAATCCCAATTCTCATCTAGACTTTGGACTCGATCCATTCCAAACAACCCAACCCAAAATTTTAATCCTAGATTTTTCACTCCTAGAATGTCTACGACGCATTATCAAAATAATTATCCAAGTCGTCCGTGCAGAATATGTTTAAACAGAGGTATACAAAATGCTTATCATTGGGAGAGGAGTTGTATATTTAACACAAATTCATTACAAACTCAAATTCTTTCTCCTATACAACCACCCCCTACTAATAATGCCTGACAATTACTTATTCCTGGATATGTGGACAATAAAAAAGTGTGTTGTGTTGTAAACAGTGGATCAACTGTCTTAATATTACCTCTCAAATTTGTTCGATATTTAAATGCTAAATTAAATAATGTTTTCCCTATTACTATTAGACAGGCACAAAGAACTCTTACAATTAATAAATCTTGTCGATTATGTATTAAATTTGGTAATATAAAGAGGTATGTTAATTTTTTAGTAAGTAAGATAGATTTGGACTATGCTATTTTAGGTTTACCTGATTGTGCCAAATTTAAATTGAAAATTTATTGTGCAAAAAGTCTGGTGATACAAGAAAATATTACGTTAAACCAACCTGTCAGCATATCCAGTGATAATTTAGAATTACTTTCTTTTAATATTATAAAAATATGTTCCACAAATTTAGAATTAAAAGCTCAGAGAACAATTTTTTTTTATTTCATTATATACATATATATATATATATTCACGTATTAGTTAACTTTGTCATCTGTTTCAAATACTATGTTCTTAAAACACAAGACTGAAAAATTTGAGACGGAAAGAGAAAAAAAATGTAGTTATGTTTTAAGATTTTTTGCTTTGCAAAGAAATATCCATTTGTAAAATGATGTTCAATATCGAATACATATTTTTACACATATCTAAGTATTGCGGTTACAATAAATTCAGCTAGAAAAATGTAAAAAAAAAAAAAAAAAAAAAAAAAAAAACATCTCAGAGTATTTATATTATTTTCACCGAAAAGAAATGTGATAGAACATTTTTCAGTGGGCTAGTTCCAAAATTTATTTGAAAAGATTCAACTTTTCTTCTTGTAAAACTACATTTCATTTTATTATTAGAAAACCTAGATCAATTTAAAAGAACTTTCTTTTTTGAGCGAATACTAGTTTATCAAACATTTGGATTCCATACAGTAGCTTTAGTTTTTGTTATGCGATTGATATGATACCGTATTTACTCGTGTATACCGCGCACCCGTTACTTTACAAGAAAAAATGGCGATACGAATTTTAAAAACTCTTATATAACGCGCACCACAAATTTGATATACAAGCAAATGACTGGCCGAAGAATTTAAGTAGAGTAAGTCGGAACAAATATTGATTTAGACCAGGAAACAAGGAAAAAATATATTTTTAGCCTTTAGGTTGCGAATAAATGCCGGGGTATAATAGTGAGTGACGGCAATGATAATTGCTAATTAACGTTTAAATATTATTACTAATAAATATATATAGGACAGTTGCACCATAAAATTTAACTAATAAGAATGTATTTAATAAAATACAACACATTGCTCAGTGGTGCACAAAACAGGAATTTTAATATACATTTGTACAATTAAAATAAAATAAAACTATCAACGTTTCGCGCCGTCTTCTGCGGGCGTCTTCAGGAAAATATGATAACGGAAGGACTAAGCTTGCATCTTGATCGAGAAATAATATTTTTCTAATAATTTAAAATCTAAATGAATTAAAATTTTAAAAATGTTGCCACTTGCACGGGAGTAAAAATTAAAATATTGCAACGATCGCACAAAAATATAACATAAAACTTGTCGCCATTCCACCTCCTTATCTCATTGATATCGTTACTGATAAGATCGACAAAATTCCAATAAATCAAAAATCTGGTATTTATGAAATCCCCATCACTTTATCTAATATTGCAAGTCTACATCGGCATGACTACGCGCAGCTTTTAATTAGAATTAACCCTTTCCGGCACGGGCAAAATCAATGAATAAAATGAAAAATTATCGACTGACACCAAAATTCACAGTCAAATTTTTTAGGTATTTAGAAATCCTTAATTTAAGCTTTTATTGTTAAAGTAAAATCTTACTAAAATATTATTGGTGCCATTTCCAAATTGGAATTAAAATTAGGTATCCCAGACCGGGCACAGTGTGCCGGAAAGGGTTAAAGAGCATTGCAGGATATTAAACAATCTAAACAGATTACTGCTCTTTCTCTCTTCTACTTCGCGGACAAAGGTTGCCGTATTAACTTTGATGAGGCCAAAATCATAATTCCGTGCAATAACCCAGTTCTAGGTAAAATAAGAGAATCTATCGAAATCATCGCTCGAGAAAATTAACCATGTAATGATAATTTATCTACCAAAAATATGGCATAACCTTATAAAATTTGAAAATTTTTATTTCGTTGCAATATTACAATTTTTACTCACGTGTAAGTGGCAATATTTTTAAAATTTTATTTCATTTAGATTATAATTTATTAGAAAAATATTATCTCTCGATCAAGGTGCAAACTTAGTCCTTCCGTTATCATATTTTCCTGAAGATGCCCGCAGAAAACGGCGCGAAACGTTTAGTTTTATTTTATTTTAATTGTACAAATGTATATTAAAATTCCTGTTTTGTGCACCACTGAGCAATGTGTTGTATTTTAATAAATACATTCTTATTAATTATTACTAATGTTCATGTATAACAAAAGTGCAAAGAGCGAAATAAAGATGCAACAATACTTCTATTAAGTAAAATTTTGCTATTTTTAATGTATTCTTTGAACACATTTCTTAATTCATGTGCCTATCGTGTGATTACTTTAAGCAGTAAAAAATAATTCCATGTATAACTCGTACCTACAAGTTTTGCCTTATTTTTTTCAGAAAAAGTGCGCGTTATACACGAGTAAATACGGTATTAAAATTTCGTTAGAACTTCTTAATCTTTTTGGACAAACGTCACGCATATAAGACACAGATGATGTTCAATATCGTTGTTTGTTTTCGCTTGTTATTTTCTGTTATAAATTTTGCTAAAGTTAACTACTTCCTGTTTTGCCCGTACGTCGTACAGGCAACGTGCTTTTGCTAGTCATGATTTATCCTTAACACGTACAGCCATCAATACTCCTTAGTAATTTATTATTCGAACCAGTAAAATTTTATTGCAATTTTATATTATTTAAACTGAGTATTTTACTGATTCTGTTAGGCAAAAATTTCTGTTTTGAAAAACCAATGATAAAAGATTAAAAATTTTGTAAAAGGCATGATTAAAATAGACATTATATGAAAGTTTTTTTTCCTCAAAAATATGGATCGGTAAAATGGCTAATCCGGGCATTTTACTTATTCAAAACGATTGAAAATAATTTTGATTAAACGATTCTATTTGCAAAGTAGTAAATTTTATCAATACGATAGCAAAAACCAATAAATACTCATATACATTCTTAAACATATTTCAAATATTAAAAAATATACATAATTTTTTTTTTTAAACCCTGAACCTAAAGAATAAATATAATGATTTTTTCAATATACGATTCGTGAAAATCTTTTCGCAGATATCTACATCAAAACGATTCACTTAACCTTCCTACCCTGAATCATGGAACTATTAAGGGGGCTCAGGGGTTGAAAACTTTTTAAAAAATAAAATTTTTTTATGATCTAATTTGATTATTCAATTAATTCTTAACTCAATGCAAAAAACCGCAAAAAATGTTAGCATTTTTAATGGAGTTATAAGCATTTATGTATCAATACTTACATAGCCGCATCCATATAATTTCAACTTTAAGTCGTGTTTTCTCAAAACTTGATTTTTGACGACTAACACAAAGATTAAAAAAAAAACTATTTGATGAAATGGCTTACATTTTTTTTTTTTTTTTTTTTTTTTTTTTTTTTTTTTTTTTTGCAAGCACATAACATCATAATCTAGATTATGAATTAAGGATATAACTATCTCTTAATAAAAACAGTATTAAAAAATCTCTCAAAGTTGAAAATTTAAAAAAACCCCTAAAAAATACAACTTTTTTTCCATTAAAAATACTCAAAATACTAAACTATCTAAAATATATTAATTCATAATCTAGATAATGATGTTATATGCATGCAAAAAAAAAAAAAAAAAAATTAAGCCATTCCATCAAATAGTTTTTCTTTAAATCTTGGTATTAGTCGTCATAAATCAAGTTTTGAGAAAATGCGATTTAAAGTTGAAATTATATGGATGCGGCTGTGAAAGTGTTGATACATAAATGCTTATAACTCCGTTAAAAATGCAAATATTTTTATGCGGTTTTTTGCAATGAGTTAAGAATTAAATGAACAATCAAATTAGATCATAAAAAAATCGATTTTTTGAAAAGTTTTCAACCTCTGAGCCCCCTTAAGGAAGAGGAACTGACATATCCTTAAAATAGTGAAGCTTCAACTGTAACCACTTTCGCAGGAATTCATTACTACCGCGTCGAACTTTAACCGATAAAATTATGCAGAAAACTTCTCTTTATTTAAACGGCTCATTGATTGAAATCTTCAATCAAAACAATGACAAAAACTAAAATTCACTTTTATTGATAAGAGTTCACTTCTGTGATAAGAGATCCGCCACATTGTGACCAACCAAAATTATGTAAGTAAAAAGATTACAACACCTCGCCAAACTGACACCAGTTAACACGTTGACGGACACTTGCGTCTATAGCCGTCAAAGCGAAAATTTTAAGTGTTGAAATTAATGATTGACACCGGGATTTGAAAATAATTGTATTTATAAATAAGAAAAAAGCTAAATTTTACGAATTTAATAAATAGAAGTTTTTTTTACAAACATTCTGGTGCCACTGTGCTCTTTGGGAATTAAACTTTGGGAACTTGTTCTTATTGTCCGTCAATGTGTTAAAAGAAATAGAATTTTTTTACCAGAATTGTCAGAGAATTTTTAAGTCAATAAGGCTGTAAAATAAGACGAAATTTTCTAGTTAAGTTTGCTGGTGGGAGACTTCACAGGCGGTAATGGGAAAATGTAAATCTGATTAAATGAAACAGCTGTCATATTGTGACAACCAACCCAGTTACTTCACTCGCCACTGATAGACAATAGACTATATGTCTCCTCCTTTTTATTCATAACTCCATTCCCTGAATGGGTCGAATAGACCCGCTTCTATTATGTGTTTTATTCGATTTGAACCAGAAATTTCTTTATATACAAAGTTAGATAAAAGATTTAAAGAACAAGTTAAATAAATAGGTAAAATAACTTTAAATAAAAATTCTGGCGTCAAATGTTTTTAATCAAGTTTGAGTAATTTTCAACAGGGTAGGAAGGTTAAGGCCCCACACTAGACACAGAAAAAGACCCGGATGATAATGTAAAGTCTGTGGGAGTGTTCTTTTCAAATATCTCGCTCCAATGTTAAACTTTTCGCATGACTATTTTTGCATAGGATAGCTGAGGGCCATCTACAACCTGCCTAGTTTTATCTTTTTCGATTTTGCTTATACATTTTTTTTTATTACGATAGATTCAATTTCAGAACCACTTTAAACCGGTTTTGAAAGTTAAAGTATTTTGTTTTTAATCTGAAACCAAAACTGAAAAAGTAAAACTAGGCCGGTTGTGGATTGTCCTCAGCTATCTTGTGCAAGAAAATCATGTAAAAACATTTAAATTTGAGCGAGATATTTGAAAAGAACGCCGCCATAGATTTTACATTATCATCCGGGTCTTTTTCGGCGCCTAGTGTTGCGCCTTGATGATTCGGAACTTAATTCGGAAAACAAAGTGGTAAAATTATAAAAAAGCTCGTTTGATTATCCGCTTCCCTTTTTTGACCGTACGTCATACGGGCAACGCGTTTTTGTCAATCATGATTTGCCCGTATTTCATATGGTTATCCATACTCCAATCATAATTTATTATTCTAACATTTATTGTAAATCTTATGTTATTTAACCTGAGTATTTTTCTAATTGAATTAGGTAAAAATTCCTATTTCGAAAAAAATTAGACATTATTTGATTTTTTTTTTAAATAGTGATTAGTTAAATTATTAATGAGACATCTCGAAAACATGTCTTGGGTTTCTGTACAGAACAACCTTTAATTGTTTAACCAAAAATAAACAAGTTTGAAATTGCACGTGAAGCATAGCAAATAAGGTGCGTTAGTACGATAACGAAGTTTTAAAAATATCAATCTCATAAAATTGTAAATAGTTAATTACAATTAAAATGTGCACCAAACAATGTTCTCCCTATACCATTATGCAATGGAATACCTTTGTGTGGCCTTGTAAATCAATAACAAATGTTCTTTACATCACAGATTATGCAAAATGTATATTATAACATGAACTTTGTAGATGCATATCAATTTTGTTATGTTCGAATGAGTATAACACCATTAAAATGCTTTTAAAACATCTTTCCCCATTGACCGTAATGTAACGGAATGCTCTTGATTTTCCCTGTAATTGAACTAAGCATTCAATTTTGATAAAATTTGAAAAAACTCGAAAGAATTATGCAATAATTATGTATTTTAAATTTCAAACAATTATAATGCGTTTGAAACTTTTTTCCCCATTGACCGTAATGTAATGGAACACTTTTGATTGTCCCTGTAATTAAACCATGCATCCGATTTTCATAAAATTTGAAATGACTCGACAAAATTATATGTATTATATATTTTAAAATTTAAAACGATTCGGTTGGGTAGTTTTTGCGCTGTTATATGCGTACAGATGGACGGACTGAACGACAACTTTAGGTGCTACGTATTTACATAATTACGAATGCACCTAAAAATAACAATCTTCAGAAAAAAAAGAATAAAAACTTAAACTTTTTTGTTTAAAAAAAACATTCTTTGAAAATAAGCTTATTTATTTGCAGCCTTAATTCAGATTCACGTACACTATTGAGACATTATGGGACACGGAATGAATTTCTGATATTGAAGTGGCAACCAACATACGACACGACGATGTAATGTTATTTCCACATTTGATGATCCGTTTGCGGCTCAGGAAGGAATATGTAAATTTCAAAACATTTAGAAAAAATGAAATTATAATGAAGTAACTGAAATTATATTAAAAATGAATGAAATGTTCAAAGCTTGTTATCCATAAAACTGCGGCTTAAATTTTCATTAATGAGACATCTGGGAAATATATCTTGTCTTTCTCAATTGAACAATCTTTAACCACTTTCTTCATTTGCTCTTACGTCATACGGACAATCTGTTTTTGCCAATCATGATTTCTCCGTATCACTTACGACAGGGCTGCCACAGACGACTGTTTTTATACGCTTTGCGCTCTAGTATTTTTCTAATGTAGAGTTTGAAGTATATTTTTCTTGCAAATGTTGTTAAATTACCTATTAACCCCTTAACTAGTTAACTCTTTTCCGTTCAATAAATTGAAATTAGCGGATTTACACCACTATTATTTAAATAAAATATTCCTAAAATTTAGTCTGAACATTTTCTCCTTTAAACAGTACGGAAATTTTCTTAAAAATAAGAGTGGTGCCAAAAAGCTTTAAATGTTGCAATAAGCAAATTCGTTTTGCCCGAACGGCGCTCGGGCAAACCAGTTAAGGGGTTAAGGATCTCTGTTTTCAGAAAGTGGTGCAATTTAGCATTAAAAAATAATCGCCTGCGGCATCTTTGGAACGGACATTCATCTTCCATTAATGATTTATTATTCTTTCCAGTAAATGTTTATTGTAATTTTTTCATTATTTAGTCCGAGCATTTTTCTGATTCAATTTGACAAAAAATGCTGTTTTTAAAAACCGGTGAGATTAAAGATTAAAAATTCCGTAAAGGGCATGAAAAAAATAGGTATTATTTTAATGTTTTTTTTTTTTCAAAAGTATTGATCAGTTAAAAATTAATTGTATGAACTAAATGTAAAAATCATACTCTGAAAAATATATAAATAAAGAACAAAAACTTCAGCTTCTATATTTTAAAAATTAATTATTCTATGCAAATGAGTTTAGCCTTTTTGCGGGCCATCGGTGGTACGCGCTCGCGTGAACATGTTAACTATTTGCCATGTCAATTCAGATTATCATACAATATTCAAAATTTGATCAGAGATAGAATAAACATTTTATGTTGAAGTAAAAAAAAAACTTAGACGGTGGAATCTTGCTACCAGATCAGGCTATCCGTTTGCGGTTCTGGAAAAGAAATTCCAACTGAAAAATATGATGAAAACAATATTTAATTCATACATCGAAAAAATTGAAGTTAGAAGCGGCCGTCCACGTATTTAACACATTGACTGCCACGGCAATTTTCAGAAATTCGGCCTAAAATGACAATTTGATTTAACTACATTATATTATTAAAAATTCACACCAGTATTTTTCTAATATAGATACTAAAGTTGATTTCTCTTGCAAATGTTGTTAAAGAATGTGTCAAGGATTTCTGTTTTTTAAAAGTGGTGCTGATTAGAAAAAATAGAATTAGCACACTGACTGCCGACTACGAGATAACTCGTATTTGGCTTCCTGGAAAAGAACGTCACTTACGAGTTCTACGAGTTATCTTGTAGTCGGCAATCAACATGTTAAAAAAATTAAAATAAGATTTTACAACTACATGTGTTATTCCATTTAAACAACCGCCCCACCAGTGGCCGAGAGATACGGACCTCTCAACTGGTAGACGGCAGGTGCTGGGTTCGAACCCAATCGCGGCTGTCGGCCTAACCGTTCGGAGTTTTCGTGGTTTTCTTCGAACCTTGCGTAAATACGGGTTAGGTTCCCTTAGAAAGACCCCCACGAAGGGCACTTTCCCTGGTCCTATATCCCTAGTGTAGATAATCGGACTACAAAAAATACACCAAATACACACCATTTAAACAACCACTAATGATGCCTAATCCTTGCTTTAATAGAAGTTCATCTAATTACGATTGTCAGCGGGATTTGACTTGACAAAATCTATCGATTTTATCAAATATTATGTTTCACTTTAACTCGTTTTTACACCGAGTAGTAAAACAACGCAGAAACGTAAGATGAAAATCAAATTTGATGTAGTGACGACACTGAATGTTTAACATGTGTAACAAATTTGGGAAATATTAGCATATATGATATCAAGAAAATTTCGGGATTGACATATTTGACTAATTTTAAAAACAAAAGTTATAAAGTTAAATTATTTACATAAAAAACTGTATTTTCAAACATAATTTAAAAGTATGCATTATTTTAATATATATGTGATGATGTTTTTAGGGGTTCCCGCGAAAACATAACATGTGATGAAGCGAACAAGATGGCGCGAACAAAGTTGGCGTTCGAACAGTCATCAGGAATCACATTTCATCATATAGGGGCAGAGTTAGTTGTCAGAACTCTTTACTCAACGGCGTAGTACGCAGGAGTAAACAGCCCCATGCGGATTGATTTAGATCCGCCAGCAGACGATAATTAAATAAATAAAACAAAATTAAAGCTTTTGATAAATGTTTTTTATTCTAAAAAAGAGAAATGAATTAATGAAATTAATTTAACATTTCGCAATAAGATATTGCCATTTAAGTAATACATTTTAGTTCTTTTTAGGAAAATAAATGATAGATCAAGCTGAATTATAGAAAAAATGAAAAAGAACTTTAGCCGTTAATTAAATATTAGTAAAATAAGGAAACTAATAATGAAAATATATTCTTGTGAGACTTTAGAATGTAATCGAAACAAGAAAATGGTATTTTTTTTACACACACACACACACACACACATATATATATATATATTTAAATATAGTCACATATATTCAAGTAATAGTTATCTTTTCTTCTACTTCAAATACTATATTATTACAAACACGAGGCTGAAGGAGCTATAGACCGAAGGAGAAAGAATATGTTGTTACATTTGAAGATTTTTTTACTTTGGAAAGTAATATTTATTTATAAAATGATGTTCAAAGTAGAATATGTATTTTTACACAACTGTGACTATTTCGGTCACATTTGATTCAGCTAGAAAAATATAAAATATATATTTTTAAATTACTTATATATTTCTTTTCACTGAAAAGAAACATGATAGAACTTTTCAGTGTTCTAGTTCCAAAGTTTATTTGAAAAACTTCAACTTTTCTCTTTGAAAAACTGCATTTTATTTTATTATTACAAAACCTAGACTATTTTTAAAGAAAACTTTCATTTTTTTGAGCGAAGAATGGTTTTATCAAATATTTGGCTCCCATACAGTAACTTTAATTTGTGCTTATGCATTCGATACGATATTAAAATCTTTTTAGACATTCTTAGCCATTCGGGACTAGCGTCACGTATACGTGACGTGTAAGGTACTCGGAATCATTGATTTTTTTGCCATTTGGGAATATTGGTTTATAAACTATTCTATTACACTGGTCAACAGCCAAAAAATGGTCTAACTTTTTCCAGCTGATATATGTTCATTTTCATACCCTGAATCCAAAACCCAAAACGGTTTCGCTCTATCAGGTCAATTTTTTGTGCAAATGTCCATTTTAGGCTAAGTGATTTACGGCATAAATGCCTATACTTCATTGCAGTACTTGTGTGTGTTGCATTCCGAGAAGTCGTATTTCGTTGCCCTGGGTTACTAATGATAGATTTTTCTTTCATTACAGGATCTATGTGAAGTAAATGGCGTCTTCAAAAAGATCATGTAGGAATAAGCCGGATGTATTTTGCTATATCTGTGGCGAATACACCCTTGTACCAAACAGGAAGCCAGTCACTAGTTTTATAAAGCGCACCTACTTTGCTTACTTCCAAATGGCACTAGGTGACCAAGATAAAGGTTGGGCACCACATATAGTATGCAAGAAATGCGCCGAGTCTTCGTGCGTGGACCAATGGCCAGAAGACGGCTCTGAAATTTGGAATTCCTATGGTCTGCAGGGAGCCTACCAACCATGTCACAGATTGTTACTTCTGCGCTGTAGATCTGACTGGTATAAACAGAAACAACCGGAGTAGCCTGGTATATCCAGATCTGCAGTCAGCACGTCGTCCTGTAGCCCGTTCTGAAGTTATTCCTGTTCCCGTGTTTAAAGAACTTCCGGACATTGACGAAGAATCATCCTCCCCCATCAGGGTTGCTGCTGATGACGACGACTATGTGGTTCCAGAATGTAATACTCCAGTTCCGTTCACACAAATGGAGCTAAATGATCTCGTTCGCAATCTTAACTTCTCCAAGTCATCTGCCGAACTATTGGCATCCAGATTAAAGGAAAGAAAACTGTCTCACTGAGAGTGTTCGCATCACCTTCTACCGCAACAGACATCAAGACTTCCTACAATATTTCTGTGAAGAACTTGACCTGGTGTACTGTAACGATATCGCACGGCTGCTGTACACGCTGAGAGTGGCAAAATACGACCCCGAACATTGGCGTCTGTTTATCGACAGCAGTAAGCGCTCACTGAAATGTGTTTTGCTACACAATGGCAACCAGTTTGCCTCTGTACCACTAGCTCACTCAACTATATTGAAAAAGAAGTGTGAATCAATGAAGTATGCTCTGGAGAAAATTCATTATGATGACCATCAGTGGTACATTTGTGTGGATTTGAAAATGGTGAACATCTTGTTGGGACAACAATCAGGGTTTACAAAGTACCCCTGTTTCATCTGCATGTGGGACAGTAGGGACAGGGCTCATCATTACACAATCAAGGACTGGCCTCTTAGGAAGGACCTGGTGCCCTGCAGAGCGAACATCAATAACACTCCTCTTGTGAACAGAGAGAAGATCATATTTCCTCCATTGCACATTAAGCTGGGGTTGATGAAGCAATTCACCAAAGCTCTCGACAAAAATGGTGACTGCTTCATGTACTTGTGCCAGGTTTTTCCCAGATTGAGCATTGAGAAGCTGAAAGCTGGCATCTTTGATGGTCCACAGATCCGTCAGCTAATGAGAGATACGTAATTCGAAACACATATGAGTAATTTGGAACTGGAAGCATGGAAGGCTTTTGTTCTAGTTGTGAAAAACTTTCTCGGCAGCACGAAGGCCACTAATTACGTTGAACTGGTGAACAATATGATAACAGCATTCAGAAACCTTGGATGTAACATGAGCATCAAAATGCATTACCTATTCTCGCATTTGGATCGCTTTCCTAACAACCTGGGCTCCATGAGTGATGAACAGGGAAAGCATTTTCATCAGGAGATCAAGTAGATGGAGAACAGATACCAAGATCGCTGGGATGCAGTAATGATGGTGGATTACTGTTGGAATCTTCATAGAGACATTCCTGCTGCCGTCCATGCCCGGACCTCAACGAAGAGGAAATTCCTACCATAAGTGATGCACAATGACGAAACAGTGAACTAACCGAATGTTTTCTTGTCTATTAGTTGTTAATTAACTATGTAATTAGCTAAACATTTTTTCTGTTAACATACGTACATTTTTTTCGGTTCAGTTAATTACACTTCTGTAGTATATATTTGTTTTTTTCAATTCAACTTCACAGCAAAACCTTACCTGATGTACGAAAACGGATGCCATATTCGGGTTCCTGGAAGTTGAAATATCTTAAATTCATTAAAACATGTCAGACCATTTAAAAAAAATTTTTTTTTGTTGCCCTGTGTTATCCAGTGTTGCCAATGGGCTACTTTTTTTAAATTTAGATTTCTTGATTGCCACTACTTTTTTGAAATAGTAAAATTCTCTTTGTTTTCGCCTTATTAAATATAATCATTAAATTGATGCATTTTACTAATTTTAAAAAGTGTTGCGAATCAAGAATATTAATTTTAAAAAAGTAGCCCATCTGGCAACACTATTTATAACGTAGGAAGAAATTTTTTTTTAAATAGATTCATACATATGATGATGAGTAAAAATTATAAAAAAATTTATTATCACCGCACTGGTTACACATTTTTATTTAACATATATGCCTCAACAGTTGCTGAGAGATTCTGCTGTCAAAACTGTTAGACGAGAGATGCTGAGTTCGAACCCAATCACGCCCGCTGGCCTAACCGTTTGGAGTTTTTGTGGCTTTCTTCGAATCTTGCGTAAATATGGCTTAGGTTCCCTTAGAAAGACCCCCATGTAGGGAATTCTCTTCTAGGACCTATATCCCTTGTTCAGATAACTGGCCGTCATAAATAACATCAGTAACTCTTCTTAATAGCCTTCGTTCATGAAAGAATGAAAATGTGTAATGGAGTTTTCGTTCCTTTCCTGATATGCAAGAATGAAAAACATCTATTTACATGTGTGGTTCCAGTTACAATACAACCTTTTATTTTATTTTTTTACAACTTAATGATAAATTAATTAATTTGAAAGTATTTTTTTCCGTTAGTAAGGTGCTGAGAAAAATTTGGCAAATATTGTTTATAACCCGGGAGAACACGCGCTTACCCAGAGTAGAAATGGTTTTAACTTTGTCACCAATAAAATTGAATTAAAATCGCCATTTTATTTAGGTGGAGAGAATCCTTACAAATTTTGCGATAAAATAAGATGATAAATTAAAAGATAAGTAGTTACAATTGCAGAAATCATACGCACTTCAGGTCAAAAAGACCCAGCGCGTGTACTTTCGGGATATAGTCACTATTGAATACGAGAAAACAGCAGCAATGGAGTTCATTATGCGCCAAAGTATTCTCGCTAAAATAGGCCGACTTGCTGTAATACAGAAACAATTAAATATTCTGAGTTATTGGAAGTAGAAAATTAAAAATACATGTTACGACTAAACTAAAATACATGTTACGGGTAATTATTGAAAATAACTCTGTCTTTTGGTAAATTTGGTAAATGTTGCATATTAATCAAATCGCTTAATATTAATATTTACTAATCGATTTCACTCAATAGGATTAATATAGCGCAGTAACGAACACGTCCTTTAATGGAATATGAACTTCATAAATATATAAAGCTAATAATAAAATAATAATTGTCAAGAGACAATTATGCTCAATCGAAATACATGTCATATTAACCACTTAAATGTTTCATTTTTTAAAATAAATAATAATAATAAATAAATAGCAATAAATTAAAAATATGGTTTAACACCACTTTTTTAAGTTAAAATATTCATAATATTTACTCTAAACATTTTTACATTTAACCATTTGACAGGCGGTAGTATAAAATGTATACAATTTAATTTTAATTCCAGAATGCCATATTGACACCAGAACTTTGAAATAAAAATTTTAATTCCATCATGTACGTGAAGAAAGCCTTTTATTCTTTTTAAATAAATTTGTTTTCAAATTCTGGTGTCATTCAATCATTTCCAAATTTTAAGAACAGAAGTGCTTTGCCACTCAAAGGGTTAAGTAGAATGAAATTGTATTTAAAAAATTTAGTTGTGTCATTAAGATTTGTATGATGGATCAAGCAAATTCTTCTTACAGCGTGCGGGAAAATCAGTTAAATGTTATTAAGACGCCAAGGTTTAATGCATTAAAGGTGTTTACTTTTATAATTACTGAATCAATTTGGCAAACATTTTAAACACTGAAAATGTTTAAATAATAAATGCTGTAAAGAACCAAAAGTTTGCCCCGCTTTAGCAGATACGTATTTATGATGATTTAACCAGGGAGAACTATTGAGAATTTCTCTCACAGAGCTCAATTGCTTTTCTTTTACTTTACATTTGTTTAATATCACTTTTTTTTTTTTTTTTTTTTTTTTTTGCCTTAGTGCTTTTATTCTCAAAAATAGGCGAAATAACAGAAATAACATTTTGAAATTTTAATTAAAAAGGAAAAGGGTTTAAATGAGATTCTTAAAAAATGTACGATGGTGAGATAAAATCTCATGTAGCGAGTTCTCCCGGGTTAAATGTGACATACAATTGGATCTTTTCTGAAAAGTATGAGAAAATTGGGAAGATTTTGATAGGATAAAATTCCACAGGATTTATACAATTCGTTAATAAAATCCGAACAAATTAACATAAAAAAATTAAATCATCTTCTATAGAAAGTAAGCAGATTGCATTAATAGAAATAATAAGTTAATGAAACAAATTCATTTAAAATAATAAAATTATGTATGAAAGAAATGGGAACATACAAAAAACTGGTGGAACCAGAGAGAAAAAAAAACTCGATTTTAAAAAAGTCTTACAGTAAAATTTGGGAAATATTTTCAATGTGCGTGCAAAAGAAAGTGAATCAGATGATCTGTAAAGCTTATGAAATAACCCAAATTTTTGTTAGCTGAAAATGAGGACTGAGCTGTACTGGTGCCTTATATTCAGAATTATACTATTATCCACTCGAACTGATTACTGAGGAAAGTAGTCAATAGAATATATTGTTATGCTGTCTCAAATCGGTTAAGCCCCACAATGCTAAACAAATTTAAACCATAATGTGATAATTAAAGTATAACATTAATATAATCAAGTTGTTGAGGAATTGATGTAGATAAGTATGTTTGAACACAAATATTTAATATATGATTGAATCTTATCTATTCAAGGTTTTGAGTTTACTTGGAGCTTTGATCTTCCAGTTATCAAAATAACTGATATGGAATTGTGTTCACACTTTGTACAGAATGAACCGTTCTCATACTTCATTACATCAGCCTGTAACATATAGTTATGAACCCAAATTTTTAATCTGGTTATTAATGATTGAAATACGGAAAGAGTTAAAAATGCCCCTTTTTCCCTGATTGATTTTAAAGCACCAGTAAAGCTCAGTCCTTCTTTTCAGCTAACAAAAATTTGGGTTATTTCATAAGCTTTAGAGATTATCTGATTCTCTTTCTTTTGCACGCACATTGAAAATATTTCCGAAATTTTACTGTAAGATTTTTTTTAAATCGAGCTCTACTTTTCTCTCTGGTTCCTCCAGTTTTTTGTATGATTTCATAGTATTTTCAGATCCTTTCAGGAACTTTATCTATCACCTTCAACTACACATCTAAACTATTATTAGTATTAGTTTAAAATTATTAGTAGGCATATTAGTTTGGCGAAATACTTGAAATGACACCAAGATGGCTTTAATTTTGGCGAGTAATTTTAGACACCAGATTTGGCGATATATCGCCAAGTTGGCGAAAAACTAGGCGACATTTTGCGACTGAACAGCCCCTTCCCAGATGGTAGTCCCACTGCAGTTTCTCGGTATCTACGTAGATTTTCTTATGACGATAGGTATCTACACAGATTTCCATAGCTTCATTTTCAAATAGTTATTTTTATAAATATAGAAGAATTTTTTTTCCTAATTACCCTTTTCAATTGAAATATCTATATTGTAATAACTGTTTTACTTCGAAAACACTCAAATAAAGGTGCGATGTTGTTTTAACACATATTTAATTACAGTTTATATATGTTTATTAAAAATATGCATTTTCTGCTTCGAATGAAGTCAATTTCAAAGGTTCAAAACTATCAGGAGAAACGGAATTTTTATTGATCTATAAAAAAACAGAACAAGTGTTATTGTCTCTTTTTTAAATTATTGAATTGTTTTTTAGTTGGTGGCAATTCGATTAGCAACAATTGAATTAGCAATTAAAAAGGAGAGATTTCTATAATGTTAAATTATGAAAGGAATAGCGTTATATAAATTTTAAATGGGTGCCATTTCCTTAATTTTTTATATTTTTTTACCGGATCTTCAAAAGGCACATCCCTAAATTAAAAGCTTTCGAACAAGCTATTACACGTCGCTGAATGTTTCCTGGTTCAAGTTGTAATTGAGTTGTTTCTCTTTTTTGTTGTTTCACGAACAAAAAGTTCCAAAACAGGGGTTCTGGATCTCCGAAACTAATCGGTGGATCTGGATGAATTTTTCTAAACTTTGAGATCTAGGGTAGGACACTTACCCTTTTTAATTTCGTCGCGATCCGATAATTGGGTCCAAAGTTATTAAGAGGCAAACTTTGGATTTTAACATTAGAGATGCAGCTGAACTCTACTATACAGCATTATCATGCTGTATGATAAAAAAAGATTGTCAGACCTTAGTATATTAACCTTTCTACCCTGAATGGGTCTAATCGACCCATAACTATAATTTGTTTTATACGACTCGAACCAGAACTTTTTTTACAAAGAAAGTTATATGATAGATTCAGATAAATTAATCAATTAAATCTATTAAAATATTTTAAATATCAATTCTGGTGTGAAATGTTTTTATCAAAATTGAGTAAAATTTGAACAGGGTAGGAAGGTTAAAATCTTGAAAACCAATAACAATATTTTTCAAAATTCTGTAACGCATGTTATACCATTTTGATACGTAAAGTGATTCGATAAAAATAAATTGCATAAGATATAGGATGTCCAGTAAATGACTGACACATTTTGAACGGAAAAAAATGAGATAAAAATGCGCGGTTTGAGGTATTTTTATGAGAAAATCAATAGATTGTTTTTATAATATACTTTGTTCAACTAGTTCGAATTTAGGCTAAAAGATGGCGCTGGCAGCCGCCGGCTGTCGGAATATAGACCTAACTCTAATTTTTATAAGCATGTGCATTTTGGCTCATTTTGTAAAGTCGAATCTGTGTCTACATGCTTGAGTCGACTCTCTACTCACCTGCAGGAGTCTGGTTTGATGGTTAGAAAGAAATTAAAGTAATATTTATGAAATAATATTTCTTTTCAAACAACAAAAGTATTTTGATATGAATCTTAAAAAAAGAAAGAAAAATTTAGTGAAAATTACATCAAATTTAAACGATACATTTAAGTTTTTTGCGTGACCCTGTATATCATTTTATCTATATTCTACAAACAATTCTTAGTAAACTGAATGCGGTTCTTCGTAAAAAGGCATAAGATATTTAAAAAACACCTTTACGTAAATTACGCACATTTTTCTGATCTTTTGGGTAACATTGTATATCTAAATTCTGCAACAATTAGCATTTTTAAACCTTATAAAATGATATACATTTAAAACTCCTTAAATCTTTTCATATCGCTGTTCAAAAAATAGCAGGAGGCAAAGACGCTGTGTATTTCACTGTTTAACTTATCATGTATATTCAACCATGTAAACAGAATGTAGATGTTTAACAGCAGCTGATTCGGCCTTAAAATTCCAAAATTAAAGAGAGATGAACGGAAACCCGTTTATAGGGAGCTCGCCACTTTTTTTTTAAATTATAGTTTAATGTTTCACAATCTTTTAAAAGGCCATTAAATTAGCGTGCCTTTAAACTTTGGGGTCTCAGCTGTGTTGACGAGCGTAGTTCGTAGGTGGCAGAGCCCCCTAGTGTACTAAAGTTTGCTTAAGAAATTTAAATTAATTACATAAAATCTGAATTAATTCTGAAATCGGAGAGTTAACTGCTTTCATTACTCCGGACGTATGAACCGAACTGTGGGAAGAATAGGACTTTTTGTCGGACGTGTGCCGTATAACAAAAGAAGCACAGAGTAAAGATATGTAGTAAAAACTATGTTAGTTTAACTTTCATTGCATGTATGATTTATTGTTTACGGTCTAAATCAAATTGTTATAGTATACCACTGAAACTGGGAATTTTTTTAACGGACACTGTATACATTTTTAAAATACGCTTTTATTTCATTCTTTGCTCAAATAGTAAATACTTTAGACTGGGAGGCGACAACATAAACAATCACCTCATGGAATCCACGGATAAAAATCTATGATTAACTCTTTAATGGTTGCATTAAATTACGGTTTAAAAATTGAAATTCATTGTAGGCACCACTTAAATACCTCTTGTTTAATACCAAGTAAAACAATATCAGAATAAAACGAATTTTCACTATTTTATAAAACTGGTAGAAATTAAACAATTCTGTATAAAAGCCGTGAAACTTGCAGTCCGTGAATGTCTCGAGCGCGATGATTAAATGGTTAATTAAATCTCTATTCTCATATTAAAATGCAATTGGTTTGCCAAGTCATATCTTGGTGAAAAACAACTAAGAACCTGATTTTAGCAGTAGATTCACAAGTTTTTCCATTATGTTTTACTGCTCCCAGTTTTGCATGTTTACCATAATTTATGTTGCTTTTGAATGCGGGAAAGCACAATAATGAATTAACGAGTCAACCGCTAAAATTGGGTGTCTAGGTGTTTACCACCAAGATATGACTTGGCAGGCCGATTACATTTTAATACGCGAATCGAGATTTAACTAATCCTAGATTTTCATCCGTAAATACGATGAGGTGATTGTCTGCGCTGCCATACACGGCCTAATTCTTTTCTTTATTTTCTTGATTGTTTTCTTTTTTACACACACAAGTCAGAACCCGTCGAATTTCGACGAAAGTAAATATTTAAGAAGGAACTGTTTCATTGATTTAAAATAAACCTACAAAATTAGCTACAGTAAAACATGAATCTTACAATGGTCAGTGTAACTCCCAAACGAATATTATTCGACCCTTTGCGGGGCAGGGCAAGTTCATTGCTTAAGTATTGAAATTAATGACTGACACCGGAATTTGAAAACAACTTTATTTGTAAATAAGAAAACGCTATACTTCACGCATTCAATAAACCGTAATTTTCTTTAACAAAATTCCGGTGCGAATGTGGCGTTTGGGAATTAAAACTAAGTGGTATATCTATGAAACCACCTCCCCTCAAGGGGTTAAAGCTAAAATTAAGAAAAAAAAAATGCTATTTCTGTAAAACTCAGTTGTCGAAATTATTAAAATTAAACTTTAATCGTACATGTAAAAATATTTTAAAGTAAAATGTAATAAAGATCAGTTATCAATATAAAGATATTAATTAAGACTGTTTGTTATAAATGCGTATTTAAAAAATATTTCAAATTAAGACGATCTTAGAATTTTAAGTGAAATCTAAACCCGTCATAATTTTCATTTTCTCAAAATTTACATGCGCACTTTTCAATTTTTATCAATTTTAAGAAAAAATGGTCTATTTTTGTTGCGACAATTACAAAATTCGTAAATACGTCAAGAATAAATTGAGATAGAGTTTTCAAACAAATTGCATTTAAAAGTACATTTTTTTCTCTATACGACTGTGTAAAAATTGAAAATGTTCGATGTTTAGAAGTATAAAATTTGCAGTACCGAAAATTGCAAAACCGAATTGCATGCGAAAGTGTTGCCATTCACAAAATAACGTAAGCGTTACGCACAGATACGTTTCGCCTTTACAATATCGATATATTCTAGATAAAATAATTTCATAAATATTTTATATGCGAGTTTATAAAAATGTTTGAGAAATGTGAAAATATATTCTTTCTCTTTTAAAAATAAAAAACATATTCGAATTTTATTTACAACTGTTTAATAATGCATGCTTTTTTTTATCCATTGGTAATATTTTCTTCTCCGCTCTTTTTTTCTCACAGACTTATTGAAGTTTTCGTATTTATGCTTTCCCCATTTCATGGGGAACCAAATACAATTTTCAATTTTTACTCTTTCGCGGTCGTCGTGTAACAGATTTCACTCAAAAGAAAATTTAATAATAAATTACGAGTCGAAACCCGTCGAATTCGGCGAATAAAAATGTTCAAAAGAATGGGTTAATAGAGACTGTATTTATAAAAATAATTAGAAAAATAATTACAATTAGGAATCAGTATTTAATAAATATGTCTATAAACTTGATGTTAAATTTCTCAGTTACAATTTTGCATCCAAACATTTGCGCTCTTTACTTGATGTTCTACTGTGAGGGCCGTCGAAATCCAATAATTTAATTTTAGACGCACTCGCAGAAAAATATTTAGTTTTATCGAAGATAATACTCATTTTATTTTCATTATGGCATCATTTTCATCCTTCGAGATGATCGCTTCGATCTCAGTAATAAAAAAATGTCGAAATATAAAAACATTACAGTTAATAAACAGTATTTTATATAGTGACGTCATTTTTTGTTCAACTAATTTTAAGGAGTTATTATTAATCGATCCTGCTATTTTCGGTTCGAGGCTATAAAAATCGCCTTTTTATCTGACATTGCGTCGCAGCAAAAATGTCCATTTTAATACAAAAATGGCATTCTTAATGATATGATAATTCCCAGAGTTTCCCTTCTCTCTTTAACAGTGCAATTAACTCGATTGCCATCAATATGAAGAAATTTCGCCCAGTTTATTTAGATTCGGGAATAAACGTCAGAGAATATGATGTCATTACTCACACAAATATAACAATATATTAGATTCACACATTCAGAAATGAATATTCAGATTTCACGAAATTTTCTTCGTTTTTGACGAAACCGTTTCCTGGGTAATGGTTCGAGCAAATATTTCGTCAAATTGATGAAATTACTTTCTTCACTAGTTTGACGATACTAGCTTCATCAAAAATGTCGTCAAAAAGGGGTTAGTGTTTATCTTTTAGAAGCTCCTGTATTCATTGACAGAAGCAGAAAAGACATGGCATAAGAGACGTTCGAACTCACAACGTTCAGTGTGGTAGTCCAATGCTCTAGCGTTACGCCACAGTTTGCTCATGTAGATGTGATCAAAATAGTGGATTATAATGGTGTGTTTAGATTTTTATAATGTGGTTGTAATTTTATCGATTCTGTTATAAATCATGCAAGTTTTAATTAATAAGACGAATTTATTATAATGATTTTGTTATGGTTAATGAATAATTATAATATGGCTTAATTAAATAATAATTAGTTAAATTTTATTTGCTCAAGGAATGATTAAAATATGAACTGGTTAGTTCGTTGCTCAGAAATAATAAGCTATGAAGTGCTTATTGGAAGAGATTTTACTACTTTAAGTAGGTGGATAAGATATTAACAATTTACTGTTTATAGAGGGGAGACAGAAAAATTACGTATAGTTTTAATTTGAGTGAAGAAACAATATACTTCTTAAAAGAAAAATAGATGCCGGAATTTCGAAATTTTATTGATGAATTTTACTTTTGAACGGTTTTGTAGAACGAAGTAATATTTTTTTTCGAATTAAATCATAAAGAAATATAACATACAAATAAATAAAAATAGTAATAAACGTCCCTAAAAACTTTAATACTCACACACACACACAAAACTATTGTAGGAAGAATAACTGACTATATTTCATTATTTTTTGAACAGCGCTAAAAAGTGCTATTTTAAAATAAATTAATAGAGGACTAACATAAACAAGCAAATATCTACTTGCTAAAATCGCAAGATTCGAGGAGGTATAATGCGGGTCCTTCTATGAACAGCTACCTCCACAGTTTCCTTAAAATTCATCAAGTCTGGCCTTGATTAAAAAAGCATTTTCGTCAAATATTTGAGAATTCACATTTCGTTAAAAGTCACGGGATTTTGATAAGAAATGGCCCTCAGAAACGACGAAATATGCCTCAAGGATTTCTGAATCGTCAAAAATGAGAGTTTTATTTCTGAAATTGCATGCCGCAAATTTACCTGGTTTCTGAATGACATCGTTTTCCTCCTCTTAAAAAATTTTGTTTTAGATATTGTTTTTTTTATAATAGATTACTATCTGTTATTTTATTTACATAGAATACTTAATGTTATTTCTCAATAAATAATCTGTGTTCAACCGCAATTAGTACGTAATTGCACGTAATAATTTTATTATGGTAAGATTTTACGAAAACTATTAATTCTCTTCTTTTAAATGCGATTAAACATTCTCTAATGAAATCGAGCTATTTGAAAGAGAGAAAAGCTTAATCTATTGCCACAATTTTGAAGAAATATCAAAAATAGATCTTAAAATTAAAAATTAAATATAAAAACGGAAATGAATTAAAACATAGCTAGAATGGGCACATCTACAAATAAACAGCTTTCATAAAAAAATAATTATCAAAAGCTTAGGGGTGATGACTAAAAAAACAGCCTGGTCTTTTAAGTATACAGATAATAGTCTGAAAATAAGCTTTCCCTGTCAACTGTTGTCAGATTTGTGTATGAAAGTCAAAAAATGAGTGTGTGACGTCGTAACTAAATATACTCCAACTCTCTGTACAATTTCACAATTCACTTTAATAAAACCAACACACAGAATACACGATGAAAACTATATACATAACCACACTGCGCTATTTACAATTATGTACAGTTAATCTACACATATATCCATTAGGAAAAGCACTTGAAAACATACAGCCCCTTCCGGGCATGAGGTTTCGAACACCCTTTTCCGATGTTCTTTAAAACCTGAACCATACACGGCTCACACCTGAGCCCGCCGAAAAAAAAAAGTTCTTTCTTTGCTGCGCACCAGGCAACAACTGACTCCCTTCGTTTCAGTTCCATTTCAAACAGAAAAGTTACTTTCAAAAAGTCTCATCAAAATGAAAAAATCACGGAGCGGACAATTTTTACAGACTTTATGGCGCTAGGCATGGAACGTCATCGCAGATTTATTGGCGTCGACATCCCGGAACCGGCCGATATCACAAAAGAGACACTCAAGATAAGACACATTTTTATTTGTCAACATAAGTACCAAACACATTGAGACATTTGTCATACCATTTGGTAAGACTTGAAAAGCTCCAGGAAAAATTCAGGTCTTCTAATATGAAAGAAACGTTTAGCGGCTTGTCCGCAAGCAAGACTCTGATGTTTACCCGAAGGGCTTTTTGTTGTTTATCAAGCAGTATGACAAATGACTGAAAGTACTTGACACTTATACTGACAAATAAAGTTGTGTAGTATCTTTCATATCTCATTATACAGGGTGTCCAAGTACTTCGTGTACAAACTTGGAGGGGGTGTATAGAACATCGTTAGAAATCAAAATTCCATAGGATTGCATAGGCAGAATTCGATAGGTGGCGCTATACGCGAGTTTTCAAGACCAGCACGTGTGACTACCTCATTTAGACACCGATTGCGTATGATTAACATGGATTGTTTCACAAACGTCGAATTGACGAACATGCAGATCATCTACGGCCTAGCCGATGGAATTGGACGCGCTGCTGTTCGGTTGCATCGGGAAAGATATCCAACAAAGCGCCAATCAAATCATCAAATGTTCCTTCCGTTACATCAGAACCCATAACCTTGCAGCGCGCGGATCCTTTACAGGCACGATGCAAGATATTGAGAGGCCTCAAACAGCGCGAACACCCATATTCGAAGAGGCCCTGTTGCATACAGTGGACCAAAATCCCAGTACCAGAGTGCAGGCGCTTGCCACTGCGACCATACGTCTCGATCAATTGTACATAACGTGTTGCAGGATGAAGCCTTACATTCCTTTCGTATTCAGAGAGTTCAATTATTGCAGCCAAATGATCACCCACGACGTGTCGCGTTTGCACAATGGTTTCTACAGCAAAGTGCGGTCGACAAGCAATTTTCCAGTTCAGTTATGTTTAGTGATAAGGCAAACTTTTCACGTGAAGGGGAGTTCAATACGCACAATGCCTACACGTGGGACTTAGAGAACTCACACAGAACCCGACCAAGAGCCGCACAACAACGATTCACTATTAGTTTGTGGGCGGGTACCGTGGGCACTGTTGAATTCAGGCTCTTTTCTCCGGGAGGGACTGCAGTGGCTCTGGGGGGAATTTTACTTTTTGATCATTGAAAATGTAAAATTAAAAATTTTCCGGGTTGGGACATTTCATTGCTCCGGGGGGGGGGGGGGATTGAATGCTTCCCCGGGCCAATCCCTGAATTCAACATTGATCATGGGGGATAGTTTAGTCGGTCCACACATCTTGCCACCTCGACTGGATGCGTAGAAGTATCTTGTCTTTTTTCAAGAGGTACTTCCATAACTGCTTAACAATGACTCCACAAATACTCGGCGCGTAATCTGATTCCAACGTGATTGGTCGCCATCTCATTATACAAGATGTGTTCGTGACTACTTGGACCGGGGATTTGAAAGCAATTGGATTGAGCGTGACGGTCTCGTCGCTTGCCCTCCCAGATCGTCTGATATATTTCCTCTATATTATTTTTTCTGGGGTGCCATGAAGAACATTGTTTTCGACACGTCCTTTCATTCTGAAATGAACCTGGTGGCACGAATCGCCATCGCTGCTGCGACGATCAGAGAAAAGCCCGATAACTTCGAAAAGTTTTGCCAATTCATGTCGCCCAGGTGTCATGCTTGCATTTATGTCGTGCATGTATGTTATGCATGGACGTAATTTCGTACACCTTCTGTGATTCATTTAATTAATGTATTGTACTCTTTTGTAATGTAAAAAAGCATTTTATACTTAATTCCGTGTTCTGGCCTTATTGTGTCTTTGTATCATTTTATCACGTGAGGGTGGCGTTTCTGCCCATGCTTTCCTATGTAATTATGATTCCTAACGATGTTCTCTACCTTCTCTTCAAGTTTGTACACAAAGTTCTGGAACAACGTGTATTGATTGAGTTTCATACGCATCTCTGTCATTTTCTCTCCTTTCATACGCCAGGGGAAACTTAACTCTCCCGCTCGGACACTGTAAAAGAAATTATAATATAGTATATTTAATAAATAAAAATGTCTAAAATCAATTTTAAATTTTTCAATTTTAAGGAAAAGTTGTATTAAAAAATTAACTGATAAAATATTTCACATCAAATTTTGGATTTAAAAAATTAAGTTAAATAAATTAATAAATAGCAAGAGACAGAATTAATAAACACAGAGAGAATATGAATAAATCACACAAGATACAAAACACGGATAAATAAACTTTTTTTTTTTTTTTTTTTTTTTTTTTTTTTTTTTTTTTTTAAACAAGTAAGAAAAATCATGCATTAATCATAGATTATGAAGCACTTTCCAACACACTTCATGGAATCTTTAACAAAACTTCGTTAATTAGGGAAATAAGGATATATAGCCAAATATGTATTGCAATACTTTTGAACAGCCCTGTATTTGATCTGTCAGTTAATATACATATTATAAAATGGAAAAATTTAGTTTAGCAAGAAAAAAGCTTAAAATTTCTGTTTGAGCAATTTGTACTAATAAATGGGAAACATGCTTGAAAACTTTTGTTCAGCCCTGTAGTTTACCTTGTACCTTTATTACACGTCAGTAAGAAGCTAAAATTCATTTTAAACTAAAACACTCTTAAAACAACTGAAATCACATTGTTATAAATTATCATTCATAGGTGTCCATGTACACAATTCTTTGCGTGGTCCTGTTTATCATTTTATCTATATTCAGCAAACATTTCTTTGTAAATAGAATGCAGTTCAGCGTAAAAATGTATAATTTATTTAAGAACCAGCTTTAAATGATTTACGCTCATACTCAGTAACGTTGGCGAGCTCTTTTGGATAGCCCAGTATATCAACTATAACATTTATAAACACCCTTATAATGTACAAAGATTTGGTAAAACTTATATGCGTATATCATTATTAAAATGTATTACATCCATACATCAGCCATCATCGGAAACATATACAGTCCGTATACTATTTGAAATATTTTGTGTGTCCCTGTAAATGCAATGTACTTAATATTATGCAAGACAGTATCGTATAATTTATATTAAGCCTCAGTGACATACATCAATTTTTAGCACTTTCCAACAAAGTTGGAAAGTGCTTATGCATTCGGTTTGTCTGGCTGTCTGTCCGTCTGTCCGTCTGTCCGCGCTCTAACTCCCGTAAATATACTCGGATTGCTATGAAATTTTTATACGTTATTGAGGTTTACCCTAGCACGAACCCTATTGAAAATGAAGTATCTACCATGATTAGTTTATCTACAGAGAGAATCAAAAGTTTCCCATTACATTACGGCCTATGGGGAAAATCGTTAATATACTCGGATCGCCATGAAATTTTAGGACGTTATTGAGGTTTACCCTAGCACGAACCCTACGGAAAATGAAGTACCTACCATGATTAGTTTATCTACAGAGAGAATCAAAAGTTTCCCATTACATTACGGCCTATGGGGAAAATCGTTAATATACTCGGATCGCCATGAAATTTTAGGACGTTATTGAGGTTTACCCTAGCACGAACCCTACGGAAAATGAAGTACCTACCATGATTAGTTTATCTACAGAGAGAATCAAAAGTTTCCCATTACATTACGGCCTATGGGGAAAAATCGTTAATATACTCGGATCGCCATGAAATTTTAGGACGTTATTGAGGTTTATCCTAGCACGAACTCTACTGAAAATGAAGTATCTACCATGATTAGTTTATCTACAGAGAGAATCAAAAGTTTCCCATTACATTACGGCCTGTGGGGAAAAATCGTTAATATACTCGGATTGCCATGAAATTTTAGGACGTTATTGACGTTTACCCTAGCACAAGTCCTATCAAAAATGAAGTTTCTACCATGATTAGTTTATCTACAGGGCGAATCAAAAGTTTCCTATTACATTACGGCTTATGGGGAAAATCGCTTCAAAGGAATTTTAAAGATGTTATACCCTGTCAAACATATTAAAATATGCATTCTATAAAATATAAGGAGAAAATGTAGCTATTATTCATTTACAGGGCCACGCAAAAGAATTCCATTAGATAATGTTAAAAGGGGGAATTGTGTGTGACATATTTTAAATATATTAAGCTTTTTCATGTATAATAAAATTGAAATATGTAACTGGAACTTAATATAAATTATACGCTACTGTCTTGCATAATATGAAGTACATAGCATTTACAGGGCCATACAAAATATTTCAAATAGTATATTCTTTTCGAAGTACCGTATATGTGTCCGATGATGGCTGATGGAGGGATGAAATGCATTTTAATTATGATATTCGCGTTTATATTTCGCTAAATATATGCACATTATATGGTGTGTATAAATGTTATAGTTCATATACAGGGCTACCCAAAAGAGCTCACCAACGTTACTGAATATGAGCGTAAATTATTTAAACGAGGTTCTTAAATAAGCTATGCATTTTTACGCTGAGCTGCATTCAATTTACTGAGAAATGTTTGCAGAATATAGATAAAAGGATATACAGGGCCACGCAAAGAATTCGGTACATGAACGCCTATGAATGATGATTTATGAGAATGTGATTTCAGTTGTTTTAAAAGTGTTTTAGTTTACAATAAATTTTGGACTAATGCTGAAGTGTAATAAAGGTACAATGTAAACTACAGGACTGAACAAAAGTATTCAAGTATGTTTCTATCTAATAGTATGAATTGCTAAAAAAGAAATTTCAAGCTACTGGATATTTTCTTGCTAAGCTAAATTTTCCCATTATATGAACTGACATATGAAATACAGGGCTTTTCTAATGTACTGGAATACATATTTGGGTATATTTGGCTATACACTATTATTTCCCTAAATAACAAAGTTTTGTTAAAGATTTCATTAAGTGTTGGAAAGTGCTTTATAATCTATGCTTAACGGATGATTTTTCTTACTTGTTTATACATGAAACAGTTTAATATATTTTATAAATGTCGCACACTATTCCCCCCCTTTACCATTATCCAATGGAATTCTTTGGTGTGGCCCTGTAAAGGAATAATAAGTATATTTTCACCGCATATTTTATAGAATGCATATTTTAGTGCACTTTTTAAATGCATGTAAATTTTTAAATGTTTGACAGGGTGTAACATCTTTTAAACGCCTTTGAAACAATTTTTCCCCATAGGCTATGATGTAATGGACAAATTTTGACTCCCCCTGTAAGTAAACTAATCATGGAAGAAACTTCATTTTCAATAGAGTTTGCGCTAGGGTAAACGTCAATAACATACAAAAATTTCAGGGCAATTCGAGTATATTTACAGGTGTTAGAGCGCGGACAGATGGATAGACTGACAGACGGACAGACGTATAGACGGACAGACAAACCGAATGCATAAGCACTTTTCAAACAATGCATAGGCACTTTTCAAACTTTTGGAAAGTGTTATAAACGTTAAAATTCATTTGAAACGATTTTTCCACATAGGCCATAATGTAATGGAAAACTTTTGACTGTCCCTATAAATAAATTAATCATGGTAGAATCTTCATTTTCAATAGGATTCGTGCTAGGGTAAATCTAAATAACGTCCAAAAATTTCATGGCAATCCGAGTATATTTACGAGAGTTAGAGTGCGGCTAGACGGCCAGACGTCCTGACAAACCGAATGCATAAGCACTTTTCAACATTGTTGGAAAGTGTTAAAAAGGAAATTTGGTATTCTTTAAAACTCTCATTATTTTTAATTTAACTGTTATGCAAATTATAACTATTGCTATAAATAAAAGTTTTAAGCTATTGCATAGCTTTTATCGCGGGCTTTGAGCGCGGTGACCGAATCCAAAAATTCCGTAACGCGAGAAAATCCTAACACATCCGTAACGAAAAAACCTAACACTCGGCTAACGTCGTTTCCGTTCGGAAAACTTCGGGACGGTATCTTTCGGTAGACTTCGGCAGACATTGACGTGGTATTTTTCAGGTATTAGGATATCAAGTCTCAAACTTATGTTTCTTATGATCTAATTTTCATAGCGCGGCCAAATTTTGTTTGGTAATTTATTATGAGACAGTGTTTATTTTGGTGGTCTTATTTATTTTGGTGACAGGAGACCCCCCACCGTGAGGGTCGAAAAATTTAAAATGCTTATAACTCGCGATCTAACTTTCGTAGCGCGGCCAAACTTTGTTTGGTAATTTATTATGAGACATTGTTAATTTCTGGTGACAAGAGACACCCCACGGTGAGGGTTGAAAAATTTAAAATGCTTATAACTCGCGACCTAATTTTCGTAGCGCGGCCAAACTTGTTTGGTAATTTATTGTGAGACAGTGTTAATTTTTGGTGACAGGAGACCCCACACGGTGAGAATCGAAAAATTTAAAATGCTCATAAGTCGCGATCTAATTTTCGTAGCGCGGCCAAATTTTGTTTGGTAATTTATTATGAGACATTGTTAATTGTTGGTGACAGAAGACACCCCACGGTGAGGGTCGAAAAATAAAAAATGCTTATAACTCGCGATCTAATTTTGGTAGCTTGGCAAAATATTGTTTGGTAATTTATTATAAGACAGTGTTAATTTTTGTTGACAAGAGACCCCCCACGGTGAGGGTCGAAAAATTTTAAATGCTTATAACTCGCGATCTAATTTCTTTCGCGCGGCCAAATTTTGTTTGGTAATTTATTATGAGGCAGTGTTAATTTTTGGGGACATTAGAACAACCACGGTGAGGGTCGAAAAATTTAAAATGCTTATAACTCACGATCTAATTTTCGTAGCGCGGCCAAATTTTGTTTGGTAATTTAATATGAGAATGTTAATTTTTGGTGACAGGAGCCCCCCCACGGTGAGGGTCCAAAAACTTAAAATGCTTATAACTCGCGATCTAATTTTTTTAGCGCGGCCAAATTTTGTTTGGTAATTTATTATGAGGCAGTGTTAATTTTTGGGGACATTAGAACCCCCACGGTGAGGGTCGAAAAATTTAAAATGCTTATAACTCGCTATCTAATTTTCGTAGTGCGGCCAAATTTTTTTTTGGTAATTTAATATGAGACTGTTAATTTTTGGTGGCAGGAGACCCCCCACGGTGAGGGTCGAAAAATTTAAAATGCTTATAACTCGCGATCTAATTTTTTTTAGCGCGGCCAAATTTTGTTTGGTAATTTATTATGAGGCAGTGTTAATTTTTGGGAACATTACAACCCCCACGGTGAGGGTCGAAAAATTTAAAATGCTTATAACTCGCGATATAATTTTCGTAGCGCGGCGAAATTTTGTTTGGTTATTTATTATGAGGCAGTGTTAATTTTTGGGGACATTAGACCCCCCCCCCCACGGTGAGGGTCGAAAAATTTAAAATGCTTATAACTCGCTATCTAATTTTCGTAGCGCGGCCAAATTTTGTTTGGTAAATTATTATGAGACAGTGTTAATTTTGGGGGACATTAGACCCCCCCACGGTGAGGGTCGAAAAATTTAAAATGATTATAACTCACCATCTAATTTTCGTAGCGCTTCCAAATTTTGTTTGGTAATTTATTATGAGACAGTGTTAATTTTTGGGGACATTAGACCCCCCACGGTGAGGGTCGAAAAATTTAAAATGCTTATAACTCGCTATCTAATTTTCGTAGCGCGGCCAAATTTTGTTTGGTAATTTATTATGAGGCAGTGTTAATTTTTGGGGACATTAGAACCCCCACGGTGAGGGTCGAAAAATTTAAAATGCTTATAACTCGCGATCTAATTTTCGTAGCGCGGCCAAATTTTGTTTGGTAATTTATTATGAGACAGTGTTAATTTTTGGGGACATTAGACCCCCCCACGGTGAGGGTCGAAAAATTTAAAATGCTTATCACTCACGATCTAATTTTCGTAGCGAGGCCAAATTTTGTTTGGTAATTTAATATGAGACAGTTAAATTTTGGTGACAGGAGACCCCCCACGGTGAGGGTCGAAAAATTTGAAATGCTTATAACTCGCGATCTAATTTTCGTAGCGCGGCCAAATTTTGTTTGGTAATTTATTATGAGACAGTGTTAATTTTTGGGGACATTAGACCCCCCACGGTGAGGGTCGAAAAATTTAAAATGCTTAGCACTCACGATATAATTTTCATAGCGCGGGCAAATTTTGTTTGGTAATTTAATATGAGACTGTTAATTTTTGGTGACAGGAGACCCCCCCACGGTGAGGGTCGAATAATTTAAAATTCTTATAACTCGCGATCTAATTTTCGTAGCGCGGCCAAATTTTGTTTGGTAATTTATTATGAGACAGTGTTAATTTTTGGGGACATTAGACGCCCCACGGTGAGGGTCGAAAAGTTTAAAATGCTTATAATTCACGATCTAATTTTCGTAGCGAGGCCAAATTTTGTTTGGTAATTTAATATGAGACAGTTAAACTTTGGTGACAGGAGACCCCCCACGGTGAGGGTCGAAAAATTTAAAATGCTTATCACTCACGATATAATTTTCGTAGCGCGGGCAAATTTTTTTTGGTAATTTAATATGAGAATGTTAATTTTTGGTGACAGGAGACCCCCCACGGTGAGGGTCGAAAAATTTGAAATGCTTATAACTCGCGATCTAATTTTCGTAGCGCGGCCAAATTTTGTTTGGTAATTTATTATGAGACAGTGTTAATTTTTGGGGACATTAGACCCCCCACGGTGAGGGTCGAAAAATTTAAAATGCTTATCACTCACGATATAATTTTCGTAGCGCGGGCAAATTTTTTTGGTAATTTAATATGAGAATGTTAATTTTTGGTGACAAGAGACCCCCCACGGTGAGGGTCGAAAAATTTAAAATGCTTATAACTCGCGATCTAATTTTCGTAGCGCGGCCAAATTTTGTTTGGTAATTTATTATGAGGCAGTGTTAATTTTTGGGGACATTAGACCCCCCACGGTGAGGGTCGAAAAATTTAAAATGCTTATCACTCACGATCTAATTTTCGTAGCGAGGCCAAATTTTGTTTGGTAATTTAATATGAGACAGTTAAATTTTGGTGACAGGAGACCCCCCACGGTGAGGGTCGAAAAATTTGAAATGCTTATAACTCGCGATCTAATTTTCGTAGCGCGGCCAAATTTTGTTTGGTAATTTATTATGAGACAGTGTTAATTTTTGGGGACATTCGACCCCCCACGGTGAGGGTCGAAAAATTTAAAATGCTTAGCACTCACGATATAATTTTCATAGCGCGGGCAAATTTTGTTTGGTAATTTAATATGAGACTGTTAATTTTTGGTGACAGGAGACCAAAATCTCGAGAGTCGAATAATTTAAAATTCTTATAACTCGCGATCTAATTTTCGTAGCGCGGCCAAATTTTGTTTGGTAATTTATTATGAGACAGTGTTAATTTTTGGGGACATTAGACGCCCCACGGTGAGGGTCGAAAAGTTTAAAATGCTTATAATTCACGATCTAATTTTCGTAGCGAGGCCAAATTTTGTTTGGTAATTTAATATGAGACAGTTAAACTTTGGTGACAGGAGACCCCCCACGGTGAGGGTCGAAAAATTTGAAATGCTTATCACTCACGATATAATTTTCGTAGCGCGGGCAAATTTTTTTTGGTAATTTAATATGAGAATGTTAATTTTTGGTGACAGGAGACCCCCCACGGTGAGGGTCGAAAAATTTGAAATGCTTATAACTCGCGATCTAATTTTCGTAGCGCGGCCAAATTTTGTTTGGTAATTTATTATGAGACAGTGTTAATTTTTGGGGACATTAGACCCCCCACGGTCAGGGTCGAAAAATTTAAAATCCTTATCACTCACGATATAATTTTCGTAGCGCGGGCAAATTTTTTTGGTAATTTAATATGAGAATGTTAATTTTTGGTGACAAGAGACCCCCCACGGTGAGGGTCGAAATATTTAAAAGGCTTATAACTCGCGATCTAATTTTCGTAGCGCGGCCAAATTTTGTTTGGTAATTTATTATGAGACAGTGTTAATTTTTGGGGACAGGAGACCCCCCACGGTGAGGGTCGAAAAATTTAAAAGGCTTATAACTCGCG
Organism: Maratus speculifer; assembly: GCA_964019185.1. NCBI lineage: Eukaryota > Metazoa > Arthropoda > Arachnida > Araneae > Salticidae > Maratus > Maratus speculifer. The sequence continues at coordinate 63,048,456 of OZ025300.1, forward strand.
ATCTAATTTTCGTAGCGCGGCCAAATTTTGTTTGGTAATTTATTATGAGATATTGTTAATTTTTGGTGACAGGAGACCTCCACGGTGAGGGTCGAAAAATTTAAAATGCTTATAACTCGCGATCTAATTTTCGTAGCGCGACCAAATTTTGTTTGGTAATTTATTAAGCTATTGCATAGCTATTATCGCGGGTTTTGAGCGCGGCGACCGAATCTAGGAATTCCGTAACGAGAAAAAATCCTAACACTCCGGCTAACGACGATTGAGTTTGGCAGACTTCGGCGAGATCCTTCGATAGACTTCAGCAGACATTGACGGGGTATTTTTGCATAAGTTGATAAAAAATGCTATGCAATAGCTTTACCGCGGCAGTCCCCGAGTGCCACACATATATTTTTCTTTTAAGAATTTGAAGGCAGTCTTTCAATTTCTGAATTTTTAACTCAAAGTATTAGGGAAAAAGGCAAAAAAAAAATATATATATATACTTCAAGCAAATGATAATTTCCAGAATTACGATTACTCTTGTATTCATTATTATTCTTATTATCTCATTATATCCTCTTGACATTTTCAATTTCATCCCAGAAGCTATTAACATTCGCTATTGTAATTGTAGCCTCTGTTAATTGTTTGCAACTTTTGTCTCATTTAATCGCTACAATTATGAATGAAAGTTCCATGAATGCAAAATTTAGAAACATGGTAACAACTTTCCTTATCACTTTAGCATTGCTTTAATTAATTCAAAATAGTTTTCAAAATGCCCTTCAGCATTGGTGCTGTGTTCCATACCTTCAAACAATTCTTATTTTAAACATTTCTGTTTTTTTTTACGAGTTTGAATGCGATATACCAAAATAATATGGAATGGGAATTTATTTAATTAAAAATGGAATACATAATAATCGCTTTTGATAGAAATTGAAAATAAAATTTATCTCAAGAATTATCATTATGTAAAATTATAATTTATTTATAGAAAGACAAAGAAACAATTATACTTCAAGCAAATGATAACTTTTAAAAGAATTACTTATACCCTTGTACTCATTAATATCCTTATAGCTCTCCTGACATTTTCAATTTCGTGCCAGAAATTGTTAAACGACTGCTATTGTAATTGTAGCCTCTAACTTTTCTCTGATTTAATCGCTATCATTTATGAATGGGATTTTCATGAATGCAAAATTTAGAGAAATGCTAACAATTTTCCTTTTCACTTTAGCATTGTTTTATTCTTTCAAAATCCCCTGAGCATTGCAATGACGCTCCACATGTTTAAAATATTCTTATTTTAAACATTTCCTTTCTTTTAGGAGTTTGAATACGGTATACCACAATAATATAGAATGAGAAATTTTTTAATTAGCCCTTTAAACCCCATGATTGAACACGTTTTAGAAATTATGCAGTTCAGAAAATCTTATTTTACCCCAGAAAAAATTAACAGCTAATTTTCTTTTTATTTAAATACAGAATTTGCTTTTATTAGTCAACCTCGTAAGGACGAGCGACAGGTACACGTATCGCAAAAAGGCTTAAGAATCCCCACCGGTAAAACCCTTAAATGTTTAGGACTAGGGACTATGTTTAGGATGACCCTTTAATGTTTAGTTATAAAATGTTTGTTTAACCCTTAAATGTACAGGATAGAACGCGTTCCCAAAATGCGCAATTCAAAGAATCAGAATTTATACCAGAAAAATCTAAATAGTAAAATTTTCTTTATTTAATTACGAATGGTCTGTCATTAAGTAAAGTGAAAATTGCTCTTTTAAATTTCTGGTGAGAATACGGAATATGTGAATAAAACCCCCAATAAATGGGGAACACTTATGGTATCGAAAATGATACAATATACATTTAAGGGTTAAACGAAGCATTTTCTCGATTTTATAAGGCACGAATTTCTGTTTTTAAATACCGGTGACATAACATTAAAAATTTCGTAAAAGGGCTCCCGTCGCAAAGGGGTTAAAGCAAATATTGCTGATTTAATTTTCTTGTGAGATTTAAGATATACGAATTAAAATATCTTAAAATATCTCGGGCGGTTTGGGATCCAGAGTGTTAAAACGTATTAAATAAGAATCGCTTTTGATACGAATCGAGAATTAAATTATTCTTATTTTAAACATTTACGTTCTTTGAATGCGGTATACCAGAACAATATGTGATGGATTTTTTTTTAATTAAAACTGCAACGAATGAGAACCGAGAATATATAACCCAGAATAAATATGAAACCGGGTGAAATATTTAGGCTAGTCCTGTATTTTACTGTTTGTAAGATAATCAAATAAATATTACACGGATTAATTTGGAATGACAATAAAGCAAAGCATTAGATTAAAAAAAAAACACATTGTTAAAAAAAATCTGGAAAACCGGGATTTTAAGAGATCTTTATGTCACGGTATCGGTAAACTTTCATGTAATTGCTTATTTTACAATACATTTTGCTGTTAATGTGACATGAAAAATTTCATGAATACCAGTTTTCAAAATTAAGTACAGTTATTTAATTTTATCATAGAAGGCGGCAGCCTTCAAGTGACGCAGCTTTAAACCTACCATCGTCATAAGGTATCCTTGTAAGGTTGATGCGGAACTTCATATATACAGCTAACTCAACTTCAAAGGAAATCTAAAAAGCCGACTTCTAATAACTCAGCAAATATTGGTCAGAATGGTCCAATTTTTTTAATATAGTCTTATATTCCCAGTTACAGTTATTTAATTTTATCATAGAAGGCGGCAGCCTTCAAGTGACGCAGCTTTAAACCTACCATCGTCATAAGGTATCCTTGTAAGGTTGATGCGGAACTTCATATATACAGCTAACTCAACTTCAAAGGAAATCTAAAAAGCCGCCTTCTAATAACTCAGCAAATATTGGTCAGAATGGTCCAATTTTTTTAATATAGTCTTATATTCCCAGTCTAATCCTATCCTACAATTTTTACATTTCTACGTGCCGTATATTTTTAGATCTCGATAACCATTTTTAAACAGAAATCGATGGTGTTTGTTCCTGATAATGATATCTAGAAAACGGGCTGGGAGATTTTATTAAAACTTATATATAATATGAATCTCTTTAAGATAGAGTGAATAAGACTTGCCTAGTTTCTAGGAAAACTCTTGTTTGTTACATATTGGTCTTGGAAAATTGGACTATATTAGCTCGCGGATTACATGTTATTCTATGGGTTAGCAGACAAAGCCGAAGTGAAAAGCCTTATGTAGTTAGGGTCACAGTTAAAACACCCGAATCGAAGCAATAAATGTTTTTTAAACTACAAAAACATCTTATCATGTGCTTTAAAACATCCAATAAATATATACTAAATCAAATTTCTATTTATATTGCCTTTATTTTTCGTAAAGCAGAAAATATTACGTTTCTTATATTAGATATTTTTGCATTTTGTGGAAAAAATATTTTGAATCCTTTTTTAAAATAGGAAAATATTTTTTAATTATACATATTCAATATACTTTCGACTTATGATTTTTTTTCAAAGTTTACAAACAAAAATTATTTTTAATAATTTGTTCATGTATTCATACGCCTTTGGATAGTTTTGTTTTGAATCGTAATCGAATTCGCTGACGGTAAGCTAAAGCTTCTCAAAGCTACGCGAGGCGTCAAAATTCAGCTGTAAACATGGGATTAGAAATATTAAATATTAATAAAGCATGCCCAAAAGTAAGTACGAAATCTTAAATATCGAGGTAGTATATGATGTAATTATTCCCGACCCAGAGTATTTTTTGTATCCAGACAATTTTTTACTGTTTACATTATAAATACATGCTTCCTGACGTGTCTGTGGAGCGAAATACAAATTAAACAATTTACTATTTTATTTTGAGTTTTCTTCAAAAATAAACAATCTAAATCAATCTAAAACAAATCTAATAAATAAACAAAATTTTTCGTTTTTAATGAAAATCCAGGTTAAATTTAAGGTATGACAAAATGAAAATTGTTCCCGATCCCGTGTGTAAAATAGTTTATTTGTGAATCGTTTGTATCCAAGTTAACGAAAATTGCCTCAAAACAACATCTTTTTCGAAATATGCATACCTATAGCTTACTTTTGATTTTACATTTTTTTCAGATTAAAAAAAATCAAGCATCTCAGTATTTAAATTTTTATCAAAATTTTACTTTTTAAAATTTTCGGGACTTTCTAATGTAACTTATACTCCCCCCCCCCCCCTTATATTCAACTCTTATTCTTTCGTTACGCATATAAAGTTAAGAATGTTTTTAATTTAAGTGATAAAGGTTTGAAATTTCAAACTTTGTCCACCAAATTTTCAATCAATCTTGTTTTTATTTACAGTAATACTTGATTATAATCCTTTTCCATTCAAGTACATTTGTGTAATAGAGACCAATTAGCAATGCAATTTTGTTTATATTTTAAAGAAATTAAACAAAAATTCACATTATTAAAGACAGCACAAGTTAAATTAAAAGTTATGACATTATGGAAATTTGGATATGTTTATAAAATGATATACTTGTTTACAGGGGCGGATCCAGAGGATCATTTTGGGGGGGGGGGGGGCAATACCAAGAAGCATAGAATCAACATAGTCATAATTTCTGCTCATGAAATACCTACTTGTACAGTTATTATTAAACGAATGATTAAATAAAATGCTTTTTTCAAACGAAATAGGCTTTTTTTCTGTGACCTTTTGACTGAATTCGCGCTCTTTTCGTGACTCTTTGACGGAATTCGCATTTTTTGGCGTTTTTGACAAATCTCGCGTTTTTTACCCGCGATACTCTGTCAAAATTTGGGTTTTTTCCGCGATCCTTTGACGAAATTGGCTCTTTTCTGCGATACTTTGACAAAATTAGCAATGTTTTGCAACCCTTTGAGAAAAGTAACTCATTTTTCTGCGACCATTTGACGAAATTGAAGTTTTTTCCACAACACTGACAAAACTCACTCTTTTCCAGCGATCCTATGTCAAAATAAGCACTTTTTCTGTGACCTTTTGACGAAATTTGCACTTTTTCGCAGTACTTTGATAAAATTAGCGCTTTTTCAGCAATCGAAGTCATCGAAGGTTCAGCATATGTCGAAGTTGGCGCTTTTTCAGCGATCCTATTCAGCGATTGTCGAAATTCACACTTTTCCGCGATTCTTTGCATACCTTTCTTAAAACCCTTTGACTAAATTAGCACTTTTTCTGCGGCCTTTTGACAAAATTCGCTCTTTTCCACTATACTTTGACAAAATTAGCACTTTTTTGCAACCCTTTGAAAAAGGTAGCTAACTTTAGACGAAATTCGAGCTTTTTGCGTGACACTTTGACAAAAAGATGCGCTTTTTCAGCTGTCTTATGTCGAAATAAGTGCTTTTCAGCGATCCTACGCCAAAGTTTGAGGGTTTTTTTTTTCGCGATCCTCTATCAAAATTCGTGTTTTTTTCTGCCCCTTTGGCGTAATTCACGCTTTTTCCGTGATCATTTGACAAAATTCGCGCTCTTTTGCGATACTTTGACAAAATTAGCACTTTTTCAGCAATCCTATGTCGAAGTTCACGGTGTTTCAGCGATCCTATGTCGAAATTTGCATTTTTTCAGGGTTCCTCTGCCTTCCCTTTTCGCAACCTTTTGAAAAAATTAGCGCTCTTTCCGCGAACTTTTGACGAAATTCAAGTTTTTTACACAACACTTTGACAAAAATCGCGCCTTTTCAGCCTTCCTATGTCGTAGTTCGCGTTTTTTTACGCGATCCTCTGATAAAATTCACGTTTTTTATGCGATCCTCTGATAAAATTTGCGTTTTTTTCGCGACCCTTAAATGAAATTCGCACTTTTTTGCTGTACTTTCACAAAATTAGCAGTTTTTTGCAACCCTTTGAAAAAGGTAGCGCTCTTCCTTCGAACTTTTGACAAAATTCAAACTTTTTGCGCAACACTTTGACAAAAATCACGTTTTTTCAGTGATACTATGTCGAATTTCGTGTCTTTTACGTGAACCTCTGTAGAAATTCGCATTTTTTCCGCGACCCTATGATGAAATTCACGTTTTTTCCGTGATCATTTGACGAAATTCCCGCTTTTTCGCAAAATTTTGACAAAATTAGCGCTTTTTCAACAATCCTATGTCGAAGTTCATGCTTTTTCAGCGATCCTATGTCGAAATTGGTACTTTTTCCTTGATACTTTGCCTTCCCGTTTTCCAACCCTTTGACAAAATTAGTGCTTTTTCCATGACCTTTTGGCGAAATTTGCTATTTTTTCGCTATACTTAGACAAAATTAATGTTTTTTTTCAAACATTTGACGAAATTCATGCTTTTTCCTCGACCTTTTTGACGAAATTCAAGCTTTTTCCACGACATTTTGACAAAACTCGCGCTTTCAGCGATCTTGTGTCAAAATTCGCGTGTTTTAACGATCCTTTGTCGAAATTCTTTTTTTTTTGCGCGACCTTTGACAAAATTCGTGCTTTTTCCACGATCTTTTGTAGAAATTTGCTCTTTTTCCGCGACACTTTGACAAAATTAGCACTTTTTAGCGACATTTTAATGAGATTCGCGTTTTTTCTGGAACAATAGAATGTCTCCGATGAAGTTGCAGAAAAAAGTCTGAATTCAACACTGGTTTGGGGGGGGAGCGATGCCCCCCCCCCCCAACAAATTTCATTTTGTCATACCTTTAATTTAACCTGCATTTTCATTAAAAATGATTTTTTTTTTTTTTTTTTAAGAAAACTTAAAATAAAATAGTAAATTGTTTAATTTGTATTGCACTCCATAGATATACATCAGGAAGCATATATTTATAATATAAACAGCTAAAAAATTGTCGTAAATAAAAACAACTCTGGGTCGGGAATAATTATATCAGATACTACCTCGATATTTAGATTTCATACTTACTTTTGGGGATGCTTTATTAATTTTTTAATATTTCTCATTCCATGTTTACAGTTGATTTTGATGTCAGTTTGACTGATCTCTGTGTATATATATGACCATTGGTCACTGCATAGGAAAATTGTGAATTTTTTTATTTGAACTTACCAGGGTTATTAATTCTGTGCAGTTTCAGCACCAATAATTAGATTCTAACTGAGAAAAATTTGTTTGAAATGTTTTTCTCTCCAAATGGGGCATTAAAAATTGGGGTGTGCAAGTGCATGCCACATAAATAACAACAAAAGTGGCAAGTCCTTAAAATTTTTTAGACTATTTGGATTTTTTTGGCACAATCACTAACGTGTGTATAACCGCTGTGTGACCATTATAAAAAAAATCGCTGGATTTACAAAAATTATTGTGCAAGAATCACTAAAATGCACAAATTTTGTCAATTACACAAACATTAATTCGTCTATGAACACAGTTTGCCCGTTTAGGCCAGAGAGACATCACTCGATCCACAAAAATTACTGTGCAAGAAACTCGTCAACACCACAATCATTAATGCGTGTATGCAGAGATGTGCAATGAGAAAACTGCGGCCACCGCATAGTCATTTGGCGCCCCCCCCCCTTCCCCCTCCCACCCCACAAACTTTTTCTTGTGACAGGCTAAAAATGATTTTGGTAGTAAAAATTTGGAAAACTCAAAATTTCTGCACCCGGAGCGACCTCCCCCTTCAACCCCCCCCCCCATTTCAAACGGAGCTTCGTGTATGAGCGCTAAAAGCCATCATTAGATCTATGAAATTCGCTATGCTGGAATCACTGAAATACACGAAACCTATCAAAATTGCAATCTCGCGTGTAGAGCACTGGCACTGTGTGCTTTTAAAAACCAAAGAAATCATTATTGAATCGATGAAACTCACTGTGCAGGAATCTCTAAAATGCAGTAAACTCATCAATGCTGCAGTCATTAATGCATGTATTAGCATTGCATGCCCATTAAAAACAGAAAAAACATCACTGGATGCACGAAACATGCCATACAACTCCCCATTTCACAATTTTTTATAATATGTTGAAAAAAATTCTTGAATTTTGACAATCTTGAAATTTTAAATACTAATTTTATCAAATTATTGCAAAAAATAATTTCAAATGTCAAAAAGTAGAATCTTTCCAGAAAATTATTGTAAATGATGCCTATTTGTTGAAAAATATTGCACACTTCAGCATATGATGGTGAAAAGAACAAATTCTGGTAAATAATTGAGAAAACTATAAATTTTGTGAAAAAAATCACGATATCCATAATGGATTTTGTCAAAAATTGGAAGCACATACCAAATTTTGAAAATGTGTCATTAAAAAATATTGCAAACTTATTAAAAAATATTGCAAAAAAAAAAAAAAAAAAAAAAAAAAGTCAAAAAATTATAAAGTTTCGTCAATCAATAGCAGAAAAGAACAGAAATTTTGTCATGAGTTGAAAAAAAATTATGAAATGATTGGAGGGGGAATTTTGGAAATTGATCACAAAAATAAAAGTAAATTTAGTCAACCTATCTAATAAAAAAATGAGTTTTGTGAAACCATCACTGAAAAAGGTATGAATTTCAGTAAGCAGTCGAGGGAAAATATTGTAAATTTCATCAAAAAAAAAAAAAAAAAAAAAAAAAGGCAGAAATACATGTTGCAAATTTTATCAAAAGATTGCAGTATCAGAGTGAATTTTCGCAATTTGTCATAGAAAAATATTGCAAACTTCAACAAATGTTTGCAGAAAAAAATCACAGATTTTGTCTATAGATTATGGGAATACGCACACATTTCATGAAATGGCCATTGAAACAAATCATGAAACGATTGCAAACAACAACAATAAATTTCTAAAAAAATAATTTTGATTAGTTTTAAAAAAATTGCAAAGGTAAGCTTTTATTCATAATTTACATGTGATTGTTACAATTTTGTTATTGTGTGTTTTTGAAAATTATGGCCATTTTGGAGGGAAGGAAACGAGTCTGAATGTATTTAAAATTTCAGGTTTTTCTAAGTATCAATCAAAATTTGTGTAAAAGTATAAAATAATACTAATTAGGTACAATTATATAGTTTTACTTGTTGATTGCTACCATTGAATAATGCAGGAATTTAAATAATTGCAAAAGATGAAATTGTACATACTCTACATTAGGGATGCACAACCTGTAGCCCGCGGGCCAAAATTGGCCCTTGATGGGTTAACGTGTGGCCCGCGAACTTCGTCAATTTACAACTGGAAAAAAATTGCAATTTTTGTGCATAGGTAGCAGAAAAAAATCCTAAATTTTGTTAAATTGCCGCGGTAAAATATAAAATTTCGTCAGTCACTCAAGAATCTCAAGTTTCGTTGATTGAGCACGGAAAAATCACGAATTTCATTGATCAATTGCAGAAAAATAGCGAATTTCTTTGGTGAGGCTCGGAAAAATTGCTGATTTTGTCCATAAGGCTCGGAAAAAATAGCATATTTCGTCGTCGGGCACGAAAAAAATCGCAAGTTTTGTCGATCAGGCACTGAAAAATCGCGAATTTTCCTGATCGCGGGTCGGACGCGAAAAGTCGCACATTCCATTGATCGAGTAAGAAAAAATCGTCAGCATAGGTATTAATCTGCATTAAATTTATCGGCTGTGGAAAAATCTCATGTTTTCTTTTCTCGGATTATCGCGTGAGAAATACGCGAATTTCGTTGAACCGGCTCGAAAAAAAATCATAAATTTTCTCGATCGGGGACGAAAACATTGCAAATTTAGTTGATAAGGCATGGAAAAAATGCAAATTTTGCGATGATGTAAAGAAAAATTAAAAATTTCCACATCGGCTGCGAAACAATCGTGAGTTTTGATTTATCAAGAGAAAAAATTCATGACTTCCATCTTTTTGCGTAAAAAACGGCAGAATTCGTCAAAATTAGTTCAAGGTTTCGAATTCAGTTGTTTGGGAGCGGAAAATTACTTATTTCGTCAATTACAGCCGAAAAAACGTAAATGTCGACGATCGGACACGGAAAAATCACAATTTTTAGTCAACGGGGTCACGAAAAATTGCAAATTTTGTTGGTCAGACAGAGGAATATCAAGAATTTTGTCAATCAGGCTCAAATAAAATCGCGAATTTCCCCAATCGACTTCGTAGAAACCGAGAATTTCATCGATGACTTTCGTAAAATTCTCGAATTTTGTCAATCGGATTTATAATAATCGTAAATTTAGTCGATAAGGCTCGTAAAAATAGCGAATTTTGTTGATAAGGTACAGAAAAATCATGCATTTCATCAATCTGGTCCTGGAGGAACGCAAATTTTATCGGTCTTGCGAGGAAGAATCGCGAATTTCGTCGATCAGTTATAGAAAAATTGTAGATTTTAGCGATCGGCTTCGTAAAAATCGCAAATTTTGTTGATCGGGGGCGGAAAAATCATAAATTTTCTCGATATTTTTCATAAAAATCATGATTTTCTCAATTAGCTACGTAAAAATCGCAAATTTTTTCGATCGGATTCAGAAAATGGTGAATTACGTCCATCAATGTCGGAAAAATCGCAAGTTTCGTCCATCAGAGTCAGAAAAATCGCGAATTTTTTCGATCAGACTCAGAAAATCGTCAATTTTGTCGATCAAGCTCGCTAAAATCGCGAATTTCGTCGATAATGCAATTATAAATCATGAATTTTCTCAATCAGATTTCTAAACTTCGTTTATTTCATCGATTGACTTTGTAAAAATCGTGAATTTTGTTGATCAGGCAACAAAAAAAAAACTCAAATTACGTCGATCAAGAGCGAGAAAATTGCAAATTTTATCGAGCATGTGAGGAAAATTTGCAAACAATTTCATCGATCAGGTTAGTAAAAATCGCGATTTTCATCGATCGGCTTTGTAAAATTCGTGAATATTGTCGATGAGTTACGTAAAAGTTATGAACTATATTGATCGATTTCGTAAAAAGTGCAAATTTGGTCGATCAAGCGTCGAAATATTGCAAATTTCGTTGATCAGGTACAGAAAAATCGTAACTTTATTGATCAGGCATAGACTAATCTTGTTGATCAGCTGCTTCCTTTTCCTTCATTGATAAAGTTCACATTTTTTTCGGCACCAACCACTTATGTTTTTTTAGCAATTTTAATAAAACAAAATTTACTCTCCTGAATAAAACCGAGGAATATCATTACATCTAGAAAATAATTCTTGCTGTATCTGTTATATATACAAATATAAAAACTGCTGATATAGCCTTACAGATTGAATCGGATTTTTTGGTTGGGTTAATGAACTTAACGAAATAACTTCCCCACTCTCCTCTGAAACCATATTTATTAGATTATATAGGCCACAGATAACCTCATCGAAATATCTCCGTGTTATTGCTGTGGCCCTCGATGACCCAGACATATTTGTAAGTGGCCCGTTTCTTGAAAAAGTTGTGCACCCCTACTCTACATGTCATTGTAGTACTTGTCAGTATTGTCATTGATCATACTCTACATGTCATTGTTAAAATTTTGTTATGTTTATGTTTTTGAAAACTTATGGATTAAAGGAGGGGGAGGAGCATATTCCAAATATTGTGAGATTGCCAGCTGAAAGCCCTGTACTGTATTTTGTTTTGGTTTATTATCAGTAATTTTCACCACTAGTCTATGAACACAAATTACTCCTTGAACCAATATAAAATTTTCTGCTTCAAGAAAATTTACTGAAGGAAATATTCATCTGTATTGTGAAATAAACAAAAAGTTTGTAGAGATAAAATCATTTATTGTTAAAGTTTTATCACTGTTTTAACAAAGAATATATTTACATTAAGCATAACCAATCGAGCATACATCACTTCCTTGCTCAAATTATTATTTTTAAATGCAGAGTAAAGAATACTTGAATTTTCTTGCATTGTAGTTTATTTCATTAACAAATTGTTATTTCATGAAAAAAAAAGTATCACTTAACTTCATCCATGAGCCTATACGTTGAGTCGTTTTTCAATGTTTACATTCTAACATGGATTCCATATGATATATTTTGTGGATTTCACAGTGTTGACTGTATTATACATTATTTTAAGCATTTATTATGATTTCTAGTTAATTATTACATTCAAATTACTGCTTTTAAAATATAAACTGTACCCAGAAGTCTGCAACATTTTATTTTCACAATTCTTGGTCGCAAGCTATGCATATTTTAGCAACTGAAATGTTGGATAAAAAAGTTTCGCTTAGATAAATTATATCTTTCATGTTTTAATAATCTATAGTGTTAACAATTAAAATGTTTACTAGATTCTTTAAGTCTGTTTTAGTTAAGTAAATCTCAATAATGCTTAAATATGCACATGCAAATTCTTTCCATAAATCCCTGTGATGCTTTCTGAGTTGTTTATTGTATTTATAACTGTTTAGTAAATCAAATGTGGTTCTTAACCCTCTAAGCGTTTGGCCCGTAATATTCCGTATACTAAGCTCCAGGTTTCACTGCAATATAAGCAATGTTTAAGATATTATAATTCTATAAATTTAATGAATTTTCAAAGCATTGAAGAATGATCAAGACTCTCAAGGATTACATTTATATTCCTAAATAAGATTTTTTATGTAATATTGAAATAATCATATTTTATTAGCATTTAAAACAAAATGCAGAGAAAACAACATTACAATTTTACCCATTTGCAAGACGCTTGGAGGGTTAATGGATAAATGTTATTTTACATGATTTATGAGAAAAAAATAAAAAAATTTCAAGTCGTCAAAATATTACGTACAATGTTGAAAATCTAGAAAAGACTTTTGATGTATTGCACTGCAAGAAACCCGAAGCAAATATGGCATAATTTTTAATAGCTGTCTGCTTTTTTCACAAAATTATGTTTAAAAAAATTAAAATCTAAAAAAACATGAAATGTTTAAATTTATGTACTTTGCATGTTTTATGTTTAGTGACTGAAATGTTCGATAAAAGTATATCAGTTTTATTTTGTAAGTTAAGTCGCCCAAGAATGGAAAGTTTCATATGACATGAAAATACTTAATAAATAAGAGTCCTGATTTTCTTTCTTTGTCAGTTAAACATTTTCCTAATTGAAGTATGAAACTTATAGGGTGGACCGGGGTAATTTCTGATCAAAAAACACTAACATCGAAATATCTTTTTAATGTTTACGATAGATGTGGCCAAATTTAGCATGGTTAATGATTCACCATGTTTCTATTCAATAAAATATAGGCTTTGATTAAAATATTATTTAAAGTTTGCTTAATTAAAAAATTTTGATTCTCAGTAACTACCCTGGGAACATTGTAATTATCAATTACACTGGGGCAATTACCAATCAGGACATTCTTTTGTACAAATGATAGGTACATTGATTAATTTAGAATATATATTGTCAATTTTAATATAAGCCTTATTTAATTAAATGCCTTCATCCATCTGCAATAATTTTATCATTGTGTAAAGAAAAAAAAAATTTAAAAGTTATGTGTGCAGCATAGAATAAGATGCAACTTCCAACATATTCTGAATACTATTAACCTACTATTTTCATCCATATACAGTAATTTTCCCACCCAGTGCAAAGAACAAAACATAACTAACAAGAACAAAGAATCATGCATACTGCATTGATTATGATGCATTTTCCTACATATTCTGAATACTGTAAACTTATTGTCATTCATGTATAAGAATTTTACCATTCTGTGCAAAAAACAAAGCATAATTAACGACAACAAAAATTTTTACATACAGCATGTTTAGATACTTTCCAATTCATTCTGAATACTTTAAACCTATAATTTTCATCTTTGTACAGTAATCTTCCCACCCTATGGAAACAGCAAAGCATAAATAAACTAACAAGAATGAAAAATTACGCATAAGTATAGATTATGAAACACTTTCCAATACATTTTCAATATTGTAAACCTATCATTTTAATCTATTTGCAGTAATTTTACCAGTCTATATAAAGAACAAATCATAACTAACAAGAAAGAAAAACATGTGTGCAACATAGATTATGAAACATTTCCAGCATATTCTGAATATTGTAACGCATATAGTCTTAATCAATCTGCAATATTACCAACTTATACATAGGTTGAAACATAATTAGCAAGAATCATGCATGCAGCGTAGATTATGAAATACTTTCCAGCACATTCTGAATATTGTATCCCTGATCATTTTAATCCATCTGCATTATATGTATCAACATGTGTAAAGAATAAACACAGTTAACAAGAATGAGAAATGATACATACAGCATAGATTATAAAACCCTTTCTGAGATGTATGGTGCTGAATGTACATTACCTTCTTATCTTTTACTAACGTATTTTACTACAGGGTTGTTTTTAACAAAATCAAGTAGTACAGCACACATTAATAAAATATGAAATATCTTTTTTTTAAGTGGATGGGGGGAGGGGTAATTAAAGGTGATCAGAAATCATGAATATGAATTCTTTGCATTAGTCTTTAATTTTTTGTTTTTATCTTTTTATTATTAACCTAAAAAAAGCACTGATATCAGTACAAAAAACCCTGAACGGGTTAAAAGCTTGTGACGCGGCACTTTATCTTATATATCTAAGAATTTTAAATTTGGGACTTAAAACTAATGATATCAAAATTTATGTGACGCTATGCTATTAATATATATGTATATTAAAATTTATTCATTAATGCTTTATCATTTACATCTTTCATAATTTCAAATTTTATGAATCTTAAAAGTTATAATATCAAAATTTAAATGACGCCTTGATGAGACTTTAAACGATGTTTTAAAGTTCCATTTATTTATTTATTTATTATCTAAATACATTTACATATCTAAACAATACTTTTCATTTTCCAATGCACTGTTAAATACATCACTTTCACTGAATATATATAATGCACTGAAATGTTTTATTTGAATAAATTGGTTTATCTTTTGTGCTACGCTATCCAAAATCAAAAGTAATATTTAAATAAATATTTTTGCGTCATTGTATCTATTTGCATATATTTAACTTAGTTTAGATACAATGGTGCAAAAAATATTTATTTAAATGTTACTTTTGATTTTGGATAGCGTAGCACAAAAGATAAACCAATTTATTCAAATAAAACATTTCAGTGCATTATATATATTCAGTGAAAGTGATGTATTAAACAGTGCATTGGAAAATGAAAAGTATTGTTTAGATATGTAAATTTATTTAGATAATAAATAAATAAATAAATGGAATTTTAAAACATCGTTTAAAGTCTCATCAAGGCGTCATTTAAATTTTGATATTATAACTTTTAAGATTCATAAAATTTGAAATTATGAAAGATGTAAATGATAAAGCATTAATGAATAAATTTTAATATACATATATATTAATAGCATAGCGTCACATAAATTTTGATATCATTAGTTTTAAGTCCCAAATTTAAAATTCTTAGATATATAAGATAAAATGCTGCGTCACAAGCTTTTAACCCGTTCATGGTTTTTTGTACTGATTTTTTTATACAGTGCACAAATCGAGTTTCAGAAACACAGACTACGGTTAAAAAATTAACAATTTAAAAAACTATTCGAATTCGATATTCTTTAAAACCCATTATTTTTTTAACTGTTATACAAATTAAGACTATTGCAATGAATGAAAGTTTTCTTTTAAGAATTTTAAAGGTTTTTAACCCGAAGTATTAGAAAATAAAGCAAACAAAGAAACAAATAAACAAATAAACCTCAAACAAACAATACTTATCAGAATTACTTTTATCCTTGCTCTCAATTTCAACCTTTCCCTCTTAACATCTTCAATTTTGTACCAGAAACTGTTAAACAACTGCTATTGAAATTCTAGCCTCTGGTTATTGCCTGCAAATTTTCTCTCATTTAATCGCTATCATTATGAATGGGATTTCCATGAATGCAAAATTTAGAAACATAGTAACATTTCCTTATCACTTCAGGATTGTTTTTATTATTTCAAAATAGTTTTCAAAATGCTCTTGAGCACTATTACGGCACTCTGTACGTTTACTCTATTTTTATTTCAAACATATATGTTCTTTTAGAATGCAGTATACCAGAGTTTTATAGAACGGAATATTTGTAATTAAAGATGTAATAAATAAAAATCGCTTTTCGTATGAATAGAAAAAAAAAAATTATCTCAAGAATTATTATTATGTAAAATTATAAATTATTTTAATAGAAAGGAAAAACATATCTCCGCATAACACTAATTGCATTTTAAAAGAGGCAACAGCAAATAATTACATTTATCATTTTTTAACTGTTACTATAGTTCTTACTACTTCTAAATTCCGTACATGTTTAGTTGCGTTCATAATTATATAAATATGTAGCACTTATAGTTGTCACCTGGTTCGTCCGCCTATGTGTATGTTCGTCAGTCCCCATTTAAAACAGCAAAAAAACTATCCAATCGAATAGATTGAAATTAAAAATATACAGTCATAATTATAGAAACAATAGGCTATTCCTTAAATATTGCCCCTAGGTACAATCAGGGATGAGAGTTCCGCTTTTTTCTACACCAGTAAAATCTTAGAGAAAATGCTGTATTGTTTAATCAGAACATTTTTGTGATTTAAGAGAACAACATTTTTTCTAAGATTATACTGGTGTCCAAAAAAGCGGAAATCTCATCCCTATACAATACTTACAATCTCAGTTTTTCACAGAAAAAGGTGCAAAATATGATAACATATATTGCAATTCTATTGGGGGTCTATTTGGAAAAATAGAAAAATAAAATTTTTATATGGCCCGAATTCAGATTTACAATTACCATTGTACTCATTACTATCCTTATAGATCTCTTGGCTTGTTCAATTTCATCCCAGAAACTGTTAAACAACAACTATTGTAATAGTAACATTTGGATGTCATTTCAATTTTTCTCTCATTTAATCGCTACCATTATGAATGTGTTTCGCATGAATGCAAAAATTAGAAACATTGCATAGCTGCCAACGTCTTCCGCTTTTTCGGCCCGGAAAAATTTTACAGCAAATTTTACTTTTTCAAATCGCCGTAATGCGCTGATTAAATAAGGCAAATATTTCTGTTAAATTTTTCCGGGTCAAAAAATCAGAAGAGTTGGCAGCTATGACATTGTAACAATTTTTCTTAACACTTCAGCATTGCTTTTATTACTTCAAAATAGTTTTCAAAATGCTCCTGGGCGTTGCTACTGTTCTCCATGCCTTCAAACTATTCTTATTTTAAACATTTCCGTTTTTATGAGTTTGAATGCGATGTACCAAAAAAATATGGAATGGGAATTTTTTTAATTAAAAATGGATTAAATAATAATCGCTTTTGTCACGAATTGAAAATAAAATTTATCTCAAGGATTATCATTATGTATAAACTTATAATTTATCTGTAGAAAGACAAAGTAACAATTATACTTCAAGCAAAAGATAACTTTCTGAATTACTTTTACCCTTGTACTCATTATTATCCTTATAATTCTCTTGACATTTTCAATTTCGTGCCAGAAACTGTTAAACGACTGCTATCGTAATTGTAGCCTAAGGTTATTGTATGCGACTTTTCTCTCATTTAATCGTTGTCATTATGGATGGGATTCGCATGAATGCAAAATTTAGTAACAGTTTTCTTTACCACTTCAGAATTGCTTTTATTATTTCAAAATAGTTTTCAAAATGCTCCTGGGCACTGTTACGGTGCTCCATATGCTTAACCTATTTTTATTTTAAAGATTTCTGTTCTTGCAGGAGTTTGAATGCGGTATACCAGAAAAATATATAATGGGATTTTTTTTAATTAAAAATGTAACTACTAAAAATCACTTTTTGATAAGAATAGAAAATTAAATTTTTCTCAAAAATTATTATCATGTAAAATTATTATTTATTTATGAATTGAAATTCGGTATTCTTGAAACCCATTATTTTTAATTTAACTGTTATATAACTTATGACTACTGCCATAAATAAAAGATTTTTCTTTTAAGAATTTGAAGGGAAGTCTATCATTTTTTTTTTTTTTAACCCAAAGTATTGGAGGGGAAACAAACAAAGAAACAATAATATTTCAAGCAAATGATAATTTTCGGAATTACGATTACCATTGCACACATTATTATTTTTATGATAATGTGACGTTTTACTTACTCATTATATGTAGTATAGGGTAAGTTTTGCAATCGTTTTGAAAATCGAAATTTCTTTGACGATTTACACGTTTCAGATAGTAGAGATTCCGAAAAGCATATTTTTTGAAAAAAAAAATTTGCCGTCCGCCCGCCTGTCTGTCTGTGTGGCTGTAAACGCTCTATCTCACGAACAATTGGAGATAGACACTTGAAATTTTGTATGTACTTAGTAAGTAAGAATGGGACGTTACTCAAAAAAACTCAAACAAAGAAACAATTTTACTTCAACCAACGTCTATTTAATGTCAGTAACGTCGATTATTCGGAACGACTCTCGAAAAATTCGTTCTTAAGAAAGGTACGTAAAAATTTTCGATTTTTTTCTTTTTTTTTAACGTATGGACGTAAAAGACAATAAAATATCCAAAAATTTGCATCAAGAACGAATTCGATCAGATTATTAGTTGCCGAGATATTTGTAACACTGTTTTTCTACATTCTTCGATTTTTCATGACCCTGTATTTTCTTCAAATTTTAATTCAAAGATATGTTTTAATTGGAAATGAGACGCTTATCTGGCGCAGCAAACTGTTAGTTAATGTGATTATTATTTTTGGAGGTATAAAGATGTTTCTTTTAATCAATCCGGTACTATTTGAATAGTTTGGTATTTTACATACTGTAATTTCTCACGTAAATGCCGCGGCTTAGTAAAGTCCTTTTTAAACCAGAAAATTTATGGAGAAAAAGAAATCAAATGTGTGCTAAGCACAATCAAGTAACATTTCTTTTTTAAAATAATTATTGTGGGAAATTGAGTTATCCAAGTTGCGGCATTTACGTGAGAAATTAAGGTAATTTGTCGAAATGGGTTGATCAGCAATTCATTAATAGAGCATTACTATGTATATTAAGAACATTTAAATATACGTTTAAATTTTGTTTTGGAAATGCAATGCATTTTATAAATAGTTTTCACATGTTTTATTTTCATGTATTTTTTAATGCATATTCATGATGGGTAAGTATTACGGTGGCCCCCAACGACTAGTATAATTTTGTGCCAGAAACTGTTAAGCAACTGTTATTATAATTATAGCTTCAGTTTTTTTTCAATTTTTCTCACATTTTTTCACGATTATTATAAATGGGAATGCAAAATTTAGAAACATAGTAACAATTTTCCCTAAGACTCCAGCGTTGCTTTTATTATTAAAAAATAATTTATGAAATGACCCAGAGTATTACTACGGTGGTTTATACGTTTAACTCTAGAAAGAGGGAATTTTTACAAAACTTTTATATAAAATATTTAACATCAGAATTTTTATTTAAAACTGTTTAAGTTATTTAATTAATCCGTTTTTTTTTTCCTGTTTCTTTTAACCCCTTCTCGTCGAGAGCCTTTTGTGAATTTTTTAATGTTTTGTTACCAGTTTTGAAAATCAGAAATTTGTTTCTTATAATTTCGAGAAAATACTCCGATTAAATAAGGCAAATTTTACAGTAAAATTTTAGTGGTGGGAACAAACATAAATTCTTAGACCTTTTTGCTGCACGTATACTTGTCGCTCGTCCCCAAGGGGTTACACATATTTTAGAAAGAAATTTATGGCCCGAACCGAAATATATTTCCTAATTAGGGGCAAAAGTGGCCCCTCGCCATCATTCTACTCTTAAACTATTTCTATTTTAAACATTTCCGTCCTTTCAATATTTTAAATGCTGTATATTAGAATATTATAAAATGGAATTTTTTTTAATTAAAAATGTAATAAATAATAATAACTTTTGATGCGAATAGAAATTAAATTTATTTTAAGAATTATTATTATGTAAAATTATTATTAGTTTTTAGTAGAAAATTCAAGCGCATCTCCGCATAACACTAACTGCATTTCAACAGTGGCAACAACAAATAATTAAATTAAACTTTTGCTAATTGTTACCGCAGTTTTTATTATTTCTAAATACCACACATTTTTAGGTTCATTCGTAATCATATATGAGGAGCCCAGAAGCCAAGGGGTATAAGGGACAAAATTGAAAAAAAACGAATTACGTGCACAGGCTATCTGAAAATAAGTCTATGTATTTGTAGGTAAAAAGTTATGAGTGATTTTTTAATTATGCACTGAGTTTTAGGGGTCAGTTATTTAACCTCTTTCCCGAAACCGTGAAACGCGTGGAGGCCTAGGGGTATAAGTACAGTTGTATTCATTAACGTCTATATAGCTGAAGCGCGACCAACGATATGCAAGGCTAGTTCATGACTCTGAAAACGTCCCAGGAATTTGATAATTTTTAAACATCGATTGGTACAAAAACACGATCATATGCCAATTTGTACCATTCACAGTATTTACACCGTGTGACGTTCTAAACCTTATGAACTGGAGTTGTATGTCGTTTTTCAGAACGTTTTTCGTCAGTTTTTTTTTCGCTTTAGAATTTGCTTTTTAATGCATTAAATATTACATTAAATAAATGCAAACTGTTAACAAGTAAGAAAAATCAAACATTAATCATAGATTCTGAAAAACTTTCCAAGATTTCCTGAAATGTTTAAAAAATTTTCGCAATTTAAGGATTTAAAATGCTACCGTCAATAGAAAAATATGTATTTTAATACATCTGAACAGCCCTGTGTTTGATCTGTCGGTTATATATATATACAGTATAATGGAAAAAAACTAATTTAGGAAGAAAATGCGTAACAGTTTAAAATTTCTCTCAGCATTTTGTACTAATAATGGAAACATACGTGTATAATTTTGTTCATTCCTGGAATTTACCTAGAACCTGTATTATACGACAGTATTTAGCTAAAATTTAGCTCCAAGTAAAACATTCATAAGACTACTGAAATAATATTTCAAGAAATTATCATCCATAGATGACCATGTATACAATTCTGTGTGTTGCCCCGTATATCATTTTATCTGTATTCCTCAAACATTTCTGAGTAAACTGAATGAAATTCATCATAAAAATACATAACTTATTTAAAAACAATTTTTAAATAAATTATATTCATATTCAGTAACCTTTACTAGATCTTTTATATAGCCCTGTATATCAAATATAGCATTCATACATACCATGTAATATGTATAAATTTAGTGAAACTTAAAAGCTAATATCATAATTGAGAAGGCATTTTATCCATCCATCAACTATATGGATAATATACAGTTTTTTGGATTGAATATGCTATTTCAAATATTTTGTGTGTCCCTGTAAATGCTGTGAAATTCATGTTATGCGCGATATAACTTATATTATATCTCATGGACGTATATCAATTTTATTATATGTGAAAAGTTTAATATAATTAAAATATGTTGCAAACAATTTTCACTTTCTCATTATGTAATTGAATTCTTTTGTGCGGCCCTGTAAATGAATATTAGCTTTTCTTTTCACCACATATTTTACAGAATGCATATTTTAATGAACTTCGTAGATGAACGTAAATCTTAATATATTTGATAGGGTGTAACACCTTTAAATTTCATTTGAAACGATTTTTTCCCCATAGTCCGTAATAAAACGAAAAACGTTTGACTGTCCCTGTAAATAAATTAATCATGCTAGAAACTTTATTTGAAATAGGCTTCGTGCTAGGATACGCGTAAATAATTTCTAAAAAATTCAGCGCAATTCGAGTATATTTACGAGAGTTAGAGCGCGGGCAGACGGCCGGATTGCCAGACACACAGAGAGACAGACAGACAAACTGAAAATATATTCACTTTTTACCTTTGTTAGACAGTGTTAGAAAATTTCAATTTTTTCAAAACTTATAAGAAAATTTTAAATCTTATTTTAGAATAAAAGTTTGTTGTTTCATTCATGTATATCAACATTGACCTTAAATTTTTCGTATTTTCATTTTTTTCTATTTCATAATTTTTCCTTTTTAAAACTTTTATTAAAACAAATTTTGTCCATTTATTTATTTATATCAACATTGTTCTTCATTTTTTATAAATTTATCTTTTTATTTCATTTTTTTTATCTCTTGTATTAATTCGGTACTTGTACCCTTTGGCTTTCAAGCACTTTTCATTACTGCTTGGAAACCAAAGGGTACAAGTGCCGAATGCTGATTGCTGAGATTGCTGAGATATTGCTTACAAGGAAGGTCTCCATTGGGGGCATACTCAGAATTTTTGAAAAAAATACGAATTAAACTACTCATGTAGGTAATAAAGGATCAGTGAAAATTAGCGGCGGAATTACATTATTAGATATGTAAAAAAATAAAATAGTTTGGAATAATTGGCGTGAAAAGCTGAAAGCGACGCGGGATTTGGCGAACAGTGCATTTCCTCGCCAAAAGCAGACGATTTTAACGAATCTGAAAATTGATTTTAATTGACTTCACTGTTAAAAATCTGCAGCATTTACTGCAACGTCACTCCACTACTTTTATAGAATGTCTCTCTTCTGACCAATGAGAATGCTCCATAGCATGGTTAATTGACCGTGTCATACACTGTTAAAAATCTGCTGCATTTTGTTGCAACGCACTCCACCGCTTGTATATAATATCTCCATTCCAACCAATGAGAAAGCTCCATTTCACGGCCAAGTAACCGTTTTCTATACAAGCAAGGAAATGCGTTGCAACAAAATGCAGGAGATTTTTAACAGTGTATTTTTCAATTTGGAACAATTTTAATCAATTTAAATTGTGTTTTAAATGATAAAATATATTAATTTCATTTTGTTATAAGTACATATAAACATGTATATGACAAAATTACACTTAAAGTAAAGTAAAAATGCAAAACTAAAATTACTTAAACTAAACTTATTTAAATAAATTGAACATAGAAAGTTTTTTCTTTAAAAAGTATTCGAAGCGTAAAAGCGTATTTTTCAAAATTTCGTTTTTTCGGCAACCGGAGATAAATCGCCACATAAACGAAATTTTTATTATTTTTTTACGGACGTTATAAGGAGATTCCGCCGAAATTTTTTTATAAACATATATAACTATATGAGAAGAACATTCTGTAATTTTTTCAGATTTTTCTGAGTATGCCCGTATGGAGACCTTCCTTGTTAGTTAGACATTTAAAACAAAATTTAATCCGCTGTCTTTCTAAACAGTTACTGAAATAAGAGTTCAAAGAACATTAAGAAATAAGCAAAAGATTCCTATCTCAATTCATTCAATTACAATTGATGCTTAACTTTGAACTCAATTTACTCGAAATCTAAATTATGTCACTTGTACCCCTTGACTTCTGAGGTCCTCATATATAATTAGCTTCTATAGTCATCATTCTTCTAATAATTTGAAAATAAATCTGTCATTTTTTTTTCTTTTGCATTTTTAACCCAAAGTATTCGAAAAAAAAGCAAGCTAAGAAACAATTATACTTCAAGCAAATAATATTTTTCGGAATTACTTTTTCCCTTGTGCTTATTATTATCCTCATAGCTCGTTGACATTTTCAATTTCGTGCCAGAAACTGTTAAACAACTGCTATTGTAATTGTAGCCTCTGGTTGCTATTCTTTACAACTTCTCTCTCATTTAATCGCTATCATTATGCGTGGAATTTGCATGAATGCAAAATATAGGAACGTAGAAACAATTTTCCTTATCATTATGTTTTATAATATCAGAATAGTTTTCAAAATGCCCCAGAGCATTTGTACGATGCTCTATACGTTTAAACTAATTTTATTATAAACATTTCCCTTTCTTTCAGGAGGCAGAATGCGGTATAACAGAATAATATAGAATGGGAATTTTTTTTTAGTTAAAAATACATTGTAATAAAAATAATAAAACAAGAATTGAATTTGATTTTAATAGAAAATTAAATTTATCTTAAGAATTATTATCAACTAAAGTTATTTTTTATTTAAGAATTAGAATTCGGTAATCTTGAAAATCCTTTATTTAACTGTTATACAAATTATAACTATTGCCATAAACAAAAGTTTTTCTCTTACGATTTTGAAGGTAAGTCAATCATTTTTTGTACTTTTAACCCTGTGTATTAAGGGAAAAAAATCAAACAAAGAAACAATTTTACTTTAAGCATATGATAATTTTCAGAATTAGGATTACCCTTGTATTCATTATTATCCTTATAACTCTCTTGATTTTATCAATTTCGTCATTTATATCAATTTTGTCATTTATTTAAGAATTGGAATTCGGTATTTTTCGAAACCCGTTATTTTTAATTTAACTGTTATACAAATTATGACTGTTGAAATAAACAAAACCTTTTCTTTTAAAAATTTGAAGGGAATGTATCATTTTTTGTATTTTAATCTAAAATATTGGGGAATAAAAGCACACAAAAAACACTTACATTTCAAACAAATGATACTTTTCAGAATTATTTTTACCCTCTTGTACTCATTATCCTTATAGCTCTCTTGACATTTTCAATTTCGTGCCAGAAACTGTTAAAGAACAGCTATTGTAGTTGTAGCCTCTGGTAGTTATTGCCTGCAACTTTTCTCTCATTTAATCGCTGTCATTATGAGTGCGATTTGCATGAATTCAAAATTTAGTAACATAGTAACAATTCTCCTTATAATTTTGACATCGCTTTTATTATATCGAAATAGTTTTCAAAATGTCTCAGAGCATTCGTATGGTGCTCGATACGTTTAAACTAATTTTATCTTAAACATTTCCATTCTTTCAGGATTTAGAATGCGGTATACCAGAATAATATAAAATGGAAATTTTTTTAATTTACGTAATAAATAAATATTATTCGCTTTTGATAGGCGCTTTGGATAAGAATAGAAAATTAAACTTATCTTACGAATTTTTTTTATGTCAAATTTTCATTTATTTATATTTGGAAGGACAAACGTATTTCCGCATAAAACTAACTGCATTTTAACAGTTGCAAAAGCAGATAATTAAATTTAACTTTATTTAACTGTTACTGCAGTTTTTACTCTCTCTAAATACCGACGTTAGGCGCGTTCATAATTATATAAATACTTTACACCAATAGTTGTCATCTGATCCATCCGCCTATCTGTATGTCCGTCAGTCCGCATTTAAAATAGTAGAAAAACAACCCAACCCGGTTTGAAATTAAAAATATACAGGATGAGTCATAATTATCGATTCAATAGGCTATCTTCTTAAATATTGCCCTTAGGTACATACTTCCAATTGAAAAGTTTCATTTAAGAGAGGTGTAAAATGTGATGACATAAATTGCAACTCCAATGGGAGACTATTTGAAAAAATACGAAAATTAATTTTTTTACGGCCCGAATTCAAAAATTTCGATTACCGTTATGCTCATTATTATCTAGGGATGAGATTTCCGCTTTTTTGAACACCAGTATTATTTTAGAGAAAATGTTGTTCTATTAAATCGCAAAACTGTTCCGATTAAATAAAACAACATTTTCTTCAACAAAATACTGGTGTGCAATAACGCGGAAAACTCATCCATATTATTATCCTAATAGCTCCCTTGACATTTCCAATTTCATCCCAGAAACTGTTAAACAACTGCTATTGTAATTGTAGCCTATGGTTGTTATTCTTTGCAATTTTTCTCTCATTTAACCCCTTCGCGGCGGGAGACTTTTACGAAATTTTTAATGTTTTGTAGCCTGTTACACAAAATATATATTTGTTCCTTCTTAAATCGAGAGAGATTCTAGGATATTTGGTCGAGGTGCCTGGGACACTTGTCCCACATCCCCGAAGCATAACAATTGATGACAGAACTGACCACAGGTCCCTAATGGTAGCAGCAGTTAAGTTTACAATAATAAAAAAAGAGAGTAAAAAATGGAATTGTGGGAAAAAGAGCTCAAGGAAAAAATAATAAAAATAAGGAAGTTTAAGGATAGCATTACAACAAAAATATATTTTTATGAATTTTATAAATTTTTTTTAAATTTTTATGAAATTTTTAGAGATTTTTTATAATTTTTATGGATTTTTTATAATTTTTATGATAGACAAAAGAGGGTGAGTAGATGTGTTAGTGAATTAGTAGTGGGTGTAGCTTGGATTTCATAATTTAAATCGAGACAATGCTCAAATTGAATAAGGCAAATTTTGCAGTATAATTTTACCGGTGGGAATAAAGAAGGATTCTTAAGTCTTTTTGCGGCACGTGTCGCTCGTCCCCAAGGGGTTAATGGTCGCATTAAATCACGGTTTAAAAATTAAAATTCATTATTGCCACCACTTTTTTGAAAAAAAAATATTTATCTTATTTTATGACAAGTAAAATGAGACTAGAATAAAACCAATTACACTATTTTGTAAAACTGGTGGGAATCAAACAATTTTGAATAAAAACCTTGAAACTTGCAGCCCGTGAATGTCTCGGGCGCGAAGATTAAATGGTTAATCGCTATCATCATGCGTGGTATTTGCATGAATGCAAAATTAAAAAACCCAGTAAAAATTTTCTTCATCACTTCAGAATTGCTTTATTATTTAAAAATAATTTTTCAAAATGCTCCTGAGCATTATTACGGTGCTCCATATGATTAACCCATTTTTATTTTAAAGATTTCTATTCTCGCAGGAGTTTGAATGCGGTATGCCAGAATAATATGGAATGGGAAATTATTGAATAAAAAAAAAATCCCTTTCCATATAATTCTGGCATTTCATAGATAATCTTACGTAATAACAATTCTTGAGATACATTTTATTTTCTATTCGTATCAAATGCAATTCTTATTTATTACATTTTTAATTAAAAATGTAATAAATAAGAATTGCATTTGATACGAATAGAAAATTAAATGGATCTCAAGAATTATTATTATGTAAGATTATAATTTATTTATAATAGAAAGGACAAACGTGTCATCGCATGACGCTAACTGCATTTTGACGGTGATAACAGGAAAAAACTAAATTTAGCTTTTGTTAAATTTTACAGCAGTTTTAATATTTTCTAAATACCGCAAATTTTTAGGTGTTTTCAAAATTATATAAATATGTAGCATCTATAATTGCCATCTGATCTGTTTGCCCATCTGTCTGTCCGTCTGTGAGATATAGCTGCACAAAAACTACTCAACTGAATGATTTGAAATTTTAAAGATATCGTCGTTGCAGAATTTTGTGATTTTAAATTTTATGAAAGTGAAATCAAAACTTAAAAAGATAATAAAAATGTTCTTCATTTTTTTTTAAATCTTACCATACGGTATTAATTCAGGGATATCCCATTATAGGAATGATTCTAGGTTGCCCTGCTAATTATGTCCAATTTAAGACAGAATGATATTAATTCCGTTTTACAGAATTTAATGTATGCAATCTTAATTAATTTACAGTAAAACCCCGATAATTCGGATTAATTGGGACCGACCCCAAGCCGGATTATCGAAAATCCGGATTATCCGGAGAATTAGATAAAAATGAAATAAAATAAAACATTCTTACAGAAAATCACCTTTATGTTAAGCTCAGTGAATATTTATAGTCAATAAAAATGTTACTTTAATTCTTCGGGAAAGATTTCAGAAAAAGTTTTTTTTTATTCAGAAAACGACGATGAAACAAGTTAATGTAATGGAAATTAGCTAATCGCTTCTCAAACTTAAAAAAAAATGACCAAACCGATCCGGATTATACGGAGATCCGGATTAACGGGGTCCGAATTTGCGGGGTTCTACTGTAATATCCATGCATTTTTGCATAAGAGCGTAACAGCTATTCTACTACAATATTAATATTCATGAAACTAGTTATAGAACCAACTTGTATAGAAATTATAATTTGCCACGTTTGGCATACAATTTCCCGTCTTCTTTGGTGCGTCCGTAACTATGTAGATATGTAGTACTATAATCGTCGTTTAGTCCGTTCGTCCGTCCATCTGTCCGCATACAGCAAATAAAAACTATCTAACGGAATCGTTTGAAATTTAAAATATATAATTATTAGATAATTTTATCAATTCAAATTTCATGAAAATCGGATGTGAAGTACAGTTACAGGGACAAACAAAAGTATTCCGTTACATTACAGTAAATGGGAAAAAATAGTTTCAAGTGCATTTTAATGTTTTTACACTCTTTCGAACATAATACAATTTATATGCATTTATGAAATATATACTAAAATATACATTCTTTATAAATTGTGGTGAAAGAATATTTTTATGCATATACAACGCCGCACAAAAGTATTCTATTACATAAAGATATTGGATAAACATTACTTGTGGTGCGTTTTAAACACATTAAACTATTTCACATTTATGAAGCTCATTTGCATTGCTAAGATTTACTACAGATTACTTCTTGTATAATAGAAAACATATAGTATTTATAGGTACACACAAAAAATTTCGGACACTGTATTGTATCTGAAGTACTGTATATTTTAAAAACTTCGTTTTAGTACGAACGCACCTCATTTGCCGCGTTTGACGCACAATATCTTAACTTGATGTTCTCTGGAAACTTTATTTGTTTAGTTGAGCCTATTTTCATAATTTAGTAAGAGTATTCAAGCATTAAATCTAATTACACAATAATTTCTTAACGTGTTGAACTGTTTTATACGACATCTGACATCCTATCATGGTGCACTGGTGTGCCAAGGCACATCCATTAAGAACCACTGATTAACAAGATTTTTAATGTTTACATTTTTTTCTTTTGAATAAAAATGTATACAATTCATTTATATACAGTCGGCTCTCGTTAATTCGAAATCGGATAAATCGAATCTTCGCTTAATTTGAACTAAACATTAAGTCCCGAATTTTTCAATAGCGGAATAATATTAAAAAATTTCATTACTTCGAACTCATTTTCTGGCGACTCTGTTTAATTCGAACTAATGAGACTCCGATTTTTCATTTTTCCTTACTTTCTTCCGGATTTCAAATCTTTGAAATAACTTTCTTTTATTTTTGACAGAATTTTTCGTAACAAGTATATACATATACATACATATATATATTGTCCCACGCATTTAATATCCACTTTTTGTAGTTACCTTCTGTCCATCAGTGACACTTCCATCCCATCTTTGTTTTTGCTTGTTTCTAATTTCTTAATTATTTATGTATTTACATCTTCTAATTTAATATAAAGTCATATTCTAATGATGACAACCGAAATATATTTGAAAAATACCATAACATTAATTTCTTTGTAGTAGTACCCTTTATAACATGTTTTATTGTCATACTTTCCACAATTCGAACTCTGAATAATTCGAACATTTCTTGTGGTCCCGACGAGTTCGAATGAACGAGAGCCGACTGTATATAAATAAGTTAACCAACTGAATTCCAAACCGACCGAGATATTTTGAGATATTTTAATTCGTATATCCTAATCTCCACCAGAAAATTAAAACAGTTATATTTACTTTAACTAGAACCAGTGATGGTAACCTCGTCACTGAAATTTTCCTTCGAAATTTCCCTCATGAGCTCAATTTTCCCCTCAAAATTTCTCTCGTGAGCTCAATTTTTCCCACACTGTTAAATTCAGCAGTGCTGTCCTCTGTCGGCAAATGATCAAAATATATTTTGCACTACTTTTCATTTTAGTTCTTCAAAACAAAAATCTTTCAATCAATCGAAGAATATAAGTAATTTAATAAACATAAACATAATATAAAAATAAATTCTTAAGGTAATAATGATGATTATTTTTCTTTCAAAACTGTTATTCATTCATGAAAGTTCTATGAAACAGAAGTTTATTTTTGTTATTTCTCTAGGATAAACTGGTCAGTGTTTAAAGTTAATTTTTCTATTCTCAGAAATTTCTCTAATTAAATTTTCAGCTGATCTAGGCAATGCTTCGCAGGCGCAACTTGCAATGAGAGCAGCTGAATGGCAAATACATCTTAATAAAATGATCTTTGGAGAATCTTCTCTTAACCTACTGTAAAAATAATTTTTTTCTCCTATCATGACTTTTGCTCCATCGCATCCCAAACCGATATTTTTTAGCGGGATATTCTTATCTGTTAAATAGGCTTTGACAGCCTTATAAATTTCTTTCGCTGAAAAATCTGAAGAAGTTAAAGGAAATAATTTTAAAAGGTTTGTTTTAACAAGGGCTGTATCAGAAGCAACATATAGTACAGGTACACTCAAGGATTTTGCCGACAATATCAGTGCTCTCATCCGCGAGCAACGAAAAGGGTTGTTGTTTAATCTCACTTAAAAAAATTTCTGTTTCTTCCTCTGCTATTACATTTTCTACAATAAGAGTGCATTTCCTTCTTTTCATATGCATGTCTTTCAAAATTTTTGAGTCGGAAGCAATTGATTTCATTAGCGGCAAAAGATGATCCACCACCTGGAATGCAACGTTATGTACTGCAAAATTAGTTGCAAGTTTTATTTCTCCTTCTTTAATCTTTTTTTTCATGTACCTGTTCTTCGGAAAATGCAGCCTAATTGATAAATGCAGAGTTGCCAACCAGTGTTGCCAATGGGCTACTTTTTTTAAATTCAGATTTCGTGATTGGCACCACTTTTTTGAAACGGTAAATTACCTTTTGTCTTCGCCTTAATTATCATGTCACTGAATAAGGCACATTTTATCATTTGTAAAAAGTGGTGCCAATCAAGAATCTGAATTTTAAAAAAGTAGCCCATGTGGCAACACTGGCCGGAGACTGGCATGTCTGTAAATGTATTAAATGCTGGACTTTTTTTCCGGTTGACTATTTTTTTATGCCTCCCTGTACCCGCGTGTTTTTGTAATTCGCTTTTTCACAGAACAATATCGCATCGCATGCTGTACACTTACATCGATTCGGGTCTGATTCTATTGGTGTTAACCAGACTTTAAATTCTGATAGATGAAGCCATTCCTATTGAAATACTTTTTTTCTTACTTTCGATTTCTCCTTATCAGAAAAACTATTTTTCCTTTTAACGTTGGTTGTGGCAACATTTGAGTCTTCTGCTTTATTCAAATCCATAGCTATAAAACACTAAAATGTAACGTTCGCGATACTGCACTATACACATTCTAGAAAAATTTTAACTAAAATCTAAAACTAAAAAACTGTTTTCGTTTTACGCTTTTCTCAAGAAAGCGAGCGATAGAAACCTAAAATCAAATAGAATAATTCCGACTGACATCATAACTTTTTACCCCCCTTCCAAAAATCCCCCAGGTTTCTGTACTTTGACTTTCATTGCTTGAGCTTTGAGAGATAAAAGATCGGTAATTTTGATTGGTTGGTGAAAAATTTGCGGCATGTGGTCAAGTGGTCGAATCCTCGGTTGAATCTGATCTATTAACTTAGAGAAGTTTAGTTGTATTACTGCTTCGAGAGTCAATGGAACGCAATAGCAATATTCAGCAAAATAGTTACGATGCAATTCGCCAGGAGTTTTGAAAAACAAGTCGAAAAAAAGGGTTTTCTAAAAAGTTTTGCAGAAAAAAAAGGAAAAATCGCGTTCATGAGAGTGGAATGGGAAATTCTCAAAATTTCCAACAAAACCTCAAGTTTCCCCTTTTCCCCCACACAGCTCTATTTTCCCCACAGATGTGGGAATTTTTCCACAAGTTACCATCACTGACTAGAACAGAAAATTCCGCATTTAAATAAAACGAAATTAGACATTGAATTTTTCTAGTGTAAAGTAAGATTTTCTGAACTACATAATTTCTAGAACGTGTTCTATCATGGAAATTAAAGGGTTAAAGGTTATCTTAAACCTATCAAGAATGTAAAATCGTGCGTTAAGCATAGAATGAAAAACACTTCGCAGCACATTCAGAATTCTATAATGAAAACTCACCGTTGAAAATCGATACCTAAGTAAACAGTTTGTACATGTGTATTGCATAATACATTTACAGACATGCCAACCTCCGGCTTTTTAAAAAATAAAGGAAACATAATTCGAACCAGAAATTTACCCCGCGGATTAAATAAAGTACATTTCAAACGATAACCACATTTGTAAGAAAACACCCTTAATTAACCAAATTTTCCGGTGGGAAGTATGTCTTCTTGATTGAAAAAAAGCCGGAGGTTGGCAAGTATGCATTTAAACCTTTCATTCCCAGTGAGTCCAAATGGCATCATGACATTATTAATTTTTATTTCTCTATTTAATTCGGATATTCCAAATTCATACCAGAAAATTTAAATAGAAATACTTATTTGATTTAATAACAGATATTCTATATTTAAATAAAACGAAATTTGCCATAGAAGTTTTCTGGTAGTAATTCAGATTCTCTGATCTACGGATTTTCTAGAACGTATTCTACCATGGGAATGAAAGGGTTACCCCTTAAATGCATATTGTATCATTTTCGATACCATAAGCGTTCCCGATTTATTGAGGGTTTTAATCACATATTCCGTATTCTCACCAGAAATTTAAAAGAGCAATTTTCACTTTACTTAAAGATAGACCATTCGTAATTAAATAAAGAAAATTTTACTATTTAGATTTTTCTGGTATGAATTCTGATTCTTTGAATTGCGCATTTTTTGGAACACGTTCTATCCTATACATTTAAGGGTTAAGAATACAATTTCATCAGTTATAATCAAAAGTAGAAAATAAAAAACTGCATTTTTTGCACAGCCCTGTATATGAACTATTAGCTTAATCATATAAAATATACTATACTAAAATTTAAATCTCTTTAGATCTAATTTTTAGATCTATTAGAAAACGTATAGCTAAAAAAAGAAAATAAAACTAAACTCTGTGGTAATATGGTCCAAAAAGGAGCTGAATCAATAGTGCCCATACCTGTTTTCTTGACATTTTTCTGGTGAAACCGTTTTGGACCATTGAAAATTCCGTTTTAACAACTTCTATCAATAAACAGAAATGTACTTTGGATGTTTTTTGTAGCCTTGTATGTGATATTTAAAATTTATACACACTGAGAAATGTTTTTAAAAAAGCTTAAATCAAAAATGCCTACCACAATAGAAAACGAACTTACAGGAAATATTTTTCATAGAGATTATTATACTCGATTTATTTGTGTGTCCCTGTATATGGATGATGAATGCTTGAACATCATCTTTTAAATATTATATCTTTCAACGCACCACAGATATACAGATCGATTGCAATATGATTGAAATAATACAATATATTACCTCTGACAATAAACTTCGGTGAATGAATTCAGAACGACCAATCTGGCAATACTGGAGAAACAAAACGCTGCACCTGCAGAGAAGCAAGTGCTGACCATCTTCACCCACCGTTGTTCAGTTGAGCATCGTTTATGTTCTGTATAAGACGTGCTTTACTAAGTGCTTGTTCAAAGTGTTGGTTCTTAACTGAGTACAGGAAAATTAACGAAAAAATGATCAATTTAAAGTTTGGTTTTAAGCTTTGCAAGACACCGAAAGAAATTCATATGTGGTTGTGCAAACTGAACATTCACCATACTCGCCAGATCTCAATCCTCTTCTTCCTATTTTCACGACTCAAACTCTCTTTGAAAGTAATTTGACCATATTGCTGACATCTAACGAAACGTGACGAAGCTTTTGAACTTCATCCCAAAAGAAGACTTCTTGCAAATTTCCCAGGACATGTAAGCAGATTTCAGCGGTGCATAGTTATGGGAGATGACTATTTCAAAGGATGGTATGGAAAATTTCGTTAATATTTCATCTACATTAATGTTCCAGAACTATTCACCGAATTTTATTGTCAAAGGTAGTACATAAATCACGCCGCAAACATTTTTTCACCGTATTACAATAATGGTAATGGAATTATATTTTTAATGTTACTGCAAAACGAAGATGAATGCTACTCATACCATATCGTGCAGTTGGCATCTTGTGCATTTCAGAGATATATGTAATTTTAAATGAGTTAGAAATTGTGAAACATTAATAAAAATTACAACAAACGATTCTTTCTCATATGTCGAAATGTAAAGGAATTTTTATGAATGCTTGTGTTAAAAATACTGTAACTGCAACAGGTTTCATTTTTAATGCCAAACATGATAATCATCTTCCGGCTACTCAACCTGATCTCCTCTCTCCCTTAAAATAGCTAGATATTAAATTTTTTATTTTCCTTTTTTTAACTATCAAGCAGCCCGAGTCATTAAATTTATTGTTATAAGCTCTTTATCTTTCTTAACTTTATTTTCTTAACTTTTTTAGACTCTTAAAGGGCAACAAAATGAATATTTACATCACTTTGCATGACTGGTGTTTTCAAGTTAGTGATATAGTCTGCTGGGAAATTAAGGAGAAAGGAGACCTTTTATTAGCTTTTCTTCTTTCTAGTGCAGCAGCATATGCTACGACAAGCCTTTTAAATAGAAAAAAAGCTCTATTTGAATGAAAGCACATTAAACTTTCAAAGAAACTGCCATTGTTTGGTTTTAAAGCGATACAACTAAAATTTTTTTTTCTTGATCACAGAGCGAATGTTTGTTGTAGAAAACCACTTAAGATTATTTTACGTAGATTCTCCAGTGGCAGAACTTACAAAAAAAACTTAACTGTTTCTTTCCTTATTTGTTTTTGTTTATTTTCTTTTTTAATTTCGGTAGTAACCTCTACCCCTGAGTTGCACATTTTCTGCCTGACTGTGTATGTGTACCATTTTTTCTCATCAAACATTTATGGAAATTACCTTCTTTTATTTTATATTTTTTAAATAACAATTACTTCCGGTATGTGTGTGTGTGTGTTTGTGTGTCTGTGTGTATCCTTTTTTTGTATGTCTGTGAGAATTGCGATTATATTAAATAAATTTTAAATGAAAAAAAAATATATTCATTTAATTAATATTTGCTTCCTTATTTCTTATGATCTTATTTAAACGTTTAGTAGTTTTGCCTGATCACTGTGCAGAGAATGGGGATCTTCATACTTCAGTGATAAAAGTTTTTTGACACCACTACAACTAAAGTTAAATATTTTCTTTACTTAATGGCTAACATTAAGAGGATTATTTTAACAGGGAAAAAACGTTTATGTCACTTCTTTTAATTTACTTTAAGTTTCAAAAAAGAAAAAAAAACCTGTTACGTAATTAATGAATTTTCCATCATCAGAATGAATTATACTTTTCCCACAGGAGCATGTTTGATTCCATTTTTTAATAATAAAAGTTAAATGTAAACTTACATATAAAAAGAATATAAAGTTAAAAAAAATAAAAATTATAATTTTATAGTGCATTGGCTATTATAACTAGATTTTTAGTTTTTTATTTCTTTAATCTTAACTATTATTTAGCCTCCTGAGTCTTTAAAGGTATTGTCAGAATTTATCTTTTTTAACATTTATTTACTACTTTTTTTCTTAAAAAGAAACAAGCTGGATATTTTGCATCACTTTGCATGACTGGTATTTCCAAATTAGCCATATTGTCTGCTGGGAAATTAGGAGAAGGGAGACTTTTTAACATTTTACCTCTTTTCTAGTCCAGCAGTACTTTGAAAAGCCTTTAAAATAGAGGAAAAAATCCTTTATGAATGAAAGCACATTGAACTTTGAAAAAAGCTGCCATTGTTTGGTTATAAAGCGATACAATCGAAGTGTTTTTTCTTGATCATAGAGTGATTGTTCGCTGTAGAAAACCACTTAAGATTATTTTATGTAGTTACTCTAGAGGCAGAACTTAACTGTTTCTTTTCTTATTTGTTGATTTCTGTTCTATTTGCATTTCCTTAGTAACGTTTACCCCTGAGTATCATATTTTTTGCATGAATTTTTTCCATGTTTTGTCATCAAATATTATTGAAATTGCCTTCTATTAGTTCTTTAAAATAGCAGTTACTTTATATCTATCTATCTATATATGTATGTATATTTTTTTAATGTGTGTGAGAATGACTACCCTATTTACTCGTGTATAGGGCGTACAAGTGCATAAGGCGCACCCCTACTTTACAAGTAAAAATGGCGATTTCTTAAAATCTCGCATATAAGGCGCACCATAAATTTGATACGCTAATGAAAAATGACCAAATGAATTTCAGTAAAAAAAAAAAGAAAAAAAATCGAAACAAACATTACACCAGACCAGAAAACAAGACGAAAATACATTTTTAGACTTCGGATTGTTAGAGAATGACGGGAAATAGAAATGAGTGACGGTAAAGAGAATTGCTAATTAACGTTTAGATAATGTCATTAGCTCTGCTGTATAAAAAACTGCAAGGAGTGAAATAAATATGCAGTATTACTTCAATTAAGTAACACTTTCCGAGTTTTAATATTTTCTTTGAATAATTTCTTGTTTCATATGTATATCGTTCGACTGCATCCAACAGTATAAAATTATTCCGTGTATAAGGCGCACCTTGGAGTTTTGCCCTAATTTTTTGGAAAAATTGCGCCTTGTACAAGAGTAAATACGGTAATTTCGTCTTCGTATTGAGAAGAAGAGTAAACTTAATCCACCACTTGAAGCTTTTTGACAAGACTATTTTTTTAAATACGAATTTATGCTATTTAATACCAGAAATTTTTAGACTAAATAGTATGAATATTTTAGTTTTTAAAAAGTGGTGTTTATACCATACTTGCAATTTGCTGTACGTCGAAAGTATAATGAATTAAGTGGCAAAATACATTTTAAACAAAAGAAAAAACATTCATTTAATTAATATTTACTTCCTTATTTCCTAACATATTATTTAACTCCTAAACAGTCGCATTAAGTTACGGTTTAAAAATTCAAATTCATTATTGTCCCCACCTTTTTTTGAAAAAAAAAATCTTATTTAATGGCAAGTAAAATGATACCAGAATAAACACAATTACACTATTTTATAAAACTGGTGGGAATCAAATTATTCTGAATAAAAGCCGTGAAGCTTGCAGCCCGTGAATGTCTCGGGCACGACGATTAACTGGTTAAACATTTTAAAGTTTTGTGTGCACACCGTATGGGTAAAGAAGCTCGTCCTGCTTCATTCATAAAAACTTTTCGATACAAGACCGTAACGAGAAAAGAACTATAGGGGGTGGAGCTGATATTTTTTTTCTCTCTTTCTGACGCAGAAAGACAAATTAATGAATATTCACATTTTAGGTACTATGTTTCTTATTAAACTTTGTAATAACTTCATTTTATGCCAAGAAAAGTATATGATGATGAAAATTTTGAGTGTGTAACTGGTACAAAACTAAGCATCATGTTAGCTTCATATGTACAAACAGGATGAGGGAGTATTAAAACACTTATTTTAGATCCAATTTAGTAATTCTGAAAAACTGTGAAAGGGTCTCAAAACTAAATTAGATTTTTGAAAAGAATTTCATTTGAATTTTCAGGAACAAAAATTCATTTATCCTATTAGCATGCATGGTCACAGTGAAGTCAGAGTGACGTCACTGTGAGTCACTTTGGTCACATCACATTTGTGACCAAAATGCCACCACTCAGTGACGTCACATTGTGACTGAGATGTGACTTTCTGAAAAATCTTTAGAAATTTATAAATATCCTTCAAAACATGTTATTTACTTTAAAAAACATGTTTTTGGCAAGTTAAATATCGTCTCTTTTGTCGCAGCTTTGTCACAACGTTAATGTCAAATCAGTCACAAATGACACATTTTTCACAAATTTGTCACATTGTGACCACTTTGTGAAGTGTCACAAAACAGCTCTAAAACGGCCATAACGACTTCACATCGACGTCACGTGACGTCACATCGACAATCGATGGTCACAAAGTCACAATGTGACTTCACAACGACGTTGCAGTGACGTCACCATGCTTTACGGGTAGTGACAGAAGAAATAACAGCTTCATTGATTTATAATAAACCTACAAAATTAGCTTCGGTAAAAATTGCATCTTAACCGTTTTAGTGCTAAGCAATTTTTGCAAGAATGCACGAAAATTGCGGTACATATTTTGATTTCTTTAAAGGAAAAAATAATGTTGTCATATAAAACACTGTTATTTAGACAAATATCAATCAATTTTAATAATTCTTTTTGTATTATAAAGAACTCGCAGCGCAAAAGCGCTGCGCCGCGGTTTTCGAGATAAACTATCGCAGCGCTTTTGCGCCGCGTAGCAGTCAAACGGTTAAACTGGTCAGTCTAACTTTCAAACAAATATTATTTAAAATTAAAATTAAGAAAAAAAATTACTATTTTTATAAAACTCAGTTGTCCAAATTATTAAAATTAAACTTTAATCGCAAATGTAAAAATATATAGCAAACCATAATAAAGTTCAGTTATTAAGATGAAGTTTCAATAGAGACTCTTATGTTTGGTATAAATGCGTATGAAAAAAAAATTCAAATTGACACGATCTTAGAAAATCTAAACCCTTCATAATTTTCCTCTTCTCAGAATTTACTTGCGCACATTTCAATTTTTATCAATTTTAAGAGAAAACGCGTATTTCTGTTGCCACAATTATAAAATTCGTACTAAAAACTATAAAAAAATTAATATTTCAAGAATAAATTGAGGTATAGCTTTCAAACAAATTGCATTTAAAAGTAAATATTTTTCTCTATACGATGGTGTAAAAATTGAAAATGTGCGATGTTCAGAAGTATAAAATTTGCTGTACCGAAAATTGCAAAACCGAACTTCATGTGAAAGCGTTGCCATTCGCAAAATGACGTATGCGTTACGCACAGATACGTTTGGCCTTTATAATATAGATATTCAGTACATTTCTATCTTTTATTACATGAAAATTGTCAAAAGAAGTATCTGTGAAAAGTGAATTCTAAAATCTTTAACCCATCAACAAGTATTATAAATGTTAAGTTAACTGTGTCATAAGTATAAGTTAACTGTGTATAACTGTGTGTGGGTATAAGTTAACTGTGAAAAAAACCCTCTTTTCTTTGTAGGTTCAAAGGAAATGTCAGTTTTTACTCATCGTTTCCTACATGACTTGAGTGTTTATCGCAAAATTACCAGAAACAAAATAGTTTAACCCACAGTGAAAAACGAGAGAAAAAGGCGTTAATTTGTTGTTCTAAAATAAAACATTTAATCATATGAATATAAAGACGTTAACCTCTTGGGGACTCTTGGGGAATATTATTTAAATAATTATACATTTTCCATAAGCTGTAATAAATATCATCTCAATTTTCACATGCATACAAAAACATAAGTAAAAATTAAGTGCTATTACTTACCCATCATACGTAGTATAGGGTAAATCTTGCAATCGTTTTGAAAATCGAAAAATTTTTTTTGACGGATTTACACGTTTTAGACACTGGAGATTTCGAAAAACATATTTTTAGAAAAAAAAATTGCCGTCTGTCCGTCTGTCTGTCTGTAAGTCTGTCTGTCTGTAAACGCTCTATCTCACGAACAAGTTGATATAGAGACTTGAAATTTTGTATGTATTTAGTATGTAAGAATGGGACGAAGCCTATTGAATATCAACAATCTCGATTATCCGGAACTATTTTTTCCGGATTCTCGAAAAATTCGTTCTGATGAAAGGTATATAAAAAATTTCGAATTTTTTTATTTTAAGGAATGAATTTAAAAGGCAATAAAAAAAATACAAATTTTGTATAAAGAACGAAGTCGATCGGATTATTAGTTGTCGAGATATTTGTAATCCTGTTTTCCACATTCTTCGATTTTTCATGATCCTGTATTTCATTCAAATTTCAATTCAGAGGTATATTTAAATTGAAAATGAGACGCTTAATCCGACGCAGCAAACTGTTAGTTAATATGATTATTATTTTTGGAGTTTTAAGGATGTTTCTTTTACGTAGTTTAGTACTTCTTGAGTAGTTTGGCGTTTTATATAATTTGTTGAAATTGGTGCATCAGCAATTCATTAATAGAGTATTACTATGTGTATTAACAACATTTAAATTTAGTTTTGGAATTGAAATACATTGTGCAATATTTGGAAGTTTAAAATATTACTGTACCAAAAATTGTTAAACTAAAATTTCATTTAATATTTGTTTATGATTGGCTCAGGAATAATAACGTCTCTCTAAATGTCCAGGCATTTTAATATAACTCTGTTATTACATAAGCTACGTTTTGATCATCCTAAAAATGATATTATTATTGTTTTTTAAAATATAGAAATCCTTTATAAACCTAAAATTATAGTCTTTGAAAATATTATTTTCCAAATAGTTGTAATTTGTTAAATTAAATTTGTTTTTTAAATGTGGTATTTTTTTCTTTACTTTTTGGAAATTATTATTAAATATATGTTCTCAGCAATATCGCTCAGACTAATCCCTCTGAGGGAAGTCCTAGTAAATCAATTATTTTAGTATGGAAAGAATAGTTATATGTCACTACTTTTATTTAGTGTTTCAAAAAAGAAAAAATACCTTTTAAGTAGTTAAAAATTTTTACTTCACCATAGGTATACATTCCCGTTAGCAGCATGTTTTATTCCATTTTTTGTGTAATAGAAGTTAAACAATAAGTTAAATCTAAGAACAATTTAAAGACAATTTAATTGTTACATTTATAGTTAATTGTTTAAAATATATGGCTATTAAGTTTTTTTATTTTCCCTTTTTAATCTATCAAGCAGCTCGAGACTTTAAATTTTTTTGTAGATGCTCTTTATCTTTCTTAACTTTATTTTCTTCACCTTTTTAAACTCTTAATGGCCAACAAACTGAATATTTTACATTACTTTGCATGACTAGTGTTATCAATTTATGTGATGTAGTCAGCTGGGAAATTAAGGAGAAAAGAAACCTTTTAAAATTTTCCTCTCTTTCCAGATTCAGCAGTATATGCTACGATCAGTCTTTAAATTCGAAAAAAGAATGATGAGCTTTATGAATGAAAGCTTATTAAATTTTCAAAGGAACTGCTATTGTCTAGTTGTAAAGTGATACAACTGAAGTGGGTTTTTTCCTTGTTCACATAGTGATTGTTCGCTGTAGAAAACCACTTAAGATTATTTTATGTGGATTCTCCAGTGGCAGAACTCACAAGCGGAATTTAAAAGTTTCTTTCCTTATTAATGTTTTTTAACCCTTTACCCTTTAACGTCCATTGGTTTCGCAACGAAACCACAAAATTTTAATTCCGATATGTAACACTGACACTGGTAGTTTTATCTAAAAATATCCCTTTTATTATGTATGTGAAAAATCACGTTTTCTTATTTAGAAATATATTTGTTCTTAATTACCGGTGTCAGTCATTTATTTCGACATCTTAGCAATGAAAATGCTTTGATCGTTAACCCTTTAACGTTCATTGGTTTCGCCACGAAACCACAAAATTTTAATTTCGTTACGCAACACTGACACCGGTATTTTTATCTAAAAATATCCCTTTTATTTTGTATGTGAAAAATCACGTTTTCTTATTTAGAAATATATTTGTTCTTTATTACCGGTGTCATTCATTTATTTTGACATCTTAGCAATGAAAATGCTATGATCGTTAAAGGGTTAACCTCTCAACTGGTTTGCACGAACGCCATTTCGGAAAGACGAATTTCCTTATTTCATCATTTAAAGCTTTAGACACCACTATAATTTTAAAGAAAATTTTCATATTATAGGAAGGCGGAAATGTTTAGACTAAATTGTACGAATATTTTATTTAAATAATAGTGGTGTGAGTCCGCTATTTTCATTTTATTGAAAGGAAAAGAATTAACCAGTTAAGGGGTTAACAGACAAAGCATTTTTATTGCGTGAGGGACCGTTCAAGTATTACGTAAGCACTAAAGGGGGAGGGGGAGTCCAGAGTCTGCTTATTTTTTCTGACAAGGGAGAGGGGGGGGGTCATGACAATTCTTACGTAAGCATTAAACAATGAAGCAACTGCAGTTCAAATTCAACAAGCAAACATAGTATGATGGGAAAAGAGTGTTCTACAGTCCGTTCGAAATTCACCGTTTATTTTCGATTTTATCCTTTGCTTATCCATCGGCAGTCGCGTGACCCGCATCACCCACTCGCCCTTTGTCTTTATTGTTGTCTGTTAGTTGTGTGCCAAGTCAAGTACATTGCAAGTCTAGAAAAACACAGGAACCGGTGTGGCTGGGTTCTGTTGCCAGGGTAACTGGTCAGTTGACTTTATTTTAGGTAAGTCCGGTATTTTCTTTTCTCCCGTTCAATCGGTCATGGAATTCCGGGAATTTTTGCAGAATTTCTGGAAATTTTTGTCTTTCCGCTCCTATTGTCGAACTTCCTTCTCTACAGGTTTTGGAACTTTAGAAAGCAGAAAACCTACTTAGGGTTTTTCTTGTTTCGGATACACAGCACAGATATTTATTGTTTTAGTTTAGTTGCATAGTGAATTTACATAGTGAATTTTTAGTAAAAGAGTATTGCTTTTAGTTGCATAGTGAATTTAGTCGGATTTAATTATGGATACTAACATTGACAAATCCTTATTAAATCAGAAACTTTATCAGAGCTTTAAAAAATCTCGAAATGATACTCCTGCCCAAGTCGTGCACAAAATGGCGAATAATGTTTGGCGACGGTACAAAAATGAAGCAAAGTGCGACAAAGATCTTGTAAGGCTTGTTTTTTTTTTTGCTATACACCACTTCAAAATGTACAATTTGGATGCATTGTTCATTGCTATTAATGCACCAGGAAGAAGTGCATTCAACAGGGTTGAACGTAGAATGGCCCCTCTTAGTCGGGAATTGGCAGGACTAATTTTGCCTTATAATCATTTTGGCTCCCCTCTCGACGACAAAGGCTGTACAATAAATGTTATTTGGAAAAATCCAACTTCGAGTTTGCTGAGAAGGTGTTGGCGGAGATCTGGAGCACCATGAACATCGATGGACATCCTGTCCACGCTACTTACGTCAATTCTGGTGAGCCTGAACTTTCAGTTGAGGAACATATAAAATGGTATTTCGATCATGTTCGGGAAAGTCAATATTTGCTTCAGATAGTGAAATGCAAAAATGAAATGTGTTGTCTTCGGCCTAGAAGTGGAATTTTTAAGATTCTGAAATCCCGCTACTTGCCACCACCAGCTAAAATGAATCAAACATCACATG
This sequence comes from Maratus speculifer, assembly GCA_964019185.1. Lineage (NCBI taxonomy): Eukaryota > Metazoa > Arthropoda > Arachnida > Araneae > Salticidae > Maratus > Maratus speculifer. The sequence continues at coordinate 63,091,513 of OZ025300.1, forward strand.
ATCTCATCGTAAGTGATGAAAGAGAATATCTAGAACCAAGTCTCTGCCTTGCACTAGATTTAGAAATTTCTTCAGCAGGGCTCATTCAATTACCTTACGATTATTTCTGTCCAACAGTGAAACCGAAGCTATCAAAACGTATTTGTCAGGTTTGTGGACATTATAATGCATCCAATAAATCAGCTGATCGCCGTAGGAAAAATATTCATGGGAATGATAAACAAAATGTCCCTCATAAACGAGTGTGTCAACTGATGTACATTCTTGAAGCCCTCAAAGGTGATGAAGTCGTTGAGTGGCTGGAGAAATAAGAAGTGGAAGAACAAGGACCGGAAACCTGCAATACCCCAGGTCACTGTTCTAGTGAAAACTTTATAACAGACAATGTTGAAACATGGGTTCAAGGATCCTGGACATCAGATTAAAATATGAACACCAAATTGAACTCCAACATTTGTATGATTCATGTAAAAAATTTTAGTCATGATGCCTAAGTAAGTTAAGACTTCTTGTATATCTTGTTTTATTGTTCAATGTGATAAAAAACACTATATTTGAACCATTTTGTATTCTGTGGTTTGTTTAATGCAATAAGCAACAATATATTAAAACCATTTTATATATTTTGGTATCACATTCCCTATATGCCTATATAAATTTGTAGGATTAATAATGTAATTGATTGGTAACTTTTTATAAGTCAAGAAGTATTGATGTATAAATTGTCATAAAATCTTACGTAAGCAAAGAGGGAGGGGGTCTAGCATTTGCTTATATTTTCTTACAAGGGGGAGGGAGGGGTTACAAAATGACTTAAAATATGCTTACGTAATACTTGAACCGTCCCTGATGTGAAATAAATCAATGACACCGGTAATTAGAAACAAATATATTTTTAAATAAAAAAAAAATTATTTATACATAATGAAATGGATTTTTAAAAAATAAAATTGCGATGCTGTTGTTGCATATCGGAATTAAAATTTTGTGATTTCGTGGCGAAACCAATGAACGTTAAAGGGTCAAATGTTCGATTAACATAAAAGAAAGTTTTCTGTATTGAAATACTGGTATCCAAAAAGCCGGAAACTTGGTAGCTCTGTTTTTTTTCTTTTCTATTTATATTTCCTAAATAACGTCTACCCTTGAGTAGCGCATTTTCTATATGAATGTGCTCCATGTTTCACCAACAAGCATTTATAGAAATTACCTTCTTTTGTTATTTTTAAAATAACAATTATTTAAAAATAAGTATATGGATGTAATTTTCTTTGTATGTGTGTCAAAGTTGGGATTATCGTTAACCCATTAACGCCCAGCGTCCTCATTTGAGGACGGTTACAAAAACAGCAAGAAAGCGGTTTTCCCACCAGTAAAGAGGAAGAAAAATTTATACATTATTTCACGAGACAGAATCCTTGATAAATTTAGATAAAAGTTTGTTTGCTTTTAAAAGTGGTGGGAAATACAAAATTTAAATTTTAGCGAAGAAAATAATTCGGGCGTTAATGGGTTAAACCATTAAAAAAACATTCATTATATTAATATTACTTCCTAAAGATCTTATTTAAACATTTGACATTTTCGCTTGTATATCGTATGGGTAAAGAGGCTCTTCTTGCTTAGTTGCTAAAAGCTTTTCGACACCATTGCAAGTTAAATATTTTCTATATTTACACCCTTGGGGAGGAGCGATTGTACATGTGCCGCGAAAAGTACCCTGAATTCTTCTTTATACCCACCAGTAAAACTATTACTGTAAAATTTGTCTAGCTTCGTCGATGCATTTTCTCTATTAATAAGGCACAAATTTCTGTTTTTTTTAAACCGATGACATAACATTACAAATTTCGCAAAATGCTCCAGCCGGCAGCAAAGGGATTAATGGCTGATATTTTTCGAATATACAAGGCAATTATTTCCTTGCTTTTAATTTATTATCCCCCCCCCCAAAAAAAAAAAAAACAAAAAAAAAACTGTTAAGTAGTTATTGAATTGTCCGTCACCATAGGTATACTTTCTTAACAGCAAAACGTTTGATTCCATTTTATTATAATAAAAGTTAAACGTTAACTTAAATATAAAAAAGAACATAAAGACAATTTAATTGTTACATTTATAGTGAGTCGTTTAAAATAGGTTTTTACTTCCTTAACACTAGAACCGCGGAGACGGGTCATTTTCACCCGTACTCAGTGAAAAGATGTCGATTCGAACCAGCCAAGTTTTCTTAAAATTATTTACATATAAGCGGCGCAAAAATTGTTTAAAATAAATAAGTTAAACAGAGTTAAATAAAAATTCTGATGTGAATTATTTTTATAAAACTTGGGTAAATTTTTCCGCGGTTCTAGTGTTAATATTTTAATTATTTCTTATTTAAAATTTTAAGTTTTTTATTTCTTTATTTTTAACTATTATTTAGAATCCCGAGTCTTTAAAGGTATTATCATAAGCTACTTATCTTTTTAAACTTTACTTGTATCATTATTTTTTGTCTCTTAAAGCTGAATATTTGCATCAATTTTTCATGTCTGGTGTTTTCAATTTACTGGAATTGCCTGCTTTGAAATTAAAGAGAAAGAAAACAGTGCATTTTTTAAAACTTGCTAACATACATTTTCTTTTTATTTCATAGTCCAGCAGTACGTGCTATCCGAAGCCTTTTAAAGGGGAAAAATGTTTCTTTAGGAATGATGGCTTAGTAAAGTTTTAAAGAAAGCTCTATTGTTGGGTTTTAAAGCAATAACAACTGAAGATTTTCCCCCCTCATTGTTTTTAGACTGTTATTGTTTGCTGTAGAAAATGACTTAGGATTATTTGATATGGATTCTCCAGTTGTAGAACTCAAATGCAGATACTTAACTGTTTCTTTTCTTCTTCTTTTCCCTCTTTTTGTATTAGAAATTCCTTAGTAAAGCCTAACCCTGAATAGCAAATCATTTCTGCATGATTGTGTTCCGTGTTTTGTCATTAAACATTTATCGAAATTACCTTTTTTATATTTCTAAAATAACAGTTACTTGAAAAAGTATGAATGTGTCTTTTTTTTTCTTTTTTTTTTTAAAGTGTGTGATTATATTAAATGCATAAAAAAAATTGTCTTATTGATATTTACTTCCTTAATTCTTAATATCTTATTTAAACAGTTAACAGTTTTGCCTGTACACCGTACGGGTTAAAGAAGTTCTTCTTGCTTTATTGCTAAAAGATTTTAACACCACAACAAGTAAAGCTAAATATTTTCTTTATTTAACCCCTTGCAGCGCAGTGGAATACCTATGAAATCGTTAATTACAACATTGTCAGTCATTAATTTCAACATTTAAGCAAAGAATGCGCTCTGCGGAGCAAAGGGTTAATGGCCGACATTATTCGAATTTTTAAGGCAATTATTTTAGTACGAAAAAATGGTTTTACGTCCTTGCTTTTAATTTACTGAAAAAAAAATAAGTACAGTAGACTCCCTCAAATCCGCAAACCAGAAATCCACAACTCTCTAAAATCTGCACATATTTTATGGATGTAAACAAAGAAACTTTCAGTTCAGATATTGGGACAAAATTTGATTTTTTTTAGTTTTGTATCAATTCCATATATTTTTTAATTTGTAATTTTCTTAATAATACTCTATTCATGTTTTTTTTTCATGAAGGAAGAATATTTTTTTTTGGAAAAATTCAAGATATTTCTGATATTACTGGTAATCACAATCTTCTTACCAGATATAGTTATGCATTAATCAAGATATTTTGGTTTTTAAGCCTGGCTAAACTTGAAAAAAAAAATTCTTATTTTATGATTTTGATGTGAATTAGTAATGTTCTTTTATGAGGCAAGTTTTGTTTCATACTCTATTGATTATTAATTGACCTTTGCTATTAATACTTTAATTATTTAAAAAATTATCTAAATTTTTATTATTTTAGTTTATTACTTATTTTAATATTTTATTATATTGTAAATATTCATTATAGTTCTGATTGCACTATTAATTGCACTCAAATTACAGTTTAAAAAATGTAAACTAAGCAATGACCAGAAATCCGCAAAATTCAAAAATCCGCACAACCTCTGGTCGCAAGCTTTGCGGATTTGAGGGAGTCTACTGTATTTAACCATTTAATTTTTTTATCTGTATATTGTACGGGCAAGAAGAGTTTCCTTGTTCCATCACTTTTTTTTTTTTTTTTTTTTTTTTACACCATTAAATATTTTAAATACAGTTTCATACAATTTCATTCAATTACTGGCAGAAACGTTTAGACGTTTTGCGTATATTGTAGCTTAAAAAAGTGGTGTTAACCCCATATTTTTTATTTAATGTACTTAAAAAAGGATCATTTAAGTGATTAATGGACATCACCATAGATATACTTTCCCCCCAAAAAATGTTGGATTCCAATTTTTTTTTTTTTTTTTTTTTTTTATAATAGAAGTTAAAAGTTAGCTTAAGGCCCCACACTAGGCACAGAAAAAGACCCGGATAATAATGTAAAGTCAATGGGAGCGTTATTTTCAAATATATCACTCAAATTTTAATATTTTTGCATGATTGTTTTTGCACAGAATAGCTAAGGATGATTTACTTTTTCGATTTTGCTTATATATTTTTTATATTACGATAATTTCAATTTCAGTATCGGTTTAAACCAGTTTTGAAAGTTAAAGTAATTTTTTTCTTAAAAATCTGAAACCAAATCTGAAAAAGTAAAAACTGGGCCGGTTGTGGATCGTCCTCAGCTATCTTGTGCAAAAAAATCATGTAAAAATATTAAAATTTGGGCGAAATATTTGAAAAGAACGCCCTCATAGACTTTACGTTATCATCCGGGTCTTTTTCTGTGCCAAGTTTTGCGCCTTAAATCTGAAAATAATATAAAGATAATTTAATTATTACATATAGAGTGAATTGTTTAAAATAGCTAAGTTTTGAAGGCTTTTATTTCTTTATTCTAAACTATTATTTAGAATCCCGAGTCTTTAAAGCTATTGTCAAAAACTTCTTATCTTTACTTTTTTCAGAACTTTGGTCTCTTAAAGGCTAACAAGCTGAATATTTCGCATCCCTTTGCATGACTGGTGTTTTCAATTTAGTGATATTGTCTGCTGGGAAATTAAAGAGAAAGGAGACTTTACATTTTTTAAACATGCTAACATATATTTTCTTCTTTTACAGTCCATAAATATGTGCTATCCGAAGCCTTTTAAACAGAAAAAATATTTCTTTATGAAAGACAGTTTCGTAAAGTTTCAAGGAAACTTCCATTGTTTGGTTGTAAAGCGATATTAACTGAAGTTTTTTTTCTAATATTTTTTATACTGTTACTGTTTATTGTAGAAAACGATTTAAGATTATTTGATATGCATTCTCCAGTGACAGATACTTAACTTTTTCTTTCTTTCTTTTTTTTCTCTTTTTGTATTAGAATTTCCTTAATAAAGTGTACCCCTAAGTGATACATTTTTCTGCATGAATGATCTACGTTCATTGAAATATCCTGCTTTAATTCTTTTAAAAACTAGTCGTTGGAGGCCACCGTAATACTTACCCATCATTTATATGCACATGAAAATAAAATATGTAAAAATATTTATACAATGTATTTCAGTTCGAAAACTAAATTTAAATGTTGTTAATACACATAGTAATATTCTATTAATGAATTGCTGATGCACCAATTTCAACAAATTATATAAAACGCCAAACTACTCAAGAAGTACCAAACTACGTAAAAGAAACATCCTTATAACTCCTAAAATAATAATCATATTAACTAACAGTTTAAATTAAGCGTCTCATTTTCAATTAAAATATACCTCTGAATTGAAATTTGAATGAAATACAGGATCATGAAAAATCGAAGAATGTGGAAAACAGGATTACAAATATCTCGACAACTAATAATCCGATCGACTTCGTTCTTTATGCAAAATTTGCGTTTTTTTATTGCCTTTTACATGCTATCCTTAAAATAAAAAAATTCGAAAATTTTTATATACCTTTCATCAGAACGAATTTTTCGAGAATCCGGGAAAAATAGTTCCGTATAATCGAGGTTGCTGATATTCAATAGGCTTCGTCCCATTCTTACATACTAAGTACATACAAAATTTCAAGTCTCTATCTCAATTTGTTCGTGAGATAGAGCGTTTATAGACAGACAAACAGACGGACGGTAATTTTTTTTTCTAAAAATATGTTTTTCGAAATCTCCAGTGTCTAAAACGTGTAAATCCGTAAAAAAAATTTCGATTTTCAAAACGATTGCAAAACTTACCCTATACTACGTATGATGGGTAAGTAATAGCACTTAATTTTTACTTATGTTTTTTGTATGCATGTGAGAATTGAGATGATATTTATTACATCTTATCGAAAATGTATAATTATTTAAATAATATTCCCCAAGAGGTTAACGTCTTTATATTCATATGATTAAATATTTTTTTAAATGTGATCGTAAAGAAAAAAAAATAATGTTTTATTTTAGAACAACAAATTAACGCTTTTTTTCTCTCGTTTTTCACTGTGGGTTAAACTATTTTGTTTCTGGTAATTTTGCGATAAACACTCAAGTCATGTAGGAAACGATGAGTAAAAACTGACATTTCCTTTGAACCTACAAAGAAAAGAGGTTTTTTTCTTTCACAGTTAACTTATACCCACACACAGTTATACACAGTTAACTTATACTTATGACACAGTTAACTTAACCTTTATAATACTGTTGATGGGTTAAAGATTTTAGAATTCACTTTTCACAGATACTTCTTTTGACAATTTTCATGTAATAAAAGATAGAAATGCACGGAATACCTATATTATAAAGGCCAAACGTATCTGTGCTTAACGCATACGTCATTTTGCGCATGGCAACACTTTCAAATTTTAAATGAATTTCGCTATTGCAATTTTTACTACTAAAAGTTTTTAAACTTTCTGATGTCGCATATTTTCAATTTTTACACCATCATGTAGGGAAAAAAATGTACTTTTAAATGAAATTTGTTTGAAAGCTGTATTTTAATTTGTTTTTGAAATATTATTTTTTTTTGAAGCTTTTAATACTTCTTTTTCTAATCGTGGCAACAGAAGTACTCCATTTCTATTTAAAGCAAAGGAAACAAGTTGGAAATTGCACGTGAACGTAGCAAATGAAATGCGTTCGTAAGATAACAAAGTTTTAATAATATTCAGATCGTGCTGATATAGTAGAGCGTACTTCGGATACAGTATCGTAGTCGAAATCTTTGTGTTTCTGTAAATATGCAGGAAGTAATTTTTATTACACCTCAGCAAGTATATCTTATTCATAAAATGTGAAATAGTTGAATATAATTAAAACACACCCTAAACAATGTTTCCGCATATAGCATTATGTAGTGCAATACTTTTATGTGGCCCTACAATTTAATAATAAAAGTTCTTTGCATAACAAATTATATAGAATGCATATTTCATTATATATTTCATAGATTCATGCCGATTCTATTATGTTCGAATGAGTGTAACATCATTAAAATGCATTTGAAACTTTTTTCCCATTGACCATAATGTAATGGAATACTTTTGATTGTCCCTGTAAATATCTATGCATCCGACTTTCATAACATTTGAAATGACTCGACAAAATTACGTAATAATTATGTTTTAAATTTCAAACGATTAAAATGCATTTGAAACTTTTTTCCCATTGGCCGTAATGTAATGGAATACTTTTGATTGTCCCTGTAAATGATCTATGCATCCGACTTTCATAACATTTGAAATGACTCGACAAAATTACGTAATAATTATATGTTTTAAATTTCAAACGATTAAAATGCATTTGAAACATTTTTCCCATTGACCGTAATGTAATGGAATACTTTTGATTGTCCCTGTAAATGATCTATGCATCCGACTTTCATAACATTTGAAATGACTCGACAAAATTACGTAATAATTATATGTTTTAAATTTCAAACGATTAAAATGCATTTGAAACTTTTTTCCCCATTGACCGTAATGTAACGGAATCCTTTTGATTGTCCCTGTAATTGATCTATCCATCCGATTTTCATAAAATTTGAAATGACTCGACAAAATTATTTTATAATTATGAATTTTAAATTTCAAACGATTCGGTTGGGTAGTTTTTGCGTTGTTATATGCGGACGGACAGACAGACAGACGGACAGACAGACGGACGGACTGAGCGACAACAATAGGTGCTACGTATTCACATAATTACGAACGCACCTAAAAAGGGAGAAAATTGAGTTCTGTATCTTTATGTTGCCATTTTCTCATTAAAAGGGAAAAAATGGAAATTTAAATATCTTCCGTTATAAAACCCGGTGAATTTTGACTTCACTTACAAAATTTGATTTAAACGTGAAAGAATATCAACAGTTTAATATATGTTTCAGCTAATAGCATTGAGACTTCAACTTTTGAATCAAAATTATCAAATTAAAACGCCAGTTTTTTTTTTAAATGTGAATATAGATGTGAAATGTACATTTGTAAATTTTGATATGGTGAAAATGATGCCGGTTTTAGATTTCACGGGGAAAAAAGTCTATGATTGAGTCTAAGTTGATTAAATTTTGCTTTTTATCATTTTTGGATACTAGCATAAGAAACTTAATTGATAATTTTATCATAATAACATATCTTTATTATTTTTTACTGCTTACATATACGATTAAAGTTTAATTTTAAAAATTTATATCACTGCGTTTTATAGAAATAGTATTTTGTTTATTTGACGTACCAACATAAAATGCATTTTTTACTATAACTAATTTTATAGGTTTTTTATAAGTTAATGAAACAGTTCCTTCTAAACATTTTCTTTCGTCAAAATTTGACGGGTTCTACCTTGTAATAATAATAACAAAAAGAGAGCTGTTTCGAGCCGCTCAGAACCAAAGTAGATTAATCTATTTTTGAGTCGTTACATTCGTGAGATTACGAAAAGAAAAATTACAGTGGTTCTTAAAAAGATAGTTACAGTAAAAGATAGAATAAATACAATAATACTCGTTACCATAATAAATAAAACTTATTTTTTTTTTGGGGGGGGGGCTGCTGCTGTTATTTTAGCAAGCTTCAATACGAGATCCTTTCGTAGCATATAAATTATCATCACGATATTAAAATTAAATTCACGGACATTTTAGCGAGCTGACATAAACTGCTCGACTTCGAATGACATAAACATAGCTGCCAACTTTCAACTAATCTTCCGTAATACCTGAATTAGTTTGATCCAGGTTAACGTCATTTCAAACCAGAAAATATATTTCATGAATCTATTTATTTAATTTCAGGATTGTTACTGGAACATACTTATTTTAATTTCTTTGAAAAAATTGTGGTTCGAAACTCATTAAACCAGGGTCAAATTAACGCATGTATTACGAATAATCGATGTCAGGTTGGCACCTATGCATAAACCATTCGTTATCCTTATCAATCGATCGACATTAATCCATATATTTTTTTTTCATTTGAGTATGGGATTTTGTTTCGATAAACCTTTCGACACATTGGGGTTTCATCAAGGAGTCCGCATTTTTTAAAAAACTGACATCTTTAATAATCGTTTAAGTGCCATGCAGCAAATGACCAGAAACATATTAGAGAAAATAACTTTTTGAGTTATTCTTGTTTATTTTTTGTTTTTGCTTTTTAATAATAACAATTTGAAAATAATAAGTTTCATCTTATCTAATCTCAAAATACATGATATGAACATTACTATTAAGATGAAATAGGGGTTTATACAATTAGTTTATAAAAAAAATATGGAAACAAAATCAGTCTAGGATTTGCACAACAGACATCTTTTTAGTAAGGTGAACATAACTGAAACTATAATTACTGCAATGTGAAATTAATTTTTATTTTTTTTACTTCATTCAATGGAATATCCCATTGTTATATTTAATAAAATATTTTATTTATTTTTTTACAGCTTATAATTTATGCATTACAAACAAATAAAATATATTAAGCAAATATTTTACGCACTGGAAAGGAAAATTATTGTAGTTAAAAACAATGACAGACATTTAATCATTAATCTGTTTTAGAGCTGATTTTAGTCAGACATTTTCATAATTTTACATTTATAATTCGAATAGGATTAGGAATTATAAAACCAAATGCTAAGACAACAAAATACCCAAGGAATTTACAGATTCTCTTAACCAGAGCCGTTTTTACGGAGGACGGCTAAGCGAGGGTCAGCGCAAGGATTTTGCGAGGTCCTTTCCTTTCAGACTCTTAACGTAATCTGATGTATACTATGAATAAAAAGAAAGATTTTAACTTATATAGTGTGTTCCAGATTCCGGGAAGCCCGGATTCGATCCCACATTTATTATAAAGGAATAACGTTTGTGTGTTTGTAGGTGTAAATTCTGGAACTACTGCACCAATTTCAAAATTAATGAGGGCAAATGGATGATAAAATTCCCTTTTCCAACATAGGCTAAATTTATGTCAAGAACATTTTCTTTTCTTAAATAAAATCATAATTTTACATTAAAGATTTTCTATTTTATCTTTTTTTTTTATCAAAGAAAAAATATTTTATGTCCAAATGCGAGGCCTCTCTAAGCGCGAGGTCCTGTGCGGCTGCACCTGTCGCACACCCCTAAAGACGGTTCTGATCTTAACCCTTTAAGAGACAAGGAATTGTGTTTTTGTAATTTGCTATTCCCGCATGAAATTAAAAAAAATTATTAAAAAAAAAGGGAAACAAATTTTTTGGTTTTTTTCTCGAGTTATGAGAGTAAAAGCATTTTTCGAATTCCCCTCCGTAATTTTAAGTCTACGGCCGTTTGATGAATTTTTATATTCAAAATATCTCCTTGGGAAATTAATATTTTAAACTTCTTTTTTTGTGTACTCTTCTTTAACTATGTTTGTATTTTCGGTCGCATATGTTTAGCCGACAATCAAATCGCCGATAATACAATTAGCATACAGAAAATAGATGACAGGACGTTTACACTATTAAAAATCTGCTGCATTTTGTTGCAACGCACTCCCCTGCTTGTATAGAAAACGATTACTTGGCCGTGAAATGGAGCTTTCTCATTGGTTGGAATAGAGATATTATATACAAGCGGTGGAGTGTGTTGCAACAAAATGCAGCAGATTTTTAACAGTGTAGCCTAGAAGTGCATTTACCAGACACATACATTTAGCCGACAGGACATGTAGCCGAACCGCACATTTAAATGACAGGACATTTAGCCGAAACGTACATACACATACAGCATATAGGACAGTTAGCTGAAATGGACATTTAGCAGACTGACAACTGGACGACAGGGAATTGACTCAACGTAACATTTAGCCGATAGCATATTTAGCCGGCATATCAGTTAGCCGACAGGACATTTAGCGGATAGATCAATTAACCGATAGGACATTTAGCCGATAGGACATTTAGCTTACAGGTCAATTAACCGATAAGACGATTAGCTGAAAGAACATTTAAACAAAATGTCAATTAGCCGATAAGACGATTTGCCAACAGGACATTTAACTGACAGGGCAATTAGCCTACATGATCATAAAGTTTGATAACTCTTTCATATTGTGCGTCTCCCGTTAAGTTACAGTTAACTCCTTAACCCTTTGCGGCGCAGGGAAAATTATTTGCTGGAGTGTTGAAATTAATAACTGACACCGGAATTTGAAAACAACTTTATTTGTAAATAAGAAAAAGCTAAATTTCACGCGTTCAATAAACCGAATTTTTTTTAGCAATATTCCGGTGCCCATGTGGTGTTTGAGAATTAAAATTAAGTAGTTTCATAGATATACCACCGCGCCGCAAGGAGTTAACTAGTTTGCCCGAACGGCGTTCGGGCAAGATGGATTTCCTTATAACATCATTTAAAGCTTTTTGACACCACTATTATTTTTAAGAAAGTTTTCGTACTATTGAAAGGCGGAAATGTTTAGACTAAATTTTACCAATATTTTATTTAAATAATAGTGGTGTGAGTCTACAATTTTCAATTTATTGAACGGAAAAGAATTAACCAGTTAAGGGCTTAACCCTTTGAGCTCTGATGGTAGAATTTTCTACCACATAATTTTAAATCCAAAATGCCACAATGGCACCAGAAAATTCGACCAAATTTATTTGAAAAAGGTTTAATGCATTTTTTCGTGTTTATCGTTAACTGGTTTTTTCTTTGCAAAATACTGGTGCCAATGTGAAATTTGGAATTTCGAAGAAATTTACACCCCAGAGCTAAAAGGGTTAAGATGCGATTTTGTTAACTGTTATCTAAAAGTAATCTAACTGTGACGTAACCATAACCTAATTGTAAAAAAACCATGACCTAACTGCAACCTAAATATAACCAAAACGTAGCATAGCCGTAACTTAACTGCAATTTAACAATAAACTAAGTGCAATCGAACCGTGACCTAGATTAAAGCTTATTGTTACCTAACTGTAATCCAACTGTAACCTAACCTAACCATAACCTTACCATGACCTAATTAGAAACTAACTGTAACCTAATTACTACTTATCGGTAGCCTAACTGTAATTTAACAGTAATTTAATTGTAACCTAAGAGTTACCTAATCGCAACTGTAACCACTCTTCTAACTGAAAACAAATCGCAACTTAACTGTAACCTAAGAGTTACCTAATCGCAACTGTAACCACTCTCCTAACTGAAAACAAATTGCAACTTAACTGAAACCTAATGGGAGGTGCATATTATGAAAGAGTTAGCAAAGGTTATCATCCTGTAGGCTAATTGTCCTGTCGACTAATCGTCCTGACGATTAAATGTCCTGTCGACTAATTGACTTGTCGGCAAGCTATCTTGTCGGCTAATTGTCGCTAACAGCTGATTGTCCTGTCGACTAAATGTACGTGTCGGTTAAATGTACTTCTCGGTTATTATTATGAAATCACTATTCCTGTCGACTACTTTCTGTATGCTGAATGTCTTGTCGGCTAAATGACATAAAGTCCTATTTTTTATTAGACTTCAAAATATCTGTAAAAGCTATTCTTAATTTTATATGAAGTGTTAAAATTTTAATCCACTTTGTCAGATTTTAAAACATAAAATATTAAATTAAGCAAACATTTTAGAAATATTTTAACGTTAACAAAGAAAAGCACATCCTAAAAAATATTAGATTTCATAGGAAATATTCTGAATATAATAATGTAACGCTAATGGCAAACGCCAATAGACTTAACATTAAGAAGGGAAATTTCTAAAATGAGTAACCAGCAGCGCGTTAACTCCTTGAAGGGCAGTGGTATAAAATATATACCACCTAATTTTAACTGCGAAATGCCACGTTGACATCAGAATTCTGAAATGAAAATTTTAATTTAATCATTTACATGAAGAAGAACTTTAATTTATTTTTAAATAAATAAGTTTTAAAATTCTGGTGTCTATCAACCATTTCAGCATTTTAACCCTTAAATGCATAGGATAGAACGCGTTCCAAAAAATACGCAATTCAAAGAATCAGAATTCATACCAGAAAAATCTAAATAGTACATTTTTCTTTATTTAATTAGTAATGGTCTGTCATTAAGTAAAGTGAAAATTGCTCTTTTAAATTTCTGGTGAGAATACGGTGTATGTGAATAAAACCCCCAATAAATCGGGAACACTTATGGTATCGAAAATGCTACAATATGCATTTAAGGGTGTTAAGAACATAAATGTTTTGCCCATAAAAGTTTACAGCGCAGAGCACTTCCATTGCGAAAATTTTGAAGTGACTGAATGACACCTGAATTTACGTGGAAATTTATATGAACATAAGAAAAAGGCCTTTTTCTTTCCCTATATAGTCTGCGATTACCGTGCCTCCCTATCTTAAATTTTATCGTCGATCATAGGATGGGCGTTCCCGTGATCGATCGTAACTTGTTATTACGCTGGTTCAGTTCCTTAGTTGCCAGTTTGGCCTATAGTTTCAATTTATAAAGTTCGAGTTCATATAAGAAATTTTGACAGAAGAATTTAGACAAAGCTAATCACGAAATGTCTTTCATAAAATAAAGAAAACAATACTATATAGAACTAGCTGACCCGCCCGGCGTTGCCCGGGTCCGTATTAGCAATATTAAACGAACTTGAAATTTGTATGATTTTATCAATAACTGGAAGCATGCAGAAATGCATTGTCTGAAATACGTCATTTTCATCGTTATAAAGTATTAAAAGGTTCTGAAAAAAAAAGAAAACTTTTAGTAATACAATTTTTAGTTTAAATCAAATGTTTTCAATATTTTATTTAATTTTATTCAAAATGAAAAAAGATTTTCTTAGCAGACGATTTTTTGTGATAAATACATTATCTGTTTTATATTTCTTCTGCTTTATTCCTTTTATTTATAGAGTTCAAAATGAAAAAAGATTTTCTTAGCAGACGATTTTCCTGTGCCTCAATTAATTATCCTCGGAATTCCTTTTATTTATAGAGATTCAAAATGAAAAAAGATTTTCTTAGCAGACGATTTTTTGTGATAAATACATTATCTGTTTTATATTTCTTCTGCTTTATTCCTTTTATTTATAGAGTTCAAAATGAAAAAAGATTTTCTTAGCAGACGATTTTCCTGTGCCTCAATTAATTATCCTCGGAATTCCTTTTATTTATAGAGATTTTTGGGATGAATGTAAAATTTCAGAAATAAAAATGAGGCCAAATCTGGCAACTCTGCTCAGCTTAAGTCTCATAGGCATTTTTGTAGCTCCGTTGGCGGACATTATAGAGTTCTGGGTGTGATTGCCCTTTTTGACCATTGAAAACCCCAAATCTCAAATTTTCTGGGGGGGGCATTTCACTGCTCCGGGGGGAATGTCCCCCCCGGGTCACCCCCTGATTTCAACAACACAAGCGGTTGTAAGATCGCGAGACACGATCATACCGTTTACACTTTGTTTATCTCATAAATCTGAAAGTTGTTCTTAAGTGTGGCACCATAATCCCAGCCGTAGTGCACAGAAAATATTTGTACCAGAATTCTGGTGTTTGAGAATCAAGTCGGATATTCCATAGTACAAAGGGTTAAATGGATACCTGCCAACTCGTCCTGTTTTTTGTACGCGAAAATGTTATAGATTTTTTTGCCTTACTTAATCATTAAATTTCGATGATAAAGGTAAAAACTCCTATAAAAAATTTTTGGTGCTATAGAAGCGTAAGATGTTGGCAGTTATAATTAAATTCTAACTTCATGCAACTTTGAGACACAAACCGTCTTCATAACTTTTTAAAAATATTCAAATTTCATACCAGAAAATTGTATTGAGATGTACCAATGAACAATCTGAATCGAGGAGGCTTTGTGAAAGATGAGACGAGAGCGTGTGTGTAAGCACCTGTTTGACTGCCTTTCGCTGACGTATGAATTCAAGGTCTCGGGCCGGCGGGCGTGCCCGACGTATCACCACCGGGTAATGGTATGTGTGGCACATCTTCCCATTCTACTATCTCTTTTCTTGATCCTAACTCTAGAACTGTTAAAGAGTTAAAGCCTTTGCTGATTTTTGGCACATTAGTCCTGAGGACACGATTGTACGTATGAAGTCACGTACTGAATCATTTGATCTTTTTAAAGAAACTGCTAAGGAAAAAAATGAATTTTTCGATCTCAATCTTTTTATAGATAATAGTCATGATAATACCGTTAATTCTAACTCTAACGATAAAGGTTCTACTAACTCTATCAATGTTAAACTTAACACTAAAACTGATTCTAGTAAAATTAATGAAAACGATTCTAAAATAAGTAATTCTAAAGACGCTGATGAGGTCTTTATCCCTGTTACTAATAAAAAAGTAGGAAAAAAAATCACAGTAATGCTGCTGAGAATGTTAAAATATCTAGACCTAATAGCCCGCAAATTAGTGAACTTAAAGATAATGATAGTGTTATTGATATGGAATCCGTTTCTACCGCTAGTGAAATAACTACTAATGAGCAACTTAACGCTAATGAAATCTCTACTAGTAAAATTAAACCGGATAAAAAACCTAAACCTATTATGGTCGATAATCGCCAAATTAATTCTATCCAATTTACTGAGCAACTTAGCTCAAATCTTAAACTTAAATTCGAGGCCAAATTGGCCGGTAACTACCTTAAAATTCTTCCGGAAAGTCTTGAAGATAAAATGGCTATGCACGAGCATTTAAAAAAACTAATGTTCCGCATTATCTTATCTCAGATAGAGAAGCTATTATTAAAGTTGTTATTAGAGGTCTCCCTAAAAATAATGTTTATATGGATGATATCCACAGTGAGCTTCAAAATAAGGGTTTTTCGGCCAATAAAATCACTCAAATGAAAAGTAAAAGGGACGGTAAAATGCTTCTGAAACGGGAGTAGAAGCGATTAGCAGGCACTATTAGTTGACGCCCGCAACCCTTATCGGACGAAAGGGTATAGCCGGGTTTCTTAGTAAAATGTGCCCTTAGTCAATCGCACCGAACCCTACTTGAATCGATAAACCGTAAAAAGCAATTCATTTCTCTCCAGTTTAAAGTTTGTATCTCAAGACCACGTGGGGTAATGACCCTAAATACCTGTTTTGGATAGAGCGCATTGTGACGAAACTACTAAGCGGATATCAACGAAAAAAATAAGGGATATATAAACCACTATAGGCAGGTTAGAAATTTTTTTCAGATTTTGTTTAACAAAAGAACGAGTTTTCGAACATTTTACTTGTTTTTAAATGAGCATTTTAATTAAAAATCTATTGAAATTTCTGAGTGACCCCCTTAATTTTTTGCATGAAATACTATAATATATGATGCATATTCTCTCTACGTAGGGTGCATCATATTACAAAAATGCAAAATCTTATACCGGCGGAGTTGGGGGGGGGGCGTGTCTCGCACGAATCTCACATATTAGTTCAAACGGTAGTTTAAAAAGAAGGCGTGAAATAACATTATATTTCCGAACTTTCCTATGGACCTAATAAGTGAAATTTGTGCGAGACACGTCCCCAAATTCCGCAGGAATATGATTTTTTTATATGATGCACACTTCGTAAAAAGTTGAAATTAATAGTGAATATACATCATATCTCATAGTATTTCATGCAAAAAAATTAAGGTGGTCACTCAGAAATTTCAATAGTTTTTTTAATTAAAATGTTCATTCAAAAACAAGAAAAATGTTAGAAAACTTATTCTTTTGTTATAAAAAATCCGAAAAGATTGTCAAACATTTGTATGGTGGTTTTATACATCCCTTATTTTTTTCGTTGAAATCAGCTCAGTAGTTTCATCACAATGCACTCTTTTATAAAACAGGCATTTAGGGTCATTACCATCCATGGACTTGAGATATACACTTGAAACTGGGGAGGAATGAATTTATTTTTATAGGCTATCGATTCATATGGGACTCGATGTGGATGACTCAAAGGCATATTTTACAAAGAAACCGAGCTATGTCCTTTCTCAAACAATCGTGGTAAATCGAAGCTCATGTTGATCTTAAAAATACGCGTAAGATAGCGAATGCGAATGGTTACCCTTCAATACGACTGTGTAACAAAAGGTCCGTCACGTACTTCTACCTGTTAATCTTTAAATGGCAACGAGGAGAACTTATCACTCACAGGTGGGTTCTCTCGGTACTTGAATAAAAATATATTTTGAAGAAGATATAACGTAGTGTTGCTTAAAACATAAATAAAATATATTTGCTTACTTTATCCGGTGTAAGTTTTAAAATTATCTAAAATTTGTTTTTCGTTAGAATTATCTTAATATATACTAGATATAGACAATAGAATATCCGAAAAGTCTGGAACCAGTCTAATAATTC
Source organism: Maratus speculifer (assembly GCA_964019185.1). Taxonomy (NCBI): domain Eukaryota; kingdom Metazoa; phylum Arthropoda; class Arachnida; order Araneae; family Salticidae; genus Maratus; species Maratus speculifer. Next base: position 63,109,371 of record OZ025300.1, read on the forward strand.
GAGAAATACATATGACATTGAATTAAAATATAAAATACGTTTTCAATATTTTAAAAAAAGCTACACTGTGATACCCAATTCGACCCTCCCCTTCCCCCCGCAACACAACTGTGTGGATCAGACAGGGTCTGACTTTGAAATCTTGAATGATAAACCCCAATTTTTATTGTAGATATGGATTCTACGGACAGAAACATGTAATTTTTTAATTGACATTTTTTTCGGATACTCGTTGATCATTGTGTAATCGAGCAAATTCGACAGATACACATTTTAGTTTTGCCATTTCGAAATCTGATTAGTCATCTGATTATATTTTGTCGTCAAAGTATCTGTTATTTGCTGGAATAGCGTTTCTCAAAAACCATCAATAGAGGTTGTTTCGAGGACGCTTTATCCCCTTCAATTTGGCAAATAATAATGACTCTGTAATATTGAATTGTCATTGGGAAAATCAAAAAAAATTGTTTTAGCATAGCTGCCAACTCTTCTGATTTTTTTAGCCCGGAAAAATTTAATGGAATTTTTTCATTTATTTAATCAGCTGATTATGGCGATTTGAAATGGTAAAATTTTCTGTAAAATTTTTTCGTGCCAAAAAAGCGGAAGATGTTGGCAGCTATGGTTTTAGAATAAGAAAAGGCGATTTTCAGTATTTTGCTGCCAAAGTTGAAACTATAAAATTTCCATTAAAAGTTTCTCGTGAAATCTCGTTTAAATAAGGTGGGGTAAAATATATCCCACAATTCTTCAAGGGTTTATAGGCTTTTTCCATAAAAATTAAAATAAACATTTTCATTAAAATCCATTTCATAAAAATTAATTTTGCATAAAAATAAATTTGTTTTCTATTTTTTTAATCCAGTCAATCATTTCTAAATACAGTCGAGTCTCTATATAACGAAATCTGTCGTTCAGGCAAAAAATTCGTTATACATAAAAATTCGCTGAATAGAGAATGGCAAGAAATTTATCATTTAATGTTCAAATTTTGAAACAAAATTGTTTTTGAGGTGTTTAATTAAATTTTTGAAATATTTGACGGAATTTTTTTTCAGAATCTCAAACATTTTCAACACTTCCCTTTTTCTCCCAGTGTCTTATTGATTATTTTCAAAATTATCACTTTATCAGAGAGAAAGTTATGTTTGGACTAGAAGCGATTTTATGCAAATGCAGTAGAAGGTAACATCAACAAAGATAACATTTACAAACAATTCTTCATTCAAATTATCTCTCACAAGAAAAAATGCTCCAAGTCGCCACAAACAACAAACATCCTCTCTAAACTCTAAAAGTGATTATAGTTAATTTAGGTGGATGAAAACCTGATGAAAAACTTTTTCTGCAAGTCCCCTTTATCCCTAACTTATTCCTGCCTTACTATCCAAATCAAGAAACAAACACAATTTTCAAGACAATAATGGAATAGTTTTATCTTTTAGGATGCTTTGTGATAATTGCAAATCGCCTCCCCTTCCTAGCAACCAAATATTTAATTTTTTTTTTCCAAGAACGCATGCTCATTAGGGTGGATCGAAAATTTTTTTTTCACAGTGTCAAAACCTACCTATGTGGAAAAGATGTTCTTTTGGATGGAGATTAAGGGAAAAATAATTTTAAATTTTACTACTGCCACAATGAAGTTGAATTTCGAAAAAAAAGTGAAAAAACACCTAAATTTGGCTAGAAGATTTTTGATTCAAAATAATAGTTTAAAAAATTTCCAAAACCTGCTTTTGCGTAAAAGATGTTATATTATACGCTGAGTATGAGAAAAATAGTTAAAAAGATTGATTTCAAAATTTAAATCTGCCGCAATGTGGCTCAAATTTATGTGTTTGAACGTGTTTACGGTAAAAAATTAATGTTTTTTTGTAAAATAAAATATGAATTTTAGAATTTTTAACATTTATTGCAATGAGGGGATATTTATTTGTTTACAAGATTAAAAGTTTGGTTTCTTATTTAACAGCTTTTTTATTAGGCTAATTCCATGGGTTCTGTAGTGTAAGTCACATAACTTATTAATTGCTATGCTTGTTAGCCACCGTTATTTTCGAAAAGTCTGCTTGGCTTTGTTCAATTAATGAGAATGTGCCAATAAAATTAATCACATTTTTTTCGTTCTATAATACTGGAAGCCAAAAATCGTAGCCTGTGACTTACACTACAAGTGCTCATGGAAATAGCCATTATTAAATCAAGAAAAATTTTCAACATTACAACTGGCGATAATCACGTTTGATATTAAAAATCGGCATGAGGTTTCGTAATTCAATTCAAATTTTATAAAACCGTCTCTTATATATGGTCCAAACACAACAGAAAATGCTTCCGTGACTATTTGGATTATTAGTTTTGTAAAATGAGCGTTGCGTGAATAGATATTGATAGTAGATGTTATTGCCACTGAAATGATTGCTATTGCTGGATTTACTATTACTTCTGAAATCATGTCATTACTAAATCCCTCAGTTAATGGAGGTTCGACACATTTTTCTATTTCATTAAATCTATGTAATCCGTCGCAAAAGGGTCAAAAGCTGGTAAAAGGAAAATATAAATATTATTTAAAGCAATGATTTGGATTACAGCAGACCGTTTGATTTCACTCGCGCGCTTTTAGAATTCATCTACTGACATAAATGAAAATACAAAAAGCTTCTCATGCAGCGAATATTTTTTTTTATTTCACCAGTGAAACATTTGTGCCCAGCCGCGGTTCCATCCACGTTGCGAAAAGATGAAGTAGTGGAGCCTCATTGGTGTGTAACTAGCACAAAATCCATTGTAGTGGACGGTTGAAGATCAGTTCCATATTTCGAATAACACATCCTTTAACATCTCTGTTAACAGATATTCCGTCACAACCGACCGCAACCAATTTTGTTACATGTATATTATTGTTAACATATGACAAAAAAATGTACTTCGTATTTTCAATTTGTTTGGCATTCCCGGAATTTTAGGTATATGTGGCCGATGTATTTGGAACCAAGTTCTTTTTTCAAGCTCAAGTCTGCTTCTATTATGATTTTTCTTCGGTTGTCTTCTAGTAATTTAGTCTTGTCTTTACACTCATCAAAGTTTAAAGAAAATGTCAATGATCATAATCTTTTACAAATGACTAAAACGATAGAGTGGTCTTTGGTTTGTTTTGTCATGCCGAATTTTTTTCTGTCAATAATATTTGATACATAGTTTTGTGAGATAATGCCTGCATCTTGAAGTGCACATGACACGATGACAGCACCTGCTAGGTCGGAAATGCCCAAACAGCCGAATATTCTGGCTGATGCATATTTCCGTGTCTACAGGTGGTGTGACACCTAGCTTGTCAGCATTTTGTTTTTTCAATGATAGCTGATGACGCAGAAAATTGAGTTTGCTCGCACTACGTTGGTTTAGTTTACACCCAATATTCAAATTCATATTCAAATCTATTGAACTGAAAAAAAATAGGCAGTGTTTTCGAAAATGGTCCACAAGACAGTAATAGCTTTCAATATCTTATTTTGTTTTACAAGAATTAAGAAGAGCGCGATATTTCTCGTGGGACAATTTAATTTTTCTTAAAATGCTGCAGTGGTAAATTATTGAGATTTAATCTCATTTACAGGTCACTTCTAACTTATTAAAATCCCCGTCTCACTGGCAGGAAATAAATAGATGTAGACCCATTCCTTGCTTCAGTTATTTTTTAAATACCAATATATAAATGTTATAACGTTTTTGTAATAGGAAACATATTTACTGGCATATTAAAGCCAGACGGAAATAGGGGGTAATTCACACATATATATATATATATTTATCAACACCATGGTATATTAATATTCAAAGTACACTAAGCTACACAATATGCAAGCAGACAAATCCTACACTGAAAAATTTGGAACCGTCAGTTTTTCGAAAATTTAAACCATTTGCAGCAGTATTAAATTACGAAATTACTTTTTTTATTTTTATTTTTATTAATCTTCATGCAATATAATATCTCTTACGCAAAGGTAGGTTTTGATTGATATTAAAATGACTATTTAGCGCCAAAAATAATCTAATCAAAATTAGATCTTTTTCCATTTTTTTCCAAATTTTATCAAATTTTCAACCTTTTTCTGGCAGTATTAAATCTCGAATTTATTATTTATTATTTTTGCTTACTTAATCTCCATACGATATAACATCTTTACCTCATTGTTGGATTTTAAAAATTATTAAAATAATTATTTTTTGACAAAAATCACCTAACCAAAATTCGGTCTTTTTTCAAATTTTTTCGAAAATTCAACCCTTTTGTAGCAGCATTAAATTTTAAAATTAATTTTTTTAAATATTTTTCCCTTAATCTCCATACAATATAACATCTTTTCCGCATAGGTAGGTTTTAATGAATTGTAATTTTTTTTTCGCCATAGACAATCGATTCACCCGAATGCTCATCTTGGCTAAAACAAAGTCAAGTGTAACCATGCAAAAAGATGTTTTCCCTGGGGGGGTGGGGTGGAGTTGAATGCCTTTTTTTGAACATGAGGAATAATGTAGAGGAATGTAGCTATGAAATATAAACCAGAAATTAACGAAAAAAAAATTCTACAAATAATTTGAAGTGTTTTTTGAACTTATGATAGAACATTTTCGAAAAAAAATCGTCTCCATATAGCGAAAATATTTCGCTATATGGAGATTATTTTTAATGTAATCATGAAAAAATTTAATCTTTCCTATGAAAAATTCGTTAAATAGAGAAACTCGTTGGATGGGGTTTCGTTATAGAGATACTCGACTGTAATAACCTGCGTATTTTGATCTTTTAATGTGTAAATGTGAGTAGTTTTTGCGTTGTTATATGCGGACAGGCGGATGGACTGATCGAGGACTGCTATGTATTTACGTGATTCCGAGCGCACTTAAAAAGGCATGTATCTGTGTTGTCTAGCTGAGTTCAAGCGTAGGAAAGGAGGCGTGTTTGTAAGAAATAGGGGTACTCTGAAATGAAAACCTGAAAAAGAGGTAAGTTAAAGGAAAAAGTATCGAAAGCGCTGCTCCTAATGCCATGGCAGCATTTATGCTACCACCTGTGTTTTCAATTTAGTTAACCTTTTTATTTAAATAGTCAATTTCACACCAAAAATTTGAGTTAGAATTTACAGCTTAACTTGAACCAATGAACCAATGCGTGATCTTTAGAAGTGCTACTGGAGTCGCTTTGCTCCAGTTTACATTCAGTCGAAGTCGATGAATCGATTTATCGTATTGCATAGATGTGTAGCAAGAAAAATAGAGTTTCCGAGAAATTCCAGAGCATTGGATTGGTCGAATGAGCCAGAGGGTAAAGCAGTTGATGGTTGGTTGGTTGTATAGGTTTTAATGGCACAAAATCCCTTGAGGGACATGCTGCGCCAAACCAAAGACAAAATTGTAAAAATGAGGAAAAAAAGACAACGTCAAAATATCCGGATGGGGGGCTTCCCATCTGGATATGGTCAGGTAAATATAAGAAGGCAAAAATAGTAAAATGCTAAATCATTAGTTTATTGTAGAAATAAGATAATATTAAATTTCAAAACAAAATGTAAAAGGTGAAAGTTGCATTAAAAATCCATTGTAGACATGAGTTAAGTTGATAAAAACAATGCGGTGATTCATGAAATTAAAAATCAATTAAAACCAGACAAACATATTTAAAATTGTAAAAAAGATAAAATTCTAAAACTAGTTTAAAATTTTAAAACAGTAAGATAGTGACACGATAACCAAATTGGAAAAGTACTACAGAAAACAATAATTACAACTTTAACCAGGCACATACTCTTCAAACATAGTATTTTCCTCGGAATCCGAGCCACTGTCGTAAGACTCGGATTCCATAGCTTCTTGGACATAGTGCTGCAGTTGCCTGGGATCTTTAAAATTTCTTTTGCATGGGCTGAGCGATGCATTTTGCAATCTTTTAACAATAGTCTTCCGCCGTGCGGTTGCTGGAGTTGGGGTTTTTATGGTTTCAGTTTGTTTTTTAAGCATATGTGATTTCTGTAATGTTTTTGATTTTGTAGCAGTTTGGATCCCAGCCTTGGTCCCTTCTTTCTGAACACCAGTTTTCACTATTTGACTAGAGTTGGGTTTTTTTGAGCTTAATGCAGATGAGTTCGGGTCATTTTTTTGTGAGGTAACGGCCTTAGTTTCATTTAGAGGTTTGGATAATCCCTTAGATTGAGCTTGAGATTTCTGATTTTTAAATTGAGCAGATTTTTGTGTGTGAGTAGATGTGTGTAAAATAGTAACAGGTTCTGACGAAGGTAAACAGATATCACGGGATTCTTTGATTGGGGTGTTTATTGATTGTGTTTTGGCTGACTTTTTCGATGACATAGAAAAGTCAGTCTGGGTGCTAATATGTCTTACAGATTTAGACTGCTGTTTCAATAGGCTTGAATAAGATACGCCGACAGACGGGGTTCTGGCTTCTACAATTTTACGAGCTTCTGGGTAGGAAAGATTTTGCATTATTTTTACAGTCAGAATTTCTTTTTCACGGATCCATTTTGTGCAAGAGCGAGAGAAAGCTGTATGATTACCCTTGCAATTTATGCAGCGTTCTGATTTTTCACATGAATTGCTGTCGTGGTCAATTTCTGCACAGCGTGCACAGGTAAGGGAACCGCGACAGTTAGTTTTAGTGTGGCCGTATCGCTGACATTTAAAACAACGGAGAGGGTTAGGAATGTATGGTCTGACAGGACAATTTAGGTAAGCAGCTTTAATTCTTGTTGGTAAAGTAGGGCTATTGAAAGTGAGAATGACATGCTTTGTAGGAAGGACTTGGCCATTCCGACGGATCGTGATACGACGTGCATCTATAATATTTTGGTCTTTTAGGTTTTCTAAGAGTTCATCTTTCGTAGAGAATAAAAGATCTGGTTCAGAAATAACGCCTCGGCTTGTATTTAGAGTTTTATGCACCTGAACAGAAACAGAAAAAGGGCCTATTGTAGAGCTATTTGAAAGAATCTGTGATTGTTTAGTTGTAGAAACCTCCACTAGTAAATCCCCAGATTTTAATTTTTTGAGAGTATGACCATCCCCTAAGGCAGACTGGAAAGTTTTTGCTATGAGAAATGGTGACGTTTTGCCAAAGGAACTATCAGAGTGGCTATCAGTGCGTTTAACAATAAAAAAGCGTGTGAAGGAAGAAGTCGGAACAGTTTGGTGCTCTCCACTGGGGAGAGACATAGAAGGAAATGAAGTTTTCCCATCCATGTTAAAAATAATAAAATTCAGACCCCGGCCGCATCACCCACTACCGAGCCCAACAAGGGGATGCACATTCGTGCACCAGTGCTAACCAGGGCCCATACGGTCACAAGACAAACCTATGTCAGTCTCCACCCTTAACGAGATGACTAGTATTTGCTCGATCACTTGATCCCTAAAGCCAGTGACAAAAGCCAGCTGACCAGCCGATTGATGCATACGGGACCAATATGCACCTCCCGTCTACCTGAAGCAGAGGCCAAAGCAGTGTGTTGGTTTCCCTCAACTACCAGGATCCCCCTTTCCAGGGACACGGGTCGCCACGCACGGCCAACACGTGGGTGGTTTACAATTCTCCATGAGTCGATATACAGGATGACATCGGCCCATACAGAATTGCCCTCACCTCCGGAGAGGAAACCACAATGAGAGTGAAACAAAGATGAAAGGAAGACAAGAGGAGTAAGAGGAAAAGGAGAGGAGAAAGATCACTCAGGTGCCCCGGGGTTGTGAAGCCCGTGAATACCTAAAGAAGGTATCCCCCTGGGGGGGTAAAGCAGTTGAAAAAGCCTAGTGCCATACACTTATATATATATAAATAAATTAAGTAAAATCCAACAAATATTTCGTTACTGAATGAGTAAAAAAATATTAATTTTTTTTCTGATATGAATTCCTGATATCTAAATTGCACAAATTTAGCCCTTTAACATTCATTGGTTTCTTTACGAAACCACAAAATTTTAATTCCGATATGCAAGAACGACACCGGAATTTTAATTAAGAAAAAATCTATTTTATCATATAATGTGGAAAAAAAAAATCACTTCTTATTTACAATTATGTTTGTTCGCAATTACCGGTGTCAATCATTTATTTCAACATCTTACCAATGAAAATGCTTTGTCCATTAGAGGGTTAAGACAAATGACCGGTATTCGCAGGGGTCGGACCATATCGGACAAATTTAATTGTTCTGATCAGAAAATTTTATGAATAATCTTTAAGAGACATTTTTATAAGACATGCAATAGGAATATATAATGGAAATTAGTGATAAGAAATTCTGGTCAGAACAATAAAATTTGTCCTATATGCTCCGATCCCTGTACTCGTGACACGTACGGTGCTCAGAATCCTTGATTATTCCCATCAGTTATTTTTTTATCGTTAGTTTTGTTCTATTTAATCAGGATATATTTCTCGGTTAAATTTGCAAAGGTTTTTGTTTTGAGGAACCAGTGACAAAATACAGTCGAGTCTCTATATAACGAAATCCACCGTTCCAGTAAAAAAATCGTTATATAGAGAAATTCGATGTATAGAGAATGATGTTAAAATTCGTATCTGATTTGTGAAATTTGAACAAATATTATTTTTGATCTTTAAAGTTAAAAATTTGAAGTGTTTAAAAGTAAAACCTAAAAGTATTAACCTAACATTTTATTTCTGAATTATTTAAGCTGTTTCAAAAAAGAGAACATTTATTTGAAAGCTTAATGAAAATCAAATAAGGAAGACTTGCATTAATTTCAGACGAAAAAATCTATAATTTTTTGTTGTTTTGATTTTAAAATTGTTACGCTCGCAAAAAAATGCTCAAGTTATATGAAAAATTGTAGTTAACATTTTCCTCCATTTGAAGGCCTCTCTTATGTGCCTCTCATTGATTCCTTTCTTACATGTGTATCAATCCAAATGACACTGTTTTGAGAAAGATGTGGAAAGGTGTGTGGGAGGTGAGATGAATTAATTGGATTTAAAGAACAAGGAGAGAAATAATATATAAAAAAAACTCAACGCTGACGATAAATCAAAAAATAAGTGATGGAAAATTGAATCCATATGATTTCGAATCCATATGTTTTCTTATGACCAATATATGAAAAAATTCGTTATATGGAGATAAATATTTCGCTATATAGAGATTGTTTTTAATGTAATCATGCGAAAAGGGGACCGTTCTTACAAAAAAATTCGTTATATAGAGAAATTCGATGTATAGAGTTTCGTTATAGAGAGACTCGACTGTATTAATATAGGAATTATAGCTTAATTTCGGAACAAACACTTCGTTAGTAAATAAACTCAAATTTAATATTAGATCTTCTGGAATGAATTCCGATAGTCTAAATTACGCAATTTTCAGAATGTATTCTCCGATGAGAATTAGAAATTGAAACAGTCATATTATCTTTATTATTGTTATTTTATCATTTTCTACATGCTTTAAGCCAGCGATGCACAACCTTTTTACCAGAAAATCGGTTGACACCAGAATATTTGAAAAGTGTAGTTTCTTTTCTTTAATAGCAAAGTTTCTGTCATTACTATAAAGAAAATTATTCTGCATAAAAATAGTGGCATATTTGTGGCCCGCGGGCCAAAGGTTGTGCACCCCTGCTTTAAGCCATTTCATTAACATATTACTTCTATATTTAAAATGTTGACATAAATGAATGAGCCCGGAATTAACACAATTATGTATTTGTAACTAACCTTTTTAAGACAAACGATTGGTACAAGTGACTTTACTTATACGGTGCTCAGAATCCTTGGTTATTCCCATCAGTTAATTTTTTATTATTAATTTTGCTCTATTTAATCAGGATATTGTACTCAGTTCAATTTGCCGAACATTTCTATTTTAACCCCTTGAAGGGCACCGGTATATTATATATACCACTTAATTTTAATTCCTTTATGCCACATTGGCACCGGAATTTTAGTATTTTGCTTTTTACAATGTACGCGAAAAATAGCTTTTACTTTCTATCATATAAATTTGTTTGTGAATCCCGGTGTCAGTCAGTCATTTGAACATTTTAGGAACATAAGTGCTTTGCCCCTCAAGGGGTTAAAAACCTGTGATAAAATATTAACAATTCCGTAAAATGAGTGTACGTCACAAAGGGATTAAGGTAAAGTATATTTAACTCACATAATAAGCATATTTTTTTTAATCAAAGTTCTAGTACCAACTTTGTTTTTGGGAAATAAAATTAATGGTTTCAATGAGCGTACCACCGCCATTGAAACGGTTAAGATGCTTAACTTTAAAATACGTCATAACTTATATATTTTTATTTTACTTCTCAAAACTTAAAAATCGTACATTTTTATATGTTAACCCTTGGCACTCCGTTGTCTCTGCTGCGGAGACATCATCTTTCCTACCTAAATTTGGTTCGGCACCAGTAATAAAGGAAAAAAAAAATTCCTTATTTAATCAGGGAATTTTTTTTTTTTCAAATTGTCTACTTGAAGGAAAGTTCTTTTAAGAAAAAGTGGAGCAAATCGAATAAAATTCGTGTAAGAGGCCCCGGAGTCCGAAGGGTTAATAGATGTCATACGAAAAAACAAAGAAAATTAAAGAAAAAGATACGAATTACAGTGGTGGAACTAGCGTTGGTGCCCACATGCTTTGAATACCAGTAATTTTTTTAAGTTCTGTTCGTCTTATCTAACCCTTTCCAGCGAGGAAAATTATGTTAGTAAAAGAGAAATTATCGACTGACACCGGAATAAGTGTTGCCAGAATGTCGAAAGCCAATTTCCCCAAAATTTCTGAAATTTTCCCCAAATCAGGGCTTTTTTCAGAAAAAGTCCCCAACGCAATTTCTACTCAAAAAGACAAGTTTCCACTTTTCAATTTTTCGTTATAAATTTTTTTAACAAATTTAAACTCAAATTTCCCCCCCAAATAAAGCATTTAAAAAAATTACCCATTTATATATATATATATATATTTAATCAACAGAATTTTGGGTACTTACGTATTAACGCCACCGCAGTTATCTTTTGGATTACTTGTTGCCTTGTTTTTTGTTGATTTTTGGTGCCATGTTTTAGTTTTATAAGTGCATTTTTTTGCTGATTTTTTGATGCTATTATTTTTATGCTTGTGCGAACAACAAGATTGCTCTTTATTGGTACAAGTTCTGCGGCGGTGACGTTAATACGTAAGTACCGAATTTTGCATGCTTATTCACAGCTAATTGACGAGAATAAGAGTTTACAATAGTAAAATTACATAAGCAAAGTTTTTTTACAACGTCGCGTTTGTTGACATTAGTTATTTAAATTGTTGCCACTCGCTAATACTGAACTATATTTACATTAGTTCCATCTGCACTTTTTATACCAATAACTTTTTCAAAGTTTAGACCGTCTCCAATAAGTCGGGGTTTGATTGAATCTGAGATGATGTTGGCATTATCTACTTCTGACTTAAGTTACAAAAAAAAAAAAAAAAAAAAAAAAAAAAAAATTCAATTTTATATCACCCCTTTTGAAGTACCTAATCTAATGCAAAGCATCTATGTTGTATCAATCACTACGATTTCGTCAATAATAAAACAAATATAGCTGATTTTAACATCTTTAATTAAATCTTTTGAAAAACACAGCCAATGACAGCTTCTGACACGTCCTAACACTTAATAATGTAAAGATTTATGTCATTTAAGACCGCAGAGTTTTTATTCAAATTTCTTATAAAAAGAACTAGGAAGGCTCCTGCATTCATTGAGCAAATGTCAATTATAAACGTAGCAATGTGATTGTAGTATGCAACTGTAGACCTTGCAATTGCAAATATATCTTTTGGCATTCCATGAAATACAAATTAACCATCATTAAACAATAAAATTAAAGTTATAAAATTGTTTTTATTTTTGTTGTATAAATCTATTCCATTAAATGAAATGTATTTTTGTGCTTGTGTCTCTGTCCGCGAATGACAGCAAAATCTGTCTTACTTATCTGAAAGTTCAGGTGGGTGACAGTCGCAGGCAGATAAATAAACTGTGAGCACGACCACGAGAATCATGATTTGGGTAAACTGAGTTTTAACCCACTTCTTGGCGGCGTCTTTTTGACGCGCGATGACTGCGCCATGCCTTGCTTTCTTTTCCATTTAGGTGCTGCTCTTCTTGACAATCCTGGGAGAGATTTCGCTCCTCGGCTTGCGTATACTCCGTTCGTTCTTTCTTTTCTAGTTTTCTTATTGGAGGAGAGAGGAGAAACATTTAAAAGTTTGAAGTCTCGCGCCTTGAAATTAATTAAATTTCTTGTGTCTCATTAGAGGCCGTTGGATTTCGAAGAGTAACATCGAGTGAGTAAACTTTTTTTTTTTGGGGGGGGGGAATATACGAGTGATTTTTTTAATTAGAAACCTTTGTTTTGTATTTAAACGGAAGTATTTTCTACATTTCTATTGTTTTTTGAATGTAGAGACCGTGCTTTGTAGTTAAAAGTAAGTGTTTTAGGCCTTGCTTTAGTATTTTAGATGTTTTGAATCTTAATGTTATTTAGTTTCATATTAAATATAAAAGAAAAACATTATTTGACTTCAAAGCTTAGTATATTTCTTTAGAAAATGTATTATTAATTTCTTTTTTTATTTAAAAAAAAGCTGGTTTTGTTTTTAAAAGACGGTATGTGTACAATTTCTTTGTTTCTTGAACGGAATTGTTTTGCATGTTTTGATGTTATACATGTTTTAAGGAAATTTATAGCCGAGGGGCTCAGGGGGGGGGGCGGAGCCCCCCTGAGAAAGAATTTTTTTCTTCTAAAAGCTTTGTATTGCGTAGTGTCTCCTGGACTTAAATCCCGCTCCGGGAGACAAAACGCAAAAGCACGCCAACGTGACGATATTTTGGAAACGCGCCAAGAAGGGGGATAAAACTCAGTCGCGCCCATGATTTATATCTATTATTTCTGTATTTTATTTTCGTTTTCCAAATCAAAATCGAATTCGACACAGATTCAGCATTAGATAAGTCTGTGAGTAAAAATTAAAATAGCGGAAATAATTCCCCAAGTTTTTCCCCAAAAATGACCATAGTCCCCAAACATGTCCCCAAAAAATTTCCCTGGAGGTTCAAAATTCCCCAAAATGGGGACAAAATCCCCAATCTGGCAACACTGACCAGAATTTACAAACGATTTTTTAAGAAATCAAGAACTTCTATTTTAAGCTTTTATTGTAAAAGCAAGATTTTATTAAAATATTATTGGTGTCATTTCCAAATTTGGAATTAAGATTAGGTGTGTCCTGACCGGACACACTGTGCCGGAAAGGGTTAATCAGAAAAATTTCTGGTATGAATCGAAAATAAGAAAATTTTACAAAATTACTGGTTTTCGGCACCCACGCTGTTTACGCTACTTACGCTTCATCGGTATTGAGATTACACCATTAGCATTTGTATTTCGATGATGCTTAAACTACACAGTGTAATTAAAAAAATGAATAGACAAATATACATTGCTATATGAATTTTAAATATGTTCATTTGATACAAATGTATGGATAATTGTATAGTTACATCTATTAGTTCCTATTAATATTATTTATATAATTTAATTAATTTTTATGGTTAACTTGTACCTAACTTTTAACAAATTGGATTCCTAAAATACTATTTTTAAGTGTATTAAATGCATATATTAATTATCTATTTTTATTTCTTATTTTATCTTATATTAAGATATTGAGTTTAGGTTACAATAGTCAAATTAAATGATTTTGTTTACATATTAATGCATGGTAATTTTTTTTTTCTGTTAAGACATTGCAAATGCGATTTTAATTTTTTAATTTTTCATTATTTCCCCCTTTTTATTTTTCTATCCAATTTAATAGTGTTTCATTTTTTATTATTTTTTCTTCATGTAATTTTTGTTTTATGTGTATTGGTAGCCCAAAATTCGTATTATTTTGCTTTTTCATGGCTAACGCGAAGATGAAACCACACATTTCATTTTTAGTTCCAAAGTATTTGGGGTTTGAAAATTCTGCAATGGTTCTGCAAATTCCATTTGTATATATTTTATTTATTTATTTCCCCCCCCCCTTCCCGAATGTTTCAGTGTGGTAATTTTCTATTAAATTCAATAGCTCGTATATCTTAATACAATTAATGATTATATATATATATATATATATTATAGCTAGTACTTGTCTTTTGCCATTTATTTACTTATATGGTTCATGGGGAAGATACAAAATTATACAACTATTGGAAGATCTTATAAAAGTAAGTCGTTTGTCTTTAATACTTGAGAAAATCTTTATAAAATAAAATGAACGATAGTTGAAATCTCTTTTAATCTCATTAATCAATGTTTCCTTTTACAGCATTCGAATAATTGATATTGCATTTTCTTATACACTTTTCTTACAGATATTTTTAAAGATTAATTGAAGTCAGAATATTTTAGCATTATAATTTACGAAGTGGCAAATTTTCTTATAAGTAGGTCATTACATTAATATTTTATTTAAAGGATTTTATATTTTTATGAATGAAAACCCTATAACCGCTGATTTAGAAAATAAATATATGAAATATGGACACTTATTTTACATTTAGATGCATTCAATATTTATTTGAATTTAATAAACTAATATTTACTTTTAAAATGTTTGAATACCAATTTTCCATTTTCCGACACAAAAATCTTAATTAAAAAATTGCTTTGAGAGATTAATATTAGTTATTAATATTTATTTAGGCATACACCGCTCAGTAAAAGTTTAGACAATGATCGATTATGCGTCTATTTTCTGAAGTATGTACCGAATGTTTGTAATTCCTCTGTCAAATATTAGTTGTGACTTATCCTTTATTCACACACAATAAATTTTGAATTTTACCTTTTACATAAAATATAATGACAAAAAAATAAAATGAACATTGTGGCAAAAGTATAGACAACTTGTGTATTTACAGAAAAAATAACTACAAATTAAAATCGTGTTGCACCCGCATTGTTTGCAATTAGTGCAAGAATGTGACTTTTCATCGAAAAAACTAAATGCTGCGTCACTTAGGGGTCTATTTCGTACCAAACATGTTCAACAGCAGCTCGAAACTCATTAAAAGAAAACTATAACAAAAATTTGCTTAAACATTACGACATATGATGTTACAAAAGTTTTCGATTGAGTCCGGATCAGAACTACACGCCGGCCAGTTGAGATCAATAGTATTTTCAGAGTTAAACAAAGTTCTTCTTTTGTATGTAACATGAATAGATGCTAAAATCCATACTTTAGTTTTTTACCAAAAGTTCCCCAAATGACTAAAAATTAATCTCCAACGTATATACGTAGTCTTACGTTGCTTGGCAACCAATGAATAACTCCACAGATGCACGAGCATTAAAGCTAAGTGAGGACCAAATTATTTAAAATTCACCTTCTTTTTGTCGACTTATAAAAGTCCCAGGATCTTTGCTTAAGTCATTCGAATAGTATTCCCACGTGTTTGGGCCGTTAAAATTCCACTTATTTTTTCGTTACTGAATATCATAGCGTACCATTTGGGTCCATGTGACGTATGTTTGCAAGTTAATTGAATTCTGGACAATTTATAGCGAGATTTTAAAGCTGATTCTTTGATTATTGTCATGTAAATTGATTTACCTATTTCTTTAATCATGTAAGCATCATGTCCGTCGACACAGAAATTCCTGACTTACTTTTAATGTGATTAACAATCAATATTTGTGTAAATGTCACTTTCTGGATCCTTTTGTCATCGCATTTTCTTGTCACACAAGGTCTTTCAAATTATGTTTTTTTTTTTTTTTTTTTGGAGGAGTCATCCTTAGACTATACAGCATAGACAAACCACTTTGGACGATTCAGTGCTGCTGAAATTTCTGAAACTGTCTTCCCTTTCCATTTCAGCTTTCCTACTTCAATTACTTCATCTAAATGAATATTTTTAGCTCGCGGCATCTTCACTAACTGATGCTATATCGAGGTATAATTAAATACTTCAGACATGTGACATCATAACTTGGAAACTTGCATTTATCCATGAACAGTTGGCTAAAAATCAAAAAATTTCTAAACTTTTGCAATATGCAAATTTTATTTTTTTCAGTTAAATTATATGTTATCTTACATTATATATAACCATTATTTTGATTGTACATTGTTTAAAATATATTTGAAAATAAGTATAGCCATTTCTAAAACTCACGTGTCCGTATTTTTTATTTAAAGGTTAAAAAACACCAGTGTCTAAACTTTTGCTGAGCACTGTATTAATTTAAGGAACGATAAATCCCCAAATATGTAGTTTAGTATCATCGTAGTTTTTGAGAATACGACAGCAAATAACTAAGAGCAAAATGTATGAAATAAGGGCATTTGTTTTCATTTATCTTATATTAAATTGGATTCAAGATATTTTAATTTCATGAGATTTTAACACTAGAACCGCGAACAATTTTACTCACTTTCATTAAAAGAATTTCACATCAGAAATTTTAATTAGAAAAAATTTAACTTATTCAATTAACTTATTTTTGCGTAACCTTTATTTAACAGTATTTCATAAAGAAATTTCTGGTTTCAATTGACGTCTACTCATTGGGTACGGGTCAAAATGACCCGTTTCCACGGTTCTAGTGTTAATTAGTTTTAGACAAAAAATGAAAAATTGAAACTGTTTTAAATAAAAAGTTTTTGTCACAGAGAACTGTCTTCCATAACTCTTGAGCATAATTCAGTGAACATTTCGCCAAAACTAGTCGGTTGGTTTCCTAAACAACGAGTCTTAAAGCCGACGTATTTTCCAAAAGCTTGTTCCCAATCTTGTCTTCTCTTAACATTTCTTGATCAGAGTCTTTCAACAAGAATTTGGATTCGTCGCGTCGTTATTAAAATTACTAACTTTGTACATTACTAACTTTTAACCACTTAACTAATCAATATTTTTGAAAAAAAAAACTTTCAATAATGCCTGTTATTTTGTCTTTTACAGAATTTTTAATCTGTTTTCACCAGTTTTTTAAAAGACATTTTTGCCTAATTAAATCAGATTTTTTTATTATTGCTTTTTACTTTCTCACCGAACTTTTGAAACATCCGTTATTTGTAAACATAATTTTCTCTTTTCAAAATTGAAGTGCTTAGGTGATCAGTTTAAATACCTATATTACCTTTGAATGTTCACTAGTAAGTGTTACATGTTGCGAAAATGAAATATTATCCTTCAGTTTAAAACATAAATCTTCCTTTTAATTATAGGAGTTAGAAAGTGATTTAGTAATAGTAATAATCAGTTCAAAGTTGACGACCGAATGTATGTTATAAATGCAAACAAATCATTATTCATTCACTGACTTATTTGTATTTAAATGGTAATATATTTTCAACACTATGTACAAGCTATATTTTTTGTTTTAATTTATCAATACATTTACATTTAAACTTTAAATGCATGAAAATGCATTTTTTTAGAACTGTGTTTTTTATATTTGCGTATCAGACACTAGAAATATTATGGTAGATTTTTGGTACTATGTAGTAACATATATTTAAACGCTTCATAGGATTAATATTTCTGCATAAATATAGTGGTAGTTCAGAACTTGATTTATTTTTTGTAAAATTAAACAAAAAGTCTTGTAAATCTACAGTGTTGCCGCATCTGACAGATAATTTATATAGAAATATTGAATTTATACCAGAAAATTTTGAGCAATAATTTAGTTCTACAGTAGAACCTCGATTATCCGAAGTAATTGGGACCAACCCAGCAGTCGGTTATTATCCTACTTCGAATAAATTTTCGGATAATTGATATTTCATTAATAATCATCTAGTTTAATATGTTGTATCGTCATTGAGCTGTTATTCTGTCTTATTTTAACTGTTAAATGCTAAATTAAAGTAAAAAATGAAAATAAATTTATTTCTGAAGCAAAAACTTACAATGGTTTAATTTTTTTCGAGTTCCTTTTCATCTCATTGGCAGTTGACACGCCAATGTGAAACTCCTTTGCAAGTTTCGTCATAGCTTCTCCCGATTCTAATCACGTAACAACATCATATTTTTCCTGTATGGTTAGTTTTTCTCTTAATGGAAGAAATAATAAAAAATAAAAACTTGAGTAAAAAAATAAAAAAGACAATACGTAAACTCTATATGATAGCACGCAAAAGAATTCTGATCGGAACTGTAACAGCAGAAAAAGAGAACAAACAGGAATTCTGGCCAGATACCAAAATTGACCATACCTAAAAAATTGTCCTAGTAGGCATTTCTCATACCAGGGAGACATGCGTCAAATATCATGCGACATTAGGCAAATGTTGCCTGTCAAATTGGTTTTTTCTTTTTCGCATGTCTCACGTTTTTTTGTTCAATGTCTCACTGGTGTGTGGCGCGCCGTAACAGTAGAAAGAGAATAGCAAACAAAGTTTTCCTTCCTTCCTTCCTTTTCCCTTTTCTGGAATAGAACTGTCCACAATGAATAAGTGTTACAAAGTGACTCCTCTTCTTTTACAAATTCTGCTGCAATGAAAACTTCTCCCTTCTTCAAATGACAAAAGAGGTTAGATTCCTTGCACTTGCTTACAATCAGAGGGTGCAATAACATACGATTATTCTGTGACTCGGAAGTATGGCGTTCCAAATTTCGAAATGGGGTGTGCTTTTGTTCAGAACAAAAAAGTTTGAAAGTGAACAAGAGTACACTCATACCAAGAATTGAGCTTGTGAAAAGGAATTGTAAAAAATAGTCTAAAATAGTTATTTGCACTCAAGGACGGCTTGCATACAAAAGCAATGTGAGAAAAAACCCCATTAAAAAGGCATGTCTGTTAAGAGAAAATTTGGATTATAAAAGAAAGTGAAAAAAAAGTGCATAATAAACCGACTTCGGTTAACGGAGAGTTTCGGTTAATCAAGGTTCTACTGTATTTTATTTATGGAAAATATATATACATTTATCTATAAATACATATATAAACCTATAAAAAAAGCAACTAGTAAAAATTACTAGAGAGAATTCAGAATCCCTTACTAAAAAATAATAGCGTCTACACCAAGACATTCATAATGGATCTTATCACAAGTGTACCCGCGATATTCCCTATGCTACTGAAAAAGTTCCTATTTAACCCCTTGGGGACGAGCTACACGTATACGTGCCGCAAAAACCTTGTTTATTCCCGTGCACCGGTAAAATTATACTGAAAATTTGGGTTCTTTAATCGGAGTTTACTCTTGAGTTAATAAGACACAAATTTCTGTTTTTTAAAACCGGTGACAAAACATTAAAAATTTCGTAAAAGGGTCCCGTCGCGAAGGTGTTAAATTGAAAATATGGTTTTTAGCTCACAGGCTGTCATAGCCTGAGAGCTTATGTGCCCGTCCGTTCTGTATGTACGTTCGTACGTGCGTAACGCGATAACTCATGATAAAAATATCCGATTCACTTGAAATTTTGTATATAGGTATATCCTGACAAGGCGCTTCCCTGATTAGTTTTTGGAGTTCATTCGATATGTGTAAGAGGGGGAACGGGGGGCTCATGCCCCTCACCTTAGTTGATATAAATGGGATTTTCATGCAGAATTAAGTATTCGTTCAAAATTTAGATATAAGGTCATTCTGATGAGGCGATTCCGTGACTGTTATTAGGTGTTCATTGAATAAGTATAAATAGGGGGAACAGGGGTTCTAATGCCCCTCCCCTTAATTTATATAAATGGGTTTTTCAAGTAGAATTTTCAGATTTCGTTCAAATCTCTGAATAGTTTTGGAAGTTTAATGGTTAAGTATAACAGAGGGGGACAATTCCTTTTAAATTATATAAATGCTAAATGGTTTTTTTTTAAAGAATTATCTCATTTGCTCTGAATTTTGGATATAGATTTTTTATATGATAAAGCATGTCTTTGATAGTTTAAGAGGTTCAATGGTTAAGTATAAAAAAAGAGGAAAGGAGAGAGCTGTTTCCCCTTCTTAATTTTTTTAACGGAATTAACCCTTGAAAATATAAGGCTGCAATGTACAATTAGTATGCATAGCCTGTGAGCTCAATGCCATCAGTTTAACTGGGCAATATTCTTTATTAATTTTTTAACTGTGGAATTTAGTTAAATGGATGCTCCTTTTTATTTTCTTTTTGTTTGCGTGTGTATGATATTATTGGCGAAGGGTTCAAAACTATTTCAAATAGATTTGGTACTCATGGGATTAAATTTTTATTTATTGATTTTGAATTAAAAAAAATAGATAAATATACAGGAATATTTTTCGAGAAAAATGTTTACCGTAGATTAGGGGTGCACAACCTGTGGCCGCGGGCCAAACTGATACCAGTAATTTTATGCAGATTAACTTTCTTTATAATAATGACAGAAACTTTGCTATGAAAGAAAACAAACGTCACTTTTCAAATATTCTGGTGGCAAACGAATTTCTGGCAAAAAGGTTGTGCATCACTACCGTAGATGATATGTAAAGAACACGATTTTTATTATTATTTTTATTTTTTTATTTATCAAATTTCTTGTTGTCTTAGTATTTACAGGAAGGAATAATTAATATATGAACATTAGTTTATAAAATGATTTTTTTTATATAAAGGCAAGAAATCAGATCTTAATCCATTGAGGACGAGCAACCTGTATATGTGCTGCCGAAGATGCTGAAAATACTTGATTATTCATGCCAGTATAATTTTATTGTAAATCTTACCTTTTTTAATCCAAACATTTTCGCGATTCAATTACGAAATATATTCTACATAAAAAATATCGGTGATAAAAGATTAAGAATACTGTAAAAGACTTTCGTCCGAAGATGTTCAATACCTGGTATTAGAGATAAGAGAATGAGCAACTAAGCGGAGTTGCGGATAATAGAAAGTTTAATAACTTTAAGTGTAGATCGACCAAACATTCGTTACGTTTTCGCTTAAAATCTGAGTTTCACCAAACGTTCGTTTTCGGTGAAAATGCTGCTTAAAACATGGCTAAAACTATCTCTATTTCAAAAATTTCTTTTGTTTCTTTGAAAATCTTTGATATTACTCATTGATTTTTGCTGTATTGATTCAAATGAGACTCCCCTCATTTATTGCTATGAACCTCACTGTTTATAATTATCAGTCATAAAGGACTCAATATGTGAATGAAAAGTATAAAGCAAGAAATGTATGTATGGATAAAATTTTTAAACGATTACCACGAGATCATTAAAAGCTGCACAGTAACCATTTATTTATTCTTGGGATATTCTTCTATTTATTTATTTAGGTGGAGCTGCTATGCTGTATTATCCTTGATTTTTGCAATATTTCATTTTAAGGAATTAACTCGCGGTTCTTTATCGAACTTCATATTCCTTTATTTATAAGTTAACGATTTAAGTTGTTGCTGATTAAATTTTATTGTTTGTCGCACAACAAGTTGCGCTGCTGTGCTGAATTTTTCACGATTTCAGCAATAACTCTTTCAAGAACTAACGTTCGGAATTTAATAAAACCTTAAATTTAGTCAGACTTTTTTATAAAATATCTCCAATTAGTTTTTGGTGTATATCAGCCAACAGGTGGCGCTGATGCGCAAATTTCTCTAGTTAATAGCTCGATCTCAAGAGCTAATTCACGAATTTTCACCAAACTTCAAATTCAGTTATAAATTGAAAGAAGTTGTTGCTTTTTACGATTTTGATGAATGTTGCGATTTCAGAGAAATACTGCGATTTCGCAGAACAACATTTTTCTCTAATATTATACAAGCATGCAAAAAATGCGGAAAAATATAATTCTTACTGTTGATGCATGAATAAACAACAAACGTGTTTTGTAATAGTAGTTTTTAGAGGAATTTCGATAAATTCTCGAAAAAGTATGCAAAGACAATTACGGCATATTTTTATGCCTTTCTTGCCTCTAAAGTTGATGAAATATCATCAGACATCATCAATATTAGCAATAATTTGACATATATTAGCGCGAGTAAACGTGTATGATCAAAATGATATATCTACAAATGTAGTTAATCCTTTATAACACTGAACAATAGCCACGGTCAAGCGATTTAGCTATCTTAATGCATTATTTTTCAAAAAAAGAGTAAATTTAGGAACTTTTTCTTATATTTGGTTCGAGGCTATAAAAATTATCATTTTACCATATGTAACGTCAGACGAGTACTGCTTATTGTACTTACCGTTTGCAGACGATTACATAAAACTTTATTTACACTTTAAAGAACATCAGTAGCTTAGAATTCATTTTCCGTTAATAAATCATAAAAATAGACCCTTTTCTTCCTTTCCGTTCGAGGCTATAAAAATAGTCATTTTATCAATAGTCACTTGACAGGAATACTGTTCATTGCCGCCGCCAAAAACACCCACCAATAAAAAGAAATAAATATCTTTTTCTTTATTTATTGCAAAAATCATGATTGAAAAGGCAGAACATTCCTATTTAAATTTACCGGTCTAAGTTTGCCCTGGCAGTGATCAGTTGCTATATATATTTCATAGTTTATAAGTCGTGTGGTATAAACTTAGGTACTTTCAAAGACGCATGAATAATGTAATAAAACAACAAGAATATAATACACTCCTATCGAGTTTCTCTTTATATTTAAAACTTTCCTTGCATCATTGTACGCGCGGCAGCGCGCTACAATAATATGATTGAGCGATGGTGCACACGGATTTTTCAATTTTTCTTTTTGCAATAACTAACTAAATACTTATCCAATTTTGATGATTTTTTTTTAAATGTTCGTCTGACCAAGACGCACAACATAGCACAAAAATTATTTTTTTTTATGGCATACTGTAGGTGTACTGTAGAGTATTCTGAAAATATGACAAAAATTTTGTGTCCCAGCACTTTTCTCGAAAACTACTAAAGATAAAAACTTAATTTTTTTTTTAAACAAAAGACAAACTTTTTATCCCGAGGTAGTCATCGAGAAAACGTTATTTCGCTGGGCGGTTTTTCTGAAATTGCGTATTTTCCAAACTTGGTCATAAATGGGTATATCTAACGTTCTATTGCAGATAGAATGTTGCGGTAAAGTTTATTTTAAAGATTTTGCGATGCTAATTAATCCTGCAAAAATTCATAGCTTTACGTTAAACAGTTTTTTTACAAGATGAAATAAAAGAATGGCAGTCATCAATCTAAGGTACTTGTGATCATCGGAGAGAAAAACCAGTTACACCATTCGATTAAGCATAAAAAAATACAGAATGCTTTTTTTTCTCTTATTTTTAACTTCATTTTTTAACGAATTATGAATTTTTTTGAAATTTTTGACATGCTGATTTTTGTCATTTTTTAATGAATCATTTACTGAATAATTATGCACGGTGTCTAGCCCTGGTGGCTATCAAATTTGATTTTTAATTTTAAATTAGGCAATTTTTTGCACCATGCCAAATTTATATTTTATCCATTTTTTTCATTTATTTATATTTTGTTTTTAGCACAATGGCATCAATGGCAAAAATGCCTGGCATACCTGTCAAATATTGGGGCCCTGTACTTTAACAAAGTGTATTTACTATAAGTATATACCGTATTTATTCTAATAGAATGCGCCCTCTAATAGAGCGCGTCTTCTAAGAAAGTGCGCACCTTGGTGCTGATTGAAAAAATAAATATGCTGATTGAAAAAATAAATATACGGAAACGATATAGTAGATAAGTAGAAAACGATTACTTAAATGAATTATCGAGGATTCTCATCGATCAAAATAGAGATATTCTATCAAAGCGATGGAGTGGCGATGCAGCAAAAGTTTCAAATTTTGAACAATGTACCACTCCTGTAAACTATAGCGCCAAGGATATGCACACTGTTAAAAATTTGCTGCATTTTGCTGCAACGCACTCCCCTGCTTGTATAGAAAACGGTTACTTGGCCGTGAAATGGCGCTTTCTCATTGGTTGGAATACAGATATAATATACAAGTGGTGGAGGGCGTTTCAGCAAAATGCAGCAGATTTTTAACAGTGCACTGTTAAAAATTTGACCCATTTGTTGCAGAGTCACTCCACAGCTTTTATAGAATATCTCTTTATGGCCAATGAGAATGCTCCATAACACAGTAAAGCAATCGTTTCCTATAAAAGCGGTGGAGTGACGCTGCACTAAATCGGTCAATTATTTTAACTGTGTATAGTGTAAAAATTGGCTACACTGTTAAAAATTTTGTCAATTTTCTGCATCGTCACTCCACCGCTTTTATAGAAAACGGTTGTTTTACAGTGTTATGGAGCATTCTCATTGGTCATAAAAGAGGTTTCTATAAAAACTGTGGAGTGACGCTACAGAAAATGGGTCAAATTATAAACAGTGTATAGTGTAGAAATTGGCTTCAACTGTTAAAAATTTGACCCATTTGCTGCATCGTCACTCCACCGCTTTTATAGAAAACGGTTATTTTACTGTGTTATAGAGCATTCTCATTGGTCATAAAAGAGGTATTCTATAAAAGCTGTGGAGTGACGCTGCAGCAAATGGGTCCAAATTTTAACGGTGTACTTCAGTAATACTTAAAAAATGCGCTAAAATATTGTATTCCTTAAATATGCAACGATGCTGATGAAATCTAAAGATAACAGTGACATCTGCGTTTTTTTTTCTAAAACTGCGCAACTTTTGCTAATCTAAACAATGTACACTGTTAAAAATTTGCTGCATTTTGCTGCAACGCACTCCCCTGCTTGTATAGAAAACGGTTACTTGGCCGTGAAATGGCGCTTTCTCATTGGTTGGAATAGAGATATTATATACAAGTGGTGGAGGGCGTTGCAGCAAAATGCAGCAGATTTTTAACAGTGTGTTAGAAAATCCCGCAGATGTTGCTGCGATCGATACTTTAGATTTCAGTACCATCGTTGCACGTTTAACCTTTTGAGTTCTGATGGTAGAATTTTCTACTACATAATGTTAATTCCGAATTGTCACAACGGCACCAGAAAATTCGACCAGATTTATTTGAAAAAGGTTTAATGCATTTTTTCGTGTATATCTTTAACATGTTTTTTTTCTTTTAGAATTA
Source organism: Maratus speculifer (assembly GCA_964019185.1). Taxonomy (NCBI): domain Eukaryota; kingdom Metazoa; phylum Arthropoda; class Arachnida; order Araneae; family Salticidae; genus Maratus; species Maratus speculifer. The sequence goes on from OZ025300.1 coordinate 63,134,480, forward strand.
CTGATGCGAATGTCACATTTGGAATTTTGAAGAAATTTACACCAGAGCGCAAAGGGTTAAAGGATAAAAAATTTTATTGCTGTTTGCACACTGTTAAAAATTTGCTGCATTTTGCTGCAACGCACTCCCCTGCTTGTATAGAAAACGGTTACTTGGCCGTGAAATGGCGCTTTTTCATTGGTTGGAATAGAGATATTATATACAAGTGGTGGAGGGCGTTGCAGCAAAATGCAGCAGATTTTTAACAGTGCATACACTGTAAAAAATTTGACCCTTTTGCTGCATCCTCACTCCATCGCTTTTATAGAATATTTCTGTTTTGACCAATGAAAATGCTCCAGAATACGGCAAAGTAATCGTATCCTATAAAAGTGACGATGCAGCAAATGAGTAATTTTTTTTATAGTGTAGCAGATTTGTACACTATACACTGTAAAAAATATGACTATTTTGCTGCATCGTCACTCCACCGCTTTTATAGAAAACGACTACTTCAGGCTATCATTGAGCATTCTCATTGGCCAAAAGAGTGATATTCTATAAAAGCAGGGGAGTCACGATGCAGCAAAATATTCATATTTTTTACAGTGTATATTCTAGATGTTGTAGTGTAAACGAACTTGTTCAAGAGAGTAAAACCACATTCTTGAATAGAAAATGCTTAGGCTTGCCTTAGATTAGGAAAACACGTCTGTGTAAACATAGTGTGAGTATCGTATGCCATATACTATATATATGTGGGAATATTGAGTGATTAGCTTATGATTTAAGCAAAAGTAACATTCTTGAAAAAAGAAAAAGGTTTAATAGACATAAAATATGCAAGTAACATTCAGTTCTACTGTTATCATTGAATGTTACTTGCATATTTTATGTCTATTAAACCTTTTTCTTTTTTCAAGAATGTTACTTTTGCTTAAATCATAAGCTAATCACTCAATATTCCCACAAGTTTTGGGGGTTCGTTGCCGGAATTGAAGGATTTGAATGATTTCGCTGATTTATATTTGAATTTGAATTTCACGATGAAAGCTATTTTACACTAGGAAGATCTAAGTCTAAGAAAAATGTTTTGTTTTTAAACTAATACGTATTATGTAAAAAAGGAACTGTTTGTTATATGTGTAATGATTAGAAATTATCCGTAATCAAGCCTGCAAGATAGTGCACTATATTGTTTTGTTGAAGTGTAAACAAAAATTATAATGTCTGTTCTGAATAAAGCTAGAAAGGCGGACTTGTTAACATTGTGTGATGACCTAGGTATAGTTGTGCCTCAGAGTCCAAGAATCATTGATTTGATAAAGTTGGTGACTGAATCGAAGGATTATGAAGAAAATTTTGTAAAAGTTCGACTTGAAGTCATTGCCGCGGAGAGAATAGAAAAAGAAAGACTAGAAGCAGAAAAAGAAGAAAGAAGATTAGAAGCAGAAAAAGAAGAAAGAAGACTAGAGGCAGAAAAAGAAAAAAGACGATTAAGGCTGGAAGCAGAAAAAGAAGAAAAAAGACTAGAAGCAGAAAAAGAAGAAAAAAGACTAGAAGCAGAAAAAGAAGAAAGACGGTTACGGTTAGAAGCAGAAAGAAGATTAGAGGAAAAGAAGATGGAAATGGAGTACGAATTACGAAAAATTGAACTTCAAGGAAATATGATAAATACAAGTGACGGTTCGGCTGTAACTGGTACAGGTAAGCAACTAGATTTGTCTAAATTAATGTCACACTTTGATGGGAAGGGTGATATTAGTATCTACTTAGCTCTATTCGAGAGACAGATTTCTAGGATGAATATAACAAAAGAGAATTGGGTCATGCACTTATTAAGTTTAATGCCGCTAGAAATTGCTAATGTTATAAATAGAGAACCAGAAACATTAACAAATAACTACGATTATGTAAAAAACTTGCTGCTCAAAAGATTCAAATTGACGCCAGAAGAGTTTAGGCAAAAATTAATGTCGCATAAGAAAGAAAACTCAGCCACTTGGCGCGATCTAGCATTTGAGTTAAGGAATTATTTAGAAGAATGGATTACCGGTCTTGATGTGTCGAATTTTGAAGATTTAAAAGAATTAATACTGGTAGATCAAATCAAAAGAAGATTACCGATAGAAATGAAGGAACATTTCATCGATGATCTTCCCAAAATTAAAAGTGTTGATACATTAGTTTGTAAACTAGATGATTACGAAACAGCAAGGCGTAATATTAAAACCATGAATAGAAATTCACACCACTTTGAAGATAGGAAGTCAAAAATGCGCGAAAATAACAATTCAAAACCGTGGTTACCATCTCAACGTTATGATACTTTAAGAAAACAACAATTCGCAGATAATACAGCTAATAAAAATGAATCTTCTAATTTAAATGAAAGAAACAGGGCACAAATTAGATGTTTTAAATGTAACCGTCTTGGCCACGTAATATCCCAGTGTAAAAATGGGAATAATAGTCAAATAAATTATGACAGCCAAAATCGGAGCCAAAACCCGCGATTATCCAATCACAAAGAAGTGAATTGTGCATTAATCAAAGAAACAAACAGCGCCAAACCGGATCACATGTTAGACACCGATATCAACGGGAGCCAAAACCCGCGATTATCCAATCACAAGGAGATAAATTTTGCAGTAATCAAACAAACAAACAGCACCAAGCCGGATCGCATGATAAATATTGATATTAACGGTGAAAAGACACAGATCTTTTTTGACACTGGAAGTGATATCAGTCTGGTCAGTTATGAATACTATACGAAAATTGGATCGCCAAGATTACGTTCAAATAATATTTATTTGTCAGGCATAGAAAGAGTAGTTGTTTATCCTAAAGGATACTTTTCATATGAATTTAATATTGACGGTTTTCTAATCAAAGCAAATTTGTATGTGTTAGAATCTCTTTCATATGATATTTTATTGGGATATGATGTGATTAGCAAATTAAAATTGGCGATAGATGAGAACGGAATTAAGATCGTTGGCGAACGCAACAATATTCAAGTAGCTTACACTGAAATTCAAAAGAACTCTGATATAAAATTGAATCATGTTGCCAGAAATAGTAATGAGAAGAAAACGTCTACGTTAGATAATTCACGTGATGCAAATATTATAGTTGCAAATGAGAATAATGCAGGAGGTAATCACTTGATTAATTTCGCGAGAGTCATAGAAGAAAATGAAATTGATTTGAATCACGTGAGAAATTTGAAAATTAGAAAAGAAATAAATGAGAAAGAAGAAAATTTAATTAGTAAGAAAAGATTGAATGAAAGAAACGAGGCATCACAAACAGGACGAATGAATGACCTAAAAGAAAAACACAATTTATGTGCACGCGCCAATGAAAATAAAAATGAAACGAGGAAAGTTGAAAAATATTATAAACGGAAAAACACGAGGATTGACTGCGAACACAACATAAATTGAAAATGGCCTTAGAAAAACTTCACGTAAGAAACTAAAATTGTAGATAAATAATTAAAATCATTTGTGTTTTCGGCATTTATTTTTCTAGTAATTTTTTATATTTTTAAATTCGAATTTTATAGGCTAAAAAAAGATCCGAGCGTTTGAATCAAGAAAAAAAACGGAAGGCAGAAAATGAGAGGCGAAGACTAAAAAGAAAAAGTTTGAATTCAACCGAAAAATCGGCGTTTTTACCCGAAAAAGAGCACGTCTTAGAACAAATTGTAAGTAAAAGCAGGGCAAATTCTTTTATTGTAATCGTTTGCTTAATTTTTGTGAAAACATGTGATAAGGGGTAAAAACATACACTGAAAATGTTGGTAACAATGCAGAATCATCACTATATATCTTTTTAGGCAATGGACAAAGTCAAACAGGAAAAAGAGAAGTCAAAATGGGCAGCTGAAGTTGAAAAATCACGGCAAAGACAGAAACTTTTGAAATCAATTAAAAAATGTAAAAAAATGCCGCGAGACGAAGCAGACATCGTATCTGATGCTATAAACGATATTGGAAAGTTAATGGTAAGTTAATTTTATCATTTTGGGATATGAAAATATTTATTTTTTTGTTAATAATCATTTTTTGAATTAAATTTTTTCTCAATATGCATTTTAAATGGTGGTTTTTTTTTAAATCATTAAAATTTATTAAATTTTGGAATAAATTTGTCTTTTTTTTGCTTTTATAAGATTTTAAGTTGTTTATCAAAGCTTAAGCATATTTTTTGCTGAAAAAACATCGTTTTTTCCAGTATAAACTTTTAATTTTGTTGTAAAAATGCAAATGGTTCATTTTCAAGATTTTTATTAAAAATTTATAGTTATGGCAAATGAAAATTGTTGTTAATTTTTAGTGTTCTAAGTTGAAAATGTTTATTAGATCAAAAATTGAAATTTTTTTAACCAAAAAAATGGTATCTTATGTTTTCATTAAGGTAGCGAGTTTTGTATAGAATAAAGTACAGTAAGATTTTGTATATACGAAATGAAATACTACTGTTTTTGGACAAAAAAGTGATACAGATTTTTTTAGACAAGTTATGAATTTGTAATCTAGCTTTTTTGTAAAATTATTGTAAGTTTTATATAAAATCAGTAATATTACACTAGTTTTTGTTGATAAACCAGTTTTTTCATTGATATAAGACATTTTTAAACTGGATTTATCATATTTTCCAGCAAAAACGGTACAAATGCCAAGAATCAGCTGAACAGTGCAAAAAAACTGAAGAATAAAAAAAAAAATGTTAATACAAATGATGAAAATAGTGGCACTATGGAAAAAAAATCAGGGAGCAGTAATGTTAGTAATTAATTAAATGCAAAAAAATTGTGTGTGAGAGAATTAAAAGCTGTCTTCTTAAGCATATATGTTCCAGGGGGTGGATTGGGGATGATCCCCAGAATCTAGAAAAAAAAAAAGAAAAATGCAAAACCATGATTTTATAAGAGAAAAAACAACTAATTGACATTTTTTTGACAAAATGCAAAAAATTGGCATTTTTTGGAGATTTTACACCCCTTGCCCATTTTTAGACCATTTAGCCCCCAGAAAATTTTGTTGTCACACATATGCTTTTAAATTGCTTTTGCATGCTTTTATGCAAACTGTTTTTATAATTTTGTTTCAAGAGAATTTTTTTTTTAAAAATGGAAACATTGTTAAATAATTTTGGGTACAAGATACATACTCGTACATGGTGTAAAGACAATTTTAAAAAGGTAAAGGTTTGTTTTATCTTCAAAAACATAAAAAATGTACTGCAAAATGGATAAGTGCTGGCAAGTGTTTGTTAGAAAATGTTTATTAGATCAAAAATTGAAATTTTTTTAACCAAAAAAATGGTATCTTATGTTTTCATTAAGGTAGCGAGTTTTGTATAGAATAAAGTACAGTAAGATTTTGTATATACGAAATGAAATACTACTGTTTTTGGACAAAAAAGTGATACAGATTTTTTTAGACAAGTTATGAATTTGTAATCTAGCTTTTTTGTAAAATTATTGTAAGTTTTATATAAAATCAGTAATATTACACTAGTTTTTGTTGATAAACCAGTTTTTTCATTGATATAAGACATTTTTAAACTGGATTTATCATATTTTCCAGCAAAAACGGTACAAATGCCAAGAATCAGCTGAACAGTGCAAAAAAACTGAAGAATAAAAAAAAAATGTTAATACAAATGATGAAAATAGTGGCACTATGGAAAAAAAATCAGGGAGCAGTAATGTTAGTAATTAATTAAATGCAAAAAAATTGTGTGTGAGAGAATTAAAAGCTGTCTTCTTAAGCATATATGTTCCAGGGGGTGGATTGGGGATGATCCCCAGAATCTAGAAAAAAAAAAGAAAAATGCAAAACCATGATTTTATAAGAGAAAAAACAACTAATTGACATTTTTTTGACAAAATGCAAAAAATTGGCATTTTTTGGAGATTTTACACCCCTTTCCCATTTTTAGACCATTTAGCCCCCAGAAAATTTTGTTGTCACACATATGCTTTTAAATTGCTTTTGCATGCTTTTATGCAAACTGTTTTTATAATTTTGTTTCAAGAGAATTTTTTTTTTAAAAATGGAAACATTGTTAAATAATTTTGGGTACAAGATACATACTCGTACATGGTGTAAAGACAATTTTAAAAAGGTAAAGGTTTGTTTTATCTTCAAAAACATAAAAAATGTACTGCAAAATGGATAAGTGCTGGCAAGTGTTTGTAATGTGGACTGATTTTATTTGTAAAACAAAATGTTTATATAACATCATTACTATTTAACATAATGACAGAAACTTACATCATGATTCAAACAATGTTGTACAAAAAATAACAAAATGATAATGTATGCAGCAGACCTTTACATGTATAAAGTGCAATACACGGTATTGCACTGTACAAAAAAGTACATACACAAAAAATCGCAGCATGACTGACTTTTTGAACAGAACATTTTGTGTACACACAAACATAACATGAAATTTTTTTGTATACTTTATAGAAAAGAAAGTGCATATGTTTTTTATTTTTATACAGGTTGTTAAAAAAAGATTTTTTGGAACATTGAGGCGCAGTAATCGGATGGCAAAAAAAAAAACGTGTACAAATCGAGCATGGTACTGTGTCAGAAATCGAAAAAAGCATGACTGAGCAGTCAAAACAATGTCATGAAAGATTCAGACTGTTTGAAAAAATAGTGAGATTTTTTAACTTGCTTATTTTTTATTATATTTATATTTATTATATATTGCAAATGGCAGTTGGGTAGCAAGTTATTAATAATGATATATTTCACAGTAAAGTCTTTTTTTTGGGGGGGGGGGGGTAAATGGTTCAAGTCAGGGCTGAGGCCTAGGGCAATCTAAAAAAATTCAAATTTTTGCATTTTTATTTTTTTTTCTCCAAAAATGGCATCTTTTTTGCAATCTTTTCCTTTCTGGGCGCTCTCCTCCCAATACCTGTTATATGTGTGTTAAAAACATGTTAAATTATTTATTAAGGCATGTTAATTTTAGCATAATACTCTATTTAAATTACCATTTATTCATAAACAATACTGTTTGCTTTACGCATTGTATGCATAAGCCTTATGTTAATATTTTGCTACTGTTCAAACTTTTTAGACTGAAGATGAAATGAATCAAGAAATAGAAGCCAATGAAAATGGTAATGTAGAAAATGAATTAATTGTGAACAAAAATGATCAAATAAATGATGAAATGAATAGCAAAAGAATGAAACAAAGAAGCATTTCTATTAGGAAAGCAAAAGTAAGTGTGCTTTTTTACTAAATATTTTGTTAATTAGTTGGTATTAGTTTATCAGTGTTTTGTTCATAGTTTTTGTCCACCTATAGAATACGCTTTTGGGACAGGATGTTTAGGCGCCACTGATTATGTGCAGGACATTTAGGCGCTGCAAGTTAGGCACCACACGTTTTTGTGCCATTATTTAGGCCCTGCTGTTTAGGCGCAATTACTGAAAAGTGATCACAAAATTTAATATTAGCCTGTCTATATTGCAGTATATTATTAATACTATGTTGTGTATATTGTACTTCTAAATACAGTATTGGCAAAAAAATTTTACATTAAATTCTTTATTGTCTGCACAGTTGTATTTGCATATAAAGTGTATTCTGTATGAATGAAGTAAAAAGTTTGAATTTTATTCATGTTAGTTAAAATTGTAGTTACTACAGTAATTAACTTTGACCATAAAGTATGGCCTAAAATAACTTGAAATTTTCACATAACCTGCATTGTAATGGAATTTTGCAAATGATTCAGAGATCCACACAGTAAAAAGTCACATTTGTTTCTTTTGTCTGTATGGTAAAAAAGTACTGCTAGCATACTGTATCATTTTCACAAAATGTCGAAAAAATTCTTTTATATGAGTGGAAGTCACAATGTATGTCAGACTGCTCTGGACCAAAGAGTTGGATAAGAAATTATAAAAAAACTAGCCTTATGATTCTCAAATGTGTTGCTTACAATAAAAAAACTGTAGGTCAGGGAAAGTTAAAATAAGCTTTTTTACAGAACAAGCAGTTATCCATTTCTGTTTAGACAACAAATTCTAAAAAAATTATTGGCTTTTCTTTATGGTGGTCAGTCCGCACGGGCTATGAAGGAGACCTCCATAAGCATGGGGTGTATGCCTACTGTATATTCCAAGTATTAAAAATTATATCATTCAGTCAGACGCCTTAATGTCTCAGCACCTAAATGTCACATTTCCTAAAAGACCTGGTGGCTAAACATACTGGCTCCTAAATGTGCTGGCGCCTAATTGGTCAGTGCCTAAACATCCGAGCACCTAAATGGCAGTGCCTAATTGTCACATACCCATATGCTTTCTGTAAAATATAATTCTAGTACATGTCTTACTGTGTTATATGCTAAAAAATGTCCAGATTTAAGAAAAGCTAATCTTTTATATCATTTTGTGTTTAGGAAAAACGAAAAAAAATTAAAATTGCCAATGCTGAACGAAAGAAAAAAAACCGGCCGAAAGATCGTCAAGGTGAAAATGTTGGTGGTTTTGTTCAGAATAATGCAGTAGAAAAAGACAGAATGAAAACAATTTTTTGGAAGCAGATGGTCATTTGCAAGTTTGTAAGCAAGTACAGGGAAGGTACAAGTAAGGTTACTGGACAGCAGGTAAACAAATTTAGACTAAATGTTAAAGTGTGTTTAGAAAAAATTTTAGCAGCAAAACCATTAATGCTTAGAAAATTATATTCAGCATTGTCCACGCTGAGCAAAAAATACAATGTTGTTGATGAGATTGTAAAAAAATTTGTTGATTGTAATGATTATTGTGTCGCATGTGAACAAGCTTATGCTGGTAAAAGGTATCATGTCGCAAATCATGAAGAGTACGGTTTTGATTCGAGCAACATAGAGTACAGTAAATTAAATGAGATTTTAGAAACATTTGAGCCTGTTGATGAAAAAGTGAATGATTCAGAAGAAAAAGATACAGTTGAAAATGTTGATAATAATGTAGTTGGTAGTGATTCTGATAGTTCTGTAAATGAGTGTGATAATAATGTTGTTAATGATGAAGAGGAAATAAAAAGGAAAAAACGTGCTGCAAAAAGAGGAAAAGCAAGATTTTGTGATGAAAAATGTATTTTGCCAAGCAATTGGGGTACATTTTTACACAAAGGTTTGGAGGTCCTAGCAAATGAGGAGTTGAAAGACACAAAAAAATTAAAACTTCTTCAAAGAGAAATTGTGAAATTTGAAAGTTGTAGTTCGTGTGTAGAAGGAGAATATCCAGAATGCTCACTTGGCTCAGGATGTTTTGACAGAATCAAACTGATGCGAAAATTGACACCTCATTATGCAGGAATTCGTACTTTACTGAATCGATTTTATGCAGTACGTGCAGCAAACAATTTTTTGATTCAAGCTGATAATGCCATTTTCAGTTATAACATAGACAAATTAAAAGTTTTCCTTCAAAGTTTAACACCTAATCAAAGATTAATAACTGATGATGGTGACAAACTAGAAACAATTGGAGATAATTTGGACAAAGAAATATTTGAAAAGTTTGGTGATGTTTGGAACAAATTTGACATAGAATGCAAAGATTACCCTAAAGAAACATGCATTATTTGCAACATGTGGACTGAAAAAAAAAACTAAGATGTTTTAAAAAATGGGAAACAGTTCCAGGATTTTCAGGACAAGAAACAGAAAAATTGATTGGACATTTACAATCAAAGACTGAAAATAGTTTGCCAGTTAAAATTTGTGTCCGTTGTTTAAAAAGTCTGGGCAGCAAAGAAATTCCTGTATTGTCTGAATTTAACAATATGGGTTTAGATGAAATACCAGAAGAAATCACTTGTTTGAACATTTTTGAGTTGAATTTGATAAAATTAGCAAAAACTTTTCAAACCATCATACGTTTGAAACCACTACGATTTTTGCATGACACTGGTGATTTCACACATGCAGTTAAAGGTCTGGCAGCTCATTTGCCATTGCCATTAAAAGAGACGCATACTTACATACAAGAAACATTACCATCAACTGACAAATTAGAAATCATTGTTGATAGTTTTCCAACTAAGAAAAATGTTGTTTGGCGTTCTTTGGTTGATTTGGAAAAAGTCTACAAAGCACTGGAAAAAATCAAAAAAATTAATGCATGGTACAATGATGTAAACATAGCTAGGGGTCAATTAGAAGAGCAAGAAAAAGATGTTGAAAATTTACCAGTTAAACTAACAACTACTGGTCAACCAGATGTGTTGTTGCAGAACAAAGATTTAGCAATGCTGGTAAAGAGTGCAGAATGTGATCCATACACACATGTGACAATTCAACCAGTTGAAGTTATTGCACCCGAAGATTTTGAAGACAATCAGGCATACAGAACAAAAAAAGTTTCAGGAAAAGCAATTTATTTGAAAGACAAAAGCTTGGATGTGTTGTGTTATCCAGAATTGTATCCAACTGGAACAAATGGAATGTACAGTGATCGCCTAGAAAATGTAAAACCAGCATTGTTTTTGAAACATCGATTTCATCATAAAGATTCCCGTTTTAGAAAGAACATACAGTACTTGTTTGCAGAACTTGGCAGATACGATGATCGATCAGTTGAACAAGGCATGTACGCAGTTATGAAAACATCAAATGTCAGTACAACAGCTGCACAATTGATCAAACAAATAAAGGAAAAAAATCAAGAGTTGAACAACAACCTATCTATGTTGTTTGCAAAATGTCGTGGATTTAAAGAATACTGGTCACAAAAAGCCAGTGACTTACGAGCTATGGATGAAAAGTTTGGACCTGCAACATGGTTTTTAACATTAAGTTGTGCTGAATACTCATGGCCAGACATGCGAGAATATTTAGAATTTATGAATTCTGATGATGAAACTGTCAACTTGAAAAGAATCAGCTACTTGTGCGCAAATGATCCAGTGTCGGTTAGTTTACAGTTTAGACGACGATGGGATGCATTTTTGAAACACGTAATAATGAACAAAACTGGACCATTGGGTGAAGTTGAACACTATTTTGCACGTATTGAATATCAAGCAAGAGGAGCACCACATGTGCACTGCAAAATTTGGGTAAAAAATGCACCTATGATCGGAGATAAACCCGAAAGTGAAATCATTTATTTTATTGATCAACACATAAAATGCACTTTACCATCGAGCACAGAAAGCCCTATTTTACATGATTTAGTTACAAGATTTCAAATGCACAAATGCAGTTCGAGTTGTCAACGTTTAGTAAAAGATAGAAAAACAAAAAAGTTTATACATGTTTGCCGACACAAATTTCCTCGAAAAGTGTGTAAAAAGACATCATTAAATAAACTTGAAGATTGTTTAAAAGCACGCAAGTCTGGTGGCTCAAGTACAAAACTTTACAATTTGCAGCGTTCTGAAAAGGAAACAAACATAAATGATTACAATCCGGCTGTTTTAACAATGTGGGGTGCTAATACAGACATTCAGTATGTTGGCGAAAAAAGCTTAGTTTTAAATCGATACATAACCAATTATGTAACAAAGGCTGAAAAATATAAAAGCGATGAAATATGGAAGGCAATTAATGAAGATAAATGTTTAGGAGCTCGACTTCGTGCATTTGCTAGACAAAATATGATTCAACGAGAAACTGGAAGTTATGAAGCTGTTGACAAAATTCTTGGCCGTCCGTGTTTTTATTCCTCAGATGCTGTTCAGTATATTGCAACTGCAATGAAAAAAGACAGACGTAGAAAACTTAAAAATTTTAATGAGTTAAACATTTTAGCAGAAGAAGAAGGTGAATCGACAAACATTTTTCATGCAAATCTCATTGATGACTATTATCCAAACCGAGCTGATGAATTAGAAAGTGTTTGCCTTTACGAATTAGCTTCATGGTACTGCTATGAAAGACAAGAACCAAAGTCAAAAGAAGTGTTTGAAATAAAAAATGGACTTGGTTGGTTTAGGAAAAGAACAAAGCCAGTTGTTTTGAAGACACAAAAACACAATTTACAAACTGACAATGGAATTGAAGCTTATTATCATTCATTGCTCATGTTGTTTAAACCATGGAGAAATGAAGAAGAATTGTTGGGTGAATTTCCATCATACAAAGCTTCTTTCGAACATCATGTACCTTCATTTCCAAAAATGAAAGAATGCGATGAAACTAAACGCAGAATTCAGGCTGCTATTGAATTTGCTGAAAAATTACAACAAGATAAAGATGTCGAAATGAATGATGGCGATGATGAAAATAATGATGAAAATGTTGACATGTTGAACGCAGGGCAAATTGTTGAAAATGATGTTGCTGATACTGATATTGTGACTGTAAATGTAGTTGAATTAAATAAAAAAATTAAAAGCATGAATGAAGATCAGCGAAAAGTGTTTGATTATGTTATTCAGTGCATTGAATCTAGGAAAATGGATGCAAAGATTAAGCCGCTGTGCATGTTTACTAGTGGTGTCGCTGGAACAGGCAAAAGTTTTTTGATTGAATGTTTAACTGACAAAATTAGACTAATGAATGCTGGTGACAGAAATTCAGTAGCTGTAATTGCTCCAACAGGTATTGCTGCTTTTAATATTAATGGTGTGACAATTCATAAATTTTTTAAACTGCCGGTGCAACATACAACTGAAGCTGAATATTTTAAGTTGCAGCCGGATGATGTAAAATTGTTTAAAAATAAATGGAAAAAGCTGGATTTGATAATCATGGATGAATGCAGTATGGTGTCTAATGTGACTTTGGCCATGATGAGTATTCGTTTAGATGAATGTAGTACAAATCGCAAATGGTCATTTGGAAGCAAAAACCTCATTATATTTGGCGATTTACTGCAGTTAGCTCCAGTTAATGCGCAGTTTATCTTTGAAGACTTGCCAGCATCAAAAGTTACTCAACTTTTTGGTGGAGTTGGTGCATACAATTTTTGGAATGATTTTGAATACAGCGAACTGCTTAAACATATGCGACAAGCTGATGATTTGTTGTATGCTGAAATGTTATGTCGCATTCGCATTGGATGTCCTAGTAAACATGACATTAAAATGTTGAAAAATCGATTAATTTCAGAAGATGGAACCTGTTCAATGGAATATTCAGCAAAATTTTTTAGTGAAAAAATGTTGCATTCTGGTGGGAAGAAATGTATTTGTTTACTGCCAACTAATGAAAAAGTTGAATCATTTAACAAGTTCATGCTGGAATTTGAAAAGATTAACATTGTCGAAGTTCCATGTGTTGATACACGCTGTGAGGCAACAAAAAGAAAAGCTGTTAATCTTGAAAAGATAAAAATGTCTGCTGCTTTAAAAAAGAAACTCAGTAAAACCTCTGAAACTGCAGGCTTAGAGTCTACATTAAAAATTGGCATCAATGCTAGAGTCATGCTTCGTCGAAATTTAAATGTTGCTGATGGTCTTGTGAATGGATCTTTGGGAACTGTCATGAACATTGTTCGACCATGTAATAGCAAAAAAGTAAAGTCCATTGTTGTAAAATTTGATGCTTTGGAAGAAGAAACTAGTGTTGAAGCAGTAAATGCAGAGTTTTTTTTATCAAAAGATATAACAATCGAACGTTCGCAGTTTCCATTATGTTTAGCATATGCAATTACAATTCATAAATCACAAGGATTGACTTTGGATCAAATCTTAGTTGATGCTAGTGATGCCTGTTTCGAAGATGGAATGATTTATGTTGCCTTGTCACGTGCAAAACAGTTGTCGAATGTACATCTCATTGGACTGCATCCTTGTTCAATTATGTGTAAAAGAAAAGCTGTTGCTGAATACAATAAATTACGAGCATCTGTTGGTTTGCCTCCATATAGTGTATTTAATCAGCTGCCTGAAGAATTTGCACAGATGAAAAAAACTGTAGTGAAAGCTCCATTGATAATAGATATTATTGAACCACCATTAAAGAAACAAAAATTAATGAACACAAAAACTAAAACCAGTACTGTTTCGGTTAATAACAATGATGGTACTAATACTGAATTCAAATGTTTGAAGTTGTTAAACAATGATTTTGTATCATGCTATGCAAATTCAGTTTTACACATTTTATTACCAATAACCACTTTGCACAATAAAGTAATGAATTACACTGGCAACAATGCCTTTTGTAATGAAATTCATCAGTTATTTAATTTATATAGCAGTCAGTCGAACCAAGTGACAACATTGTCTCATTTACGATCATTGGTTGGTGATCCATTTAATCAACGAGCACAGCAAGATGCTCATGAATTTTTTAGTACATTTATAAACAAGTTGGATGAAGTTATTGCCTGTAGAAATTTGTTTGAATTTGTTGTGTCCACGAGAGTATTTTGTAGAGAACGAAACCACTTGATTCGAGAAACACTTTCAGCAGGAATGGAAATTATTTTAGTGCCTCCTGATGGCCCTTGCACATTTGGTAGCTTATTTAGAGAACAGATAAGTATGTCTTTTTGTAATGAATGTCAACAACAATCGCTGGTAGTTGAGCAGAATACCTATGATTTTAGTGTGAATGATCAGCATTATTTAGTTGTTATGCTACAGTTGTTTGATGATAATGTACAAACAAAATGTAATCGTGCTATATCAGGATTTAATGCAAATAAAGTTTCTATTGGTGGTAAAAATTACAAATGTGTTGGTGCAATTTTACACAGTGGCAATTCACCTCAAAGTGGTCATTATACATGCTTAGTCAGATGTTCAGATAATAGATGGATTCACATTAATGATCTTAATTATGATGACATTCAGTACAGAACGCGTTTTGTACCTAGCTTAAAAGATGTTTATTTGTTATTTTTACAAAAATTTTAAATGATGTTTTGTGGTTTTAGACAGTTAAAAGCATCGATTGAAGAACAATGAACAATTGAGCAGTACAGTACATATGTTTGCTTTTTACATAAAAATTTTCAGCAAAATATGGTACTTTTCTTTTTTCATCTAGCAGAGCACTCTAACTGCAAAAATTATAGGTAATAAAGTTCTGCAGTAGAAATAAAGGACAACATTTTAAAGGAGTGTACCTTGAGTCACTCACAGACCAAAGTGTTCATTGGGTGGGTGTCAGCAATTAGGCACAGCCACTCTTACTGGCCTTCATTAAGAAGGCCCATTTGCCTCTAAGATGGGCATGACTGGATTACAAGCATACATGCACGTAGGAGTCTTAGAAGTAAACCCTGCACCATGGAGATTCTACCACCCCTTGCCACCAAAAATGTTCTAGACTGTTTTGGGAACAAACTTTTATGTTTTTCTTTTCAAATTTTATACACATTTTTGTTTATTTTGGATAGATTTCAAATTTTTCTAAATTAAACTTATCTATAGACTTTTTACTGAGACATTCCCCTGGAAAATTTTTACTGTGCTGTTTACAATAATTGAAAGGAGTGTACCAAGAGTCACTCATGGACCAAAGAGTACACAGAGTGGGTGCCGGTCATGAGGCACAGCCGCTCTTACTGGCCTTAGAGCCTCTAGAATTATGGGCCGGAGCATCATCGCCATATTTAGGTACACTGTGGGTACATCCCTGCTTCTTGGCGACCACAGAGGTGACTTTAGCGCCTTATTGGCAATCTCAAGAAATTTGTTTATTATTTGTTAAATTATATTACTTGAACTACAAGTAATGCATCATTTTGTAATGCATCATCTATGTGATAAACGGAAAAAAAGTGACTGGAAGAAAGTGACAGAAAAAACAAATGCTGAAAAAATGTGAAACAGCAAAAAAGTGACAAGGAACTGATATATATTAAACTTAATAAATATGTGCTAAAAATATAGTAATGAAGAATGTATTTTTTCTGTTCTAATAAATTATTAAAAAAATTAAAAATTATTATATATTTTATTAACTGATAGTAAATTAATAAAAATAATTGTAAAAATAAATAAAATTAAATATTAAAAATTAGTTTCAATTACAAGAATTGATTTTAAAAATGATAATATTTTATTAACTAATAGCAAATTAATAAAAATAATTGTATAAATAAATTAAATTAAATTAAAATTAGTTTCACTAACAAGAATTCATAAAAAAAATTATATTTGATAGTAATAATTGATAGTAAATTAATAAACATAATTGTATAAATAAATAAAATTACCTATTAAAAAATTAATTTCACTGGCAAGAATTAATTTAAAAAATGATAATATTTTATTAACTCATAGTAAATCAATAAAAAATTAAATGTATAACTAATTAAAATCAAATATTAAAAAATCTACTCATTAAGAAATATGTATTTAAAAAATGATATTCTATCAACTCATAGTAAATCAAAAAGATAAATATGTAATCAAATAATAAATAATAAATAAATAAATAAATAAATAAATAAATAATGTAATAATTAATACATTAATGTAATGCATAATAATTATACATAATACTTTATATATTATTTAAATATATTGTTTACATAATACATTTATTATAATTATAGTTAATATATTTTATTAATTATTAAATTATAAATTTGTCATTTATTAAACTATTATTATTATTATTGTTATTGTTAAATTACAATTAATAAATTAAATATGAATAATTTATTATATTTATATAGTTTTATATTATTTTATTATATATATATATATATATATATATATATATATATATACATATAATCTATTATTTATTATATTGTATAATGCAATATAATTATACAAAATAACATAATATGTATATTGGGATAATATTTATAATATAATAAATAAATATAAATAAATTTATAATATAAATAATTTATAATATAAATAAAATTTATAATATAATAAATAAATATAATATAATAAATATTTACATTATTTATATATTTATATTTTAAAATTATTTATAATTTTAATTATATATAACAATTTATATATTATTATTTTTTTAATTATAAAGTTGTGTATTAATATGTTATTACGTTATATATTATATTTATATCTACAAAAAATTATATAATTATAATATAATATAATACATTATAAAATATAATACGTTAATATAATAAAATAATTAATAAAAATATCTAATACTGTATAATAATAATAAATAAATTATAATAATAATAATTAATTGTGCAATTTTTCTTATTTGTTATTATCTTTTCTCAATCATATAATAAATCGATAAAAATTACATTATCATTTCTAACATTTTTCTGATTTAAAACATTACTTATTTAAGACATGCCCTCAGAAAACCCGTAACGTATCCCCAAGAGCATGCATACCCTTGATTGGGAACCGCTATCATACTAGAATTATATAAATACAGATATAAAAAATTAAATCTAAAAGAATTGTAATCATCATTTATTTTTACAAGTTTTGACCGACTTTTAAATTTGGCGCTTTCGAAAACCGCGCCAATCATTTCGACGACAGTTGGTTATTTACTTTGTTTGTTTTGTGTTTTCTTCCAGAAATTGGAACGCCTTGTGTCCTTTTCTAAAATGGTTTGAACAATTCATAGCAGAGCAACATCTTACCATAAATTTCGTATTTAATTATAACGTGTATTTAATAGAAAATAACTGTCAAAATGCAGCACCGTTGCTCTCTGTTTACATAGAAGCGAATAGGCGCTGGGTACATATGGCAAACCCAAAGGCATATCAATGGCGGATGCTTCAGCTCGTAAATCTAGTAGCCCTAACTGGCCTTCATTGTGAAGGTCTTTTTGCCTCTATGTAGAGGCTTCCTTCCCCCATGTGGGGGTTTAAATTCCTGATGGTGTTGCTTCTAAAAAGACACCTGAAGGATCCCTGATGGTGTTGCTATTATAGGGCAACTGATGGAAATCACCTTGGTAGTGGTACTTATACTCTACTTTTACATGCTCATTATGGGGTGTAACTGTAACATGGGTATGGCTATGGGTATCCTAGCTGCCATTAATGGAGCTAACCAAGGATCTGAGTGCAGTTACCTACATTTTTTCCTAAAAATGTAGTGATCTTCGTCTCAGCTGAGGGCAGTTTTGCTGTCTCAGAATTCCCAATGATGATAATTTTCTGTCAGTCTTCTTTGACTGATTACTGCACTGTCTCTTTGATAGTGCTTATCTGAGGGAATTTCAAATATACGTTGCATCAAAGTCAACACACTTTTTAGAATACCAGACGAAGAGTATCCAATCATTGTGCGCGCGGCAGCGCGCAACAATAATATGATTGAGCGATAATGCTTAAGCATAGGAAACCGCAAAAACACGGATTTTTCAATTTTTCTTTTAGCAATAACTAACTAAATACTTATCCAATTTCGATGATTTTTTTTAAATGTTCGTCTGACCAAGAAGCACAACATAGCACAAAAATTATTTTTTTTATGGCATACTGTAGGTGTACTGTAGAGTATTCTGAAAATCGGACAAAAATTTTGTGTCACAGCACTTTTCTCGAAAACTACTAAAGATAAAAACTTATTTTTTTTTAAACAAAAGACAAACTTTTTATCCCGGGGTAGTCATCGAGAAAACGTTAGTTCGCTGGGCGGTTTTTCTGAAATTGCGTATTTTCCAAACTTGGTCATAAATGGGTATATGTAACGTTCTATTGCAGATAGAATGTTGCGGTAAAGTTTATTTTAAAGATTTTGCGATGCTAATTAATCCTGCAAAAATTCATAGCTTTACGTTAAACAGTTTTTTTACAAGATGAAATAAAAGAATAGCAGTCATCAATCTAAGGTACTTCTGATCATCGGAGAGAAAAACCAGTTACACCATTCGATTAAGCATAAAAAAAATCAGAATGCTTTTTTTTCTCTTATTTTTAACTTAATTTTTTAACGAATTATGAATTTTTTTGAAATATTTGACATGCTGATTTTTGTCATTTTTTAACGAATCATTTACTGAATAATTATGCACGGTGTCTAGCCCTGGTGGCTGTCAAATTTGATTTTTAATTTTAAACTAGGCAATTTTTGCACCATGCCAAATTTATATTTTATCCATTTTTTTCCTTTATTTATATTTTGTTTTTAGCACAATGGCATCAATGGCAAAAATGCCTGGCGTACCTGTCAAATATTGGGGCCCTGTACTTTAACAAAGTGTATTTACTATAAGTATATACCGTATTTATTCTAATAGAATGCGCCCTCTAATAGACCGCGTCTTCTAAGAAAGTGCGCACCTTGGTGCTGATTGAAAAAATAAATATACGGAAACGATATAGTAGATAAGTAGAAAACGATTACTTAAATGCATTATCGAGGATTCTCATCGATCAAAATAGAGATATTCTATCAAAGCGATGGAGTGGCGATGCAGCAAAAGTTTCAAATTTTGAACAATGTACCACTCCTGTAAACTATAGCGCCAAGGACATGCACACTGTTAAAAATCAGCTGCATTTTGCTGCAACGCACTCCCTTGCTTGTATAGAAAACGGTTACTTGGCCTTGAAATGGCGCTTTCTCATTGGTTGGAATAGAGATATTATATACAAGTGGTGGAGGGCGTTGCAGCAAAATGCAGCAGATTTATAACAGTGCACTGTTAAAAATTTGACCCATTTGTTGCAGAGTCACTCCACAGCTTTTATAGAATGTCTCTTTATGGCCAATGAGAACGCTCCATAACACAGTAAAGCAATCGTTTCCTATAAAAGCGCTCGAGTACGTTTTTAATAAGTCCGTAATAAATACGGATTAAGAAAAAAAAAGAAGCATGGTTTTTGTATCAAACTTTACTCTTGCGTAAAAAAAGTTCCTGTTTTTGGCAAAAATAATGGATATTTGAATGAAAAATCTATTCTTTGAAAATATTTATTATTTTATTCACTTTAGTAAAAAACTGTTTTTTTTTTTTTTTTTGAAAACCACCGTAGAATTTTGGTATAGAAAAACCTGTTTAAATTTTTTTTTAATTTGTAACACCAGAGTATTAGAGTATGTAGCATTTTTTAATTTCAATACAAATAAGATTTTGTTTTCTATATATAAAATACAAAACAAGTTGTGCAGTATCCCTATGGAATATGGAAAAATAGAAGGACTAGTGAAAAATGCTCCAAGGAGCAGTGCAAAAGCAGAATATGATTTTAATTGAGCATTAAAAAGTAATGGACAAGTGCTTCTGTTTATTACTGAGCATGAGGAAGGATAAGGGATCCCTTCTTGGCTACAACTCACTTCAATGCCAACTTTGAAAAAATCATATTTGCGCTTTTTCCGTGAAAACAAATTAGTCGCAGTTACTATAAAAATGTATAGTGTAAAGATGTAACCAGTAAAGATGCAGCTTAATTAGACATAAATGTAAAGGAAGGCGACATAATGCCAGATATCTAGTTCCTGCAGGTATCACATTCATGCACTGCCACCAAGCATACCCTAAGTGTATAATTGCACAGAAAATTGATTTGTAGTATAGTGCAGAGTGAACAGTGCAGTTAACATCAGAGATGTAGTACAGGCTATACGCCGTACATCTTCTGGACTTTTTAATAGAACACCACACTGTTAAAAATTTGCTGCATTTTGCTGCAACGCACTCCCCTGCTTGTATAGAAAACGGTTACTTGGCCCTGAAATGGCGCTCTCTCATTGGTTGGAATAGAGATATGATATACAAGTGGTGGAGGGCGTTGCAGCAAAATGCAGCAGATTTTTAACAGTGCATATACCCTCTGTTTTTCAAGAAAGCTTATAGTATACACATTCTAGAATATCCCTCTGCTTAGAGCATATATCTTATGTTATTTTTATGACTACACCCCTGGTTAACATCTAAAGCACGGTGGAAAATTCTACTAAAGAACCGCAAATTTCTTTTATATGGAAAAAGCGCAAATATGATTTTTTCAAAGTTGGCATTGAAGTGAGTTGTAGCCAAGAAGGGATCCCTTATCCTTCCTCATGCTCAGTAATAAACAGAAGCACTTGTCCATTACTTTTTAATGCTCAATTAAAATCATATTCTGCTTTTGCACTGCTCCTTGGAGCATTTTTCACTAGTTTCTATATAAATGATCCTCTGAGAAAACTGAGACACTTGGATAAATTTATCCGAATGCTTAGGCTTAGATGATTAATCAAAGAATTATTTTCCTATGAATAAATACGGATATGTGAGCAGACCATATCTATTATCCTGGCAGAATGATATTTGAGCGAAAACAGATGGATATTCAGCACTTTATAAACGCTTCCTTTTATTCTTGAATATGACAGAAAATTGATTTAGTGATAGAAATAACGCAGTAAATATTCATGATGGAAATGTATGATGAAATTGAAACTCCTGCTCAGACAATATCCAAATGTTCTATTTATGGATTATTTGTGTTTAAACCTCAAAAGGAAAATTAAGAAGAAATTTTTCGAGCTAAAAATGGAATTGCATTTGAAAACTGCAAAAACCGATTCATATTTGATAAACATTTCTATTTTTAAAAAGAAATAACGTTTGTTTTACTTGTCTTTATTTTTATAGGGGTAATTTCAAAAATTCCCGAACTGAGATTGAAAGTAATAGTGGCAAATTGATGGTTGTTTTAACATAGGCTATATTTTATAACAGTGCCCTCGCGGGGTGCAGGAACAAGAAACTTTCTAAAAATGCAATTTACATACAATTATAGTCTACCTACAACATACAATTATACTCTATCGCTAAAAGGTGTCGTAAGAACGTTGAATAAGAAAGGGATTTGTTTCGAAGTCCATCTTACTTTTTTTGCTAAAAATAGTTTGCGATAAACATATACTTTACTCGTGCTAACAGTGTCATTGTTTTGTTGTTCATAACAAGGGTAAAACGAAAACGTAGAATTGAATCCGAACATGAATATCTAACTGTTTAGCTAATTTTGTAAAAGAATTCCGTTCATTTTATTTTTATTTCTTGTAACAGAATAAAATACTTAAAAATTTACACCGCAAAGAAAGAATGGTACAATTCTAATATATTTAAATAAAGTTTAGCATTTTTAGGAGAGAATTCTGTGAAATGACCTGTCAAGTAATCCAACTGTGCTCATCGGCCAGTTGGATATTCCGAAATCTTAAATAAATTTTATCCTTTTACAGGTCGCGGGGAAAGAATACTGATGTCATATGAATAACAATGTTTTGCAGTATGAACATTTACGATGGGTTACCGTTTAAATTTAAGTGTCATATTCGGGTTCAAACAAAATAAATACGTGGAACAAGTAGTGAATTCTTTGACATCTCCGGAGTATTTTTTCTCTAAATAAAAATGATCAGGTTACGTTTGACCTTTTCTGCCGCAGTGGTCCCTAGTAGAGACCACATCTAATTTTAATTCTAAATTTACAAACGGCACGAAGAACATTTAAAAAAATTATTTTATAATAAAAGCTTAAAGCAACAAATTTTTAATTCCTTGAAATTCATTCGTAAATTTCGGTGTTAGTCAATCATTTTATCATTTTGCGAACATAATTTTTTTTCGACGGAAAGGATTAAGTTTTCTAAGGTAACATTGCATTAGGAATTAAAAATTGCATTCTAAATATTTCATATTTTTTCGCAAAAACACGTGGTTGTGTTTCGACTGAATGTTGTGACTTTTAGGATTTTTTGCGTCAGCGACAGCTACCACACTTTATCTCTGTTCTTTCTCTTTACTCTGTAGGATTAGGTAGCTAAAAATGTTTGAAAAAAAATCTATTTTACTGCAATGTTAATTTATGTTACTATTATTCAAATCTTTGCATCCGTATCGGAATATCAATGCACTTTCAAATAGGAACGGTTTTTAATCAAAATTTTAAATTTTTTATCTGCTGTTGTCATCTTTTCTTGCTTCGTTATAAATATCAGGCTATACAACCTGTGTTACCCAGATTAACCCATTCGAGATGAGGGTCTTTTACAGAAAGTTTAATCTTTCATTACCGGCTTTTAAAAACATTTTTTTCCTACTTCAGTCGGGAAAGTCTCGAATTAAATAAGGCAAAACTTACAAGAAAAATTACTGTGGAGAAAAATGAAAGATTTTAACTCCTTATCTGGTTTGCCGGAACGCTGCTCGGGCAAGACGAATTTGCTTAATTTAGCATTTAAAGCTATTAGACACCACTATTATTTTTAAGAAAATTTTCGTACCACTGAAAAAGGGTAATGTTTAAATTAAAGTTTACGAATATTTTACTTAAATAATAGTGGTGTGAGTGCGCTATTTTCAAATTATTGAACGGAAAAGAATAAACCAATTAAGGTGTTAAGCACCTCACGCGGCACATATGCCGGTCTCTCGTCCTCAAGGCGTTGAAGATGCTCATGTATTACCAGTTATACAGAACGTAATGAAAATCAATAAAAAATTAAAAAAAAATTAATGAGTTCTCCTAGATTGCTCAACCCTTGAACCAAAAGTTATAGTTTGTTTTTTTTAGAATAAACCACATAACAGCAATGACAGAGAAATTTTGCAACTTTATTGATTTTATTTTTCTAGAGCTGATAATCTGGAGAACCGTAGAATTCACATATACAGAGCTGTCACAGGCATCTGTTTTTTAATTCTACCATTTTCTCAAAATAAAATCTTTGACATGCGTTTGATATCTCTTGAAGAAGAAATATGCAAGGATTTTTTTTTAAATAATGATGGGATTAGAATAAAAAAGTAGTCACCATGGCAGACCTGCATGTATATATTCATAGTTGCCAACTATTACGCATTTTTGCTACCACTAAAATTGTACAGAATTTTTCCATTTATTTAATCATACGATTTCGAAGATTAAATAAGACAATGTTTACTATAAAATTTTTATGGTAGGAAAAATGCGTAAATGTTGTAATCTTTGTTATATTAAATGTCTGAACCAAAACGTACCAGTTCTGTACCAGAACGTTACAAGAAAATTTACTGTTATAAAGTACGCCAGGAAAAACTTTTACTTATTTTAAAATAAATTAAATCCTAGGGTTACTCAGCCATCTGAATATTTTAAAAACAGAAGTGATTTTATTTTGAAATGATACAATGTAAAGTTCAATCACATGTCTATTAATCTAATCTTTTATCTATAAATTAACTTAACGCCCGGCTTTCTCCTTACCTTGATATTAACTTTACATACTATTAAAATCAGTGTTCATTTATATCCTATTTTAAAATTAAAATGGGTCAAAATAAAACTAATATTTAGGATTCAACTGCCATCAGATGCATACATCGTCAAAAGAGCAGGATTTTGTATTTTAAATATTTTTTTTTATCCAAACGGAACAAGGTATTGAATAGATTATTGGGAGACGCAGCTTTTCAATCTACACTAAAGCTATTACGCAAGCTTTAGTCTGTTCTGATTTAATATTTTTAACCCTTAAATGATTAGTGATCCGTATAAAATGAGTTACTCACTTACAATAACATGCTTGGCCGATTGCTCGACGCTGAATTTTTCGCCTAATACAAATGGCGCTAATCCGTTTTTTTTTAATAATATTAAATACAAATTTCAAGGAAATGGCAGTTGAAAATATTTTTCTTTCTATTCGGAAGTGTAAAAATTAAGATTGGGAGATGGTTGGAAATAAAAAATGCTCTAAATATATTCTTTATTCTGTAGGACACATCCTCCGTCGATATGACGTTAACCGTTTGCGGCGCAGGACAAATCCATTGCTTAAGTGTTGAAATTAATGACTGACACCGGAATTTGAAAACAACTTCATTTGTAAATATGAAAACTCTGTATTTCACGCATTTAATGAACCTTAATTTTTTTAACAAAATTCCGGTGCTAATGTGGCGTTTGGGAATTAAAATTAAGTGGTATATCTATCAAACCACCGCGCCGCAAGGGGTTAATATGTTCAAGGTCAGTGTTGCCATTGAGCCATATTTTAAATTCAGATGCCTTGACTAGAACCACTTATTTGAAAATTGTAAAACTATCTTTTCTTTTGCCCAGTAGCGTCTCGTCAGGGAGTACTGCATCAAATTTTTCACACCACTAAAATTTAACAGAATCTATAATGTTATTTATTCGACAAATTTTGTCGATTAAACTAAACTGGAATCACTATACAATTTTAGCGGTGTAAAAAATTGATGCAGCACCTCCTGACAAGCCGCTACTGCTTTGGCCTTAATTAATATAATATTAAATAAGACGATCTTCACCATTGGCAACACTGCCCATGGGCATGTTTTCATTTAATTGCTTCCCAGATTTGCCCGCACGTCATACGAAAAATGTGTTTTGCCGATAATGATTTTCCAGTACCATGTAAGGGCTGTTTGATAAAAGGTTATTTAATTTTCTACTGACTTTGTCACCTAGCAACCAAGATATACCTAATTATTTCAAAACGTAAAAAGTTTTCTGTGCAAACGATTTTTTGTGATAAATACATTATCTGTTTTATTTCTTCAGCTTTTACCTAAGCTGTGTGAAACAATATTCGTTTTGTTTTTGAGTTTGATTAGAATGTTTTTATGAGATATGTGAAAAAATGTTACGGTTTTTATTGGAGTTGTCTTTTGTGAAATTATTGATGTTCGAAAGAACCTGAGTTGAGTTTACTCATGAGAATAAACTGTTTAAAACCAGATATGAGTAATTAATTTTGAGTTTAGTAAGAAATTAATAAACTTTCGAAAAATTGAATTCTTCATATGGTCCGTCTCTACGGAGAAAAATCAGCGAGTTGTTCTACGTCAATGATTGAAGGATAATTGGTGAATATTTTGTGCTGTTTTGCTATTTCTTCGATGTTAGAACTCATCTTTTAAAGAGCCAAGAGGGGTAAGTGCACCCATTTAATTTTTATTCATTAAAAATGAGTATGAAAGAATTAAAAGCAAAAAAGAAAATTTTCAAAACAAACTTGACAAAATTAAAAGAAAAATTATCGAATACTGAGCTAGAATTAAATGAATTAATTCTCATAAAGGAGAAACGGAATAAATTAGAGAAAAACTTTTCTGAGTTATTTGAGTCTATTTATAAGATAAGTAAAGAAGATGAAATTGAGGATTTTATTAAGGAAAACGAAGAAATTAATGAAATTTTAGAAATAATGGAATTTGAACTTACAAAAAAGTTATCAAAAATGAAAGTGCAAACTGTTAATTTAGAAAACGCCACAAAGGCTGATAATAACATTAAATTGCCAAAGTTAACTCTTCCTGTATTTACGGGTAATTTGCATGAGTGGCTTTCTTTCAAAGATATATTTAAGGCTACTGTACATGAAAATTCTAATTTGTGAGGGGCAATGAAATTACAATATTTGAAGTCTTCATTGAGAGGGGATGCCTTTCGTATAATTCAATCTATTTCAATCGTGGATTCTAATTATGAAGTTGCATGGTCGCTTTTGGAAACACGGTTTTCAAATTCGAGAGAACAAGTTTACGCGCATTTAAAACGTTTTTTAAATATTCCTGTTATTCAGAATGAGTCCCCAGCAGCATTATTAAATCTAATAGATATAACAAATGAATGTATTAGGTCGTTAGAGATTTTAGAAGAAAAAGTTGAGGGGTTTTCTACTACTATGTTTGCTTATATTTTGGCTCAAAAATTAGATGTAAATACAAAAATGTGGTGGGAAAGACATCTTAAGCGGGATAATTTACCGAGTTTAACTGAATTGCTAGAATTCTTGAGAGACCACGCGCGTACACTAAGTACGTCCAAACAAGTAAATACAAAGCGAAATTTTCAAAACGAAAGCCAAACAAAGCATAGCTTTTCAAAGGTTACATCCATGGTTGCGAGTTTAAATGAGAAAAATATGCGCAAATGTGTTGTATGTAACCAGGAAAATCACGGTGTTTTTAAATGTCCCAAATTTCAAAAATTTAATGTACAGGAAAGAGTAGATTTTGTGAAAAAAAACAATATGTGCTTTAACTGTCTTTCAGAATTCCACTGCGTCAAAAAATGTAACTCAACATTCTCGTGATCAAAATGCCATAAACGCCACAATATACTTCTTTGTTTTGATAGGCGTGAGAGAAATTCCAATGCGGTGGGAAACACAAAAAATTATAGTGATAAGGAAGTGCCAAATGCATTGTCGGCGAATGAAAGTAAACCAACATTAAATGTTGACGCCATACCATTTGAGTTAAATAACCAAATTCAAATTTTCACTGGTACTTCAAATGTGAGATCGAATAATGTTAAAACAGTTCTTCTTTCCACTGCTATTGTTTATATGAGAGATAAATTCGGAAATAAAGTTCCGGTGCGTGCTTTATTGGACAATGGTTCAATGAGCAATTTTTTAACATTGCAGTTAGTTGAAAGATTAGGAATTCGAAAAGAAAAAAGTAATATTTCGGTATCGTGTTTAAGTGGATCCTCTGTAGCGGTAAAAAATAAAACTACTGCCTTGATCAGTAATAATTCGGGAGATTATAGTCGGGAGTTAGATTTCCTTATCATACCAAAGATTTCGCAAATTATGCCCTCGAAATATATTAATATTTCAGAGCTAGGAATTCCAGAGTCTATTAATCTTGCTGATCCTGAATTTAATAGACCAGGGAAAATAGATCTTTTGCTAGGAGCTGAAGTATTTCTAGAATTGATAAAGGTGGGTCGTATGAAGCTACCAAATTCTAAATTAATACTGCAAAATACGGTGTTCGGTTGCATAGTAAGTGGGAGTGTTTACGATTGTAACGATGAAGAACAAATACATTGTGGGTTAATTACTGAAACAGATTTAAATTTCGAAATGAAAAAATTTTGGGAAATTGAAAGAGTAGAAGAAAGTACACCATTGAGAAATACAGAAGAATTAGCATGCGACACCCACTTTATAAACACACATCAGAGAGATATAACGGGCAAATTCATAGTACAAATGCCGTTGAAAAAAGATCCTGGTTCTTTGGGAGAATCAAAGCAATTTGCGGAAAATAGATTAAATTCACTTTGGAATAGGCTAGTCAAAAATCCAAATCTTTTAGAGTTATATTGCGCATTTATGGCAGAGTATAGAGAGTTAGGCCATATGGAGGAAGTAGAGAAAACAGATGAGCCAATACATGCGAATTATCTACCTCATCATGCTGTTTATCGCCCAGATAAAAGTTCTACAAAATTGAGAGTTGTCTTTAATGGTTCACATGCAACTTCATCAGGAGAATCCCTAAATTCCATACAGCTGAATGGAGGTGTCATTCAAGATGATTTGTTTAGCATAATACTTAGATTTCGTACACACCGCTATGCATTTACAGCAGATGTAAAAATGATGTATCGCATGATACTTATCGATAAAAGTCAACGTGATTTACAGCGCATAGTTTGGAAAGATTCTGTAAATGGTGAGATGAAATATTACAGACTATGTACAGTCACATATGGCTCAACTAGTGCCCCTTATTTAGCCATGCGCTGCCTTAAACAGCTTGGTATAGATGGTGAATCTCAATTTCCGTATGCTTCTGGTGTGGTACAATCAGACTTTTACATGGACGATGTCCTGACTGGAGCAGCTGACCTAAAATCGGCTAAGAGACTGCAAATTGAGCTTATTCAACTATTAAATACGTGTGGCATGAACTTACATAAATGGTTTAGTAACCATCCAGAATTAATGGAGCCAGCCTTCAAAAATGAGAATTACACTTTTGAAAATATGAGTGAAACTAAGGCACTAGGACTTTGCTGGAATGCCAATGATGATACTTTTACTTTTAGTGTATCATTCAGTGAGCAAACCAAGGTAACTAAAAGAAGTGTGCTGTCAAATATTGCTCGCATTTTCGACCCCTTGGGTCTACTTGGACCAGTTGTGACGAAAGCAAAAATTTTCCTACAAAGACTGTGGAGACTGCAAATTGATTGGGATGAAAATCTCCCTACAGCTGAGCTTGATGATTGGTTGTAGTTTTTAGAATCATTAAGAGCCATCAATAATATAAGTGCTGTTAGATACATTTTTACAAATAATCCAGTGCAAATTAAAATTTGTGGCTTTTCAGATGCTTCGGAGAAAGCCTACGGTGTGGCATTGTATGCTGTGTCTTCAAATTCTTCAGGAGAGCAAATTTCTCAGTTGCTTTGCAGTAAAAGTCGAGTTGCACCAATCAAAACAATCACTATTCCTCGCTTGGAGCTCTGTGGTGCAGTTTTATTAGCCAAATTGATGAATAAGGTTGCCAAAACCTTAAAAAATCCTAAAGAATCTGTTTACTATTATTCAGATAGTACTATTGTATTATGTTGGATTCGAAAACAGCCATGTGACTTAAAAACCTTTGTGTCATCACGTGTGGCTACTATTCAGAATCTTTCTGATATCAGTCATTGGGGACATGTGGCTTCTTCTGATAATCCTGCTGATCTTGTGTCACGAGGTGTAGATCCAGACAAACTTCTCCAGAGTAACTTATGGTGGAAGGGTCCACTATTCCTAACACAACAAACTGAACCTTCTTTAAATACTGTCGAACTTGAGCAAAATGATAAGGATCTATACAGAAGTGAACTTAAAAAGACTTTTTCAGAGACTTCACTTTTAATATCAGACTGTTCATTTTTTATTGACTATTTTTTGCAATTGAGTAATAATTATGCTAAATTAATAAGAATTCTTAGCTATGTTTTCAGGTTCATTCAGAATGTCAAGAAGCCAAAAGAAAGGTATTCAGGTAAGCTAACATCTGCTGAATTGAAGAAGGCTGAGCAGTTTATCATAAAATCTGTTCAAGAAAAAGAGTTCAGTTCTGAATTCACATTGTTATCTAAGGGTAAGGAGTTACCAAAAAATAGTAGATTACTTTCATTAAATCCTTTCTTGGATAAAAATAATTTAATCAGAGTTGGAGGTCGTCTCCAAAATAGCACGGTAAATTATGCCCAAAAACACCCAATTGTAC
Organism: Maratus speculifer; assembly: GCA_964019185.1. Lineage (NCBI taxonomy): Eukaryota > Metazoa > Arthropoda > Arachnida > Araneae > Salticidae > Maratus > Maratus speculifer. Next base: position 63,164,342 of record OZ025300.1, read on the forward strand.
TGCCCTCTAAACACAAATTAACAGAATTAATTATCGAGTTTTATCACAAAAAATATCTACATATAGGACCACAAAATTTACTTTATTGTGTTCGAAGAGAATTTTGGCCTTTAAACGGTAGGGCTATTTGTAGAAAAATTGTACATAAATGTATTACATGCTTTAGGGCCAAACCTAAATTGTTAGAGCAAATTATGTGCGAGCTCCCAAAAGAAAGAATAAATGTAGACTTTGTTTTTAATTGCACAGGAACTGATTTCTGTGGTCCATTTTTGATTAGATATAGAGGTCAACGTAAAGGTATTTATCATAAAGTTTATGTTTGTATTTTTATTTGTATGGTAACAAAGGCAGTGCATTTGGAATTAGTCAATGATTTAACATCTGAGGCTTTTATTGCAACATTAAAGAGGCTTTTTGCCAGACGAGGCAAACCTCGAAAAATTTTCAGTGATAATGCAGGCAATTTTGTGAAGACTAATGTAGAGCTTAAAAGGTTGCATGAATTGGTAAACAAACCAGACCAGAACCTTACTAATTACTTGATATCTGAAGGTATTGCTTGGGAATTTATTCCCCCTAAAGCTCCAAATTTTGGAGGTTTATGGGAATCGGGAGTCAAGTCCTTCAAGTATCACTTTAAACGTGTTGTGGGCAACTCTAAATTAACTTATGAAGAAATGTTAACTATAATTGTCCAAATTGAAGGTATCTTAAATTCGCGCCCGCTTACTCCCTTGAGTACAGATATTGATGACTTGGAGGTCTTGACCCCGGGACATTTTCTTATTGGTCGCCCACTTAATGCCATTGCTGAATCTGACCTGAGTAATATTGAAGATAATAGACTAAACTTATGGCAAAAGACCACTAAAATGGTTCAGACCATCTGGAAAAAGTGGAAAAATAGTTATTTAAGTACATTGCAGCAAAGGCATAAGTGGATGATATCAAAAAACAACCTCAAAATAGGAGATATGGTTGTAATAAAGGAAGATGATCTTCCAGTGTCTAAATGGTTATTAGGGAGAATTGTAGAAGTATTTTTTGGTAATGATAATAGAATAAGAGTTGTAAATATAAAAACCCCAAATGGAATATATAAAAGAGCAGTATCCAAAATTGCTGTATTACCTCTTGAAAAGTAATTCAGTTTTTATAAGAAAGTGTACATTATTGTAAAATTTCTTTATTTATTATGTATTATGTAAAATTGTTTAAATATTTGCTTAAATTTAACTTAACTGTGACTCATTTATATTGTATTTAATTGTATTGTTCTTTATATTTTTTACAATGGTTGTAATTGCAGTGTTTTAGTTTGAAACCCCCCTCAGAGGTTTCAAGAGAGGCGGTATGTTTGATAAAAGGCTATTTAATTTTCTACTGACTTTGTCACCTAGCAACCAAGATATACCTACTTATTTCGAAATGTAAAAAGTTTTCTGTGCAAACGATTTTTTGTGATAAATACATTATCTGTTTTATTTCTTCAGCTTTTACCTAAGCTGTGTGAAACAATATTCGTTTTGTTTTTGAGTTTGATTAGAATGTTTTTATCAGATATGTGAAAAAATGTTACGGTTTTTATTGGAGTTGTGTTTTGTGAAATTATTAATGTTCGAAAGAACCTGAGTTGAGTTTACTCATGAGAATAAACTGTTTAAAACCAGATATGAGTAATTAATTTTGAGTTTAGTAAGAAATTAATAAACTTTCGAACAATTGAATTTTTCAAGGGCATGAATATTCAAATCATGATTTATTATTCTCAGCAGTAAATTTTTATTGAAAATTCAGTGTTATATAATCTGAGCATTTTCTGATTCAATTAGGCAAAAATCTCTGTTTTAAAAAACCGGCGATAAAAACAGGCGGATCGAAACTGCAAAGCCTCCCTATGGAGATTTACTGCGAGTGCTCATTTACTGTCGATTTATACAACAGTATTTAGCTCCGGATTTTTCGATTTATATAAAATTTTTAGCTCCGGACTTTTCGGTTTCTTCAAAATTTTTAGCTTCGGATTTTTCGATTTATATAATATTTTTAGCTCCGAACATTTAGATTTATTGAAATTTTTTTGCTACGGATTTTTCGATTTATGCAAAATTTTTTAGCTTACAATTTTTCGATTTATGATGAATCTTTTAGCTCTGGATTTTTCGATTTATGCAGAATTTTTTTTTTTATCTCCCTCATCAAAATTTACCCATCCGAAGTTCAAAACGAAATTGGGATAGCGCATGCGCGGTGATAGTCTCCGTAGGGAGGTATTGCTGTTTTGATCCACCAGTGCGATAAATTGATACAGGACTTTTTTCAAAAATATTGATAAGTCAAGTGGTTAATTCCATGAAAGGCGGTGGGATACAATATATCGAACTTGATTTTAATTGCCAAATGGCACGCTAACACAAGAATTTTGATTGAAATTTTTCAATTTATTAAATACGTGAAGAAAAGATTTTATCTGTTTTGAAATAAATTTCTTTTTAACAGGGATGATAGCGCTCCGACCAAAATGACCGATTATTACCACTAAATTTTATTAAAAATTCTGTTATTGTTTAATGACAGAATTTCTGAGAAGTTATAAACCAAAGTATACTTTAAAAATGTATTGGTAGTAATCGGTCATTTGGGTCGGAACACTCTCATACCTGTTTTAAACTTGTGAATCATTTAATCATTTCAGCATTTTATAATTAAAAGTGCTTTGCCCCTGAATTAGTTATGATATAGCTATTACAGAATACCGACTGATCATAGGAAAGAAAGCATTAGTAATAATAACAAGTTGGAAATTGCACGTGAGGCGTAGCAAACGAGGTGCGTTCGTACGATAACGAAGTTTTAAAAATATTACTCTCATATATCAAACTCATAAAATTATAAATAGTGAATTACAATTAAAACGCTCATCAAACAATGTTCTCCCTATACCATTATGGAATGGAATAGTTTTGTGTGACCTTGTAAATCAATAACAAATGTTCTTTTCATCACAAATTATGTAAAATGTATATTATAATACGTACTTTATATTGTATATAAATTTTATTAAGTTCGAATGAGTGCAACATCATTAAAATGCATTTGAAACATTTTCCCCATTGACCGTAATGTAACGGAATACTTTTGTTTGTCCCTGTAATTGATCTATGCATCCGATTTTCATAAAACTTGAAAATAACTCGACAAAATTATGTAATAACTATGTATTATAAATTTCAAACGTATAACATACATTTGAAACTTTTTCCCCATTGACTATAATGTAATTGAATACTTTTGATTGTCCCTGTAATTGATCTATGCACCCGATTATCAAAAAATTTGAAATAACTCGACAAAATTATGTAATAACTATGTATTTTAAATTTCAAACGATTAAAATGCATTTGAAACTTTTTTCCCCATTGACCGTAATGTAACGGAATACTTTTGATTGCCCCTGTAATTGATCTATGCATCCGATTTTCATAAAGTTTGAAATAACTCGACAAAATTATGTAATAATTATGTATTTTAAATTTCAAACGTATAAAATACATTTGAAACTTTTTCCCCATTGACTATAATGTAATTGAATACTTTTGATTGTCCCTGTAATTGATCTATGCACCCGATTATCAAAAAATTTGAAATAACTCGCCAAAATTATGTAATAACTATGTATTTTAAATTTTAAACGATTAAAATGCATTTGAAACTTTTTTCCCCATTGACCGTAATGTAACGGAATACTTTTGATTGCCCCTGTAATTGATCTATGTATCCGATTTTCATAAAATTTGAAATGACTCGACAAAATTATGTAATAATTACATATTTTAAATTTCAAACGATTCGGTTGGGTAGTTTTTGCGTTGTTATATGCGGACAGACAGACGGACAGACGGACGGACTGAGCGACAACAATAGGTGCTACGTATTTACATAATTACGAACGCACCTAAAAAAGGTAGTACCAGTATATTTTTATTAAAAGAATTTACCTTACTTAATTGCGCATTACCTAACATAAATTTTTCTATAGGAAAATACTAGTTGGAATCTTTTATGGTTTCGCTGCTTGTTTTTTCTTGGAATGTTGCGCTCGGCTAAAAAAGAGAATATGTAATTCATAGTATCTTCCTTAAAATAAATTAAAAACCAAAAACAAGTTTAGACGTCACCAGTCTCAACTATGACTACATAACATACATTCAGCACAGATTTGAAAACAAAAGAACATTGAACAAACATCTTATTTTATTTTATTTTACATTGAAAAATTCTTCCATAAGATGTGATACTGCATTAAAAATATATCGTTTTGTTGGCTAATTTACCTCTAAATTACGGAAAGATTATATTAGGATGCCCCAAAAAATTCTTTCGTTTTCTTTGCAAAAAATAAACCATGGAAATTTCGATAGTGACATTACTTTGCTGAAGAACGCTTGTGCCATTCTGATGAAAAAATATTCTATCTTTCCAGTAGTATAATAACACATTTTTTCCAAAACTGTTTTGATCCGACGGCTGTTTTGATCCTGAAATACTTACCGAGGTGATTTTCTATGTCATTCGTAGAGTTCACTTTTTTGGTGAACAGAATTTTTTAAAGAAAGAATGAAATAATAGTCGGAGAATATAGAGGATGTGTCAGATTGTCTCAGTCGAATGCAAAGAGTTTGTTTCTGACAGTCAATTGTACAATGGAAAAGTGCAATTTGAAGATAATACATCGTTTGTTTGCTATTTCGGGAGTTTCATGACAACTGTTACCTTCAGTTTGTCTAGTTGCCAATAAGGATCCAATTTCGCCAAACAGAGACCAAAACTTTCTTCTGTAAGAGCTCGGCTATGGCGACAGGAATCGATACTTCATCTCGACTGGATCAGGATTATTTGCGTTCCTGGTTATTAGTATATCACATTTGTATCCAACTTTTGTCCGCGTAAACCAATCCTTTCAAAAAGGGATTGTTTTATGCTGAAAATGCGATCTACAGAGTTCTCTCCAACAGTTCATGGACAAGTTGGCCACTAGCAACTATTTTTATATTTTATTAGCCCCGATATTTTTAAAAACACATTTTGTACTACTTTCCGTTTGTAAATGTTGTCAAAGTGTTGGTAAAAGATTTTTATTTTCAGAAAGTGGTGTTACTTGAATTAAAAAATAGTTTACGAATCGCACCCCCTCCCCCACAAAAAAAAAAAAAAAAAAAAAAAAAAAAAGGGTTTCGGACAAGTTTTTTGGATTGGGGAAAAACAAATTCCTTTCGTACATTTCAGATGTTCTGACGCACTCTCCGTATTTTTATGATATTGCTCTAATTGATTACTATTTGCTTTTTTCTCCCGAAAATTCTCTTTACGAAAGAAAAAGAAATTATCTGTTAAAAAATCACCTTGGTAAGGATATGGAACAAAATCAAAAATTTTTGGAAAGAAGGCCTTATAAGACTCGTGAAAACGCACAGAAAAGGTTCGCAGAACAGAATAACACAGAATATTCTTCAATAAAATCTAGCCGATTTCGAAAGAAGGTGGGTCAATAAGGGCTATTTTTCGCCCATCATATACACGGAAAAAAAGTTTCGAATTCAGATGATTGTTCTGTGGCTTTCTATAGTTAAAAATATGTATTTTTGTTTAATATAAGTTTTACGGGATAAATAAAATAGTAAGTCATGGAAATTACAGCCCGAAAGTAGAGTGTTTTGGCTTTTTTCTGCATTTTTGACGTTTTTTGCGTCTTTGAATTAATTTTTTACTAAAAGGCGCTCGATGAACCCAATTAATTTTGACATGCACTGATTCTGCTCTTTATAAGCTTTTATATGAGCATTATTTTATTTGGGTTCAGTCTGCGCTTCTACCTGTAAAAGAAAAAATGTATCATGTGAGAGAATCAAATGCACTACTATCGGAGCGCGTTCAGACTTCTTTCGCCATACTTAAAAAGTATTAACGTTGTTCAGACGTCAATGTTTTTTTCTAAAATTGTTTTCGTAAATATTTATTAAAGGAATTACTAATAAATAATGCTTGGATACCAATGTCATAATTGTAAAGTCTCGCAGAAAACTTTTCGTATCTGTTGTAACAGAAAAGTTATATTGATACTTAGATGTTCGAAAAACTGTGATTTATAGAGTGGTTCTAAATAGTGCTCTAAATACAAATAATATGTATTTCGTGATCTCCATGCTCTAAATACTTCTATTTCTTCTTTTAATGTGACAATAAGAGATTATGCATCAATGATTACTGTCGATGAGACCACAAATAAGAAACCTATATCTCATTTTCACAATTCTAACACTTGTTGTATAGCATGTAAAGGTAAGAACTGCCTCGTTATTGTAGCAAAAGCTATTGAAACTCAAGCCTTTATAGAAACTTATATCTATATTTTGTCGCAAAAACGATGCTCTAAAACTCATATTACTTGATCAGTAAATTGATTCTACAAGATTTAAGTCCTGTAAATGAGAATACATCGATATATGAAATGTGATGCATGAAAATATTTAAAGCAATATCAGAAATGTAGCAAAGAAGGCCTCGATTTTGATACACCGGGACACTTTTCCAAAATCTATTATTATATTCTCATGGGTATATTTTTGTCTGATTTTAACGATATCTTTAAACTTGTAAAGTCCAAAATACGTTCCTCAATAAAGAGGTCATCTCGTACTTTCTTTGCAATGTTACTTGTAAAACTTAGAACTGGCCTCTATCATTGTGTTCTGTCTATATTATTTTATATAAGAAAAATAATAATATCTTCTGTAAAATATGAAAACCAGGCTTTGATTGAGAACGTTGTTCAAAAACACTGTAGAATGGAACACAACACCAGAACACAAGTTATTGAAAAATATACGAGGCCTTCAGCAGGAAGATTGTTTATTCCGGATGACAACGATAATACTGTGATGGCTGCTTTCGATAGCACGTACGTTTATATCCAGAAGAGTGTGAAATATTTCTTTCAGAGACATTCCTTCTGGCTATACAAAGGAAGACGTTTTGTTAAGCATATGGTATTCGTCATTACTTCAAATTACATTTTGGATGTCTTCGTTCCTTACTTAGCGGAAACAAATAACAATTACGCTAACATACTTACAAAAAATAAAAAAAAATATTCATATAATATCAGAGAGTGGCTAAAGCCAAATGATGTTGAGAGTATTGATAGATTTTACCGGGCTTGTTTGGAACTTCTGCACGAAATTGTTATTGAACATGAAATGCCAAGATTCTTAATTAAGCAGGAAGAGTTTTCAACAGATGATGCTAAGGGACACCTCTCGTAGCCCAAATTTGATTTTTCAGCGCACAATTTCTAAAAACTATAATATTTGGATAAAAACACAGCGAAACATTATAACATAATAGTACTGTCAATGTAAAGTACGCGAAAGTGTCTTAGAGTGGTGGGTGCATGTTGTTTTTATATTATGGTTTCTGGTTTACAATACTACTGTAATCGCTGTATCAAAATTAAAAAACCAAATATCGAATATGTTTATATACTGTACAAGACGCGGCCGCTGGATGGTCCATTAATGATTCTGGTGAAGCAATCGATAACGAAAATAATCTAAAAGACATTGTCCAAAAAGTCTGAAACTGTATGATTATTATTATTATTATTATTTGTTATTTATTATTTCCGATTTTCATGTATTGAAATAATAATTTTAGTAAGCTCCATTTATCTTAATTTTACATTTATTGTTGTATTTGCTATTGATTATACGGATTAAAACTAATGACAATTGTCTTTATGCTCATTAAACACATAATATTTACTTAAATATATATGAGGACCCCAGAAGCCAAGGGGAATAAGTGACAAAATTGAAAAAAATAAACTAAATACACAGACGACCTAAAAATATGCTTTTTTCATTTCAGGTAAAGAAATATAAGTGATTTTCTTATTATTTGCTGAGTTATAGAGGCAAACCACTTTTTTCGAAAAACAAACACTATTGATTAATTATACATTTAAAGAAAATTGTACTTTATTTTTTAACAGTTATTGAAATAAGAGTTCAAAGACCAGAATGCAACAAGCAGGAAATTGCCTATTTCAATCCACTCAATTGTTATTGATGTTCCAATTTAGCATCAATTATCTTTAAACTCAATTCACTCGAAATCGAAATTTTGTCACTTGTACCCCTTGTCTTCTGAGGTCCTCATATATTATTTTCTCATCAATTATTAAACTTTCATCCAAGATATTATTATTTTCTTACTTGTTATGAGATATACTAATAAAAAAAAAATGTATGTCACGTCTAGGTGCTGATGGGCGAAAAGGGCCTTTATTGACCCACCTCCTTTGTTTGCGTTTAAAAAGAGGAAAAACTTTTTCGATAACCTAAAAATAATGTTGCGGTTAAGCTACATTAGGTCACGATTAGGCTTTTTTACACAAGATAACATTGCACATGTTTATATTAAAAAATATAAACTTAATTTTATATACAATCTCTGAAATTTTGATATTATATACTAACTTTTTATCTAATTATCGAGTATAGATTTGATTCAGGTATAGTGGTATAATTTATTGGTATAATTTGTTTGAAAATCTAAGTATTTCTTTCAGAATTTCGATGCGAAAATAAATAATAATTCCTTGATTAAACTGAAATTTTTACAATTAAATTTTAACATTTTAGTGTCGAAATTAAACACTTGTTGGAAACATATCGCATTCAAGTTTTTCGATTTAGTCATCTGGAACTTTTTTATCCTAAATATCAGTTTTTTTATGATATTTTACACAGTCAGGGTGAACTTCTTTAAGAAAAAATCGAATTCGAGATAAAATTACTCATTTCAGGAGTCCGGGAAACGCCGGTTGGTCAGTTACTAATGTCACAAAGTTAGCTAAAATATTCAGTATCACTTTTGTGAATGACATTTACTTCCACCAGGCTTTATCTTTCAACAAAATCACACCAATGATACCGTTCATGACTCCGTGAGAGACAGGCAATAATGTCTCTGTAATATCGAACTCTTAGCGGAAAAATCGAAAATCTTTGTTATATAATATCAAAAGTCTATTTCACAACATTATTCCGCCAAAGTTTAAAATATAAAACTTCGTAAAAAGTTTCTGGTGAAAATCTCGTACAAACCTTGTGCGATAAAATAAATCCCACCGCCCCTCAAGTACTACCGGCTGTGTACAATTTGCTTTAACCGGATAGTGTGCACTGATCGGCTATGTCACTACTCAATATTTTAAATAATAGATTTTGATATATGTAACTTGGATAAAATCGTTTAATGTTATTTAATTCTAGTGCGAAATATTACCACCGGCAGTCAAGCTTTGTAACGGTACACAAAACAATTATGTGATAAATATTTCTTATGCATTTCATTGTTAATATCACTAACCTTATTAGATAAACTTTCAAGGGCATTTTTTCTACAATACAAAACTTTACTCTAGTTCAGAATCACAATGAGAGCCAAAAATTTTGGAATATCAGGGCTCCCAAATGGTCCGCGAACTGAACATCAATATTTTTTAACAGAAAATTTCATGATAGGTTTCTACAGAATTTGCGCAAAAGTTAACCTCCAAAGGTGGTTTCCCGGCAAGTTGCAAGAAAAATCTAAAAAGAAAATTTTCCTAAGAAAATTCTGATGTTCAGTTGGCGGACCATTTGGGAGCCCTGGAATATATATTTTTCAAAATTAAGGTGCCAGTATGCATTTATTCATTTTCTAAGAAAGTCGCTAGTAAATTCTTGTGTGAGTCAAGTATTTAACACATTCTCTGCCGCTCACGCGCGGTATGGCGCCAACGTCAAGGGGCCACTCACGTACCAGCGCGTGATGTGGGGGGATGTCCAAGAGCCAGTCACGCGTTGGCGCGGGAAAATCTTTCACTGATTCTTCGGTATAAAAAGTAAATCGGGAAAATCCCACTTCTACAGTACGGCATTAACTACCATCAAATCTTCACGTAAGCGGCAGCGTACGTGTTAAAAATTTACGAACGAAATTACTTTACTAATTGATTCTTGCAGTGATGCCTCAGAATATTTATTTTATTCATATGGCGGCACTCAACATTTTAAAGAGCGATTGATTTCAAATAAAATGAACTTTGTACAGAATTACAAATGACTAGTCTTATATATTTCATGGAAAAAAATTGCGCTCATTCATAAACTACGGTAATTTTAAGCCTATAGACATACCCGTTTCATTTTAACATTGCAGTAACAGACATGAAAAAGGATAACTAGGAGGCCCAGAGTCTGATTTTCGAAACAGAGACATGAAAGATTTTCAATATCCTATCTTTTCTACGGCTCAGTTGTAAATAATAGAAAGAAGTTCTATATACTACGGTCTCTTCATTCTCACATTTTATAAAGACCGTAGAACCTTCGTACACATTTTCTCCTGCGCACGAGTCCTGTGTTGCCAGATGGGCTATTTTTCTAAAAATTCTGATTCTGGATTGACACCAATTTATCGAAATGGTAAAATACGCCTTATTTAATGACATATTATGTCATGGCTAATTCCATGCAAACTTGTCATGTCTGTCACATACAACGATTTTTGGCTACCAGTATTTTAGAACGGAAAAATGTGACATCTCATCAGTTGAATAGGGCGAAGGAAACTTTTCGAAAATAACGGTGGCCAATAAGCATAGCGATTTTTAAATGTGTGACAGACATGACAAGTTTTCATGGAATTCACCTCAGGTGAAAACAAACTGAATTTCAGCGTTTGAAAAAACTGCCACCAATCAAGAAATCTGAATAAAAAATGTAATGCAGTGGTAACACTGTGAATGTCGGGTAGGGAGATCTCTTTAACACTAAAACCGCCATTAGGGGTCAAAATGACCCCTGACAGATTGATAATAATCGACTAGAACCAGAATTTTGTTCACAAGATATGTTAAAAGTATGTAGCACAAAATTAGACTAATTAAATGCGTTAAATAGTTTAAAAGTATAATTCTGGCGAGAAACGCTTTTTGTAAAACTTTTGTAAAATACCCGGCGGTTCTAGTGTTAACCCATTAACGCCCAGCATCCTTTTCTGAGGACGGTTACGAAAACAGCAAGAAAGCGGTTTTCCCACCAGTAAAGAGGAAGATAAATATATACTTTATTTCACGAGACAGAATCCTCGATAAATTTAGATAAAAGTTAATTTGCTTTTAAAAGTGGTGGGAAATACAAAATTTAAATTTTAGAGAAGAAAATAATTCGGGCGTTAATGGGTTAAGGTTGAAATCATATTTGGATGGATGGATAAATGGATAAATTACTACATTTTGACTTACAGCTCTAATGTAGAATGTAGTTGGAATATGCAGTTTTAATATCCAGCTGAAACAGAGCAGTGTTTTCAAAGTGGAGATTTCTTTTCTAATTCTATCCTTTTTTTTTTTTGCAATAAATAAATAAATAAAATTTCCAGTGTTAGCTCTGATTCTGCTATGTAATTCATAAAAAGCGTAAAAAAATGAAGATATGAACGACTGATCAGATAATTTTTTATAAAATAATTACCTATATTGTATTTTTGTTTCTTGTAATAAAAAATGATTAAAAAAATGAACACCGGAAAAAATAGCCGTGTAATAATGTATTTTTAAAAATTAAATTGGAGCGAGGGAAAAAGTCTCTGTCCTTAGTGATCGATCCTGCAATCTAACTTTGCCCATCGGGCAAGTTGGAGTAATCCGATTATTTAAAAAGGAGTTTATGTAGCTTAAAGCGATGGTTGGGAATTTTATCTTTTTCTGGATTATCATTTAAGCTTCCATTATTCAAATATTTGCAATAAAATTGGAATATCAATGCTCTTTCAAATATCACGAATTCTTAATCAAAGCTTTCATTTATTTATTTGTCGTTTTCATCTTTTTTTTTTTTTTTTTTTTTTTTTTTAATAAATAACAGGTGATACAGCCAGGGCTACTCGTCTTAAACCTTAAGCATGAATTATTTTTTTAGAATTGCGTTTTTTGTTCTTATACTGGGGATTAAACATAAGAAATTTCAAGTTATATTTTTAACTTTATTTAGTAACACACTTTCGAAACTTTTAAAAGATTAATATTTTTATATAAATATCATGTTTACTAAGAAATTAATGGATTTATTAAGTGAACAATAAAAAATCATGCTGATTTACATCATTGTGCCTGTAAGAGTTAAAGAGGCTGAATATATTTCCAGTTGCACAAAATGCAGTTAAAAAAATACAAATATTTCTTTTATTGTTTATTTATTGTATATCCATGGATTGCGCAACACTGACACCAAACATTATTGTGGTTTGATATTTTTGAATTAGCCACATGACATGAATGAGAGAGAAAGATTGAAACACTTTAATCATTATTGTTTTCGATCTGACGACAGTAGAATCCCCATATATCTTTTAAACTTTGAATAAAATTTACTTTTAAAAAATATGTAAGGGAAAGCTTTTACTCATTTAAAAATAAATTAAATCCTAGGGTCACTCAATCATCTTAATATTTTAACACTTTCTGGCAAATTTATCTCACTTTAGGTCACTGTCCACCTAATTCCACCTAATTTTACTTCCAAACCTACAAAGGGCACCAAGAATATTTTGATAAAATTTTGTTTTAATAATAAATAAAATTAATAATACCTATTTACTCGTGTGTAACACGCACTTTTTTTGAAAAAAAAATAGGGCAAAACTCCTACGTGCGCGTTATACATGAAATATTTTTTTTACTGCTGAATGTAATCACTCAGTATGCATATGAATCAATAAATGTATTCAAAAATGATATAGTTAAAATAATCACTCGGAAAATCTTATTTAATTGAAGTATTACTGCTTCTCTATTTCACTTCTTGCACTTTTTAGCTCACAGGCTATCATAGCCTGAGAGCTTATGTGCCCGTCCGTTCTGTATGTACGTGCGTAACGCGATAACTCTTGATAAAAATATTCCATATACTTGAAATTTTGTATATAGGTATATTCTTATAAGGCGCTTCCCTGATTAATTTTTGGAGTTCATTCGATATGTATAAGACGGGGAACGGGGGGCTCATGCCCCTCCCCTTAATTGATATATAAATGGGTATTTCAAGCAGAATTATCAGTTTTTGTTCAAAATGTTTGATATAGGATCATTCTGATGAGGCGTCTCGATTATTGGTATTAGGTATTCATTAGATAAGTATAAACAGGGGGAACGGGGGTTCTATACGCCCTCTTTTTAATTTATATAAATGGGTTTTTCATGCAGAATTATCAGATTTCGTTCAAATCTATGAACAGTTTTGGATGTTTAATGGTTAATTATAAAAGAGGGGGATAACTCCTCTTAAATTATATAAACGGTATTTCATTAAGAATTTTCCGATTTGCTCTGAATTCTGGATATCGATTTTTTATATTATAAAGCATGTCCCTCATTAGTTTAGGGGATTCAATGATTAAGTATAAAAAGAGGGAAGTGGGGAGAGCTGTTTCCCTTCCTTAAATTGTTTTTCTATTGGAATTAACCCTTGGAAATATAAGGCTGTAATGTACAATTAGTATGCGCAGCCTGTGAGCTCAATGCCATCAGTTTAACTGGGCAGTATTCTTTATTTATACATTAACATTTTATAAACGCTATTTAGCTATTCTCACTGCTGTCACTCACTCCTACCCCCGTCATTCACACCATCCGTTGACATTTGTCAGATATTTTGCGCTAAACTAATTGGAAATTTGTTTTTTCTAAAATTAGTGTTGAGAAATGTAGAATAATTGTGCATACCCCATACTGTACGCGTTTATTTCCGAATAAATATCAGGTCAAATGCAGTATAACAATGCAGCGTTTCGAAGCATGAAAGAGACTTAATCTCTTAACTGATTTGCCCGTACGCCGTTCGGGCAAAACGAATTTGCCTAATTCATCATTTGAAGCTTTTTGCCACCACAAATTTTTTTTAAAAAATAATTTGATGCTATTTCAAGGCGAAAATGTTAAGACTAAATGTTACGAATATTTTATTAAAAAAATTGTGGTGAGAATCCATTATTTTCAATTTACTGAACGGGGAAAAAAGTGCCAGTTAACCTCTTCAGACCTGAGGTACACAAATGTGTACCTCCATTCTTTTCCTCATAAAAACTAAACTGTTCCAATTTTTTGAATTTTTACTTTACTTCTATACAGTTGGATAATAAATGTCAGCACTGATGAATATTACCTCATAAAATAAATATTATTTTCATCAGAGTTTCGAAAATACTTTCAAGCCAATGTGGCCAAAAAAAGTAAGAAATATTGATGATTATTTAACTTAAATGCTTTACAATAAAAATTTTCGAGGATTTGCTGTTTATTTACTTGTTTAAAGACCTTTATTTTGTTATTGCGAAAATTTACATTACTGATAATAAAAACGATGTTTTAAGAGGATTAGTACTTTTATATCCATATTTGTAAACCTAAATTACCAATCCCCTAAAGTACTGATTTCATAAAAATGATTCTTTCTGTAACCTATGATGCCATTTCGATTATGCAAAAGCTATAAATATATATTTGTAGAGTTATTTTATGCTCAGGTCTGAAGAGGTTAAGGAGTTAAAAATCTCTTAAGAATTCATAAAAATGTGTGTTGAAGTATAACTCATATAATATTTATATTTTCTCTTAAAATACTTCATTAAGTTTTTAGATATTAAAATATGCAAAACCGACATAAAAACGGAATAATAAAAAAAGACATAAGTAAAGCCGAAATTGGTTAAATTTTTGAAAAACACGAATGCATTTTCCATACAACTCACTACGCATTAATTTGATTATGAGTAATTTATAAGAAGGGAGAATTTTGACATGTAACATTATGTTTGATTTAAATGGGTTCATTAAAGATTTTTTTTTATAAAGGAATATGTCAGATTTCAATGCAGTTAAAAATAATGTACGTCATTAGAGAAATGTCGGTGACATTTTTTAAAATAAAAATGTATACAAACTGATAAACAAGGTTTCTGCTCCTCATTAAGTAAGGACTGATTTTTATATTTTAGGTGGTGTTTAAAAAGAATATGTCATTAAAATATATACTCCATCAACCACAGATTTAAAAAAATAATAAAACTTGAAAATCTCATATTTTTAGAATTTATAAATGCGAGATGCAACCCGTCGAAATTCGACGAAAGAAAAGGTTTAAGAAAGAACTGTTAATTAATAGATTTATAATAAATCTACAAAACTAGTTACAAAGAAAAATGCATCTTATAGTGGTCAGTCTAAATCTCAAACAAAAATTATTATAAGCTAAAATTAACAAAAAGCCATTAAACTTAATTTTCCAAATTTTTAAACGAAATAAAACGGAAATTCACCGGGTTTTATAACAGATGATATTTTTGAAATAATACGCATTGTAATTTCTACTTTTTTTCAATTTTAAGAGAAAATGGGTTGATTATGTTGCCACAATTACAAAATTGGTGCTAAAAACTATACAAAAACTAATATATTAAATATAAATTGCGATACAGTTTTCAAACAAATTGCATTTAAAAGTAAAATTTTTTTCTCTACACGACGGTGTAAAAATTTAAAATATGCTATGTATAAAAGTGTAAAATTTTGTAGTAGGGTAACATTCCCAGTAACTGGCATGCACCAGTGATTGGCACATCCTACAAATATGTCCTAAAATAAGATTTATATCCAGTCTTTTAAAAATGCAAGACCAGTAATGCATATACCAGTTATATGCTCATTTACGTTAAAGATTATAACTTTGATTTATGCTACTAGATGAAAATAGTGCCTAGGAGAGAGAAACAGTTATGGCTTGTATAAAATTAGCAATTTTTGTTGCAAATGCTTCTTCTTTGGCATAAGGAAGGCATGTTTTTCAATTCATTATTATCTGATTTATAATATATTTTAAATTTTAATTGACAACAGTTTTGTTTAGTTAAAAAGGGTTACTTTAGTTGTGTAAAAATATTTTCGACACAAATATTTGGATTTCTGAATTAATGATAGATGCCAATTAATGGTGCTTCAATTTTGCTAGTTCCAAGTAATTGGCACCTATTCCATTTACAAGGAATTCGCAAGAAATTTGAGATTAAACCACTTATTTTGGAAGTACTTTTAAAATTATAGACTATTTTTGTTTATCATTTGTTTTTATTTGAAGATATGAAATATTATCAGTAAACAGAATCCATTAAAGCTTTATATGACAATTACTGGGGACAGCATGACAATTACTGGGTATTAATATAAGTATATTGTATTGTTTTAAAGTGTTCACATTTCAGACTTATATGCTGATTTCTTACTCTCAAAAACTTGAAATATGGCATCTTCATCTACAGTAAATTCATTTAAAGCGATTAAACCCTATGCAAAATGTAAAGTTTTTTTAAAATATAAACTTGTGCCAATTACTGGATCAGAAGGTGTCATACATTGGTGCTCTAGGTGCCAATTACTGGTGATTTTAACAACATTTTATAAATATATTTTTATAAAAATACTTTTTCAGTTTTTTTTTTTTTTTTTTTTTTTTGCTTTTAGTGGGCAAAATAGATGCACAGATATGCATTCTTTGATTTAAAAATATTCCCAAATAAATATCTTATTTCTTTGTAATGAAATTGAACTAAGTTTAAATACAATTTCTTAATGTGCCAATTACTGGGGATGCTAACCTAGCGAAAATTGTAAAACCGAAATTACAGGGGAAATTGTTGCCATTCGCAAAATGACGTATGCGTTACGCACAGATACTTTTAGCCTTTATAATATACACAAGTCACCTGTAAATTTTATCAATTGGTATTTTATGAATTGAATATTTCCAGCTGAGCAAAAAATTGTCCAGGCTGAAAATCGAACCCGGATACTTGGCTTACCAGGCCAATGCTTTACCTGTTAAGCTAACCGAGCGATAACCGGCTGGGATTTCTCGCTCAGATAACCTTATTGGCCATAACATCTAGTCTGTCATTTAGACAGCTCGGCAGAATAAGCCGCAGGTAACAGAACTCCATAGAGCGATGGATACGTAGATATACTATTATTTTAACACAATATGGCGGGCACAATCTAAAACCGGGCGATAACCGGCTGGGATTTCTCGCTCAGATAACCTTATTGACAAACCCTAAATGACAGACCAGATGTTATTGCCAATAAGGTTATCTGAGCGAGAAATCCCAGCCGATTATCGCCCGGTTAGCTTAACAGGTAAAGCATCAGCCTTGTATGCCAACTATCCGGGTTCGATTCCCGGCTTGGGCAATTTTTCGCTCAGCTGGAAATATTCAATTCGTATGATAACTTTACCAATCAGTTAGATTGTGTTAAAACAATTGGTATTTCACTAATAATAAACGGTTAAATAAACACCTATAATACTTAACCCTTTCTGGAGCGCAGTAAATCAGTTCGAAATAATTAATCTCATTCAGAATTTATAAATCAATTTATTATGAAATAAGAACTGGGTTATTTTCAGGTATGTTACGAAAAGAAAATTTTAATTATATATTCTTCGTGCCTGTAAAATTTAAACTAAGTATACATTTTTTAGGGATACCGAGCCGGAAAGGGTTAAGTGGTTAATCCCATGAAGGGAGATGGTATACAAAGTATCCGACTTAATTTTATTCGCCAAATTTCAAACTGACCCCGGGATTTTTGAGTGAAATTTTTTATTTAATTAAGTACGTGAAGAAAAGTATTTACGTATTTGAAAAATATTTGCTTTTAAATTCTTGTGTCACACAATCAATTCAGCATTTTACGATAAGAATTGTTTTGCCCCTGTAATGTTTGTAACATAACAATTTCAGAATAGCGACTAATCATGTTAAAGAAAACAATAACATAGCTGCCAAATTTTACGCATTTTGCAACCACTAAAATTGTACAGCGATTTTTCATTTGTTTAATCATAAGATTTCGACGATTAAATAAGACAATATTTACAATAAAATTTTTATGATAGGAAAAATGCGTAAAAGTTGGCAGCTATGCAATAATAATAATAAGTTATGTACCACTATACTAGGGATGAGATTTCCGCTTTTTTGGACACAGTATAATCTTAGAGAAAATGTTGTTGTCTTAAATCGCAAAAATGTTTCGATAAAATAATATAGCATTTTCTCTAAGATTTTATTGGTGTGCAAAAAAGCGGAAATCTCATCCCTGCACTATACTTTTATTGAATAATTTGCCTTATTCAATTGCGCAATTACCCAACACGAATTTTTCTATAAGAAAATAATAGTTAAGCCTTTTTTATCAACTTTTTAACTATATTTTTAGTTTTATATCTTATTTTAATGTAATAGAATTACAGTATAATACTTAAAAATGCATAATTTAATGACAGAAAAAAAAATATATTTAAAAAAATGAATATTTGGGATATTTAATAAAGAAACTAATCCAGACTTCCCCATTTTTCAGATGGAGTAACACTTTTCGCCCATGCGCAGTTCTATCCTGTTTTTTTTTTTTTTTTCAAAAGTTGTAACATAAACACATAGCCGCCAACTTTTACGCATTTTTGCTACCACTGAAATAGTACAGAGATTTTCCATTTGTTTAATCATAAAATTTCGACGATAATATATGACAATATTTACTATGATTTTTTTTTTTTGGTAGGAAAACGGCGTAAAAATTGGCAGCTATGCGTAAACGTTAACCCCTTGGGGACAAGCGACACGTATACGTGACGCAAAAAGGCTTAACCCCCTTAACTTTTTAGTTCTTTTCCGTTCAATAAATTGAAAATAGTGGATCCACACCAATATTATTTAAATAGAATATTCGTAAAATTTAGATAAACATTTCTGTTTTTCAATAGCATGAAATTTTTTAAAAAAATAATAGTGGTGTCAAAAAGCTTTAAATGGTGCAATAAGCAAATTAGTCTTGCCTGAACGCCGTTCGGGGAAACCAGTTAAAAGGTTAAGAATCCTTTTTATCTCCACCAGTAAAAATTTACTGTAAATTTTTCTTTACTTAATTGGAGCATTTTCTCGATTTAAAATGACACAAAATTCTGAATTTAAAAACCGGTGATTAAACATTAAAAATTTCGTAAAACGATGCCGTCGCGAAGGGGCTAAATTCTTGAGGGTGATGGGATATATTTTATCCCACTTAATTTGAACAAGATACTAATTAGAAACTTATAACGAAATTTAACATTTTCAACTATGGAGGCTAATTGCTGAAAAAATAATGTTTTCTACATTCAGTTTTTTTTCGGTTATTCCGTTGAGATATCAATATTACACAGATGTTATTCCTTGCCCCTATAGGGGTTAAAGTGGATGCAAAATAATTTTCTGATAATCCTTAGCATTTTTATTTTTAATTGCATACTTAACATAGGTATATTTTAAACGGATAATATTGAAAAAAAAGTTTCTGTCACATTTGTATGATATTATCACATCTTAAAATAATATAAACAATGGTATAGATGTAAACTAATTTCCAGATAATCCTTAACATTTTTTATTTTTTATAGCTTCACAAAAATATCTTTTTTCGTATTTGTATAAAATTTACACCATGATTATATATTAAAAGTTATGAATAATAAATGAAAACCTAAGTTGTACGTGACAAAATTGTCTATAAGACAAAATTTTAATTTATTTGATATTCTAAACATGTGAAGAGTTTTCACGTGTCAGTTTGTGTTTACAGCGACGTGAATTTAATGAACAAAGAAAGGGTAATACTTTTAAAGTTTTGAGAAAACAGGTCACACATAATATTTATTCTCTAGTCTCAAGACTTTGACAATAGTTATTTGTTTACTTTCTAATTTTAGATTGTCATAATTTTCTCCATAATAAAACGTTGTTAAAAGTATTAATGTAAGTTATTTATGAAAAACATGCATGTTTTTTGTTTCATTAAACCTTTTACACATACGAATAATTTTATGAATATCACAACATTTTCTTGCGGAATAAAATTTCTCTCTGCAATTTTACCTCAATTTTAATAAAACCTTTTTTAAAAAATAGGCAAAATTATATGCAATCTGATAAAAAAAGAATTGGAGCATCAGAATTAGTTACAGATTAGGAAGTAGAAAATAATGTTTGGTTAACAGGAAAAAAGAGTGTTTTTCCAAGTAGATCACAAAAAACGGGGATGTATCCTGTAAAAGAAATTCCACACTCTAAATTAAAAAAAAATGCAATTCTAGAGATGCAAAAGTACAATCATATATGTATATGTAACAGATGTGTAGATGATATTGAAAATCGAACTAAGTATAAATTTCACACGTCTCATAAAATTTATTTCATGTATCAGTCATAAAGTAGCGGATATGTATTTGATAATAACTTTAAAAAAATAACAAAGCCGAGTATCCTTATAAATTACTTTTCTAAAAAAACAATATTTATGTTTTAACCCTTTAACGATCAAAGCATTTTCATTGCTAAGATGTCGAAATAAATGAATGACACCGGTAATTAAGAACAAATATATTTCTAAATAAGAAAACGTGATTTTTCACATACATAATAAAAGGGATATTTTTAGATAAAAATACCGGTGTCAGTGTTGCATATCGGAATTAAAATTTTGTGGTTTCGTGGCGAAACCAATGAACGTTAAAGGGTTAAAGGAATTTTTTTTTAATGTGACATATTTCAAGATCAAAATAGAAAAAATAAGCTTTTCACCATAATATTTTTTATAAAGCTGTTTTATTTTTTATCCCACAAATGTATTTGGCAAAATTGAAATTACGGAATGTTTAAAAACTAAAAATATTGAAAAAAAGCTATTCATATTTATTTCAGTTTTTCGATATAAGCAGGGTTCGTACGCCTCCTGGAATTTTCCGTCCAAGATATTCTTCGTTACCAGTATTTTCTCATAGAAAATTCTGCATTAAATAAGACGCAATATCAGGCATTTAAAATTAATTTATTTTTGTTAAAAAAAAAAAAAATAGCTCTTTAAAAAAATTTGTTGAAGCGAACGAGCCCTTGTTCGCCAGATTTGTCATATTTTCTTTAAATCTGTGATTTTATATTCACACCAGAAATTCTGTATGGTATTATTTTCTTTATTTAATGACTGACTATCTAATGTTTTAAAAAAAATCTTTGAAATTTTCTGATGTGAAATATAATAATAATAAAGTAAATAAATGCTTTATCAATAAGGAACTGCAAGTTTTGCCAAAAACCTTCAAGACTTTTTTGAAACATTCAACATACATACAGATTTCCAAATATGAAGTCTCTGAAGTATATACTTCTAAGAGAAAGAATTTAAATTCTGAACTAAAACATGCATGGTCATTAAAATAATTAAAAAATATTTATCCTCAAACTAAGCGGCAAACACCGTATTCTTTTGAATGCGAAATATAACATGAACCTAATCATCAACATATGCACTTTTCTCAAAGCAGAACGTAAGTAGAACATGAAAGTTCTTAAAACCATTTGGAACGCGATAAAATGTTCCAAATGGAAGTTCTAATATCCATTTCTTAAAGCTCCATAAAAGTATTCAGTCGAAAAATACAGTAATACAAGTTTTTTAAACGTGTTTTTGGTTTTGAGGAAGTAGATAATTACGATCTGTGCAAAAACTAAAAGATAAATTTAAGTAATTTTTTTATGCTAAATAATGATATTGAAATCTACGTCACATTTTCTTCCTTATTTTTCTAGTAGCTCAAAAAGTAAAATATATAAATATATATATTGATGCAATGTTATATAAATATAGCAATGATAGTAATATAAATATAGCAATGATTGATATAAAATTTTAGTGATGTCAGCCGAACGTTCCCATAGTTGGTCACCTTCGACTTAAACTACAGTAAAACCCATGTTATACGAAAAGCATGGGACCAAAGCATTTTCAGTTAAACGGGTTTCTTTAGGGATTTTTGGATAACCGGATTTCCATATGAAGTTTCGAATAACCGGGAAGCTTGAGATG
Source organism: Maratus speculifer (assembly GCA_964019185.1). Lineage (NCBI taxonomy): Eukaryota > Metazoa > Arthropoda > Arachnida > Araneae > Salticidae > Maratus > Maratus speculifer. The sequence continues at coordinate 63,186,405 of OZ025300.1, forward strand.
AAATCTTATTTCATGAAAAGCTGTGGTCGTAATTTAGAACATCTTTGTAATAAAATTGTTGTGGTACCGTATTCAAAGCACTCTGAATGACAAATCAAAATTACAAGTCGCCCCAAAAGCAAAGTGATAACTTATTGGTTAAAGTCGAAGGTCAGCGTTGATGGTGACGTAGCAGGAGTTCGTTTTTTTTAACAACTTCCTTGGGAAACATCTTTTTGCCAATCATGATTTGCCCGTATGACGTATGGGCATATTAATCATGAATTATTATTATCACCAGTAATTTTTTATTATTAATTTTGCATTACTTAATCCGACCATTTTTCTGATATATTTAGGGGAATATTTCTGTTTCGACAAACCGACGATAAAAGATTAAAATTCTATAACACACAAGAAAAAATAGGAAATGTTTGAAAGTTTTTTTTTTTTTTCTACAAATATTGATCAGTAGAGCGGTAAAACATACGAAGAGAGAATTTTCCGCGCCGAGAAGAGAGATGTGTATGCAACACAAAGCCGTGGAAAACAAATAAAAACGGTAAATTTTATAAGTAATGAATGAAAAAAACATGTGCATCAATTAAAAAAAATCCCTGTCGGCTGGGCCTATAGCCGGTGGTAGATTTCGAAAAGTGCTCATTTCAACAAAAAAAAAAAAAAAAAAAAAAAAAAAAAAAAGATTAGAGATAAACCCAGTTTAATAACTTCATTTGGCCGTTTATGAAAATTTTTTAATTTCATTTTTCTGCAAAAACTGGTTTTATCAGAATCATCTTAAGAAAAATTCAGCTCAAATGCCCGTTTTGACAACATATTTTGAAATAGATTCTGAATTTATTAAAAAAATCGACCAAAACAGTACATTATACAGCTCCTAAATAACAAAAAACTGTCAGTTGAATGCATTTGAGAAAAAAATTGAATTTAAAAATGAGTCATAAAAATAAGCGATTTGTTGGTTGAATACATCCTTAATTCTTTGATCATGATTGCTTCGGAAAATTTTGTGCGAAATACTCACTTTGACAGCATTTTAAAAAATATATTCTATCTTTATAAAAAAACTGGCCAATGCGTCACAGTATATAGTTCCTAAATAAGAGGATCTGTAAATTGGATGCGTTTGAGAGCGAAAATGGATTTTAAAACGAGTCATGAAAAACGCAATTTGCTATGTGAAAACTACCTTAAATTTTCAAATCACAAAGACTTCGGGAAATTCTGTTCAAAATACCCTTTTTGATAGCCTTTTTCAAAATATATTCTGTCTTTATCAAAAAACCGATCAATGCATCCCATTATATAGTTCCTAAATAAGAGGATCTGTAAATTGGATGCATTTGAGAGCAAAAATGGATTTAAAAACGAGTCAGAAAAAAACGCAATTTCTTATTTGAATACTTCCTTCAATTTTCAGTCCCGATGACTTTCGGAAATTCTGTTCAAGATACCCTTTTTGGTAGCCTTTTTTGAAATATATTCTGTCTTTATCAGAAAACTGACCAATGCGTCACTTTATACAGTTTCTAAATAAGAGGATCTACCATTTGGATGCGTTTAAAATCAAAAATGAATTTAAAAATGAGTCAGAATATAAGCAGTTTGAATTTGAGGTTTTTTCTTCAACTCCTATTTTTGTTTAATTTCTTTTTGCTATACGAATTGATCCTATGAAAAACTTGTCAATATAAAAGTTGTAGATATTTTTGAGAAGATGTAAAATAAATTTAATCAGATTTGATATCTTAAAAATTGACAGAGTTATGGATTTTTCTCTTTTTTCAGCGCCCTTTTTCTTTTCGTTTTTAATTTTTTTCGTCGGTAAAAGTTGGTCCTATCAAAAACTTGTAAATACAAAAGTTTTAGATAATTTTAAGAGCATTTACAAAAAAATTAGTTGGACTTAATATCTTAAAAATTGACGAAGTTATGAATTTTTTTCTCTCAAAATCCCTGTTTTTTTCGCCCCTTGAGCCCACTTCTAAATTTATCAAAAATCTGTCATGCAAATACTTTTGGCCCATTTTTAAGAAGTAATATAAACTTTAAATCGATTCGATATCTACTTTAATTAAGAAGTTATGGCGTTTTTTACGTTTTCACAAAAACGCCCCCTATTCCGACCCCCTTGGTCCGATTTTGCCCATTAACGAACTTAGCCAAGATTTTATCCCCTTTGATTTTATGTACAAGTTTGGTGAAGATTGGTGAAAAATTATAGAAGTTATCGTGTCCATAAAAAAGTGAGATATATAGATAGATAGATATACAGGGTGATTCCAAATTTTTTTTACAATAAAAGAGGGGTGATAGTACATATCAAGACAAACAATATTAAATAGGAGACTAAGGGTCCAAAACGTTTTCCAAAGGAGATAGCCGCCATTAAACTTTAGGGACAAAAATTTCAAATGAACATAAAAAACGGAAAAATCGGTCAATTGATTTGCGGTTTTCACTAAAATTATTCTTAATGTCGGCATTTTCTTGAAATTAAATTATAAAGATAAATTTCAAAAAATGCCGATAGAGGGCGCTTTAGACTTTGGAGTAACGAACAACTACTTTTTGCCGGTATTTTTTGCATCTCATTAAATGTTTTCGTGAGCTTAGACTCAAACTTAAATTTTGAGCTCGAAATCTGAAAGTGGGAGTGGTTAAGTAGCACAAACTGAACTGTGTTCAGACGATTCAAATTTCAAATGATTATAAAAAACGGAAAAATTGGTTCATTGATTTGCGGTTTTCTCTAAAACTATTCATTATGTCGGTATTTTCTTAAAAATAAATTATAAAGATAATATTCAAAAAATGCCGATAGAGGGCGCTTTAGACTTTGGAGTAACGAACAACACTTTTTTGGCGTTATTTTTTGCATCTTATTAAATGCTTTCGTAAGCTTAGACTTAAACTTAAATTTTGAGCTCAAAATCTGAATAGTTCGGAGTGGTTAAGTAGACAAACTGAACTGTGTTCAGAGGGTTCAAATTTCAAATTATTATAAAAAACGGAAAAATTTGTCGATTTGTTTGCGGTTTTCGCTAAAACTAATTTTAAAATGAGCATTTTCTTGAAAATAAATGTTAAAGATAAATTTCACAAAATGCCGATAGAGGGCGCCTTAGACTTTGGAGTAGCGTACAACTATTTTTAACTGTTATTTTTTTAATCTCATTAAATGCTTTCAAATACATAAACTTAAATTTTAGGCTCAAATTCTGAATCCTTGGGAGTGTTTAAGTAGTAAAAATTTGAATTGTGTTCGAGGAGGGGGGAAAGTTAAATTTCAACTCCTGAAGACACTTCAATTTGCGCTCCGTAACTACTCCTAATTATTCAGATTTTGAGCTCAAAATGTAAGTTTAAATATAAGCTTCCGAAAACATTTAATAAGTTTTTTCAAGCATTTAATTAGAACAAAAAAATAATGGTTAAAATTAATTGTTGGTTACTCTGAAGTTTAAGGCGTCCTCTAGTGGAACTTTTTGAAATTTATCTTTAAAATTTATTTTCAAGAAGATACTGACTTAAAGAATAGTTTTCTTTTAAACCGCAAACGAATCGACAAATTTTTCCATTTTCTATAATTATTTTAAATTTGAACATCCCCCCCCCCTTAAACAATTTAACATTTAATGAGACATTTAATGAGATGCAAATTTATAATTTAATTTTATAATTTAATTTTAAGAAAATACTGACACTAAGAATAATTTTATTGAAAACCGCAAATCAATCGACCGATTTTTCCGTTTTTTATGTTTATTTGAAATTTTGGTCCCTAAACTTTAATGGCGGCTATCTTCTTTGGAAAACGTTTTGGATCCTTGGTCTCCTATTTAATATTGTTTGTCTTGATGTGTACTATCACCCCTCTTTTATTGTAAAAAAAAAATTGGAATCACCCTGTATATATATATAAACTGGTGCGATTGCAATAGGTAGTATTTCTTACGAAATCTACCTAAAAAATGCACGTTGCAAACTGAAATGGCAAAAATCGATCTGAAAAACTATAATAAATAAGTAAGGTGACTCTGTTTATTTATTTAGTAAAGAACAAGCTTTTCTTAACATTATTTCTATCTGTCTCCAAAATACCTTTTGCAGTTTTTATCTTTACTTATTTCGATTCTAATTTTTTAAAGTAATAAGTATTAAACAATTCTTCAATATATTAAAAATGATTCGGAATTGTTTTGATCTAAAACTGACAGAAAAAACAGTAATTATAAATCGAAATATGTTGTAAGGTGCCATTTCACATCGGTAAAAAAAGTGTTCTTCACAATAAAAATTTTCACATTTAAAAAAGACTTTAAAAATTTTTTTAGGTTAATTTTTCATAATTTTTAAGTAATTTAAGATAATTTTTCATGACCGGGGATCTACTGTATTAAAAAAGCTTTCTTGCTGTATCACACAATATTTATTTATTACTTTGACAAAAACTTATAAAATTATCTTTAAAAAAAAAAAACAGTTTTAGTGTTTTTACTCCAAAACAAGAATAATGAGTTTTTTGTACCACAAGCCGCTGAAAATTAAAAATATCTATTGAAAATCGAAAATCTATTGAATTGAACTCGCAATTTTTTGCTGTACAAAAACATATTTTTACTGATTTACATAAACTGAAGTACACTTAAATTTAAAATAATTTTTTTTCTTTAAAGAGCATCTTAACTCATTTGCATTTTTTATTTCACCTCTGCAAAGTGCTTTCCAAGTTATTCTATTAAATTCATTTTCCTTTTTACTACTTTTCTATTCCTTCTATTGAAATCCTTATGCTACAGGAAATACAGCGCAAAAAAGATTTTTTTTTTCGCCCGGTACATTTAATATCGGTGGTAGTCCATGCATATAACAATATTCTACTTCTTTTCTACATGAATAAGCGATAATCCTTATTACTGTATAAATCCTATCATTATATCTTCATTCGTGCAACAGAACGGTATCCAATAATGTATTTATATCAAGTTTCATATAACATTAGACAATTTATAAAGACTGTGCGTGTGCGTCATACCAGGTGCACTACATCTTGAGAAACTTAAATTTGGAATATCTTAAGCTAGTATCGGTATTAAATATACATAGAAATAATAATAATAATAATAAAACCTTTGTAATTTAGCTATTTTTAGAGAGCATGTGTCAATTTCTATCAAGATTTATGCTTTATCATGTTTATTTTTGATTTGTTAAAATACTGTCTAATTGCTATAATATGTTTTTAAAAATTATAATGTACTTTTAGATATTATTGCTTAAATATTTCTTTATTTTATTTTATTATTTTTCATTTTAAACTCCAAATGGCGATTTTTAAAACTATAAATGGCAGCACCTTACAATATTTTATCGAAAACTTTCATTTCAGTGTACATAGAAGCCGCAAATTCACTGTGAGGTGTTTTTAGGTATCATTTTTGTTCACCACTGGCAACAGGTATGCAGTGGAGGATATACGGAGGCATACGTCGTATACCTTCTGGATTTTTTGAAGAAGCACTGTATACACTCTGTTTTTCAAGAAAGCTATAGCATAAACACTCTAGACCTGGAGCGTATACCCTCTGCTTAGATAGTATGTCCACTGTTATTTTTACGACTATCTTCAACTATCTTCAATATAATAAGAATTGTGGATATATTGTGCCTAGTATCATAATTAAAATAGTGATGATTATTATCGATTGTGATTGTTTAGCACCGACTTCAAAAAAGTAATTCATTACTTTTTATGAATTACTTTTACATACACATGAAAAGTAATTCATTACTTTTTATGAATTACTTTTACATACACATGAAAAGTAATTCATTACTTTTTATGTGTATATATTCAAAAATTAAATCATAAATATGCAAATTCATCTCTTGTAAAAAATATTCTCTCTAAAATCCAGTTTAGTGGATATTAAATTATACATATTAAATTTAACCGTTTTTATGCCGGTACCTGATATCCGATATCTGATTTTTGAATAACGTTTTGTCATTAGAGAATTTTAAAGAATTATTTAATTCTTTTAAGTGCTTTTTTTTTAAGTCGGTTGATATTTTTTTTTAAAGCTTATTTTATCAATATTCTTAATTCTTATCTGAAACTCATTCATACAACCCCAGTTCAGTTTAAATCCAGTTAAAAAAAGTTCTTCAATATATCATTTATAAGAAATTATTATTTTATATTACAAGAACAATATAGATTTATTTATAAAGTAGTTGATGAAAAAAATGAGTAGTTTTAGAATTTACCTGAAAGTAGTTTTGAATCTATCGCTTGTAAAATAGTAATATAATTAAAAATTGGTAATAAAATATTTAGAAAAGTGAAGTAATGTTCTGGCTGCTATTTTATCTTTTCATTTTCTTATTTACAATGATGAACATGAGTGAGGAACGTGTTAGTATTTTTTACAGCATCACGAGGTGGGGAGAAAAGTGTTAATCGTTTTGTAAGGCATTTTTTGTCATTGCAATTATTCCCTGCAGTTGCAGTTTAACCCTTTAACGTTTATTGGTTTCTCTATGAAACCACAAAATTTTCATTCCGATATGCAACAAAAACATTGGAATTTTAATTAAAAAAAATTCTTTTTGAAATGCATGTGAAAAATAACTTTTTCTTATTTACATATACTTTTGTTCGAAATTACTGGTATCATTCATTTATGTCAACATCTCAGCAATGAAAATGATTTGCTCGTTAAAGGGTTAACAAAACTGGTATAGCTGTAATTTAATAGAACATTGAACACTAACCTCTTTTATATACTTTTTTCAAGAGAAAAAACTGTTAACCCTTTCCGGCACGGGCAAAATCTGTACTAAAATGAGAAATTATCGTCTGACACCGGAATTCACAAACGAATTTTTTAAATATTTTGAATTCCTTAATTTAAGCATTTACTGTAAAAGCAAAATTTCACTAAAATATTACTGGTGCCGTTTGCAAGGTTGGAATTAAAATTAGGTATCCCAGACCGGGCACAGTGTGCCGGAAAGGGTTAAATGCATTTTTTGAAACCTACATTTTTGTTAAACGACAATTTACTTTCCATTTTACTATATGCAAACTATTTAGAAACATATTTTATTATATATTTATCCATATTATAAAAGAATAAGTCTGAAATTGCATGTCAAACGTAAAAAATAAGGTGCGTTCGTACTATAATGAAGATTAAAAAAAATATTTAGATTTTGGTGTAATAGCACGCTACACAGTATAGTATCCGAAATCTTTTCAGGCTCTCTGTAAATACTATCTGCTTTCTATTAAACAAGAAGTAATGTGTAGTAAATCTCAGCAACATACAAAAATTTCATAAATTGTGAAACAGTTTTATATAATTAAAATGCGCCCTAAATAATATTATGTAATGGAATACATTCGTGTGATGGCCCTGTAAATTAATAACAAACATTCTTTGCACTACAGTTTGTACATAATGCATAATTTAGTACATTTTGTACAAACTTTTGATACTTTTTTGATGATATGTGGCGTGTAAATTAGAATTGTGGTGTCGTGCAAAAAGCCATTATTAGTACAGAGCAGTACATTGGTAGAACTACTCTGTACTAATAATGGCTTTATCCCATTCTGTATGAATATACGATTGTGGGCTTAAAAGTCAACGCTAAGTTTGAAAAACAAACATATACGATTGTGATATTCGAAAATAATTGATATACTATAGCTGTTTTTATTTTACGATTTACATTTTTATGAGGGATATATTGCGCAATTTATGCAATTGCTAGAGAATATCTTGCATCTTTATGTTCAATTTGTTCTGAAGCTATTTCATTCTGATCTTTTAAAACCCTCTAAGCGTCTGGAACGTAATATTCCGTATACTGAGCTCCAGTTTTCACTGCAATATAAGCAATATTTAAAATACTATAATTTTATAGATTTGATGAATTTTCAATACATCGAAGAATGATTCGTACTCTGGAGGATTACATTCATTTTTATAATAATTTTTTTTTTAATGATGTTAAAACAATCGTATTTTCTTAAGATTTAAAACAAAATGTTGAGAAAACAACATTACAATTTTACCCTTTAGCAAGACACTTGGAGGGTTGAAAAAATCTGTAATTATTTTTTATGGAATTTTAACTAGCACATTTCTATATCAATAACTTTAATGAAAATTTTATTGAAATCTTCCAAATAATTCTTCTACAAAGACTATATAATCGATCCCATTTCTTAGGAGATTAAGATTTCTCTGTTACTTGTTTAATTTTTTTGTTATTCAAAAAGTAACAATTTGATGAATGAAATGAAATGATCTGGAATTATGTTACTTTTTCCAATGTGTCAGCTATAAAGATAATCCTTTAATGCAAAGATATATTTTTCTGTATATGACAGGAATTAATGCTCGAACTAAAACATGCATTTTATGTTAAACATCAAAAGACTTTTGGGAATATTACATAAATAACGACTCCGAAGGAGATTAAATTTTAAGTGTAACTTAGTCACTCGAAGAAAAATGTCTCGTATTATGCTACTTTTTTATAAGTAAAGTAATATCATCTTCCTTAAATATAAGTGTACTGAATCCATTTATATATGTTCCGATCAGTGGTATTGGTGTTGTTTTTCTATTAGGGTCTTATTTCATCAAAAACATATCCATTTCATATTGTACATGAAATGTTTATCTTGAAAGGTTATGAATCAATATCCCCCTATTACATTATTTGTTTGGATTATTAATGACATACTTTTCTTTTGTATCTTAATGTATAGGTTTAAATTACACGTCTTTCTTTCATCTCTTTGAAAATAAAATAGTAAATAAATGTAGAAAGGTACTTTTTCAGTATAGTCAGGGATGAGATTTCCGCTTTTTTGGACACCAGTAAAATCTTAGAGAAAATGCTATTATACTCCCTCTGTCCCAAATTAGTTGCGACATTTAGGTTGAAAATCTTGTCCCAAATTAGTTGCGACATTTCAAGTAGGCGGAGTCATAAGTAACTTCTGTTGCAGTTTAGTAGATCGACACCAGTAAAATTATACTAGAATAATATAACGGTGTATACTAGGTGTCAGAAGCAGTGTTAACTCAAATTTAAAGTAAAAGAAAAAGAAATAATAATTTAGAAAATTCTCTGAAAAAAAATTTGGGTGCAATAACGCTGTACTGGTATGTTTGAAATGATATTTGAAAAATTATAAAGTGATCGTTGATTCCATAAATGCTGCAGCTATTAAATTCAATGTGCATCATGATGCTTATCATCCTAACTCGTTTGCAAAAACATGAAAAATAAAAGATGTTTAAAGAGAATATAAAGAGAATAAAGCGAATTTACATTGTAAGTTTACAAAAAATTTTAAATGCGGACGAAAAAAAATGCTATTGAGCAAAAGTAAAATGTCCCAATAAAACGAAGACAATCAATGCGAAGAATATCATATGCTGTTATAATTCGTAAATCAATATTACACAGGATTCTCAAGTCGGGAAAAACTTTGGAGAGTATTTCATCTATAATTAAGCAAAGTCTAATAGAAAAAAAAAATAAGCTCGACAGAATTCGATTTTGTTTGCAGCATGTTTATGCTAAAAGATACTTTTCAGAAATGTTGGAATAAAATGTTTGTAAATGAATTTAATGGCTCGATTTATTAGTTTGAAGATGGTTTTATGCAATTATTAAAAAAAGTCTTTTCAAATTGGGGCGTGGCTTATTAGCATGTGAACCGGGATTATTAATTACTTATTTATGGAATGATGGAGGGAATGTTAGGTACGTAAATATTGTTGATTGATAGTATAGCTCTCTGAAAAATCTTCAAACAAAATCATAAAGTCATAAATATCAATAATCAGTACAAAAGTATTCAAATGTCGCAACTAATTTGGGACAGAGGGAGTATTATTTTAACGGAACATTTTTGTGATTTAAGAGAACAACATTTTCTCTAAGATTATACTGGTGTCCAAAAAAGCGGAAATCTCATCCCTGAGTATAGGTTCTTGACGGAAAGTTCCTTCGAGGGAATAGAAATTTAGGCAACATATTTTCTGGCAATCTTTTTACTGTTTCATATATACAAGAATATTGTTTTCCATGTGAATGCAATTTGTTTAATATAAAAAAAACCACTTTATCTATTTTTATATGGAAGCAGAAGTAAATTGTACATAAAAATGAGATATATATTCGTGGGTATGTATGTATAGATAAAATGTTGATGAAACATAATTATCAAAACAATGTACTATCTCCTTAAATATTGCATCTAGGCACATACTTCCAAATGCAAATTTTCATTAAAAAAGAAGATGCAAAATTTCATGAGATATGTTGCAAATTAATATGGGGTATACTTGAGAAAATACAAAATTAAATTTTTATAAGGCCCCTGTAGGATAAAATTTCCAATTAGTAAGTTTTTCCTCATTTATTCCTGAATTAAAAACAAAACGAAAATTCATCTCGATATTTACAAATCTCGTAGAAATAGTACTATCCAAAATTGACCAAAATTCGTCGCTTACACCACTATCTCCTGCCTCTGAGCGGTGAGTTCTTTCAACGCGACATAGGGACCATTCACAAATTGGTAAAAAATTCTAAAGATTAGTGTAATTTTAGTAGATTCTTTTGTAAAGCTACAGAAGTTTTTCAGCTTTACAGAAACTAATTTTGTAGATTTACATATTTTTCTGTACAATGTACAGATAAAATTTTAGTAAGCAAAAAGCTGTAAAATTACAGATTTTTTTAATTGCATTTTTTATATCAGTTCAAAGAAAAAAAAGTGACGTTAAAAATCATAGAAGTTTCGATTTTTCTGGAATATGACATGCTGTTCTGAAAATAAAATATATTTAAGAATATTTCTCTGGACAAATAGAAAAGGGAAAATGCAGTTCTTTTAAAATCAAAAAGGACACAAATGGAAACTTTTCCTTTGACTTTGTACTCTAATTTTTCTCAAGTATGCACAAAAGAATTCTTAATGCATAAAAGAAATATTTCTAGAGAACAAACTAGATGTTTTTGTGTTTCACTTTCAGTGATGTGTAAAATAAATGCCAAAGTGGTTTTTAAGCAGTCGAAATGTAAACAAATTTAAAACGCATATAGATAATCTTTACGCATTTCTTGCTACACCGACAAAAAAAAGGAGGAATTGGAGTTTTTGACAAAACGTTTATTTTACCTGAAGTTTAAAATATTGATTTACGAGCGGCTATCGTAAAATTTCAATTACAATTAAATATTTTTTAATGCCACCTCGCACTATTTTTTCAAAACAAAAATCTTTCACATGCGCATTCAAAACATTTGCAAGAAAAAGTAACTACGAAATATTTTTGTTAAAGTATGGTGCGAATAGTGTATAAAAATTGTCGCTTGCACTTGAAACTTTACGATATCTACTAATGCGTGGGTTTTTGTACTCCATTACTTCAGTACTACAGTAAACAATACATTGAAGTATTTTCAAAATGATAATTTTAAATGCTCAACATAGTCTTTATAAAATACAAAGCATGCGTAAAAACCGTTTTTTTAAATCTTTAATACATTTGTTATTATTATAATTTTTATTATTATTTGAAACTGCTGATTAACAACTTCAAAAAGCAGATTGATAAAATTTGAAGAGATGATTTCGAAAAGCATTTGGTATTAAAAAAAATCAATTATGTATTGAAAACTAGCTTTAAAATTTACCAAAAGCTATTATTTCGTGTAAGCCGCATGCTATGTGTTCGCCAGAAAAAATCGTCAATGATCTCCCTTACAAGCCTTTCTGGTAATTTCAAGTGTGTAAGCTCATAATAATGTTGCATGTTTCTGAAATTTCTGGTTTATTTATATTAATTCTTTATTTATTTATCTATGAAGTTTTAATTTTATTTTTTGCATTATATCTGTAAACATACAATAAATAATTTTTAATTTTTATGTGGGAAAGGAATAATATTTCGCTATTGGGCTGTATGAGATAACTATTAAAACAATTAACATGTAAAAAAAAACTTGAAAAAGATTTCAAAAATCAGAAAAAACTGTAAATTGTAATATAGTTTTCAGATAAACTGCAGTTGAAACAAAATTTTATTGTATTCGAGGATGTAAAAATTAAAATTTATTTACGATTAGAAGTTAAAAAAAAATAATTTTAATCGGAAAAAAAAGATTTTCTTGTATAAACATCTTCTGTATAAGATATTAAAAAAATGCATATCCATTATAGGGTAACATCCCCAGTAATTGGCAGGCACCAGTGATTGGCAAATCCTACAAAAATGTCCTAAAATAAGATTTATATCCAGTCTTTTAAAAATGCAAGACCATATACCAGTTATATGTCCATTTACTTTACAGATTATAACTTTGATTTATGCTACTAAATGACAATAGTGCCTAGGAAAGAGAAACAATTATGGCTTGTATCAAATTAGCCATTTTTGTTGCAAGTGCTTCTTCTCTAGCTTAAGAAATTCATGCATTTCAGTTTATTATTATTATCTGATTTATAGTATATTTTAAATTTTAATTGACAGCAGTTTTGTTTAGTAGAAAAGGGTTACTTAAATAGTGTAAAAGTCTAAGTGCCAATTACTGGTGATTACAGCAACTTTTTATAAATATATTTTTATAAAAATACTTTTTCAAATATTTTTGCATTTAGAGAGCAAAATAGATGCACTGATGTGCACTCTTTGATTTAAAAATATTTGCAAGTAAATATTTTATTTCTTGGTAATGAAAATAGAAGTAAGTTTAAAGACAAATCCTTAATGTGCCAATTACTGGGGATGTTACCCCATCCATCCATTAATGCATATCCAAAAATATATATCCATTGACTAAATATACATAAAATAAAACTTCTTTAACATCAGGCGCAATTGGACATTTTCTGTCGCAATAGTTAGAGCTTATAGATGTCAAGTATATATAAAGTTATTACATTTTGCTACACAAGAGCATCATTCGCTGAAATTAAAACATATTAGGCTGAAATTTGTTTTTAGATATTAAGAAAACAAAAAAATTTTTTAAAAATCTTTTTATTATGCATATTTTATTATTTGGAATGATTTTATGTTATACCTATAAGAAACAACCTCCTAAAAAAAGTAAGTAATTTTTATTGTTTTGACACTTTCGGATCCGATTTTTTTTCAATCTTTAGAAAAAATTACCTTTACATTAATAAAATTAATACTAGCTATCTAAATAGATTAATTAGTGTTTAACGAATATTATAGGCTATTTCCATGAGTACTTGTAGTGTAAGTCACAGGCTACGATTTTTGGCTACCAGTATTTTAGTACGAAAAAATGTGATTTATTTTATCGACACATTCTCATTAATTGAATAAGGCCAAGCAGACTTTTCGAAAATAACGGTGGCAAACAAGCATACCAATTGTAAGGTAATGTGACTTACACTACAAACCCATGGAACTACCCTATATTGTCTTTAAGATAACGAATGTTGTTGTTTTGCGTACTACTCAATCAGTGTTCTCGCTGACATTTGACGAACGTTAGTAATTTGGCTAATTAAAAATAAAAAACATTCGCCAAATGAAAAAAGTATTAGCAAAGTAGATTCGCCGTGTAGCAGAAAAAAAAGAAAAAAGCCTTTAATTCTTTAAAGTATTCCCTTATTTTCGATATGTTCTAAAATAATCCAAGCTTTTATGACTGTGACAGCTATTGTAAATAATTTAATTTCAACTGCCCGCTACAAATATATTAAAAACATTTATATATTAAATATATATGCATATGTATGAAAAACGACAAAGAAAAAAAAAGAAAAAGCAAAAATTGAGCATTACCAATTTGGCGAATCGAATCATTTGTTGACTCGCCAAATGAAGAATTGAGTCGCAATTTGGCGCATTGGCGAGCAAAAGCGAGAACACTGTACTCAATTAACACTAGAACGCCCGGAAATTCAACTCAAGTTTGAAAAGAATATTTCTCACCAGATTTTTTATTCAAAGTTATTTCATTCATTTATTTCACGTAAATTTGCATGGATTAAATTTAAATTATTTTAAGATAATTTTTCTGGTTCGAATGGAAATTTAGTTACATGATTGGAGTCGAATCGACTCCATCCGGGCGTTCTAGTGTTAATATTCCTATGGCAATAGGCTAAGGAGGAATTTTTAAAGATGTTTATAAAATATTTCATTACAATAAGTATAAGTTATATCATAACTTTATAAAATTTTTTGTACTTTATTATACAGGATTCTTGCAGGAATGTAACTTTTATTTTAAATTTTAAAAGTGAAATATATGTTTAAAATAAAAGAATCGCTAACAGCGCAAAGAAAATTAAGATAAAAATAAAAATTATTATTTTTATTACTAAACACCGAAACACAAATGAAGTCACTTAGTAAATGCACATACATATACGATCAATACTAGATATAAATACAGTCGAGTCTCTATATAACGAAAAATTTCGAAAATTATCGAATTTCTCTATATAACGTAAAAAATTCGTTATATAGAGAAATTCGATCTATAGAGAATGATGTTAAAAATCGTATTTAATGTGTAAATTTTGATCAAATATTATTTTTGATGTTTTTAATTAAGAATTTGAAATGTTTAAAAATAAATATTAACCTAACATTTTATTTCTTAATTATTTACGCAGTTTCAAAAATGAGAAGAGACATTTATTTGAAAGCTTAATGAAAATCAAATAAGGAAGACTTGCATTAATTTCAGACGAAGAAATCTGTAAAAGAAAAAAAAAACTAAATGCTCAAATTTTAGCAAGGAATGAAAAATTGTAGTTAACATTTTCCTCCATTTTGAAGGCTTCGCTTACGCGCCTTTCATTGATTTCTCTCTTATATGTGTAACAATCTAATTGACTCTGATTTGAGCAGGATGTTGAAAGTTGTGTGGGAGGTGGGATGAATTCGTTGGATTTAAAGAACAAGGAGAGAAGTAATATAAAAATAACTCAGCACTGAACGATAAATAAAAAAAAGTGATGGAAAATTGATTCCATATGATTTCGAAGCTTTTTTAAAACTGAATAAATTAAGACCAATTTATGAAAAAATTCGTTATATGGAGATAAATATTTCGCTATATAGAGACTGTTTTTAATGTAATCATGCGAAAAGGGGACTGTTTCTATTAAAAATTCGTTATACAGAGAAATTCGATGTATGGAGCTTCGTTATAGAGAGACTCGGCTGTAGTAGCAAAAGTATTTATTAAAACAAAATAATACTTCATTAAAATACATGTACCATAAATAGTACACCACACCTGAAAGGTTTAAAAGGTCTTTCACTAAAAAGAATATCTGTATAGATAACAGCATATTTTATTGTTTATATCCCTTTCAATATATATATATATATATTGGGAAAACTAAGATAATATATGACAAATAATTATCTGTATTTCCTAACGTCTCAAATAATGAAAAATATTTTTTTCATAAAAATATTTTTGCAAAAATCCTACAATAAAAGTTAAGAATACTTCTCAAACTACAATGAAATACCCATTTCAATAAAATGATAAGTAAAAATAAAGAATAAATAATAAAAAAAATCAAAAAGCGTATACTGTGGGAACTGGGAGTGACGTGAAAAAGTTTTTAGCGCCATAAAATTTTTCAGATGTAATATAACCCTTTAGGTGAAATTCCATTACCTGTTTGTCGAAAGAGTAAAAAGGATCAAAAAGGAAAATGAGGTTCAAAAGCTTTCTGTCTTAAGGAAAATGTCAATTTATGCGAGCAAGTAACTTTTCTTTAGAAAATAAGTGTAAAATGTTCTTTAAAGACGAAAATATAAGGTAAAAGCAATAGATAAACTACTCTTTTTTTATTTTTTTATTTTTATTTATTTTTTATTTTTTTATTTTTTTGCTAAGTGTTTTAAAATTTTATTTTGTTTAATAGTACAGCACATACACAAAATATTAGATTTTTTTTTTTTTTTTCGAATTGAAAATACCGTTTCGTAATTTAATGTCTTTTAATGCAAATATGCAAACGATATTTTTAGGTAGAACTTATTGCTGATTAAACTTATTTATTACCTTAAAATTAATATAATTTATAATAAGATTAATTATTATTATTATTTGAAAAGTCAAAATATTTGAATAATTTTTCAAGTGCAGGGACACAAGCGCTGCGCAAGAAATGGCTGATTGCTACAACTAAATCTGTATAGTAATTCTCACCTTGTTCAATGACAGAATTTATGAGATTTGATAAGGCGAAATATACTATTAAAATTTAGTGATGGAAATCAGTCATTTCTGACACAGTGCTTGCATTCCTGCAAGTGGTGCAAAATATTTGAATATTTCAAATTCATTCACTGTTAATTATCACCAATTCATAACTGGTGGCATCATTGATTAAATTCAGACGACTTTATTTTAAAGCAGTATTCTTTTTGCAGTTTGTTTACTTTTGGTCTAGGGTAATGTCACACGGACGATTTCCAAAAACAGACAAAACGACGCCCGCTATTGAGAGCATTACTATCTCCTCTTCTTGTCAGACGGACGACGCGGTACTATTGCGTTCAAACATACGCAAAGACTCACGTCGAAACCACGCGTTTCCCCCAAGCCGTTGGCCAGCTGCTTGTGTCTGGTGGCTTCTGTTTATTAGATCTTGTTCAGACGGGAGTTGTTTTTAACGCTGATTTTTTTATTTTCTTTCCGAGATTCACGAGCTTTTGTTGTGATAGCGTAGTCAAGAATCGATGCAGGTTTTGGGGGGAAGGGAAGCATTTTGAGAAAAACAAAAAGTATTTTTGTGAAATTTATTATATTTTGGGGGGATTTATTTTATGTTTGTAAAAAGTAACACTTTGTAACGATATGAAACCTATTTATATTAATTCGAAACAAGCATTTTTTCAATAATAACTTCTTTAAATTCTTCTTCTATTTTTTTTTTCTTTCTGAGGAATTTGTTTGCTTTTTAAATTACAAATTTTTAAATCTAACAACATTAGAATAATTTATGTTTAGTATGTTTTCATGGAACACAATTTTGTGAAAGTACCAGTTTTAAGAAGCTTCATTTATATTTTTGAAGCAAATACATTTAAGTTTGGTAAAAATAGATTTTTCCTTTTCTTTTTTTCCCCTTCTTTCTTTTTTTACTAGCTGCCCTTGGCGTCCAGTTTGGTCTCCCTTAAATGTATATTAAGCATTAAATCATATTGCTTTTATTCATAATTTATTTTAAATTGCTCAATTTTTTTGCCAAATTAGAAGATTTCGCCCTGAGAAATAGATACATATATCATATGCACAGGCGCGACTGCAACAAAGTAGCAATTATATGCGCCTCAGACGGTAACCCGGCTATTGTTATTTATTTATTAATAAACTGCTTGTTTACTTTTATTTTCTTTTTTTTTAATGATACAAATTGTTTTATTCTATTATTATTATCTAAACTTTATTTATTATTATTTCCTTTTTAAAATAATAGAAATTAGTTAAAAATATGTATGTAGCTGGTATTTGAAAACGAAATTTTCGTCAAATTGGCGTCAGAAAAATAACGCGCAATGTGCTGCATATATGACATGTGTGCTGATAAATCAAGAGCTCAGTATTTTTATGCTAGCCTGGCGCAGATAATAAATCGACAAATATTGTACCCGTGGCATTTTTTCGTATTTCATTAATTATTTATATAGTGTATTATATTATATAATAATATATCGTGTATTATATTATATAATATAATAATATAATAATTCCACTCATTTCATTTACAATATATAACTTTAATTTGAAACTGAAAACTTTAAAATTCATGACTTTTATTTATTTTTTTAAGTGAAAAAGAACAGAAAAAATAAAAATAATGATATTTTGAAGCTTCATAATTGCAGCGAAGGAACAAAACATATACAAATCTAATTTACCACAGCCTAAGTCTTAACAAAGGACTTTTGCACAGTAACCAATAAGATGGGTTTAATTTGGACGTTCCCATTAAGCAATCAACGAATAATCACGATTTTTGTGTCTCATACGATAGCGTAATAAATATATATATAGATTTATTTATTTATGCCTAAGTGGGACAAGATCACCAGATCGCTAGGATCCGGTGTAGACCCTATTTGTCCCACCCGGAATGTTCCCCGGCATGTGGGGATTCATTACAATAACTTCAACAAAAAAAAAAAAAAAAACATAAAATACATAAAATACATAATATACAGGCTGTATACAACATCAACACAGTGGTATGCGCGCCGGAGACCTGCTCCATCGCGACAAGTGGCGCTACGACTGCCAAAAGCTCAACAAAGGCTCTAACGCGACAGCGGGCAGACTTAGGAGAGAACGGTTAAGTGGTAAGATTGGCCAGGTCCATAAGGAAGTGATAAATTTGTGCCAATTGACGGAGTAGTTTTGGGCGGGTTAAGATATTTGTGAGCCAGGTATCTGGGCGGGAATAAGGGTTCTTAAGGTGCCAGGCCTCTGTGAGTGTGCAGAAGAAATAGTAGTGGTCTGGAGACCCTATGGCCCCACACTCACAGAGGTCCGTATCTGAGCGTTTAAAATAATTTAGGTATGTTCTGAATGGACCATGGCCGGAGAGGAATGCTGATGTGGGAGGGGAGAAAGCTAAGAGATTGTATGAGACTTTTGGGATAAGGGAATAGGTGTGCCTGCCTTTGCTTGAGGCATCCCAGTAGAGTTGCCAGTCAGAAAGAATGTTTCTTTTGAGGAAGTGGCGAACATGAGACGGGGGAACAGGAAGGGGGATATCTATGTTTGGACGTGAGGTGGCCTCCTTGGCCAGTGCGTCAGCTAGCTCATTGCCAGCTATGCCGATGTGAGCGGTGACATGGCCGAGAGAGACCCTATGGACGAGAGTTTTTAAGATAACTTTTATCTTAAGCACTAAAGGGTGTTTAGTTCTATGGGCGAATATTTCTTGTAGGCTTGAAAGGCTGTCACTATAAAGGTGAAAAAAAGTAGCATGAGGATAGAGAACAATCCATTCCAAAGCCCGCAGGATTGCGAAGAGTTCTGCTTGGAACACCGAATTGTTATCTCCAATCCTGCAAGCCCACTGATGAATAACAACACTGTCTTTGAAAACACAGAAGGATGATGCTACTCCCGTCTCCGTGTGTGAACCATCGGTGAAAATGGCTGGATTTTTCGAGGGGCTGTAAGAATGCTTATTAACATTAACTTGAAGATAGGATGTCTCATCCGCCGGATGCATAGTCCAGCTGTGGACTTTTCTTTGTAAGAGCAAGTTAGGGAAAAGTGCTGACTGTGTTGGTTCGTGTTCTAAGTGTAGTATTCTGTTTTTCTGAAATTCGTAAGCGAGTGTTAAGTGTATGGGTGGAATGCCAGTAAGTACTGTAAGTGCATCCGTTGAGATAGTTCTATAACCTCTAACCATTTGCAGAAGGAATATGCGCTGGATAGAGGCAAGTTTTTGCTTAGCCACTTTGGTTAGCGAACCTCCCCAAACGCCCACACAGTAAAAGATGATGCGTTCAATGACTATGTGGTACCATGTTTTTAACATATTGGGCTTGATGCCCCATGTTTTTGATGTTAATTTACAGGAATTATGGTAGTAATTTAAAAGTTTAATTTTTAGTGCTTTGATATGTGGAATCCAGCTCTGATGTTTATCAATAATTACACCTAATAATTTAAGAGTATGAACGTGGTGGACGCTAACCCCATTGACTCGCATCACGGGCTTGCGTTTGAGTTCTCTTGGTTTAATGAAGGTTAAAGCTTGGGATTTTCCGGGTGAAAGCTGGAGATGAAGGCGAGCCAACAACTGGCAAAAAGCAGGGAGAGCTCTTGCCGCTTGCAGTTCGAGATCCAGACGACGACGGCCCGAAAAAACAAAGTTGAAGTCATCTGCGAAGGAGTAAAGATTGAAGCCTAATTTCTCCAATTCTTTTAGCAAGACATTGGCAATAAGCAGCCAAAGGATTGGGCCCAAGCACGAACCTTGGGGGCAACCCTTTTCTAATGGGTGAACTGAAGTTCCTGAACCCCAGTTGATAAGAATGCTACGAAATTTAAGATATGTTGCAATGGTTCCAGCTATGTTCTCGGGCAGCCGATTTCACGTAATTGTAATAAGATGTCCCGCCACTCTACATTGTCGAAAGCACCTTTAATATCTAAGGAGACAAGAGTTGTGTAATTTCCTTCAGCTATGCTATGAGCACAGGAGGTAAGAATTGCAAACAAAGCCTTTTCACATGATCTGCCTTCTCTGAATCCGTATTGTCTGTGATGAAGTAAGTTATTAGATTCAAGAAAGTGGTTAAGCCGAAATACAAGTAATTTTTCTAATAATTTGCCTAAGGATGGTAGTAGGCAGATTGGGCGGTAAGAAGAAGGTTCTGAGGAGTCTTTCCCTTGCTTCAGGAAATATACTACTTCCCCTTGTCTCAGAGTGAGCGGGAAGTAATGGTGAGTGAGACAGAGATTAGCCCAACGCGTAAAAATTTTGGGAATTACATGGAAAGTTAATTTCAGAATTTTAAAGTCTATACAGTCCGGACCTGGAGCTTTTTTGTCGTTAAACGTACGTAGCGCGGTTGCTACCTCAGCTTTTGAAAAGGGTTTGTCGGGGGGTGCATCAAAAGTAATGTCAGAATTATCTCCTGGCGGATATGAGGAGGGGCCAAAAAGATGTTTGGTGAGGTGCTCCATGTTTTCCTGCCTAGATGATCGGCTGGGTGGCAGTTCGAGCTTAATTTCATCAGGAGTGAAAAACTTTCCTGTGAAAAATTTTTGAGCTGTTCCGAAAGGGTCTGTTTGATTTGTGCAGAACTTTTGCCAGGCAGCATTTCTCGCATCCAGTACACTGCGCTTATATTTAGCGGAGAGAAGACGATAATTGGCGCTGAGATTGCGATAGTAATCCGTGTTAACATCTTCTGTTAGTCTGAGTCTTTTTAGTTTCCTCCTCAGTGCCGTGAGGTGATTACGCTTAGTCCTAAGATCGGAGGTCCAAAACGAGAATGACTGCTGCCTCCGAGTGTTCTTTAATCTAAAGGACGCTTTGGCTGCTGTTTTCATGGTTTCTAATAAATTAATGGTAAAGTCGTTTAATTGAGTGGTATTTGTAACGTCCTTTAGGTGTTGATTCAGGATTGGTTTGTGAGTTTTAATAACATGCGAGAATTTACGGAAGTTACCTCTTGCAGTATTGAATCTTCTTTGTGAAGTGTATAAGGGTGTTATTTCGAAAGAAAATCTTATATAATTATGATCTGAGTCATTGTGGACATCTTCAACTTGCCATTGCCGAATTTTCGGTAGTGTTGGGGGATTTACCAGAGTGTGGTCTGGAAAACCCTCAGCTATTTTCTCTCCTTTGCTGTTATATTTTTGAAATGTAGGTATAGTGTTGTCGATATTGGCAATGACAAGATTTTGAGCAACAATATGTTCGATGAGGCATTCTCCACGGTCATTTTCGTAGTCATATCCCCAGAGTGGAGATGTAGCATTGAAATCACCACCGCAAATGAAGAAATGCCTCTGTGTAATGAGGTGTTGCCACTCTTCGAGGGTTTCCTCGAAATCTGATTTTGGTGCTGCATAAGTCGAGCCAATTATGAGTTTTCCCTCCTTAGCAGTAACTGTGACAAAAGCGCAATGTGTGCCTGTGTAAAGATGTGAATAAATAAGGCTAGTGTTCTGAATGACAAGATGGGCACTCTTTGACGTGGACGGGAAGACCGCCCAGGAAATAGGAAAGTCCGTGAGTGTGCCCTCTCTGTTGCAATATGCGTCTTGCAGAAGAGCAATGTCAATGTTTTCACTGATAAGATAATCTCTCAGGGTTGAATTTGCTGCTTTGCAATGATTTAAGTTAACCTGGAGAATTTTGATGTGACCGAAAGGTGGGCAATCCTTAAATTTTTGATCAGAGATTGGTGAAGCATTACTTAACGAGTTGAACCTGAAGTGAAGTTTTTGATGAAGGTATTTCTTCTTTGTAGGTTATATTTGTAAATTGGGCATTTATTTGAATCGGCTGAATGTGGAAAATAGTCGTCGGAGTGTAGGCAATTGACACAGTGAAATTTCGATGGGTCATTTTTTGTCGAGCATGTAGATGAGTTGTGTGTTCGAGTGCAGTATGCGCAGGATGCTTGGAATCCGCAATTTACCTCTGAGTGTCCGTAACGCTGGCAATTGGCACATCTTATTACCGGGCGATATTCGGATATTTTACATGAGTTAAAACCGATTAGAAGACCTCCAGATTTCATTAAGTAGAGAGCAATTGTGTCATCCACTTCTAAGACTAGTTGGTATGTCTGTGCTTTCTCCCTTTGGATCTTTTTGTGAATCGTTATTGGGAGTTCTAAATTTATGTCGTCCAAGATTTTCTCGGTGACTTCCTCTGGTTGTATAAGATTTGGGATTCCGAGTATGATTAATTTTTTCGATTTTATTGCCTTATATACTACTTCTGTCATTGTTTTAAGGTGTTGTATTTCTTCTATTATATGCAGCAGTTTATCTGTGTCGTCTTCACTTACTGATTTGATTATGAGTGTGTTGCGATCTCTCGCTTCTTCACAGAAAATCGTAGGCAAGTCTTTATGGTTTTTTGTTTCTTCATTTAATATTGAGCGAATTGTTGAGAGTGACACATTTGAGTTGCGCAATCTTTTCAGCAGAATTGCTGATTTTGAGGTTGTCGTTGGATTCTTGGCTGGTGTTTTAATTTTGTCGGAATATAGAGGTGCTGAATAATTTCTGTTTTGTTGATTTTCAGCTTTACTTTGATCATCTTGTGTTTTCAAGTTACTCATGATTTCTTCTGTGTTGTTTTGGATTACTTGTAACTTGGTTTGAAGATCTTGAAATAATTCCTTGCCGGGTGGAAAATTTTCTGACGTTTCATTTATTCTTTGCAATTGTTTCTGTAAATCTATTTCTATTTGTTGCAGTTGTTGAGTCTTTTCTGTGATTTCTCTGTGTAGCTTTTTATTTTCTTCTTTAAGATTAAGTGTTTCACTTTCTCGGTGATCTTTTGGCATTTTCAAATATACTAATAGCTGTTGTTTTCTCTCTTCGCTTTGTGCCTGTGACTTAGTAAGTTGCTCTTCTTTGAAGTTCAAGTCTTCTTTTAGAAGTTGGAATTGTTCATTCCAAGTGTCTTTTTCTTTTTGGAGTTGTTGGAGTTTGTTCTGTAAGTGAGGTATTTCTTTTAGATTATTCTCCATGACTGCTAATTGACCCTGGATTAATTGATAATATTTTGTTGCCTCGTCCCTGGAACCTTTGACGCGCGTTTTCATCAGATCATAAAGGATCCTTATCAATCCTGATGTTGGCAATTTTTCCGCTTCTTCAGGAACAAATTTCTGAAGATATTTACTTTTCTGCAGAGAGGTTATACTGCTTGACACTAGTCCTGGAATCTTTGTCTTACTTTTTTGAACTGGTTGTTCACTCTTTGACTGATGTTCCATTCTTGGGGATGTAAGATCAGGGAAGGAAGAGGATCTATCTTTACGTTGGATTCTCTTTTCTAATTCCAAAGACTCATCCATATTTGTTGAATTATATGATGGCTATTTTGTACTAGCCCTTATCAAAAAGGTTTTTAAAATTTTTTTTCAAGTATAAAATATGCAAAATACCAGGCTTCGTCAGAGCCCCCTACATGTCTCGATGAAAGAAAGGAATATAGATGGATTATAGCATAAACCGGTGAACTTGTTCACCGTAAATGGCTAAGATAAAAATTAAAAATAAGTTAATATTAAAAAAATAATTATAATAATAATTAAAAAAAAATAGACTAATTTTGAATAGTTTTTGGAATAAAGAGGGGAATATTTAATGGAAGTGGTCTAAACGAAGAATGTAAAGAAATAACTAATACGTAGTTGAAATGAAAAAATGTGCTGCTAATAAAAAAGAGAAAAATTTTGTTTGTTTCTGTGCTTATTATTGTCGATCCCTGCCCTTGACATTCTCAAGAACTACTGGACATATATACCAGAGTGAGAAGCATGTAATGAATTAACTTGAGTAAATATACTATTTTTATCACAAATATACAAATATATACTACACATACACACACATATACATATACATACATACATACATATACACACACACATGCACATATACATACACGCACATACATATACACATACATATATACATACATATATACACATACATATTTATATCCATATATATATTTTTTTACATTAATATTTTTTTTTTTTTTTTTTATATATATATATACACATATATATATACAGAAAAAATATCCCGGTAAGAAAAATGCGTATATGAATCTTGAGTAAATATACCAATTTATAAATAGTTATCTGCTCAGTTATTTCAAAATAAATACAGTAAAACTATTAAAATATGTTTGGAATCACTCTCCGCCACAGCAAAAAAAAAACAGTAATAGGAGCAAAATGTAAGTTGTATTGAAGTGCCACATACTATGCATCATATATTGATCTACATTTTAAATTACAATATACATTGAACATTATACGAAATAATTAGACTTTAGGAGAATTACAATACTTGGAATAGGGAGGGACCTCTTATGGGCTAACCTGTTATTGAAGTTTACCTAGCAGCGCTTAAGCTGGAAATCTCCAGACACCTATATTATAAAATGCTCCATAGAGGGGGGGGATGAAAGTTAAATAGTGACAAGCGCTCTTAGAAAAAAAAAAAAAAAAAAAAAAAAAAAAAAAAAAAAAGATAGAGGTGCAACATGCCTGTATTACGGTGATAATTTTGAATAGTCCCGAGAGTAGTTTAGAAGATGAAATTAACCCGATAAGGGGCCGCGGCGTGGCCCAAAACAGCAGGAGAGATCAAATGAAGGTAGAATTGAGCTGTGGGGGTCAGTAGCTTTCAGTAGACATGTTACACCAAAAATTGAAGACTCCCCCCCCTGCGCCCCCCAGGGGCGGTCCCCTTACAGTTACCGGGGAAATTCAAAACCCAGAAAAAAGTCTGTGCAAAGCCAGTCTAGCCAAAACATTTCTCCACGCTGTAGCACCCATAGAACAAGAGATATAAGCTGTTAAAGATTGAAAAGAAGTGAAGAAATGAGCCTTTTTGAGTGAATGACCAACAGGGGGGGTCTACAGCCCCGGGGGTGCAAAATTAATAAAAATTTTTAAATGAAGGTGATAGACAATTGAACGAGCGAAATTTTAAGGTATATGTTAGGGGGGTACGTACCCTTTCCCCCCCCTGGACTGGCCTTCCAAGATAAGATATTTTGAACTTAAAAAATTTTAATCATTTCCTCACTGTTCAATAAGATCTTTTAATGAGGAGGTCTGGGAGAGCCCAGCAGCCCTAATAGCCCCTATAGATCGAAACAAAATCAGAATGGATAATTAATAGATAAATTGAAGAGGATTAAGTTAATAAAGACAAGGAATAATGCTATCAGAGTATAATACATGCTGTAATGGTTACCCGCAGACCTTCATACCTGCAGCTAGACTACTAAATGCCCATGATATTACAAAAATCATTAAATCCGGAGAATAACTGTGTGGCAACACCATACCTCAAGCCTCTAGAGCAATTAATACCATTGAAAATATTTTAAATAAATAAACTAGCTATTAAAAAGGAACAACAAGAGATGGCAACTGGACATTGCCTCTCTACACTTTAGATCTTTAAGCTCTCTAAGTTTATAATTGAGTTGATCCCTTAGATCAGCAACGGACCACAGTTTACGAGCTGGGGGACCAGCTATAAACTTCTCAACTTGTTCTGAACTTGGGCGGGAAGTGCTATACCCAAGCGTCGTAATGGGAGACATTCAAAAACAATGATAAACACTTTATAAAAACACTATTAGAGACACTTAAAATATTCAAAAAAAACAATAAAAAGCATGGCGGAGAAAAGTTCAAACATTACTGTAGACATACAAATGCATTATTTTAAGTTAAGAGAAGAATTAATATTTTTAATTGATTTTTAAAAATAGTTACTCCCTATTGGGACCACATAAGCATATTATAAAAACGAACTCAAAACATTTTTCAAAAATTTATTTGAATAACTTAAAATAGTCAAAATGCTATCGGAATAGCGGCGGAGCAAAGATAAATCATTAAATTATATATAATGATCACTTTTGTTAAGATACTATTATAATTTAGTATGTTACAAGGTAAGTAAAAATGTAAACAATGCAATTTTCAATGGGGGGTATTAAAAGCACTCGTCATTGCGTTAACAAACTATTTTGAAAGATAATTTAAGCATAGTAAATAAATAGAAAACTTAAAAGAACTCTATCTAAGACATTGAAGAAACTATAATAAACGAAGAATAATACCTAATATGAGATTTTAAATTAATATAATATATATATAAACACTTTAAAAATGACATCTATCGTAGCGATAGCAACGGAAGGGATTGACAACGGTTTATTAAAGTACCCATAACATCGTTTATATGTTACGTAGAAAAACAAATTATACCTCAAAATGTTCAGAATAGATTTGAGTATCAATAATAAATGACAAGATAGCAAAATAATTAAGCATAATTAGAGTATAAGCACAGAAAGTTATCAGTGTAGTTGCAATGGCTGGTTGCCTGGGGACGAGATTAAGTAAAAAGCCTTAAAGTTTAAATAACTATATCTCGGCAACCACTGCACCGATTTTGAACGAACAAGTGCCAAAATGATCAGCGGCACTTTAGGAAAAGAATGAGACATGATTTAAGACCCTGACTTACCTGGTTCCTAAGCCTTTAGCCCTCCATGATGAGCTCAGCAAAACGCGACATACTACGGTGATGGCCTGGCGAGGACTCGGATATATATATAGATTATTATCATAGTTTTTTTTTGCTAAATTTTGAGTGGCAACTAAGTTAATATAATCTAGTAAAATGTTAAAAGGCTATTTACGTATGGCGACAAATTTGGAAATATTTCACTTTTCAAAATTGTCAATATATAATTTTTGAACGTTTTTCTTTCTACTTTCTTCTATCTTCAATAGAAGAAAGTATTGTAATCGAAATTTTTTTTGACTTCCGGTTTTCGACGGATTTACACGTTTTAGGGGTCAGAGATTTCAAAAACCTGTTTTTACAAAATGTCTGTCTGTCCGTGTGTCTGTCTGTATGTCACCATTCTACCATCAAAAAGTGTATGAAGTTATGTATAGAATTGAACCAAATTTTTTGTGAGTGTTTTTGGCTGTGGCAAGCAGGTCCTCCTTCAGTTTTGAAATATTCCGCCGGAAGGGGGCGCTGCAATTGCGATGTTTGTGACATTTTCAATATTGTACCGACCAAAAGTATATGGAGTTATGCATCGAATTGACCCAAATTTTTTGTGTATGTGTATGACTATGGCTAGTTGGTCCTCCCTGAATTTGAAAAATATCCGCAGGAAGGGGGCGCTGCAATACGAATTTTATACCATTTTCAATATTGTGTATGAAGTTAGTTCTAGAACTTAACTAAACATTTTGTATATGATTATTTTTTGGTAAGGCAAGTAGGTCCTCCCTGAATTTGAAAAAAAATCTGCCTATCATTCTATTGTACATCGGCTCGTGCAGAGACGGAAATTCGTTTTTACTCCGATTAATTGATTGAAGCAGAAATTTAAGATGAAAATCAAAGTTGGTAGGGTGTTGAATTAAAATTATTAAAGCATTAAAATGAGTAACTTTTTTTTAAAATATTAAAATGCATGTACGAGATAGAAGAAAGTTTTGGGATTGGCACATCCAACTAGTTTTCGTGAATACCATGGGAAGAAATTTCTTTTTAGTTTTTAATATTGTATGTTTATCAGCCTTGATGAACTTTACACTACATTAATAACAATTATATTTATTAAATTTTAAATGTATTTTAAAAATGAAAAATAATAAAAAATGTGAAACTTTTTCGCTAGATTAAAATGCGCTTTAATCTAGCACAGAAGCAGTGCTAACAGAACAGAACAACAGAAACAGGGCTAACAGGTTTTGGTTTGTCTTTTGATATCGTTATCATTTTTGACCCAATAAGAAAAAAGAATTCTTTTTTTATTTGTAACTTGGTCTTCACATCAAAATAGTATTTTATCTTTTATTAAACTGTTGTCTATTTTTATGCAAATGCAATGTTATTAAAATAATTAAATGATTATAAATTTATATAATTGCAAAATATGGAATACCCCAACATTTAGCATTACTATTATGCTGTCATATGTGTATGTATATATTGATTCGCTGTTCAACAAACTGTACACGATGTTATGTTTTAAACGATACTTGTGTTTAAAAGTTAAAGAAAAACTTCTCCGTCTGTTTTGTTATGTCCGCCTTTCGAAGTTCTGCCGGCCTCACCTTGTCCGAGAACAATTATAAAAAGACACTATTACTGTTGAAGGTATGTAACAAAAAGCTTTAAAGCTATTTTAAAACACTTTTAAATATTAAATATTTCTTTTAAGTGTTGTTTGATATGCAGTTATTTCATATATAAAGTGACATTTTATAGCTTTCTCTACATCTAAATCAGTAAATTATGCGAAAAATAAATGCAACCATCATTCCAAACCAAAGAAAAACAATCCAAAAAATCAAAGAAATTTTTACACATTATTGAAGATACCATTACTGAGGGAGAGGGTGTTCGGGGAATGATAGTATATAATATCGTAAGAGGGGAGAGGATCCAAAATTACCAAAAAAAAAAAAGTGACTAACTTTTATATGGATGTACAGCCCTAAAAGGAGAAAAAGAATCTACCTTTTGCTCATAAGACGATAGCATATGTTTCTTGATTAATGTAACGAAAATTTCACACTTTGAAAATTTTTCGGTCCTACATTTCATTTATAGAACTAAGATGCTTGTTTTGCTACCATGTACTGTAGCAACATTTTTTAAATCAATTTAGTTTTTTTTTTAAATTTATTTAATAATAATAAGAAATATTATCTAAATGAAAGTTGAACAACAGTTATAATCATTTAATAATATTCGCAGTCATCTGTATTTTTCATTTAACATCAGATGTATTAAAGAGTATTTCCTGTAATTTAATTTTGGATCCGGTAAATAATCTATCACTTCTCACAGGATGCATCCAGTACCGTCTGTGTATATATATTTTTTCAATTTTCTTGAATAATTTATAAAAATTACAGAATATTTTATTTCCTTCAAAATATCCATCTAATATACATCGAATCAAAAGATTTCTATTATGCCTAGAGACAATATCGTCTGCTTATTTTGACGGAAAGGTCACGTCCGTGTGAATGAGGCAGCGCAGATGTTTATTTTTCGTTCGAAAGCCAAAGCGTCGAAAAAATCGGTCGTCTGTCATTAGCCTTAAAATGGGTCGTATGAGTGATATTCCTGAATCGATTAAACTTCGTTGGATCTATTTGTATCGGCGTGGTAAAAATCAATGTTATATAGCAAATTATTTACATTGTTCGCAATCAAGCGTTAATAAAATGCTAACACATTACTCAAAAAAGGGGGAATTTCAGAATAATCGTCGAAATGGATACCAAAAATCAAAAACATCTATTAGAGATGGCAGGAAACAGAAGCATATAGTTAAGAACAATTATTTTAAAAGTGTGTGATTCTTGCATCGAAAATGAAAAGAAGGAGTTTAATTTTCTATATCGACAAAGTTAAGACGTCTCCAAAAATTTAAGCTTGAATTGCGTGTACCGAAAACAAAACCTCGCATGATTGTAAAAGAAAAGCGTATAAATTCAATTGGTGTAAACCAAGACGTTTATGGAGCAAAGAAGATTGAAAAAATACGTTATTTAGCGATGAAAGTATGTTTCATGTTTCGTATGGTAATCAAGGTATTCGAGTTTGGAGAATGAATCAAGAAGCATTTTTTAAAGAATGCATTTAACGTTCTGCGAATTTTGTTGCTACTGTCATGATTTGGGGTTGTATGAGTACAGAAGGACTTAGAAAGTTATGCACCATCTACGAAAAGGTTAACTTTAAGATACAGTCGACTCTCGTTAATTCGAAATCGGATAATTCGAATCGTCGCTTAATTCGAACTAAACAGGAAGTCCCGAAATTGTCAATGGTAGAATAACGTTAAAAATTTTCTTTAATTCGAACTTATTTTCTATGGACTTCGTTTAATTTGAACAAACTAGAATTCCGATTTTTCATTTTTCTTTTCTTTCTCACGGATTTCAGATCATTTGAATAACTTTCTTTCTTTGATATTTGTGAAAATTGTTCCAAACGAGTATACATATAATCCAATGCATTTGATATCCATTTTTTTAGTATCCCGTCTGTCCATCTGTGACGCTTTAAATTTTTCTTCCATTGTGCTTGTTACTAATCCTTTAATTATTTTATGTATTTATACATTCTAATTTAATATTAAGTCATATTCTAATGATAACAGATGAAATAAATTAAAAAAAAAACACTATAACATTAGTTCCTTTGTAATAGCACCATATTAAGCATGTTTTCATTTCATATTTTCCATAATTCGAACTTCGGATAATTCGAACATTTCTTGTGGTCCCGACGAGTTCGAATTAACGAGAATCGACTGTATATCAAGAAATTTTGGTATGCCACATGACTCCATCACCAGAAGATTTATTTGAAGATGGTTTCATCTTTCAAGAAGATTTAGCGTTTCCACATCCCTCAGTGTCATTTAAGAATTAATTCCGCCAACGAAACATTAAAAGACTTCCTTGCCCACAAGACTCACCAGACTTTAATCACATCGAAAACTTATGGTGTATAATGAAGAAAAAACTCCAAGAAAATATTCCTGAACAAAACTGAGTTAGTGACATGTATAAAGTTTATTTGAGCTAATATTGATAGAAATGTTTGTAAACACCTTGTATATAATATGCAAGATAGATTGTATGCTGTTATGAAAGCTAAAAGGAAGCTATAAAATATTACCAACCATTGACTTCATATTCATAAGGTAACATTTTTGCGAAAAATAAAACATTCTTATATTTCGAACCAATACAATCTAAGTTTTATTCTAATATTTTTATTAGTTTCAGAAAGCTGTGTGCCTTTTTTATTGTGCTGAATTTCATATTTTATAAATGTTAAAATCTTATCTAAACATTCCAGATTTAATTTATTAGAAATTTAAATGCATTTACTTAGTATCAAAAATAAATAAATGAGAAATAATTTTTTCTTATTACTTTTTCTGAATTATTCTAATGTTTTAAATATGAGCTGTATTTTTAACCCTTTATATATGAAATTATGAATTCAAGAAAACTTCAAAGTTAAAGCAATTTTCGTGATTTTTTAAACTGTATTAAGGTTTACACAATCATTTAATAAATTTTAACAGGAATTTGCAAATTAAAATAAATTAAACCTGAGTTTATAGCGATTTTGTGCAATATTTATAATTCAACTCAATTCTTTTGATTAAAAAATTATTTTAAGTGTTTTATATAATTACAGTTCAGTTGTGAAAAAAAATAAACGTCTCCAGCTAACTATGTATTATATTATTGTAAAAGAAAGGTACAGATACCAAACGATTGCAAATAAAATCTACTTTTAAATAAAGTATGAAAAATTTCCTTAGGTTGCCATCTACATTTCAGAACGACCCATTATTTTTTCAGTAGCAACATACAATTTTGATACATTACGAAATCTAACAAATTTTACTTTCAGAAAATCCCACTTTAAACCAGAATAATTAAACAACATATTTCAATTATTATCATCAATTCAGAATTTAAATAAAATCTCTTGTTATAAATTTCATAAATGTTAGGAAAGCCGAAGTACATTATAGTTACCGGATTTTCCGAAAATATACTTCAATTACCCTAGATTTACTTGAAAATAGAGCATGTATTTATTGCGTTCGAGACTAACCGGACGATAACTTGAATAATAAGATTGTAGAAACCAGTTATCGTCAAATGGGTTTTTTAATATTTACATACAAATAATATCACTAAAATAAAGTGCTATCTAAAGAATAAAATAAATAAATAGTTCCCTTTTAGAGTAGATTTTTTTTGTTTTTCATGTCAAATGTTTCTTGCAAACAGGAAGAATTGTTTGAAAGTACATAACTGAAATTCGTGAAATAAGTAAAATTGATGTTATGTATTGCCCATGATTTACTACACACATCTTGCATACATATAATGGCTACAAACACTATGTACAATCAATCAGGCTAAATTTGGGACAAGACAGGGAAAAAAGATTAAATTTGCTAGATCACTTAAGTTAACGGCAAAATTTCGGTCTTAAAATATATATAGTAGCACTAGTGTCAGTTTGGCAACTCAATGGAAATAATTCACCACGATTCCAACATGGCAAAATGGATCAAAGTTTTGTAAAATACTTTGTAAAAATTTTGAAAAACACTGTGGCTGAAAACTGTTTGAGTAGTATAATACATACAATTTTCCCCACATTTAGTTCGTGAAAAGAGTAAAAGAGGGGGGGGGGAAGGGGTTGAATAACTAAAAAGTATAATTCGATGTTAGACTATTTTTCTTAAGCAAATTTTTAAATTATTATAATTTAATTATAATTGCTAAATAACTTTATTAAATTATATTTTTATGCGTTTTTTTTATACATTAAAATTTATTATAGATAACAATGAAATTGCTAATTATTTAAAGTTTTAAAATGCAAATATCAAGAGAAGCATAATTTTAGTCACCTAGGTGCTTTATCAATTTCAGACATTAAAAGAAATGGCAAAATATGCAGGAAACTTGTTTTGATAACAAATTTAACTTGTTTCGCTGAAAGGGTTTTTAGTACAGAAAAACCTCGATCTATCGTTTTTCAAGGGGTGCGGGAAAAGAAAAAAACGACGAATGCGGGAAATCGATGAATGTGGAGTTACTTCAAAACACAAAAAAATAAAAACACATTGATTATATATTACTAATGCATGCAATGTATATAGTATACTAATAAATACTAATTTATGGCGTACTAAACTGTAAAAGAAATGAATGAAAGCTATTGAAATTTGATATTTATTTAAAATAATCAATATTTTTTTTGTATTTTTGTTCATTTTTTTAATTAAAAAATAAACTTTCTCGATATACATTTTTCTGGTCAATTTTAGTAATTTCATAGGATTATATAAGAGTCCATGTAATTTCAAATGCCGTAATTGCATCAGACAGACTTGGCACAGGTGACTCAGCTTCACTGGCATGAACGTTGTCCTCTGCTTTTCCGCCATTATTTCCAGTTTTTGCGTTATTACACATTTCATCTATCTTAGGACATTGCATGTCGTTAAACTTCATCAATGGAAACATAATCACATCTTCTGCATTGTAAAACCATCCTTCATCTGCATTATTACCGCCATCATCAACACAAACACAGCACAAATAAGTTATTTTAGGGTAAAAGAAGTAATTTCAATTTGTATGTCGTATGGGTTTGCAAGATATTCATTTTCATTTCGGTGAGGAGAAAAATTTTACAACGATGAACGGGAAATCGACTTTTTGGCTTACTTTGCTTGCAGGTTTCGTTAACATTAATTTAAATATAATTTATGCAGGGGCCGTAGAAATAAAACGATTCTGCATAAAAATCGCAATTTAGAAACTTTTTAGAACGATTTTCACGTAATCTTATCCTTTTTAATTATCGAACTTTTAACAAGCGTTTATTGGATAACATTTATATCTTATAAGTAATTACCATACCAAATTTCAAGTTTCTAGCCCTAGTAGTTTCCCAACAATTGCAATTTAGAACATGCAAAACCCAGGTGTAAGCAACACAGACATGAAATAAGCCTATATCAGAGAAAGGGCTGCCTGCATCACTTTCGAACTATTACTTTTGAAATAGGTTTGATACTTTCAGAGATTACTCGGGAATACACATTTAGAACATTTTTAGAATGCTTTTCGCTCATTTTTATTTCTTTTAAATTTCGATTTTTTAAAGAAATGTTCATAGAGATCACTTATATCTTATAAGTAACTACCACATATACAAATTTATTATTTCTAGGCCTTCCGTAGAAAAAAAAAAAAAAAAAAAAAAAAACGCAGCTTAGAACGTTTTGCCAAATTTGATCATTCTAGTTTCTTCAGTAACAAAACAAAATTGTCTTTAAAATTTTTTTTGCTGCACCCCCTCCTTCGAGGTTGCATGAAATATAATAGCATATGTTAGAGCAAAGACTTTCCTCATCATTTAGACACCATTGTTTTTAAAACTGGTTTTTGAAAATGAGTAGAAATTGTTATTTAGAACATTTTTAGAGTGGCTTTTGCATATTTTCACTCCTTTTAAATTTCGAACTTTTAAAAAATATTCTTACAGATAATTTATATTTAATAAGTAACTAACACGCCAACATTTATGTTTCTAAGCGTTTCAGAATCGTATAATAATCCTTTTTAGAACACTTATTGTTCCTGCATTTTTAGAACTCTTTTCACGCATTTTCATCCGTTTTATATTGCAGGGGTCGCAGCGTTCCTAAAATTTTCGTTGTTTCCTACCACAATTTTAAAACGATAATATTTACTGTAGAATTTCATTGTACATGTTAAAGGAATCTGACAGAAATATTTTTGATTAAAAATACTGGTAGAGAAGTGCGAAAGTTTTAGGGCCGCTGCGACCCCTGATATTGTTCATTTTTTAGGAAATGTTCTCAGTGATCGTTTATATATTTCATTTTTCTAGGCCCTTCAGTAACACAAAAATCGCTTTTTTAGAATGTTTTTTACTGCTGCACCCCTTTGGGTTATTTGCATGGACATAAGATATAGTCTATGTTTGATTTGGGGAGAACACCATCATTTTGGTACCACTACATTTGAAATCGATTCGGTAGCACCAGTGATTACACCCTACAAATAAACAAACTTTATCTCATTATAATATAGGTATAGATTATGTACAATTACTGTTTACATTTATTCGAAAAGATTGTGGGTCCAGCGAACGCAGCAAAGGCCGCACAGATTACCGAAAACTAAATAATTGATGATTCTTATATGTTGCTAAACGAAAAATTTAAATTACATTAAAATGTGCCATGGAGGTTCGCGCTACAGCCAAAAAAGGAAATCCGTATCAAGTACTAATGTCGATTATTTTTTTCAAGTTGTTCCGTATTTGAAGTTTTTTTCATATACGAAATTTATTGCAAACATTTTTTCAACTACTATTTTTATTACCTATATTCGAAAAAAAAAACAACTCTACAGTAGAACTAGAAAAACAGCTGATTTCAACACAATAAATCATAGGTAGAGCTCAAACACCACTGTGTTACTTGGAACATTCGTGCAAATTTATATATATAAAAAAAAATGCCTGGTTAGCTTTTATGGCCGTCTTTAAAATGATAGCTTTCGGTACTTTTTACTACGATTATTTAGCTCGTATAACAAAGCCCTTTATATCGCATAGGATTGAAAGGTGTGTGAATGTGAAATTATTAATCTGAAAACAGGAATTTGATGCAATATTCGCAAAAAACTTACCTTTAACCTCTTCAGACCTGAAATACACAAATGTGTACCTCCATTCTTTTCCACATCAAAACTAAGCTGTTCGAATTTTTTGCATTTTTACTTTCCTTCTATACAGTTGAACGTTTTTTGTTTTAAAACAAAAACAATAAATGTGAGCACTGAAAAATATTACCTCATAAAATAAATATTATTGTCCTCCGCGTTTCGAAAATACTCTCAAGACATTATGTCCAAGAAAGTAAGAAATATTCATGATTATTTAATTTAACCCTTACCGGCGCAGGGCAAATTGATTGCTTAAGATTTGAAATTAATGACTGACACCGGAATTTGAAAACAACTTTATTTGTAAATAAGGGAACGCTATATTTCACGAATTCAATGAACAACAATTCTTTAAACAAAATTCCGGTGCCAATGAGGCGTTTGGGAATTACGATTAAGTGGTGTATCTATGAAACCACTGCGCCGCAAGGAGTTAAATGCTTTACAACAAAAATTTTTGGGGATTTGCTGATCATTTATTTGTTTAAATACCTTAATTTTGTTATTGCGTAAATTTATATTACTGATAGTTAAACTGATGTTTTAAGGGGATTAGTATTTTTATACCCATATATGTAAAGATAAATTGCCAGTCCCTAAAGTACCGATTTCATAAAAATGACTCTTTCTGTCATCTATGGTATCCTTTCGACTATGCAAACGCAATAAATATATATTTGTAGATTTATTTTATGCTCAGGTCTGAAGAGGTTAAAATGACAAAATAACAAAAAATAAATATTACACTCATCTATCTAATAAAAGCCTGAGTCATGTGACTATCATCAACAGTTACGAGCTACCCGTTTCTTATTTTACATGCTCCGAGACCAATTTTGTACTTTTATTAGGCTAAAATTTGTTTAGATATTAAGAAAACAAAATGTTTGTTATAAAAAAATCAGGGTTCGCACAGTTCTACCACTAAATTTTAAGAATATTTTCTACGTGTTTCTTTGCAGAAAAATATCGTAAAATCTATGAATGAAGGTGGGGATTGCGAATGTTGTGGTTTAAAAATTAAATGAAAATTTTCTTATTTTTAATAGTGGTACCAGAGTCCTTGGAAATTCCAAGTAATGTGCGAACCTTGTTTTACGTTAGTAAGTACAAATGATAAGTTGACAAATATTGTATAGATTGCGAAAATATATATGCGAAAAGCATTTGGCTGTCATCAACAGTTTGGTGGGATCACCACCTTGCTATTCAAATGTGAAGCAGACAGT
This sequence comes from Maratus speculifer, assembly GCA_964019185.1. Classification (NCBI taxonomy): domain Eukaryota; kingdom Metazoa; phylum Arthropoda; class Arachnida; order Araneae; family Salticidae; genus Maratus; species Maratus speculifer. The sequence goes on from OZ025300.1 coordinate 63,223,303, forward strand.
TTTAATTAAAATTATAATTTCGAATAAAAGTACATATAACTCACCCTTTTATAGAGTTCGTTTGAAAAAAGTAATGTTTGAAAAATTAGTTACATTGAAGTATATATATGTTTTGAAATTACTTGAGTAAAATTTAACAACTTCATATCTCTTTCCGGCAAAGTAAACAAACAACAACAACAAGAATAAATAAATAAAAAATTCATTCTTCAATAAATGGAAAAATATACTAATTTATGGAGGCAATAATTTCCACAGCATGTTTTACCAACCATGAATTTTGCCATGAAAAAAAAATCGAACACATAAACCAATAAAACTTTGATATTATTCTGTTAGACGAAGTGCTGTATAGCTCAACTTTCAAAAAGTTTTCTTGACAAAGCGAAATGTAAATAAGCCCAATTCATGTAAATTTAAGGAACCAAATGTCATAACTCATCGTCAGTTAATTTTATATCTACGTGTGATTTACGTAGATTTCCGTAAATTATTGACTAATGAATAAAAGTAACATCATAAAATGCTTAGCCTTATATTTAAGAATGACTAAACTGGTTGCCATAAATAATAAAAGAAAATTTTTTTCTTTCAAATATCCAAATTATTTCTATCTATTCAAATATTCTTTCACTTATGTATCAAAAAATGCATCATAATTTTTTTTCTCAAATTTTCTAGAAATAGCAGCTCATTTTAGAAAGCTTAGTACCTTTTACAAGTGTGAAATTATGATATGTTTTACAGCATGTCACAGAAATGGCCGAAGAAATGTACTCGGTGGCCATAAATTAGTTCTATCTTTTCAAATATTCTTCTGCTGATACATTTAAAAATGTTTCGTATTTTTCTCTCTCTCCTTTTCTAGCATTATCATTACATTTTGAAAAGTCTCCGTTCAAAAATATTTTTTACATCAAATGTCTAAAAATGCATCATAAATTTTGTTTCTACTTTCCTGGCAATATCAGCACACTTTGATAAGCTTAACCTTCCGTCTACCAGACGGGTCCATTGGACCCGACAGCAATATTTCTGGTGTCAATGGTAAAATGAGAAATTGTCGATTGACACCGGAATTTATAAAGGACTTGTCTAGATATTACGAATTCCTTAATTTAAGCTTTCATTGTAAAAGCAAAATTATATTAAAATATTACTGGTGCCGTTTGCAAGTTTGGAAAAAAAATTAGGTGTTGCCGTAGATAAATGGGTGTTTTGTCTGGTAGACGGAAGGTTAATATCTTTTTCAAGTGTGAAATTACGCTATCTGTATCAGCATGTCAGAGAAATGGCCAAAGAAATATCTCTATATTTCACACTCTCTGTGACTCTTTATGTTAGTTCATAGATTTTTTACGCCAAGTGAACTTAATTCAATTTATAAATGATAGACTTCTTCGAAATTCTTAGGTCATACAATATTTAGGTCATGCTTGAACTTGCAATGAATAAAAATAACATATTTTTACTCTTTATTATATGTTTATTACAAGATTTTTTATATCAATGTAGGATAATTCTAATTTATATTTCAAGAATCTTAAATGTATATATACTATGTTTTAACCTCTTCAATCCCTGGGTCCCCATTCATGAATCTCTGTTCTTTTACTTAAAAGCTAAAACGGTAGAATTTTTCTTTTACGTTTTTACATCGTTTCCTATTAATTGGATGTGTTTTGCGTGAAAGCAAACGAATCTGTATGTAAATTGATTTCGTAATAAAATAAATGTTAGATTTATGTAAGTTTGAAAAATGCCTAAAAAAGTCCAAATGAGAGTGCGATCAAGAAATTGAACTATTTATCTTTAATTTTTTTTTATTATTTTTTTTATAAGGATTTGTAGATTATTTACTTGTATTAATAATTTTTAGCTGTTTAATTTATGATTGCGTTTATTTAGGTTAATAGTTATTAAATTGATGTTTTAACCCTTTGAGCTCTGGTGAGTAAATACCTTCAAAATTCCATTGGCACCACTATTTTTCAAAGAAAAAAACGGTCATATACACGAAAAAGTGCATTAAACCCTTTTTCAAATAAATTTGGTGGAATTGTCTGGTGCCATTGTGACATTTCGGAGTTAACCCTTTCCGGCGCATTGAGCCCGATCTGGGCACACCTAATTTTAATTCCAAACTTGCAATTGGCACCAATAATATTTTAATAAAATTTTGCTTTTACAATAAAAGCTAAAATTAAGGTGATCTTCATGTCTTAAAAAGTCGTTTGTAAATTCCGGTGTCAGTAGATAATTTCTCATTTTACTAACAGAATTTCTCCGAGCCGGAAAGGGTTAAAATTATGTGGTAGAAAATTCTACCATCAAAGCTCAAAGGGTTAAGGGGTTTGTAGTTTAAAAAAATATTTTTGAACCTAAATTATAATGCGTCAATAGGATCAATTTAAGAAAGGATATAATTTCTGTCATTTACAATGTCTTTTTGTTTGGAAAAAAACAACAAAAAGAATTTGTATTATTAATATAGCTTCGGAGCTAAAGGGGATAATGCATGATATTAGATTAATAATAGACTTCATTTAATTTAATAATTATAGCTTTATCTATAAATCGCTAATGTACCCGGCTTTGCCCGTAGTTCTAACAATGTTTTTTTTTTTTTTTTTTTTTTTTTTTTTTTTTTTTTTTTTTTTTTGAAAAATGAATTTCATATATAAACATACAGTATAAAACAAAAAAATTAAAACGGAGTAAGTCATGTTTATTTCTTCTCTGAAAATGCGTTTTAGGTACCTAAATCTTTGGAAATTCTAATATATACGAATACATACGCATATAAAAGATGGTCATAAATAAGTTCTATCTAAATTAGTTTCATCTTTTCGAATATTTTTCCGCTTATACATCTAAAAATACTTCGTAATTTTTTTTCCCTATTTTAGCAATATCACAGATTTTGAAAAGCTGAATATCTTTTTCAAGAGTGAAATTATGGTATGTTTATCAGCATGGCCCAAGAAATATCGCGAAATTTCACACTCACTGCGACTCTTTATGTTAGTTCATAAATTTCATACGCCAAGTGAACTTCATTCAATTTATGAATGATAGATTTCTTCGAGATTTTTGGCACATATTTAGGTCATGCTTGAACTTGCAATGAATAAAAGTAACATATGTTTACACTTTATTATACATTTATTTGAAAATTTTTTATATCAATCTAGTATAATTCTAATTTATGATTCCAAAAGCATAAATGGATCTATATTATGCTTTAATACATGATATTTGAATTATAGTAGATCGTTTAATTTAATAATTATAGTTATACAGGGTCGGACTGGACCAGCATAAAGAGTGCAGATCTTAGAATTTCAGTGGCGGCAAAATTTTTTAACATACTAATGTAAATTTTATTTACTTCTGTTGTATCTGGCTTGACAAAATTTGACAAACTCGCATTGCAATTACATTATAATTTTGTACACTAATCATAAGTGCAATGAATGAAAAGGATTGGAGCGAAGTAGGCAATTAGGGATTTGAAGTTTTCCTTGGACGAGGGCACATCAGCCCTCGGGCATATGGGTCGATGGGCTGCATTTTTGCCGATCCCACCGAAGCTGGCATAAGGGAGAAAAATACGGGCTTCTGATTGGTCGAAAAATTGTTTGCAAATAGATCATCCTGATTGCTAATGTACGTATTAGGAGCGTATATGGGTATATCATTAAAATAATAATAAGAAGAAGAAATTGCATTTTTTAAAAGTAATAGAACAATTGAGTTTGATGCCGTAAAATGAAAATACTATTGTTTCCAAATAAATTGTTCTTATTGTGTACATATGTGCATATCATGTTAAAAAAATAGAAAGAAGAAATGAAAATTCTATTTTTATTATTTTATAAAAGTAATACAGAACAATTGTTAAACATCCTGATTAACTTCTTTAATTATAAATTCCGAATTATCTATTTCTTTATCTAATTATAAATATGTAAAAGCAGAAAGAAAATCCAGCTTTCAAAAGGTTTTTAAACAGAAATTGATGATTAAATAAACGTAAACTCAAAAATGAAGGAAAGCAAAATTATTCAACCAATCAGAAGCCCGTATTTTTCTCCCTTATGCTAGCTTCGGTGGGATCGGCAAAAATGTCGACGGGCTAGTCTAAGTCTGTAGCTGTACACTGTTAACATTTTTGTCCTAGTTTGAACCAAATTTTGGTGCTCGTTAGCTGTTACCATAAGGTGGGGAAATCTCGTACCAATATTTGCAGCTTCTTGTTTCAATCTCGTACCAATTATTGGAAATACACTTCAATAGGAGCTCCAAATGTTGTTTCAAGATTTCGCCATCTTATAGTGGCAGCTATTGAGCAACAAAATTTGGCTCAAACTAGGATTTTTTACAATGTATCTATATATAGCTAAAGTATTCGGTGTTGCTCAGAATTTTAAGAATGTTTGCTTTGAAAAATCATTTTAAAATTAAATATACGATATAAAACAAACAATCTAACCCTTTCAGGCACAGGCAAATTCTGCTCATAAAATAAGAAATTATTAATTGACACCGTAATTTAAGAACGACTTTTATAGAAATTAAGAATTCCCAAATTCACGCTTTCACTGTAAGAGCGAAATTTCTATAAAATATTCCTGGTGCCGTTTGCAAGTTTAGAATAAAACTTAGATGTTGCCGGAGTGCTAACACTGCGCCGGAAAGGGTTAAAACGCAGTAAAGAAATTTTTATTTCTTCAGTGAAATTAAGTTCTAGGGACTTAAACTATTATGGAAATTCTAATATACACGAATACATACATGTATACCAGGTTTCTCCGAACGCCGCCGTGTACAAACTTGTCAGAGAGCATCGTTATGAATCACAATTACACAGGAAATCATGAGCGGAAACATAACCCTAACGGTATAAAGTGACACAAAAACAGTAAGGCCACATGACAGAATGTAGTACAAAAGGATTTATTACATATACATACACATATATCTATATAATAAAAGCGTAAGTCATGTGACTGTCATCAACAGTTTCGGATTGACCGCTTCACTTTTCATATGATAAACGGTGATTTTAATAGGCTAATTCCATGGGTTCTGCAATGTAAGTCACATAACTTATTAATTGCTATGCTTGTTAGTCGAAAAGTCTGCTTGTCCTTATTCAATTAATGAGAATGTGCCAATAAAATTAATCACATTTTTTTCGTTCTATAATACTGGTAGAAATAAATCGTAGCCTGTGACTTACACTACAAGTACTCATGGAAATAGCCAATAATAATAAACTGCAGTGAAAACAACATTAAACTTTTGCCCTTTTGCTCGGCGGTCAGGGGGCTAATGTTTATCCATGTCGTACGAAATATGAGACATTCAGAAGTCATTCTTATTAACTACATCAAATAAAAGTCCACAATTTAAACAGTTAAAGTTGTTTATCTATAAACTACTATTTTTTTGTCATTGTCTAGGAATATTAATGGTTAATGCATAGCGTACGTAATATATGACTCGTTATGGTCATCATAAAAATGATGTTTATTATTATAATTAATTTAAACGTAGAAATTTATTTATAAGTCTTTAACATTTTAATCTTTGTAAGTATCATTTTCCAAATAGTGGATGTAATTTGTTAACAATTTTGTTATTTTATTTTATTTTATTTTTAGTTTGGTGTTATGAAAGCTTTTACACGATGTCTCACTTTATATACAATAGAAAGGATTTTTTGTCCAAATAACTTAATTAACCCCTTTAAATTTTTAATAATTAAATTTATGAATGTTTAATAAGATGTAAATATGTCGGGTAAACCGTCTTTATTATTTTCCCCAATTTGGACTTTCCACGTTCAACAGTATACGAGGAAAATGGCTGTGTAGACAGGCAGACACAGGAGTTTATCTTATAATGGTTTTGTTTTAATTATTTAAGTACAGAACTCTAAAAATATTAAGTTAACCCTTTCCGGCACACTGTGCCCGGTCTGGGATACCTAATTTTAATTCCAAAACGTGGAAACGGCACCAATAATTGTTTAGTAGTATTTTGCTTTTACAATAAAAGCTTAAATTAAGGATTTCAAAATATCTAAAAAATTCGTTAGCGAATTCCGGTGCCAGTCGATAATTTCTCATTTTACAAAAGATTTTACCCGTGCCGGAAAGGGTTAAATAAAAGTGTAAATTAGTTGGATGTGATAATCCCAAAACACTCTTCTATCTCATATGTACATTTTAATATTTCAAAATTTAGTTACATATGTTAATACGTTAATATTATTAAATCAATACCGTATCAACTATGATTTTCATCTTCAATTTATGTTACAGCCAATTAATAGGAGTAAGAATCAGTTTCTGTATCTGCATGAGCCAATGAACTGTAGAGAGGTAGGCAGATTTTTTTTTAAATTCAGGAAGGATCTACTCGCCATACTCCAGAATTTAGTTCAGTTCTATGCATAACTTCAAACATTTTTTAATGGTACAATATTGAAAATGGCACAAAAATCGCTACTGCAGCTCCCCTTTCCGAGGCATTTTTTTTTTTAAATTCAAGGAGGACCATCTATCCATAGCCTAACACTTTTACAAAAAAAAATTTCTTTCAAATCTATACATAACTTATACAATTTTCTGTGGTAAAATATTGAAAATGTCACAAATATCGCTATTGTAACGTCCCCTTCCGGCGAATGTTTTTTCAAATCCAGGGATGATTAACTAGTTATAACCAAACACTTGCACAAACATTCCCTTCAATTCGATGCAGAACTTCATACACTGTTAGTCGGTACAATATTGAAAATGACACACAAAAAATGCTATTGCAGCGCCCTCTTTCGTCGGAATATTTCAAAATTGAAGGAAAACCTACTTGCCACTACCAAAAACATTCAGAAGAAATTTGGTTCAATTCTATGCATGCCTTTATACACTTTTTGATGTTAGAATGGCGACATACATGACACAGACACACGCACAGACAGACATTTTGTAAATTCATGTTTTTTTGGAGTCTCTGACCTCTAAAACGTGTAAATCCATCGAAAATCGGAAGTCGAAAGAAATTCGATTACAATACTTTCTCCTATTGAAGATAGAAGAAAGCAAAAAGGAATTTTCACTTTCATACAAATAAAATATTTCTCTCCTTTTAAAAATATTCTTTACATCAAATGTCTAAAAATGCATCATAAATTTCTTTTCTACTTTCTTGGCAATATCAGCACATTTTGATAAGCTTAATATCTTTTTCAAGTGTGAAATTATGGTAGCTTTATCTGTTTGTCTCAGAAATGGCCAAAGAGATATCTCCTAATTTTACAGTCACTGGGACTTTTTATATTAGTTCATAAATTTTTTACACTATGGGAATTCCATTGAATTTATGTATGATAGACTTTTCTGCAATGTTTGGCACATATTTAGGTCATACTTCATGTTGCAATGAATGGAAGTACATTTTTCAAAACGTTTTATACATTTATAAAAATGTAACTAAAACAGTGTGAATTAACTCGGTTTGCAAATATTTTTGTGAATTTTTACTAGATTTTTTTTGTACTAAATAAAAGTAAAAAAAAAGGTTTTGTTCTAATAAGTTAAAAATAAAATAGAAAAACATATCATTAACGACGAACCAAAGGTACATATTTATGTATATATAAGGATGAGAATTCTTCGGCCCAAGTAGCTATTTGCTACCACTTACTTATATTAATATAAAATCTTTTTTTTAATGACAGAATTCCTAAGATTTGCGAAATCAAAGATTGCTACCGAAATTTTGCGGTGAAAATCAACCATTTGGGTTGGATAATTCTCATTCCTGTATACATAAATATTTAAGGTACGTGGCAGTTAAAAAGTGATTATTTGTTTGTGATGTGGTAAGAAAAGTTACGACAATTTTCGCGAATTCGCTAAAATGAGGAAAACTTATCAAGATATAGAATTAAAAATTGTAGAGCAAAATTAGAATTTATTATACATCCCAATATCTATGCATGTATTTTTTTCAAATCTTTCGGTATTTTTTCTTAATTTTTGCAAAAAGTAATCTCGGCAAAAGTAGTTTCGGCAACAGTACAAATTTTTGGGGAAAGTATCCTGACAAAGGCTTTTTATTGGGTACCTATGTTATAACAGACTAAGTCATAAAAAGACGCGGGCTGACTATTTTGCTTTTTACATATAAGGCATCATATTTAATACAATTTTTTTTTTCGAAAATAACCACAAAAAAATTTCCAGGATAGCAAAGGGTTCTTAGTACTTTTATATTACCCGGTGCAATTTTCGACTCAATATTTTTAATTATTTAGTAGCATATTTTACTTTTTGCATGCTAAATTAAAACAATATTTTTAATTATTTAGTAGCATATTTTACTTTTTGCATGATAAATTAAAGCAATGCTTTGATGGTGAAATTAAATGTTTCGGTTTATGGTAGATTTTATTTTTTTTAATTTACCTTTTACTTTGTATTTTTGTTTAAAGAAAAAAGTGCAAGTCATAAATTTTATATGTTTCAGTTGAAAATCAAAATTATGTATTCTAAATTAACTGAGTGAAAGGATTATATTTTAAAATGAACTAATGGAATAACAAAATGCGACGAGAACAATTTTTGGCAATTTATCGTTTGCGCCCTGTTTAAATAAACATGCCAAGTTCTTGATTTTTTTATTGGAATTTTCCGATTTGAAGAAGGATTAAGCACATAAATTAATTTATATGTTAAAATAACATCATACATTGATATACGTTTAATTGTTACTAAATTGGTTCGAAGGAGATTGGTCTTCTCGATTTTTCGAAGCGGGTAGCTAGTATAGGTTATATATGTAGGTTGACTTCCTGATGAAAAGTACTTAATGAAAATCAGTTTCCATTCGTGCACTCAAGTGAAGGGACGTAGAGCGTTGTTTGTTGAGGAAGTGAGAACCAGACTGGACCAGTTTCGCCAACTACAAATATGAATATCCATTCTATATATGTTAAATGTTTGGTCAAACTCTTTTATACCAGTTTTATACTTTTATAGCACCGACTGCGAGACGAAACCATGTTTCCTCAGCGAGTGTATGTGTTTTAAGTAGGTAATTGGACAACACGAAGAATCTTGATTTACTCTTTCAATGAGAACTTGAAATCCATGTCACGTTCCACTACATTTCAAAGTATCAGTAATGAATACTCTTTCTTACAACTGACAGGAGTTTCTCATCAGCACCTGTGTGCATGAAAACCACGTGACCAGCATCCTGTACAACACGGCCTCTGACTTCAAGTTACCCTATTGTAAAGTGTATAGCTAACATGTTGTATGGAAAAGTATCAGTGGTTATTTTAATTATTTGTAGATTTTTTAATATTTAATTTTTGTTTCTTAACAAGCTTTTGAAATATATGCTTGTTTAGTTCAGTATTTTATCTTTATCTACAAAGATTGATTTGTTTGAGATTCTATCTCCTTTTTAAATATATTTTCCTTGTGAATTAGTCCTAATTTAATTGAGCTTTGTAAGAGAAAGTCCGATTGTTGGTAAACAAAGAAATTAATTAAACATTTAATTAGACCTTTATGGATTCAAACGCAGATTTGTATAATCAGTTTTCACGTACAGTTACTAGATTCTTGATATTGTGCCATGACATAAGCAAAATATTAATTTTAATACATTAATTACATTTATACATTTTATACATTAAATACAAATTTACATTATTCAAATATGATATATTAAAATACACTATATGGCCAAAAGAGATCGGCCACTTGCGATTTAAGACATTTTGTTAAATATCTGGAAAATATATGAGAAATTATCCTGAAACTCTAAGATTGTAATCATAATAGATGATCATACATTTCCATGAAGATATTTTCCCTGAAACTTCAATAGGAGACCATCAAGAAATTGAAACAAAACGAATATCTTTTGGATAAGCCTGTCAAAACTAATGTAGCAAAGCAGGGCTGCAACGGGAAACTATTTTATAATTCTAACTGGCACCACTTTCTTTCAGCAGAAATCCTTAACAGACCATTTGTCAATATTTGGTAGAAAAAATGTACTTTATATTTTATATTAGAAAAAACTGGTGCGAACGGAATATATAAATAGTCACCCGTGGCAGCGCTGCAAAAGCGTTCAAACTGTAAATTAAGTAGCTTACTGTAAAAACCAATGTTCATTTTTATGCGAATAGCAGCATACTCATAGAAAAACTAAGGTTTTTATAGAAAAAGGCCTCAATTTTTTCCAAGTTTTTTAGCTTATAATTTACAGAATTCTTAATATAAAATAATGAAAATATCACAAACAACATTGTATATAATACACTGTAATCAGAATAAAAAAATAATAAAAATTATATGAAAAATGTGCAGGTTTACTAAATATTTTTTTTTCCACACGCGTGAACGCTATCAAAATTTCATTTATATATTGTGTTAGCTAAATGTATAAAGCAACTTTTGTAAAAGTCTGAAAACAAAACTCTGCAAGTGATCTTTCATACAATAAGCTCAAAATTCCTCGTTCCCGCAATGAAGATAAAAGTGAGGGGTTGTATCCAAATATGAAACGTGCCATCTTCTGGATTCTATATTGACGCTAATCAGTAAATAAATGGATACAGCCCGTTTTTCTTTGTTTCATTTTAGGAATAGTGATTTTTTAGATTATTCTAGCGACCATTAGTTTCAGAATTTTCAAACTATGTTTCTGAGACTTTCACAAAATTTGCTTTATACATATTGCTGACACCATATGCGAATAAAATTTTGACACAGTTCACGCATGCGCAAGGAAAAGTTATTTAGTAGACCAGCTCATTTTTCTAAAATTTTTATTATTTTTTAATTCTGATAACAGGGTATTGTGTAAAATGTTGTTTGTCATATTTTTAGGCAAAAAAATATTTTATATTAAGAACTATTCAAATTATTAAAAAAAAAACTGTAACAGTTTTTACAAAAACCTCAGTTTTTCTGTGAGTATACATGCTATCCGCACAAAAGTAAACACAGTGTATTACTATGTCATTTATTCATAATCTACACCTTGAACGCTTTTGCTACATTAGTTTTGACAGGTTTATCCAAAAAAGATATTCGTTCTTTTTCAAACTGTTGACGGCCACCTATGGAGTTTCGGGAAAAACACTTCATGGAAATGTATGACTTTTACTACTATGTTTACACACTTAGAGTTACAGGATAATGCCTCATATAATTATTTCATAGCTGAAAACTTTTACGAATTTTTTCTACCACAAAAATGTTATAGAAAATATTGTCTTATTTTAACGTCGAAATCTTTGTATCTCAATGATTAAACAAATACAAAATCTCTGAACAATTTTAGTGGTAGCAAAAATGCGTAAAAGTTGACAGCTATGTTATTTAGAGGTTAGTTAGTTATGTTATTTAACCCATTAATGCCTATCGTCCCTTTTTAGGGACGATTATAAAAATGGCGAGAAAGCGCTTTTCACACCAGTAAATAAAGAAAAATAAATAAACAATATTTTTCACGAGACAAATTTCTCAATAAATTAAGATAAAATTTATTTTTCTTTTAAAAGTGGTGGGAAACCCAAAATTTCTTTTTTCATGAAGAAAATAATATGGCATTAATGCAGGGGTGCAAAAATCTAGGCGCCAGCGGGCAGTTTCTCACCACTAAAATATAAAAGTTTTCTTCGGTTAAAATTTTATGGCATTCTTGCAAGAATTTTACGCGCAATATTAAACGAAAAACAACAAAATAAATTTAGTGGTGAGAGACTGCCTGCTGGCGCCTAGATTTTTGCACCCCTGCATTAATGGGTTAACAAAATGTCTAAAATCGCAAGTGGTCACCTTTTGCCATATAATGTAGTATATAACTAGTTGGATGTGCCAATCCCAAAACTTTCTTCTATCTGATAAGAACATTTTAATATTTAAAAAAAACGTGGTGACCCAAAATTACCCACTATCAAATTTCCCCGAACATTTGACCTAGCCTAATGAGATTCTGGTATCCGAAAAGCCTAAAACACAAAATTTAATTAATATTCTGAGAAAATGAGCTTAGTAGTGCCTCATGTTGGGTAATTTATACTAAAAACTAATAAGCATCTATTTATGTCAATGTCTAACAGAATCTGAAATTTGATGGAATTTCGTCCATTAGTTCTTGAGATATAGTTATAACAAAAAATTGCAAAACGTAGCACAGCAATACCATATCTTGGACAATTTATGCGAAAACGTAAAAAAGCCTTTAATTATGTTATGGTGTAAAAGAATCTGAAGTTTGATGAAATTATGTGCATTAGTTCTTGAGATACAGCTAGTTTAAAAAACCCGTGTAAAATATAGCACAGCAGCACCATCAGTTGAAGGATTTATAACAAAACGTAATCATCGTGTAATTATGTTATATGTCATTTTATAACAAAATCTGAAGTTTGATGAAATTCTGTGCGTTGGTTGTTGAGATATAGGTATCGGAAAAATCGTGCAAAATGCAGCATAGCTGCACCACCTGTTGCAAGGTTAATACCAAAATGTAATCAGCGTCTAATTATGTTATATATTCTAGTGTAACAGAATCTAAAATTTGATGAAGTTCTCTGCATTAGTTCTTGAGATATAGCTATCGCAAAAATCGTGCAAAATGTAGCATAGCAGCGCCACCTATAGGGCAGTTCACACCAAAACCTTATCAGCGGCTATGTATCTCAAGGTATAGCGGAATCTGAAGTTTGGTGAAATTCTGTGCATTAGTTCCTGAGATATAGCTTTCATGAAAATCATGAAAAACGTGGCATAGCAGCGCCACCTACTGGCCAATTTACGCCAAAACCTAATCAGTGTCTATGTATCTCAAGGGGTCACAGAATCTGAAGTTTGGTGAACTTCTGTGCATTAGTTTCTGAGATATAGCAATCTTGAAAATCATGAAAAACGTAGTATACCAGCTCCACCTGCAGGCCAATTTTCACTAAAACCAATAGGCACTAATTCATATCAATGTCTAACTGAATATAAAATTTTATTAAATTTCGAGCATTAGTTCTTGAGATAGAGCGCCCACAAATTTTTTGTCACATATAGACAGACTCACAGACAGACGGACAGACTCACAGACAGACATTTTCTAAAAATAGTCAAAATGTGTTCAGGACCTTCTAAAACGTATAAATCCGTCGAAAACTGGAAGTCAAAAATTTTCAGGAACCCAATACTTTCTTCTTGTAAAGATAGAAGAAAGTAAAAATTGACATATTCCATATAAATAAGGCCCCACCAGTGGCGAGAGGCTGGGACCTCTCAACTGGTAGACGGCAGGTGCTGGGTTCGAACCCAATCGCGGCCGTCGGCCTAACCGTTCGGAGTTTTTCGTGGTTTTCTTCGAACCTTGCGTAAATACGTGTTAGGTTCCCTTAGAAAGACCCCCACGAAGGGCACTCCCCCCCAGGTCCTATATCCCTAGTGTAGATAATCGGACGACAAAAATAAACCAAACCAACCAACCATATAAATACGTGTATGTAGCTAATATAACAAATCATTCCGAAACTAAGCATAAAATATACGTGTCTGTATTTCGCCTAATTTTCTGATTTTATAGAATTTGGGATTTGGTTTCTCAGCATTGCCAGCTTTTTCGAGATAATGCATTACTCACATCTAATAAAATATTTCTTTTGCTTAGCAAACAGAATTCTTCTACGCTAGATGTTTTGAAAGAGAAAAAAGAATGAGAATGAAGGTAATAAGGACGTGCGGAAATCGATATTTCATTACGATAGAGCAATGACAAAAGCTAAAAATATCTTTCTTGCTTGCTTTTCCATGTATAATATTAAAAGAACCTATCGAAAAAACAAAAATATGTATTATCCACTTAACTAATCAATATGTTTGAAAAACAAAACTCCTTCAAATAATGTTTATTTGTTTAAAGTCCTTTAGGAAATTTTTAATATTTTGTTACCTTTCTTTCAAAACAGATTTTTTTGCCTAATTGAAACAGAAAAATGCTCAGCTTAAATAGTAATAATTTTACAATAAAATTTTACTGGTGAGAATAATAAATTATCATTAAAATATGGATGCTCGTACGTGTACAGGTAAATTATGATTCGCAAAAAAGAAGTGGTTAAAATAGTATATAAAAATTAACATATTCCATATAAATATGTATACCCAACTAATATAACAAGTCATTCTGGAATCCAGCATAAAATATACTTGTCTATTTTCCACCTAATCTTATAGAATTCGGGATTGGTTTTTCAGCATTACCAGCTTTTTCCATGCACTAACCCACATCTAATAAAATATTTCTTTTGCTTAGCAAATAGAATTCTTGTATGCCAGATGTTTTGAAAGGGAAAAAAATGAGAATGAAGGTAATAAGGACGTGCGGAAATCGATATTTCATTACAATAAAGCAATGGCGAAAGCTAAAAATATCTTTCTTGTTTGCTTTTCCATATCCATGTTATAAGTAAATGATTAATTGTAATTTTAAATATTAAATGCAAATTTACATTCTTATAATATGATACATATAAATAATATATAAAAATTGACAAAATTCCATATAAATGCGTATACATACTAATATATCAAATTATTCTTCAATTCAGCATAACGTATGTTTGTTTGTTTCTCCCTTAATCTTCTGATTTTATTGAATTTGGGATTGGTTTCTCAGCATTACCAGCATTTTCGAAAAAATGCATTAACTCACATTTAACAAAATATTTCTTTTGCTTACCAAACAAAATTCTTCTATGCTAGATGTTTTGAAAGAGAAAAAAGAATGAGAATGAAGGTAATAAGGATGTGGGAAATCGATATTTCAGTATAATAAAGCAATGACGAAATCTAAAAATATATTTCATGTTTGCTTTTCCATGTACAATATTAAAAGAACCTATCGAAAAAATAAAAATATGCATTATCCACTTAATAAATCAATATGTTTGAAAAAAAAATCCTTCAAATAATGTTTATTTGTTTAATGTCTTTTACGGAATTTTTAATCTTTTCTTACCGGTCTTTCAAAACAGATTTTTTGCCTAATTGAAACAGAAAAGTACTCAGCTTAAATAGTAACAATTTTACAATAAAATTTTACTGGTGAGAATAATAAAATATGATTAAAATATGGATGCTCGTACGTATATGGGCCAATTATGATTTGCAAAAAAGAAGTGGTTAAAATAGTATATAAAAATTAACATATTCCATATAAATATGTATACCTAACTAATATAACAAGTCATTCTGGAATCCAACATAAAATATACTTGTCTGTGTTCCTCATAATCTTCTGATTTATATATAATTTGGGATTGGTTTCTCAGATTGCCAGCAATTTCGAGAAAATGCATTAACTCACATTATATAAAATAGTTCTTTTGCTTAGCAAACAGAATTATTTTATGCTAGATGTTTTGAAAGACAAACAAGTTGGAAATTGCAGGTAAAGCGTAGCAAATGAGGTGCGTTCGTTGATAACGAAGTTTTAAAATATTCAGATCTTTCTGATATAGTAGAGCGTATTTTGGATATAGCATAATGGTCGAAATCTTTGTGTTCCTGTAAATATGCAGGGAGTAATTTTTATTATACTTCATTAACGTATATCTTATTCATAAAATGTGTAGTAGTTTAATATAATTAAAACACCGCACAAACAATGTTTCCCCGTATAACATTATTTAGTGGAATATATTTGTGTGGCCCTGTAATTTAATAATAAATATTCTTTGCATCACAGATTGTACAAAAAGTATTTTTAGTACATATTTCATAGATTCATGTGAATTCTGTTATATTCAAATGAGTGTAACACCATTAAAATGGGGAAACTCTTTTCCCCATTGACCGTAATGTAACGGAATACTTTTGATTGTCCCTGTAATTGATCAATGCATCCGATTTTCATAACATTTGAAATGACTCGACAAAATTATGTAATAAATAAACTTTTTAAATTTCAAACGATTAAAATGCATTTCAAACTTTTTTCCCCATTGACCGTAATGTAACGGAATCCTTTTGATTGTCCCTGTAATTGATCTATCCATACGATTTTCATAAAATTTGAAATGACTCGACAAAATTATGTAATAAATATACGTTTTAAATTTCAAACGATTAAAATGCATTTCAAACTTTTTTCCCCATTGACCGTAATGTAACGGAATCCTTTTGATTGTCCCTGTAATTGATCTATCCATCCGATTTTCATAAAATTTGAAATGACTCGACAAAATTATGTAATAATTATGTATTTTAAATTTCAAACGATTCGGTTGGGTAGTTTTTGCGTTGTTATATGCTGACAGACAGACGGACAGACAGAGAGACAGACAGAGAGACAGACAGAGAGACAGACAGACGGACAGACGGAAGGACTGAGCGACAACAATAGGTGCTACGTATTTACATAATTGCGAACGCACCTAAAAAGAATGAGAATGAAGGTAATAAGGATGTGCGGAAATCGATATTTCGTTACAATAGAGCAATGGCGAAAGGTAATAATATCTTACTTGTTTGCTTTTCCATGTCTAATATTAAAAGAACCCCTAGAAAAAAAATACCTATATTAATAAAGAAAGAAATACTTAAATAATATGAACTTATCTGATCAGTAGATCAGTTTGAGTTAGTGGTGGACTAAAAGAAGAATGTAACCCTTTCGGATCCAAATTTTTTGTTTAAGTTTTTATAAAAAAAGTACTTTTACAGTAATAACAATAACACTAGCTATTCAAATAGGTTAATTGGTATTTAACGAATATTCCATTGTCTGA
This sequence comes from Maratus speculifer, assembly GCA_964019185.1. NCBI lineage: Eukaryota > Metazoa > Arthropoda > Arachnida > Araneae > Salticidae > Maratus > Maratus speculifer. The sequence goes on from OZ025300.1 coordinate 63,240,146, forward strand.
AACATAAGGAATGTTCTTGTTTTGCGTACAATTCAATTAATATTCATATGACAATAGACTAAGGAAGTATTTTTGGAGATTTTTAGAAAATTTTGTATTACAACAAGATATACCTTATATTACAAATTTCTAATACTTTTTACGCTTCATTACACATCATTCTTTCAGGAAAGTAATATTTAATTAAAATTTAAACAGTGAAATATATTGTATAAAAAAATAAAGAGTCGCAAACGGTGCAAAGAGAATTGAGATAATAGTAATAATAATAACTATTATTACTGAAAGCGTAAACATGAAAGAAATTATCTAGTAAATGCATAGACATATAGTAACATTACTACAGAATATAGTAAAAACATAATACCCCATTAAAGACATGTTCTATTAATAGTACACGAGACCCCGAAAGGGTTAAATGTTTTGCTGAAATTACTATTTTGAAACATTATTATCGGTTATGAATGCAATTTATATGTAATTTCATATTTCCAATATATTTCTAAATCTCGAGTCGAACGAACCGTTTGTTTTGCCCAGGTTTTGGACCAGTAGGTAAGCTTCGAACTAAAACATTTTTTTTTCAAAATTACGATTGAAATATTTGTATGAACTACGCATTAATTTATTTTAATATTATAGACGGGGATTTTTAAGTTAATTTAAATGTTCAATTGCGTTGCAACAATTGTGTTGATATCCGAAAGATAGTTGATGAATTATGGAAACATGGCTTAGCCTGAGAGTGGTTGAAGCCTGCTCGTTTCTGTCATACCAGAATTCAACTCTCCCTTTTAAACGTTGCCATAAAAAAATCGGACTTAAACAAATTAACTCAAAAATGCGGATTTAAAAATAGGTGAAGATAGGAGGATTATATAAAAATAATTTGTCGTTAAAAAAACATTTATTTTTCCATTCAAAAAATCACATTTTTGGTAAAATAAAAAGTTATTTATTGATTCCCTGTGCTTTCTCAAAAACATGAAACATAATGCTGTTTTACGTATATAGTTCAAAATTGAAATCGGTATTTTCAACTGTTTTGCCCGTAAGCCCGTAAGAAATGTTTTTTGATCCATCATTCAAAACTTTTTGACAACACTAATTTTCTTAATTATAATTTCGTACTACGTAATGACACCACGACGAGGACTTCTAGACAATTTTCCGAGGAGCCTGGGACTTTTGTTACACATCCCCGGCAAATAACAGAATAGAACCACAAACGGGAATTAATCTCGTGGCAAACAAGTAAAATTTTAAAGTAGCAATTAATTAATTTTTATAATGTTTAAGAACTCTGCAAATTATAAGCAAAAAACTTGGAAAAACTTGGAGCTGTTTTTATAAAAAGTTTTTCTGCTCTACGAGTATACATGCTATCCACATAATAATGAACCCAGTATATTACAATAAGCCACTTAATCATAATCTGCAGTCTGAATGCTTTTGCCGCATTTCTTTTGACACGGATATTCCAAAAGTTACCAAACGATAGATTTGATTGAAACACATTCGTTATTTTTCAATTTGTTGACAATCCCCTGTGGAATTTTGGGAAAACATCTCCACGGAAATGTATGACCTGTGCTATTGCTTTTACACATTTAGAGTTTCAGGATAATTTGCGATGTATTTTTCGAAATTCTTAACAAAATGTCTAAAGTCACAAGTAGTTCCACTTTAAAAGTGCTTTGGATACATTTAGATTTTGAAATAGACAAAAAGTTAAAACATATACCGTATTTACTCGTGTATAACACGCATTTTTTTTTCAAAAAAATAGGGCAAAATTCCTAGGTGCGCGTTATACATGGAATATTTTTTTTTACCACTGGGTGTAATCACACATTATGCATATGAATCAAAAAATGCATTCAAAGAAGACATTAAAAATTGGAAAATCTTACTTAACACTAGAACGCCTGAAATATTGCTACCCCCTAAAACGCCGGCAGGTGTCATTTTGACACTGGTCGATATTATGCAAAAAAGATTTTAAAAAATATACAGTTTAATATTCTTTTTTACAAATACATGTAAAACACGCAAATAATGTTAAATCTATAAAAAAAAGAAAGAAAAATCTTACAAGATTAAATTAAAATGCTTAAAGTACACACAAATATTATTATATTTGTAAAATACTCTTAACTTTTCGAGATGTAGAGAAATATATTTCACACACAAATTGTATTTTATCTATAATTTAAGAACAATTTTGCTTGATGATAAGAGCATGCATATGGAACATACGAATAATTATTATGTCTATAACTTAAGAATATTTTTGCAAGATAATAGGAAAATATAAAGAAGTGAAATAACTACTTACATTACTAACAGTCAATACATTTGTAGGTGACATTTTTTGTGCATTTGCCGCATGTCACTATTACAAGAGGAACATACTTTATTTGTCACATTTCATGACATTTTTTAACTTCGCATTTCCTACGCTTAGAGGAATTTTCAGCCCGCAGTTCTTCTTCATCTCTCCTGCTTCTTTTAGTGGATTTTTCAGTGTATTCTGATCGCATTTCTTCAGCTAGTGTTTGTATAAATACACGCCTTGTTATGTTTTTTCTCGTTACACGTTTGAAAACAATCCAAGCGTTTATGGCAGCAAAGTCTAAAATATTGTAGAATGTGTGAATTGACCATCTTCTTGAACCTGCTTTGACTGAGTATTGTCTTGCCATTTGGTCAACAATATCTACGCCACATTTCGTTTTATTATAAAAACTTACGGTTTCAGGTGTTTTCTTTGAATTGTTAGCAATTGTGATGCTTGAATGCATAAAACTAAGAATTATGACATTTTTTTTCTTTTTAGATTGATAAACTGTAAGTGTTGAATCCGATTCTTCATTCTTCAATATTTTTGTTGAGTACAATTCTTCTTTTCCTAATTTTACACAATCTGGAATTTCTCGTCTGGCCCTATTTACCGTGCCAACTAAGCTCGTCCGCCTTTCCTTTAGTTTCTTTGACAATTCAAGAGAAGTAAAAAAATTGTCAACTGTGACATTTCTTCCCATATTTTTAAAAGGTTCTATTAATTTTAAAACCACATACTCAGAAAGTCTCTGACTTTGATCTCGTTCTTCATTTTTTCCTAAGTAGGGAAATGCGTTTAAAATATACTTACTTTCTAAATCTGCAGCTATCCAAAATTTTTGCCCGTATTTATCAGGTTTTGATGCTATAAACTGAGTAAACGGACAGCGAGTCTTACTTGGAAACAATTTTTCATCAATTGTTATTTTCTGGCCTGGTTTGTAACAGCTTATGCAATTTTCAATAAAACGATTCCATACTTCTGAAATCATTGCGAATTTATCATCTTTAATTCGATTACGACGGGTTGATTTGATATCAAAGCGCAAAAATCTTGATGTTTCACAAAATTTGTCTCTGGACATGGTTTCTTTACAAAAATTTATACCCTATTCTGTAGACCATAAAGAATGAAGTTCGAGGTTACTAGCTCCGGAAACTCCACGTGCATACAAAATCGAAAAGTAAGCTAACAGTTCCTGTTCTGAAAGAGACCAAGCATCGTTTTCTAATACTCGGCGAACTTCTGTTGTTGTGCATTTAATTATATGCTCTAAAATCCTTTTGTCTATAAAAAGTAACCAAGCACTCAAAACACTGTCATAATTCACATTCCTTTTTGCATAACTAGTTGGACCACTAGCTTCTCTCAAAATATTTTGTATTGCTAATCTACCGGTTGCACTTCCAGAACCACATTTTTCCAGTGCGAGCCATCACGAGCCATAAATTCAGTCTGATTTTGAGAATAATTAATTTCAATATCCTCATCGCTTTCCGATTCAGATGATACAACAGGAATAAAATTTTCACTATCAGATTCATCATACAGTTCAGATAATTCTCCACCTTCTGATTCATTATCTGACAATTCTCTCAGAAGCGCGGTAATTTCATCCGCAGTAAGCCCCCTTTTACGAGACATTTTAAATTTATTCATAAAATGTAAAAAGAACGAAAGAAAATCTCATGAAATTTTACTAGTCATAACTCGGAAGCAACCGTATATGTACTATCTTTGAGAGAAATAAAACCTCAGTGGCAGGTGTTTTTGCAGCTGAAATAAATCACGTGATGACCAGGTGTTGAAAAAACATTCTGAGATCCCCCAGAACTACGATAGTGTGTGGAATTATCGCACAGAAGAACAAAATTAAAATTAGGGGAAATGAAATTATTGCGGTGTCCAATTGACACCAGTCCGGCGTTCTAGGTAAATTTGCCCGTAAACCAAGTTTGAATAAATCGATTTCCAAAAAAAATTCGATGCGAGTTCTACCCACATATTTAATAAAAGTCGAGAGACATAAAAAATTTCCTTTATAATTTACAGATTTTACATAGAAATTTACACGCTTCGGTGTCGAAATGACACCGTCCGGCGTTCTAGTGTTAACTGAACTATTATTGCATTTTTATTTCACTTATTTCTTTTTTATATACAGCAGTACTAATAATATTATTTAAACGCTAATTAACAATTCTAATTGGCGTCACTTACTCTTCCCCCCCCCCTACCCGTCATTCATTTCCTACTCGAAGTCTTTTCACACAATGTATTTTTGTCTTGTTTTCTAGCCTGATGTAATACTTGTTTCTGCTTTACTGAAATTCATTTGGTCATTCAGATGCATATCAAATTTACAATGCTCGTTATATACGAAATTATAAAAAATCGCTATTTTTTCTTGTAGAGTACCGGGTGCACGTTGTAAACGCGTGCACGGTATACACGAGTAAATACGGTAATCATTGAATCAAAGAGATATCATATTTTTAAAACAAAATACATATTTTTTCTATCAATGTTTTCTCTTTTTTCGAATGTATTTGAAAATATAACTTCTTTACAACTAAAGTTGATATAAGAAGGGCAGCTGATAGTAATGTTTGATTCTTTAAAGTATTTTCGCTACTGTGAATGAATAAAGAACAACTGTTAAGATATAAGCAGACACATAAAACATTCAATATACGGAAATGCGCCTAAAGGTCATGTATATATTATCTATTTCTAATGAAAATATTTGAAATTTCATTTTAAAATATCATGCATTCTTCATTCGTATCATAAGAAAAAGTTCTTTGGAAGCTTCTATATTAAAAAGAAACTACATATAATACACTTTAGAGAAATATTGCAAAATCATGATTTAATTTATTGATATATTTTATTGTATTTCTTAAGGAAACTTACATTTCTTTTCATTGAGTTATATACGCATAACTTATTCTTTAAAAGAATATGTTATGCGTACTTATTGGACACATATATATTTTTATAGAAAACCTTTGAACTGTACAGTATTGAAAATATTTATAATGGAATATATATCATAAGATTCTTAAGGAAAATATGATGTGCCAAGATGCATTGATTCTAGATAATTTTCGATGGATCCCACATATATTTTGCAAAATTTACGTTTTAAGTTTCGAGGTTGCTTTTTAAACTTTATAGAATTGTAAAACAAAAAAATTCAAAGATGGATATTTCCTCAAGTAAAACTATGTAAAATCATTTCATAAAAGAACGCAAATATTCCATTGTCCTTTTTATCAATATTCCGTGAAATTTTAAAAGTATTATAAGGATGAAAATTCTTTTATAAATATATACGAGGAAGTACGTGAAGTATCAATACTATTGATTCTGTCTGATGTCCGTAGTGAAATGCTGTACTACACAAAGATATTTGGAGCATTATAACCATAAAGAAATTCTTCAGAAGTATGTTTTCTTTTTTGTTGTACCGTATTTCCTGACGAAAAATTTCTATGTTTATTTTTAATACCTGATATATTTGTTCTTCAAAATTCCTTTTGAATACTTTTAGTGTTTTGAAATAGACTAAAATTTAAAACCTATAACCATTGAATCAAAGCGATACCATTTTTCTAAAACTAAAATTATAAATTTCCTATCAATGTTCTCTCTTCTTTGAAATGTATTTCAGAAGTTAACTTCTCTACAACAAAAACTGATGTATCTGATAGTAATGTTTGATTCTTTAAAGTTTTTTTGCTACTCTGAATGAATAAGAAACAACTGCTAAGATTTCAGCAGACTGATAAAACATTCAATATACTGAAATTCGTTCAAAGTTCATGTAATCCATTTCTAATGAAAATATTTGAAATTTCCTTTTAAAAACTGATGCATTCTTTAATCGTATTATAACAAAAATTCCTTTGGAAACATATGCATTGAAAAGAAACTACATATAATACACTTAAGAGAAATATATTAAAACCATGTTTTTAAGTTACTGATATAGAATATGATGATTTTTCAGTACAATATCTTTTCTACGTTTGAATTATATACGCATAACCCATTCTTTAAAAAAAAAAAAAAAAAAAAAAAAAAAAACACGTTATTCGTGTTTATTTGACTAATATATATTTTTATAAAACACTTTTAAATTTCACCGTATTGAAAATGTTTACAATGGATTAAATATTAGATTCTTATGAAACATATGATGTACCAAGATGCATTGATTTCAGATATTTTCTATTTTGATCCCAAATATATTTTGAAAAAATTACGGTTTAAGTTTCAAGGTTGCTTTTTGAAATTTATAGAATTGTAAAACAAAAAAAATTTAAAGATGGATGTTTCCTCAAGTAAATCTATGTAAAATTATTTCATAAAATCACGCAAATATTCCATTGTCCTTTTGATCAATATTCTGTGAAATTTTAAAAGTATTATAAGGATGAAATATTTTTATAAATATATACGAGGAGGTACGTGAATTATCAATACTATTGCTTCTGTCTGATGTCGGTAGTGAAATGCTGTACTACACAAAGATATTTTGAGCATTATAACCATGAGGAAATCCTAAAAATGCATGATTTCTTTTTGTTTTACCGTATTTACTGACGAAAAATTTTTATGCTTATTTTTAATGTCTGATATGTTTGTGCTTCAAAATTCCTTTTGAATACTTTTGGAGTTTTGAAAGAGACTAAAATTTAAAACCTATAAACATTGAATCAAAGAAATACCATTTTTATAAAATTAAAATTATAAATTTCCTGTCCATGTTCTCTGTTCTTTGAAATGTATTTCATAAGTTAACTTCTACAACAAAAACTGATATATCTGATAGTAAAGTTTGATTCTTTAAGTTTTTTTGCTACTGTGAATGAATAAAGAACAACTGTTATGATTTAAGCAGACTGATAAAGCATTCAGTATACTAAATTTCGTCTACAGTTCAAATACATATCAATTTTAATGAAAACATTTGAAATTTCCTTTTAAAATGTGATGCATTCTTCATTCATATTATAATAAAAAGTCCCCTGGAAACTTATATATTAAAAAGAAACTACATACAATAAACTGAGGAAAAATATTTAAAAACCATGTTTTTAAGTTATTGATTTATACAGTTATCATATTTCGTAAGAAAAATATCTTTTCTTTAGGTTGAATTATGTATGCATAACTTATTCTTGAAAAAGAATATGTTACAATTAGCTATTTTCATGCAAACTTGCCATTTCTGTCACATAATACGATTTTTCTCTACCAGTATTATAGAACGGAAAAATGTGAGTTACTTCATCAGAGATACCTCATCAATTGAATAATGTGAAGCAACCTTTTCTATAATAATGGTGGAAAACAAGCATAAAGATTTTCAGCTGTGTGACAGACATGACACGTTTTCATGAAAATAGCCAATTGTATTATGTAATATACTAAAAATAATATATTTATATACGTACTTATTTGACCCATATATATTTTTAGTGAACAATTTTGAATTTCACTATTATTTTTTTTACTTTTATTGAAAATATTTATGATGGAATACATATTATCAGATACTTTTCAAAAATATAATGTACCAAGAAGCACTGATTTCAGATTTTTTTCTTTTAAACCCAGATATATTATATAGAATTTATGTTCGAAATTTCAAGGTTGCTTTTTAAAGTTTGTAGAATTGTAAAATTATAAATTTCAAAGATCGATGCTTCCTCAAATAAAGAAAGCTATGTAAAATAATTTCATAAAAGAACGAAAATATTTCATTGTCTTCTTTTTGAATATTCTGTGCAATTTTAAAAATATTTAAAGGATTAAAAATTTTTTAAAACTTATTTAAGGAAGTACATTGAGCACCAATACTATTGATTCTGTTTGAAGTTGTTAGTCAAATAGTGTATTTCAGAAAGATATAGCAGCATCATAACCGGGAGAAAGTCCTAAAGAAGCATATTTTCTTTTTTGTTCATGCAATTCTTGCAATTTTCCACCTTCCAAAAAAAGAAGGCATAAACCACCTTAAATGCATAATTGTGGTTTTTCTAAATTCTAACATGTTTACTTATTTTCACTCTTTCTTTAAAATCTATCCTAATTTCCCCTTAATCTCACATCGACATCGTTCATGCCCTTGAATTTGGCTTCGGAGTCTATCCATATTCCATTTAAAATTACTATTATTATTATTTTTGCTACCGTAGTCTGTTGGTTTTCCCAACCCTTTAAGAACGAATTTCATTGGCCGCATCCTGTCTCCTGATTGGACGATGAAGTTGACTGCCGTATCCCCTTGATTTTCTTTGCTCTTTTTTCCAAAGTTTTCATTTTAAGCTATAATTATTGTTATTTCTCAGATCTTTTTTCAAAATTAAAACTTTTTAAACCTATATTTATTGTTTTTTTTCTCATTACTTTCGATAATTACCCTTAAATTTTATTATTTTAAATAGTTTATATAAAAATTGTATGGCTCTAGACTTTTTCACTGCTTTACCCTCTTAATTATTCGACCACCTTATTGCTACGGAATTTCTTAAAATTCCACACTTAAATTCTGAACTCCTATGTAATACGACGAATTGATTGATCAATTTCGATAGAATGTGAACTGAAGCAAGACGATTTCATAAGGATCTTCGTATATTCATGCATTGGTTCATTGTTTCGTTCTTGCAATTCTTAATCTTCAACAATAATAAAACAACATTGAAAATTAAACTTGCACTACATATCAACCACTTGCTTCTGAAGGACGCCAACGTTGTTAGATATGCGCAGAATGAACGACTTTTCAAATACAAGCATTACCGAGTTTACACGATTCCTGGTTCTTCTACAACTACGCCAATACTAGAATTTATAGTCCATTTTCTTGTATAATTTTCCCCACTAATAAAAGTAACTTTTCTATCAATGTTTTCTTTCTTTTCAAATGCTCTACATGAATTGACTTCCCTATAACTAAAGCAGGGATGAGATTTCAGCTTTTTTTCACACCAGTAAAATCTTAGAGAAAATGCTATATTTTTTAATCGGAACATTATTGTGATTTAAAAGAACAACGTTTTCTCTAACAAGGAAGGTCTCCATACGGGCATACTCAGAAAAATCTGAAAAAATTACAGAATGCTCTTCTCATATAGTTATATATGTTTATAAAAAAAATTTCGGCGGAACCTCCTTATAACGACCGTAAAAAAATAATAAAAATTTCGTTTATTTGGCGATTTATCTCCGGTTGGCGAAAAAACGAAATTTTGAAAAATACGCTTTTACGCTTCGAATACTTTTTAAAGAAAATACTTTCTATGTTCAATTTATTTAAATAAGTTTAGTTTAAGTAATTTTAGTTTTGCATTTTTACTTTACTTTAAGTGTAATTTTGTCATATACGTTTATATGTACTTATAGCAAAATGAAATTAATATATTTTATCATTTAAAACACAATTTAAATTGATTAAAATTGTTCCCAATTGAAAAATACACTGTTAAAAATCTGCTGCATTTTGTTGCAACGCACTCCCTTGTTTGTATAGAAAACGGTTACTTGGCCGTGAAATGGAGCTTTTTCATTGGTTGGAATAGAGATATTATATACAAGCGGTGGAGTGCGTTGCAACAAAATGCAGCAGATTTTTAACAGTGTATGACACGGTGCTATGGAGCATTCTTATTGGTCAGAAGAGAGACATTCTATAAAAGTAGTGGAGTGACGTTGCAGTAAATGCTGCAGATTTTTAACAGTGAAGTCAATTAAAATCAATTTTCAGATTCGTTAAAATCGTCTGCTTTTGGCGAGGAAATGCACTGTTCGCCAAATCCCGCGTCGCTTCCAGCTTTTCACGCCAATTATTCCAAACTATTTTATTTTTTTACATATCTAATAATGTAATTCCGCCGCTAATTTTCACTGATCCTTTATTACCTACATGAGTAGTTTAATTCGTATTTTTTTCAAAAAATTCTGAGTATGCCCCCAATGGAGACCTTCCTTGTAAGATTATACTGGTGTCCAAAAAAGCGGAAATCTCATCCCTGCTAAAGTTAATACATTTGATAGCAATGGAAACATACAGTATATAGAATTGCAACTGAAAATTATGTATACTTTATCGATTTCTGATGAAGATATTTGATATTTCCTTTTTATATCTGTTGCATTCTTCATACGCATCAATAAAAAAGTCCTTTAGCAACTTAAATATTGAAAAACTAAACTAAACAAAACAAAAACAAATAAAATTCGTTTAATAAAAATAATTGAAAATAACATTTTTGAGTTATTAATTTATTGTATATTCCATTAATTTCTTGCGTAAAATTTTTAAGAAAAATTTCTTTTCATTCGCTTGAATTATATATGCATAACTTATTCATGTAAAGGATAAGTTATGTGCATGGTTATGAGCCTTATTATTTTATCGAACATCTTCGAATTTTACAGTATTGAAAATATTTAAAACGAAATAAATATAATAAGATTTCTATGAAAAATATGATGTACCAATATACATTGATTCTAGATTATTCTTCTTTTGATCCCACGTATATTTTACAATATTTATGTACCAAGTTCCAAGTCCTCTTTTTAAGGCTAATAGAATTTTAAAATTGTAAAATTCAAAGATGGATGTTAGCTTAAGTAAAGCTATGTAAAACGAATATATAAAGAACGAAAATATTTCATTCTCCTTTATATCAACATTCCGTGAAATTTTATAAGGAATAAATTTTCTTTTAAAAAATATTGAGGCAGATACTATTGATTCTATCTAAAGTCAGTAATCAAAAATACGATATAATTTTTATGATAGACATTTGCAGCATCATAATTATGAGAGAATACTAAAGAAGTCTATTTTCTTTTAATTGTCCATCATGCGCAGTATAGAGTAAGTCTTGCAATCGTTTTGAATATCGAAAAAAAAAAGTTTGGGCGGATTTACACGTTTTAGATCCTGGAGATTCCGAAGGAACACATTTTTAGAAAAAAAAAAATTCCTCTCCCGTCCGTCTGTGTGTCTGTCTGTTTGTCTGTAAACGCTCGATCTCCCAAACAAATTGAGATAGAGACTTGAAATTTGATATGCGTATAGTATGTGAGAAAGGGAAGATACCTATTGAATATTAGTAATCTCGATTATCCGGAACTATTTGTTACTGACCCTTAATGTATTCGTTCTGATGAAAGGTATGTAAAATTTTTCGAATTTATTTTATTTTAAGTAGTGATTTTAAAAGACAATAAAAAAACACCAGTTTTGTATATGAAATCAATCTTATAATTAATGGTCGATATATTTGTAATCTTGTTTTTCAAAACTCTTCGATTTTTCCTGACCCTGTATTTTATTCAAATTTCAATTCAAAGATATATTTTAATTTGAAAAGAAATGTTTAATCCAACACAGATAGTTAATACTTGTTATTTATCATAATTATTATATTTGGAGTTATAAGGATGCTTCTTTTAGGCAATTCAGTATTGCTTGATTTTACTTTCATATTTTATATTATGCATATCCATGATGCGCAAGTACTACGGTGGCAACCAATGACTAGTTTTATTGTTTCCTGATAAAAATGTTCAAAATGTCTTTTTAATAGTTGATATATTTATGTTTCAAAAGTTCTTTATATACCTATAAATTTGTAAAAAACTAACTTAAAACATAGAATCACTGAATTAGACAGATGTCATTTCCTGATAGAGGTATCATTTCCGCGAGTTTTGCAGATATGAAGATGCAATTTTTTGTGTATAATTCCGAAATAGATATGGACATTTTTCCTAACTGGAATTTTTACCCAACGTGCGTTGTATAAAAAATTAATTTTCGTATTTTTTCAAATAGACCTTCCGTGGAGGTGCAACTTTTGACATATTTCGCACTTTTTTATGAATTTTCGCAATTAGAAGTATGGGTCTAGCAGCAATGTTTAAGGATATAGCCTATTGTTTCGATAATTACAACTCACCCTGTATATATTTTTTAAATTGTAGATCGGAATGGCTGAAAATGGGTTTTCGAATGTGTTATGAGTTTTCACATAGTTGAAATATAAATCATATTTCAACATATTAAATGTTGACCTTTTGTTACATTGATCTGAATGTGTTGCTAAGCGTTTCATAATCTATGCTTGACACATGATTTTTTTATATCGTCTTTACATTCATTTCTATTGATTTATAAAAAAATCTACTTTATTTGAAATTATTTTTTCAATAATAATGAAAATGTGATACAACACTCTTCGATAATCAAAATAGAAAAATTATATTATGCTTCAGAAAAGGTTTCAAAATAATGCAGTGACGATAAGCTTATTTTCTCAAAATAAATTCGGTACATCATATTTTAAAGTATTCGTATGTTTTAAAAGGATATGATCTTCAACAAAAGTATTTTTCGTTCTAACAGTAAACATTGTAAATTAATGACGACGAGGAAAGGTGTATCATAAATATTTTTCAATTTTTCATGATATACACTGTAAAAGGAGGCTCATAAATTTGAAGCATATGTGCGGTAAATTTTACTGTAGCTATAATACTATTTTCATTTTTTTGTAGTATGATTAATTTATACAGTACGTTAAATTTAAAAATACACTAGTAAATCTGCAGATCAGGAGCCTCAACGTCAGCTTTGCACATCATTTATTTTAAACACACTTTGGGTAATATTCAACTTCCTGCAAACTCTAATTTAAAATTTTCAAATTACGTAATTATTTATAAGAATAAAATAAGAATAAGAAGTTTTCAGCCATCAAAAGCGTTAAATTAAAGATTTAGTTATGTTAGGATATTCTGAGATTTTCATGATCTATTATTTTTGTTTTTTATTATAACATTGTAGATTTCTTTAGGGGGGCTCCGCCCCCCTGAACCCCCCGTAATCTCATTAAACTTAAATTTGTAACTTTCTATCAATTTGCTAATGGTTATCGTATATCTTGTATTTCTTTATACATTTTTATTTATAAGGATAAGTAACAGTTTTAATAAGCATTTTTCATTATACTCATACTTCTACATACCTGCCCACCACAAACACTTAATCTGATGTATCAGGAACTTTTGAAAGTGTAAACTCAGTAATCTAGGGTTTTACAATTTTGTTTCCGAAAAAAATATGTTTTGATTGCATTTTGTGGCAGTTATCGCGGTCAGACAGACTGACAGGCGGAAAACAATAAATTTTGTGTCGCCAAAGTAAACCTTCACTGAAGTTTTGGCAATGACGTCATTATTCAAGAGTTATTGATATCCATGTTTCTAATATTTTTTACGACTACTATAAAATACCTGTTTTATTTCAATTATGACGTCAAATTTTATCAGGTGAAATAATTGTTAAAAATATAATAATTATTTTTTTTTTTACTTCTAATAATGCCCCCATTTTTGTCAGAAAAATTCTTATTAACGAAACAAATTTCCGTGTTTAATATTTAACAAAATTCTACATTTATTTTTATTTTTATTCTGACGTCATATTTATTTTTTCTTAGTTTAATTTTTCGAATGGAAATTGCTCAATTGAAACTTATTGCCGTTAAAAAATTAATTCATATTTTGATTTTTTTTTTTTTTTGGCAACGATAAAGGAAATTGGTTAAATTTTATCTAAAAAATCGCTATTGATTCTGCATGAAAAAGAAGAAATTTTGAATTATTAAGGAAAATATGTTAATAAAATTAATAAAACATAGCCTATGTTCTTTTCTGGTCTATGTTATAGTTATACACAAAGATACAAACACATTAATTCATCAGTTTTGACGTTGACTTCATTCAAATTTATAACATTATAAAATTAAGGATTATGATGAATGGTTGCTTAGCAACCATTAAGAAAAAATAAAGAAAATGAAATAAATACTTTTGAAATAAGTAAATCTCTAAAACAAATTAGTTTATATTATTGGAACACATATATAAAAAATTTCCAAAATTTACAGTAAAAATTCAAAAAATCTGACAAATTTGTAGACAAAATTTCAAAACAATACGAATAAATTAACCGGCAAATTTCAGTATCCATTTATCATTGAATTCCATTAATGAAATGTGACATTTTCTCTCAAGAAAAAAGAAATTAAAAATCATTGGATTTGCCATAGAAAAGCATTATTGCGCAAAATAAAATATTCTATATTTTTCGAACGAATGAATCAAATCTTACAAAAAACTATACAGCTTAATCCCAGTGCCTCACTAACATACCCACTTAATTTCAAGCCAATCGGGTGTTTTTTGCGTTAGTTATCGCGGAACAGACAGACTGACAAACTGACAGACATCCAGACAGACAGACAGAATCCAAAAAATTTCGTGTCTCCAAAGTAAGCCTTCACTGACGTTTCGGCAATTAGTTAATAAAATTTCCGCCGAATATTTAAGTTTTTAAATTAGATGGGGGAAATTGAATATTTTGTATTGCCTCACGTTTTGAAATTTTCTTTTTACTTTTTTTCGAATTTATCCAACTAGAATACATATTTGGGTATATTTGGCTATACACTATTATTTCCCAAAATAACAAACTTTTGTAAAAGATTTCATGAAGTGTTTAAAGTGCTTCGTAATCTATGCTTAACGCATGATTTTTCTTACTTTTTGTGAATTCTGCCCACTTATGTATTATGTTTTTTGCCCGCTTTGACAAAATGTGTGCTCGTTTAGAGACTTTGTGACTTACTTGTTTAAATTTTTTAGCAGATAATTGTAATAATAATACATTAAATGCATCTGCTAGTGCAATACAAATTGTTTAAAAAAAGAATTGAGCTATCAAAAATATAAAAATTACGTACTTTCTATTTCGAAAGAAATTTCCCTTTATATTAAACAAGTAAGAAAAATCATGCGTTAATCATAGATTATGAAGCACTTTCCAACACTTCATTAAATCTTTAACAATACTTCTTTAATTAGGGAAATAAGGGGTATATAGCCGAATATGTATTCCAATGTTTTTGAACAACCCTGTATTTGATCTGTCAGTTGATATACATATTATATAATGGGAAAATTTAGTTTAGCTAGAAAAAAGCTTAAAATTCTTTTTGAGCAATTTGCACTAATAAATGGAAAACATACTTGAAAACTTTTTTTCAGCCCTGTAGTTTACCTTGTACCTTTATTACACGTTAGTAAGAAGCTAAAATTAATTTTAAAATAAAACATTCTTAAAACAACTGAAATCACATTGTTATAAATTACCATTCATAGGTGCATACGATTTTCATAAAATTTGAAATGACTCGACATCTAATAATTATATATATTTTATGTTTCAAACTATTCGGTTGGGTAGTTTTTGAGTTGCTACATGCGAACAGAGGGACGGACGGACAGAGAGACGAATGCGCAACTCGGGAACCCGGGATTCTTTTCCCTTCAATTCAAAACAAAAGCGACTTTTCTAAGTATCCGGGATCGGAAGAGATAGCGTTACATACATACATACATACGGTCGGATTTTAATAGTGTAGATTCTTGGTTGTAAATTTTAATTTGCTGACAGATGATTTTCGCTTCTGTTGAAAAAGTTCATTAATGAAACGTCAATGTTTGAAAATATATTTTTAGTTTTAGAAAATTTATTTTAATTTTTATACCATCTGCACAAATTGAAACTTAATTCTTTTTAACTTTAAAGAAAAAAATAGCTTCAAAAATACATTAATCAGTTTTATTTTCCCCTTTTTTCCGACAAAAAAAAAGCCTTCCACTGCTAATTTTTAGTTTTTAATGAAGTTTTTTATCTGTATGTAACTTATAATTTAGTATTCGTGAAAAATATATCTTATCCATTTTAAATATGACGTCATTATTTTTCTAACTCCATGAATTACTGCTATCCAGTGGCGTAGCTAAGGGGGGGCAAGGGGGGCGTCCGCCCCGGGCGCCGAGGCCTAGGGGCGCCAAATTGAGACAAATTGTTATATATCTATATTGGGTGGGGGGCGCAAATTTTCTTGCTGGCCCCGGGCGCCATAGGATAGGCCAAAATATAGCTACGCCACTGCTGCTATCCATGTCCCGTTTATTTTTAACGACTACTATAAAATACCTCTTTTATTTCAATTATGACGTCATAGTTTACCAAATAAATATTTTATTTAAAATATTTTTATTCCTTTTATTTTTATTTATGTCGCCATATTGACAAAAAAATTCATGTTAACGAAACAAATATCAGTGTTTAATATTTAACAAAAATAGTATATTTATTTTTATTGCAAATACGACGTCATATTTATTTTTTTCTTTTAAATTTTCCTTAGTTTCAGTTTTCGCATGGAAATTGCTCAATTGAAAATTTATCGTCGCTGAAAAATTAATATTCGAAATTTTGATTTTCTTGGCAACGGAAAGAAAATTGATTAAATTTTATCTAAAAAATGCCGATTGGTTATGCATGAAAAATAATGAAATTCAGAATTATTAACGAAAATATTCGAATAAAATAAATAATACATAGCCTTTGTTCTTTTCTGGTTATAATTATCTATACGCAAAGATACAAAGTTGAAGTTATGCTATTGAAGCATTGAAGTTATGTTATTCAAACTTCCGTACACATTTTAAAATTTATAATATTATAAGAATAAGAATTAGGATAAATGGTTGCTTAGCGACTATTAAAAGAAATGAAGAAAACGAAATAAATACATTTGAAATAAGTAAATCTCTAAAACAAATTAGCTTATATTATTGGAACACATTTATAAAAAATGGCTAAGATTTACAGCAATAATTTAAAAAATCTGACATATGCATAGATAAAATTTCAAAACAATATGAATAATTTAAGCCCCGTACTGGCAAATTTCAGTATCCATTTATCGTTGAATTCCATTAATCAAATGAGTCATTTTCTCTCAACAAATAAAAATTTGAAAATCGTTGGATTTGCCATAGAAAAACATTATTGCGCAAAATAAAATATTCTACATTTTACGAACGAATTAATAAAATATAACAAAAAACTATACAGCTAAATCCGAGTGCCTTACCAATATACACACTTAATTTCAAGTCTTTCGGATGTTTTTTTGCGGTAGTTATCGCGGAACAGACAGACTGACAAACTGACAGACAGACAGACAGAAGCCAAAAAATTTCGTGTCTCCACAGTAAGCCTTCACTGACGTTTCGGCAAATATATGTACCGCTTTCATTGTAAGTCACATTACAATGAAATATAATTTTTTTTGTTGCTTTTATACAATGCATTCTTCAGTATCTGTACAATTTTCATTCTTTGACGTATGAGAACAGTATTTATAAGCTTAAAAAACACAGTATATATTCCACTTTAATGGTAAATGACATTTATACCGTAAAATTGTTGTTTTCTGATAATTGTATTGAAATAGAATGTTCATGTGGCTTGACACATAAGTAATGTTCATCTAGCTTGATACATTCTACAGCGGGATTTTAAATTCCTGGTACAAATGTTAAGAATTATTACAGGACATTGCAACAATCATTTATGGAATACGAATGTATGGGCGCAAGTGACGCGTTGAGGTGCAAAAGCCTTTTTGGCCTTTATTTTTTTTTTTCGAAATTGTCTATTTAAACCAGAAATTTTATGTACTGTTCTTTATTTATGGACGGCACTTTTATGCTTGCATTAAGAAAAATTTTTCTTTGAAAATTCTTAGAAATTTTTGAATCACAAAAGTGCAAATGCATGTATTTCGTGTGTTTGATAGTTTTGACAGTTTTGCTTTGTTTTAATTTAAAAATTTTACATTCATATCAGAAAATTTCGAAGAATAGTTTTTTATTTAAGGGGTCTAGTACCTTTTAAGGCTTCGAAAATACGATTTTTCAATTTTCATTAATTATTATAAAATAATTCGTTTTTAAAACAAACCGCGTGCGAAAATTCCCATTAGAACTGAAGTTATAGCAAAAAAAAGATGCTGATTTTGTTTGGTAATTAACTAGAGTTACAACTTTAAAACAGGTTTTTGAAAAACTGCGTTTTTAGACATTGCGCGCATGATATCTTGAGAACATATGTATGAATTGTTATGAATTTTTTTTTAGTTAATAAGCACATACGTATGCTTAAAATGAACTACTTTTGTGCATTTATAGCGATAAAATTTTTAGTTATGAATAATTTTATTTATTAAAAAATGTAAAATTTTGATTTTTTTTATTTAGAAATTTTTTTTACAAGGTTAATGAAATAATTTTTATTTAAGAGTAGTTCATTTTAAAAATACAGAAATTAAAAATACAGAATTCTTCTTTACAGAAAAAAATATGTAAGCAAAAATATTGATTTATAGTGTCGTTAGGATGCGCACAAGGCACGACGGAGTAAAAAATAGAGGTTTTTAAATTTCAGTAATGCATATATTATATGAAAGACTATTCAATATTTAATGACAGTTTATTAAAAAGCATAATCTTTTCTATTGAACGGTGAAATTTTCATGTTCATATGTATAAAAGTTTTAAAGATACACTGAATCGAACTTTGGATGTTTTTGTTGATTTTCATCCCATTTAAAAGGTACAAGACCCCTTAAGCAATCACAAAAATATTTACTTGTCTTAAATAAAGAAAAAAAATAATATAGGAATTTTCTGATATGAAGGAGAAATTTTGAAATAAAAAAGGGCCGCTTAGGCTTCCTGGTGCTTATATACTTCAGCGCATTACTTGAGTCCATTCATTCTTATACAATCGATAATTGTTACAGTGTCCTGTACCAACCCTTAAAGTTTGTATAATGAATTTAGAATTTCCCTGTATAGGTTTATAAACGATTTTGATTTATATGAAATAATTTTTTTTTCAATAACAATGAATATATGATAGCACTTTCTTCGATATAGAAAACAGATAAATTATATTATGCTTCAGAGAAAGTTTCAAAATAATGCAGTGACGATAAGCTTATTTTCTCAAAATAAATTCGGTACATCATATTTTAAAGTATTCGTATGTTTTAAAAGGATATGATCTTCAACAAAATTATTTGTCGTTCAAATAGTAAACATTGTAAATAAATGACGATGAGAAAAGGTGTATCATAAATATTTTTCAATTTTTCATGATATACACTGTAAAAGGAGGCTCATAAATTTGAAGCATATGTGCGGTAAATTTTACTCTATTTATACTTTTTTCATTTATATGGTATGAGTAAAGTACACAGTACATTAAAATTAACAAGTAAGAAAAATCGTGGGTTAAGCATAGATAATGAAACACTTTCAAATACATCCTGAAATATTTAACAAAACTTCGTTATTTGGGAAAATAATGTTACTGTCTATAGTCAAATATGTATTCCATTACTTTTAATCAGCCCAGTAATTTATCTGTCGTTGATATATATGCATACAATATAATGGGAAATTTAGTTTATATATATATATATATATAAAAAAAAAAAAAAAAAAAAAAAAAAATGTAGTTTGAAATTTCTCTTTCAGCAATTCATACTAACAGATGGAAACAAACTTGAACTCTTTTGTTCAGCCCTATAGTTTACCTAGTACCATTATTACATGCCAATATTTAGATAAAATTTATTTTAAACTAAAACATTCTTAAAACTACTGAAATCACATTCTCAGAAATTACCATTCATAGGTTTTCATGTATTCAGTTCTTTGCGTGACGCTGTATATCATTTTATCAATATTCTTCAAGCACTTCTTACTGAATTAATGCAGTTGAACGCAAAAATGCATAACTTAAGAGCGCAGATCATAATTTAAATACATTTCATCCATCCATCAACCACCATCGGATACATATACAGTCCTTCGGAAAGAATATATTATACGAAATCTTTTGTGTGTCCCTGTAAATGCTATGCGCTTCATATTATACATGATTATAACATATAATATGCATTAAGTTTCAGCGACATATATCAATTTTATTATTCCTAAAATAGTTCAATATAATTAAAATATGCTGCACATAATTACTCCCTGTATCATTGTGTATAATGGGATTCTTTTGTGTGATCCTGTAAAAGAATAATAGCTATTTTTTCATCCCATATTTTACAGAATGCATATTTCACAACATTCCGTAAATGCATACAAATTTTAATATGTTTGGCAGGGTGTAACATCTTTAAGATACACTTGAAAAGATTTTTTTTTCCATAGGCCGTAGTGTAACGGTAAACTTTTGACTGTCCCTGTAAATAAACTAATCATGCTAGAAACTTCGTTTGAAATGGGAATTTTTGTAGCGTAAGCGTGAATAACATCCAAAAATTTCAGGGTAATCCGAGTATATTTATGGGAGTTAAAGCGCGAACACACGGACAGACATAGCGAAATCATAAATACATTTCAATTTTGTTGGAAAGTGTTATAAATACAATGTATGTACTGCTTTCATTGCAAGTGACATTACAATGAAATATAATTTTTTACTGGTAAATATATGAAATATCTACTGCACTGCAAAACAAGTTTGTAAAATTTCAGTATTTCTACCATACATTCTTCAGTATTTGTACAATTTTTATTCTTTGACATATAAGTATATTTATACGCTTTATCAAGCTTAAAAAATGCAGTATTCATTCCAATTAAATGGTGAACGACATTTACACCAAAAAATTCTTGCTTTATGGTAAATGTATTAACCCTTTAACGTTCATTGGTTTCTCTACGAAACCACAAAATTTTAATTCGGATATGCAACACTGACACCGGAATTTTTAACTAAAAATACCCATTTTATTATGTATGCGAAAAATCACTTTTTCATATTTTCAAATATATTTTTTCGCCATTACCGGTGGCATTCATTTATTTCAACATCTTAGCAATGAAAATGCTTTGATCGGTAAAGGGTTAAAATGAAATTTTTATCACTGGTAATCCAAATTACAAATCTGAAATTCCTTTTTACAATTTTACACTAAATATAATATGAAAATCTATATTTCCTGTGCTAGATTGAATCTATGCTTACTTATGTTTGATTGGCAAAAGCACATAGCACGTATGACGTAAGGGAAAATCAGGGAAGCGGTTAAAAAAAATTCGTGAAATGTATCTAATCAATGCTAACTTAATATTTTGCTTAACAGTTATTATAGTGATTAGTACGCAATAATCATTTAAGAGATACATTGTATGATTTAAAATGTTTATGTTTATATAAGCTATTATATTTTTTTTATCATATTTGATAATTTGAGTCGAATTAAACTATGCATTGCACTGACAAGTAAAATACATTTTTCCCAGAAATTCTTTGTAATTTTTATTTCTACATAATTGTGCTCTGAAATTCATACAGCAATGCTTTATAAATATTATAATTATAAAATATAATGAGAATACACTATTTTACATTCAAACAAATGTTATCAGCTTAAGAGGCAAGCAAAAATGGCTCTGTAATATGGAATTTTCATCAAAATTTTTTATTTTAACCACTTATTCGTCTCGCCCGAGACATTCACGGGCTGCAAGCTTCACGGCTTTTATTCAGAATTGTTTGATTCCCACCAGTTTTAAAAAATAGTGTAATTGGTTTTATTCTGGCATCATTTTTACTTGGCATTATATAAGAAGAATATTTTTTTTTTCAAAAAAGTGGCGGCAATAATGAATTTGAATTTTTAAACCATAATTTAATGCGACCTTAAAAGTGGTTAAAGTAAGGAAAACCAATGTTTCAACATCATTGTTGACAAAGTTAAAACAATGAAATTTAGTTAAAAGTTTCTGGTGCGAATGTCATTTGAATTAGATGGAATAAAAATTATCTCACCACCTCTCAACGGGTTGAAGTATGACACTAAGATATAATGGACAAAAAAAAGTTTCTAGATATAAAAAATATCCAAACTATAAAAAATATTTTTTTATTCACTTTGAAAACTATGTATAGCACTAAAAATAGTTCCGTATTTTTTTTTATTTGGCTGGAAAAGAAAAATAAATACATTATTCCGTTCTTGGAGAAAATGTTTGAAAATAATATGGAAGCAGATATGATCATTTTCGTTTAAATAAATTCAGTGTATCATATTGTAAAATACCCATATTTCTTGAAAGTATGTAATCTTGAAATAAATTATTTTCACTCAGAAACTAATCTACTGTAATGAAAATAAAATGTAAAAAAGTGTAGAATAAAGGGTAAATATTTTTCAGATTTAATAACTTAGATCAGTGGCTCAAAGCTGGTTTGAATTTGCATTAAGAAGTAATAAAAATATGTTAAATACCACTTTCTTACTCTGTAATTTTTTGAGATTGTTTTGTAAAACTAAAAATTATGCGTTAAAAGCAAAAATAAATTCACATAAGAAAATATAAGTATAGATTTTTATGATAAGATTTCGCATCATTTTCTGGCAACTTTTCGTATCACAATAATAAAATATTCCTTTTTAGGTGCACTTGTAATTATGTAAATACGAAGCATCTATAATCGTCGTTCAGTCCATCTATCCGTCTATCCATCCTTTTGTCCCCATATAACAGAGCAAAAACTACCCAACTGAATTGTTTGAAATTTAAAATACACGATTGTTGCGTAGTTTACTAAAATATAGTATATTCAGTACAATCTGTGGTACAAAGAACATATAATGTTAAATTAGAACGCCATGCAAAAGTATTTCATTACATAATAGTATAAAAAGAAAAATTGTTTGGGGCACTTTTTGATTATATTAAACTCTTTGATATTTTACGAAATTGATATACGCTGCTAAGGCTTACTACAGGTTATTTTTTGTATAATAGAAACAAATAGTAGTTTCAGGGAGACACAAACGATCTCGGCTACTGTACTGTATCCGAAGTATTGTATATTATTATACTAATATTTGAATACTTATAATACTTCGATATAGTACAAACGCACCTCATTTGCGTCATTCATTATTTGTCAATATGTGTCGTTCATTATTTCGCAGCTTTTTGACAGCCTAAGAATATATTAAGGTAAAATACAGATTGAGAAATGTAAAATATTTCTGATTCTGTAGCATATATTTATTAAAATTTTTCATTGTCGAACCTCGTTAAAACGAAGACGTTTAAAGGCGTTTTCACACAAACTGTGTCCAGTTGTTTCATCAAATTGTACTTGCATTTACTGTGATTTTAGATCTTTTAACACGAACATAATTTACGCGAAATATTCTTTAGCATGAATTGAAAAGTGTTGGCCGTTGAAATATTTCCCACCCATGACACGAACAAAGCAAGTTTTCCAAAAATTTCAATGCAATTGTATTGAGTAACTTTTTCGAACTCTAAATTTTTGACAGAATGTTAGACTCGGAAAGGAAATTTGTTTAATTTCAATACCCTCAGAATAACAATTGTTAAATTGTCTGGCGATTACACTTTCTACGTACTCAAAATATAAAATTCGGTTGTAGGAATTGCATCTTGGGTTTAAGAAAAACCGTAACGCTAGTTCATTTTTACTTTCTTCTACCTTCAACAGAAGAAAATATTGTAATCGAAATTTTTTCCGACTTCCGGTTTTCAACGTATTTACACGTTTTAGGGGTCAGAGATTTAAAAAAAAACATGCTTTTACAAAATGGCTCTCTGACCGTGTGTTCGTGCGTCTGTGTGTCTGTGTATGTCGCCATTCTATCATCAAAAAGTGCATGAAGATATGCATAGAATTGAACAAAATTTTTTGTGAATATTTTTAGTTGTGGCAAACAGTTCCTCCTTCGATTTTGAAATATTCCGCCGGAAAGGGGCGCTGAAATGGCGATTTTTGTGCCATTTTCAATATTTTACCGACCAAAAGTGTATGAAGTTATGCATAGAATCGAACCAAATTTATTATGTAAGTGTTTGGTTTGGCTAATTGGTCCTCCCTGAGTTAAAAAAAATCCGCCGGAAGGGGCGCTGCAATAGCGATTTTTGTGCCATTTTCAATATTGCACCATCAAAAAATGCATGAAGTATATGCCTAGAACTTAACTAATATTTTTGTATGATTATTTTTTGGTATGGCAAATAGGTCCTCCCTGAATTAAAAAAAAAACTTGCCTATCATTCTATTGTCCATCGGCTCGTGCGGAGACGGAACCTTGTTTTTATTCCGATTAATTGACTAAAGCAGAAATTTAAGATGAAAATCAAAGTTGGTACAGAATTGAATTAAAATTATTAAAGCATTAACAGTAGTAAATATATTTTTTTATATATTAAACTGTACGTATGAGTTTTGGGATTGGAACATCCTACTAGTTTTAAAGCTATTTATATACTATAATTAAACTATGAAATCGCTGTGGCGGTGATGACTTGTATTTGAAAAGTATATATATAAAATGTTAAATGTTCGACGGCTTGCCTCGGATGTAACGTAAATGTCGACCAGTTCTCCTTGAAAAGATTTCCATCGAGAGATATCTCATATGTAGGTCAATATTCTTGATGGATGGATTTTCGGAAAGGAAATCAATACCAGCAACACATTAGATTTTGAAGATGGTGCTACATATCTTTATGTTTGCTACTTGGAATATATAATTTTCTTAAGTACTACTTTGTTATCCCGTTGACCAATTTCGCCAAATTATACAAATCGCCAAACTAATAGCCAAATTATACATGTTGACATAATTTTTATTTTAAATAGCGAAAAGATAAATAATTAGTAGTAGAATATTAATAAAAATATTAATAAAAAGTCGGAATAAAAATCACTTAATGACATTTTAACTATGTAAATCGCATTTAATGTCATTGAATGTGACATTCACGATCATCCATTATTGGCATTTAATCTTATAGTTTGGCGGTAATTTTTTGGTCGACGGGGTAATCTAAAAGTACCTTTTCTTAAAATATAGATAACGCGAATTATTATTCCCCCGATTTATTATTCCCACCAATAATTTTTATTGTAAATTTTGCATTTTTAAATCCGAGCGTTTTTCCTGATTCAATTAAGCAAAAAATTATTTTTTGAAAAACCGGTGGTGAAAGATTAAAAATTCTGCAAAAGACGCCAAAAATAGGCATTATTTGAAAGTCTTCTTGTAAAATATTGATCAATTAAGTGGTTGACATGAACGAAAAAAAATTCCTGTGAGTGTTCATGTTAACAAGGTACTGCACTTGTAACTTGTTATTTGCATTTTATTTTATAATACTAACTAGCGAAATTCAGTGAGATATAAGTTAGAGTGATATAAAAAAGAATATAGTGAAAAAAATGATGAATAAAAAATGTAAACTAAATAAATATAGATAAAACACATTCATATTTGAAGCACATAACAAATATCTGCAAAGAATACAAATCTACAAAAAATTGGGTTACATAAACTAGAATATAAAAGAAGAAAAAGTTAAATTGTTAAAAAATGATCTATTTTTAAATATCAACCAGCGAATTACAAACAGATATTTAAAACAATTCATAGCAAAGGATAACTGCGTTCTATATTTAATGACAAAATTTGGGGGAAAATCTAGAAATTAGTAACATTATTTGACAACATATTATAAGTGAAAAGTAAAAAGCATTTGGTCGGCAACAGCGAACCTATGACACACATGCGATAAGTGACAAACCTCAGATTATTTTTGAAACGGTATAGGTTCAAGTTCCACATCAAAATGTAGTAGAAATTTACAAAATTCATTAATTAATCTATATTTTGTGTCTATTTATCTGAGTTCAATTAATTTGGATTGTTGTAATTATTATACTACATACTGAAGAAAGTGATATATATTGCTGAATGTATCATAAAATAATTCGATATTGACTCACAAATTTTTCAGAATAAAAGTGAATTAGAAGATTTTCACAAAAGAAAGATTAAAAGACTTTTATATTGGTTTAAAATTATAACAACTAAGAATTCAATTTCAGACATTAAAAGTTGTACATCCTGACACTTGGGTTGTTATGACTTTTTTTTTAAATTAATGATTGCCGTGAGACATCCTTTTTGGCGATAAATAATACAATACATTCAAGTAAAAACATCTTGTTAAACGAGGTAATTCCAACGCGCAAAAAATAATTAAGTTTGAAGCTGAGATGCAAATTACTTTGCATCTAAAATGGGACAAAAAAAATATTACATAAAAAGTAAATTTCTAAAACACAACATAAAATTTTACCCATGTTTCTTTAATACAAAAACAAAAAAATAAATAAATAAATAAACAATTTTGATACATTAATGTTTCGTGCATTATTTTTTTTATTGTTGGCATGTCATGATCATATAATATATATGTTTGAAAAATTTCGGCACGTGTATGTAAAAAGCTTCGCCGTTTCTGTACTAGGCGAAAAACAATAAACAAACAATGTCTCTTATTTACATCCAAAATATGTTTATCGAGAATTTTCAAACATAAATTACCATATCAATCTCTGAATATAACTATGTGCTTTAGAATACTCATAGCGTTGAATTCGATAGTTATTAGATTAAAGGTTTTTGAAAATAGCATGCCTCGTAAGATTTTGAAGGTTATACCGTATAAAAGATTTCTCAATTTTATCATACTCACAGCAACGTAAACCCGTACAGGATTAATAACACATCCATATCTCTCTAGAATGCTCATTTATTTATTATCAAAATAAAAAGATATCTGCTCGTTATAGAAAGTTTTTTAAATGCAAAAGGAATCAGCATGGAAGATATTTTTTTCATTTTTAAACAACTGATAAATAATTAATAGAAAGGTGTTTTCATAATAATAATAGTAATAATAATAATAACAACAATAATAATGATGATAATAATAATATATTATTTAATTTACTTTAAATTCCCTTTATCCTTCATATATTCAATGTAATTATTGTGTTAGAACGTTAAAATAAGTTGAATTTCATACGTAAGACGTAACAAAGGAATGTGTAATAAAAAATAGTTTTGCAAATATTCAGATGTTGATGAAACTGTTGGTTCTCTGCATTCTTATTCAAAAACGCATAAATACAGAATTAAACGTGATTATATATATTAAATTCAATAATACGAAAAAAGAACTTCATCTTAAATATGATGTAATCAAGTGAACATTTGAACCTGACATTTAGAAACATTTTGATTAGGCGTTTATGTCTCGTCACCTCCTCCCCGTCCCAAAATCAACTGATTTATCTTCTTTTGATTTTTTTTTTTCAGTGCAATGAAGAGCATATGCATGACTCGCCACTAAATTCCGAAATGGACATATAAGCAAGAATCTCCATCGCTGTGGCTACTAACAATGTAACAACAGGGCCGTAGCTAAGGGGATGCTATGGGTTGCTGAGAACCCCCTGAAACATTTTGAGCCTCTCCTAGAAAAGAGGTCACTCAATGAATTTCTGTTCCGAAAATTCAAAGGAAATTCTGTTCAAAAATCTAATTTAGTTTGGAATCCCTTTCACAGTTTTCCAAAATTACTAAATTATACCTAAAATAAGTGTTTCCATACTCGCTTATCCTATTTGCAGTTATGAAGATAACATTATGTTTGATTTTGAACTAGTTATACACTCAAATATTTCATCGTCGTTTATTTTTCTTTGCATAAAATGAAGTTATTACAACAGTTTAATAATAAATGTAGTACAGTTGAGTCTCTCTATAACGAAACTCCATGCATCGAATTTCTCTATATAACAAATTTTTAGTAGGAACGGTCCCCTTTTCGCATGATTACATTAAAAACAATCTCTATATAGCGAAATATCTATCTCCATATAACGAATTTTTTCATAAATTGGTCTCAATTTATTCTGTTTTAAAAAGCTTCGAAATCATATGGAATCTATTTTCCATCACCTATTTTTGATTTATCGTCAGTGCTGAGTTTTTTTGTACATTACTTCTCTCCTTGTTCTTTAAATTCAACGAATTCATCCAACCTCCAACATACCTTTCCACATCCTTCTCAAAACAGTGTCAATTGGATTGATAAACATGTAAGAGAGGAATCAATGAGAGGCACATAAGAGAGGCCTTCAAATGGAGGAAAATGTTAAATAAAATTTTTCATTCCTTGCTAAAATTCGAAGTTTTTGTTTTTTCTTTTTTTGAGATCGCAACAATTTTAAAATCAAAACAACTAAAAATTACAGATTTCTTCGTCTGAAATTAATGGAAGTCTTCCTTATTTGATTTTTATTAAGCTTTCAAATAAATGTCTGTTCTCTTTTTTGAAACAGCTTAAATAATTAAGAAATAAAATGTTATGTTAATATTTACTTTTAAACATTTCACATTCTTAATTCAAAAGATCAAAAATAATATTTGTTCATATATCACACATTAAATACGATTTTTAACATCATTCTCTATACATCGAATTTCTCTATATAATTTTTTTTTTTTTTTTGGAACGGTGGATTTCGTTATATAGAGACTCGACTGTACCTACAATATGTGAACATGCAATAATTTACTATTTTGCGTCATAGAGAGAGAGAAAAAAATGAGCCCTTCCTAAGTTATCTTGTGCTCCCCCCCCCCTATTGTTCGCTTCTAATTACGGACCTGCATAACAATCGGAATCTTTGAAAATGTCGTCAATCCATGTCACAGGGGTGTATATCAATCCACATCAATCGAAGTAATTTCCAAAACATTTTCCTGTAATACTTGTAAGTCATACATTGTTCTTTATGCTGTGTAATAAATCGTTTTACACTGTTATCTGTATTGCAATCTTATTGTGTCTGTGTGCCTCTGCAACAGTTTCACAGACAAAGTAGTGCTTCCTTTGCTAAAGTAAAGAAATTAATGATCAATCCCGAAAATTACTATTTGTTATTTTCTATTCTATTTTATTTGTAAATAAGAAAAAGCGATCTTGAATACGCATGATAAATGGGAAAAGTGTATTAAAATTCAGGTGAAACGGTTGCATTTCGTAATTAAACGTTTGTAGTTTCATAGTCAAATGTCATTGTCCGTGGGCTAATACATGAGGATGACGTTTACGCCTATGCTTTCCATGTAATTTTCGTTCTTAACACTAGAACCGCGGAACCGGGTCAATTTGACCCGGAACAAATGAATAAATGTCGATTCGAACCAGAAAATTCTTTATAAATTAAGTTATATATATGATGCAGAAAAATAATTTGAGTAAATAAGTGATGTAGTTTAAAATTAAAATTCTGATGTGAAATATTTTTAGGAATCTCGAGAAAAATATTCCGCGGTTCTAGTGTTAACGATGTTCTCTACTCCCCCTCCAAGTTTGTAACTACGTTTTGGTACACCATGTATACGGCCTATCAAAATGGTTCATTTGGTATTTTACTTCATCAAATAGAATTGTAGCTGAAGTAAATATTTTTATTTTTTATTTGGCGTATTATATAGATTAATATACCTATAATCTAAGACCATATAAAAATTTATATTGTTAAATATGAAATAATTACAAAAATTATTTCTTTTCTAGCTAATTTAGAATATGCAGCGTTAAACTATATTTTCTTAACAGATTGCACTGATTGACAATTAGTATCTGTTATTAAACAACGTTTGAATTACTCATGTAAAAAATAATAAAAAATAACAACATACTTTTCGTTAACTATGACACACCTGTGCTTAAGCTCTCAATTGAACATTCTCATTTAAATTCTTTTCCTTTGAATTTCCCTTACGCGATTTCTTAAAGACTTTTTTGTGAAAGGAATAAAAGTGTTCTACTACCTTTTTAGTATATCTTTACTGTAATAGCGTACCATTTTCTGAAATAAAATGTATAATGACTCTTAAAAAAGTAAGTAGGTTAAAAAATGAGCAAAATAAACCATATATAAAGCAATGGATCTCATAAACGACCACCGAGAGAGATAAAATTAAATACACGATGAAAAATTCAACGTTTAGAAAATAATCCATGCACATAAAAAAGAGATATAAGAAAAGTTTAAAAAGTTAGAATAAAAGTCAATCAACCCTTATCCCCGTCGATTTAAAGCTAAGATGTAAAAATCCATATAAATATAATACAATGCACAAAATAATCGACTAATTTTAATTGCGGTTTTAAAGTGTTCGTTTATATTGTAGCATATCAATTATATGAGAAATTATGATACTACTTGGTTACCTCGTCCACTAAAAATCTATCCCCAAACTTTGAGACTAAATGCCAGTAATGGCTGATCGTGAATGCGACAATCCTTGAGATTAAACACGTTACACGTGTTTGTTACGTCATCAAGCAATTTTTATTTCGACATTTTAGGTATTTTTACTAAAAATGAATATAATCTTAATTAATTTTCCCCTGACATAAAATGAAATGTCCCATTTCCTTTTCATTTCTCAAGACAAATAAATGGATTGTTTCATTTTCTGATATGGGAGAAGTGATACTGCTCTTTTTATCATTTTTGTCCCTTTTTTCGGAAAATATCATGAGACCCGACTTATTTTTCTTTTCCATGTTTTTGTACATATGATCAACTACAACATGATATATTTTGTTTTATTCAACTATGACACTTTTCTTAGATATGAGTAGTTGAATTTCAAATTTTAAAACTTATGAATGTTTAGCAGATTACATCTGCTAACAGCAGAAATATCTCGGTAAATTTCTACATTATTTAGCTCGTCCTAGTAGTACACTTTCATATTCTTTAAGGAATAAAAATGGAGTTCTATTGCTTGAATAAGATAATGAGTGCGGAAAACGGACACAAACGTAATTTAGATCGCATTTTGTGGCAATATCAAATTAACAAAGTCCCATGGAAACAAATAAGATTTTCTAATTAGGCATTGTTATACTAATTGTTTATTACAAAAGAATTTTGGAATGTTGTTTCTTTCCAGAAATATAGCACTCCATACATACTGGTATTCATCTTTTCATGAAAAATGGCATTCACAACCTTGAACTTTGACATTTACTACTGGGAAGGAATTTTTTTTTTACAGCTTCAAAATTGCACATTATTCATTAAATACCATCTACTTTTACATAAAAATAAATCAAGCAAATCAAAAATATAACTATCGCACTTTGTCTGACTTTCAAATTAATGGCTCTTAAAGACTAATATTTTGTTAAGCCAATGAACCAATGCATGATCTTAAGAAGTGCCTACTGGAGTCGCTTTGCTCCAATTTACCTTCAGTCGAAGTCGATGATGAATCGATTAATTCACTTATTCCGTATTCTCATCAAAAATTTAAAACAGCAATTTTCACTTTACTTAATGGCAGACCATTCGTAATTAATTAAAGAAAAATTTACTATTTAGATTTTTATGGTATGAATTCTGATTCTTTGAATTGAGCATTTTTTGGAACTCGTTCTATCCTATGTATTTAAGGGTTAATACGCAAAAACTTTCATTAATTGTTGCTCCAATTTCGCAAAATATTTATTTATTTATTTATTTATTTACTTCTCTAAAGGGAAATTATATAGATAGTTTTTGTTCATTTTTATCAGAACTAGATGTCAATTTACTGCATAATTTCAAAATAATATTTTCAAGGTATGCTAAACACCTTAATTACTAATACCAGCCATTTATGACAAGAGATTATGCAAAATGTTTGATATTAAAAAGAGACTATACATCAAAACAAAACAAATGCTTATATGTAAAGTAATTTTTTCTTTTATTCAACGGAGATACAAAATGAAAGATAATTAATAAACAAGATCAAAAACATTGTTTTTATTTTTATAGGTAAAAAAAAAAAAAAAATGGACAAAAAATATAATTACTTGATTTCTTTTCTTCTAATCATACTTCTAGATTTCTGTAATTAAGAACTATTGAAGCATTTGAGTTTCAGCTAACTTCCTCAATAGTGAGATAAATATTACGAGACATTAAAAACCAGTTTAAAATTATTACAGTAATTTCCAGAGTATAATTCGCGGATCAAATAAATCATTTTCTACACAGAAATTTTATTTAATAAATGAAGGCAAATATTTACCGCGATCTAAACCGTTACATTTTATTTTAAAAAAATTTCTAGGTCGAAAAATAACTGTTTGATCCGCAGATTATACGCCAGAAATTACGGTATACAATCTCTCCAAACATGTATTGTTTTTTAAATCGATACTTACAATATGCATGAATTTATTTAAAAAGTCCAGACGTACTTTGACAATTCTAAAAACTATTAAATAAATTTAAAATGGGTTATTTATTATCTCCCACAGACAATATCAGGACTGAGGAGGTTAAAACATACAATTTGATATAGATTTTTGAAACTAAATGCCTTATTTCTGCATTGCAGTTTAAAGTGAAAAAAAATAACTTTTAATGACCAAACAAATAACGCAATTTGAACTATTGTTTTTATTTTTTACGGATATAAAAAGTCAAGCAGACATAGGCTTACTTGAGAAATTATCTAAACTTTATCTTTCCCCTATTACTTTGAGAAAGTGCTCAATTCAGTATATAAAAATAAGGAATTCGATAGGGTTGAAATGCGATTATTCTTCTGTTTGCTTGTTTGCTGCACTCGAAAACATTATTAAATTGATTTTTTTTAATCTGCTTAAAATATGTTAGACAAAGATATGATTACGTCTTTAATTTTCTGATAACCTTAATTCTGACGTTGTCTTAGTACATTAGACGAATATTTATTTCATTGAATTAAAACAAGCAAATTCATGTTTGGTAATATAATCCATTTTCTTCACTTAAGGGGGCTCAGGGGTTGAAAATTTTTGAAAAAAATCGATTTTTTAATGATTTAGTTTGATTATTCAATTAATTCTTAACTCAATGCAAAAAACCGCATAAAAATATTTGCCTTTTTAACGGAGTTATAAGCATTTATGCATCAACACTTTCATACCCGCACCCATATAATTTCAAGTCACGTTTTCTCAAAACTTGATTTTGACGACTAACACCAAGATTTAAAAAAAAAAAAACTATTTGATGGAATGGCTTATTTTTGTTGCATATATGTAGCATCATTATCTATAGAATGAATTAAGGATATAACTATCACTTAAAAAAACATTATTAAAAAATCTCTCAAATTTGAAAATTAAAAAAACTTCTAAAAATACATTTTTCATGAAAAATACTCAAAATATTAAACTATCTAAAATATACTAATTAATTTTATAGATAATATTGCTATATGCATGCACACAAGAATTTAAGCCATTCCATCGAATAGTTTTTTTAAATTTTGGTGTTAGTCGTTAAAAATCAAGTTTTGAGAAAACACGACTTAAAGTTGAAATTATATGGGTGCGGCTATGAAAATGTTGATGCATAAATGCTTATAACTCCGTTAAAAATGCAAATATTTTTATGCGGTTTTTTGCATTGAGTTAAGAAGTAATTGAATAATCAAACTAAATCATAAAAAAAAAGTTTTCAACCCCTGAGCCCCTTTAAAGAAAATTAAAATATGGAAATGGGTTTTTTAAATGTGGTTAAATGTTTCGTGTTTTACAAAAAGAGTAGAATATTTTTAAATCCATTCAAACTCTGAGTAATTCTGTTCGTAAAATCATGAAATGATATACCGATACTGCAATTATCAAGGGAATAAATTAGAGAAGAGCAATTTGCTTACTTTCCCATTTTTTAGAAACAAAAAATTTTACCTAAATATTCTGGGTGCAGAACTCATAAAAGTACGTGTCCTTTTTTATGATCACGTCCACTGAAGGGTTAAACCTGTTGCTCAATGGGAAGAGTACTCTCTAAAAATTATATAATTAAGAGAATCGAAATTCATATCCGATAATTTCAGTTATAAATTTTGCTGCAACTAACGGCCGAATGTATGTTATTAAGCAAAAAAAAAAAAAAAAAAAAAAATGTTATATTAAATTTCTGATGTGAATTCAGAGTGCAAGAGCTAAAAAATTCATTAATTTGGAAACACTATTGGCAGGATATGTGTTACTATTGTTGACAAAGGGCTATTTCTTTTTTTTAATTCGGATTTTAGGATTTGCACCATCTTTTTAAAATGGTAAAATTTCCTTTACTTAATGACATATTAATTAAGATGAAAACAAAGGGTGGTACAAATTTTTCTATTTCAAAATGTGATACCCATCAGGAAAACTGATTATAAATAAAGTAGCCCTTTGGCAACATTATTTGCTACCATGCACAATAAAGAATTAAATGAATCTCATTTAACCCCTTAATTTTCGCGCTCATGGCATTTACATTGTTCGGCTATTTCATTTTATTCACATTAATTTATTTCAAACAGGTTTTTTAAATAGTGTATTTGACTTTATTCTCGCTTATTATTTATCATTAAATAAGGTGGATACTTTTAACGATAACAGGGATGGCAATTAAACACCATGAATTTAAAATAAAAGGCAAATTAAAGGTCAAACTTGAGAAATGAGGTGCGTTCGTTCAATAACTTGTTTTATAAATATTCATATTCGGGTGGAATGGCTCTAGAAATCTTATGCAAAAATTCATGATTATGAGATTTATTACGATTATATATATTAAATACAGTAATACGGAAATAATATAACTCTATCTCTAAAAAAGAACGCAATAATGAGGGCAATTTAGAATCATTACCTATCATGGGATGTCATTGAATTAATTATGTATGATAGCATTTAATGGAATGAAGAAAATTTTTATTGGCATCTTTTTTAAGTTTTGATACAATTTTCATACTCTTTGAAAAAACTCGACAACATTTTACAACGATTATATAGGTTTATTTTCAAATTTTGTTGGGTAGTTTTTGGGCTCTTATATGTGGACAGAAGGAAGAACCAGACGATGGTTGTAGGTGCTACATTTTTATGTAATTACGAATGCACCTAAAAAGTAAATTTTATGTATCGAACGTGGTTAAGTGGTTATTAGAATGTTAAAAATGGATTAAAAAACTTTAAAATTAGTGACACGTATACATGCCGCAAAAAGAATTAAGAATCCTCGTTTATCCCTTCCAGTAAAATTTTACTGTGAAACTTGTCTCATTTAATCGGAGCATTTTTCTCGATTTAATAAGACACCTTTTATTTTTTAGCTCACAGGCTACCATAGCCTGACAGCTTATGTTCCCGTCCGTTCTATATGTATGTACGTTCGTTCGTGCGTACGTGCGTAAAGCGATAACTCATGTTAAAAATATCTGATCCACTTCAAATTTTGTATATAGGTATATTTTGATAAGGCGCTTCCCTGATTAGTTTTTGGAGTTCACTCGATATGTATAAGAGGAGGAATGGGGGCTCATGCCCCTCCCCTTAATTGATATAAGTGGGTTTTTCATGCAGAATTAAGTTTTCGTTCAAAGTTTAGACATAGGATCATTCTGGTGAGGCGATTCCGTGACTGTTATTAGGTGTTCATTGAATAAGTATAAATAGGAGGAATGGGGGCTCTAATGTCCAACCCCTTAATTTATATAAATGGGTTTTTCAAGCAGAATTGTCAGATTTCGTTCAAATCTCTGAATAGTTTTAGAAGTTTAATGGTTAAGTATAAAAGAGGGGGATAACTGCTCTTAAATTATATAAATGCTAAATGGGTTTTTATTAAGAATTATCCGATTTGCTCTGAATTTTGGATATAGATTTTTTATATGATAAAGCATGTCTTTGATAGTTTAGGAGGTTCAATGATTAAGTATAAAAAAGAGGAAAGGTGAGAGCTGTTTCCCCTTCTTAATTTTTTTTCGAACGGAATTAACCCTTGAAAATATAAGGCTGTAATGTACAATTAGTATGCATAGCCTGTGAGCTCAATGCCATAAGTTTAACTGGGCAGTATTCTTTTTATTTATTTTTTATTTTTTTAAACCGGTGACAGAACATTAAAAATTTCGCAAAACGCTCTCGTCGCGAGGGGGTTAGAAGGAAAAAAAGATACCAATTATAATTATAATTCTTTAATAAAATCTTTAATAAATTAAATATTTAACAATAATATGTCTCACATTAAAACTATGCACTTTTTAACATTTTACAACAAAGTTGAAAAATGTTTATGTTTTCGGTTTGTCTGTCCGTCTGTCCGTCTGGCCGGTCATCTGTCCGCGCTCTAACTCTTGTAAATATACTCGGATTGCCATGAAATTTTTGGACGTTTTTGAGGTTTATCCTAGCACGAACCCTATTGAAAATGAAGTTTCTACCATGATTAGTTGATTTACAGGGACAGCCAAAAGTTTTCCATTGCATTACGGCCTATGGAGAAAAATCATTTCAAATGAATTATAAAGATGTTACAACTTGCCAAACGTATTCAACTTCATATATATGTACTGAAATATCATTTTGTAAAGTAAACAGTAAATAGAATTGTTATTATTAATTTATAGGACCACACAGAAGAATCTCATTGCATAATAATAAAGGGGGTGTTGTTTGCGACATATTTTAATTTTGGTAAGTGATTTCATGTATTAATCAAATTGCTATACGCCACTGAGGCTTAATATGAATTATTTCATGCATAATACGAAGTGCATAGAATTTATAGGGACACACAGAAGAATTCAAAAACTATATTCTATCCGAAGTACTGTATAATATGGATGATTGCTGATGGATGAGTGAAATGGATTTATTATTCTGGTATGCGCTTTTAAGTTTTACTAAATATGTGAATATTATATAATGTATATAAACTTTTATAGCAACACATTTTATATATACAGGGTTACATAAAAGAGCTTGGAAAGGTTACTGAATATGAGCGTAATTTACTTAAAGATGGTTTTTAAATGTGTTATGCATTTATTATGTTGAACTGCATTCAATTTACTGAGAAATTTTTGTAGAATATAAATAAAATTGGCTCACGCAAGGAACAGGATACATGGTCATCTTTGTATGATGCTTTATGGAAATGTGATTTAAGTAGTTTAAAAAATATTTTTGCTTGAAATAAATTTTAGAAAAATGCTTTCTTGTATTAAACGTACTAGGTAAACTACAGGGCTGAACAAAAGTATTCAAGTATGATTCCATCTATTAGTATAAATTGCAGAAAGGAAAATTTCAACCAGTTAGGATTTTTCTTGCTAAACTAAATTCCCCCAATAAATAGCCTATATATCAACCGACAGATAAAATACACGACTGATCAAAAGTATTGGAATACGGATTTGGCTAAAACAGTGATACTTTATTGCCCTGGATAACAATGTTTTGTTAAAGATTACAGGAAATGTTATAAATTGTTTCATAATCTATGCTTAACACATGATTTTTCTTACTTCTTTAAAATGTGATTTTATTTTATTCACAGAAACAGATTCTGAACTCTTATTTCAGGTTTAAAGAGTTTTTTTAGATACTTCAGAAACTATTATATTGGGTTGGGGGAAAAGTAAATTCGTTTTTTCCCGATAGATAGCTTTAAAGTCGCATATCTCGAGTAATACTTATTCAATTAAGTCATACTATACAGCGTTTGAAAGGTAACAGTCTCTAGAAAATTCTAGATATAAAGGTAGCGTCTCTGTTTAACCAGTCAAAAGTTATTGAGTTTTTAAAATAGAGATTTCAGAAGATCATTTTCGTCACATTTTAGTTTTTTACTTCCAAAAAGGGAAAAATTGGCGCAGGCTCATCGAAACTTGTGTGGCATTTATGGTGATCAGTGCTTAAGTAAACGCCAAAGTCAGAATCGGTTTGCTCGTTTTCCTTCCGAAAATTTCGATGTGAAAGATGAACCTTTCCCTGACCGGCCAATCCTTGAACAATTCGATGAAATTTTAAAAACAATTCAGGTAGACTGATATATTTCTTCCCACGACATTGCTACGGAACTAAACATCAACTATAAACCACTTTTGAACCATTTACATAAAATATGATACCAAAAGAAACTCGATACTTGGGTTCCCCATAAACTTACAGTGAAAAATTTAATGGAGAGAGTTTTCATTTGTGAATTGCTACTGAAACGGTATGAAATCGGGCCATTTTTGAAACAAATCATTACGGATGATGAAAAGGGAATCACGTATAACAACAATGTGCTAAAAAGATCGTGATCGAAGCTTCACAAACGGTGGCAAAGCCCGGATTGATGTCTACGAAAGTGATTCTGAGTGTTTGGTGGGATTGGAAAGGAATTTTCCATCATGAGCTGTTCAAACCTGGCCAAATCATCAATTCAACTATCTTCTGTAAACGATTGCGAACATCTGCGATTGAAGCAGGCAATTGAAGAATCCGGTCGCTAATTTCCGTTTACTCAAGGATACAGCACTTGGCGAAATTCAAGGTGTGCCAAATGTTTTGACTAGCATCTACGCATTTTCTTGGGCATCATGGCTGCTTCAGACATTTTACTTACAATTTTTGTCGTATATGAGGCACTTGGAAGCTATTGTAGAGTATCAGAGGCATAGCGAGGTGGTTAAAGCAGAAAGCTTGTAGTTATAAGATTGCGAGTTGTGTCCTTGCTCTTGTAGATTTTTGTTTTGATTTTTATTTAAGTAATCAATAAAGAATGTTATAAAACTCAATTACTTTATATTAGTTTTACTGTCAATTAGACAATTAAATTTTAATTACAATTAAGTTATAAAATTTAATTTAAAATTTTATTACATAAAGTTTAATTTGAAATAAATGTAAATAATTAATATAAGTTTTTAAATTCTGCTTTTTAATAATTAAATAAATATAATTTAAAATACAATAATTATTAAAATAAAATAAAAAATATTTTATTTTAGTTATGCTACCACCGTGTTGTAAGAGATGAATATCAAATTAGTAAAACCAATTTATTAAAGTTCTTATGTTTTAAAATGAGGCATCATTCATACACACACACACACAATATATATATAATATTTATTAGTATTTATTTTAATAATTACTGTTTCATTTACAATTATAAAGTAGTGAAACATAAAAATATTAATTATAAATATTCAAATTTTAATATTTCTATGTATTTAATTAATGATAATAATTAAAGAAAAAAAAAGGAAAATCTTTAATCTTCCACAAACATAATTTAAGATTTTCTTTTAAAAAATTATCAATATTTAAATATATATAACTAATATTAACTATTTATTAATTAATATTAATATATATATAATTATAAATTATATTAATTAACATTATTAATTATTAGATATATAACTAATATTAATAAGTATTATCATTTAAACAGATAATTAATGTTTTTAATGTTTTCGTTTAGTGATTTGTTATTAGTTCTCTTCAATTTTCAGTGTCTAGTAAGATATTAAATATTAAAAAAAAAAAAATCCATATTAGATAAAAACTTTTAAGGTTTTTTTTTTATATATAAAACGTGATCTTTGTTTTGTATTTGTACTTTGTACAAATTCAATTAGTATATGCATGTATATTTAGTTTAGACTTATCAATTTATGAATAGGAAGGGTGCATTAAATCAGTGTCACAAAAGTTGGTGTAAGTTCCCAAACATATTTTATTTCAAATGAAAAATTTCCAAGTATAAAAAATATCTTAATTTTAACACAATTTATTATTAATTGAAATATATACTTTTTTGATGATTCTTAGAATCTGGAAACTATACTTTTTTTTTTTTTTTTTTTTTTTTTTTTTTTTAATATGTTATTAACGTTAATGATACATTTGTAAGACATCAAAATCTGAATAGATCGGAACAGATGATATCGAAATTATGTGTACATTTTCTAACTATATAATTAAATGACCTAACTATATAACAACTACATAATATACACATATATAATATTTAAGCAGACATGTATGAATGTATAAGTTCATACATACTATGTACATATGTTGATATTTATGAATATATTCATATATATTTCCAACATTAAGAAGTTTTAATTTATCAATCTTAGTGCATTGCTATACTTGGTGATTTATATCACATTAGTAAAATAAATAAATAAATAAAAATTTGATATAACAGATCTTAGTATTTTCTTATAAAGTACTTGAATTGATACTTAACAAGAAAATAAATTAAACAAAATAAAATTTATTTTTAGCTATTATCATGTAATTTATCCGAATACAATAACAGCTTTCTTTCGTTCTTTTTTTATTTTTTCATTATTATATTATTCATTATAAACTGAAATACTATAAAAAATGTAAAGAAATATACATTAAAATTTACAAATTAAGTTAACACAACAATTTACTCGTATATATTTAATTAATGTTTGGTCATATATAAAAATAAAATTCCATTATATTTATTATTATTTTTCTTTTCAAATAAATTATTTGTATAATACATTTTTTTCAGTAGATGGCGACACTGTACGATGTTATCAAGGAATCTCGGAAGAGGAGTGAATGATGGGTGGAATAGCATTTGGCACACCTTGAATTTCGCCAAGCGCTGTATCCTTGAGTAAACGGAAATTAGCAACCCGGTCAAAATTGATCGAAAGGAAATTCGCTGTCTTCCATCACGACAACGCTAAACCACACGCATCTTTAGTCACTCGGCAAAATATGAAAGAGCTTTGATGGGATGTTTTGATGAACCCACCGTATAGTCCGGACCTGAATCCGACTGATTACCATTTGTTCCGCCCTATGCGGTACTCTCTTGAAGGTGTTAAGCTGACTTCAAAAAAGGCTTTTGAAAATCACCTTGTTCAGTTTTTTGCCCAGAACTCTCAAAAATTCTACAGTGACGAAATTATTGTTTTACCAGAAAAATGGAAAAAGGTCATCGAACAAAATAGCACATAAATTTTGATTAGTTCTTTTTGATTTATATAAATAAATTCACTTTGAAAAACACGAAAAAAAGCGAACTTACTTTTTCCCCAACCCAATAGTACCCTTAGGAGAACAATAATTCGTTTCAAGATTTTTCCTTTCATTTTTTAAAATACTTCTTTTTCTTAGACTTTATGGTGCTTCAGGTACAATGTAATATAAATTTTCCTTATGAGCATATAAATTGACTTTGTTAAAATGAAAAGTGAGAATGTTGAATGGCATTAACACGATTTTACAAAAATAATGATGAAAGTATTTTAATCGATCATTGCTTTAAAATGTGATTTATAATTTCTAAACTCTTAAAGCAAATTAACAACAACTATTAAGCACTATAAAATTTTATTATTCAGTTATGTGTGGATGTATTTGGAAAAAAAATATCATGAACGAGTTAAGACATTGTAGGGCAAGCCAATTCATACATATGAAATTTTAATATTGTGTATAATATGTGGAATTAATACGATAAAGAAATACGATGAAATAATTGTTTGAAACAGAAATAAAATGCAAAAATAAGGACTAAAATCTAAAGTAAAATATTTAAGTTATGCCTTATATGTATAATTTATGCTATATTTATACAATATTTCACTATGCATATACGTACACATGTATATGCAAATACATACATATTTATGTATATATATGTATACCATTTGTCCATGATGACCGGTCTCTTGCGATTTTAGACGTTTCGTTAAACTGGAAAAATTCACGAGGAATAAATACTCCAATTGTACATAGTCCCCAGGTGTAAAAACAGAATAGTATATGTCATGTATTTCAAAGAAGGTTCTTTCTCGAAACCCTATAGGGGACCGTGAACAAATCAGAAAAGACGAAAATGTTTTGAATAACCCTGTAGAAACCAATGTAGCAAAAGCTTTCAAACTTTTGCTACATTGATAGCAAATAGATTATAATTAAGAAGGTTATTGCATTAAATTATGTCTATTTCTATGAATATTATAAAGATACGATTGTGTATAGTCGCAGATAAATTAATGTTAAAAAAAAAAAAAACAATATGAAATTTTGCCAAGTTTTTTGCTTATAATTTACAACGTTCTTAATATAAAAATATGTTCTTTTTAGAAAATATGACGAACGACATTGTACACAATACCCCGCAATCTGAATTAAAAAAAAATCAATGAAAAAAGAGCAGGTTTACTAAATGATGATTCGCCGTACATGTGTGAATGCAATCAAAATATAACGTGCATAATGTGTTAGTTAAATGTATTGAGCAATTTTTGTTAAATTTTCAAAAACATAGCTTGAAAACTCCGAAAATTTTTGTAAAAAAGGCAGAAGTAGATAAAAGAAAAAAGCTCAAATACGTTGTTTCAAAAAGGAAGCAAAAAGATGAGGGGTTGTATCCATATATAAACTGATAAGTACCAATATAGTACACACAATATTTTATGCCCCTCGTCATATTACAATCCCTGATCTTTTTGATTAATTTTTGGAACAATGGATTTTGTGCTTATTCCATCGACGATAATA
The DNA here is from genome assembly GCA_964019185.1 of Maratus speculifer. Lineage (NCBI taxonomy): Eukaryota > Metazoa > Arthropoda > Arachnida > Araneae > Salticidae > Maratus > Maratus speculifer. Next base: position 63,282,771 of record OZ025300.1, read on the forward strand.
TTTATAATTTATAAGCTATGTTTTTGAGACTTTCACAAAAGTTGCTCGATATCTTAGCTGACGCTGTATGCACATTATATTTTGATTGCATTCGTGCATGTGCAGTGACGCGTTATTTAGCAAATCTGCTCATTTTACATCCAATTTTATTAGTTTTTAATTCTGATTGAAGGGTATTATGCACATTGTTTGTCATATTTTATGAAAAGAACATTTTTTTATACTAAGAACTCTGCAAATCTTAAGCAAAAAAATTGGTGACGTTTGGAAGTGTTCATTTATCCATAAAAATGGACAAAGTTTATTACAATAAGCCTTCTAATCATGTTTCACAGTTGAGCGATTTTGCTTCATTAGTTTTTGCAGGATTGTCTAAAAGATATTCGTTCTTATTGAATTAGTCGACGATCCCCTATGAGGTTTTGGGAAAAAAATCTTCTGATGTAATGTATGATGTACACTACTTTGTTTTTGAATCAGGGGTTTCAGGATAATTCTTCATGTATTTTTCTATATATACATCAAATCATCTATAGTCACAAATAACAGATCATCATTGGTCATATATTGTAGATCGGAACGTGAGTTATCCAAACTCGCCTTATCCAAATCCGCGTTATAAAAATCGTGTTTTCTCTACTATTCTTTTCTATTGGTAAATACATACAGATAATTCACAACTGTCGGTAAAAACTTTATTTTAATTACATATTTCTGGCATTGTAAAAACTTGATTTACAATGAAAACCAAAGGATGGAACCAGAAGTTTTTATTGCGATTCCTTAAAATTAGATTTTCTGGATAAGGCGGTTTTTGAATCTCACGTTCTCATATATATACTGAGAGATGGCAGCACAGATAATCACCTTATCGAGTTCATGGATGAAAATCAAGGATTAGGTTTGGTTTGGTTTATTTTGTGTCGGTCGATTATCTACTCTACGGATATAGGCCCTGCACTTCGTCGGGGTCTTTCTAAGGGAACCTAACCCGTATTTACGCAAGGCTCGAAGAAAACCACGAAAACTCCGAACGGTTAGGCCGACGACCGTGATTGGGTTCGAACCCAGCACCTGCCGTCTACCAGTTAAGAGATCAGAAGCTCTCGGCCACTTGTGGGACCATCAAGGATTAAGGTCTCAACTTTTCTCCGCCAAAAATTGTGAAAATAATTTAATTTTTCGAAATTAAATTCCTAGGTTTTTGAAGGAATTTTTAAACTTTTTTCAATATTTTATACTTATTATTGTCTAATTTTTATTTTTAAATACTTTTCTTTCAAGAAAGGAAAAGAAAATTATATGTTAATAATCCGATAAGTAATTTTCAAAATTGCAATTTCAGAAAGTTATGCTGCTATGAAATGTAAAATAATAAAATATGTGTTTAACAGAAAAAAATTGTCGATTCTCAAACAACGTGATATATCGGGAGGAGGCAGCATAGACAATCATCTCATAGAGTTCACGGAAGAAAATCTAACATAGGTAAATCTCGATTCGCATGTTAAAACGCAATCTGTCTGCCAAGTCATATTTTGGTGGAAGCTACCTAAAACCAAGATTTTAGCGGTTGACTTATACGTTTACCATTATGTTCTCCATCTCCCAATCTTTCATATTTCCGTACTTTTGAGTGCAGGAAAGCACAATGGTAAACCTACGAGCCATTTATTAAAATCGGTTTTTTACGTGTTTTTCACTAAGATATGACTTGACAGACTGGTTGTGTTTTAATATACGAATTAATATTTAACTAGTTCTACATTTTCATCCTTGAGCTCCATGAGGTAATTGTGTGTGCTACCGCCTGCCGGACTAATATATGTTCGTGTGTATGCACAATGTTCAATTAATAAATATGAATGAATCACATTTAAAGATAGTTTTTACAGAAAAATATTTACATCTGAGAGAAATTTCAAACAAATGTATCTTTTGGAAAATAATTTGTTTTAAGCTTTATTATTGGTTACATATGAAACAAAGAACGATCCAAAAACACGTAATTGTAATAAAAATGCTATATACGAAACCCATATGTTTTGAAATAGTACAATTTGTTTTGTATTCAAATAAATATAAAACTGAAACATACCTAATATTTAATTATTAACAAATTAATATTAATACGAACATAGAAAGTACATCTTAGTGTCCTTTATTTTCCATATATTTGGAATAATTTCTAAGTAAATAGAATGCCTAAAGAAGCCTTTTTTTCTATGAGTCATAAACCTGACCTAATATTCGAAAAGTGTGAAATTTATGGCATATCATCAAATGGAAAACTCAAAATTCTCCAATGCATTATTGGATATTTCCTGTCAGTTTCCAAACATGCAGATAAAAAATGCCATAATTTTACATCGACAATAAATGTTATGTCCTACAAAATATATTAAAGTCGTGAGGCAAACATTTGTGAAATATTCTTTAAACAGAAATGTAGAAACATATTTCAAATAAATGAGAACATTTTTTTGTTGTTGTTGAAATGGCCATAAAGTTATTTATAATTTAAAAAATTAGTTTTAATGTTATTTTGAAAAACGATTATTTAGACGATATTCAACACAAGTAATTATTTTACTCCCTAGGTTGGGTATTTCAATGAACATTTGTAATGTGAGTCACATTATTAGCACTTGCTAAATTGTTGGCCACCGATATTTTCGAAAGGTTTGCATGGCCTTATTGAATTAATGAAACATCTCTGATAAAATAAGTCACATTTACCATTCTAAAATACTTGTATCCAAAATCGAAGTATTTGACTTACACGACATGTACTCAAGGAAATACCCGGGTATTTAATCTGAATTGAACATAGCTGCGATATATTATATCCTACCTATGTTTAATAAAGATTTGCACCAGAAACTTTTAATTAAGTTTTACTTACATAACTTTGGGGAAAAGGAATCAAACGTAGGTGCCAACCTGACATAGATTATCCGTAATACATGCTTTAATTTTACCCTAGTTTAATGAGTTTCGAATCAGAAATTTTTCAAAGAAATTAAATTAAGTATGTTGTATTAACAATTTTGAAATTAAATAAATAAAGATTCCTGAAATATATTTTCTGGTTTGAAATGACGTTAACCTGAATCAAACTAATCTAGGTATTACGAAAGATTAGTTGAAAATTGGCAGCTATGATCGAATAATTTCTATCTCCCTATTTTGAAATGTTTTTCTTTTCTAAATTACCCTTGGGAATTCAGCATTACATAAACGCTATTTCTTGCCGCTCAAAGGGATAATAAGGGAACAATTTTAATGCATATATTTGTCTTGTAAAAAAGATCCTTTAACAAATGATTACGATTTTTTGATGTTTTTAACGCACTCTTGAAATAAAGTATAGACACTTTATAAAAGGTATGCGAAAAATATAAACACCATTAATTTACATGTGTTATTGAAAATTAATTGTTATGCATAGATATATGCAGTATACCGTAAAAACGGTTTGCAATATGAAGACAATTATCGCTCACATTTAAACACTCATTAGGCACAGCCGCACACAAAGTCTGTGAAATCACAAAGTATTTGGATTAAATTTCAATCGGTTTCAACTGGTTTCAGATTTGCAATTTCTGCATCACACCTACCCGCTGCACTTCATCTCCGTTTACATCTTTCCTCCGTAACTATTTTTCATTTATTTTCAATAAAAATAGAGTACTTCAGTTGACACAATTACAAAAAAAGTATTAAAACCACAAATAATTTAATATCTCAAAAATCATTGGATATACAGTTTTCAAATAAAATTGCATTGAAAATACATTTTTCCCCTACATGCAGATGTAAAAATTGAAAATATGCGATCTTTGGAAGCTTAAAAGTTTTCAGTTGCGTAAATTGAAAATCCAAAGCTTCATATCAAAGTGTTGCCATTCACCGAATGAGTTAATCACAGATACGTTTCGCCTTTATAATATACTTATTCAATCTTTTTTAGTGTTGAAGTATTCCTGGTAATTAATAATTTTTCATTTGCAATAAACATTACTTATGATCATGCTTTTTATTGTTACATTAATTATATTGCTTTATTTATTTACTTCCTCACGAAAGTTAATTGATTAGCAATATTAATATCCGAGTCATATCGACAAAAACATCAATGAACTCACAACATTTTTGAAATACAACATCGTCATATTATTAATGAATGAAGTATGCATTATAGTCATATTCCGATACAGACCTGCTTGATTTAATACATCTTTACAGATTTTCTGTAAAGTGGGATCGAAATTTGTTTGTTATGTCAAACAATACTAATCGAATCAATAAATTAAAGTCAAAACAGGCATTCCAGTTAGACGAAATAGTTTTAACTACAAATAATATAAAAGTTATAAGAATAGTCTAATTGAGGCATATATAAATAACTAATATCTATTTCTATTTTTTTAATAACTTGAATTATTCTAGTAAAAAGACATTTTGAAAGACATGTGTCTTTTCGTTTTTAATAACCTGTTTAGTACTTTATTGTGTGAATATTCCTAGAGGTTAATAAGTTTTCACTTGCAATAAATAATATTTCAGATAATGCTTATTGTTATTAGATTGATTATATTACTTCACTTACTTCCCGAGAAAAGTTTATGGGTCAGCAATATTATCGAGTCTTATAGACAAAACTTTAATAAAGTCATTTAGTTTCGAAATACATTATCACATTATTAATGAGTAATGTGTGAATTATAATCATATTCAGACACATGCTTGAATTAATTAATCTTGAAGAACTTTTCCGAAAAATGTGATCAAAATTTGTTAATCGTGTTCAACAATTGCATTAGACGCAATTCAATAAAATCAAATTAGGCTTTCCAGTAAGAAGAAATCTTAATTTTGAATACCAAAAAAGTGACAAGAATAGTCTAATTCTAAGTTTTACATAAACAGGACTCCGATGCGGTGCATTTTTTGTACACCACTAGCACCACTATTAGTTAAAAAATTATAATGTTTCTAGAAACGTATCACTGGGTGGCGAGTAGTCAGGGGAAAACACACCCAAAAAATGGGGGAACTACCTGTATTTTGTTATAGAAAATACTTGAAATACTATAAAGGAAGGATTTTCTCATTAACCCCTTGTCTATCGACAGTACTTATGAGTACCATTGTGGAAAAATTAATAAAAAACGTATTAAATCAGTCTATTAATAAAAGTTCTTTTCATTACCACACAATATAGTTTACTCGATCTAATTTAGATAGAACTCAGAACGACTGACCTGGCAACACTGGGGAAACAAAACGCTGCACCTGCATAGAGGCAAGTGTTGACCATCCTCCCCCTACCTTGTTCAGATCAGCATCGTTTATGTTCTGTGTAAGACGTGCTTTACTAATTGCTTGTTCAGTGTGTTGGTTCTTAACTGAGAACAGGAAAAATGAATGAACAAAAGATCAGTTTAAAATTTGGTTTTAAGCTTTGCAAGACACCGAAAGAAATTCATGAGGGGTGGTGCAAATTGAACATCAAGCATACTCGCTGGATCTCAATCCTCCAGTCTTCTTCCTATTTTCACCAGTCAAACTCTCCTTGAAAGTGATTTATCCATATTGCTGACATCCAACGAAGCGTGACAAAGCTTTTGAACTCCATCCCAAAAGAAGACTTCTTGCGAATTTCCTAGGACATGTATAGCAGATGTCAGTGGTGCATAGTTATGGGAGATGACTATTTTGATGGATGGTATGGTAACTTTCGTTAATATTTCATCTACATTAATGTTACAGAACTATTCACCGAACTTTATTGTCAGAGGCACGACCCCTGTATTTGGGAAAAAATATCCAAACAATAATCCATTTTGATGTTTCTTTTCCACCTTTATTAACACAATTAATTCTATATTGTTCAAATACCCATTTTGATTAATAAGTTTTCGCTTGCAATAAACGACACTTAATGCTTAGTATTATTAGATTGATTATATTACTTTATTTATTACTTTCTCGAAGAAAGATTATTGATTAACAACATTAATATCCGAGTCATATCGACAAAATTTCAATGTTACTAATATTTCAAAGTACAATATCGTCATATTATTAATAAAATGAGTAAGTATTATTGTCATATTCAGATACTGCATTACTTATATCTGTAACAACTTTTTCATAAAATGGGATCAAAATTTGTTTGTTATGTGAAAGATTAGCTCTCGAATCAATATAATAAAATCAAAACAGGCATTGCAGTAAGATGAAATCGTTTTAATTCCGAATAATATAAAAGCTACAATTATAGTCTAATTATAAGTCCCACTTACGTGAATAAATAACATATATTCTTAATATATAACTTTTTTCCTTCAAAAATATTTTGAATTATTCATTGTTATAGTATTTAACACTACAATGACGGTGTGGGGGCATTATGACCCCTACCAAAGTAATATATTTCTGCTCGAATTAGAAATTTCTTTATAAAATGAATTTAAAATATACAAAGGGAAAAAAAGAGATTAATTAAATAATTTAAAGAGTTCTAAATAAAAATTCTTGTATAAAATATTTTTGTAAAATCAGTGTAAAAATTCCCGCCTTTCTAGTGTTAAAAATAATTAAATAATATTTATGCATTGCGATGCTTCTTTTTCCACACTCAGTGTTTAGTCCTTTAATGTTGGAATATTCCTAATGATTAATAATTTTTCGCTTGCAATATGCCATATTTAAGATAATGCTTATAATTATTAGATTGATTATATTACTTCACTTACTTACTTACCGAGAAAAGTTTATTGATTAGCAATATTAATATCCGAGACATATCGACAAAACTTTAATAAAGTCACTAAGTTTCGAAATACATAATCGCCATATTAATAATGAGTGATGTATGAATTAGATGCAGATATAAGCTTGAATTAATTATTCTTTAATTTTTTTTCAAAAACTTTGTTCGAAATTTGTTTATTGTGTCAACGTTGTTCGAATGTATATATATATATATATATATATATAACCAGGATGAGAAATCATGTGTCTAGCACAGATTTTGTAACGTTTTTCAGCACATTCAACATGTGTAACAAAATTTTACAAATTCATAAAGGGAACGATTATGTCTATATGAAGTATTTGGAAAAGCCACAAAGTATATTTAAACACAATTTCTTCTATTACTGTCAATAGCTGGAAAAATTTCAAAATTTCTTTTGTAGCTTTACATATGATTGCAGCTGAATACTAACCCTTTCTAAACAGACGATACTTATAAGTACCATTCAAATTTCGTATCATAAAATTCTTCTAATACGTCGATTAGTTGTAATACTGTTCAGAATGAGTTACAGATACATTACTTTATTTTGTTCAAAAAGCATAATTGGTTACACAAGACAAAAATATTTTTCAAGGATAATTTCTTTTTCCTTTGTATCTTTTCAGCTTTCTTAGCGCTGAGGAACGGAGGGTGGGGATTTTTCGATTTGGAAGTATTTCTCTATTTATATTGTAAGAACATCATATTTGTGCATTTTATAATTTTACAAAATACTAAGAAAATAATTTAAAATAAAAGATTTGAGGGGGTTATAAATATTGCACAAAACCCCTGTAAATTCAAATTTAATTAAACCTTCAAAATCGTTCAATCCTTCCAAAATCCTTCAAAATTTGTTAAATTATTATGTAAATATTTTAATTTAGTTTAAACAATTTACGCAAGAGGCTTTAGAATGTAAAATTTCATGATTTCATAATTCGGTAGATAAAGGGTTAAAGTAATTGAGTTCAACGCACAGAACAAAAAAAATCTATATTTCAAAAATTTATCTATTTTCGGAAATATACGGAGATGTAGTTCAGTATTTTTGTGCAGCTCTATATATGATCTTTAAAATTTTAATATAAATCGAAAAGGTTTTAATCTCTCGTGGCTCGTTTGAAAAATTTTAAGAGATTGGGCGATACTAATCGGGTTAGCTAGCATAAAATAATATTAAATAATATAAATACATGCCTAGTGTTTGTTAAATTTCTGTAGACATTTTACTACAGACTGTCCCCAAATATAGTTGGTTTATCTTGAATAACCCTAACGGTCACATGCATGGTCACAGTGACTTCATTGTGGGTCACTTTGGTCACATCACATCTGTGACCAAAATTCCACCACTCAGTGACGTCACATTGTGACTGAGATGTGACTTTCTTAAAAATCTTTAGAAATTTATAAATATCCTTCAAAACATGTTATTTACTTTAAAAAACATGTTTCTGGCAATTTAAATATCGTCGCTTTTGTCACAGTTTCGTCACAATGTTAATTTCAAATTAGTCACAAAAGAGCTCTAAAACGGCCATAACGACTTCACATTTTAGTCACTGTGACTTCACATCGACGTCACGTGACGTCACATCGACAATCGATGGTCACAAAGTCACAATGTGATTTCACAACGACGTTGCAGTGACGTCACCATGCTTTACGGGAATGCAGAAGTTAACTTCTATTTCTGTTTTTACTCTTTAATTTTGAAATAATATAAATTAATAAATATTTGGAATAAAAATTTGGAAACTTTTTCCCTATAGAAAAAAGACACAGCGCATAAATTTTAATTTCTAGTTTATTAATTCCAAGTTTATACCAGAATATGTAACAGAAGAATTTTTACTTGAAGTAAATAAAAAATATTTCCCATTAAATGTTAAATAAATATGAATAATATTACAATAAACTTTTAAAAATCTCCTTAAAATGAAATAAAAAAGAATACTGCCCAGTTAAACTGAAGGCATTGAGCTCACAGGCTACAAATACTAATTGCACATTAAAGCTTTATATTTTCAAGGGTTAATTCCGTTCGAAAAAAAAAATTAAGAAGGGGAAACAGCTTTCCCCTTTTCTCTTTTTTTATACTTAATCATTGAACCTCCTATACTATCAAAGACATGCTTTATCATATAAAAAATCTATATCCAAAATTCAGAGCAAATTAGATAATTCTTAATAAAAACCCATTTAGCATTTATATAATTTAAAAAGAGTTATCCCCCTCTTTTATACTTAACCATTAAACTTCCAAAACTATTCAGAGATTTGAACGAAATCTGAAAATTCTGCTTGAAAAACCCATTTATATAAATTAAGGGGGGGGGACATTAGAACCCCTGTTCCCCTTATTTATACTTATTCAATGAACACCTAATAACAGTCACGGAATCGCCTCATCAGAATGATCCTAATCTAAATTTTGAACGAAAATTAATTCTGCATGAAAATCCCATTTATATCAACTAACGGGGGGGGGGGGCATTAGAGCCCCTGTTCCCCCTATTTATACTTATTCAATGAACACCTAATAACAGTCACGGAATCGCCTCATCAGAATGATCCTAATCTAAATTTTGAACGAAAACTTAATTCTGCATGAAAATCCCATTTATATCAACTAATGGGGGGGGGCATTAGAACCCCTGTTCCCCCTATTTATACTTATTCAATGAACACCTAATAACAGTCACGGAATCGCCTCATCAGAATGATCCTAATCTAAATTTTGAACGAAAACTTAATTCTGCATGAAAATCCCATTTATATCAACTAACGGGGGGGGGGGGATTAGAACCCCTGTTCCCCCTATTTATACTTATTCAATGAACAACTAATAACAGTCACTGAATCGCCTCATCAGAATGATCCTAATCTAAATTTTGAACGAAAACTTAATTCTGCATGAAAATCCCATTTATATCAACTAACGGGGGGGGGGCATTAGAACCCCTGTTCCCCCTATTTATACTTATTCAATGAACACCTAATAACAGTCACGGAATCGCCTCATCAGAATGATCCTAATCTAAATTTTGAAAACTTAATTCTGCATGAAAATCCCATTTATATCAACTAACGGGAGGGGGCATTAGAACCCCTGTTCCCCCTATTTATACTTAATCAATGAACACCTAATAACAGTCACGGAATCGCCTCATCAGAATGATCCTAATCTAAATTTTGAACGAAAACTTAATTCTGCATGAAAATCCCATTTATATCAACTAACGGGGGGGGGGGATTAGAACCCCTGTTCCCCCTATTTATACTTATTCAATGAACAACTAATAACAGTCACTGAATCGCCTCATCAGAATGATCCTAATCTAAATTTTGAACGAAAACTTAATTCTGCATGAAAATCCCATTTATATCAACTAACGGGGGGGGGGCATTAGAACCCCTGTTCCCCCTATTTATACTTATTCAATGAACACCTAATAACAGTCACGGAATCGCCTCATCAGAATGATCCTAATCTAAATTTTGAAAACTTAATTCTGCATGAAAATCCCATTTATATCAACTAACGGGAGGGGGCATTAGAACCCCTGTTCCCCCTATTTATACTTAATCAATGAACACCTAATAACAGTCACGGAATCGCCTCATCAGAATGATCCTAATCTAAATTTTGAACGAAAACTTAATTCTGCATGAAAATCCCATTTATATCAACTAACGGGGGGGGGGGGATTAGAACCCCTGTTCCCCCTATTTATACTTATTCAATGAACAACTAATAACAGTCACTGAATCGCCTCATCAGAATGATCCTAATCTAAATTTTGAACGAAAACTTAATTCTGCATGAAAATCCCATTTATATCAACTAACGGGGGGGGGGGCATTAGAACCCCTGTTCCCCCTATTTATACTTATTCAATGAACACCTAATAACAGTCACGGAATCGCCTCATCAGAATGATCCTAATCTAAATTTTGAAAACTTAATTCTGCATGAAAATCCCATCTATATCAACTAACGGGGGGCATGAGCCCCCCGTTCCCCCTCTTATACATATCGAATGAACTCCAAAAACTAATCAGGGAAGCGCCTTGTCAGGATATACCTATATACAAAATTTCAAGTGGATCCGATATTTTTATCATGAGTTATCGCGTTACGCACATACGCACATACATACAGAACGGACGGGCACATAAGCTCTCAGGCTATGATAGCCTGTGAGCTAAAAATGGCTGTTTAATATTTCTTATAAGAATTTGAAATTAATAAATAAACTAATGAGATGTGGCAAAACCAAAACTTTTTTCAATCTTATGCATGTTAATATTTACTGAAAAATACGGCATAACAGAGTCACCGGTTAGAGGGTTTAAATCAAAATTTAGTGAGAAACAACTTCTGTCAACTTCTAAGTCAATCTGATTAGCTGATAATTTTGCAAAACAAACACTTATTTGTCAAAATTAATTAGGGGAGATTAGCCTCCATTCATCCTCTTATAAAATCAACTCCAAAAATGAATCAGGGTAGCGCCTTATCAGAATAAAACTACATCCACCATTTGAAGGAAATCAAACATTTTTATCATGCGTTATCGCGTTACGTACATAAATATATCCACACGTACGTACGTCGAACCGACGGGGGCGAGTACATAAGCTTTAAGGCTTTGAATCCCTGTGAGCTAAAAAATATATTGGAATTTATATTAAAGACGCTGTTAAGTGCAAAAAAATTCTTCTTATGACATCATACAATTTATCTCCGCATTTGGAGAATTTTTTTATGAACTGAATGATTGTCATCATAAAAATTTGACTGCTGACGACGGCCGCTGACGTAAACCGAGGACCAATACAAATCATGTTTATGTAGCACACTTATTTTCTTACCACTAGGAAATTTTACTTGACCATCTTTGACTTGATGAAGTTATCTCCGAGTTAGCATCACTACGAGCTATGTAGTAACATGCAGTTACAGTACTACGTAGTACTTTGTACTATGTATTTGCACTTATGAAGTTAACACGATGTTTAATATTGCACTAGTTATGCATTCCAAATTTACATCGTCATATTATTTTATTAACATAAAATGAAGTTAGTGCAGCAGTGTAATACGAAATATAATGCCTACAGTCAGTGCCGAATTCCCAATAGGGTAAATTCCCACCGGTAAAAAGAAACATAAAATTCTGCCTTGTTCATGACAGAAATTTGAACGTGACGTTTAGATAGTACAACAATTTCTATTAATTGTTATAGGTTTCGGTGTACCCCGTTCTTAATCAGGCACTGCCTGATTATAAATGGCGTGAGTGTGAATGCGCATTAATTTATCTTTCTGCGTCAGACGGAGAGAAATATGACCCCCCCCCGATATTTCAGCTTCCCTTATTATTTACTTCTAGCTACGGCCATGCATATGTGTAATAATTTGTGTGTGTTCTCTATCTGTATGTGGTCTAACTTTATACGAAATTTATAGAATTTTTTTTAAGTTAAAAGAAATACTGAATTCCAGTTATGCCATTTGTTATTGTACTAAAATGTACGCTGTTTCAATTGCTAGTCCTAAATCCTGAAAACATTGTGAAAAAAAAGTGACCTAAAAGACAGTAACATTGCACAGGGGCACAAAAATCTAGGTACCAGGGGACATTCTTACAAGAAATTTAGACGAAATATTAGACGAAAAATAACGAAATAAGTTTAGTGGTGAGAAACAGCCTGCTAAAGCCCAGTTTTTTCTTCTTTTTTTTCTTTTGCCCCTGCCATAGTAATTTTTTTAAATTGTCTACTTATCCTGACATTTTCATTAACCGGATCGGTCTCGAATCCGACCGGTCTGGAAAATCAGCGCTCTACTCTATTAAGGTTTAATTTTTTTTAAATGATTGATAAAGCAACAGATAAAACCTCGCATTCAACCACATCGAAATACGTAAAAGCATGTCTGTATGTTGTTAATGATAGCCTATTATCTAATAGATTGGTATATGCCTTGCAGTTTCTTCTCCTGCAGTTCAACAGGAGGATTATTAAGTAGATTGCAGTTTCTTTTGTTTGAATGGCAACGGAACTTTTTTATTTCTATAAAATATTGCGTTGAATAAATTTTAGGTTTGAAATAGTGTAAATAAACATAGAATAAATAAGTGTAGTACGACTAAATATTAACATAAAATATACTAAGATGAAATATCATTTAATTATACGATAAAAATATAGCTGATTTAAACTCATTTTATGACTCATTAAATTTAGTAAGTAATTAATATGTAAAGGCAGAATTTTGTAGTAGTGTCACATTTTACTAAATTCTTGATGAGCTAACTTACACATAATGGTATACACCGTTGTATTTCCTCTGAGAATATCATTTTTATCATTGTTTAGAATATCTATAAAATTTAATATTAAAAAAAAAAATATTCAACTTTAGCTCCTTTTTTTTCATTTACCGATTTCAGATGTTTAAATCCAGTGTTTTCTTGGTCCTATCGCTCTTTTTATTTAACTTGCAAACATTTCATTCTTTTAATTAAAAACGTATTTCATTACAAGTATATTCGGAATAACTTTAATTTTAAATGCATGTATTAAATGGTGTTTTGTTAAACAAAGAAATATTGTTCATTCATTTGTTTAAATATTTTCCAATTCCAGACGATAATTTTCCTAAAATCGTAAATTATATTCTCTCTCTTATTTTTATTTTTTTTTCAACAAACAAAGCTATTTCGTGAGTTTATATTAAAAATTCAATCATAAATTTCAAGCTATTCTCTCAATCATGATATATTAATCAAGTTGACCAGATTTATTGCAAAATATTTGTTACAGTTTTTTTTAAATTAAAAATATGTGTATTTAAAAAAAAGGCATTCTGTCATTTTAATTTTAGGGTAAAAATGAATATTGTCGTAGCATTAGTACTTTTTCTCCCGAAATTAAAATGACATTGTGACTATTTTTTTTAAATGTAAATGATTTTATCAATAGAAATGGTAACAAAATTATTTTGCAATAAATCTGGTAAACTTGATTAATCTCTCATGATTGAGTAAAAATTCAGTAAATATGTGCAAGAGATACACAGATAATACACATCTGCCCATTTATGATATCATACTAAAAACCCGCGCATTCCTTATCACCCCGGCTGCCAGTTGGTGTAGCTATGTTTAGTTATTACAGATTCCAGCATTGTCTTTGAACGCTTGATATGTATGCAGTTTTGGTTATCTCCGTGGGAATCTTCCTAAAGGAACCTAACCCGCATTTGCGCAAGGAAATACATGATTCGGTGAAAATCTCGAAAACTTCGTAAGATTCGGCCGACGGGCACAATTGGATTCGAAGTCCGAAATTCCCGTGTTCCACATTTCAGCATAAAATCCGAGACCACTGATGAAGCACACGACGCAAGAGCTCTATTAATTTTTAGCGCTTTATAAACTGCTGCTGGTATGTTACACTGCAACAGTTCTTCATGATGCTTCATTATGGAAACTTGAACAATTATACTGGCAAATACATTAAAATTACGTAATAATTTTGCTATTAAATTTTTACGGTATCGGTTTTAAATAATAACAATACATAAATAAAAACGCATTCATTACCATTTATGTATAACTGTCAGCATCTTCCGCGTTTTTTGTTCCACAAAAAATGTATTTTAAGTTTTATCACTGTAAATCACCGAAATGCGTCGATTAAATAAGACAAAAATTTCTGTTAATTTTTTCTGGTCCAAATATTCGGAAGAATTGGGAGATATGTTTATGAGATTCAATATCAAATGTAAAAACTTAATACGAGTCGTTGGCTTGTCTAATTCTTAAAACTGCTGTTATTTTAAACTGCAGTTGTCAAAAAACAACTTCCATTAACTTTAACTATTCAAATTATTCAAATATTAAAGCTTACTCATAAAAATAACCAGTGTAGTGCAATAAAAATTAGAGATTGTGATAAAAAATTAATTTTAACTCATATTTTTGGTATTGGGGAATATAACAGACGTAAAATTTGAGTCAATCGGACAAAATAATAACTTTAATTTTCAAAGAAAAAATGCCATTTTCTCATTCACAAAATTTTCATGCATATTTCGTTATATTCGTAAACATGTTCACAATTTTAAAGTATTTGGAGATGTAATTTACACAGGGTTCGCACACTCCTTATATTTTTAAGGACTATGATATCACTATTAAAAGTAAGTAAATTTACATTTAATTTTTAAAAAACAGAATTCGCAACCACGCCCTTTATTCCAAGATTTTACAATAATTTGCTGCAGTCAAATACTTTGAAAATATTCTTAAATTTTAATGATAGAAATGTGCGAACACTGGTAATGGGCTATAACGAAATATATTTTTTTCAAATTTTACACTAAGTTTGTCATCTACAAACACAGGTCAATTTGCATCTTTGACTTTAGGTACTAATTTATGTACTGGCAATTAGAAACCCCAGATAATTATGTCTTTTAGATGAATTTCAACAAAATTACCTCATTTTAATTAGGTAATCGGCAAACGATATTCAGAAACCTTTAATCCGATTTTAAAAAGGAGCGGACATTGTGTGACAACCTTCTGAATTACTTCACTCACAACTGATATACATTACACTATATATATCCACTTCTTTATTCATAACTTCATTTTAAGATATTAGTGTGTACAACATTTTAATGTACCAATCGACGCGGGACAAATGAGAACGATAATGGGAAATGCCACGAATGATAAGTGTTAAGTTAATTTTTAATACTGGCATAATTAGAGAATTGAATGGTAGTAAATAATTTAATTCTGTGCGTAGTTTTAATATTTTCATTACCTTGACGGCCAGCATATGTGTATTACAAGTAATAGTTAACCCTTTGCGGCGCAGGGCAGATTCATTGCTTGAAATTAATGACTGACAAAGTGTTGAAATTAATGACTGACACCGGAATTTGGAAACAACATTATTTATAAATAAGAAAAAAAAAACCTGTACTTCACTCATTTAATAAACCTTAGTTATTCTTTCCAAACTTCCGGTTCTATTGTGGCGTCTGAGAATTAAAATTAAGTTGTTTCATAGATATACTACCGCTCCACAAGGGATTAATACAAAAACATTTATAATTTCCTTTGTTTTCGAATTAACCAAATACGACTAAAAAATATTATATCGAATAGAAACGGTGCATAAAACTATTTACCGCGATATATTTCAACACAGAGAATGCATGCGATTACTTATTCGACAATAAAAACAATAAAAAGCAAAAAATATATATGAGCAACATTGATCTAAATCAGCGATACACAAACTTTTTTATATCGCGTGCCTCTTTGTCAAGCTTTTTATTTCGGCATAGCTGCCAGCATCTTCCGCTTTTTTGGCCCGGAAAATTTTTATAGAAAATTTTACCGTTTCAAATCGTCGTAATCTGCCAATTAAATAAGCCAAAAATTTCTCTTTAATTTTTCGGGCGAAAAAATCAGAAGCGTTGGCAGCTATGCATTTCGGAGTACCTACACTGCTCATAAACGCCCCAACTTCCATTTCACTGAACTAGGTAACTTAAATTTACTTTTTAGTTGCGTTCGTAATTATGTAAATACGTAGCACCCATAATCGTCGTTCAGTCTATCTTTCTCCGCATATAACAGAGCAAAAACTACCAAACCGAATCGTTTGAAATTTCAAATACATAATTGCTGCATAGTTTTGTTGAGTCATTTGAAATTTTTGAAAATCGGATGTATGGTTTGATTACAGAGACACTCAAAAGTATTCCGCTTGTTCAGGTAAATGGGAAAAAATTGCTTCAAGTTCATTTTGAGCCTTCCAAACAGGATACAATTGATATGCATATACTGAAGTGTATCAAAATATACATGGTATGCAATATGTTGAGTAAAGAAGGTTTATTATTCATATACAGAGCTACACAAAAGAATTTCGTTAAATAATGATATGTGGGGAAACATTGCTTTCAGTGTATTTCAATCATGTTAAATGCCCCCAGGGGGATACCTTCTTTAGATATTCACGGGCTTCACATCCCCGGGGCACCTGAGTGATCTTTCTCCTTTCCTTTTCTTCTTACTCCTCTGGTCTTCCTTTCCCCTTTGTTTCACTCTCATTGTGGTTTCCTCTTCGGAGGTGAGGGCAATTCTGCATGAGCCGCTACATCCTGTATATCGACTCATGGAGAATTGTAAACCACCCACGTGTTGGCCGTGCGTGGCGACCCGTGTCCCTGGAAAGGGGGATCCTGGCAGTTGAGGGAAACCAACACACTGCTTTGGCCTCTGCTTCAGGTAGACGGGAGGTGCATTTGGTCCCGTATGCATCAATCGGCTGGTCAGCTGGCTTTTGTCACTGGCTTTAGGGATCAAGTGATCGAGCAACTACTAGTCATCTCGTTAAGGGTGGAGACTGACATAGGGTTGTCTTGTGACCGTATGGGCCCTGGTTAGCACTGGTGCACGAATGTGCATCCCCTTGTAGGGCTCGGGAGAGGGTGGTGCGGCCGGGGTCTGAATTTTATTATTTTTTAAATATGGATGGAATCACTTCTTTTCCTTCTACTTCTCTCCCTAGTGGAGAGCAACAAACTGCACTGTCTTCTTCATTTACTCGCTTTTTCATTGTAAAACGTACTGGTAGCAACTCTGATTGCTCGTTTAAAAAAACCTCCCCATTTCTGATAGCAAAAACTTTCCAGTCTGTTTTGGGAGATGGTCATTCTCTGAAAAAATTACAATCTGGCGATTTGCTGGTTGAGGTTTCTACAACAAAACAATCACAATTTCTCTCAAATTGCACTACAATAGGCACCTTTTCTGTTTCCGTACAAGTACATAGAACTTTAAATACAAGCCGCGGAGTAATATCTGAACCTGATCTTTTATGTTCCACCAAAGATGAACTTTTAGAAAATTTAAAAGACCAAAATATCATAGATGTACGCCGTATCACCATCCGTAAAAATGAGCAGATAATTCCCACTAAACATATTATTCTAACTTTCAATAGCACTACTTTACCACCTAGAATTAAAGCAGGATATCTAAGCTGTCGAGTCCGACCATACATACCAAACCCCGTCCGTTGCTTTAAATGCCAGCGTTACGGGCATACTAAAACAAACTGTCGTGGATCTCTCACCTGTGCACGTTGTGCAGAGGTCGGCCATGACAATGCCTCATGTGAAAAATCCGAATGCTGCGTTAATTGTAAAGGAAATCATATAGCATATTCCCGCAAGTGCCCTAACTGGAACTGTGAAAAAGAAATAGTTACCATAAAAATCACTCAGAATTTGTCCTATCCTGATGCCCGTAAACGTGTTGAAAATGGAACCCCATCTGTCGGAATTACCTACTCCAGCTTACTCAAGAAGCAATTAAAATCCGTAAGACACATGGCTACACAAACTGATGTTTCTTATCCACGCGATAAATTTACCGTAACACAATCGACCAGCACACCTTCCTCTGAACCAGCAAAAATAAATGACATAGAGAAGAATCTTCAGATATTAACAGCTCTATCTAATAAGTTATCTCAATCCCAAACAAAAACAAAAGCTACCACGAATACCACCATACCACAGAAACCTGATATCCCCAGAAAACAGAATCTAAAAAACCTCCCAGTACAAACGACTAAAAAGAAAACCTCAACTCCAGTCTCTCCACAATGGAAGACTGTGGGGAAGGGCAGGCAAAAATCTGGCATCAGTTCAGTAATCAAAAACATTAAAGATCCCAAACAACTGAAGCATTACACGGATGAGGCTATGGATGCCGTGTTATACTCCGATGATTCGGATGATGATGAAAATATCGTATTCGAAGAATCTGTGCCTGACTAAAACTATAAAATTAACCCATTCATGACTAATATTATATCGTGGAACTGCCGTGGCTATCGCAACAAGTATGATGAAATCCGTGATATTCTGTCAGACCATCAACCACTCTGCTTGGCTCTTCAGGAAACTAATTTAAAACCAAACGATATTGCGAAACTACGCAATTATACAACCTACAGAAAAGACTTTACTGGTAGTGACAGGGCCACAGGTGGAGTGGCTCTATTTATATCCCGTAATTTGCCCCATTCGAATATAAATTTAAATACTAACATACAAGCAGTTGCAGTCCGTGCACATATTAACAGACTTATAACTATCTGTACCATTTACTTACCACCTAATCAATCTATTCAATCAGCAAATATTGATCATCTCCTACATCAACTCCCTACTCCTTACATTATTCTGGGAGACTTTAACGCCCACAGTCAACTGTGGGGTAACCAAAACTCAAATCAACATGGTGATATCATAGAAAAAATGATATCTGACAATGGCTTATGCCTGCTAAATAATGGGGATCATACATATTTTCATGAACCCACACGCACCTTTCATGCAATAGACCTCATCATTTGTTCTCCTTCATTATATCCTTATTGGAATTTCTGGGTGTCAAATGATCTACACGGCAGTGACCACTTTCCCATTGTTATTACTTTGACCACTCCTTGTGGAGATTTTAATAATCATACCAAAAGATATGTTTATGACAGAGCCAACTGGCCAACTTTTACTACACTTGCAAACATTACAAATAGCATGATAGAGGATAATATTGACAAAGCACTCGATAATATAACTCAATGTATTATCGGTGCTGCTGATGCTAGCATACCTAAAACCTCATCTACTAATAAAAACAGAAAACCATGGTGGAACAGCGAATGCCAAAAAGCTAAGAAAAAACAACAAAAGGCTTGGGGTCTATTTCGTAGGTACCCAAACCATAATAACTATATAGCATTTAAAAAAAGCAAAGGCAGAGGCTAGACGTATAAGACGCAAAAGCCAGCGTGAATCCTGGATGAAGTATGTTTCAAGCATTAACTCTAACACATCCAGTAAAGAGCTTTGGAAAAAGGTGAAAAAAAACATGGGTCTGTATTCTGAAAATCATGTTTCAATTTTAAAACATAACGGTCAAACCATCACTTCCCCTAAGAACATAGCTGAAACAATAGGGCAAACCCTAGCATCTATTTCAAAATCAGACGCATATCCGGAACCTTTTTTATCTTATAAAAGACAAACTGAAATGATCAGAATTAATTTTAATACTCATAATTCTTTTTCATACAACCAACCTTTCATTTTATCAGAGCTTCTAAAGTGTTTGCAGGACAGTCACCTGTCTGCTCCGGGCCCTGATGGCATCACCTACAGCATGCTTAAACACCTCTCCACATCCTCTCTAAAAAATCTGCTTTCTTTTTTTAACAGGATATGGACAGAACAGCTTTTTCCCAAGGACTGGTGAAAAGCCATCGTTATCCCTTTTCCTAAACCGGGTAAAGATGCCAGCAATCCTTATAATTACAGACCAATCGCACTTTCTAGCTGCCTTTGCAAACTCCTTGAAAAAATGGTCAATTGCCGCCTCATTTATGTTTTAGAAACTAACAATTATCTTGCCGCTTTTCAGAGTGGTTTCCGACGTGGTAGGTGTACTATTGATAATCTTATCCATCTTGAACACTACATTAGGACAACTTTTCTTAAACGCAGCCATTTGGTGTCAGTATTTTTTGACATGGCTAAAGCCTATGACAGAACATGGCGTTATGGGATCCTTCGTGACCTTTTTAACTTGAACTTTCGAGGTAACCTCCCTATTTTTATTAAAAACTTCCTTGCGGTGCGACTGTTCCAAGTTCGCATTGGAGGAACGCTTTCTAGTTATTATGTACAAGAAGAGGGTGTACCACAGGGCAGTGTCCTGAGTGTCACCCTCTTTGCTATTAAAATAAACGGCATACTTAGTCAAGTACCCCCTTCTGTGAAGGGAGATTTATATGTTGACGACTTTCGCATCATGTGTATGGGACAGGATATTCGTTTTATTGAGAGACAGTTGCAAATTGCCATCACTCGCATTCTAAATTGGACAAATAGAAATGGTTTTATTATATCCCAGGACAAAACTTCTTGTGTGCATTTCTGTAAATGTAGAGGTCTGCATCCTGATCCAGAAATTTTTATCAATTCAACGCAAATTCCAGTTGTAGACAGTATTCGTTATCTTGGCCTGTACGTTGACAATAAACTAACTTTTTTGCCACACATTCTATATTTGCGGACAAAATGTGAAAAATCACTAAATTTACTCAAAGTACTATCGAACACTTCCTGGGGAGCTGATCGCACTTCACTTCTCAAAATATATCGTGCTGTCATTCGCTCTAAAATGGACCATGCCTGCCAGATTTATGGTTCTGCACGTATGTCTGTTCTTAAAAAACTTGACACTGTGCACCACAGTGCACTTCGTGTTTGCTCTGGTGCATTTCGCACATCACCAGTTTTAAGCTTATATGTTGACTGTAATGAACTAGCATTACACCATACTCGGGAAAAACTTTCATTAGAATTTTATTACCGTGTTCTGTCGCATCCTGAGCATCCACTTCGCACTTACATTTTAAATACTGACTATGATATTCTTTATCATCACCGACCCTCTTGCATACCATCGTTTGGGGTAAGAATGCGAAATCTTATAGACAATAGCCCTATGAATAATATCGAGGTAAGTTCAAATCCATTGCATCTACTCCCACCTTGGAAACCACCTAAAATTGCCATTCTCCACCCTTTTAAAGATTATGAAAAAAAAAATTGGCACCTGCAGTCTTTCAACAGCTGTTTGCTGCACACCGTGCTAATTTTAATAATTATACAGACGTATATACAGATGGTTCTAAGAGTGGTGATATCGTGGGATGTGGAGTATTTTGTAATGGCACTAGCTGGAGCTACCTGCTGCATTCTTCAACCTCTGTATTTACAGCTGAATTGATGGCAATTGAGAAAGCTATGCAGTTATTATCTCATCAACAAGGCACAGACTTCATTATTTATACTGATTCCAAAAGTTCTATTGATGCTATAAAAACTTTAAAAAGACACCCTTTTGTTTCTGCTATCCTGGAGATTTACAATAATTTAACAAGACGTAGCTATAAAATATTCTTTTGCTGGGTACCTGGGCACATGGGTATCCCAGGAAATGAAAAAGCAGATGAGGCAGCAAAACTCGCTCTTAATACCTTAAACCATACAATTCCATTCTCAGACGTTAAACTACTCATAAAATCCTTTATTCATACAATTTGGCAAGAAGGTTGGGATCTGGAATATAACAATAAATTGCACCATATCAAACCAACAATCGCCACTTGGCCTCCTAATTATCCAAGAAAGAAAGATGTCCTTTTGACTCGTCTGAGAATTGGACATTCTAGAATAACTCATAAACATCTTTTATTCCGGGAAGATACACCTATGTGTCCACATTGTCATTTTGATTACCTGACTATTCATCATCTTTTAACTGACTGTCCTGGCCTTCGGCACTTGTACAGACTGTATTTTAATTCATCATCACCAATCTTGACAAACCTCATTGGGGAAACACCTCATGGGGCACTCTTCACCTTTTTAAAACGTATTGGACTATATTTTGATATATAATTTTTTACTACTGACCAGTTTTATAACTCGACTTGTTTTGCTTTTTTTAGACATCTGGAAGAGTAATAATTAATTCTTTTTAATTTTGTACTTTTACATGACTCTGTCTGGATGGGAACCCATCCAGACAGGTTTGTTTCAATCTGTTTTTGTATTATTATTCTTTGTCTTGGCGCAGCATGTCCCTCAAGGGATTTTGTGCCACTAAAATTCATACAACCAACCAACCAACCAATCATGTTAAATTATTTTTATATAATGAAAGTGATATATGTTGCTAAGATTTATTACAAGTTACTTCCTGAATAATAGAAAGGAAACAAATTGTTAGCAAAAAAGTAGTTCGTAATTTTTCAAAATTTGGCCTCAAAAGAGGATTCCGTTTCCAAGCGCGGTCTATTTTCAACATATATCAAATCGCTACACAGCCCTTTGATACACAAAACAATTCCGTTGCGAGAATGTTGAAATGAATGACTGACACCGGAAAAAATATTTGTAAATACGGAAAATCTTTATTTCACGCATATGTATAAAAAACTGAAAAAAATTTTTTTTGCTAAAATTCTGGTGCCAATTGGGTTTTTGGCAATTAAAATGAAGTGGTTTCATAGATACATCAACGCCCACGAATGGGTTCAACTAAATGGTTACTCAATTATTGTTTGATTTCCAATAAAGAAATCAGTATCATTTTCGACATTCAGTTCCACAATTGAGCCAAAATTTGGCCAATTTGACGAGGTATAGCCAAATTTGTTGCTGCATATCAAAATCTACATTTTAGTGAATTTTTAACAAAAGCATGTTGAAATTTATATTTACAGTTTTGTTTTCTACTTTACCGAATTTATTAGAAATAATTGTGTATTTATTATGTGCAATGAATATTTATTGATCTAATTGTATTCCAACCATTATTTTTTTTCAAGATGTTAGGAGTTTCAATTGGAGAGGCTGGAAGGGAGGGGTCAAAACTTATTAAAACATATTATTGAGAATTTCAAGAATTAGATTAAGAGCATATTAAACAGATTGGAAGTCCCCAAGTTTTTGTAAGTTATAACTTTTTTGTGAAATGCAGATGCTCTGAACATTAAGAATAATAAATAATGAGGATTGAACTTAGTAAATAAATATAACTGTAGTATGAATAATTCGGGAGATAAATAAAGGATCAAACTTTACTTTAAAAACAACGATAAAAAGAATAATAAAATACTTTAATTATAAGTTTAACAATGAATTTACATTTAAAGCACAATTCTTTGTTTATCTGGAGAATCTAACTAGAAACTATTAAATTACTGGAAATCTGAAAGTTGTGTAAATCTTCCAATTCCCACAAGAAAATTGTAAATAGGTTAACAGTAATTACGTTTGTTATCTCATTTAAATGTTGATTATACATTTTCATTCCAGATTTATATTTATAGTTATTATTTGGACATTTATCTAATAAATCAAGACATAAAAGGAAAATATATTGATTATTTTTTTTCCTGTGATCTACATATGGTTGGGATTGATTTTAATGGTTTTTGTTTAAAATATTTTAAAAACACATAGTAAAGTTCTATTTAAGTTTTTTTATTATTAAAACATTGTTAAAATCGAATGAAAATAAATGTATATAATTTAAGATTGTTTTTATAAGATAGATTGTAAATTTTGTAAGAAATAATTTAAAAGTCCAATGTTCGATAACAAATGCTGCTGTGCTCCTTCAACGCGTACAAATACTTAAACTCGTGTGTACAATTATATTAATGGATATTAAGGTTTGAGATTTTATTCCATTTCAATAGTTAAAATAAAGAATGAAAGAAGAGATTTCTATTCCGTAGTTTTGATATTAAGTTGAGAATTCGTGTAAATTAATACAGCGGAGCAAGATCTATTGACAAAAAACTTAATTGAGTTTCAAAATAGAATCTACGTAAGTTGGAAATTGCACTTGAAGCGTAGCAAATGAGGTGCGTTCGTACGATAACGAGGTTTTAAGAATATCACTCTCATATATCAATCCCATAAAATTGCAAATAGTTAATTACAATTAAAATGCGCATCAACAATGTTCTCTCTATACCATTATGTAATGGAATACTTTTGTGTGGTCTTGTAAATGAATAACAAATGTTCTTTCCCCCAAAGATTATGCAAAATGTATGTTATAATATCTACTTTATAGATTCATATCTATTTTATTATACTCGAATTAGTGTAACACCATTAAAATGCATTTGAAACATTTTCCCCATTGACCGTAATGTAACGGAATACTTTTGATTGCCCGTATTATTGAACTATGCTTCTGATTTTGATAAAATTTGAAATGAATCGACAAAATTATGTAATAATTATGTATTTTAAATTTCAAACGATTGTCTTCACTACTGCATCAGGAAAGTGTTTCTGACCATGGGTTGCTATGTAAATCAGAATCCTTGTGATGTCCCTTACCTTCGCCCCCTTAAAATTTGTCCCAATACTTCTGGGACACCCTGTATATATTTGACGAAAAGAATGTATGAGAGGAAAAAAGCAAACACTAATAAAACCGATTAATGTCCGAAGAGTAGGAAGGTTGTGCCAGAATGGCTTAGTCGAACGCAAGGAATTTGTTTCTCCCATCTAAACCTTTCAAGAAGAGTGTATTTTCCAGGTAATTTTAATCTTTTTTCACCAGCTTTTTAAAGCAGATTTATCATTGTTGAATAGCGAAAATGTTCAGATTAAATAAGACAAAATTTGCAATAGAATTTTACTGGAGATAATTATCAAAGAATCTGGTAACCTTAGGCGACGTGTATAATGTCACTAAAGGGTTAAAGATTGCCCGAAAAGTTTTTTTTCCTTTTTTTGCAATTGATGAGCTATTTTTTTTAATACAACTGGCAACACTTTCGGAAAATAGGAATATTTTGTTTTCACGGAATTTTCAATATATAAATATCACAAAACGGTCTATTTAAATTTCTGGTGTGAATTGAATATAAAAAAGTTGATGGCATCCGACGTGGAGTGTAGAATTATAGATAGCATTTTCAACAGCAAAAAACACCTCAATGAAAAGAAGATTGATCGCTATAGCTAAAATTTAGATATTTATGAAAACCATGAACGCAAACAATCCTGATCCAGCTGGGATAAAGGTCCCATTCCTGTCATTAAACCCGGATTTCTTCTCTCACACCAGACCATCAATTCTGAAAATTAGTATTCGCAACTGGATGAAATGAAAAAATAGCCAGGAAACATCCCGAATTAGCAAATAACCGAGATATTATCTCCCATTATTATAACTCAATTCCACATGTATTTTTGACTGTCGGAACCAAATTCCGTACATTTGATTGAGACATTCTAACCCATTCTTTCTACTCTTCGGACATTGCTCTTCCGGCTACTATTTGTTTCTTTCTCTCAAATATTCTCTTCACTAAAAAATATTAACACTTTGAGTGACATGAAAATATTTTCGATAAGTATTTTGTCATCAAATCAAAAACGTTTTTCAAAGAACTACTTTATTAGACTTTATTAGACTACAGGAAATATGCAAGATAGTTTGTTCAAAAGATTTGCATAAACATTCTTCAATAAAATATCGCGACTATTGAAATTACCATGATTTATTTTATGTAAAATACCGAAAAAACTTTTGGGCAACTTATTATTTTACCCCGTTTTATTTCCGCATTGAATTTTCTGAACAACTGTTATATATTTAATATAATTAATGATTTTTTAAATTATTAATGTTTTGTTGTGCTTTCGGGAGCATTTTGTGCATTTTCCTACAAAGCAAGATCATAGACAATGATCTACAGAAATAGGAAAACTTATGAATAATTTCAATGAACGTTCCGGCTAAATCTGAAATACATATGTACATTATATCGAGTAAATCAAATGTACGAGTGTAATGAACATTTAATATGCTTATTGAAGTTTAACGATCCCAGAGATTAATCCATAAATTATATAAAGTACAGTTTGTTGCATTTGTGGCAAAGTCGTACTTTAACTGTTTAAGGCGCAATACTAGTCACTAAAAGGTACCCGGATGATAATGTAAAGGCTATGGGAGTGTTCTTTTCAAATAACGCGTTCAAATTTAAATATTATTGCATGATGTTTCTTGCATAAGATAGCTGAAGAGGATCCACAACCGGCCTAGTTTTTACTTTTTCAATTTTGGTTTCAAATCCAAAAAAAAAGTACTTTAAATTTCAAAACCGGTTTAAACCGGTTCTGAAATTGAAATTAAAATAATATAAAAAATATATAAGCAAAATAGAAAAAGTAAAAATTAGGCCGGTTGTAGATCGTTCTCAGCTATCCTATGCAAAAAACATCATGCAAAAATATTAAAATTTAATATTAAAATGTTAAGATATTTAAAAAGCATGCTCCCATAGCCTTTACCTTATCATCCGGGTCTTTTACAGTGACTATTGTGGGGCCTTAACAATTACTATTTCATTAACAAATGGAAAGGAAATTTACTAAAAGTGATATTTCTTCAGAAATATTTCGATCAAACCCTGTCAAAAATTATTACATTATTAAGACGTTAAATGCTATGTCTGTCAACCATGACTGACCCTGAACTTTCAGTTTTGGCAGAATCAGTCGTCGGTGATTGACAGTGTAAAATATGATATCAAACTTTGAAAAAAAAACTACATTGTTTTAAGTAATTACTGAAAATTTATTTAAAATGAACTTACCTTTTATTTATTACAGGATTATATTATTAAGTAGACGGAAAGTTTAGTGTCAATCACCCATGATTGATGTGGCCCTTAACATGTTAAGGCTCCACAATAGTTACTGAAAAAAAAAACCCGGATGATAACGAAAAGTCTATGTGAGCATTCTTTCAAATATCTCGCTCAAATTTTAATATTTTTACATGATTTTTTTTTTTTTGCATAGGATAGCTGAGGACGATCTACAACCGGCCTAGTTACAAGGCTCCCAAATGGTCCGTCAACTGAACATCAGATTTATCTTAGAGAAATTTTTCTTTTAGATTTTTCTTGCAAATTGTCAAGAAACCACCTTTGGAAGTCGACTGTAGCGCAAATTCTGTAGAAACGTATCATGAGATTTTCTGTTAAAAAATACCGATGTTCAGTTCGCGGACCATTTGGGAGCCCTGTAGATTTTACTTTTTCGATTTTGCTTACATATTTTTCATATTATGATAATTTCAATTTCAGAACCGGTTTAAACCAGTTTTGAAATTTAAAGTAATATTTTAAAAACAATCTGAAACCAAAACTGAAAAAGTAAAAACTAGGCCGGTTGTGGATCGTCCTCAGCTATCTTATGAAAAAAAAATCATGTGAAAATATTAAAATATGAGCAAAATATTTGAAAACAACGCTCCCATAGACTTTACATTAGCATCCAGGTCTTTTTCTGAGACTAGTGTTGCGCCTTTAGTTGTTGCGTATGTATTTGTCTGTTAGCGATAGCTAATGTAGCTTATCGCATGTTAGAGGTTTTCGGGCCTGTCGGCCCGTTCTGAAGATTTCATCTGAAACGATAAAATATGAGTTCTTTTCAACGAAAGTGGTTTTAACGAGAATAAGTTTAAATGTGCGTCACGAGCCATACTAGTTTGACAGCATCTATTTAAAATCTACAGTGTAGAGATCGGCTTCGGAGAATTACATTGTGTGTAATTCGTTTTAATATTTTTTTAGCTGACTCATGCCGCTCCGAGATCAAGCTTGCATTATTTTCGACATATAGACTGGCCGGACCAGAACTAGACTTAATTTTTCTCAAGATCTGTTGGGCAGAAAACACAATTTGTAAAATTATTAACAGCGATAAAGAACTTATGTTAGCTTAATCTTCGGATATATACTTCTTGATGATTTTTAAATTAATTTCTCAATAATGCGAAAGTTTGACACATTTTTACATTAATTTTAAATTATAAAAGTATGAAAGTGATAAGCCTAACTATTGAAGGGATTTCGAATCGAATATTGTTTTTCATTTTTGGTAAATAAAATACTTGTACAAACTTGTTGAGTTATAATAGTTTCTCAAATTATTGCAGGTTTTTCCCATGGTATCGCTTCCAGAAATTCTATTCAAAACGCTAATTATGACAGTAATCTGCTTGCAGTATTCTTAAATTGCTTGCATCAAAAAATGGATAACGCCATTCGATTATGTAGTTTCTGAATAAAGATACCTGCTAATCTTACGCATTTCTGAGAAAAAAATGAATTTAGAAATGTATCAGAAAGGGTCTTCTTTGAATTTAAAAAGGAATTCGGATTTAAAATCTTTAATAAAATGATATAGAAATATTTTAATAAATCTTCTTTTACTAAACAGCTTCAAAAGTAACGATGTTTTAAGCTTTCTTTCTATTTTCTCTTATTCTAAGCCATATAAATTTTTTAATGAATTTTTATTCGAATGTTGAAAGCCTAAGAATCTAAGTAGTCATTATTGTTGTTAATGTGTATTTCCTGTAAAATATACTGTAAAATCATTCCATAGATATGCATGCAGTATTCTTTAAAGGAATCTTAATTATATGATAAAAATCTGAATTTTTTAGAAATCGTAGAAATTGTAACGGGCCAAAACGGGCCGGCTTGGGTCCGGGCCTGGAAATTCCGGCCCGTGCAGACCTCTATTGCATGCACATAACTGCTAACTATCAATTCTTTTTATACCTAAATATTTTCTAGTGGATTTTACATTTTTAAATCGCCGTAATTTGTGGATTAAGTAACACAATTTTTATGGCAGAAAAAAACGAAACATTTTTCAGCGATGTTGCGTGTATAGGCAGGTAATTTTGGCTAGGGATACATGAAGACAGGTCTGTATACGTTTAAAAAAACTTTTTAAACAAAAAAACTTTTTAATAAAATTTTACCGCTTTCTTATGATGATGTTATACTTAGATTTAAAAGAAAATCCTGGATATATATTCTTTAGCCTAATGTAGTAAATTTTGTTCTCTTTTAAATAAAGTTTAATTGGAATTCGTTGGCAATTTTGGAATATTTATTATTGTAGAAATTATTAAAAGGAAAACGCTAATTATTTTTAAATTTATTTCTTCGACTATTTATTACAGATTGGGAGATATAGAAAAGAAAGTGTAATTATAGACAATGACTCATTTTTATGAATGTACATAAAAACAAAACTGATTTCGAAGTCGTTATTAACGAAAATTGAGTTTTCCTCGGAACTGTGCCATTTAAGGGGGTCTCAGGAGTCTTACGTTTAACCCGGTGGTGCCATTTAGAAACATGTCACATATAATTTTTTCTCTCAGTCCCTATGAAACAGAAATGCATCAAATTTTAAATATAGACAACTTGATAAAACTTCTATTAAAAATTTATTTTTGAATATTTTGTACTGAAATTTTATTTTTTTATGCTCAATTTTGATTTAACCCTTTGAGCTCTGATGGGTAAATTTCTTCAAAATTCCAAATATCACATTCGCACCAGTATTTTGCAAAGAAAAAACCCGATTTACGATATACGCGAAAAAATGCATTAGATCTTTTTCAAATAAATTTGGTCGAATTTTCTGGTGCCGATGTGACATTTCGGAATTAAAATTATGTGGTAGAAAATTCTACCATCAGAGCTCAAAGTGTTAAAAAACAAAAAAGTTGGAAATTGCAGGTGAAGCGTAGCACATGAGGTGCGTTCGTACGATAACGAAGTTTTTTCAAAAAAAAAAACTTTCATATATCAATCTTATAAAATTGTAAATAGTTAATTACAATTAAAATGCGCGCCAAACAATGTTCTCTGTATACCATTATGTAATGGAATACTTTTGTGTGGCCTTGTAAATCAATAACAAATGTTCTTTGCTTTACAGTTTATGCAAAATATATATTATAATATGTACTTTATTGATGCATAACAATTTTATTATGTAAGAATGAGTGTAACACCATTAAAATGCATTTGAAACTTTTTTCGCCATTGACCGTAATGTAATGGAATACTTTTGATTGCCCCTGTAATTGGTCTATGTATCTGATTTTCAAAAATTTTAAATAACTCGACAAAATTATGTAATAATTATGTAATTTAAACTTCAAATGATTAAAATGCATTTGAATTTTGTTTACTTATTGACCGTAGTGTAATGGAATACTTTCGATTGACCCTGTATTTGATCTATGCATCCGATTTTCATAAAATATGAAATGACTTGACAAAATTATGGAATAATTATATATTTTAAATTTCAAACGATTCGGTTGGGTAGTTTTTGCGTCGTTATATGCGGACGGACGGACGGACTGAAAGTTAAATTTGTTCTTTGATTGCGCACAACATGTCTCAAAATTTAATAAAGCAATTTTCATGAAACTCGGTAAATACCTTTATTTTAAATTAAATAATAATTTATACTTCAAATTTAGAATTTTAACTGCATTAATTATTTAAAATTGGCAATTTTTCAATAAAAATGAATTTTTAATTTCTTTATTTAAATTTAAATTTTAAATAAATAAATAAATAAATTGCTTAAAATGAAGTATAAGTTCAAGGCACATTAGTTTTACATCTTATAAATATTTTGGGGGGCTTTTGAACCAATAATTTTGCTGCAATCTTGCGCAGTGGATACAAGTTAAAGCATTATCATTTTTTAATTTTTGTAAAGATTAGAAGTAAAATAATTAAAATTAAATTTCAATGTAGAATATAAAAAAAATCAAATAGAAAAGATATTAAGATTTCTCTACTAAAGTTTTTATGCATCTATGTTTTATAAGGATTGAGAAAAAAAATAAATGCGAAATGTTTCTAAATTGCATTACCAGGTAAAAATGAAGACACCTGAGACCCCTTACATTTTTTGAGTTGAAAATAATATTCATGATGTAGAATTTTATATTTTTTAAAGGTACTAATGGGAATTTTTTCGAAGTTTGCTTAATTTCTATTTCGAAGATGCACTTAATAACACACGTTGATAATTTTGCAAACTAAACTGAACTAAACCAACATTTACAGAAAATTTTCTACGAATTAAATTACTTTAAAATTCCTTCGCTACATTGCAATAAAATTATATCCCCTGTTTTGATTTATGTCGCTCAGTATATAAAAGAATGCATATTTAATTAAAATTTTTTTGCAAAATATAAAATTCGTGTAATTTATATTAAGCTTCACAGAAATATCTCTTCATTACTGGAAGAAAAACATTTCTTCTGGGAAATACATTATGTAAATTAAATATATTACCGATTGATAGATATA
Source organism: Maratus speculifer (assembly GCA_964019185.1). NCBI lineage: Eukaryota > Metazoa > Arthropoda > Arachnida > Araneae > Salticidae > Maratus > Maratus speculifer. The sequence goes on from OZ025300.1 coordinate 63,314,458, forward strand.
TTCTTTTCCTAAAATTTCACTTTTATTTATCACTACTTTATTACCTACTAAATACGTAGGAAAACCTTAAACATATCAGTCTAACGTATAAATACCTTAATGTATCTATTACAACAACATAATTGAAAACTAATGGAGTGTTTAAACAGAAACCCTTGGGATTATAGAAGGGATTGGAAGATAAAGCTGAACAAAATAAGTATAGCTTAACGAAACAACCTGGTGATGAAAATATCTCTAGCAGCACCTGAGACAATCATTTAATCAATCTTCTTATCAGGTACTATGATTTTACCTCAAAATAATTTATTGAATAGCAGAATTAGTAGAGCTTTGTGCATTCTTGTCAATAAAAGATTTAAAATGTAATAAGAAAATTTGGCGTTGCTATTTTTTTAAGTTTGCTTAGTTTCTATTTCGAAGATATTCTTTAATAACACACATTTATAATTTTGCAAACTAAACTGAACTAAACTAACATTTACAAAGAATTTCTACGAATTATTTCATTTTAAAATTCTCTCCCCACATTGCAATAAAATTACATCCTGCGTTTTGATTTTTGCCGATCCGTATATAAAATAATACAAATTTAATTATTAGAAGTTTTTATAAAACATAAAAGTCATGTAATTTATACTAAGCTTTGCAGAAATTGCTCTTTAGGACTGGAAGAAAAACATTTCTTCTGGGAAATACATTATGCAAAGAAAATATATTTCCGATTGATAGATATATTCTTTCCTTAAAGCTTTTGACAATATTTATCACTACTTTATTACCTACTAAAGACTTAGGAAAATCTTAAACACATCTGTCTAACGTATAAATACCTTAATGCAGGCCTGTCCAACCTTTTACTAAGCCGGGCGCATCTTAGCTTTTGGCAACCAGTTAAGGGCGCCATTATTAATATATCTCAAAACATACAAGAAAATCATCTTTCAATATCAGTAGCAAAACATATAAGCAAATGCATAACGCGGTAGAGACGTAATGCGCCTATAAATATCTAAAATACCATGTTTTTTTTTTTTTTTTTTTTTTTTTTTTAAGTAATAAAACTACTGTAAATGGTAGTAAATTTTGATTACTGCATTTTTCTGCAGGAGATTATCTCAAACATTTTTGAATTGGAAGGAGCTAGAAAATGAAATATCACCTATTATTAAAATAAAATGGTAATCAGATATATTGTCAGGTTTTCGGAGGACGCAAATACTCTGCAATAACTGTTTGTTGTTGTTTTTAACCGACTTCAAAAAGGAGAGGAGGTTATCAATTCGACGCGTATGTATTTTTTTTTATGTATGTACACCGATTACTCCGAAACTATGCAGCCGATTAATTTGGTTTTGGTGTTAAATTAAAGAACTTACTCTCGGATTGGTACCACATCCATTTCATACAAATTGGTTCAGTAGTTTTTTAGTAATTAAGCAAAAACTATTAAAATTAGTGTTTTTTCGGTAATTAAAACTGTTTAATTAGTTCCTACAATAGAGCGAAGTCAGGATGGCCGAGCGGTTTAAAGCTCCTGATTTAAGCTCTGGTTCTCGAAAGTGACATTGGGTTCGAACCCCGCTCCTGATATACGTGTGTACAATAATTTTCCGTATTATAATTTTTACATATATATTTTACAAATTAAATACTAATTATGCTATTAAGAATATTTTGTATTTAACCGTTAGCACAGCGTATCAGAGATCTTTTATCAACTCAATACTTTATCAGTGAAAGAGTGCTAAAATAATTGACTTACAAAAAATAACATGACATTGAATAAGTTTCCGAAGCTATTCCGTATTATAGTTTTTACGTATATATTTTACAAATTAAATACTTATTATGCTATTAAGAATATTTTTAACCGACTTCAAGAAGGAGAGGAGGTTATCAATTCATCCCGTATATATATTTTTAATGTATGTTCACCGATTACGCCGAAACTATCCAACTGATTAATTTGGTTTTGGTGTTAAATTAAAGAACTTACTCTCGGATTGGTACCACTTCCATTTCATAGAAATTGGTTCAGTAATTTTTTAGTAAACGGGCAAAAACTATTAAAATTAGTGATTTTTCGCTAATTAAAACTGTTGAATGAGTTTCCACCATGGAGTGAAGTCGGGATGGCCGAGCGGTCTAAGGCGCCTGATTTAAGTTCTGGTTCTCGAAAAAAAGCGTGTGTTCGAACCCCACTTCCGACATGCATGTATACAACAACCTATTTCGTATTATAATTTTTACACATATATTTTGCAAATTAAATACTAATTATGCTATTAAGAATATTTTGTATTTAACCGTTAGCACAGAGTATCAGAGATAATTTACCAACTCAATACTTTATCAGTGAGAGAGTGCTAAAATAATAGACTTGCGAAAAGTAATATGACGTTGAATAAGTTCACCGAATAGATAGCCGAGCGGTCTAAGGCGCCTGATTTAAGTTTTGTTTCTCGAAAGAGAGCGGGGGTTCGAACCCCACTCCTGACTTGCATGTATACAATAACCTTTCTCCGCATTATAATTTTTACACATATATTTTACAAATTAAATACTAATTATATTATTAAGAATATTTTGTATTTAACCGTTAGCACAGAGAATCAGAGATCTTTTATCTCCTCAATACTTTATCAGTGAAAGAGTGCTAAATTAATAGTCTTGCGAAAAATAACATGACCTTGAATAAGTTTCCTGACTTGATTGCAATCAGGATAGCCGAGCGGTCTAATGCGCTTGATTTGTTGTTGTTGTTGTATGTATGTCGGCCAATTATCTACACTATGGGATATAGGCCCTAAGGGGTGGGATGCCCTCCGTGGGGGTCTTTCTAAGGGAACCTAACCCGTATTTACGCAACGTTCGAAGAAAACCACGGAAAACTCCGAACGGTTAGGCCGATGGTCGCGATTGGGTTCGAACCCAGCACCTACCGTCTACCAGTTTGAGGTCAGAACCTCTCGGCCACTGGTGGGGCCCGCGCTTGATTTAAGCTCTGGTTCTCGAAAGAGAACGTGGGTTCGAACCCCACTCCTGACATACATATATACAAAAGCCTTTTCCGTATTATTCTTTTTACAGATATATTTTACAAATTAAATACTAATTATGCTATTAAGAATATTTTGTTTTTAACCGTTAGCACAGAGTATCAGAGATCTTTTACCAACTCAGTACTTTATCAGTGAAAATGTGCTAAAATAATAGACTTGCGAAAAGTAATATGGCGTTGTTCACCGTTTAGATTGCAGTCAGGATAGCCGAGCGGTCTAAGGCGCCCGATTTAAGCTTTGATTCTCGAAAGGGATCGTGGGTTCGAATCCCATTCCTAACATCCATGTATAACATACATTATTTTTTCCGTATTATAATTTCTTTAACTGACTTAAAAAAGGAGAGAAGGTTATCATCAATTCGACCGCGTATGTACTTTTTTTTTATATATATGTTCACCGATTACACCGCAACTATCCAACCGATTAAACTAAGTATTACGGTATAAATAACTAAAAAGTAAGAAATAAAATAAACTTTTTCAAAAAAAAATATAACCGACTTCAATCAACGCTCTAAAAAGAGTTAAATAATTCTTTAAAATACCCTAATGATGAATTGTTATCTAATAATCACACATCAGATATCATGTACCGACAAAAAAATGGTTATAAGTTTAATACATAGAACTTAATATCCAGCAAATATGGTTTTTCGACAGAATATTTTTTACAAGAGATTAATTTACATATTTTTGATTTAATTTATGAATAGATACATATAAAAAGTAATGAATTACTTTTTGAAGTTGGTGCCAAACTATTGTAAGTATAGTAAGAATTGTGGTTATATTATGCCTAATACCATAAATAAAATGGTAAAAATCATTATTGATTGTGATTGTTTGGCACCAACTTCAAAAAGTAATTCATTACTTTTAATATGTATCTATTCATAAATTAAATCAAAAATATGTAAATTAATCTCTTGTAAAAAATATTCTGTCGAAAAACCATATTTGCTGGATATTAAGTTCTATGTATTACACTTATAACCATTTTTTTGTCGGTACATGATATCTGATGTGTGATTATTAGATAACAATTCATCATTAGGGTATTTTAAAGAATTATTTAACTCTTTTTAGAGCGTTGATTGAAGTCGGTTATATTTTTTTTTGGAAAAGTTTATTTTATTAGGTGTAAATTTGTCATTATAAAAAGGGTTAGGTTCCCTTAGAAAGACCACCACGAAGAGCACTCCTCCCCTGGTCCTATGTCCCTAGTGTAGATAATCGGACGACAAAAATAAACCAAACCAAAACCATTATAAAAAGTACAGAGTTAAAGTCATGGGTGGTTCCAAAGAGAGAACCCGAAACAATTTTCATTGATGGAGATCCTTTTGCGCGACTTTATAGATTTAATAACATCATCAAAATTACGTAAAGTTACAAAGGTCTGGATGAGAAAAAGACAGCCTTTATCCTGTCTTATAAAATGGCGAATGAAACAATGTCAATAACGATAACAAACATGCTGAACTATCATGCATGAAAGAGAGAGAGGATCGCTTATTTTTTTTTTTCTATATTTTACTTCTTAACATATTAAGAACTATATTGCTGACATTTATTAATTTCTTTTAGCATGATTTCCATAAAATTAATAACTAGAAATTAGTAAAGAAACGCAACAGCACATGGTTTGTTTTTTAAAAAACTAATCACGTGCAGTTACCTTTCTTTTAATGCGTCGCGTAAGTTATAACTAAGATTTTATCATTTGAGACAATCATCACTTGTAGAGATTTTTAAAACATCTCTCAAGAAATACCAAGTATTTTAAATAAAGTATTTTTTACAAAGGAATTTTACTTAAAAACAGGAAACCTTCAAAAGGGCGCCAAGAATACCTGCAAAGGGCGCCATGGCGCCCGCGGGCGCCGCGTTGGACAGCCCTGAACCACATAATTGAAATCAAATTGAGTGTTTAAACAGAGACCCTGGGACTATAGAAAGGATTGGAAGATAAAGCTGAACAAAATAAGTGTAGATTAACGAAACAACCTGGTGATGGAAATATCTTTAGCAGCACCTGAGACAAACATTTAATCAATCTTCTTATCAAGTACTATGATTTTACCGCAAAATGATTTATTGAACAGCAGAGTTACCCAACTTTTCCTGTGTTAAACATGGGCGGGTGGGATTTAAGGGGGAAAATGTAAAGTGAAATAAAACGGTAATCACAATAGTGGAGCTTTGTGCAAATTAATAATGATAATAATAATAAATAAAAGATTAAAAATGTAATAAGAAAATATGACGATACTATGACGTAAAATCGCCCAAATATAAATGTCAGAAGCGTGATTTCTTTGGCTGGTGTAATTAACAAATGAATAAGTAGAATGAGATATCCATCTTTAAAAACGTAAAATTAAAATTACACTATGCGTAAATTATTTAAAAGTGGCAAAAATATTTAAAAAACGGTGTTAATTTACTTTAATACTTAATACTTGCAACTGTAAACATATCTATCGACAGAGAATATAAAAATGCAAATATTAGCATCTTAATTTCCAAATATCACATAATTGGTATAAAAAAAGAGTGAGTAGGAAAGTCAGTTTTTAGATCCGGAAAAACAGTAGAAAAATAAAATGTAAATCTAGAGGAAAGTGGACTATTACTCGTATTTCTTTCTTTAAGTAAACTTATCCAAATTCGGTATTATGTCGTAGAATAAAACGTCATTACAAACGACATTTTCGTTAGTAATAATTTCTATTGATTCTCGTATTATTAATTCACGCTAATTCCTCAAGAGGCAATATATAATTTTAATAGTATATTATTTGAAATTAATATATTATTAGATATAATATATTATTTTAAAGGCAGTACGAAAAAACAAAATTAACCAAATGACGTTACAGTTTTGATTACAGTTTTGTGATAACAGTTTAGCCAGCCATCTGTCTAAATTACAAAGCCGTGTCAGAGAAAAGCACATGTTACTGAGTTAAACTGAAAATCATACTGATGGGGAAAACACTCTAATCCATAAGATGTGCTTTTACTGGAATTTTTCTTGATTTCTAAAAATTTCTTAGTCTGATTTTTTACATTGTCTAATTAAAAAAAAGTACTCTCAAATGGTATTTTTCGAAATTTGTGTATCAGTTTCCTGATTTTTAATGGATTTTAACGTATTTTTCAGTCATCGCTGTTTAAAATTTGTGTGGAACCGAATTATGATAGAAGTACTCATTTACACTGAACACAGTATTATAAGATGACGCAGTATTATGTCCATGAGTAACGCTGGCATCTTATTTATGATGGCACTGGCCTTACACATAAATTTTGCTTTTACTGCAATTTGTTTAGCCTATCGCAAATTTAAATTTTCCAACTTCGATTAAAAAACAAAAGTATTTTCAGTGATATTTGTTTGAAAAGTGTATCTAAATATAATGATTTTATATGCATTTTAAAGTAATTTTTAAGTATGAATATTTTATAAATATAATAGCAACCCAATTTCGAAAGGCCCCACCAGTGGCCGAGAGGTTCTGACCTCTCAACTGGTAGACGACAGGTGCTGGGTTCGAATACAATCGCGGTCGTCGTCCTAACCGTTCGGAGTTTTCGTGGTTTTCTTCGAACCTTGCGTAAATACGGGTTAGGTTCCCTTAGAAAGACCCCCACGAAGGGCACTCCCCCCTGGGTCTATATCCCTAGTGTAGATAATCGGCCGACAAAAAATAAACCAAACCCAATTACGAAAGGTGAATCCGATTGCTATTATAATGTAATTAATAAAATACATCAAATCTAATGTTCAAAATTATCAGATTAACAATGGCCTCTGTAAATAAATAAAAAAAATCACTCTTAACAATTTTTAACCGCTTTCTTGATTTGTTCTTCTCTCATATTGACAACGTGTTTTTCACAATCATGATTTGCCCGTACCACGTATGGGCATCTATATTCTAATCGTGATTTATTATTCTCATCACTAAATTTTTAGTTTAAATTTTTTGTTATTTTATTCGAGCATTTTTCGGATTCAATTAGCCAAAAATTTCTGTTTTGAAAAACATGTACCGTAATTTCGGGTGTATAAGCCGCGGATCAAACAACTCTTTTTGGACCGAGAATTCTTATTTAGAGATTGAAGATGAATATTTACGGCGAACTAAGTAGTTACACTTATTTCTTAAAAAAAATTATTTGTCGAAAAATAATTGTTTGACCCGCGGCTTATACACCCGAAATTACGGTAATAAAAAATTAAAAATACTATAAAATACATGAAAAAATTGACATTATTTGAAAGTTTTTTTATTCAAAAATTTTGATCATTTAAGTCAGTGGTTCCCAAACTTTTAGACCTACTAATAAATAATAGTTCATACTTCACATACCACCAACAAAAAATTTCATATCTTATACAGATATACCAATGTAAAGTGCATCATTTTTGGGTGCCAAATTTCGATTCACTTAAAGAAGAAACATAAATACTCTTTGTTTAGCATGGAAAAAATGCACATTTGAAATTACCTTGCTCGTCTTTTTTATGTTACGTGAATACTATGTTTATATAAATAGTAAAATTCATAAGAAAATTTAATAAGTGAATAACCTACATGAGAAATTCTTTACGTTCTGAAAATAAACTGCTCGTTAATGTGAGATTGATATTGAAATAAGCAATGTACATGCATACAATACAGTAAAAGAAGAAAACTCGTTCTTTTTTTCAAGGAGGATGAAAGGCCAACTCAACATCTACCGAAGCAAAACTCCCAGCTATCTAAAAATTCTAATAGAAATCACATTAAAGTAAGAGAAAGCAAAAAGCTGTCAAAGCAATAAAAATAGACAGCAGGCAACACTGAGCTTGTGAACTGACAAGTCAAGAAAGAAGAGCGGGCTATTGAGCTGTTTTTTTTTTCACATACTGTATTTATTATTTCATCTCATATACCAGTATTTCACTTTCGCGTACCAGTAAACAGAAATTCACGTACCAGTAGTGGTACGCGTGCCATAGTTTGAGAACATCTGAGTTAAGTGGTTAATAATAAAATATCAAAAATGCTTTTTAGTGTACCTTTTAGGCTTTGTAAAATGCATAGTAAATGTAAAAAATCTTTTAATGTTCTAAATTAAAAACTTTTTTTTTGAGCTTGTGAACGGACAGTACTGTATGGCTATATTTAACCACGGATATTACAGGGTGGACTGCCTCATTATTTTAAAAAAGTCGCTAGCAATCATCAGAGGATAAAATCAGATTCCTCTGATTTTCCCCTCTGGTGAAGGTTGTTGTATTACAGTTGAAACTATCTGGAGTTTTTAACTAGAGTCTCTTATATTATAAAGACCTTATGTATATTTTAGCACGTTTTAAGTAAATTATGTGTTAGTATTTTAATATCTCATATTTGTATTTACTAATCAAGCTGAACATGACGTTCAATAATTATAATTTATGCTATATTCTATAATTTTAAGAAATCAGTTTTATTTTACATTGGTTATACAGATAAACCAATGTAAAGTGCATCATTTTTGAGTGCCGAATTTAGATTCACTTAAAGAAAAAACATAAATACTCTTTGTTAAGCATGGAAAAAAATGCACATTTGAAATTACCTTGCTCGTCTTTTTTATGTTACGTGAATACTATATTTATATAAATAGTAAAATTCATAAGAAAATTTAATAAGTGAATAATCTACATGAGAAATTCTTTACGTTCTGAAAATAAACTGCTCGTTAATGTGAGACCGATTTTGAAATAACCAATGTACATGCATATAGTACAGTAAAAGAAGAAGACTCGTTCTTTTTTTCAAGGAGGATGAAAGGCCAACTCAACATCTACCGAAGCAAAAGTCCCATCTCTCTAAAAATTCTAATAGAAATCACATTAAAGTAAGAGAAAGCAAAAAGCTGTCAAAGCAATAAAAATAGACAGCAGGCAACACTGAGCTTGTGAACTGACAAGTCAAGAAAGAAGAGCGGGCTATTGAGTAGTTTTTTTTTTCACATACTGTATTTATTATTTCATCTCATATACCAGTATTTCACTTTCGCGTACCAGTAAACAGAAATTCACGTACCAGTAGTGGTACGCGTGCCATAGTTTGAGAACATCTGAGTTAAGTGGTTAATAATAAAATATCAAAAATGCTTTTTAGTGTAACTTTTAGGCTTTGTAAAATACATAGTAAATGTAAAAAATCTTTTAATGTTCTAAATTAAAAACTTTTTTTTTTGAGCTTGTGAACGGACAGTACTGTATGGCTATATTTAACCACGGATATTACAGGGTGGACTGCCTCATTATTTTAAAAAAGTCGCTAGAAATCATCAGAGGATAAAATCAGATTCCTCTGATTTTCCCCTCTCGTGAAGGTTGTTGTATTACAGTTGAAACTATCTGGAGTTTTTAACTAGAGTCTCTTATATTATAAAGACCTTATGTATATTTTAGCACGTTTTAAGTAAATTATGTGTTAGTATTTAAATATCTCATATTTGTATTTACTAATCAAGCTGAACTTGACGTTCAATAATTATAATTTATGCTATATTCTATAATTTTAAGAAATCAGTTTTATTTTACATTGGTTATACAGATAAACCAATGTAAAGTGCATCATTTTTGAGTGCCGAATTTAGTTTCACTTAAAGAAAAAACATAAATAATCTTTGTTAAGTATGAAAAAAAATGCACATTTGAAATTACCTTGCTCGTCTTTTTTATGTTACGTGAATACTATATTTATATAAATAGTAAAATTCATAAGAAAATTTAATAAGTGAATAACCTACATGAGAAATTCTTTACGTTCTGAAAATAAACTGCTCGTTAATGTGAGATCGATTTTGAAATAACCAATGTACATGCATATAGTACAGTAAAAGAAGAAGACTCGTTCTTTTTTTCAAGGAGGATGAAAGGCCAACTCAACATCTACCGAAGCAAAAGTCCCATCTCTCTAAAAATTCTAATAGAAATCACATTAAAGTAAGAGAAAGCAAAAAGCTGTCAAAGCAATAAAAATAGACAGCAGGCAACACTGAGCTTGTGAACTGACAAGTCAAGAAAGAAGAGCGGGCTATTGAGTAGTTTTTTTTTCACATACTGTATTTATTATTTCATCTCATATACCAGTATTTCACTTTCGCGTACCAGTAAACAGAAATTCACGTACCAGTAGTGGTACGCGTGCCATAGTTTGAGAACATCTGAGTTAAGTGGTTAATAATAAAATATCAAAAATGCTTTTTAGTGTAACTTTTAGGCTTTGTAAAATACATAGTAAATGTAAAAAATCTTTTAATGTTCTAAATTAAAAACTTTTTTTTTGAGCTTGTGAACGGACAGTACTGTATGGCTATATTTAACCACGGATATTACAGGGTGGACTGCCTCATTTTTTTAAAAAAGTCGCTAGAAATCATCAGAGGATAAAATCAGATTCCTCTGATTTTCCCCTCTCGTGAAGGTTGTTGTATTACAGTTGAAACTATCTGGAGTTTTTAACTAGAGTCTCTTATATTATAAAGACCTTATGTATATTTTAGCACGTTTTAAGTAAATTATGTGTTAGTATTTAAATATCTCATATTTGTATTTACTAATCAAGCTGAACTTGACGTTCAATAATTATAATTTATGCTATATTCTATAATTTTAAGAAATCAGTTTTATTTTACATTGGTTATACAGATAAACCAATGTAAAGTGCATCATTTTTGAGTGCCGAATTTAGTTTCACTTAAAGAAAAAACATAAATAATCTTTGTTAAGTATGAAAAAAAATGCACATTTGAAATTACCTTGCTCGTCTTTTTTATGTTACGTGAATACTATATTTATATAAATAGTAAAATTCATAAGAAAATTTAATAAGTGAATAAGCTACATGAGAAATTCTTTACATTCTGAAAATAAACTGCTCGTTAATGTGAGATCGATTTTGAAATAAGCAATGTACATGCATATAATACAGTAAAAGAAGAAAACTCGTTCTTTTTTTCAAGGAGGATGAAAGGCCAACTCAACATCTACCGAAGCAAAAGTCCCATCTCTCTAAAAATTCTAATAGAAATCACATTAAAGTAAGAGAAAGCAAAAAGCTGTCAAAGCAATAAAAATAGACAGCAGGCAACACTGAGCTTGTGAACTGACAAGTCAAGAAAGAAGAGCGGGCTATTGAGCAGTTTTTTTTTCACATACTATATTTATTATTTCATCTCATATACCAGTATTTCACTTTCGCGTACCAGTAAACAGAAATTCACGTACCAGTAGTGGTACGCGTGCCATAGTTTGAGAACATCTGAGTTAATGGTTAATAATAAAATATCAAAAATGCTTTTTAGTGTACCTTTTAGGCTTTGTAAAATACATACTAAATGTAAAAAATCTTTTAATGTTCTAAATTAAAAACTTTTTTTTGAGCTTGTGAACGGACAGTACTGTATGGCTATATTTAACCACGGATATTACAGGGTGGACTGCCTCATTATTTTAAAAAAGTCGCTAGCAATCATCAGAGGATAAAATCAGATTCCTCTGATTTTCCCCTCTGGTGAAGGTTGTTGTATTACAGTTGAAACTATCTGGAGTTTTTAACTAGAGTCTCTTATATTATAAAGACCTTATGTATATTTTAGCACGTTTTAAGTAAATTATGTGTTAGTATTTTAATATCTCATATTTGTATTTACTAATCAAGCTGAACATGACGTTCAATAATTATAATTTATGCTACATTCTATAATATTAAGAAATCAGTTTTATTTTAAGTGAAATTCTTATACTATATTCTTTTATAGATATACTGCAATAAAACGAAAACTGAGAATGAATATTATAAAATATATAGAAAATCCATTACCTATAATATAAAGTAGAAAGGGAAGAAAACAACATAAGATAATAAATATTTATAAATCATTATTTTTCCTCTTACAACACCAAGTAATGATCAACACAAAAAGTAATCACGAAACAAGCATGGATTTAATACAGAAAGTTTTTCAGAGCGTGAAATCCAATGCTTATTTTATTCTATAAAAATGTTTTTTCCGACCAATTTCCACTTTCTTCATCATCTATTTTGTTAAACTTTTTTTTTCTATTTTGATGGTTTGATATTATATGTAACAGAAGCATGAAAAATCATGCGTCAAGCATATATTATGAAACACTTTCAAACATTTGCAGAATATTACGACACTTTTTAAAGTTTTTCAGAAGATACAAGAAAAAAAGTAAATAAACAATTTACAAAAGTCGTAATGCAGTTGAATATTCAGTTTTAGAATTTAGCTTCGGTAGTCAATAAAGTATTTAAATTGTTTTTAGCTGACCTGTACATTTTCTACATATTTGAATACATTCCGCATGGTTTTCTAAACTTTGGATCAGCTATAAAATATGTTTTAAAAAAAATACTAAACGACTTAAAAAAAAAAAAAGAATCAAGCTTAGCGACAACTTGGCGCTAACGCATGTGAATGCATAGTTTTAATATGTTTATGATTCGAAAACGGTTGCAACAATAAAACATGATTTGCGACAAATCATTATTATTTTATCAAATCCATATTTTTTCATTAAAAAATTCTAATCATCAGAATTTAATGAAATTAAAATGAGACCACATGGGTATCTTATACTTTCAAATAAAAAAAGAATTATCAAAATCGGTTCATATTTAGGGAAGTTATGAGTGAACAAGAAATAATAACCTTCTTCTTGAAATCGGTTTATAAACACAAAAATCCCTTTGAAAATTTATTTTCAGAATTTACCTCTCAAATATACTAACATGACATATTTTGTATAGCATTGCAGATGATATACAAATTTTAATATGCACATAAAAAAAGGATAAGAAAAATGTGTTTCACAAGAGAGTATTAATTTTTTAGTTTTTTCGGAAATGGTGTCTTGAAAATGTCGATAACCTTATTTTCAATTTTGACTTACTGAATATGATAGAAAAGTCATCGTTCCAGCAGCGCTGACGTATCTCATCTGGTTGATATCGTTAAATAGTGCCGATGAAGTTATAGAAATTAAAGAAGGAGCAACACTGTTTTTCACATTCTTTTCTTTTGTTATTTTCTTGCTCCTGAAAAAAGTGAAACCATCATTAGTTATTTGTAATAAGTGAATTTACAAAGATTTTCAGATACATTTTTCCGTGTGAAATAAACACTATCACACTATCATAAAACGTTTTTTATTTAAAAGATAGATATGTAACTACGGGAATTTTTTTAAAATATACAATAGGTATATTGATAAATGGTTGAACATCAGAAATTCGTTTTCAAGTGTTCTACATAATTTTATCAACAGTTACTTTTTTGCATTAAAAAAAATGAATTAACTCAGTTTATTTATTTTATTTTATTTTATTTTTATTTTTATTTTATTTTTTTATTTTTTTTGCTTATTAGAATTCAGTAACCAAATTCAGAAAAAATATTTTTTTTTTTTTTTTTTTTTTTTTAAATAAAATGTTTACAATTATGTGTATTTCTTTAGAATTAACCTTTACAGAGGGGCTGTGGCAGCATCTGTCCGGGAATAGATGCATTCTCAGGTAGACAATGAGCGAGCCCCTGCGTAAAGGTTAATTTAATTGCCTAAATACTGTCCTAATTTTGTAACATGTAAGTTAATATAATATACAAAATTTCTTCCTGCCAGATTAATAAACATTCTCCGTGCATTATCTTGGACTAAAATTGCTAAATCTTTTATAAAAAGATTCTAAAAGTGTAAATAACCACTATGAGAGACATAGAAAAATAAATAAATAATAAAAAATAGAAATTAAATTTATTACTTTGCTGCAAAATATTTATACCCATCTGTAGACATAAAATGCTAAGGTACGTAGTGACGAAAAAGTGGTTGTTTCTTTTTTGCTGTTGCCAATGAGTGCAATTTTTGACAATAAAAATGATGACAATATTCATTAATCGGCTAAAATTATAAAAACTAATCAGGTTATCAATTCGAAAATTTCAGAAAAAATAGAGAAATGTTCTTCCGCATATCTTCTCCAATAAACATTTCGTAACGCAGCGGAATGATTTTTTAAAATCTCAGTTCGAGGTTTTCTCTTTCATAGCCATTATACGTCTTTACAGATGCGAGAGCACACAGTTATACATAAAGAATGACAAAAAATCACGTTATATACCTTATTGCCACGGAAACTACTTTTGATGTTACTCCCATGTAGCATTAACACCTTGTTCATTTTTTAGTCCTATACATAAAAGTTAAAGTACCTAAAAAAATCTCTGTTAAAATCAGATTTTTTATATGTTTTTGTGCTTTAAATTTAAATAAATTAAGTTGCCAAATAGGAAGCTACAAAGTTTTAGTTTGCTTTATTTTGGAGCTAAGACATTCTGCATGGGTTGCCGGAGCATTTTTTTTTTAAATACGCCAACTTTTTACCCTCCAAAAATGTGAATATAATATCGTAAATTTTCAAAAACAAATTGCTAAGTTTTTGAAGGATTTTTTAAACTTTTTTTCAATATTTTATATTTATTATAAACTAATTTATACTTTTAAAGGCTTTTTTAAAGAAAAAAAAACTATGTTAATAGTGTGATAAGTTTTCTCGAAGTTACCATTTTCACATATGTTAACATATGTTGCTGCAAAATCAAAAATATGACTTTAACAGAATTTTTTTTTCGACTCTCAATCTTCCTAATATAGGGCTTTAAAATGCACCAAGTCTTTATATTAGCTGCGAGCATCGCCAAAAGTAGTTCTCTTGTCAGACGTGTAATTGGCGCACATTCTGTCATTCTTATTCTGTCATTCTCAACTTATACAATACTTCTATTTTTTCATTAAAAAAGTGGTATACATTTAATATTTTGAAAATATTTCAGCTGTGAAATTAGTTAATTAGTTTGTGCTCGTCAAGTTTTGTTATTGAGGAAGATGATAACAAAATGAAATAATAAAGTATGCTTTTTAAAAAATATACTAACCGACTTCAAGAAAAGAATCAAGCTTGGCGACAACTTGGCGCTAACTCATATGAATGCATAGCTTTAATATGATTATGATTTGAAAAAGGGTTGCAACAATGAAAGATGATTTGCGACAAATCATTACTTTTATTTATCAAATCCATATTTTTTCACTAAAAAAATTCTAATCATCAGAATTTAATGAAATTTAAATGGGACCACATGGGTATCTTATACTTTCAAACAACAAAAAAAGAATTATTAAAAGCGATTCATATTTAAAAGAATTTATGAGTGAATAAGAAATACATGCAGGTCGAAATCATAACATCCTCCTTAAAGTCGATTAAAACACACATATATATATATATTTGTATACATAAAAAAAGATATATGTATGCATAAAATATTTTTCAATCATTTATTTTTAAAGAATTACGTAATTTTGAAGAAATTCTTTGTTAAAATGTAGATTCAATCTTTTATAGCTAGAAATGAAAAAAAAGAAGATTCATTACATTTTCTACAAAAAAGAAGGGTTCAGGTTACCCACTATTATTTATACACTGTTAAATGCACAGAAATTGGTAATTTACTCTGTTAAGCAAACATATTGGAAAATCATTAAAATGTGAAAATAAGCTAAGCTACTCCAACTGAAATAAATATTTTCGAGATGCCCAGCATAATTGATTTTTGTGTCGAAATTGGCGCTGCTGCATTCTTTGGTTTGATGCGGTACGTCAAAATGTGTATTATTATAAAGTGATCAAAAAGGAAGGTTGAAAAAACAGTTTAAAGCAAATTTACAAGATAACTAACTCAAATCCAATAAATTCATTAAAATTTCATCGTGAAAAAATAATAAAAGAAATCATAACATCAAGTCAAGCAGAATTCTGTGTTAATAATTGATTTTAAGAAGCTCATTAATACTAAGTTAAAGCCGCATTATTAATAAGTTTCCATATTTAAAAGTTATGAAAAATAGTTAAAATACCGACTGCAATGAGATTTTTTCGCTTAAAGCTGCTAAAGTGCATTTCCAATATATATTCAATTTCTTTTCTTCGGAAAATAACAAAAACAAAAAAAGAGTTGTCACATTTTCGAGTGACAAAGTAACTATTTAAATTTTGCTTAATAATTACACTCCACATTATTACACGCGTATATAATGATATAACAATTTAATCTACCGAAAAATTGAAAAATCATCAAGTACCAAAATGACAACAAACTACTAATGTTATTTTTCGCTTTATTTGAAAACGTATAATTTTTTTCAACATTAGTGATGATGGTTATTAGCACGGATTTATATCCAAATATTCTGAAGTTCAGTATATAATTTCGTACACCATTCCTGAAGTGTTTTCAACATAAAAAATTATGAATGACATTTCCTGGCATTCCATTCTTATACATTTCATTTATTTTCACGCTTACATAGCGATGGTTTCATTTATTAAATGCAGATTGGAAAATAATTAAGTACAAAAATATAGTAACCATATCAGTTAATCAAAAAATATTTTGTAAATATCAAGCTTAATTTACTCGTGTGCGAGGCAAAGGAAATATTGCATTCTATCCTTTGATTTGCGAAAAAAAAAAATGTGAGCCATTAGAAAGCGATTAATTAGCCAAAATAAAATTCTTTCTCCAATAAGTTTAAAAGTCAATTAAAAAATGTAAAACAAATACATGGATTTTGTATTTGCTTGGATAACTGAGCTGTGAGTAATTATTAGATATTTTCCCTGAAACAGAACGAGTTAAATATTATTTAAAAAATATTTCTGCAAAGAAAACAGCACTAAAACTTTATTTTTGGAAAGAAAACAGCATTAGCTTAATGCTACGTCATAATCGCATACAGAAAATTTATACTGGAAACGTTATCAATAATAATTTAAAATACAATTATTGAGTAATTTCTAGATTATTACTTACCATCATAGATAGTACAGGTTATAGCTCATAATTGTCTTAACGATCGAAAAAAATTGATTCCGAAAAACATACCTTTAGAAGAAAAAAATGCCGTCCGTCTATGAATCTATGAGTTTGCGTGTGCGCGTCTGTAGATGCTCCATCACCCGAACAAATCGAGATAAAGACTTGAAATTGGGTAAGTAATAATAAAAAGTTTTAGTAACTTCAATTATCCAGAACAATTTTTTTAATTATTTTTTGAGCTCTCGAAATATTTGTCCTAATAAAAGATTAATAATTTTTTTCAAAATTGTTTATTTGAAAAAACAATAATAATAAAAAAAAAATTCCGCATAAAGAATGAAGTCGGTTGGATGATTAGTTGTCGATATATTTGTAATTGTATCAGGAACAATTTTTTTTATTATTTTTTGAGCTCTCGAAATATTTGTCCTAATAAAAGATCAATAAAAATTTTCAAAATTGTTTATTTGAAGGAGTGAATATCAAAAAAAAAAAAAAAAAAAAAAAAAAAAAAAAAATCCGCATAAAGAATGAAGTCTATTGGATGATTAGTTGTCGAGATATTTCTAATTGTATTTTGCGCACGTTTCCATGATTAATGAACCTGTAATTCGTTCAAATTTCAATTCAAAGATATATTTTTATCGGAAATGCGATGCTAGGAATATAAAAGTGAACAGCGTTAGAAGCACCAAACATTAGGGTGGTCACAAGAAATCAATTTTCAAACTTTTTCGGGGGGACCCCTCAAAAAGTTGCCAGTTGGTTAGAAAATGAGATTGGAAAAGTTTCAGCTCATTTGCATAATATTAACCCGTGCCGCATTCGGGTCAAAGTTCAGAAAAAACGTGATTTTTCTCAAAAAAATGCAGTTTTTCCTTCGTAAAATGAATAAAAACAGACATAGAAACATAATCCTAGTTTTATTTGATAAAGTAATCTTCTTTCTTGAAGGATCACTTACCATCATTTAAAATATATATATATAGATGTATAATATATGCATTTTTCAGGATCAGACGTAATCGGATCCTCAAAATAGACTTCTTATGATAATGCGAAAAATAAAGGCAAAATTTTCTTTTATCTTTTTCTAACCTTTTTATTTTTTTTCATTTTGCACTTAAAAAATATTATAATTATAAGAAAAAAATCAAAGTAATTGAAAAAATTTGAAATTTAAAGTGAATGAATGAGAAAAAAAATAGGAGCAAATAAAGTATAAAATGAGAACAAATTATGTTTAAATGCAAAAGTTTTATTATTGAAAAGTAGCTTAATAAAGAAACAACATTATCACTATCTACTGTCATGTTAAGATGATAATGGCTTAGATAAAGTGGCTTTGGAAGAATCTGGAAAAGTTTTTCTACATTCAGACACAACTTGTAACAGAAATTGTTTTTGTTCTTCGTCTTTTGTTAAACATGAATTGAAATCTTGTATTAACTTTATTCCTCTTTCAGCTGGGTCATTGACAACCTTAAAACCATTCACTATTTTTTTTCCTTTCAAATAATCCTTGTTTTCATACCATAAATCGGGATCAGCGTTTAAAAATCGCACATTAATATCAAACCTTAAAAAAAAATTTACAGTTTGAGATGAAACAAAAAAATCGACTTCTTTGTCCAATAAATTATCCACTTCGTTAAAACCTATTAATGCTCTTACATTCCTATTATCAACCTCATCCTCATCATATTCTTTTTCAATTGACATTATTTTAGCGGCCATGCTTATTTTGATTTTTTTTCCAAAGTATCATCAAAAAATGAAAAGGCAATTAGCTCGGGGGTGAGGTACCAAAGGTATTTTATCATTTTATACAGTGCTTTGTCCGCAATCTCTTTATCTATATTTCGATATTCAACAAGTGATTTTATTAGTTTTAGATCTTGATTGGGAATGGGAGCGTTAAACCATGCTTTTACATAAACGTTGACTATAAATAGACAAATATGTCTAAAAGCATATTTTTCTAAGTATGTTAATAAAAACAAATCCCTGAAAAGATAAATTTTCAGAGAATATACTGTTTTTGCCATCCATCTGGCATGATGAATAGCACCAGGAGCTCTGAAGAAAATGTCTTTTACAGGATAACGTCCTATAAAAATTAAAGCTGAGCAAATTCTTTATAATCATCCCTTGGTTGTTGAGATTTTAAATGTTCGATGAGGAAAGTTGAAATTTCGACCAAATTGAGTATTTTATGTTTAGCATCTTCATCTTCAATAGCTGTTTTGTATTTGGTCTTGTCTAACTTAGACCAACCAGCCTGAAATTTGTTAAAAATATCTGGCTGAGGACCAGTGGTTTTGCCTATTTTGGTATCAAAAACAGCTTTTAGAATAATTTCTAAAATGTGGTGGCGACATGCTAAATGCAGAAGATTATTGCCTAATAACTGTTGTAGCAAAACGCAGGTTCCTCTCAGATGACGAGTGTTTACAGAAGTTGTATCAAAACACATTGCTTGTATTTTGTCAACTGCTCCCCACTTTTCAACTGCAGAAAATACAGCTTTTGCCTGAGTTATTCCCATGCTATTTTCAAGCTGGGAACACCTATCAACTGCTCTTCATTCCCACAGCTAATTAAAACCGCTATTCTCTCTACATTTTCTTTATTGAAAATATGTGGAAGCAGTTTTCCATCCCAGTGAACAACAGCTCCCTCTAAATCGGAATTTTCAAATGAGTTCATGAGTTTTTTAATGAGTTCAGTTCTAAGTTTTCGAAATAACTGTCTGCGGAGTCGTATTACACTTCTGCTTAAAATTAATGTCTGTGGAATGTGACCCAATGCTTCTGCAGTAGCTGTTATTATTCGAAATGCATCTCTATCAGAAATGCTACACCTGTCTAATAACAAAGACAATTTTTCGGACATAATTTCCTCCGTTCCTCGAGAGTACTTCCTTTTCTTAATTTTTGCCTTCGCATTCATCTGCATCCGAAAAATTCTCCGCCGTATCATCTTGAAAAAGGTTCCTCTTCCTCCGACTGACTGGTGCTGCAACTTTATCTTCTAAAAATAAAAATAAACATCATAAAAAAGAGCCCATAGAGAAAATTGTATTTTGTTTAATAATCTTAACAGAAAATATAATAAAGAAATTTAATTAATTTCTTAATAAATATTAAAATATGTGCAATTAAAACTATTAAATTTGAATAACATTAAAAAATAGACAAAACTCACCAGCAGTTTTTCTTGATTTTTCCAATCGTGCCATTTCAGGTGCTCGTCTTTTTTCTCTTCGTTCTTCTACTTTTACAAATTTCATGTCAACGCCTCCCATGCAGCCAGGGCGCCCTTTCTTTCTCTGGAGTAACAAAAACTGTTTGTCCTTAAGGGCGTCCTGATGAGCAATATCAAAAAGGTCATCAAGAGTTGACTTAAATGTGTCTATTTTTTATTTTGTGCTTTTGAATTGGATGTGCTAGCACTTTTTTGTAGATTTCTCCACTCTTCATAAAGCTTTTCAATTTTTGCAACACAATCTTTAAAATGCCTAGTTAGTATCTTGGCTTTCTCCCAGAAAAGTATAACTTCTTGAGCTGTTAGTCTAGCAGCTTCTCTGGTCATCAGTTTTACTTGGCGAATATTATAAAATAAACTGCGTAAAACTTGACAGTTACTGGGTAACTTACTGCCAGTTATTTGATGTGACATGTGGCCAATTAGAAAAATCCGCTCTTGCTGCCTTAAACTCATATTCACTGTTAATTTAGAACACGAAGTTTCTAAATCCATTGTATCTCGAACTTCACAAAGGAAAAAAATCACTAAATGAATTTAACCGCTTGAAATCTAAACAGTAACTGAAGCGCTCTTTTCTGTTTTTAGGAATAAGCGGGGGAGGTAATGTGAAACCTCCTGTCAGTCATTTCGGAAAGAGGGGTGCAGTTTGAGTACAGCTGGGTGCCGGAATGTTTCGGATTCTAAAAATAGATTATGGTAGCATGCAACAGAAATGTTTCTTGCTGAAAAAAAGAGGAAAAGAAAAAAAGAGATAATTAAAAGATTTGTTTTTAATGCATTTTAATTGCAATATAAATTAGATAGTTCTTTCTTTAGAGATGCAGGCCTAAATACCCGTGAATTAATTATAATTCGGGAAAATACTTTTTTAATTACAAAAATTGTTATTTTTCTTGTCTTTCAATACAAATAATAATAATAATAATAATAATAATAATAATAATAATAATAATAATAATAATGAAGATCCGAGGTAATTAGAATTATTCCTTTCTCATTTTCCCCTTTTTTCAAAAGCAAAGTTTGAGAGTATCGTTCACTACTTTGCCTGAAAAATGCTAAATGTCATTAAATATAATATTTAAAGTGGGTAAACGTCAAAGACAATAAAGTGTTCTTTGAAATAAGATAAGAAATAGGTTTCTAGGATAAATAGTTTTTATTTAATAAAGGAAAAACCACAATTTTTTGCAAAAAATTGCATTTTTTCAATAATTCAACCCCGATGCGGCACGGGTTAATATTATTCAATTGATCTGAAACTTTGCTAAAATCCTTTTCTAACTAATTGGCAACTTTTACAGGGGTCCCCCGAAAGATACGATTAAAAAAAATTTACCCATGTATCTTGTGACCACCCTAACCAAACATATTAAATTACTACATGTTACCGAAATCGATTTGCTTGTAATTTAACTTGTAATTATAATTTGGTGTTTCTAACGTTGTTCACTTTTATATTCCTATTATATTGCACCAAGCTTCATCCGAATAATTATGAAAATGAGATGCTTAATCCGACGCAGTTTACTGTTAATTAATATGATTATCATTTTTGAAGTTACAAGGATGTTTCTTTTACGCAATTCCGCAATAGAGCGTTAAAAATTATTACCTCATCAAGCTACAATTTTAAACGCGCTATTTACCGAACAAATTGAGATAAATATATTTATTGATTGAGATTGAAGATTATCTGATTGATTGAAGTATTTATTAAAATTGAGGATTTTAGATTATGCTCCGAATAGTTTTTCTTGCTATTTAATACAGATTTACTCGTACCCTCACTATAAAACATTTGTGTAACGTTACTCCATAAAACTGGTGGCAGCCTTGCTGCCTCCAATTTGGTGGAGTACTTTAACCGATATAATCGGTGTAACATTGCAATGTTACACCAGTAATGTATGTTTTTATTACACCATTATGTAAGTGAAAAATTACTCAATGAAGTGTAAATCGTAGCTGCCACCAATTTTATGGAGTAACGTTACCACAAATGTTTTACAGTGCTTATATGACTGCTTTAACATATTAAGGTTGATGTGTAAAAAAGATTATCACTGGTATTTTTTTATTCGCTGAAATCGAAATCCTGAATTTGTATTGATCGCGTTCGTAAAAAACTATTTTTTTCACTTTAGTTTTTATGCACTAGTGTCTTCGCATTAAATTTTTCTTCTCATTTAACCGCTTAGGATCTGCAATTAAATAAGTCAAAAGTTTCTATACGAAAAAATCGGTGTTAAATTCCAAAAATTTCTCACACCTTATTTATTTATACATTTGCTGGCCACACACTAATATTGATAAGATATGGCTGTGTGTCACCAGGGTCCGCATTGGTTTAAAAATCGTTAGTGAGAACTCTAATTTAATTGCTTATAGAGAATCTTCTACTTAAATAATTCTACTTAATTGTTAACGTAATCATTTGCGACGTAGTACTTGTATATATTCTCAGCCCTACAAAACCCTGTATACAAAGAAAAAAAGTAAGTACTTTTGTAAAGGGAAAGGTTGGGGGCTTCTACTTATCAGCCCTCTAAAGTACATAAAGTTCGGGATTTCTTTCGAATAAAAATTTAAAAAGCAACTTTAAAATTGAATTCACCCGCGAATTCTTCACAGTTTTTACTGTAAAAATACTTTTATTTATGTTTATTGTAAAATTCGCGGTGATATTTATAATTGAATATGAGTATGTTAAATGTGACTATCTTGTATATCACAACACTTGTAAAAAATATTTGAAAAATACAAATCTGTTTCATCAGAAATCATATTACATTTTGGGAGGGAATAAATCATCCAGAACATCGTTTTAATGAAATGGAACTAGATTTGGCATACTGGTAATCTTTGAAAAAAATCTCAATTTTCATCTTTCGCGTAGTTTGAAAATAAAATTATTATTACCATTGTTATTTATTTAAAATAATCTTTGAATTCCAAAAGGAAAAAAAAATCATTGGTTAATGTATTTAGATACTATTTTACATGGCGTTTTAAAATTGTCGTTCTAATAAAAATGTGTTTCAAATTAACTTTAAAAAAAAATAGTTATTTGTTCTGTGTTAATACTCTCAATTCCATACACATTTTTTTAAGGCGGTTTGCATTTTCTTTCAATTGTCTGTAATGTTTTCAAGATTACGACCTTCTCTTAAGCTTTCAAGTAGCCTATTTTGCAAAGTATATTTATTAAAAAATAAATAAAAAAATATAAGAATTTCTTTTTCTGACCATACCTTAATCTGCCATAAAAATATTAAAGTGTAATGTTTAAATAACACAAACTATAACAGGTTAAAACTGAATTTACATATTATTAATTGAAAAATAGTATACATAATACAGGAAATAACAACATACGAATGAAAATGTAAGTAAATTGAGGTTCAAAATATGTTATTTAAAATTGGAATTTTCAAAATTTATGATGCATCTTCATTAAGTAGAAACAGAAGCATTTGTTGAAAAATAAATTGCTGTTAGAAATGTAAATTTAATCTAAAATACAAACATTAACAGACTAAGATTTTTAATACTTGCATTTAATGACTTATTCAAATAATCAAACGACATGCTTAGTAAATTCGATAGGCACTTGAAAACGAGCAGTGTTTTATAGTAATTATGAGCCAAAAGTTGTTATAAATAATATCAATATTTTTAATATCAATGTATTGTCATGAATCATGATATATTCCTAAACAACCCAAGCTTTATAAATTTACAAAATCTAATGAAACTTATTTGGACGAAAATGTTCAATTTATTTTCACTGTGAAGAAAAATTTTTCAACTATCCGAAATAATCAAATAATTTGAAAATCGTGTGTATCCTAGGTGTGTTTATAGCATCAATGCGTTGTCCTGAATCATGATATACCCCTGAACAACATCATATCGATAGATACAAACATGATTTACGAAATCTAATGAAATTAATTGGGTTGAAAGTAATCAATTTGAGTGTAACAGTCCAGAAAACAATTTCAACTATCCGAACCACACCACATATCCTGAATATCCTGTATTCTAGATGCGTTTATAATATCAATGTGTTGTTATGAATCATGACACATTACTGAAAAACAAAAGCTTTATAAATATAAACACGATTTACGAAATCTAATGAAGCTGTTTAGAATGAAAGTATTCAATTTAGTGTAACAGTGCAGAAAGTATTTTGAACTATCCGAAGCCCTCCAAATCTCTAGGATATCATGTCTGATGGATGTGTTTATAATATAAATGTGTTGTCATGAATCATGACGTATTCCTGAACAACACAAGCTTTATAAATATACAAACGATTTACAAAATCCAATGAAGCTCATCGAGATGATAATAATCAATTTGAGTGTAACAACCCAGAAAACATTTTCAACTATCCGAAGCACACCACATCTCCTAAATACCGTTTCGGCGAGATTTGTTTATAGTATTAATGTAGAGTCATGAATCATGACATATGCCTGAACAGCACCTCCTTTACAAACATAAACGTAATAAACGAAATCTAATGAAGCTCATTGGATGAAAGTATTCAATTTGATTGGAATATTTTATTACAGTTATTGAGGCTAAGGTAGAATTACACTAGATTAGTTTGAATATAATTATTCTAATTTGAAAATAAATTATATGAGATGTGAATTCGAGAAATCCTGTTCCATGACATATTTCGAAAAATTGGAACTTCACATTTTATATGATTTATTTACAAAGTAGAATAATTGTGCTGATGATAATGAAACTAATGCAATTATCAACGTCCTGTCATTACTTGTCATTAAATTCGTTGAGAAAATTTAAATATAAGACCAGATGCTGTAATTATTAGGATGTGTCGAAAAAACTGAAATATTTATAATTGAAACATAACAGTGCGGGAATGTTGCCTTTTGCAATAAAAAAGAAATTTGTACAGTACCCGGGAGAACGCGCTCTTACCCATGGTATGGATGGTTTTAACTTTGCCACCAATAAAATCAAATTATAACAGTCACTTTATTTAGACAGAGACAATTCTTAAAAATTTTGCGATAAAATAAATTGAAGATTACTTTAAAAAAAATTAGTGGTTGCAATTGTAAAAAACCATACGCACTCCGGGTCTTTTAGGCCCTGCGCGCGTCCTCGCGGGTTAAACCAAGTGGTTAATATCTTTTACCTTGAAAAGTGGTCAAAAAAAAAAGTTCAAATGCGAGTAATACTTGCGCTCAGAGGGTTCCGTGCAATAAACATATGAATAATTAATGCCTTGGGAACGAACGACTTGTACGTGTACCGCTTAAAATTCACATAATCCTTCATTATTCCTACCAATTATTTTCATTGTAACGTTTACATTATTATTGTAGAAAAGAACTCACAAATTTGCAAAGCCGCTTTGGTCCGTTATACGTTTTTCCAGATAGGTTTTTAATTAACGTTTAATTACACAAAAGTCGTAATGAGAAACCCACTCAATGCAAACTAACCGTGAAACCCATAGCATTTATCAAAGGTTCGCATGCTTAAGGAACAAAAAAAATCAAATTAGAAATTTAATAAGAGAAATCTCGCTATGCAGTGTCCGCTATATCCGCAGTAAGGAACGATTTTCATTAAATAACACAAATAATGCTTTAAAAAATCCTGGTACTATGATGGATATTTTTTTATAATCTTCTTATGCGTCTAAACCCTGATTTATGTGATTCATTCTAAATAAATTTGCACGTTTGCAACAGTATGAAGTTTATTGCTTTTATACTACTACTACGCATTGCATTACAGAAATATATTATTAAAAGTTATCATGTTTTTAAAAGCCGGCGGTATATAGTGTACGCAGTCCCTGTCATTATTTATATCCAAACCGTCCCTGTCTTAACTAATTACAGACGATTTTTTTCAAAAATCAATATAGACAATGCTATTATACTTCTGCTACGATAGGTACCTTTAACGCTCCTCAACATCTTTGTTTAATACCCAAAAATCGAAATTTGTATGTAACAGATAAATGCGTTTTTCACAAACCTTATGGGATTTATAGTAATCTGTATAGTTTTGTTTAAATAGTAACATGTACTACCTCTATCATTTCATACTTTTAGTTTCAATAGATTAGAAAGTAGATGGGGGGGATATATTTTTTGCACTATATTTTCAACGGTATCTCTAAAAATATAATACCTAAAATTAAAGGAAATGTTCAGCAAAGCTTAAACCTCTCTCAAGATACCATACACGATAGACAAAGTAAAGAATTTTTTTCTTCAAGTACCTTATTTAGCCCTAATACCACCCCCCTCCTAAATATATTTGTAAATGTTTAATAATTTGTAAATATGTGGGTCAATAGACTTTATTACTTCTCCGAATTTGAGCTTTCTATGTTTTATAGTTTACGAGTAAAATGGCTGTGACAGACGGACAGACAGACACAAGAAATATCTTATAATGGTACCGTTTTCATTTTTTAAGTACGGAATCCTAAAAATAAGCAAAAACATGGTTTATGCAATTTTTTGTTTAAATTTTGCAAACATGCAAACAATTTCTATTAGAACGCAATAGTTACCTCAAGATAGTGGAAATGTTCTGCTAAAAGTGCATTATGGTGAAACTACACCGCAAAGAGCACATTATTAAAACTAGTACGATATGCCAATCCCAAAACATTCTTCTATGTGATACATTGTAATATTTCAAAAAGTTGTTACATATGTAAATGCTTTTCTTGTACAAGTCTATTACAATACCAATTTTGATTTTCATCTTAAATATATTCTTGAGGCAATTAACCGAAGTAAAAATGAGTTAATCTAGATAATGTATTTTTAAAAACCAAGAGGTTTTCCTTATTCTGCTGACATTAGCAGTTTGCGAAATGCCAACTTATTAGAACGCGAGGTACCATTACCGCACGATTCGCCTATGGACAATAGAACTATGTAAAATCGAGAAAATTACGCAAAATCGTTATCACAACTTTCCTTTTTTAAGAAATATTTCCAAATTTATAGCCAGAAATTTGTAAAAAAGTGTGGTTCAATTCTATGCATAACTTAATGTAGTTTTTTTTTCTTTTACAATAAGAAAAATTTCACAGACTTTTCTATTAAGTATCGATGATTCTATTATTCGATGATTCGATGATTCGATGATCTATTAAGTATAATGCTCTGATGATTAAAGCATACAGCCTTGTGGCAGATTTTTTTTCAAATTCATGAAGGCCTAAAGGAAATTGACTCAGTTTGATGCAGAATTTCATACATTTTCTGATGGTACATTTAGGAAAATGGAGCATACATTGCTATTACAGCGTCTCCTTCTGGCAAAATATTTTCTTATTGAAGGAGGACCATCTGACCATATAAAAAAAACACACAAATGATTTCATTCAATTCTATGCAAAAAATTATGCACTTCTCGATGATTAAAATAATGAAAACAGCACAAAAAGTTGTTGCAGCGTCCCCTTCCAGCAGATTTTTTTTTAATTTCAGCGATGATCTACTTGTTATTATAAAAAAAATGTGCAAAAGAATGTGGCTTAATTCTATGCATAATTATACATATTTCAGTGATACAAATGACACAGACATCGCATTTGCAACGTCCCATCAGGATGTTTTTTTTTTTTTTAATTCAGGAAGGACCTGGTAGCCATGTCAAAAAACATACACAAAATAGTTGGTTTATTTCAATGTAAAACTTTACGATGATACCATATTTTTCTTCAAAAAATCTACTATGTCATTGTATATTGAAATGGCCTTGCAAGGCGATGATGTCAAATGACCAAAGTAATGGGGCTCTGATTAAAGCATACTCTGATTTTTGTTTGACTTCGCGACGATATAACTTTGCTTTCTCTTTAACTTGACAGAGAGTTCTATGTTTAGAGCCAATGAAGTATAGAGTAAAGGAGTATATTCAAACTAAATACGTATCAAATGAAATATGCCTCTCTAGCAGCGGGAAAAAATTAACATGCAGGTATTTTTATCACCGATGGATATTTTTGGAAGAATTGCATTGATTAAGTAAAAAGTCCGTGTGAAATTAGCAACGGAAGATGCTTTCCGCTGTCTATTAAAAAGTAAACAATGTAAAATTATTACGAAAATTAAAAAAAATTAGAAAGCGAAAAATTTAAATTTTTGACAGTATTTAGAAATTTTGGTCTTTTGCGGTGGTAAAAGATGATGTCATCATGATAAATTTGATTGTTGCATTACAAATACATTAGTGTAGCTATTGTGTTCACTGGAAATTGTATTACTATATTTGAATGATTTAAAAAGAAACATAATTTTTTTTTTCGGAAATGTATCCCCTTTGCGGCGGCATAAGATATTAACCGATCGTTGAAATATTTTACATACATTAATATCTACTTATAATAAAATGCGTTCTGGAGAAGTGTGTGGAACGGTTCCAGGATTCGCCACTCCTATCTGTGAATGGACCCTAGCAATACGCCACGTTAGGCTTAATGGAAAACAAATGCAGACATATGACAGCTAAAAGATAATTTCTTTTACTTAAAATAACTTTTAAACAGCATATTTTTCTATAAAACATGTATATCATATTTAATTATAATGTATTAGGCTCCAAATTAAAAATAAGTAATTGTAAACATCAGATTACGATATAAACAAACGAACTCTGTTGCCATTCAGATTTTCCAAGTCTTGAAACAAATGAATGACTCTTTGAACGCATTATTAAAAAAAAGAAAAGAATACAGGTCAATTATCTAATTCTGTACTTAAAATATTTGTAAAATCATATTAAACTCTTTAAATAATTTGATTTTGTTTAAAACTGTCAAAAACTCTTTTTGCAATCATCTATTGGCAAATAATATAAAGAATCGAACTTTGTTATCAACACGAGTTAATGTTCGGCATATCAAAAAGTTAATGTGAAATTTTCAGAAGTTAGATTTCACTTTGCTAATAATTAATCGAGATCTAAATCAGAAGCATGCATTTTAAAGAACTTTTCACTGTTTCTTAAAATGCAGAATTCTGATTGGTTAGTCACGTTTCGCTATCAGCGAAAGTAACCTCGATCGTGGTATTCTTCTCGCAAAAAATGTAGTGAATCAATCACGTTTGAGAATCGTTCAATCAAAATTATTTGTACTTGAGAATGCACGTGTGTTTGTTGATCTTTTTGAACACGCGGTAGGTTTATATATTTTCAAGTAAATCGTTGTTTCTGTAATTTAACGATAATTTTAGCAATGCCTGATGAAAATGACGAAATGCCGATTGAACGTAGACGGCGATTAGTTCGCGAAAGAAAATCGAGATGGCTTGCCCGACAATCACAAGCAACGTTGGATCGTTTAAGGGAAGAAAATGTTTTAATTGCACCTAAATTTCTGTTATTTTTGATAAGCTATCTTTTTTTCTTTTTTTCCCTAATTTATATATATATGTATAGTATTATTTCATTGTTGCAACACTTTGCCACTCAAGAAATGTTAAAATTTATATTCTGCTATTAATTAAAAAATATATACTTGCCAATATTCAAATTTAAAATATTTTTGTCTTTATTTATGGAAAAGATATTTTATGAGAAATAGATACTTGCATTAATCAAGTTTATAGCATATTTGTTATTATTTATGGTAAAGCTGCGTGCAATTTTCTGTTGTATTTGATGTGTTAATATTTTGATTTTGTTTAATATTAATGCTGAACTTTATACTAAAAGGTAATTTTTTTCTTCATAGCCAGTATTATGTTGAATGTAAACTTTGTCAGATAGTAGTGTGTTTACAAAAAAATATAATTTTTCTAGAGATTCTTTTTTAGAAAAGTTTTGTTGCAATTGTATTACAAATGGAATAAGTTCTTTAATTGCACCTAAAGTTCTGTAATTTTTGATGTGTTATCTTTTTTTTTCCTTTTTTTAATCAAAGTTTTATTTTATTACTGGAATGCTTTGTTACTCAACAGATATTAAAATTTATCTTCTACTATTAAATAGATGCTTGCCAATATGTAAATTTACAATAATTTCGATTTATTCATGGAAAAGCTATATACAATTCATAAGCATGAATTTGCTGCTGTATTTTATATTTAAAACTTTTTATATTTATAAATATAACTGCTAAACTTCACCGTAAAAATCTAACTTATATAGTAGTGTTGACTTGAGGCAAGTTTGGCATGGCATAATGCATGGCAGCCCTTTTTAATTAATTTATATATCCAGAGGCTCTTTTTCATCAACTTATGTACATAATGGCCCTTAGTGTCGTTTTTTTTTTTTTATAACAAACATGATTTCAAAAGGAGGGTAGTTTTTCAAGACTTTTTGGCACTCAATCGACAACATTTGGAATTTTTCTACAGGCAGTCAACAAATCTCACGAATTTCATGTTCTTGATCAACAAAATTCATATATTCTCTGTGCATGATAAGTGAAATTCACATTTTTTATCTGTATGCAATTGACAAAATTCATGTCTTCTGTGAGCATGATCGATGATATTTAAAATTTTTAAAATAGTGACTGACAAAATTCTCAACTTAAGAATTTCCTATATAAATAGCTATGGTATTGGTTACCTATGTAACAAAATTCATAATTTTTAACTGGCTCGATAAAACTTGCAATTTTGCCATGAGAGAAGATGTCGAAATTCATGATTTTTTTTTCTGCCATCCATGACAAAATCTGCAATTTTTTAAATTATAAATTTAAGAAATTTGCAGACCACATACTTATATATCCCATCGTGGGTCACAGGTTCATCCCTACCATTGTACTATTAACCTAAACAATTACTTAAAATAACATAATTTTAATCGTTAGTGTAATCGTTAAACTATTTGTGAAACTCAATTTGATTTTGCTTATGTAACATTATGATTAACAATGTGATGTGTTAGAAATTCATTGATAACACATTTCACAGAAACTTTTATACATTTTTTTTCAATGTTTTGTCCATTTAAATTTGTTGAACTATATCGAAAATTGAATGTTTAGTTAACATCCTGTCATTTTTGACAGGGGTTATATACTAGTTTTATTATAAAGCTTTTACAAACTATTACATTTCGATTATAAATATTTTGGTTTTTTTGACACATTTTATTATTCATTAAGGTTAACTGGATGTATTAGGTTTACTATATTCACCCGGTATAAATCAAATAGAGGTAGCTTCAGCCAAGTTATATCTTGTTCGAATTTTGAGCCTGACATTTTTCGACTAGCTAGAAATTTACATCTCATAAATTAGAGTTAGTCTATCTAAACAATTTTACTAATGAAATAATGTTTCTACAAGATTTAATGTCTAAACATACACAAGTTTAACTATCTTCAGATTCGAAATTCTGAATACATTAAATCTGAATATCATGTCTTCTATATGTGTTTATACTATCAGTGTGGTGTCTTGGATTATGACATATTCTTGATCAACGCGAGCTTTATAAATACAAACATAATTAAGAAAACCTATTGAATCTCGTCGGCATAAAATTAATCAATTTGATTAGGCCATGTAATTAAAGTTATCGACTAAATAAAAATTAGTAAATCTGAGCACTTCGACTAACCAAATAATGTTTCTGGAAGACTTAATGTCTAAACCTAAATCAATTTAATTATCTTCAGATTAAATCTCAGCAAACTTAATAAGCAAATTCTCTTGAATCAAACTGCAGGATCTTTGCATGCTAAAACGTTAATCAATACATTTCTCCAAATTAAGTTTATCAAAAATTTGATCTAAGGAAGCTCAATGCTACTTAAAATATATATTAAATATTTTTTTATTTTTGCATTTATGCCAAATTTTAGTTTTGACTGTAAGTTTTAAGCTTTAGACTCGCTTTAACACTTTTGGTGAAGTGAATTTTTCTTAATTAGGAATGTTTCTGATCCCATTACACTTGATTTTAGTTACCTCTGTATTAAATATATAAAAATACAGTAATCTGATCGAAAGCAAAGCATTTCATTATTTACATTCAGAATATCCTTTTCTCCCCGTTGCTTGTATTTCAAGATATTTTGAAAAAATAATAATTAAGTTTTCTTTTTTTAAACTTTAAAATTAGTTCTTTAGTATTAGACGAAGCTGATAATTTCCAGTAGAATTTTTGTTCATTTGATTTTGTTTTGTAGGTAGAGCGTCAAAGATATGAAAATTAAAAATCCCCTGACTTAATTTTTCGGTATAGGGGAAGATGGGGATACTTGAGCCATTTTTTGAATTTTATTTTTTTTTTAATTTTTTATATTTTTTTAGAATAAAATAAAATATTGAAAATGAAAATTTGATATTTTTCCTTCAACTAAAAACCACTTTCAATAAATTTTGAACTATTTTTCTATGCATAATAAATGTTTATTTTTTGTTTTACATCATGGCTCAAGTATCCCCATGGCGGGGATACTTGAGCCATAGTGAAGGGATACTTGAGCCACTACGGAAAAATACCTACAAAAGTAATTTTTTTCGCTTTATTTTTGCACAAATATTTTACAGAATGATAAATTATGAAACGTAAAGTGTTTCAAAACCAATTAAGAAAACAAAGCTAGTAATACGATCATTTTTTGTCGTTAAAACTGGTTGTCGAAGGATAATTTGAACCTCAGTTATAACGACGGTAGAAACATCCTCAGTTCAGAGCCATTTAAATTTGGAATCTGCAATTCTTCTTGCAAATTTCATTTTCAAAATATTAAGCACTTATCCAACAAATATTTTTACAGTTTTCTTTCTGGCATATTTTATAAGTAACCAACCATCAATAGAAGGTTTTCTTTCACATCATCACCATCATTGACAGAATTTTCCTCTAATGATATTGTCGAACTCATGCTTTTAGTTTAGTAGCTGTCGGAATTTAAGCCAGATGTATCATTCTACTATTTCAAACACTTTTTTGATTTCACAGGAAAAGATTTTGTCTTCCTCTTTGGCTCCATGTAGGTAAGTTTGAACTGGGATTTTTGTTGCTTTTCTTGTTTTTGTGCGCTCTTTTTACCAATTTTTCTTCAATTTTCTTAGTTAAAAAAATTTTTTTAGTTAAAAAAAAAGTTACAGCAACAGAGGTTACGATTTCAATATAAAATACTAATCTTAATATGTTATATTAAAAAATAAATATTTTATTATGTTGGACCTAACTAATTAAAGTATTAGAGATTATAGCCTGTAAAACCGTTTTAAAAAGTTATTTTCATTTAATGAAAATTAAATTGAAAACTATGTTTACATTTATCTAGACAGACTATTTTGTTCGAATTTTGGTCGTTTGTCAAATCGAACAAATCGAAAAATAAAATAGACATTTTCATTTAAAAAATATGCATTTTTAAACATTTTTAGGTCTTTATTTTTTTAAGAAAAAAAATAAAATGAAAAATTATTCTCCCTTTTCTCCAGAAAAATATCTATTAGTGAATATAAGGATGGAATTTTATTTTTTGTTTGTTTCACCCATGTTTAATTTCTAGTGAGGATGGTTAAGACATGGCTCAAGTATCCCCACTCTCATTGGCTCAAGTATCCCCACTATCACTATTTTTGTTTCCCAGAGTTTTACTAAATAAAGCATGCAGCAATTAGAACTATTTTAGACTCAAAATACAATTGAAATTATGCTTATTGAATGTATGTATATAGTTGCAACTTTAAACAAAACTTTGATTACAAAAAAACAAAAAAACCATGCACCCAAATATTTTTTTCAGATAGGGAAAAGACAACTATTAATCACTATACTTTCAAAATGGTACCAAGATGTGTGATTTCTTTTTTACATGTTCAGAACTATAAATATGTTATCATATTGGCAGTTTTAGAAAGAAAAATTAATCAACTGTAGAGATAATAGGGGTGGCTCAAGTATCCCCTATGCTCAAGTATCCCCACTCTCCCCTACTTATCGTTCCATTTCTCTATTTTTTTTCATGTTTTTTGAACAAGGCAAAAATACAGAGTAACATGGTACAATCGTGGTAAAAACAGTGAAACCCCAACTAACTCTGAAAGAAAGAAAAAGTTACTGGTGCTAACCGATTTGAAATAAAGTCTACTTTTAAATTATGTATACAAAATTTGCATAAGGGGCCATCTATATATTTAAACGAACCCTTACTTTGTTGTTTTTAATAGCAGTACCCAATTATGACAGTATAAATGAACTCTAAACCCTTTAATTAACCTAAAAACAAATTTTCATTAAATTCATATGATAAGTTTCCGAAAAATTAATTATTCAAAAATGAGCAGATTTTACGGGCTGCATCAAAATTGAAGTTCGGTAATCGGTTGTTGACCAGGAGAGCTCTCTATTTGATCAAGGCCTGCATATTAGGTGCCACTCAAATGGTCATTGAAGACTGCTAGATCATAGGATACATAAAAGGTTTCAAAATAAGTAGTCACTCCTGTCGTAGACGGAATCTTAAGCCACAATTTTGCCGTTTGCTAATTATAATTTGAAAATTACGATGAAAAAAAATATTGGAATTTTGGATCTCCATTAAGCAGAATTTATAAATTCGTTATTGT
This sequence comes from Maratus speculifer, assembly GCA_964019185.1. NCBI lineage: Eukaryota > Metazoa > Arthropoda > Arachnida > Araneae > Salticidae > Maratus > Maratus speculifer. The sequence goes on from OZ025300.1 coordinate 63,349,336, forward strand.
TAGTGTATATTAACACTTCAAAATTTAATCCACATTTTCCGTTTTTTTAAACACAAGTATTGGAATAAACTTTGAATAGCCTAATGGTAAATACATTCATGCCAATAACGTAAGTTACCAGCTACGATTTTTTCTACCAATAGTTTCGTTTTGAAAAATGAAACTTATTTTATCGGGGATACCTCATTAATTGAATAAAGCCAAGAAAACTTTTTTGAAAATAATGGTGGACAGTGTTCTCGCTGACGTTTGACCAACGTTAGTAAATTGGCTAATTAAAAATAAAAAACATTCGCCAAATGAAAAAAGTATTAGCAAAATAGATTCGCCATGTAGCTCAAAAAATTATCTTTAATTCCTTTAATGTACACCCCCTTTTTTTAATATGTTCTAAAATACCTAAATTTTTATAACTGCGTCAACGATTGTTATTAATCAAATTTCAACTATCCGCTACAAATATATTTAAAAATATATGTATTTATTGAAAATATGTATGTATGTGTATGAAAAACGAAAAAGAAAAAAAAAGAAATAGCGAAGATTGAGCACTAGTAATTTGGCGAATCTAATCGCTTGTTTACTCGCCAAATGAAGAATTTAGTCGCAATGTGGCGCAATGGCGAACGACAGCGAGAACTCTGATGGTGGACAACAATTTCGCAGTTATAATCTTGGTAACTAATGTTACAAAACCTCATGGAATGACCCCTAAATGTTTTGATATTTCGTTTAAAACTGGATTGCTAGTATGATTTCTGTTACCATCTTGGCTTCTCACCATGTAACCGCATTCCAGTTATAATCTTGGTAACTTATATTACAAAACCTCATGGAATGCCCCCTAAATGTTTGGATATTTCTTTTAAAACTGGATTGCTAGTATGATTTCTGTTACCAACTTGGCCTCTCACCATGTAACCGCATTCCAATTATAATCTTGGTAACTTATATTACAAAACCTCATGGAATGACCCCTAAATGTTTGGACATTTCGTTTAAAACTGGATTGCAAGTATGATTTCTGTTACCGTCTCGAATTCCCCAGTCCTGATTTCGTCTGTAGGAGACACTAAAGAACACCCTTTAAATTAATTTAAATCCTTCTATAATTGTTAAAATTACTTTTAATTCTTTTTAATAAATGCATAAGCAGCTATATATTGCGTGATACACCTTTATAGATGTTTTATAATAATTTTAAATTGTTTTTAATGGTCGTTATACTTGTTTCAGGACTGTGGAGGTTAGTCAAAAAAATAAATGAACACATTTTCTTTTAAAACTGCGTATTTGTATTAATACGAAAATAAAGATCACCTGAAGATGGCCATAGAGGATGACCGAAATGTTGATTATTTTAATTTAATTTTATTGTTTGTTTAGTTTTTCATTTTACAACATTTTATATACACATCATACAAAATCTGTGATACTTTTACAGTAATATATTGAAATTTACATGGCATAAATTTCCACACTTTGTTCATCATTGATTATTTACACGCACACAAAAACAAATAGCAATCTTATGATAGGAATTCATATTTAATCATTAAATTCCTCTTTTACTTACAGCTTTATTGATACAAATAAATCGAAAATATTTAAGTGCAAATGACATCTTAATCGTTCCATTCTATGAATGATACACATTCTTTCATTCCTCAATAATGTTTTTAAAATATTAAATCAAAATTTAAATCACATCTTAAATGGCTTGCGTATTTAATTTAATAATTAATCAGAAACATTTTTTTAGTAAAATTTTAATTACAAAGACAGCCACTTATCATATGTTTGAGCTGACTGTTATTAACAAAGCATTATGAATGGCGACTAAGTACTCCGTAATATAAATATTTAATAATCACATTCCTTCAGTATTTTACAGTTTCTTTAGATAAATATGTGGTATTTATTTAAAGCAAATTTTACTCTTTACATATTTTAAATAATCATTTGTTTATATCAGAAAAAAAATTAACAATTCTTTTGAAACATTTCTGAAATATATATTGTGTTATATCATATCTCATTCAATGTCTGTTTTTCATTTATTTAAGAATAATTAACACCGTTTAATTATGCCTCTTTGAAGCATAAAATTCATCGTCTATTTACATAGAGAGCAACATATTTGAATTAGTAGTTAATTACAACATCTCGCTTTTAAAAATATAATTAATGGAACTGTAACAATTTTCAGTTCCGAGACATTGATTTTCTTTCCATTGTAAAAATATCATGAAGAGTAACGTTTTGTGTAGCTATGAAATGATTTAAAATTAAAATGAATTATTTTCCTTCATCCCTTTTTAATTATTCAAAAGGTAAACACATAAAAAATATTTATTTAGGAGATAATGGATATAATATTCCAATAAGCATTTGCACATATTGTTTGATAACTGTTTACAAAAGCCTTTTCTTGTGAAATATTAATCACAAAGACAAGTAAAAATTCTCTATTTAAACGAAAGGATTGTTTGTAATTTATTAGTACAGTGCTTTAACTATAAGTAAACGATTTCGTCAAAGGAAGATGTATTTAAATATAACATTACTTCTTTATTTTAATATCGATTCATATAAATACGTATATAATATTAAAATTAAAGTCGCATTATTAATTTTCTATTCGCTATTATTCATTTAAAAATATATCATTCTATACTAGAAAATTCCTATACTATCCTTTTCTCTATTTAAGACTTCTTTATTTAAGACAGACATATCATGATTGCACCAAAGAAAAAAAGATCTAACGTCAAAATTTTTCAGTATGAACTCAGAAAATTTGAATTAGAAAAATCTCAAAACTGGCAAATCTGTCTAACGTAGAATATACATGAAAGTAAAATAGAAATGGAATTTTTTTTAAATTCAAAAATTTTCATTTTATACGGGAAATTTTCAAAGATTTTTTTCCTACAAGCCAGCATTCAATACCTGTTTTTAATTAAAAAAAGAAAATGAAAATGGTTTGAATGTGAATGGTATGATTGAGAAATCTTGAAATAAAAATGAAGGCTAAATTTCCCCCCTGGAATATATACCTCAACGCATCACTTGTGTCCATACATTTCTATACAATAAATGGTTGTTACAGTGTCCTACACCTACGCTTAAATATTTCTAGCATAAATTTAGAATCACTCTGCATATATCGTCAATCGAGGCTACTTTAGTCCATGTTATAAAAACAGATTTATTCTTTGTATTGAGCACACAATGCAAGATTATACGTAGTTTTTGCCTGCGGAAAATATTTTATACCCTATTATAGGGCATTTGTATAGTTTTGAGTAATTTAATGTTTTTTAGTGGCAACACTGGATATGTTCGGAAACAATTACACTAGTGTGCAAAATTTGAGGACGAGTCCCAAAATGCCAATTTTCAAGGGATTTTCAAGCTATAATTTTCACGCGAATATACAAAAGGAATTAAAATAATTCGAATAATTACTATCCCTGCATAGCAGCTAGTCCATATAACATCTCATTCAGGCCACCCATGGTCACAAAAGTCACAGTAACTATGGTGAAACAAAAAATAGGAAATTCCATACGTCTATTTTATGAGTCTCAAATGACTACTATTTGTGACACCACTGACAGATGACTATGGCTGCTGTTTTGTGGCAAGTCACCAGGTGACTTTACAATGTCGTTTCATTGAGACTCTCGTGTGACCTCTCGTCTGGAGACTCGAAGTCACTGTGAACAATGCATTATGATAAATTACTAAATAATGTCCCATTATAGTCACATGGTGACTTTTCACCACTTTTTATAGAGGTAACTTCACAGTAGGATCTCTGTCACCATTTGACAAAGTTTTATGACAGAAAGTCACTATGTGACTTTAATGTGACATTATTTACTGATTTATTTTATTGCAACATTCACAATGACTTTGAAATTGAGTCTCCAAATGACAGTCACATGAGAGTCTCAATAAAACGACATTTTAAAGTCACCTGGTGACTCGAAACAAATCAGCAGTCGCAGTGAACTGTCAGTGGAATCACATATATTAGCCATTTGAGACTCATAAAAGAGATGTACGGAATTTCCTATTTTTTCTTTCGCCGTAGTGACTGTGACTCTTGTGACCATGTGTGACCTGAATGAGATATTATATGAACTAGCTGTTACGCAGGGATAGTAATTATTCAAATTGTATTACTTCCTTTTGAACATTCGCGTAAAAATTATCGCTTGAAAATCCGCTGAAAATTGGCATTTTGGGACTCGTCCTTAAATTTTGCACACCAGTGTACTTTTGTGTGTAGATTTTAATTCTCCAAATTTTCTATAGTGAAACAATCTGGTTAAGAACTATAAATAAGGTAACATGAGAGTATTACCTTTAGAAACATGTTATCCATGTGTGATCGTAGTCTTTCATTTAACCTTCTATTCTAACAAGATATATTTACATTTTCATAAAGCTGGCATTAAAACTAGTTTTTTATAACTACTTTGCGAAAGTTTTTTTTTTCGAAAGTAATGTTACTTACTTAGAAATGTTTTTCATGCAATCAATTCTCTTTTCTAACATTTCTAACACTCTCTAATTTCTCTAACATTTTTTTTTCAAATGCTACTGTCGCAAAATGCTACATTAATTGTTTTTATCTTAGTTGATGAAAAAAAGCCGCATTAATTGTTATTATCTTAGTTGATGAAAAAAAGCCTTGTAGTGTGTATGTTTTATTTTTACAGTGATTTGTCTTATCTATTATTTATTATCTAAAAATTTGAGATATTCATATAAAATTATTTGAAAAAAAAAATATTGCATTGTAAAGAATTGTAAAACTACTTAAACAGTTTTAAACCACAAAATATTTTAAATGCTAAACGTATTTTATAAAATTCAAATTAAACTCTTATGCAGTAAATAATCATTAATCATTGTTCTGAAACTTTTAGGAAATATGTTTTAATTTAAAATATCAAAACTATCTCTTTCATCCACTTTAATGTGATTTGAAAAATAATTCATTTAAATACTTCTTTTATATTCATGTAGTTGAAATTCATTCGAGTTTTAAAATTAGAGAAAATAATTAAGCTACAAATAATGATTTACTTTAGTTTTAAATGTTTTCAATTAAATGTTTCTTTTAAGTGTAGTTTTTAAATACACGTGTTTAAAGACGGTTAAAAGGATGTTGAATTCTTTTGTTGGATGGCATTAAAATTATTCAAAATTTAAAATGTTGAATGTTTTGTTGTCATTTTCAAGAGATTATGATATTTATATACGGTTTGATTTTGAGAATTGATTTACATTTTTAATTAAGTACACTATTTATATCTAGCTTACAAAAAGTGACGTTCACTTTTTTTATTATTTTTTTTTAATATTTAGTGTTTTGATTGTAATGTTCTAAAACTTACATCTTTAATAATGAGAATATTTAATAATATAAGTTGTCATTGATTTAATATACTTATATTTATTAATCCATTAAAGCCGAAATTATTTTTCTTTCAAAACTGAAAACTTGCATTTGACGTCAGTTTTATTAAAATACTTTTGTTTGTTTTTTTATCACGAAATTTAATCCATCAATCAAAATAATATTTCCAGTAAAATTAAATGATATTCAAATAGAAAAAAAATAAAACCTTTTTTCATAGATTATTGTACCTGCCGGCTTACTGATTAATACGAGATCGATACTAAGACGAATGTGTAAATGATTGCTAAATTGTTCTATATATTCCATATTGCACAAATCCCATTTCAATAAATAAGTAACATTATAATGTTTATAGAATTGTACGAAATTATTATTATTTTTAAACATAGTTATATGTCCTGAAAATACATATACATATCAATGAAGTATACCAGGGCTGTCCAACGCGGCGCCCGCGGACGCCATGGCGCTCTTTGAGGATTTTTTTGGCGCCCTTTTGAAGGTTTCCTGTTATTAACATTTTTTAAATATAAAAGTCCATTTAAAAAGATGCATTATTTAAACTCTTTGATATTTGCTTAAGAGACATTTTAAAACTTCTGTAAGTGTATTTCAAGCAGGAAAAATCAAAATGCATTTTAAAAATTTAATCATGTGTAATTAAATTTCTAAACTAACTTATAGGAATTATTTATGAAAAATTTTATAAAAACTAAAACAATAAAAATTTGTAGAAGTTGTCAATAACTTTTTTAATATGTTAAGATATGGAAATGTAGAAAAATAAGCTCATCCCTTTACCTTCGTTTGTGCAAAAATTTCAGCTTTTTTGATTTTACTATTATTGATGCTATTATGCTGGCCTATTGTAGTTTTATAATATGGGTAAACGGGTTTAAATTTTCTTCCAGACCTTAAAAATGACTGGTATTTTTCTTATTTTGTTAAAATAAATTAATCATGCAAAATGATTTCAACCAGTGAAAGGTCTTTCAGGCAATCTCTTTGGAAATATCTTTGGATTGGTCATTAATATGTCTGTCTTTGTTTTTGTACTTTTTATAACGAAATATTTACGCCTTCAAAATAAATCAAGGAGTATTTGTTCATCATTAAAAAAATTAACTTTATCTTTTATTACCATTTTAATTCAATTAAAAGCCAGATTCAAGTTTCTGGTTGCTACCACTACAAAAATTTTTGAGATAATGCTTTACAGAAAAATGCACATACACAATTCAAAATTTTCTACGATTTGCAGTTATTTTGATTTTTTTTCTTTTTTAACATGGAGATCTAGATCCACCTTGGGCCTTATGTCTTCTACTGCGATATGTCATTTGTGATGTAATTTTGTTGCATGTCCGGGCCCTGTTAATGATAGCGCCCTTCATTGTTTGCCAAAAGCTGAAATGCGCCCCTGCTTAGTGAAAGGTTGGACAGGCCTGAAGTATACTATAAGACACTACTGTTGAATATGAAGTGCATAGAATATATCGCCCAATTGCGCTGGCGCACATAATAATTTTACTACAGAAGATATAGAACAATGAGTAATCTTCTGAAGCCTATGATCAATAATTGCGTAAGGTAAATTCGACAGTAGTAGGCCACTTAAGGACTTTTATCTAATTATTATTAATGTATTAGTGAACTTAAAAAAAATATATATATATTAGCCTATTCCTTACCTTTATGTATAAGAATAAACATTCAAAAATTTTAAAATATATTCTCTAGAGAAAATGAAAAATAAAAAAATGTTACCTTCTTCTATGCTCCAGTAGTGGGCCATAGTAACTTTCTGATGCTCCAGTAGGGCCTTCCCTAGAAGTGGGTCACTCCATTCTTGAGTTTAACACATACTGTACCAGAAGTTGTAATTTTTTACATTATATTTTTTACATTTCTACATTTAAATATACACAATAATGAAATCATATTTAGAAGTTTTCATGATTACGTAAAATAATTTTAGCTTCTCTTTAGTTTTCTCGTATAGTCTGTAAAAACACCATTCCAGCTCAAAAACTATGAGAATGCTGAACTTGTCCCTTTTCCTGATAACAGATAAGGGTTCCAGCCATTCAGCAAATAGTTTGTTATCTGACAGAGGTGACTAGAAAACTTGTTTTTCAACTTTGAAAACTGATGGCCCACTATTGGTACATAGTCCACTACTGGTTCACTTACCCTAAAGTCCGTATGCCTTTTTTAATTAAACTTCTTTTTTATTTTTTTTTCTTTGTATGTATAAATGCTATAAATCATATGCAGGGCTGGAAAAAAATTCTTAAGTATATTTTTATATTCACGAACATTTCTGTACGGAAATTTTCAGTTGTCTAATTGTTTACAGTAGGTGGCCAAATTATAAGTTAAAGTACAATTTTTTCTCATTGTCAATCTTGATTAATTTGTTTCTGCTGACAATACACGGAAGGAACACTTAGTGCCTGTAGTCCGTCAGGGATGTTATGGGAATAATTGGTGATATAAATGTTTTCAATTAGTTATGAAGAATTCAATTATCTACGTCTTTAGTATGTAAAAGGAAACATAATAAACCAAAGAAATTTCTTATTAGCCCTGATTATGGTCTGGCATCATAATCTATATATTTAAAAGACCAGATTCTTTTTTAGTCATCAGTCCTGACATTTTTACTGAACCGATTTCGATAGTTATTTTTTTAATGAAAGCTGTTTATTTGTAGATGTGCCAATTCTAGCTATTTTTTAATTTATTTCCATTTTAATAATTTAATTTTAATTTTAAAAGCTTTTTGACATTTCTTCAAAATGATGGCAACAGGTTAATATTTTGTCTCTATAATAAAGCTTGTTATTATTGTTAAATGCGTCATTGCATTTAAAAGAAAAAAAATAACGGTTTTCGTAAAATTTTATCACAATAAAATTATTGCGTATAATTATGCACTAATTGCGGTAGATCACAGAATATTTACTGAGAAATAATCTTCTGTATTCTATGAAAATAAAATAAAAATAATCTATGATGAAAAAGTAAACATGTAAAACGAAACATTTCCGATGAGGAAAATGATGTCATTCAGAAACCAAATAAAATTGCTCCATGAATCTAGTGAGTGATTAAAAAGAAAGCCTAAAAAATGTATACATGCCAGGCTCTGGAGTTTCGAGACAAAAACCTGCCTTACGGGGTAGTAGCATATGTCTCAGCATTTGCCAATCAATGCCAACCCACCAGCATCCAAATTAAGAGGAGTGCAATCCGTAAAGGGACGTTTTAGGAAACATTCAGGAATTTGTCTTGAAAGACTCGTGTTGACTTTTTTCACAATAAATTTCTACTTTATTGGCGAAAGTTTCTTTTTATTTATAAATTCATTAGTATTCAGTCTGTGTATACTAAAAGTACTTTCTGTAAAAGTTTCACGTTCTTCGCAGTATAAAGTTTGTTTGTTTAAGAGGGACAGCTCAGACAAGGAAACCAAGTCTGTAGAGCATAATGTTCTCCCCAGTCGCTTTTATTAAGGTCTTAAAAAACTGAATTCAGCCAAAGCTGAAACCACCAGGATCACGATAGAGGGCGGTATAAATACAAAAACCCATATCAGGGTTGCACCTTCCAGGTTCAAAAGAACCTAACGCGACAGAGGGCAGGTAAGATAAAATAGGAACAAACAAGAATCATCTGTATAACTAATAATTTGGCCACCCACCATATTTAAACTAACTTTTTACTAACTACATAGTATACATTCAAATCGTTAGATCTTATACACAACAGTACATATAGAAGTACCGAATATCTTCCCTACTACTCATACTGATAGCGAAGATTGGCTCTTCTACAATATATTACATTTTTCACTTTTTTTCTGAAGCCATCATGTTTTACTTTAATAAGCTGTGAATTTGTGTAACAGCATTCTGAACTGGTAGTAAAAATTTTCATAGTCTATATTTCATGTACGATTTTTCGTTCTTGTTTAAGCTATAAATTAAATAACTAAGTCTATGAAACGTTCTTTATCTTAACACTCAGAAAAAGCCATTTACAGTTCAGTATTTAGAAATATAAATAATATATTAGATGTAAAATACTGATAACTAAACAGATTTATTTAGAGAAGAATTCAGTTATTAAAAATATACAATATCAAATGATGAATATTATTAAGGTTACATTTTATCATCTACATTCAAACGGTTAGATCTTATACACTACAGTACATATAGAAGTACCGAATATCTTCCCTACTGCTCATACTGATAGCGAAGATTGGCTCATCTACAATATAATAAATTTTTCACTTTTTTCTGAAGCCATCATGTTTTACCTTAATAAGCTGTGAATTTGTGTAACAGCATTCGGAACTGGAAGTAAAAACTTTCATAGTCTATATTTCATGTACGATTATTCGTTCTTGTTTGAGTTATAAACTAAATAACTAAGTCTATGAAACATTCTTTATCTTTACCCTCAGAAAAAGCCATTTACAGTTCAGTATTTAGAAACATAAATAACATATTTGATGTAAAATAATGATAACTAAACAGATTTATTTAGAGAAGAATTCAGTTACTTAAAAAATATACAATATCAAATTATGAATATTATTAAGGTTACATTTTATCATCTTTATTGTTTTTAAAAGCTCTTAATGTTTTATCATAACTGAACAATGAAATATTTTAATTAAATTGTTTAAGTTATAAACTAAAATCTAAATCTATGAAACATTCTTTATCCTTACCTACAGAAAAAGCCATTTACAGTTTAGTATTTAGAAACATAAATAATATATTTGATGTAAAATAATAATAACTAAACAAATAATTTTATTTAAGAAAGAATTCAGTTAAAAAATATACAATATCAAATGATGAATATTATTAAGGTTACATTTTATCATCTATATTGTTTTTAAAAGCTCTAAATGTTTTATCATAACTGAACAATGAAATATTTTAATAACATTATTAAATGGCGAAAATATTAACGCGGGCATTTTAATTTAAGGTAATCACTTTTTAGAACCCAATCTTAGCACAACTTACTTACATAAAATAAGTAATATGAAAGGTGTTTCCTTTATGAAAGGTGATGCTTTAAGTGAGTAAAATTGCTCTCTTAGAATGTTCAAATATTTTTATGGAGCGGGAAACGTTAATTAAGATTCTTAATAAATTGGGTGTGGAGTAGTTAATTAAGATTATTAATAAGAAGCGTGTTATTAGGATATTCTACAATACGTCTATACGGTCTTTTTACACGAAAATTTTGTTCTAATGATGAGTATGGAAAGCTGTGTGTAGATTTAAAATATTCTACATGTTTTAGGTGATAGGTATTTAAGATAGTAAAGTTAGATAAAGTTAGTTAAAGTAAATAACAGGTACTAACGGAGAGAAGTTTTACAGTAAATAATTATATTTATAGATTGTTTATACACATTTTTGTAAATGTGTATGTCACAAAAACTAGTTCTTAACACTAGAACTACCGACGTTTCATATATACCTAGTTTTACCGCAGCCGTCAAATTGACGGATTTTTGATCACGGCTTTCATTGTAAATTTTGACTTAGTTAACGTAAATAGAAATATATAATTTAACAAAAACATTATTTAATATGATAATTTATTAATTATTAATAAAAATTCAATTAAAAAAAAACAGTTTCTGTCTGCATTTATAGTACATTTGCTATGCATGAAATAACTATGAGGGACATATTTTACATGTTATCTTAGATTAACAATTGCAACGAACGTATTAAACTTAATTAATGTGAATAAAATAATATAATTTAACAAAAACAATATTTAATATAATAATTCATTAATGATAAAGATAAAGAAACTAAACAAAAACAGTTTTTATTTATATTTACAGTATAGCACATTTGTTATGCACGAAATAATTATAAGGCAGATATTTTACAAGTGTCTCTTATCTTAGATGAACACTTTCCACAAAGATATTTGATTTAGTTAATGTAAACAAAAAATATATATAATTTAACAAAAATAACATTTAATGTGTTTATTCATTAATTATTAATAAAAAAACAGTTTTTATTTGCATTTATAGTATAGCACATTTGATATGAATGAAATAATTATGAGGCACATATTTTACAAGTGCATGTTATCTTAGATGAACACTTACCACAAACATATTTGTTGCATACAGTGCAAGTATAAATCGCTTTGTTTTTGTTGCATAATCGAATTTGGCAAGATTTGCGATCATAAGGAATATTTTGTGAATTTTCTAGAGCATAGTCCATTGATTTCCGTTCTTGTTTTTGGGAGGAGGCTTCTTTTCTGCAGCTCCTGAAATCACTGGAGAGTTCTTCGGAAAATTGAAATAAAAATTGTTTTCTAGTTATATTTTTATCACAAGTCTCTTTATATAAAATCCACGCATCGATTGCTACCAAGTCCAAAATATTATAAAATACCTGCTAAGGCCATCTACGTGACCCTGCTTTTCACTATATTTGCGGGTCATTTGGTGAACTACGTCTACTCCAAACTTAGTCTCATTGTAAAATGACACAGTTGCAGGAATTTGTTTTTGATTAGAAGCAATTTTTACAGATTTATGTTTTGAGCTAAGAAGTAGTACTTCTTACGAGGCTTACTTTTGTAAACTGTTAAGACAATATCATTTGATTTGTAGAGTTTTGTGGAAAAAATAGCCATGTTATCTTTTCTAACTTTAGCTATTTTCGGCAATTCTCTTTTATTTACTTGTATAGTTTTAACAAGACTTGGTTTTTTTTGTTTTTTTTTTTTTTTTTTGGGGGGGGGGGGAGCAGTAGCTTGTTTGCGAGCTGCATACTTGTAAAAAATTATCCGTTGTTATATTCCTCCCACAATTTAGGCAGTTTTTTACAAGATTCAAAACTACAAATTCATTCAAAGGTACTCCTGATGGTCTAAGTTCGTCTTTGCCTCAATAGGGAAAGCCATTTATAAGATATTTACTTCGCACATCTACAGCTAACCAAAATTTAATTACGAATTTGTCTGGTTTTTTGGACCATATATTGCAGAAATCTGCATCTTGCCTTTGTGGGAAACAATTGTTCATCTACGCTTATATTCTTATCTGGTTTGTAACAAGCATGGCTGTTATCAACAAAGGACTTCCAAATTTCGAAAGCTAATCCAAATTTGTCAGTTCGTGAGCGAACACTCCTCTCACCTTTTTTTGTCAAAACGAATGAATCTCATAATTTCTAAAAATCTATTTCTACTCATAGTTTCGCGAAAGAAAGAAGGTCCCCATTTTTCTGACCACAAATAGGATAATTTCAAATTTCTCGCTTCATAGGCTCCTCGAGCATACAAACGCATACAATTATTCAATAGTAATTTCCCAATCGTCCTTCTGTAAAACATTTCTGGCCTCAAGCTCAGTGCAAGTTTTTATGTGCTTCATCATTTGATTATCAATTATAAATCTAAATGCATTGCTAACATTATCAAGCATAATGTTTCGTTTCTTAGAACCAGTTGGGCCTGAAGTATCCTTGAATATAGTGTGTGATGGGAGTCTACCAACACAACCATTCCCTATTTCTTCCCATTCAGTACCGTCGAGAGCAATTTATTTTTCCTGTCTTTTTTCAGTTTCTGTTTGGCTGTCCGATTTAGTATCTGAACTTATTCGCAATCGCTTTCTGCGTTTGTGGCTCTTTCGGGGAATTTCATCTTCACTCCCCGAATCTTCACTTTCATATTCTTCTTCTTCACTTTCTTCAATATCTCGTACTTCAATTTCATCTCCAGAATTTTCAGAGTCATTATTATTACTTGAATTAGTGTCCGAACAGAGTATTCATTCATACTAGTGAGTTCTTTGTATTCTCCGAGTAATTTTTTTCTCCTTCGAAATCGTTTCATTTTGAACTAGAATTTACAAAAAAATAAATGTTATTTTTTTCATAAAAATATATTTATACTTTTTTCCGAGATTGGACTTTACACAGATTCATAGACTACACTTTTCACTAAAAACGTTATCACATTAGAAGTACAATAAATAATGATCGCGTCTTAATTACAATCACCAGTTACTGATATGTTTCATATGAAGCCTGGAGCAGACTGCGCATGGGCGAAAAGGGCTAGTCCATGTGAAAAATGGGGAAGTCCGCACCACTTCGGGATGAGTTTGTTAATTGCCAAAGCCGTCAATTTGACGGGTCTTGGTATAAATAGGTATATGTCATACTGATTACGGAAATTAAAATGGGTGAGAGGAAATTGAATAGGAATATTTAAATATTCTTATGTTTCATTAAAAGTCGTATCATAAAATTTTGGAACTTGCCATAAATTATATCAAATTTTTGAGCATGAAATTTGAAAACCGTCAAAATGACGGTCTTGGTCGTTCTAGTGTTAAAGAGAAGTACGCGTATAATGTAATCGCTTTATGGGAAGGGGATATATGGCGCTTGATAGAATAAAATATCTCTGAGGGAGAGGACTGTTGTATTTTGACATGGATATAATTTTTTTAAACTTATTTTTACATGAATATAATTCGTCATCTATTTTTAGTTCATTATCTTTCATTTCTTTTAGTCTGTTTTTTAAGCCAGTTTTCTGTTTTTAATAAAGTACGAGACGTTATGAAAAAAAAAAAAAAAAAAAAAAAAAAAAAACACTAGTCGTATGTGGCAATCCCAAAACTTTCTTCTATATCATGCACGGTATTATTTGAAGAAAAGTAAAACATAGCAATGTTATAGTAATTTTGTAGTAGTTAAAAGCAATTTAGTAGTAATATGTAGTAATTTAAAGCAAATTCACAACAAGTACAACAACTTCTTTCAAATTCTAACTGAATCTGAAATTTGATTAAAATCCGTGCATGAATATTTGAGATAGAATTGTTGTAGAAATCGTAAAGGAACGTAATAGAAGCGCCACCTATATTGTGATTTACTCTAAAAAGGAAAGAATTCTAATTTATATCAGGGACGACCAACTAAATTTGAAGTTTAATGAATATCCGTGAATTAAATTGAGGTAGAGGTATTTCGTTAATAAGGCATAAAACCACATACCAAGGTCACCTTGTTGAACAATCTATTTCAAAAACCACGGAAAAATAATTTATATCAGGGAGTAATGGAATCTGAAGATTGAAGAAAATTCATGCATTAGTTCCTGAGATGGAGCTATTTAAATAATCACGAATAATGCACTATGGCAGCACCACCTATTGAACGATTTGCTTTAAAACGTAATCAGGACTATGTTATATTAGGTACTAACTGCTGTCGTAAAGAAATGTCACGACATCGCTTAGAATAAAATAAAAGAAAAGAAAAGAAAAAACAAAGAGAGAGAAAGAATAATAATAAATAAATAAAATAATAAATAAATAAATAAATAATCTAGAAAGAGATAGAAAATGAAATGATATTAATGTATATAAAAGTATTAAAATAAATTTTTATTTTAGCTTTCGTAAACAAGAAAGGATAACAATAATATGTGTTGTTTGTTCGGAAGTTTTATTATACTATAACCTCCTTTTAGTCAAAGCCTGGGTATAGCAAAATCACATGAACGAAGGGATTTTCTCACCATTAGTTACAAAAGGAACAAATGTTTACGAGAAGCAATAAAACCTAGAGTCGCCATTTGTGACACTAACGTACAC
The DNA here is from genome assembly GCA_964019185.1 of Maratus speculifer. Taxonomy (NCBI): domain Eukaryota; kingdom Metazoa; phylum Arthropoda; class Arachnida; order Araneae; family Salticidae; genus Maratus; species Maratus speculifer. Next base: position 63,364,458 of record OZ025300.1, read on the forward strand.
AAGCAACAATAAGAGATTTACAATCAAATTTATTACTCTCGTGTGTGGTCTACGTGGGGTCGCCGGTTCGGAATCGGAGCTCCGGCAATAAATAATGGAGAAACAATGTCTGAAAATCCAACCCCGCATCTTTTACCTGACCAATGGACAGTGAAATATATTCAAAGCCAATTGGAGTCCGAATTTTAATACCCAATGGGGTCAAAGGGGGCGTACAGGACCTGAAAAGAAAACCCCACATGAGTCAGTGCAGTTTTAGAATGGAAAGTGTGAAGTAAGAAAAAGATTTTTTCTCTTCTCTCTACTATGAGTTTCCCGCTAAGATGAGAGGAAAAAGAGGAAATCGAAATAATCCGTGTCGTCGGAAGATGTGATCTTATGCCTCCCGAACGAAGCGATGAGAAGCGACGCTATGCTCTGTGAATCGTCGACTGATTTCCAATTCAAACAGGAACACCTGAGTACTGCAAAGCTGACTAATTTTCATCGGAAGATTTCTAAGTATTGCTGAGTGGAATTCATTTCTGCAAAACAAAAAAAAAACTTTGCCCGAAACTCCCAGTGAAATTTGAAAGTGCATATTAGTGTGAAAAGGACCATACGCCTAACTGATGATTGGAAAGTGCGCAAAGCTGACTAATTTTCATCGGACGATTTCTAAGTATTGCTGAGTGGAATTCTTTTCTGCAAAACAAAAAAAAAAAAAACTTTGCCTGAAACTCCCAGTGAAATTTGAAAGTGCATATTAGTGTGAAAAGGACCATACGTCTAACTGATGATTGGAAAGTGCGCAAAATCTGAAAAGTTGCAAACTATTTGTGTTAATAAAAAAAAAAAACAAAATGCCTTGGAACTCAACACCTGGATTTAATTGTGTCAGTGTACTAATGAACTGTATGGACAGCTATAAGCCAACGACGACCAATACCAGGAACATACTTGTAAGGTGAGAAAATTTCATTGTTCATGTGACTGGCCAATTTATTTTAGTGATATAATGTTGTGTTAAAATTTTGGTTTCAAAATTATTTTTTTAAAATTTGATTATTTAAAATTTGATTATTTTAAAATTTAAAATTATTATTATCTTTGGGGCTCAAAATTATCAGAATTTAATGCTCAAACTTAATTAATAGTAAAATGAATAAATAAGTAAATTAATAATACCAGTAAAATAATACTAATAATATGAACGAAGGACTCGATTTGATAAAATATGAAATTTTGGGGCTTTGCCTATAAGTTGTGTCGTGAACTTAAGCATTATGAGCTGTGAGGATAGCAGAATAATAAAAAAATGAATAAATAAACAAACAAAAAAAAAAAAAACAAAAAAAAAAAAAAAAAATGATATAAAGTATTTTGTATATTTCACTAGAACCATATTTTAGTAGTTATTGCCTTGCATATTATATTTTTATAGTGTTTGCATGATGCCAATTTATGTGTTTTAATAAAATTTTGTATATATGTACCTATTCTTGTCTTTATTCCAGTTTTCTCCCTTTATGTATTTTAAGGTAATTTCTAGATGCAGATTAGGGAATGTTAACCTTTAAATTTGTAGATTAATATCTCAAGTATTTTATTGACTCATCAATCCCAATTTTCACAAATTCATACGTTAAATAAGGCGATCCTAATGTTATTGCAAAATGTTAATTTTATGTATGATATTAAGGAATTAATTTCAGTAATTAATAATATCCGATCTTCGTTCACAACGCCGAAGGGATATTATTTTCATTTGTCTTCGTACTAACCACGTCACGTTTGCGTACCTAGTAGGAGGTGTTTATTTTCGTCACCACACTACAGAAAGTTTAATGGTGCTCATACCAGGTGTATGAATTTGTATTTGGGATTCAAAATTAAAAATTTTCTGCATTTAAAGATAAATAAAGATAGCCAGTATTATGATTTTATTCTTAATTACCTATCTTCTCTTAGCTTTTTCTCCTTCTACTAACAAACATTATTTATCCATATTGTGTTTATAAATATTGTGTGTATATCTAAAAAAATTTACGAAATTGAAATATAATAGTTGAGAAGATGAAAAAAAAATATATAGAAGAGTTGGTTTAGTTCACGACACATTAGCTTGTAAGATTGTAAAGAATTTCGTTACTATATATATCCGTATTTCGGAAAATTTACTTTGTCATTATATTTATGTGTATTTATAAAAATATTTAGGGCTATTTCATAATTTCTATTATATATTATTCTTGAATGAGTATAAATTATAATAATTCATTACAAAACTCATATCTTGAGAGTATATGATATCATAATTTGAGGTGTGAAAGAGTTCAAAAAAATAAAAATAAAGGAAAAAGTATTAAACATCAGTCTGTGTGAGATTTTCCAAATAAGTAAATAAATATGACAGGTAGAAATAAGGCAAGGCAGTCTTCTCCCGAAAGGGACACATTTAAAATTGGAATAGACACTCTATTGAACTCTTTACAAAATTTTGAGGACAAACCAGACCAAAATATATCATATTTTTTCGAAGAGTTCGAAGAATTAGCCGCAGCGGCACAATTTCCTGATGATTTAAAATTGGTGTTGGCAAAGTCAAAATTTAAAGGTCAAGCGAGAGAGATTCTAAAAAACACAGCTGAATTGCATAAAGCACAAAACTATAACACATTCAAAGAAAATGCGATAACACAATTTAAAAAAGAAAGATCGTTTGCTGACGCTCAGGCGCAATTCATAAACGCAAAACAAACACCCAACCAAACTATTGAAGAATTTACGAAACAATTCAACATTGAGGCACAAAAATACCTTGTCTCGTCAGGACATGAACAAAAGAACGGAGCTAAAGAATTATTAGAAACGATTAAATTAACTAAATACCTTGAAGCACTAAGACCGGACATCTCCTTTGAATTAAAAAAATACCCACCCACAAAATTTGATGAAGCAGTAAAAAAAGCTAAAAATATCGAAAGTGCTTTGAACAGTAAATGTGCAGGAGAAGTAAACAATTTAACTGAAAATAGCGAAAATAAATTATTCGGGGCACTTCTTAGCATGTCGCAAGAACAAAAATCGGAAATACACCAATTAAAAGAACAAATAAAAGATTTAAAAATTCAAAGAAATGAAAGCGAACATAACAACGCCGAAGTAAATCAGATAACACATAAATTTTGTCATATCTGTAATAAATCCAACCACCAGACACAAAATTGTTATTTCAATCAAAAAAGTGCGAATTTTTTTCAACCAAGGGGAGCGCAAAACAATATTCGACCACGATTCCAAAAAAATTATTATCAAAATAATAATTATAGAGGCTTTCAAAGATTTCCACAAAATTATGCACAAAATTTTCAAGCGCCACAAACATTGGATTTTACAAGACCTTATTACAATCAAACTAGAGTTAATGATATGCAAATTCAAATGCCAAATTGGCAAAATTTGACCCAATCACAAATAGGACAGAATCAAATGTATCCTGGAAATTACAATATGCAAAATATGATTCCAATGCAAAACTTTGATCCAACACAAGGAAACAACACACAAATTGCATATACAGGGCAGCATCAGGGTTTCGCAAACATACAAAATAGCCAAAATTCTTTGCCGCAAAATAATGAGGGAAATAGGGAACATCAGCCCACAATTACTTTTCCTAACGAAAACAGAGACAGGCGAGGCAGACACAATAATAATAATAGGAACAGGGGGCAAAGTCATTTAAACCGGTAAGCGGGCCTACAAAATTGAGAGGAATACAAGCCCGTAGGTCCCGTAACATTGAGAAAAAACAGGGTTATAATATAAAAAATAAATCAAACAAGGAATTAAAAATATTGAAACAAAAGCAAACGAAAAAGACAATGATAAAAAAAAATGAGGAAGAAAAAAAAGATATAACACAAAAATTGATCGCAAGTTGTAACTCGGAAAAAAACAATGAATTACCAATATGGGACTTAAAAATAAAGAAAGATTTAATTATACCCAGCCTTATTGACAGCGGGGCGAGTATAAGTTTAATATCTCCAGGGGTCTTTGAAAAAATAAAAGGGACGGATATAAAGATTAAATATTTAGCTAACGCTATAAAAATTACAACTTTATCAAACAAATCCATTCCTTTTAAACACTGTGTAAAATTTAAGTTTAGATTTAACAACACTTTCTTAAATGGCACATTTTATGTAACTAAAGATGAATTTGACCGTAATTACAAAATTATTTTAGGATATGATTTCTTAAAAAGTAATAAAATAATCATGGATTTTGAAAATAATACTTTTAAACTCAATAATTCAATTATACAATTAAACCCCAATGAAAATCAAATTACGGAGGTGAATAAAATTAAGCCCGTACAACAAAATGATGACTTTCAAACAATACCAAAACAAATCAAATCCTATCAACACAATAACATTCCGAAAATTAATACACGAGTATTTGTAAAGAAAACCATTACTTTGAGACCTAGAGAATCGAAATTAGTAAATTTAATTTTTGATGGGAAATTAAGAAACAAGCAACAATTTTTTTTCCAACCTAAATATAACAACAGGAAATTAGTAATCCAAAATTCAGTTCATGAAAACAAGGAAACAGAAAATAATTCATTCACAATATTAGTACAAAATAAATCGAAAACGTATTTGAGACTTCATAAGGATCAGGAAATGGGAAAAATTACCACTGATTTTTTTATAAAAAAACAAAATAAACCAAATACTGATAATATTTACGAAGTAAATAACTTAAATATCACACAAATTAGAGAATTACGAAAAAAAGAACTTTCAGAGAATGATTTTAAAGTTGATCACTTAACACCAAAGGTACGAAAAGAAGTATTGAAAATTTTAATGAGACATGCTACTGCTTTCAGCAAATCATACAAAACTCTAGGAGAAACGGACGTAATAAAACCGAATTTTAAATTAATGCATGACTTTCCTATACAAACGAAACCATTCAAATTAGCGCATGATGTAAAAAAATTCGCGGAGAAAGAAATTCAAGATTTATTGGATGCAGGTATCATAGAGCCTACGAACTCAAGTTATGCTTTCCCAGTAATTTTCGTAAAAAAAAATTCTACGTCAAAAACCAATGATCAAAACTTAATAAAACTTAGAATGGCTATAGATTTTAGAGCTCTTAACGATATATTAGAAAGCGATCCGTATCCAGTCCCTAACACAAAAAGTATTTTACAAAGCATCGCTGGAAAAAAATATTTACAGTTCTAGATTTACATTCTGCATTTTTTCAAATCAAATTACAAGAGCAGGACAAGCATAAACTAGCATTTATCACGGAGGATAACCATTTTCAAATAACACGAATGCCATTCGGAACTAAAATCTCAACAAATATATTTGCTCGTCTAATCGATATAGTTTTAGGTGATTTAAAAAAGAAATATAACATTCAATACTTTATTGATGACATTTTACTTGCCGCTGATAATATACAACAAATGCACACATTACTAGAAGAAGTACTAACACAATTAGAAAAATTTAATCTCACAATTGAACCAGCTAAAATAAAACTATACATGCAAGAAATAGACTTTCTGGGATATAAAATTAGTGAAAAAGGATATGCACCCTCAGAAAAAAATATAAAAAAAATAACAAGCTTTGCAGTCCCTACATCTCAGAAAACAGTGCGAGCATTCATTGGATTATGCACGTATTTTAAATCAACTATAAACAATTATGCAGAAATTATAGCGCCACTGACAGATCTCACTAAAGCGAATACAAAATTCAAATGGAATGACAAAGCACAGGAATCATTTGAAAAAATACAAAAAACTATCATGGAACAACCTACCATACATCCCCCAGATTTTAATAAAGATTTCTATATAATTACAGACGGATCAAAAATCGCAACATCAGGTATACTCGCGCAAAAACAAGGAGATAAAATGATACCAATTGAATTTACGGGCAGAAAATTAAAAGAATCGGAAAAGAGATATCCAAGCATGCAGATAGAGCTTTTGGCAATATATGAAACTATAACTTATTTTAGAAACATTTTATTAGGAAGAAAATTTTTTCTCCTAACAGATTCAAAAGCATTAACATACCATTTACACTTGGAAAAACAGCCGGAAATTGTAGCACGATGGTTACTTAAGCTACAGGATTATGATTTTGAAGTATCGCACATTGAAGGTATTCATAACCCAGCAGATTTCTGTAGTAGAGAAACAAATGCCTTAACTATAGCGGACGATTTAAACAAACATCTTTTTGCGGTAAATAAAAATTTGAATGCAGACAATATAAAAAAAGAACAATTAAAAGACCCTAAATTAAACGAAATTATTCAAGCTTTACAACAACAGAAAAAAGCAAAAAAATATGAAAAATACAATTTAAATAAAGAAGGAATATTAATTCTAAGAAAATCACGAAATTCAAATAATGATGATTTATATATTGCGCCACAGAATTTAAAAGAAGATATTATAAAAAGCGCACATGTCCCACACTTCGCTTTTCTAAAAACCTATGGCATAATAAAAGAAAGATTTTTTTGGTATAGAATGTATCAAGAGATAAAACAATTCTGTGCGAAATGTATAACATGCAATACATTTAAACAGCATAAAACGATAAAAATTCCACTGAAAACGATGGATAAAAATTACATACCTGGTCATAAATTAACTATTGACGTAGTAGGAAGTTTGGTTACATCTCTAAATAGGAATAAATTTGTTTTAACTATCGTCGATACAGCATCTCGCTTCCTACAAGCATTTCCACTTAGATCGACAGATACTAATGTTATAATCAACGCATTAAATGGTTACTTCAGTACTTTTGGATTAGCGAAATATATCTCTACAGACAACGGAACTTATTTTAAATCGAAGGATTTCAAAGATTATATGAAAAATTTAAATATTGAACTAATACCTTCGTCGGTATACCACCCGGAATCGCAATCTGTACTTGAACGAATACACCGGGATTTAAAAGCTTCCATAGCCTCTATGGGTAATAAAACTTACGAATGGGATATAAAACTTCCATATTTCGTACTTATGCATAATTCAACTGTACATAGAATAACAAAATTTTCTCCAAGCATGTTATTTTTCGGTAGAGAGATAAAAACGCCATTCACGAATTTTGAAGCGCATAATATGGATTCTTACAGTACATATGTACAGAATAAGCTCAAACATATGCACGATATAAGATATGAAGTTATGAAGAATCAAGAAAAGGCGGATTTGGAACTGAATAAGAATTCGAAGTTAAAACACAAAGAATTAAAATTGGGTGACGAAGTCTACATGAAAATGCTCAGAAAACCTAAGGCATTACATCAGAAATTTTCAGGCCCATATTATATTGAGAGAATTTTCAGAAATGATAACTACCTCATAAAGAACAAATATAGGCCAGACCTGAGACCTATTAGAATTCATATTTCTAAATTATTTGCGCCCAATATGGCAAACAGAACAGAAAACAAATAATCATTCCTTAGAAAATATAAGTAAAAAAAAAAAAATTAATAATAATAATAATAAAACAAAATAAAAAAAAAAAATAAATAAAATTCCGAAATAAAAAAAAAATTTTTTTAGACTTCAAGAATTTATTAAAATTGTTTTAAGCGTCTACTGAAACCGTCAAAATCTTTTAAATATACAGTATTTAACATATCAGCAAAACTTCAAAATTTTTACATTTAAACACAGAAAATTCTAAAAAATGTTCGAATCTTGCAAATTACATACAAAATTAACGTTATATATATATATAAAAAAAAAAAAAAAAAAAAAAAAAAAAAAAAAAAAAAAAAAAACGGAGCTATATTATGGTCTCATACGAAATATGTTTCGTACTTCCCGGGATGTGAGTACTTATTGCTGGCCGATAACTTGCATGGTATGGAAAATATTTTTTAGGAGACTATACATAGACAAAATATATATATAACAGAGACAAATAAATATTAAAAATAGGCATTACATGAATAGTCGTAATATATTACCTAACATAAAAATAAACTAGATTCAAACAAAATATATATACATATATATAAAAATTATATTTACGAATTTTTCATAACACGGTATGTTATACAAAAAAAGAAAATGAAGATAGAAAAGGTTTCAGAACAATAATACAATGGGATCGTGAAATAATGTATGATAAAAATAAAAACGGGAATGAAAATGAAGTCATAAACAGTAGCATGAACAGTAGTGAATTCTAGTGAGAATGCGTCTCAGTAGGACATTCGAGCGAATAATATAGGTATCGTGGAGGTGAATATGTTTATATACATATTATATTTGGCAGTTTTCAAAGGCCAACACATTGCAATGAATTTTCTCACATTTAATGTATTTGTGTATGTTATTTCAATTTGTGTATTACTATGTCCATTTGTCATTACATGTATATATTTATAATAATGGTATGGTATTCTTGCACATCTTTTAATTTTAAATGATTAGATTATAAATCTGTATATATATTATAGCTTATTTTTGGATAGAATAATTTTTTTTTCTTAAAGTAAGAGGGGATAAGCTTGTCGTAAAGAAATGTCACGACATCGCTTAGAATAAAATAAAATAAAAGAAAAGAAAAAACAAAGAGAGAGAAAGAATAATAATAAATAAATAAAATAATAAATAAATAAATAAATAATCTAGAAAGAGATAGAAAATGAAATGATATTAATGTATATAAAAGTATTAAAATAAATTTTTATTTTAGCTTTCGTAAACAAGAAAGGATAACAATAATATGTGTTGTTTGTTCGGAAGTTTTATTATACTATAACCTCCTTTTAGTCAAAGCCTGGGTATAGCAAAATCACATGAACGAAGGGATTTTCTCACCATTAGTTACAAAAGGAACAAATGTTTACGAGAAGCAATAAAACCTAGAGTCGCCATTTGTGACACTAACGTACACAAGCAACAATAAGAGATTTACAATCAAATTTATTACTCTCGTGTGTGGTCTACGTGGGGTCGCCGGTTCGGAATCGGAGCTCCGGCAATAAATAATGGAGAAACAATGTCTGAAAATCCAACCCCGCATCTTTTACCTGACCAATGGACAGTGAAATATATTCAAAGCCAATTGGAGTCCGAATTTTAATACCCAATGGGGTCAAAGGGGGCGTACAGGACCTGAAAAGAAAACCCCACATGAGTCAGTGCAGTTTTAGAATGGAAAGTGTGAAGTAAGAAAAAGATTTTTTCTCTTCTCTCTACTATGAGTTTCCCGCTAAGATGAGAGGAAAAAGAGGAAATCGAAATAATCCGTGTCGTCGGAAGATGTGATCTTATGCCTCCCGAACGAAGCGATGAGAAGCGACGCTATGCTCTGTGAATCGTCGACTGATTTCCAATTCAAACAGGAACACCTGAGTACTGCAAAGCTGACTAATTTTCATCGGAAGATTTCTAAGTATTGCTGAGTGGAATTCATTTCTGCAAAACAAAAAAAAAACTTTGCCCGAAACTCCCAGTGAAATTTGAAAGTGCATATTAGTGTGAAAAGGACCATACGCCTAACTGATGATTGGAAAGTGCGCAAAGCTGACTAATTTTCATCGGACGATTTCTAAGTATTGCTGAGTGGAATTCTTTTCTGCAAAACAAAAAAAAAAAAAAACTTTGCCTGAAACTCCCAGTGAAATTTGAAAGTGCATATTAGTGTGAAAAGGACCATACGTCTAACTGATGATTGGAAAGTGCGCAAAATCTGAAAAGTTGCAAACTATTTGTGTTAATAAAAAAAACAAACAAAATGCCTTGGAACTCAACACCTGGATTTAATTGTGTCAGTGTACTAATGAACTGTATGGACAGCTATAAGCCAACGACGACCAATACCAGGAACATACTTGTAAGGTGAGAAAATTTCATTGTTCATGTGACTGGCCAATTTATTTTAGTGATATAATGTTGTGTTAAAATTTTGGTTTCAAAATTATTTTTTTAAAATTTGATTATTTAAAATTTGATTATTTTAAAATTTAAAATTATTATTATCTTTGGGGCTCAAAATTATCAGAATTTAATGCTCAAACTTAATTAATAGTAAAATGAATAAATAAGTAAATTAATAATACCAGTAAAATAATACTAATAATATGAACGAAGGACTCGATTTGATAAAATATGAAATTTTGGGGCTTTGCCTATAAGTTGTGTCGTGAACTTAAGCATTATGAGCTGTGAGGATAGCAGAATAATAAAAAAATGAATAAATAAACAAACAAAAAAAAAAAAAAAAAAAATGATATAAAGTATTTTGTATATTTCACTAGAACCATATTTTAGTAGTTATTGCCTTGCATATTATATTTTTATAGTGTTTGCATGATGCCAATTTATGTGTTTTAATAAAATTTTGTATATATGTACCTATTCTTGTCTTTATTCCAGTTTTCTCCCTTTATGTATTTTAAGGTAATTTCTAGATGCAGATTAGGGAATGTTAACCTTTAAATTTGTAGATTAATATCTCAAGTATTTTATTGACTCATCAATCCCAATTTTCACAAATTCATACGTTAAATAAGGCGATCCTAATGTTATTGCAAAATGTTAATTTTATGTATGATATTAAGGAATTAATTTCAGTAATTAATAATATCCGATCTTCGTTCACAACGCCGAAGGGATATTATTTTCATTTGTCTTCGTACTAACCACGTCACGTTTGCGTACCTAGTAGGAGGTGTTTATTTTCGTCACCACAACTGCATCTAAAGTTTTATGAAAATACATTTATTATTTTTTGAGATATAGTTACTGTGGAAATCGTGAAAAATACAACATAGCCGCGCCACTTGTTGGGCGCGATATATAACAAAACTAATCAGATACAATTTATATCAAGGTCTAACTGAATCTAAAGTTTTGTGAATTTCCGTGCATTAGTTCTTGAGATAGAGTGCCCACGAAATTTATGTCAAGGTAGACTGACAGACAGGCATGTTTTAAAAACATGTTTTTTTTTGGGATCTCTGACGTTTAAAACGTATAAATCCGCTGAAAACCGGTATTCTAAAATTTTCACAAATCCATTATTTTCTTCTTGTAAAGATAGAATAAAGTAAAAAACATATAGCTAATTGTCTCATAAAAAAACAACGATGATTATAAGATAACACATACGGGATTGTGAACAAATTGAAAAAGGACGAATGTTTTTTTGGAACACTCTGTTAATATTAATGTGGCAAAAATGTTCAAACTAAAGGTTATGAGTAAGTGTTTTATTGTATTAAACTGTGTTAATTTTTATGCGGATAGCATGTATACTCGTCGAGCAATTAAGGTTTTTATAAAAACATTCCCAAATTTTTCCACGTTTTTTGCTTGTAATTTGCTGAGATCTTAATATAAAAATAATGTTCTTTTCAAAAATATGACAAACAACGTTGTACACAATATTCTGTAAGTATAATTAAAAAATAATAAAAATTGTATGAAAAAAGAGCCGGTTTACTACATAAATTTTTCTTTGTGCATGCGTAAGCGCTATCAAATTTCAAATGCATATTGTGTTAGCTAAATGTATTGATAACCTTTTGTATCTCAAAAACATAGCTTAAAAATTCTGAAAGTGATAGTCGATAGAAAAAGCGTAAAATCCATTATTCCCATAATAAGCGAAAAGATGAGGGGCTGTATCAATTTATCCATTTAATAGTGTCAATATAGAATACATAATATGGCAAGAACTACTATATTTGGATAGAATCCCTCATTATTTTGCTTCATTTTGGTAACAGCGTATTTTGAGATTATTCTACTGACAATTACTTTCAGAATTTAAAGCTATAATTTTGGACAAACACAATATGCAACTGAAATTTCGATAGATTTCACGTATGCCACATGAAAAAGTTATTTAGTAAACTTGCTTATTTTTCATACAATTTTTATTATTTTTTAATTTTGATTGAGGGTCTTGTATGCAATGTTGTTTGTCGTATTTTCGGAAAAGAATATTATTTGATGTTAAGAATTTTGGAAATTATAAGCAAAAAACTTGAAAAAAATTGGGACTATTTTTATAAAAACCTTAATTTTTCTACGAGTATACATGCTATCCGCATAAAAATTAACACAGTTCATTTAACATAATCTATAGTTTTAACGCTTTTGCTACATTAGCTTTGACAGGGTTATCCAAAAGATATTCTTCTTTTTCAATTTGTTGGCGGCCCCCTATGGAATAAAAAAAAAAAAAACTTCACGGAAATGTATAACTTGTACTATTATATTTAAACACCTTAATTTTCCGAATGATTCCCCATGTATTTTTCTATAAATATAACAAAATGGCTGAAATTGCAAGTGGCCAGTCACGTTTGACCATCTAGATATTAGGTTGTGCAAAAAGTTCTGGGAAATTTTTCATCTAGTACTTTTTAGAATTTGTATCTTATATAGGAATACTAGTTGGTTTATCTATAGGCGTTCAGGAATTTCGCAGTAGACATGACTCCATCCGATTATGGCCTCTTTCGATCTATGCAACACTTTTCAAGGGCTATCGACTTGAATCCTTTAAGGGGGCTCAGGGCTTGATCGATACGGAAAAACATCTAAACAGAGCTCTCGCTTCGAGTCCATATAAAAACATAATTCAGTGTAACTATATTCAATGTAACTAATTTAAACTGTCTGATATTTTTAAAGTATGCTTGTAGTCTTATGAAATTATGAAATGAAATACTTCAATATAATATAATAAGAAATATAGCAAAGTTTATATAACACAATTTTTGAAAAGTAATTACGTGTTATATCACCATCCGCAAGATATTTTAACGTTGAATTGGCATAAGAACCTAATTTTTGGTTTAAAACAATCAGGAAACTTTACTCTGTAAAATGAATTAAGGATATAACTATCAGTTAAAAAAAAATAATAAATAAAAAAATAAAATAAAAATAAAAATAAAAAAAATAAAAATCTCTCAAATTAAAAAAAAAACTGTAAAAAATACATTTTTTTTCATTAAAAATACTCAAAATATTAAACTATCTAAAATATATTAATTCATTATATAGATAATGCTGTTATATGCAAGCAAAAAATAATTTAAGCCATTCCAACAAATAGTTTTTTTTTTTTAATATTACAGATAGTGGTCAAAAATCAAGTTTTGAGAAAACGCGACTTAAAGTTAAAATTATATGAGAGCGGCATTGAAAGTGTTGATACATAAATGCCTATAACTCCGTTAAAAATGCAAATATTTTTATGCGGTTTTTTGAATTGAGTTAAGAAGTAATTGAATAATCAAATTAGATCATAAAAAATCGATTTTTCGAAAAATTTTCAAACCCTGAGCACCCTTATTGAAGTTAAAGAAGCATGCCAAAAGTCTGTCGATTCCAAGGAGCCGCCATGGTACTTCCAGCAAATCTGGAATCTGTCAAAAGTATGGCAGAAAGTCATGAACTATGATGGTCTTTACTCTGAAGAATAATTCTTGTTGCTATTGCTGTTTAGTTCGTTCATAATCACGCACCTTTCACAAATTTCGCAGAACTTTTTGCTGAAGCTAGTATTATTGCAAAGGTATGTTGGTAATAGGCCAAAATAAGAGCTATGAGTGAGTGATAATTTTAACAAAATGTCAAAATATTTATTTTGCAATTATCTGAATTGTAAATAAGCTTAGTGGGCTTTAGCTATATCTAAATACTTATACATCAACAATACTTATTATTTTTAAATATTCACCTTATGCTCTAGAGGCTGATGAGGGAGTGATGAGGAAGGATTAGGACATCATCGTATAATGTTATTTCATTATTCTTTAAAAAAGTCATATTTCTTCATTGGCACCATTTTTTTCTTGAAATCATAAAATTACCATAGTTTTCACATTTTACATTAAAGTTTAAAAAAATGGAATTTTACTATTTCAAAAAACTGTTGCCAATGAAGATAGCTGAATTTTAAACAAGTAGGTTATAACAACATCATTTTTAATATCATATCATTTTTAATGTTACAACATTCTTAGTAGCATTAAAATTGACAGAACTTTTCGTTTGACCTCATATTTATGTTATTAATTCTTATAAAATTAGTCTGTTTTCGACATTTTGATGTTTATTACTTTTATACTTCAACTGGTTATTTGCATTATTCAAATATACTTTAAAAATTGTTATTTATAATTTAAAATCGATGGTACATATAGAACGCCACACTTATCATTATATATGTCCAAATCGTCCATGTCTTTAAGAGTTAATATCTCGGCCAATTACCGACGATATTTCTCGATTCATTATCAATAATTCTTTTTTACTTCTACTCCGATAGGTAACAATAGCGCTCCTGAACACCATTGCTGAATGTCTGCAAGGTTAAAATTAAAATCTGCTACATCTAAATTTTTTCAGAAATTTAGTTACAGTAAATTCGGGATTAGATGAGAGGGATAGGGACAGACTTTTTCACTATATTTTGTATAATATCTGTTAAAATATTATAATTAATTTTAGGTATTATTACCTAAAATGGAAAAAAATGCATTTTTGAATTCAGTCTTATAAAAGGTTTCACATGATGCCCCACACGATATACTAGTCGGCTCTCGTTAACTCGAAGTCGTCGGGACCGCAAGAAATGTTCGAATTATCAAGAGTTCGAATTATGGAAAATATCAGAGGAAAAAATGTTTAAAAGAACTACTACAAAGAAATTAATGTAATAGTATTTTCTTTATATATATAGGCTGTTATCAGTAGAATATGTCTTAATATTAAGTTAAAAGATATAAATACGTAAACTAATTAAGGGATTATATAGGAGCAAGCACAAACGAAGATGGGGTCGAGGTGTAATTGATAGACAGACGGGGCACTAAAAAAGCAGATATTAAATGCATTGGGACTATATGTATACTTGTTCAGAACAATCATGATAAAAATGGAAGAAAGAAAGCTATTTTAAAGATTTGAATTTCAGGAGAAAGTAAGGAGAAACGCACAATCGGAATCTCGCTAATTCGAATTAAACGAAGTCAAGAGAAAACAATTTGGAAATTGCACGTGAAGCGTAGCAAATTAGGTGCGTTCGTACGATAACGAAGTTTTAAAAATATTACTTTCATATATCAGTCTCATAAAATTGTAAATAGTGAATTACAATTAAAACGCTCATCAAACAATGTTCTCCCTATACCATTATGTAATGGAATACTTTTGTGTGGCCTTGTAAATCAATAACAAATGTTCTTTGCACAACAAATTATGTAAGATGTATATTATAATATGTACTTTATAGTTGCATATAAATTTTATTAAGTTCGCATGAGTGTAACACGATTAAAATGCATTTGAAACATTTTTTCCCATTGACCGTAATGTTATGGAATAATTTTGATTGTCCCTGTAATTGATCTATGCATCCGATTTTCATAAAATTTGAAATAACTCGAAAAAATTATGTAATAATTATGTATTTTAAATTTCAAACGTATAGAATATATTTGAAACTTTTTCCCCATTGACCATAATGTAATTGAATACTTTTGATTGCCCCTGTAATTGATCTATGCACACGATTATCAAAAAATTTGAAATAACTCGACAGAATTATGTAATAATTGCGTATTTTAAATTTCAAACGATTAAAATGCATTTGAAACTTTTCTCCCCATTGACCGTAATGTAGTTGAATATTTTTGATTGCCCCTGTAATTGATCTATGCATCCGAGTTTCATAAAATTTGAAATCAATCGACAAAATTATGTAATAATTATGTATTTTAAATTTCAAATGATTCGGTTGGGTAGTTTTTGCGTTGTTATATGCAGACGGACGGACAGACGGACGGACTGAACGACCACTATAGGTGCTACGCATTATATAATTACGAACGCACCTAATGAGTTCGAAGAAATGAAAAATTTTAACATTATTCTGTTATTGAAATTTTCGGGACTTCATGTTCAGTTCGAATTAAGCGAAGCTTCGATTTATCCGATTTCGAATTAACGAGAGCTGACTATACTAAGAAAGGATTTTTTTTTTCAATTTTAAGTAACTCAATAAGCCCCTCTATATCTTTCAAAAATATATTTGTGAGTGTTTAATAATTTATAAATATGTTGGTCAATAATCTGTATTTCTTCCCTCAATTTGAGCATTCAATTTGCATAGATTACGAGGAAAATGGCTGCGACAGACAGACACAGGAGAGATCTTATAGTGGTTCGGTTTTTACTTTTTAAGAACAAAACCCTAAAAAAGAGAGAGAGAAAGCAAACAGAAATATTAAGCTAAAGAATTAATCAATTTTATGACAGCATAATGCGATGAATTTGTTATTTATGAAAAAAGATTAATATATTTATGATAAATTTATAGGCAAAAAAGATATTGAACACTATAATAAGCAATACGTTAATTCCATGAAAACTTGTCATGCCTATCACACAGCTAAAAATCGCTATGCTTGTTCGCCACCGTTATTTTCGAAAAGTTTCCTTCGCCCTATTCAAGTGATCAGATATCTACGATAAAATAAGTCACATTTTCAGTTCTAAAATACTGGTAGCCAAAATCGCTGTATGTGACAGAAATGACAAATTTTCATTCAATTAGCTAATAGTGAATAAATTTTAAGAGCAATAATGTTTGATATCTATGTCCTGTCATGGGCCTCCGTGGCCGAGTGGTTAAGATGGTGCTCTGCTAACCTGGAGGCTGTGGGTTCGATTCCCGCTGGCTCCATTGCAGATACACTTTGTGTGGAGCTCCTGGTTGTATTTCTTCTGTGTTGTAAATTTCCTGTCTGCTATCTCGTCCTTGTATATTGACGATGACTTACAAGCAGGCTTTCATGTCGAGCACATAAGTCGGATATATGTTATTCAAATAATAATAATAATGTCCTGCCATTTTAGAACAAGATAAAAATGGCCTGACTAGAGTGGCAAGTGACGCGCTTTCATACTATAAAGTTATTTTGAAAATATTCGGATCTTGCTGTAGTACTATACTGCACTTCGAATATAGTAGAGTATTCGAAATATTTTGTATATCCCGTGAATACTATCCGATTTTTATTATAAAGGATGTAGCTTGTAGTAATCTTCAGAAACGTATATCAATTTCATAAAATATGAAATAGTTTAATATTATTAAAATGCCTTCCAAACAGTGTTTTCCCCTACATCATTGTGTAATGGAATACTTTCGTGTGGCCCTGTAAATTAATAACAAATATTCTTTGTACCACACATTGTACACAACGTATATTTTAGTACATATTTCATAAATGCTTATCAATATGATAATGTTCGAAAGTGTATAACACCATTAAAAAACACCTGAAACTATTTTTCCTATTGACCGTTATGTAACGAAATATTTTTGATTGTCTCTGTAATGAAACTATTCATCCAATTTTCCAAAAATTAGAAATGACTCGACAAAATTAAGCAACAGTTATTTATTTTAAACTTCAAGCATTCATTTGGATTGGTTTTGCTGTGTTATATGCGGACGGACGGACAGACGGACGGCTAGAACGACGACTATATGTGCAACGTATTTACATAGTTACGAACGCACCTAAAAATGGTTCATTTTACTTCAATATAAATCAGATAATTAACCAAATTTCAACAAAACATTATAGGCCTATTTACTCTCGTCAACAAATATAAAGCATATTATTACGTTTGCAGAGCGATTATAAATCATGTACACCCGAGCGAACATTGTAAATCTAGTTAAATATAAACTGAGGTTATATTTGCTGACCAAACACCTTAGATATAATCAATGCATAAGGCAAAACACATTAGATGGACGATCCAAATTCAGATAATGTGGAATGTATTATAAAATTATCGCATTTAAACAGTACCTATTAATCAGAATGAATATGGAATAACTTTTTAAATGGCTCCAAACTTTATGCTTTTAACCCTTTGGGCAAGGCAAATTCATTGCTTAAGTATTGAAATTAATGACTGACACCGGAATTTGAAAACAACTTTATTTGTGAATAAGAAAATGCTATATTTCACGCATTCAATAAACCGTAATTTCCTTTAACAAAATTCCGATGCGAATGTGACGTTTGGGAATTAAAATTAAGTGGTATATCTATGAAACCACCGCCCCTCAAGGGGTTAAATATATGTAGAAATCTACAAATAAACATATGTACATATGTATAATGAAATAGAAAAGTGCAATATATAAAATCAATATACTGTATTGTAAGTTTAATCCAATTTGAATTAAAAATTGCTCTTCAGTATATTAACCCTTTCGGGTCCGTTTTTTTTTTTCACTTTTTAGAAAAAAATACTTTTACGATAATAACATTAATACTAGCTATCCAAATAGATTAATTGGTGTTTAAAAATGTTTCATTGTCTGAAAGGTAAGGAATGTTGCTTTTTTGCATAATATTCAATTTATATTCATGTGACAGTAGGGTAAGAATGAATTTTTGGAGGTGTTTAGAAAACGTTATATTATAATAAGATTTAACTTATGCTACAATATTTCTAATATTTTTGCGCTTTAATACACGTGCTTTATTCAAGAAAGTAACTTTTATTTTAGATTTAAAGACTAAAAAAAATGTTAAAATAAGAGAATTGCAAACAGCGCAAAGAGAATGAATCAAATAATAATTATTAATATTAGTAGTAAATGCCTCAACAGAAATTAAGTGATATAATAAATGCATAGACATATACTAACATTACTGCATGAAAATAGTCGAAAAAACATTTCTTAAAACAAAATAACACTCCTTTAAAAGACATATACTATTAATAGTACACCAGACCGAAAGGGTTAAAGTAAGCTTTCATTTCAGAAATATTATACCTCTACTTAATAAAAGGACTAATATTATATAACGTCAAAAATGTCGTTTTATTGTAATATTTTGTTAAATAAAACTAGTAGGAACTTGAAAAAAAAATTTTTTTACATAATTTATTTTTGATTTTAACCAGTAATTTTTAAATTCTTTGTTAAATAATAATAATAATTATTATTATTATTTAATATTTATAATCAATAATATTAATAATCTAAAACGTGGTCCTGAAAGTTGCATATTCAGAAAATTATGCAGCTGTAAACTCAATAAATTCGGTTTTTTACAGAGAGATTTTTCTTTTTTCTATCATCCACCTAAAAGACTATGGAATGCGACAAGTACTAATGCTAGGAACAAGCTTTACCAAAAGTGATTCCATTGCAAACTTTTCCAAAGATTTCATACAAAAAAAAAGTTTTTCTTTCTCTAATTGTGTTTCCATTTTACTACAAAATTCTAAAAAAATTACATAAAATGTAAGCATAGATGATATACAGATAATAATATTTCTGACAGATAAAATATTGTGTCAAACCTTTTCCAAAATATTTATTCTTGATTTCAAAAAGATTTGATTTTATTATTGCTTGTATAAATAAAAGTCACAAGAAATGTCAAACGAATTTTCTCATAATATTTTATTTTTCGGAAAATCTTTTACGGTGACGAAAACGATCAATCAATTTTTGACATTTCTATCTATGAAAGGTTTAAACGTATAGGATTTTTTACGTATTCTGTTTTTATAAATTATGCTGTTGTAAACTCAATAAATGTGAATTTTTACAGAGAAACTTTTCGTTTTCCAAATTTCGGCTCAAAAGGCTATAAAATACACCAGGTGTTTAAGACAAGCTTTACCTGAAGCAATTTTTTTTACAAATATTTGATACAAAAAATTTTTCAGGACTTTCTTTCTCTAATTTTGTCTCCATCTAACTAAAAAATCCTAAATCAATTACATGAAAATATAAGCATAAATTATATATAGATATACGATATTTTTCATAAACAACATATTGTGTCAAACCTTTTTCGAAATATTCATTCATCATTTCAAACACATTCGATTTTATTATTGCATGTATAAGGAAAAGTCACAAGATATGTCAAACGAATATCCTCAAAATATTTTATTTTTCGGAAAATCTTTTACAGCGACGAAAACGATCAGTCAATTTGTGACATTTCCGTCTACGAAGGCATTAAATGTATGTTTTTAACTATTCTGTTTATATAAAAAATTAAAGTATTATACAAATAAATTTAACTTACTGTACTAAAAAGTGATAATCGCTTTAACCCCTTAACTGGCACTTTCTTTTTCGTTCAATAAATTGGAAATAACGGATTCACACCACTATTAATTAAATAAAATAATCGTAAAATTTAGTCTAAACATTTCCGCATTTCAATAGTATGAAAACTTTCTTAAAAATAATAATGGTGTCGAAAAGCTTTAAATGATGTAATAAGCAAATTCGTCCTGCCCGAACGGCGTTCGGGCAAACCAGTTAAGGGGTTAAATAAAAAATTCATAGTTGAAAACCATTAGAAGAAATAAAAACTTTTATTTCTCGATAAACATATAACGCAAGAAAATTTTCTTTACTTTATTACTTTTTAAAAATTATTTCATACAGACCTGTATTACATACTTAAATTAATATTTTAAGGATTTTTTATATTTATTTTATCATTTTACTTTTATTATTATTATTATATACACTTTTATTGCTTTAATTTTTTTCTTTTAATTCTTTGTGCAATGATTTTGTATTTTAAACAACATGCATATTTAAGTTATTATTAAACTAATAATTAATTGGATGTACCAATCCCAAAACTTTCTTCTATATCATACATATATCTTAATGTTTCAAACAGTAGGTATAAGTTTAATATTTTAATATTATTAATTCAATACTATACCAACTTTCATCTTAAATTTCTGCTTCAAAATTAGTTGGAGTAAAAACAAGTTATTGCGGATCATGATATTTATTAAAATCAATAGTTTTCCCTTATTCTGTTATATATCAACTGTTTGCAAATAGTCAGAAAATAGTTTCCGTCTCTGCACGAGCCGGTGATCAGTAGAATGACGAAGAATCGAAAAAATGACACAAAAATGCTATCACTATGTTCCTGTTCAACGGAATATTTCCTAAATTCAAAGAGGACCTGCTGTCTATTAACTAAAAATATACAAAATTTTAGTTTAACCCATTCGTGCCCAGCATCTTTTGCGTAAATTTTATTTGGTTGGCACCACTATTTTTAGAAGATTTAAGTTTAGTTCATTAATCACGAAAATGCATCATTTAAATAAAATAATTATTGCTTTTCTTTTTTAACCGGTGTCAAAAACGGTGCTGAATGCACCTTTAGAAGCGTCCCTAAAAAGGGACGCTAGGCACTAATGGGTTAATTCTGTACAGAAATTTATAAACTTTTTGGTGATACAATATTGTTAATGGCACAGAAATCGCAATTGATCGTCACGTTCTTGTGTAATTTTTTTTTCAAATTCAGGGAAAACAATTTAGCTATAGCCAAATATTTACACAAAAAATTAGGTTCAGTTCTATGCATAACTTCATGCACTTTCCGATGGTAGAATATTGAAAATGATACAAAAATTGCTATTACAGAGACCCCTTTCGGCGGAATATTTCAAAATTGAAAGAAAACGTGCTTTCTACAGTCATAATCTTTCTACATGCACAAAAAAATTCGTTCAATCTGGGCATATCTTCATACACTTTTCGATCGTACAATGGAGACTTTTGGACACAAACCGGACGGCACACATACGGGCACACGGATACATACACACAGACACACAGACATTTTCTAAAAACATGTTTTTTGGAATCTTTGACCCATAAAACGTGTAAATCCGTAGAAAACCAAAAGTCAAAAAAATTTCCGATTACAATATTTTCTTTTATTTAGGGTTGAGATTTTTTCGCGTTTTCACATACCGATATAATATTAGAGAAAATATTGTGGGTAAAATAACATTTTCTCTAACATTACACTGGTGGGTAAAAACACGGAAAATTCTCATCCCTATGTATTGAAGATAAAAAAAAATTGGAAATCGCACGTAAAGCGTAGCAAATGAGGTGCATTCGTACGATAACGAAGTTTTAAAAATATTTATATCTTGTGTTAAAATACACAGTACTTCGGACACAGCATAGTGGTCGAAATCTTTTTTGTGTTTCTGTAAATGTACAGGAATAGTAACTCTTATTACACCTCAGCAACGTATATCATATTCATAAAATGTGAAATAGTTTAATATAATTAAAACGCGCACCAAACAATGTTCTCCCTGTACCATTATATAATATAATATTTTGTGTGGCCTTGTAAATCAATAACAAATGTTATTTGCACCACAGTTTGTGCAAAATGTATATTATATTTCTACTTCATAGATTCATATCAATTTTAATATGTTCGAATGAGTGTAACACCATTAAATTTGAAATTGTTTGCCTCATTGACCGTAATGTAACGGAATACTTTTGATTGTCCCTGTAACTGATCTATGCATCCGACCTTCATAAAATTTGAAATGACGCAACAAAATTATGTAATAATTACATATTTTAAATTTCAAACGATTAAAATGCATTTGAAAATTTTCCCCCCGTTGATCATAATGTAACGGAATACTTTTGATTATCGCTGTAATTGATCTATGAATCCGATTTTCATAAAATTCGAAAAGACTCGACAAAGTTATGTAATAATTATATATTTTAAATTTCAAACAATTCGGTTGGGTAGTTTTTTGCGTTGTTATATGCGGACGGACTGAATGACAACTAAAGATGCTACGTATTTACATAATTACAAACGCACCTAAAAAGTAACAATATTATAAGGATAAATTTTAAGGTAACCCTAATAAGTACCTATTTCAAGCAGCTTCAATCCAGATTTTCAAACTTTATTGAAAGAAAAGTTTCGCCTTGTTCTCTCAAAACATTAAAAAAAAAAAAAAAAAAAAAAAAAAAAAAAAAAAAAAACACTTATTTTGGTAATTGTGATAATTAGAGTCCTCTTTCTGTTGTTTTTTTTGCGATATCAAGAAAGAAAAAAAATCTATCTCAAAGTTTCTATAGATCAATTTAGATTTTCGTTTAACCTGAGCTTTATGTTGTTAAATCTGAGAGGTAAAGATAAGAAAATCTTTCTTTAAGAGACTTATCTTCTTCAGCAGTCTAGCGCAATATGTAACGATTAAAAAAGGAAAAGTTTTTTAGAAGAAAATAACTTGTGTAGTATAAAATTAAAAAATATATTTTTTTGTAAGGGACATTTAAAAGCAACAGTAAACATTCATTTAATTATTTATTTATTTCTTATATCAAATATCAATGGAAATATTGGATTATTGGATTCGTAAAAAATTCAAATACGAATGAGTGAAAATTCAATATTATTATTGCTTGTATAAATAAAAGTCACAAAAATTGTCACAAGATTAAAAAAAAAATCTTTTAGAGTGTCGAAAACGACCCGTCGATTTTTGACATTTCAATCTACGAAAGCATTAAACGTAGAGGATTTTTTAAATATTATGTTTAATTAAAAAAAACTAAAGTAGGCATAGTGAACTCGCTAACCTCCGCGGTCCAAGCTTAGCATTGCATGCAGAGTCGCAGGCCACATAAAAAAAAGTCAATGAATTTTATTTTTTTTTCATACAGAAACTTAACAGACAAATTAATATACAATCTTGTAAAACAAATAAATTTATAAATAATATAGTGAAAAGCTGGAGAAATTTAAATCAGTCACCATAAAAATTTAAATATAATACTTAATAAGTAAAATCATAATTGCAGAAAATGTAACATTAAGTTTATTACATTAATATTTACTTTTTTCCATTTAATTTTGTGATTGCTTCATTTTATAAAAGCCAATCGTTGTCGGTGCACAATTATTTACATTGTATATGTATTTTTTTAAAGTGAAATTTTATTCGGGTCAAGCTCTTCAGAATCAAGTAAACACATATAAATTATGTTGATTGTGCTAACAATATGAAATGTATATTATTATTCTGTGTTAATTTAACAGATTTTTTAGAAAAATGTCAAGTTGGTAACATTGAAGCCACGACTAGCGAAAGTGTATTTATACAAAGCGTATGTTGTGCATCGAATCATGAACTAAATCAAGCATAGGTAAAATGTCGAAATACTTGTTGTGCTGCAAATAAATTGTCGGCGGGCCACGTGTTTGATATGCCTGAACTAAAGTATAATAAATATCATTTGAACATACTATAATAAAAAGGGATAATCGCTATAAATAAAACCTAATAGTTAAAAACTTTTAGAAATAAATAAAAACTTTTATGTTTCTATGAAATTATAACGCAGGAAAATTCTGCTTTACTTTATTACTTTTTAAAATTTATTTAATACAGGCGTATATTATATAACTAAATTAATATTTTATAGATTTTTTTTTTACATTTATTATTAATATTATATGCCGATTTTATTAAAGAAATAATGATTTTTTTAAATTCTTTAGGGAATGATTTTGTTTTTAAACAATATATAATTAAGTCATTTTTATATAAATAAAAATATTTTAAGGGTAAATTTAAAGGTAACCGAAATAAGTACATATTTCTAGCAGCTTCAAACGAGAGATAAAAAGTTTATTGAAAGAAAAAGTTCGTTATGTTTACTGAAAACAATTAAAAAAAATATTCCTTATTATTTATTATGCCAATTGTGATAATTACCGCCATTTGTCTGATTTTCTACGATATCAAGAAAAAAAAACTAGCTCAAAGTTTCTATAGATCAATTTAGATTTTCGTTTAACTGAGCTTTATGTTGTTAAATCTGAGAAGTAAAGATAAGAAAATCCTTCTTTAAGAAACTTATCTTCTTCAGCAGTCTGGCATACTATGTAACGATTAAAAAAAGGAAAAGTTTTATAGAAGTAAATAACTTCTGAGGTATAAAATTTGAAAAAAAAATTTTTTTTCGTAAGGGGCATTTAAAAGCAACAATAAAAATTCATTTAATTATTTATTTATTCTTTCTACCTTTAAAAATCAAGGATGGGAATTCTCCGTCCCAAATGGCGATTTTCTACCAATAAATTTTAACGGTATTTCTCGCCTTATTTTAATGACAGAATTTCTGAGATTATAAATCAAAGAATATTATTAAAATTTAGTGGTGAAAATCCACCGTTTGGGACGAAAAGTTCTCACCCCTGAAAAATGGATTCGTGAAAAATCAAAATATTATTGAGTGAAAATTCGATTTTATATTTGCTTGTATAAATAAAAGTCGCAAGAAATGCCAAACCAATTGCCTCAAAATATTTTATGCTTTGAAAAATCGGTAACAATTCTTCACTTTTTGACATTTAGATCAACGAAAGCTTTAAACGTAAAGGATTTTTTATCTATTCTGTTATTTTAAAGAACAAAAGCTTTAAATAAATCAACTAAACTTACCATATTAAAAAGTAATAATCACTATAAATAAAAATTATATAGTTGAAAACCATTGAAACAAATAAAAACTTTTAATTTTTTCTATAAACATATAACGCAAGAAAATCTGCTTTACATTATTACTTTTCAAAAACTATTTAATACATGCCTATATTATATACTTAAATTAATATTTAATTGATTTTTTGTACTTATTTTGTATTTTTTACTTTTATTATTAATATTATGTGTCTTTTTATTATTTTAATTTTTACTTTTAACTCTTTATGCAATGATTTTGTTTTTTAAACAATATATAAATAAAAATATTATCAGAATAAATTTAAAGGTAACCTAGATAAGAACATATTTCAAACAGCTACAATTCAGGCTTTAAAAGTGTATTTAAAGAAAAAGTTCGTTATGTTTTCTCAAAGCAATTAAAAAAATAAAAAAAACATTTCTTTTTATTTCTTCTATCAATTGTGATAATTAGCGTCATCTTTCGGATTTTCTATAATATCAAGAAAGAAAAAAAAACTAGTTCGAAGTTTCTATAGATCAACTGAGATTTTCATTTAACTGTGCCTGTGTTATTAAATCTGAGAAGTAAAGATAAGAAAACATTTCTTTAAGAGACTTATCATCTTCAACACTTTAGTGTATTATGAAAAGATTAAAAAAAAAAAAAGAAAAGTTTTTTAGAAGTAATCTTTTATGACTTAAAATTTGAAAATAAAAATATTTTTTATTGCAGGGGACATTTAAAAGCAACACTAAACATTCTTTTAATTATTTATTTCTTTCTTCTATCTTTAAAGATAGAAATGTGGTATTCATGAAAATTCTTGAAATCCAATTTCAAACAGGTTTATATGATTTCGAAGGTATTATGTTCAATTCACGATTGCAGTTTAGAGCAAATGTAGAATCATAATTTGCTGTATGTCGCGGAATATGACGTGCGCTAATGAAACCTGGTGTATATAAAATCCGTCGCGGGTGCAAAGTTCTCCAAGTTACCTCTGAATTATAATTCTGAAAGTGCCTTGTCAGGTTAAGGTCTCGTCACCTGATCAACGCTGTAAATTACGAGATCAACTGGCGCACGCAGATTTGCATGCAGCGAGAATTTAAATAAGTAAATCCAGATTAAGTAACCGGCCAACATGTAACCAAAACAAAGTTAAACGGTGCTGCTATGAAAACGACATAAATACTTTCCAATCAGACCCCCACGCAGTAGTGTTCAGGTGATTTTGCCCCAATCCAAACATTATCACCCATAAAACTCGGCAATTGTATGACAGGTAGGGGTCTGGACAGCGGTTAGAAAGAAATAATAAATGCGAATGCAAGGCCATATTGCCAAGAAGTTATACTCCATTATATTTCCAATTTTGTTTACATTTCAGAACTAACAGACGACCAATTTATGGCAAAAAAATAATCAGGAAAAATATTGAATTGAAAATTAGAAAATATCGTTAAGATTGATAACATGCGGTAGTTGCTTTATCGGAACAAGACTACTTGACCAGAATCCATTGTTTACAAATTAAAATATTATTAAAATGAAATTCTTTATCAACATCAGTTTGCCATTGTAAATTTCTATTATTGTTTATAATCATTATTTGTTCAAATGTGCTGCAAACAAAATTGAATGAGAATTATAGTGAAGTAAAGAGACAGTATATTTATTTTTAAAAAGACATAAGTACTGCAATCGTATTGTTTGATAATTCAACTACAAATCATACTGGTGTATTTCATATATTATAGTCTTCTATTTTTGTTTCATAACTCATTTTAATATTATTTGAGAGCTCATTTTCCGTTGTCGTGATTGATAGAATTCAAAGATCGTTTAATCACCAAAGTGTTTTTCTAGCAACAGTACATGCTTATAAGCAACCATACTGGCTCCTTACAACAATACAGTCAATAGAACAAACATAAATGCAAAAATACAACAATTCAAAAATGCAACATTACAGCAATACAACAGAACACAACATATGCAATAAAAATATACAACATGTACAGCATATAAAACATGTTCAACATGTATAATATATACAATATACAGTGGCGGTCAAAAGTTTCCGGCCAGCAAAAATTTTTCAATTTATTTATAAGTATGCCCATGTGAAGAGGAATCTCAAAGTGATACTTATACATTTTATTGACATAATAGTTAGGAATTTACTTATAGAAGAATGTGTAAATATCAATAAATTTAATTGAAAAAATTAAGTATAAAGGAAAACGCATGTTCTCAAAAGTTTCCGGCCACCTTCACAAGTTTGTAAAAAAGTGGTATTGTAATAGAAAATTACAGTGATAAACAACATTTACAATTAGTATTTTATCGTATTACTATTTATTAGCTTTAATAATAAGTACTATGGCGCAGCAACGTGACATTCATACAACCAACGGTTAAAGATCGTCTATGGTACATTTTTTCCACATTTCTTGTAATTTTGGAGAAATTTCGGCTGAGTTGGAATATTTATAGTTCCGCAGACTTTTGCCAAAATCTTTCCAAAGATTTTCTATTGGATTCATGTTGGGCGTTTGGGCTGACCATTTCAAAAACGAAATTTTTTGTGTGAAAACCATTGCTTATCGAGGTTTTCATACATTATTTATGTCGTTATCATGTTAAGAAAAATAGTTGCGACCAATTTTTTTCTCTAATAAGGCAGAAAATGGTCTTGCTAGATATCCTTATACATTGTATCATTCACTTGGCTGTGGATTTCAAATAACGGGCTGACACTTTTTGAAGAAAATACTCCCCGCGGCATAACTTGTCCTCCGCCATGCTTCATTGTAGGAACAGCATAGGTCGAATGATGTCTTTTGTTGTTAGGTCATCGGACGTTGTGTCTGCCATCACTTCCAAAAATGTTTTGAATTCGATTAATGAAAAAATAGAACTTTTGTGCAGTTTTCACTTGACCAGACTTTGTGTTCCTTGGAAAATGCCAGTAGGGTACGTCGGTATTTTTTTTTTTTACCTCTGAAATTTTTTTAACACCGACTCTTCCATAAAGTTCTGTATCACGTCAGCATCATAACACGGTAGACAAACTTATTCCAGCAATATTTTCATTCCGTAAATCGCAGTTTATTGCAAAGGAATTTTTATGCGGATTATCAATGGTTTTTCTCCTGATACTACAGTTCACAGGAATAGTAATTTTTCGGGGTCTCTCAGACCTTTGAAATTCCTGAAAGCCATAGCCATCCTTATATAATTTTTAAATATCGTTTACAGTCGATTTTACCGATCGATAACTTAGCCACAATATCTCAGGAAGATTGGCTTTTTAGCGACAAACTAATCATTCATTTATGAACAATAATTTTTGAACTTTTCAAATTTGAATTCAAACTATGCTATACATGTTGATTCATTTATAAACACAACCAAAAAACACTTCACGGATAGAAAAAAACTAAAGAATGATAAGGGGCCGGAAACTTTTGAGAACATGCGTTTTCTTTTATACTTAATTTTTTCAATTAAATTTATTGATATTTACACGTTCTTCTATAAGTAAGTTTCTAACTAATATATTAATAAAATATTTAAGTATCGCTTTGAGATTCCTCTTCATATGGGTATATTTACAAATTAACTGAAAAATTTTTGCTGGCCGGAAACTTTTGACCGCCACTGTACAATATATAATGTATACGTTATACATTATACAATACACAATATACACAATATATACAGTGTAAAATATGTAATATATACGATATACATTATACAATACACAATATGCACAATATATTCAGCATTTTTGCCGATCACACCGAAGCTAGCATAGGGAATAAAATACGGGCTTCTGATTGGTTGACTAATTTAAAAGAGCAATTGTTTGCCAATAAATTTTTCTGAATGCGGATGTACGTATTAGGAGCGCATATGGGTATATCATGTTAAAATAATAATCGTAATAAACCACAATTTTTTAAAGTAACATAGAACAATTGGGTTTGTAAATATTGCGTAACTAACGCTGCAAAAAGAAAATGTGATTGTTTGTAAGTAAATTGCTCTGAATATGAATGTATGCATTAGAGGAATATATGAGCATATCATGTTAAAATAATAAGAAGAAATGGCAATTTATCTTTATTATTTTCTAAAATACAGAACAATTGAGAAACATCATGATTAACTTCTTTATTTATAATTCAAGAAAATATTTTTTTTTATCTATTCATAGCTGCCAACTTTCAACTAATCTTCCGTAATACCTGGATTAGTTTGATCCAGGTTAACCTCATTTCGAACTAGAAAATTTATTTCATGAATCTTTATTTAATTTCAAGATAGTTAGTGGAACATACTTAATTTCATTTCTTTGAAAATTTTCTGGTTCGACACTCATTAAACCAGGGTCAAATTAACGCACGCATTACGGATAATCCATGTTAGGTTGGCACCTGTGTCTATTAATAAATATGTAAAATCAGAAAGATATTTATCAAAATTCATCTTTCAAAAGGTTTTCAAATGGAAATTTATGATTAAGAAAACGTAAACCCAAAAATGAGCTAAAGAAAAATACTCTTTAAGCTAATCAACCAATCAGAAGCCCTTATTTTCTTCCCTATGCTAGCTTCGGTGGGATCGGCAAAAATGCATATATACAATGATTCAATGATACAAACACTTTTACAACAATACAAAAATCTTAATTCACAATAATACACAATATACAATATACAATGGCACAAACAATGACACAAAGATGAAACAAACAGTGAATAAAAACATTGAAACAAGCAATGATCCAAACAATATGCAATTATACAAACAATGGTTCACAACAATATAAAATTCATAGCTCACAATAATATACAACATACAGTGTACAATATATATATATACAATCTTAACATATTATACAATATGCAATATATCCAGGGCTCCCAAATGGCCCGCCAACTGATCAGAATTTTATTAGAGAAATTTTCCTTTTATATTTTTATTGTCATGGAACCACCTTCGGAAGTCAATTCTAGCGCATATTCAATAGAACCTATGATGAAATTTTCTGTTAAAAAATATTGATGTTCAGTTCGCGGACCATTTGGGAGGCCTGTATATCTACAATATACATTATAACTACAATATACAACGATTTCAGAAAATGGTTGTATATTGTATAATGAATAAAATGAGGAAAAATATTGAATTCAAACTAAGAAAAAATCATTAAATCTGATAAAATGCGATAGTTTCTCTATCCGGACAAGGCTAAAATCGACTATATCGAAAATAAGATATTAGTAAAATGAAATTCATTATCAGCGTCAGTTTCTCATGCTAAATTTATATCATTGCTTATAGCCCTCAGTATTTTAAATATGTTTCAAACAAAACTCAGTGAGAAGTTTACTATATACACATGAGACATCATATGAGGAAAATGATTGAATTCAGTCAAAGAAAATATCGATTCTGACAAAATGTGGTAGATGCTTTATCGGGAGAAGGCTAAAATTTATTATATTGAAATTAACCACTTAATCGTCGCGCCCGAGATATTCACGGCTTTAATTCAGAATTGTTTGATTCCCACCAGTTTTATAAATTAATATAATTGGTTTTATTCTGGTATCATTTTACTTGTCATTAAATACCATGAATATTTTTTTTTTCAAAAAAGTGGTGACAATAATGAATTTAATTTTTTAGATCGTAATTTAATGCGACCATTAAGTGGTTAACTCTTTGAGCTCTGGGGTGTAAATTTCTTCAAATTCCAAATGTGACACTGGCACCAGTATTTTGCAAAGAAAAAAACCGGTTAACGATAAACAAGAAAAAATGCATTAAACCTTTTTCAAAGAAACTTGGTCGAATTTTCTGGTGCCATTGTGACATTTCGGAATTAAAATTATGTGGTAGAAAATTCTACCATCAGAGCTCAAGTGGTTAAAAAATTAGTGAAATAAAATTCTTTATCAACGTCAGTTTCTCATTGTAGATTTTCATAATTGTTTATAGCCCTTATTCTTTAAAATGTGTCTCAAACACAACTGAGTGAAAAATACAGCATCTACTACTGATACAATATATTTCCTTTATTTTCCAAAGGACTTAATTGCTGCAATCGCGTTGTTTAATAATTCGATTGAAACATACTGGATTATTTTCAGACATTCATAATTCTCTTCATTGTTTCATTACTAATCTTAATTATGTTTGGGGCTAATTTTCCGTTGTTGTTCTTGGATAGATTTCAAAAATCTTTTAATCATGAAACTAGCTTTATAAGAACAGATTTTGTTAAATAAAATAGAAATCATTTAATTACATTATTTTTCAATACGAATGATTAATATTTGAAACATAATACGTAAAATATATTTGTTACGCAGAAGAATATTGCCATTACACAACTGCTCTTAAACATACTGAAAACAAGAGATAAATGAGAACTATAAATTTGAAATAAAGATTTATTTATCTTTTATGTGCATAGCTGTTAGCATAATAGCATATATGTTAATTGGAACAATTGTGCTAATTTTACAATTCCATTATCAACAGATTGCTTTGGAACATCATTATTTCTATCATTGTATTCCTGTTTATTTTTCGTATAATGTATATTTTAGGTTATTATACTGGGATAGAATTAAAAAAATTTTCAAATTAAAAATAACTATAAATGACTTAAAAAAACAGGCTTTGATTAAAATTCACAAAAATGTCAAAAATATATGTTTTTAAAATGCATTAAAAATAGAAAATAAATGCACGGATTTTAATTTAATTTGCAAAGATCTCACTTATGGAAAATTAACTAATTAAATGAGAATATTAGTACAAGAAAATTATTCTTTATGAGCATCAATATCTCATATTGTAAATGAAATTTCTTGTTTATTATCCTCGATCTTTTAAATGTTTTCCAAATAAAACTGAATGATCAGTTCATATCTACAAATGTGACACTATATATAATTTATCTTCCAAAGAACATAACTGCTGCAATTGTGTTGTTTAGTAATTGCACTACAAAACATACTGTACTATTTGAGAATTATAAATTTTTTCTTTTGTTTCATTACTAATTTGTTTTCATTCTCTTTGATGCCTATTAAATCTTTGTTGTTTCTGGGTAGAATCCAAAGATTATTTAATTACCAGTCTAGTTTTATAGAACTGCAAATTGTTAAATGAAATAGAAAGCATTTAATTATAAGATTTAAAATACAAATAATTAATATATGAATCAAATAAGTGAAATATACTTTATCGGGACAAGGCTACTAAGCCCAGAATCTATTATATTGAATTAAAACATTAGTGAAACAATATTCATTATTAATGTCAGCTTCTTATTGTAAATTTAAAATATTGTTTTTAACTTTCTATCTCTTAAGGGTGTTCTTAACTGCTCCGCTCAACAAGCGCAAAACGTTTTGACATATTTACAAATACATTTTTTAACAGAAAATTATAAAATTGGAATGTCTGACTATGGAAGCGATTTTGAATCGAACTTATTTTTCCATTTTATGATAATTAAATTACCTATCCATTTCTAAACTATTTCGATCACGTGATCGCCCGTTTTCCTCCTGCTTTTCGACCGGTTTTTTGGCTTCTATAGGGAATGTGTTAAAAAACGCCAAATTTGAAGGATTATTATGAAAGATCTATTGTGTTAAAAAAAAATAAAAAAGGAAAGAAAATTGAGTGCAATTGGACAGTTTCTGAATAACAACACCTGCTAGTTTCATGCATTTCCGAACAAAAATAAATTAAAGCATATGTCATAAAGTTGCCCTTTTTGATTTAAGAACACCCTTAAATGTGTTCCAAATAAAACTGAATGAGAAATATAGTATCTACTAATGACCAAAATATATTTAATTTATTCTCCAAAGAAAATAATTACAGCAATATTTTATTTAATAATTCGATTACAAAACATACTTGATTATTTCAGGCATCATTGTTTTACTGTTTTGTTTCGTTACTAATTTATTTTCATTTTCTTTGTAGCTAACATTTCGTTGTTGTTTCTGAATAGGATTCAAATATCATTTTATCACTAGCTACATTTTATAGAAACACATTTATTTAAATGAAATAGAAAGCATTTATTATTTTTTAATACAAATGATTTATTTTTAATACATATTTTAATAAAAATTCGTAAAATATACTTTATCGGTGCAAAGCTAGTAGACCAGAGTCTATTATATTAAAATTAAAATATTACTGAATCAAAATTCTTTATTCATGTCAGCTTCTCATTGTAAATTTATAATTTTGTTTATAACCCTCAATCTTTTAAATGTGCTTCAAACAAAGCTGAATAAAATGTATAGTATCTACAAAAGAGGCACTACATTTAGTTTATTTTCCAAATTACATTATTACTGAAATCGTATTGCTTAATAATTCGTTTACAAAACATACTGGAATATTTTACACAATGTTGATTTCTACTTCTGTTTCATTACTATTCATATTCTGTTTCTTTGGGGGACACTTTTCCCTTGCTATTGCTGGATAGAATCCAAAAATATTTCAACCATCAATCTACTTTTATTGCAACAATACAAACTCATAAGCAACGATGCAGAATCAATACAAAATTACAGGCAATAAACAATACAACAATATTGCAATATAACATTGTAACATCACAGCAATAAAACAATACACAGTTATTTATATAGCAATATACAACATGCAATATGAAATATGTAATACATACAATATACATAATAATACAAAATTCAGAATAGTGAACATATATATATATATATATATATATATATATATATATATATATATATATTTATATATATACATTATACAATGATACAAACAATAAAACTAACAATGAATACCAACAATGAAACAAACAACGAATGCCAACAATGAATAAAAACAATGAATACGAACATTGAAACAAACAGTGATACAACAATGGTACAATATACAATGACAAAAAGAATGATTCCAAACAATACAAAATTCACAACTCACAATTATGTACAGTATACAATATATCTTCAATATACATTATACAACAATTGGAGGAAATAACTGTATTTTGTAAAATGTATATAATGAAGAAAATTATCGAATTCAAACTAAGAAAATATCAGTTAATATAATAAGATAAAATGCGGTAGTTGCTTTATAAGGACAAGGCCAAAATATATGTAAAGAGGAAAATTATTGAATTCAAACTAAGAAAATATCAATTAAAAAAATTTAAAAAAATGCGCTAGTTGCTTTATTGGGACCAGACCAATATCTATTACATTGAAATTTAAATATTAGTCAACTAGAAGACAGCCCGTCAAAATGACGTGTTTGCATTTTTAAAAGAATGATAAAAAATTACAACTGTGGTTAATCAGCCACTTTAGGCTTAAACATTTTTTAAAAATACAGCGATTAAACATGGGGGAAAAATTTATATAAAAAAGGAAAATTTTTATATAAATTTGCATTTAAAACTATGACAAAACTATCTGGTGGATGGGGGGATTGTAATGAACAAATCGTAAATACATAAATTTTAAAAGAATAAAGTAAAGCAAAAAATCAATTATAAAAGATTATATTGTAAAACTACAGTCAAAAAATACATAAAAATACTGAGAGAAAATAATAAAAATATCTAAAATGTATAAATTTTTTTCCTATTTTGGCCCATTTTTTAGCTAATACTTACAACAAAACACTTTATAAGATCGAAAACAAATGTCAACAATAAAGAGTAAACAATCGGCGTGTTCGGAAGACACACACGCTGCGCGCGCTGTAAGATCCACTCCATGTACCTGTCTCCTGAGCGCGCGCGCTCAGCCTGCATAGCTCCCGAACGCACCCAATCATTCCTGAGCATTCTATGTTCCTGAGTCGTGATGTTACAATGGAGTCATTCTAAAGATTCATTCACGGAATTTGTCATTCTTGTATGGCAACAGTATTAATTTGCTTATACTTTTTGATTTTCTCGTAATTTAATGTTTGTTTTTTCCGTAATTGCTGGTGGTTTTATTTAGAACTTAAACATTATAATTAAATAGTTTTTGTAGGTTTTAAAGAAAATGGGTAATGAATAAATATTTTACATGTATATTTCCATAAGTTGAACAATTAGAATATTTGTGAACGGCTCCGAATACTTAAGCCTAACGTGGACGCAGTTGCAGCAAATTTCTTTTTCTCGTGGATTGGTTAACCCCGGAATCGTTATACACGGAGGGGTTTTATATATATAATGAAATTCTTTATCCACGTCAATTTCTTATTGTAAACTTATATTATTATTTATAGCCGCCATTCTTTTAACGTTTTGCAAACAAAAACGAGTGATAAATATAGTATCTACTATTGAGATACCATCATATATATTAAAGCAGTAGGCTACTTCTTTAAGATCAACTCAAATTCATGTCTTTGCGCATGCGTGAAGTTGAACTTATTAGCCCTTCCAGTTAGAGGAAATCCAAAGCAAGTCTGATTAACTCAGTGGTTTAAGGCAGGGATTTATAGCTCTGAGCTTTTGTAGAGGACTAGAGTTCAATCCCAACGCTCGGCAATTTTCTTTTTTTTAAAATGATGCATTTTACTACTAGGGGAAGTTATATGATTTTTATTCTTTTGTTATTATTATTATTTTGATGTTTTATAATTAAATAAAATTTAACACTCAACAATGATTTTTTAAGTAACAATTTTATTTTAGAAATATTTCAAGTAATTAAAACATAGTAATTATTAGATATAAACAGCCAATTTTCAATTCAGGGCTTTAGAGATACGTTTGTAAGAATAAAATTATTAAAATCTTTACAAATTGCATTCTTAAAAAAAAGTAAACACTAATATATACAACACACACAAATAAAAATTGTGAAAATGTCGTAAAATTTAATTTAACATCTAGCAATATTTAAAAAATATATATTTTAATTTTCTAAAAAATGTAAATATTTAAACATTATTTTGTCGATAGGTAGTAGCAGCAATTTTCCACTTTCCTGTATTGTGCGTGGAAGCTTAGAAAAAGTAATCCATTTGTAAACTGCAATATACATGAATTATATAAATAAATTATTTATTATATATCATTTACAGGGGTGCACAACCTCTGGCCCGCGGGCCAAAATGATACCACTATTTTTATGCAGAATAATTTTCCTTATAGTAATGACAGAAACTTTGAGATTAAAGAAAAGAAACTCCGCTTTTCAAATATTCTGGTGGCAAACGATTTTCTGGTTAAAAAGGTTGTGCATCACTGATAGACCATATATTAAATGATTTTTAACTAAATCTCCGAGTGCCGTTATAAAGTAATATCTGAATCTTTAAAAGTTTGAAGTATGCTAAAATATTTTAGGAATAGTTTAACAATTTTAACTTAAAATATTTAATCTAAAGTATTTTTATTTAATTATCTTTTAAATACAATAAACTAATCTACAATTTTTGTTATATTTCGTATGAGCATTAAAAGGAAGATATATGTTTGTGTGCATATAACGAAAAGTATTAAATATTTTCCGTGGGGAAAAATTTAAATTAAGAGAGAAAACAGGGGGATCAATCCATTTCAAGTGATCCAGCAGTGGTCGCTCGACCATTTTTTAAAAATCTGAAATGTTTGTACAACAACCCTAACATGATGGAAGTTCAAAATGACCATTATTTTAATTTTACTATTTTTTGTTTGTGCATGGCGCCCATCTTTGTTTCATCGAGTGCAGCGATTTTCTCAGATACTAGGATACACAAAATTGTAAATATCTCGTCTTTTATTTTCCCAATTGAAACGGGGTTTGCAGCATTTTGTTCAGAATAAAATATGCTAAATGTACGGTGGTAGAATAATTTTGAAAAATAAATTTTTAGACGTGAAATTTTAGCACAAAATTTAAGATTTTTTCCAAAATGTATCCGTTTGCAATTGGAAATTTTTCATGCAAGGAAAACTGCCAAACTTACACAATATTTTCTACAAATATTTCAAAAGTGCGTGTACTCATCCATCAAGTCCAAGATCTGGGAGTTAATTTCTCTTTGTGAAAAAAATTCTGAAATTCGTCAAAAATTTCAAAAATTGCACTTTTTAGGCTTTGATATCTCTGGTGGGGCACGAGATAAAAATCTGAAGCTCTGCCCTTTTATCTATATATATAAAAGAAAGTCTGGATTTCGTATTAATCACGACACAAAAAAATCTACCGAATCAAAAATCTTTAAAATTGGAATAAAAATACTACTTATAACATCGAGTGCCGCTAAGAAGGGATTTTCGAAAATTCCATCCCTAAGGGGGGTAAAGAAAAGAACGAACTTTAAAAAAATTCCTTAAAAATCGGTTTTTGTAGTTTTTCTTCAACTGATATCATATTTTTGTGTATATTTTCATGCTGAATCGAATGGTACTAAGCAAAGTCTTTTAAATCCATTAGTTCGTGAGGTACTTCACATTTTCCAAATTTGGCGATTTCTTCGGCGCAAAAACATTAAATTTTCAATCCTTATCTATATATATAAAAGAAAGTCTGGATTTCGTATTAATCACGACACAAAAAAATCTACCAAATCAAAAATCTTTAAAATTGGAATAAAAATACTACTTATAACATCGAGTGCCGCTAAGAAGGGATTTTCGAAAATTCCATCCCTAAGGGGGGTAAAGAAAAGAACGAACTTTAAAAAAATTCCTTAAAAATCGGCTTTTGTAGCTGTTCTTCATCTGATATCATATTTAAGTGTATTTTTTCATGCTGAATCGAATGGTACTAAGCAAATACTTTTAAAACCATTAGTACGTGAGATACTTCACATTTTCCAAATTTGGCGATGTCTTCGTCGCTAAAACCTGAAAATTTCAATCCTTATCTATATATATAAAAGAAAGTCTGGATTTCGTATTAATCACGACACAAAAAAATCTACCGAACCAAAAATCTTTAAAATTGGAATAAAAATACTACTTATAACATCGAGTGCCGCTAAGAAGGGATTTTCGAAAATTCCATGTCTAAGGGGGGGGGGGGGGGGGTAAAGAAAAGAACGAACTTTAAAAAAATTCCTTAAAAATCGGCTTTTGTAGGTTTTCTTCAACTGATATCATATTTTTGTGTATTTTTTCATGCTGAATCGAATGGTACTAAGCAAATTCTTTTAAATCCATTAGTTCGTGAGATACTTCCCATTTTCAAAATTTGGCGATTTCTTCGGCACAAAAACATGAAATTTTCAATCCTTATCTATATATATAAAAGAAAGTTTGGATTTCGTATTAATCACGACACAAAAAAATCTACCGAACCAAAAATCTTTAAAATTGGAATGAAAATACTACTTCTAACATCGAGTGCCGCAAAGAAGAGATTTTCGAAAATTCCATCCCTAAGGGGGGTAAAGAAAAGAACGAACTTTAAAAAAATTCCTTAAAAATCGGTTTTTGTAGTTTTTCTTCAACTGATATCATATTTTTGTGTATATTTTCATGCTGAATCGAATGGTACTAAGCAAATTCTTTTAAATCCATTAGTTCGTGAGGTATTTCACATTTTCCAAATTTGGCGATTTCTTCGGCGCAAAAACATTAATTTTTCAATCCTTATCTATATATATAAAAGAAAGTCTGGATTTCGTATTAATCACGACACAAAAAAAATCTACCGATCCAAAAATCTTTAAAATTGGAATAAAAATACTACTTATAACATCGAGTGCCGCTAAGAAGGGATTTTCGAAAATTCCATCCCTAAGGGGGGTAAAGAAAAGAACGAACTTTAAAAAAATTCTTTAAAAATCGGTTTTTATAGTTTTTCTTCAACTGATATCATATTTTTGTGTATATTTTCATGCTGAATCGAATGGTACTAAGCAAATTCTTTTAAATCCATTAGTTCGTGAGGTACTTCACATTTTCAAAATTTGGCGATTTCTTCGGCGCAAAAACATGAAATTTTCAATCCTTATCTATATACATAAAAGAAAGTCTGGATTTCGTATTAATCACGACACAAAAAAATCTACCGAACCAAAAATCTTTAAAATTGGAATAAAAATACTACTTATAACATCGAGTGCCGCTAAGAAGGAATTTTCGAAAATTCCATCCCTAAGGGGGGTAAAGAAAGGAACGAACTTAAAAAAAATTCCTTAAAAATCGGCTTTTGCAGCTGTTCTTCAACTGATATCATATTTAAGTGTATTTTTTCATGCTGAATCGAATGGTACTAAGCAAATTCTTTTAAAACCATTAGTACGTGAGATACTCGTACTTCACATTTTCCAAATTTGGCGATGTCTTCGTCGCTAAAACCTGAAAATTTCAATCCTTATCTATATATATAAAAGAAAGTCTGGATTTCGTATTAATCACGACACAAAAAAATCTACCGAACCAAAAATCTTTAAAATTGGAATAAAAATACTACTTATAACATCGAGTGCCGCTAAGAAGGGATTTTCGAAAATTCCATCCCTAAGGGGGGTAAAGAAAAGAACGAACTTTAAAAAAATTCTTTAAAAATCGGTTTTTATAGTTTTTCTTCAACTGATATCATATTTTTGTGTATTTTTTCATGCTGAATCGAATGGTACTAAGCAAATTCTTTTAAAACCATTAGTATGTGAGATACTTCACATTTTCCAAATTTGGCGATGTCTTCGTCGCTAAAACCTGAAAATTTCAATCTATATATAAAAAAAAAAAGTCTGGATTTCGTACTAATCATCGTACAAAAAAATCTATTGAACCTACAATTTTGAAAAAGAGATCTATAATCAGGTTAACATGATTATGTACGCTATATTTAATTATCTCAATATATATAAAACGCAAAGTGAAATTTCTTTCCGGCCGCTTATAATTTAAGTTCTACTAGATAGATTTCAATGGAACTTCCTTTGTGTTGTATATTTTTTCAGAAATTTTGTAATAAATAAAATATAGCATTCTACGTTGTTTAATTGACTACTTATGGAGATGTTTTAAATCAGATGAACCTAATTACAAAAGGTTGGCTTTATTTGAAAGTTTCCGCTGAAGGAATTTTTATTTATTAACTAATGAGAATGTATTTATTAAAATACAACACATTGCTCAGTGGTGCACAAAACAAGAAATTTAATATACATTTGTACAATTAAAATAAAATAAAACTATCAACGTTTCGCGCCGTCTTCTGCGGGCGTCTTCAGGAAAATATGATAACGGAAGGACTAAGTTTGCATCTTGATCGAGAAATAATATTTCTAATAAATCTCTCGGCCAAGTCACAATCTCTCTGCCTTGAAACATTTAAAGATGAAATTAAAGTCCATAATTTAACCTAGCATTAGTATACTTCATAAATATATACAGGACAGTTGCACCATAAAATTTAACTAATAAGAATGTATTTATTTAGAGATAGTATAATGATTCAGAGATTAAAGATGATAGTATAAGAATTTTTGTTTGATTAAAACTGTTAACATATTGACCACTACGTCATTCATTGGTGACTAGCATTGAATTTTCCGTTTAGATGACTGACTTTTCACCGATGACAAACAGACTAAAATATGTTATAAAACTAAAAATTTCTATGATATGAAAATTTCTTTTGATTCAAAGTTTCTTTAAAGAAAACTGACCAGCGTAGCGGGCGAAGGCTGCTAGTAGTATTGTATAGCAGTGTTATGTACAAAAAATTTCAAAAAGGAGATTTGACTACAAGCTGAGATATGACATGGACAATATGTGAAAACAATACTGCCAAACTATTATGTAATTGTTAATACCGCCAAAATTTTAAGTTAATGATTTATGGTACAAAGTTAAATGTTAATTACAAATATCTTCTTCAAATGCTTGTGTGGGATTTAAACAATTCAGAATGTATGCTAAACCAGTACACTATTTGTCCAGATGAACAAACCTACTAGAAAACTATTGCAATAATTTTACTCGGATCACATCTCAGAAAAAAGTAAATGACAGACATTGGGTTGCAACTGATCGAGTTGACATGGTTTCAATTATTAAACCTAGAGAATTTCATTCAAGTTAACAAGGGAGGACAAGACTTGGGTGGTTTCAAATAAAATTTGAGAAAGAACAGCCTGATGGACTGACAACAGTAACTGGTCGAACTCATAACATCTCTCGTAAATAGTGTTAAGCTCTTTGTTGAGCATATGTAGTATCTTTGTAAATTAAACATTTATTATTAAACTGTTTTCAACAAACGATATTTTCTGTGTAAATATTGTAATAAAAGAGACTAATCTCATTTCTCCTAATGTACTCGTAATAGCATTTCTTAACATTTTTTAATCACCGTATCTTAGCTTATAGCCAAATCTCCTTCTTGAAATTTTTTGTGCATAACACTACCATAAAATACTATCAAAAGCCAGAATTTCAGATTCAACCTCGCGCCACACAAGAGATATCAAACTTTAATGTGAGGAAATAGCTGTACATGATGAAACAAAGATGGCCACCATGCTCAAACGAAAAATATTAACATTAAAATAATAGTCATTTTGAAATTCCCTCATATTAGGGTTGCTGTACAAAAAATTTCAGCTTTTTTTAAAAACGATCAAACAATCAAAATATTTTCGGGACCATTGAAATGGACGAATAGCATTTCTTGTAGGTTTTGTTCATCTAGAAAAATAGTGCATTGGCTTAGCATGGCTTATTAAAATCACGATTTAAACAGAATTTGAAGATGATCTTTGTAATTAACACTCAACTTTGCATCATCAACCATTAGTTTAACATTTTGTAGATATGAACAAACACATAGTAGGTTACAATAGTTTAGAAGTATTCTTTTTTACATATTGACCATGCCATGTCTCAGCTTGTAGTCAAATCTCCTCCTTGAAATTTTTTTCACATAACACTACTATAAAATATTATTAAAGGCCAGAATTTCAGATTTTTATCTCGTGCCCCACCAGAGATATCAAAGCCTAATAAGTGCCATTTTTAAAATTTTTGACGAATTTCGGAATTTTTTTCGCAAAGAGAAATCAACTCACATATCTGGGACTTGGTGTATGAGTACACGAACTTTTGACCTATTTGTAGAAAAAATTGTGTAAGGTTGGCAGTTTTTCTTGCATGAAACATTTCCTCTTGCAAACGGATAGATTTTGGAAAAAATCTTAAATTTTATGCTAAAATTTCACCTGTAAAAATTTATTTTTCAAAATTACTATATCCACCGTATATTTAACCTATTTTATTCTGAACAAAATGCTACAAACCCCGTTTCAATTGGGAAAATAAAAGACGAGATATTTACAATTTTGTGTCCTAGTATCTGAGAAAATTGCTGCACACGATAAAACAAAGATAGCCGCCATGCACAAACAAAAAATAGTAGAATTAAAATAACGGTCATTTTGAACTTCCATCATGCTAGAATTGTTGTACAAATAATTTCAGATTTTTTAAAAATGGTCGAGCGACCAAAAAAATATTTTCTGGACCCCTTGAAATGGATTGATCCAGGGGGAAAGAAAAATAGTCATGTAAGACTTAAAATTGAACTACTTTGTGATACCCATTGTTTCATAATTAAATAATGTATGAAACGTTATGAAAAATTCAAATAATTCAAATATAATATAAAAAGTTACTTGGTAGCAGCAAATTTTAAGTTTCGGGATTTAAAATGAGACTGATAAAAATAAAATTAATAAAACTTTTCAATTTGATTTTAAAAATTAGAAAATACTAAACATTGTTTTTTTTTAACACTGAGAAAATTCAACAAAATAAATATCAGTTCGATTAATTTTAGTTATCCTTCTGCTAAAAAGCAAGCGCTGTTAAAATTCTTAAAATTCTGCTTAAATTCTTTCAAAAGATTACTTGAGTAGGTTAAACTGACAGAACCATGAATCGCTTTGAATCTGTTGGAATCACATAGATAACATTCAAATAAATCAAGTTTTCAAAACTTTTTTTACAGATTCTTATTAATCTTTTACCATGTTTATCGTCAAATCTTGAAGGGTACCATCTAGTATTTCATTTATTTTCCAAAGGACATAATTGCTGTGCTATTTAATAATTCGATTACAAAACTTGCTGGACTATTTTCAGACATTATTATTTCCTTCTTAGTTTAATTACGAATTTTAATTTTCTTTCAGGGCCAATTTTCTATTGTTGTTCTTGAATGAATGCCTAAAATAATTTAATCATCAAACTAGTTTTATAAGCACAGATTTTGTTAAATGAAATAGAATATTTATATATACGTATTTTTAACACAAATGATTAATATTTGAAAGAAATCCGCAATATATACAGTAGAACCCCGCTAATTCGGACCCCGATAATCCGGATCTCCGGATAATTCGGATCGGTTTGGTCA
The DNA here is from genome assembly GCA_964019185.1 of Maratus speculifer. Lineage (NCBI taxonomy): Eukaryota > Metazoa > Arthropoda > Arachnida > Araneae > Salticidae > Maratus > Maratus speculifer. Next base: position 63,408,286 of record OZ025300.1, read on the forward strand.
TTTTTTTTTTCAAGTTTGAGAAGCGATTGGTTAATTTCCATAACATTAACTTGTTCCATCGTCGTATTCTAAAATAAAAAACTTTTTCTGACATGTTTTCGGAATAATTAAGAAAAGTAAACATTATTACTGTCTGCAAATATTCAATAAGTTTAACATAAAGGTGATTTTCTGTTAGTATGTTATATTTTATTTCATTTTTTTTCTAATTCTCCGGATAATCCGAATTTTCGATAATCCGGATTGGGTCCGGTCCCAATTAATCCGAATTTTCGGGGTTTTACTGTACTTATTATTCAGAAGAATGTTATCATTATACGATTGCTTTTTAATTGAAAACAATAGTTAAATGAATAGTAAAAATTAGAAATAAAAATTTATTTATTTTCCTGGTGAGCATAACGGTTAATTACCGTAATTTCCTCCGTATAATCCGCGGATCAAACAATTATTTTAGACCTAGATTTTTTTTTTTTTTTAAGTAGTTTATCAGATCGCCGTAAATATTTGTCTTCAATCATTCAATAATATAGTGTCCAAAAAGAATTGTTTGATCTGCGGATTATACGCCGAAAATTATGGTAGTGCCATTGTGTTGTTTTACAATCCACTTATATATATATAATGCAAATAAATACAATTTCGGGTTTTCCGCTAGCTTCTCGGGTTCTACTAACGATATTTTGATATAACTTACACTGTTAGATAGATATTGTTTTAAGGAAGGTTTTCGTATATAATGCATTGCTCTACGTAGATTAGTTGTAAAATTATGATGAAAAATTCCGTTATTTTGGAGAATAAGGCTACCATTGACATAAGTTTACTATTTTGGCTACGGCATATTATTATATCATCTTGTTAAAAATTGAAAAGTGTTTATCAATTGCAAATTAAAAGATACAATTAGCTCAAATAAAAAAAAGGATTAATGATTTTATTTGACATTTTTAAAAATACAGTTTCAATGAGAAATAATATTATTTAAAAATACATTTAACATAAATATGAGAAAAATGTTTGTATAATATAAAGTAAGTATTCATTTTCAAAGTCGATCCTGTGGAGCAAGACATGGCGATTTATCCCATTTGTTGAACATATTTTGCACCTGTATAAGAAAAAAGGTTAATTCAAAAAAAAAAAATTCTTTTTAAGTATGTCAAGATTTTTTTTTCGATATTTTAGGATATTTTATAATAGGATACATTACGAATATATTAGGATTTTGATTTTACTTTTGTTGCCTTTCTCGCCAAACAATTTGATTTTAAGTCAAAAAGGCATGAATCCATCGTATCGGTTTTAAGTGTACAACAACTTTTTTGAGTAATTTGTTACATTCAAATGTAAATTATATTAATAGCTGATAATATTATGAAAATAGAGTTGCATATTTAAATTCTAATATAGTTTAAATGTAATGAAAATTTCGTTTCCTCTGTTATAACTCGAGTTTATCTGAATGGATTTTGACAATTTTGTACTGGGAGATAATTTCTAATGGATGGTTTCAGTAATAACATAACATTATACATTGATTATTTATAGAATTCCAGTAAAATTTCTATAATCATATGAACTCGTTTGAGAAAATTTAGCCTTTTTGTAAAATTCTGTGAAATGGATTTCGATAAAACTTATTCTGTTTGCTAGATATTTTCGCCGTAAAATTTTATTACCATATTGTTCTGCATTGCTTAGTTATAGAGTTATCGCGGAGTGAGGGGAGGTTGATTTTGTAGTCAGGTGACCCATTTTATCAAATATTAGTCTTTTTAAATAGTTCTGATAAATGGTTTTTGAAGGGAATTGCACTGTTAATTTGTCAATTTTCAAAAATAGATTTTAGTATATAATATATAGTTCTACATTATTTACTTATAAAGCAATTCCTGGCTCATATTTGATGTCGAAATTGGCTATTATTTAATAGTATAGGCGTTGAGGGTGATATCTATTTAGACCATCGCTACTTGCTTAGAAAATTTTTCATTTTTGATGTCTCGGCTCAGGCATATTTTACGCACCATGTTGGCGGAATAGCAAGAAATCGCGCTATTATGCCTCACATAGTAGCCCGGTTATTTTGTTTCAAAAAGTTATTTTAAAAAAGAAATAGTTGAAACTATAAAAAAAAGTTAAAAAAATAAACATAATAATAAATATAAAAATCCAATCAGTCGTAAATATTAACACTTGAAGCAATATTCTTAAACAAAGTTTTTGCCAAATTGGCGGTGGAAAATTTGCGCCAGAATGATGCGTATATGACGTCTTTGCCCATTTCTCTTACAAATGTCTTAGAAAACCACTATGCGTGCATACATGTATATATGCATCTTATACTATAATGCGAGCAAAATTTGTGTGTGTGTGTCTGTGTGTGTAAATTTTATCTCAAAAACGGCTCTAACGATTTTCGCAAAAATTTGGATTTTACCATTTTTGGCCACTAGAAGACCATTGGCCGTGTTTGTTCACTTGTTCGAGAAAATTCGATTACTGGGTCATTTTGGGTCACAATGGGTCAGGATCAAGCTATTTATATCTAGAGAACGGCTGGATGGATTTTAAGGCAATTTTCTATCCAACCGTTTTTTGGCACGAGAAAACTATTGGGCTGGGTCACATGTTCGAAAAATTTCGATTTGTGGGTCATTTTTGGGTCATTATGGGTCAAGCCATTTTTATCTAAGAAACGGCTCTAACGATTTCGACCAAATGTTATATTTTATCGTTTTGGATTACAAAAAGACCATTAGGTTAGGTAACATGTTCGAGAAAATTCGGTTAGTGGGTCATTTTTGGGGTCATTGTGGATCATGCTATTTTTATCTAGAGATTTTCTGACGCAATTTTGACTAAAAATTGCATTCTATGGTTTTCGGGCACGAGAAAAACACTGGGCTAGGTTACATGTTCGAAAAAAAATTTTAATGGGTCATATTGGGTCTGGGTCAAGCTATTTATATTTAAAGAACCGCAGAATCAATTTCATCGAAATTTTGCCTGTAATAGCTTTTTGACACGAGAAAGCTAATGGGCTAAGTCACACGATCGAGAGATTTCTATTATAAGAGTCATTTGTGGGTCATGATGGGTCATAATGGGTCATGGTCAAGCTATAGCTAAAGAACAGGTGGATCGATTTTAACGAAAATTTGTATACAACTATTTTTTGGCACGAGAAAACTATTGGGCTAGGTTTCAGTTCGAGACATTTCGATTACTGGGTCATTTTGGGTCATAAAAGGTCTGAGTCAAGCTAGTTATATATAAAGTACGACAGTATCAAATTTAATGAAATTCTGTATGTAAGTTTTTTGACAAGAGAAAATTAATGGGCTATCTCACATGTTTGAGAGATTTCGATTATAAGAGTCATTTATGGGTCATGATGGGTCATAACGGGTCATGTCAAGCTATATCTAAAGAACATGTGGATCAGTTTTAACGAAATTTTATATGCAACATTTTTTGGCACGAGAAAATCATTGGGCTAGGTCACATGATCTAGAAATTTCGATTAATGGGTCATTTTGGGTCATAAAGGGTCTGGGTCAAGTTATTTATATTTAAAGAACGGCACGATCGAGTTTAAAGAAATTTTGAGTGTAACAATATTTATACACGAGAAAACTAATGGGGTAAGTCACATGTTCGAGAGATTTCGATTATAAGGGTCATTTGTAGGTCATGATGGGTCATGGTCAAGCTATATCTAAAGAACTGGTGAATCGATTTTAATGAAATTTTGTATACAGCATATTTTTGGCACGAGAAAAGCATTGGGCTATGTCACATGTTCGAGAAATTTCGATCAGTGGGTCACTTTTGGGTTATTCTAATTTTGTCTAGACAATGTCTCGCGCAAATTTGACTAAATTTTATATTCTATCGTTTTCGGGCACAAGAAAATCATTGGGTTAGGTCAGATGTTTGAGAAAACTCGGTTAATGAGTCATTTTGGGTCATAATGGGTCAAGGTCAAACTATTTATACCTAAAAATTGGCTCAATCGATTTTATCTAAATTTTGTATTTAACGTTTTTCGGCACGCAAGAATTAATGAACTAAGTCACATTTTCGAGAGATTTCGATATAAGGGTCATTTGTGAGTCATGTTAATTTTATCTAGAAAATTGTTCTCACCATTTTGAGTATATTTTCTATTATATCGTTTTCGTACAATAGAAAACCATTGAGATAGGACACATGCACGTAACAATTCAATTAGTGGGTCGTTTTAGGTCTTAATGGATTCGGGTCATTCTAATTATATATAACAACGACTCAGTCATTTTTACCTAACTTTTGCAACGGAACGTCTTTTGTCAGGAGAAGACTATTGAGCTGAGTTGCATATTAAACAAAATTATATTAGTGGGTCATATCGCTTCATTGCTGAATGCTGTCAAGCTAATTTTACTTAAGAAATGGCTTAAACGATTTTGATTCATTTTATAATCTACTGTTTTTGATTACCTGAAGACCTTTGAGCTAAGTCACATGTTTGATCACATGTGATTAGTGGATCATTTGGGTAATAAGGGTCAGGATCATGAGACTATGGCAAAAGCCAATAAGTTGGCGATATTTGACAAAATACTGGCGAAATTTGGCGGAAAAATCGACTATTAAGGTTACGAAACCAAAACACATATTTGGCGCCAAATGAAAGAATGTGTCCAAATTTGGTTATATCTGGCAAAAAATATTGTCTTTCAGAATGTGAAGAAATTTCTTACACATTCATAATAGTCTTCGAGATGCATAGTTAAACTAATCAGAGTCGAGCTAAAAAAGTGATTTGGATTGATGTCCTTTCGTTGTAAATTTTAAAATAAAGTAAAATTTATGAACATGGGCATACAAACATAGTTTTCTTATTGATTGGTTTTGTAAATAATACTATTATTAATAACATGTTTTACAGTAATAATACTATATCGAGTTGAACACAAAGTTAATTTTGACCAAGCTGAGCTCGGTCACCCCTGCTAGTGTAGATATAACACTGGCGTCCTACTAACTGGAAAGTCTCGAATTAATTATTGAAAATATTAATATGTTCTTTCGCCATATTAAACCAAATCAAAGTTAACCAAACAAAGTACCAACGAACTATACGTATTTCAAATTTTCATTTTACATACTTAAAACAAAGTAAAATAAATTAAAGAATGTAAAATTAGACTCACTCCAAAATATCAATGCGTCAAAAAAAGTATTAGTATTAAAAGTATTTTATAATAAATCGCAAATTTCGCTAGAATTTGGCACTACATAATAAGGAAAATTATTGAATTCAAATCAAGAAAATATCATTAAATCTTATGAAATCTTATTGTAGATGCTTTATAGGGATAAGGCCTAAATCTATTATACTGAAATAACAATATTAATGAAATAAAATTCTGTATCAACGCCTGTTTCTCATTGTAAATTTATATTATTGTTTATAGCTCTCATTAATTTGAAGATTATTATTTTAAATGGGTTTCAAAAACAACTGCGTGAGAAATACAGTATCTTTTATTGAGGCACCATATTTAGTTTATTTTCCAAAGTACTTAATTGCAACAATCGTATTGTTTAATAATTCGATTACAAAACTTGTTGGATTATTTTCAGACATTATTATTTTCTTCTTTATTTCATTGCTAATTTTAATTTTCTTTGGGACTAATTTTCCGTTGTTGTTCTTGGATAGAGTCCAAAAATCTATTAATCTCAAGTCTAGTTCTTTAGTAACACAAATCATTAAATGAAATAAAAAGAATTTAATTAAAAAATTTTCATACAAATAAATGATTCATGTTTGAATAAAAATCCGTGATATATATTTGTTATTTAGGAGAAAATTATCATTATACAATTTCTATTAAACATATTGATAACAAGAGTTAAATAAGAAATACAAATTAGAAATAAAGATTTCTGTATCTTTTAGATGGGCATAGCCATTAATTAGCGCCATTGTGCTGTTTTACAATTAAATTACTGTATAAATTGCTTTGGTAGATCATTATTTCTATCATTCTACTCCTGTTTAGCTTTGGTGTAATATTTATTTTCATGCTATTGTACTTGGATAGAATTCAAAGATTTTTCAAACTAAAAATAATAAATATAAATTATATTTTTAGGCCACGTGCTTTCATTAAATTACAAACTAGTCGTTGGGGGCCTCCTTAATACTTACCAATCATGGGTATGTATATGAAAATAAAACATGTGAAAACTATTTATACAATGCATTGCAATTCATAAACAAAATTTAAATATTGTTTATATACATAGTAATGCTATATTAAAGAACTGCTGATGTACCAATTTCGACAAATTATATAAAACGCCAAACTACTCAAGTAGTACCAAACTGCGTAAAAGAAACATCTTTATAACTCCAAAAATAATAATTATATTAACTAACAATTAACTGCGTCGGATTAAGCGTCTCATATTCCAATTAAAATATACCTCTGAATCGAAATTTAAATGAAATGTAGGGTCATGAAAAATCGAAGAATGTGGAAAACAGGATTACAAATATCTCGGCAACTAATAATCCGACCGACTTCATTTTATATGAAAAATGTGTGTTTTTTTATTGCCTTTTACGTCCATTCCTTAGAAAAAAATATTCGAAAATTTTTATATACCTTTCATCAGAACGAATTTTTCGAAAGTCCGAAAAAAATAGTTCCGGATAATCGAGAATACTGATATTAAATAGGCTTCGTCTCATTCTCACATACTAACTGCATACAAAATTTCAAGTCTCTATCTCAATTTGTTTGGGAGATAGAGCGTTTACAGACAGACAGACAGACGGGCGGTAAAATTTTTTTTCTAAAAATATGTTTTTCGGAATCTCCACTATCTAAAACGTGTAAATCCGTCAAAAAAAAATTTTCGATTTTATAACGATTGCAAGATTTATCCTATTCTACGTATGATGGGTAAGTAAAATTGTCGAAAATATATGTTTTTTTTTTTTTTTTTTCAAATGACTAAAAAATAGAAACATGTTAAAAAAATGGCATGGAATATGAATTAAATTTCAGAGAACTTTATTGCAAACCAAGAAAATATCATTAATCTTATAAAATGCTGTAGCTGCTTTATAGGGACAAGGCCTAAATCTATTACATTGATATGAAAATACTAATGAAATAAAGTTCTGCATCAACGTCTGTTTCTCATTGTAAATTTATATTATTGTTTACAGCCCTCATTATTTTACAGATTTTTATTTTAAATGGGTTTCAAAGGCAACTGTGTGAGAAATGTAGTATCTATTATTGAGGCACCATATTTAGTTTATTTTCCAAAGTAAATTTTTACTTATTTGCTGCAATCGTATTGTTTAATAATTCGATTACAAAACATGTTGGATTATTTTCAGACATTTATTTCTCCTTTCTTTCATTACTAATCTTAATTTTCTTTGGGGCTAATTTTCAATTGTTGTTCTTGGATAGAGTCCAAAAATCTATTAATCACCTGTCTAGTTCTTTAGGAAGATAAATTTTAAATGAAATAAAAAACATTTAATTAAAGAAATTCATACAAATGATTAATATTTGAATGAAAATCCATAATATATATTTGTTATTCAGGAGAATACTATCATTGTACAATTGCTTTTAAACATATTGATAGCTAGAGTTAAATGAGAAGTACAAATTAGAAATAAAGATTTTTTTATCTTTTATACGAGCATAACCGTTAATTAAGCCATTGTGCTGTTTTACTATTATATTACTGAACAAACTGCTTTAGTAGATCATTATTTCTATCATTGTATTCCTGTTTAGTAGGGTGGGCCGAAAAAAACTTTTTTTCGAGTTTCGATTTTGGCGGGTGCGGAAAAGTGGCCTCTGGTGGTACTCAGTTCATACAAAAAATTAAAGATTTTTTGGACATTTCCTTACCCTGCCGCAAACGGCTTGAAATTTTGCAAAAATGCTCATTTTTGAACTTTTTCGAAAAAAATTAAAAAATGTTAAATTAAATTTATTATAGTTGTATTTACTCGAAAAGGCATATTTAATGTACCAAATGCTTAAATAAGATCAGATCATGCATTATTTAATATCTATGTGTATTATAACTTAGCCTATTTTTATAGCTTTTTCTCGTATAACAGGCAAAAGTTGTATTTGGTTGAATCGATCGTTAGTTTCTCTCTTATTTATGTCCCTTGGTCTTCTTTATATTTTTTCTATGTGTCAAAGGTCATATATTTGGGCAACGGATAGAAGTATACTTCAAAAACAAATCTGGAAGGTGAGAAGGGGAAGAAGCAGGACTCTAAGCGAGCGCAATGACTCGTAGATTTTTCACACCCCATTAGTCAAGCATCGATTGTTTTGGGAAAGATCTTAGTCCCATGGTTTCACCATCAAGTTTAGAGAGTAGATGTCGAAGTGGGATATCGTTCATAAGAAGAATACATATCAAATATTGCAGCTCTCTTCCTAGATTTTTTTTCAAGACAGGCAATGACACCATTGCGTTTTCCTGTATTAATAGTGGTGCCATCACACCCAAGTGCTGTCAGTTCAGAAAAGTCTAACTTGTGGTGACTTGAAAGATTGTATAATGATTTTGCTATTTCTTTTCCGTGACAGGAACGGGGTATCAAGTGATCCAAGTATTCCTAACCAGGTTCAAACAACACGGTGATGTGTGTGTGATGGTGCCGCTTGTTCTTTTTTTCCCTGTGAATATACTTTTATCCTTTCTACCATCGAAAAATATACTTTTAATTTTCCTTCTTTCAAGAACTTTTTCTGTCTGTATTTTCTTTCCAAGTTTCTATTTCTTTCTTCTGACTTTGTTTTTATCGATGACTAGATTCGTATCCTCTGCTGTCACTACTTCTACATGGTGAAGCAAACAGTAGTGTGGCGCATGATTATCAGCATAAGTTGGCAAATCCAATACTTTAAATATGCATGGTGTCTCCAAAAGACTACTTATTGCGTGTCTTTACATTACCATAGTCCTTCATACTAGCCATTTCTCAGCTCGTTATAATAAAACTCACAAAACACTATAATGGCAATACAACCAAAATAAATTTAATTTAACATTTTTTAATTTTTTTCGAAAAAAGTTCAAAAATGAGCATTTTTGCAAAACTTCAAGCCGTTTGCGGCAGGGTAAGGAAATGTCAAAAAAATCTCAAATTTTTTGTATGAACTGAGTGCCACCAAAGGCCACTTTTCCGCACCCGCCATAATCGAAAATCGAAAAAAGTTTTTTTCGGCCCACCCTACTGTTTAGTTTTCGTATAATATTTATTTTCAGCCATTATATTTGGATAGAAGTCAAAGATTTTTCAAACTAAAAATAATAAATATAAATGATGTTATTTAAAAACGTGCTTTCGTTAAAATTCAAAAAATGTCGAAAATATGTTTTTCAAATGACTAAAAAATAGAAAAGAGTTCAAAAAATGCACGGAGTATAAATTAAATTTCAGAGTACTTTATAGATAAAAATTAATGGATTTACAAAGGAATTTTGCAAAATTATCCATCTACCCCCAACATGGTTTACCATCATTTGACCATATGGAGATGTATAATTGCATTTCAAAACCGAATTTCAGCTGTTCTTATCTTCATTCGGAAAATTAATTTCCGATTTTTTTTTATAGCAGTCCTGTATATGATATAGATTTGTGTCTATTAACAACATTCATTCCAAAATTTATTTCATTTAAGAGAAAAATATACATCATAAAATCCCCCTTCAGCAATTTTTTCTAATAACGAGAATGGTATGCGAATACGTTTGTGCAGCTCGGTATATGAGGTATAGAATTTAAAGAGTAATATGCAAAAAATTGATAAAATTTAAAAGAGCATATAGAATTTTAAAACGTACTCTCCAGATTCTCTCCGTACTCTTCAGATTCTGGATTTTTTGTACATTTTCTCATTAATGATGGGACTGCAACTTCTATTTCAAAAAATAAAGTAATCTTTTTGCTATTTCATCTAATTTTTTCAAGTCAATTTTGATGAATTTAAATTTTTATTAACAAGGAAGGTCGCCATACCGGCATACTCCGAAAAATCTGAAAAAATTACACCATGTTTTTCTCATGAGGATATATACGTTTATAAAAAGTATTCAGTTGGACCTCCGTACTAGATATGGGAAATATGGTTATTTTTGGTTAACAGGTTACATCATTCTACAGTAGCACTGGTAACAGGTTCCAACATCCTGTTATTTTTGTAACAGGGTACAATAAACAATAATAAACATTTTATAAACAACTGCTAAATATGCTCCCAAACGACGTTTTTATATAATGTTCAAAAATAAAACTTTCAAATTATTTCAACTTAAATTTACGTTTAAAAATATGCCTTCTAATTTATATTTATTTACATAAAGTAGTTAAAAGATATTTGAACAAGAATTGTGTAATGACCAATGAATGATCCGTCATACGATATTATAATCAGCAAAATTACTAAGCAATTTTATTAGTATAACTGAATAACCTTACAATATTATTAGACTTTTTACTAAAAAAAAAGAAAAGAAAAAAAACTAATAAACAACATTTAAGTTTGGTTGGTTGGTTGTGCTTATGGCTGCCAGTTATTAACTCATGGGATATGGGTCCTAAGGATGGTGCCCTCCTTGGGCGAAAGGGGGATCTTTCTCAGGAACCCAACCCGTATTTACACAAGGAAATCCAAGGTTCGAAAAAATCACGGAAAATGATTAGGCTGACGGGCGCCATTGGGTTCTAACCCAGCACCTGTCGTCTGCCAGTTTAGAGGGAAGAATCTCTCGGCCACTGGTGGAGCAACAACATTTAAGGGTGTAATCGAAAAAACTCTTTTTTACCTTTAAAAGCTCGAAATTTTCTGATACAATATCAGACGCATTTTTTAAAATAGAAAATGAAACTTACTGTACTGATTTTTGAAGAGATGTATCAGGTGCCGTGTGACGTCATTTTACGCTCCATTTATTAGAATTTGATTTATAAACAATTATCTTCTCAATATGACCCTTTTTTCGTTCCCAGATCTCCCGCTTCGGAAAAATCGGTATAAATGCCGTATTTGTTTTTTTTTTTGTTTTTTTTTCTGCAATACTTTCTGCATTTATCAAAGAATCGTCCATCACGGCACTTTGTGTACTTTCTAAATAAGGCAATTTGCCAGTTGGATCCGTTTGAGAGCAAAAATGAATTCAAAAATAAAACGGAAAATAAGCAGTTTGAATCGAAATACACCCTTAAGGAAAAGAACTATAGGCACATATATTTTTGAATATAAAATAATGTATTCTATAGGCAATAGGAAAAAAAGGAAAATTAAAAAGTACAAGAAGACATGTTAAGAAAACTATCTTTTACATAAAGAGGAAAATGAATTTTTCAAAAATCCATCCTCCATATTCCTCGTTTTTTCAATCAGTGCTGTTGATGTTTTAAAATATAAAATGAAATGCATACAAAATATTCTTGCAGCAATTCAACGCGTGCTGCCACTACCAGAGCAGCTGGAAAACATAAAACAAATATTGACTGATAGGACAGAGAAACTTTTGATATAGAACAGCTGGTAGAGAGTGAAACTTTTTCCATATTTAGTTTTTTCGTCTATTTCTTTAATAATAGATATGTATAGTATGCAAGATCGATTGTACGCTGTAATGAAAGCTAAAGAGGGTGCTACAAAATATTAACTACCGTTTACTTCATATTCATAAGGTAATATTGTTGCGTAAAATAAAATAATATAATACTTTGAACTCTGCTAAATTTTATCCTATTATTTTTATGTGTTTCAAAAAGCTGTAAACCTAATATATTTACTGTATTTTATATTTTTAAATGTTAAAATCTTATCTAAACATTCCAGATTTAATTTATATGAAATTTAATTGCATTTACTTAATATCAAAAATAAATAAATTAAAAATATTTTTTAAATAATTTTTTCTCAATTATTATAATATTTTGAATATGAGTTGTATTAAAATGGTTCCAAGGTTCACTAGTTCATGCTTTTTAATATGGACCCATGAATAAATAAAAAATAAGGCTTATTTTCACAAAATTTTCATCCCCCCCCCCAAAAAAAAATAAAATAGTGACATTTTTAGAGTGCAAACAGAAGTGAAAACTTGGACAATAAAGTTTGTATTTTTTGAATTGTCAGGGCAATTTTTTTTAATCGTCAGGAAATATTTTATTGTGCAGGAAATACTTTTAAATGAAGAGGTTTTTTTTTATTTATTATTATAAACTACTACTACAAAAATTACAGTACAATTTTCATTTAATGCGCAGTTGCACATGAAAAATAATATGTATTATTTTACATACAAAAATTGCAATCAAAAAAGACTAAATTTATATGGCACAGATGTTATACACACACAACATTGGTAGAATTTTTTAGAGATGCCGATTCGGCACAAGACCTCAAAAAAGTTTGAAAAATATTAATTTTAACTCATTATGGGTCCATAACGTGATCCAAAACGACGGGAGAAAAATTTTCGACTTTGGTTTGACTACCAAATTCTAAAAAAGTTTGAAGAAAAACGCGATTTAAAGTTTGATACATGAATAAAACAGATATTTCTTTTAAATTTACATAGTCCATTTCAATTCCATAAAGCAAATACCTTAAAATAAGTTGCCTTAATAACTTAAACTACATCTTTGGTTAACTCTTGGCACAAAGCCAACACATAAGTATCACTTTAAATGGCTTTGTAACGGTCAGAGGGAAACAGCATCCGGAGACTCAATCGTCTACCACTCAGAAAATTTTGCTTCTAATAACCTTAAATTTTCCAAAAATATTTCTTATAAGTTTTATTATCAAAAAATAATAAAAAATAGATTTTTTTATCATTTTTCCTACTTAAAAACAGACTAATTAACTAGAAGTAACCCATTCATAACAGAGGTAAATTATCCAAGTGGTTGAAAAAAGACCGGAACAGGAATGTAATGGCTACTGCTCGCCAATGCTCTTCCAACTGAGCCATCCCGGACGAATACTGAAGAACTAATTCACCCAAGTAACCTTAACGATTACACAATCAGGTCTGATACCTTGGATCAGCCCAACAGAATAAATCGAAGGTCACTATATGAAACTGCAGAAAACACTGCATGCGAAATTATATTAGATTAATTTATAATATGATCATTCAGTCGGTAAAAGAATTATAACAGACTTACACTTTCCAAGTGGGTGAAAAAGTCCGGGACCGGACTTTTTTTTCATTCGTTTTGAAAATTTTCGTCTGTTATAATTCATTTACTGACTGGAATAATCGTGTTATAAATTATTCTAATGTGTGAGAGAGTCATGGTTCTCCATAGTTCGAATGGTGCACTACCTACCAATAATATACATATATCTGAATGGGGATCAACTGTGTAGAATAAACCCCCTTGAATCCTAATTGGGATCCTATGAGCTACATTTTATTTTTCCTACATGGCTGAAAGAATTGGAGGTGCATGCTGGATGTCCTGAACTTCAAATTTACAGTCATTGGTTGTCAGTGAGAAGGAATACTTTCATTCCGTGCGTAGAACAGTTTAAACAGCTAGTTACTGAAATAAAATGTGAAAATGTGTAATAATTTTTAATTGCTAGATCACACACGCGAGGCACATTTTATAAAGCACGCTGAAAAATGAATTGCTAGTCAGAGAAACCATTTTATTTCGAGAATAAAAGTGATTTGTGAAATAAAAATAAACTACAAGAAATTGTTGTTGTATATTTCAGAGCTACCAAGTCTCCGGCTTTTTTGGATACCAAAATTATAATACAGAAAATATTCTTCTGTTCAATTGGACCATGTAGGCGATTTAAATTAACAACATTTTCTTTAAAATAATAGTGGTGTGGAAAAAGCCGAAGACTTGGCAGTTCTGATATTTGAAACCTATTTAACCTATTAAACCTATTTAACCTTTGAAACCTATCGTTTTTGTCATAAAGTTTGTTGTGGGTATGCTCTCTCATAGCTAACACTTTGCACCGAAGAAGTGACTGTCAATTATCACTAATGCTGCCAGGTGTTTGCGTAAAATGGGGATTTCAAACGCCCAGAATCTCAGTATTTTAAGCTTCTAAGTGTTTGGAACGTAATATTCCGATCGCCAAGCTTCAGATTTCACTGCAATATGAGCTATATTTAAGATAACAAAATTCTATACATTTAAAGAGTTTTCAATCCATTGAAAAAATTACTGATACTCTCACGGATTACATTCATACTGATAATTAATTTTTTTTTATATAATGTTGAAAGAATCATATTTTCTGAGCATTTAAAGAAAAGGCAGTGAAAACATCATTGTAATTCTATCCCAGGGCTCGCACCTTTCTTAAAATTTTCACACGTTGCTACCAGTATTTTAAACCGAAAATCTTCATGGAAGGACCGTTTAACATCTACAATAGAATTATACAATGCATATTACTGTTTAAAAATTTTGGTAGTAAAGTACAAAAATTTAAGAAACATTGCGAACCCTGTTATCCATTTGCAAAACGCTCAGAGGATTAAAGTAATTTTTTTGTCTTATGTAACGGCAGAATTTTTTGTAATTAAAGATTTAAAAAGAAATTGTAAGAAATTAGTAGTGTGGAGTTCGTTCTTGTATTACGTAACCAATAAGGAGGTGAAGGGGATTCCAATGTCTGCTTATTTTTCTTGACAAGGGGGAGTGGGGGATCACGAGAATTCTTACGTAAGTATTAGACAACGAAGACACTATGTTAAACAATAAAAAGTAAAAGAGCATGATTTGGATGACTGTTCTGCAGGTATTGAACTTAAGATGTTGGCTTAAGATATTAAACAAGGAGTAGAAACGAAGGACATTCCAGCCCATCACTACATTCAAAACGTAATAATATGCAATGCCGAAAGATGGATTCAAAGGTCCTAGATACTACGTCAAACACATAATATTCCTGTGATTCTTATTAAAAATTTAGTTATGTGCCTAAATAAGTTAAGATCTATTGTACTTCTTAAAAGTTTTTTTTAAGCGATAAATAATAATATTATAAAAACTATTTTAAATACTATGACTTGTTTAATGCAATAAATAATAATATATTTAACCGGTTTTGTTTTCCTTCGATACAACAATACCTGTATGTCTATTTATGTAAATTGCGGGATTAATAATGTAATTTATCCCTAACTGTAATTTTCTATGGCAAACAGTGCTCATGTTAGAATATCATAATATCTTACGTAAACAAAAGGAGGGAAGGCGTCTAGCGTTTGCTTATTTTTCCTTACTAGGGAGAGGGAGGGGTGCGACAAAAATTATTAAAAATAAGCTTACTTAATACTTCAACGACCCCTGTAAACACAGGGCTCACAAATGGTTAGTTAACTGTGCATCATTATTTTCTTAGAAAGAGTATCCTTTAACCCGGGAGGACGCGCGCAGGGCCTAAAAGACCCGGAGTGCGTATGTTTTTTACAATTGTAACCACTAATTTTTTAAAAGTAATCTTCAATTTATTTAATCACAAAATTTGTAAGAATTGTCTCCGTATTAATAAAGTGACTGTTATAATTTGATTTTATTGGTGGTAAAGTTAAAACCATTCAAACCCTGGGTAAGCGCGCGTTCTCCCGGGTTAATATTTTTCTTGCAAATTGCGCAGAAATTGCCTTCGCAGGTTAGTTTTTGATCACAAATGCTATAGAAACCTACTATGAAATGTTCCGTAAAAATATATTCGTGTTCAGTTCGCGGACCATTTTGGAGCCCTGTACAGATCATTTGGAGCGCTGATTTACACGGGAAACCTGTCAACAACAAAGTAAATTCAAAGTCACATCTCGAGTTCGAAGGGTTAAATAGTTAAAAGTTATTTTATCCTTTAGAAGAAAAGTATAAAAATAAATAAATAAATTTTATTTAAGGGGACAAGGGACCTTTGAAATCGTTTTTTTTTATATTTTTAAAATTGCACTTTAAATATTATTTAAGGGTACATTATTGCATTATATCATATAGTTATCACAAAAAATTTTATTTTATTATTTTTTTTTTGAAAAAAATAGGGAAATTTTTGTAATATTTTAGATTTAACGAAAAATTTTCAAAATGCTCCATGCGCATTATTTTTTTCTCTGAATGCTTTGAAATTCTTTATAGTTATTTCTCACAATATATGTCAAAAATCTGTGCATTTTGTTTTAAAAATAAAAATAATTGTAAAAGTTATAGGTAGTTAATTGTAAAAATAAGTTCAAAAATGCTCAAAATTTCAGAAAAATTGAGAAAATATTTTTTTTCTTACCTTTATATTCAGATATATAAAATTCAATGCACAGTTTTATTTATATATATAAATCAAACTTGTATAAATATTATTGGATACTTTTATTGATATGGAACGCGCATGGGACATTTTGAAAAATTCCGTTAAATCAAAAATATTACAAAAATTTCCCCATTTTTTTCAAAAAAAAATTCTTTTTACATTATTTGTGATAAATATATGCTATAGTGCACATAATATACCCTTTGAATAATATTTAAAGTGCAATTATAAAAATATAAAAAAAAAGGATTTCAAAGGTCCCTTGTCCCCTTAAGTTGAGTATGCATATATTAATGTTTTTAGCTTCGAGATCTCCTCTCATCTGTTCCGATAATCGAGGTTCAAAATGCATGTTAATAAATTATAAATTTAATTAACATTCATTTTACTTCTTTATCAAGAACTGATAAGAACAAAGTCCAATTCCAATTTAATTTTAACTAATGCAACGTCAAATTGTAATTATGAGCCACTAATAATTTCTGAGGACGATTACTATTTAAGATTAATTCTCACATTAAATAAAGTATGGTGTTAAAGCTAATTAAATATATTGAAATAAATTTACAATGCTTTATCCTGAAACAAATGTGAATGCATTTTAATGTTTTAATTGAACTAAGAATTACTTTATTACTTCAACTGTTAAGATAAAGGAACGGACGTAATGGCTTTATGTAAACAACGGAAACTATAATTCATAATAACAATTTGTACAGCGTTTTATCTATACTTTTATTAGGATTTAAGTTGATTTCTTTAGAAATTGAATCGATTACAGCTACTTCATTCATATAGCTATCTACATACAGCATAATTTGAAAAAAGTTTACAAATTGATATAACAAGTCAGGCATACAACAAGGATAAAAAATCACATAGGAACATAGGGTCGCAAACCACTAATTGAGTCACAAATACAGGGTGTTTCATTTCTATTTACACTCGATTTAACGGTAATATTTTCGAGGAAAATAAAATCATTGTAATGGAAATGCTACTATATGTACCTTGTTTTGTGTGAAATGGGATATCATCACGAAAGGATGTGGAAAAAACATGTTGCCCAAGCAATCGATGATACCGTATGAATTGATGATCACAGTCTTAAATGTGGGGGTGTGAAGTGCATATTTCTGGCGAGTTTAATGCAAATTTCTACCACCTTTATTTTGTGTTATCACACTTAAACCCTTAAATCTCGCTTGTGTGATATTCACCTGCTGCGAGCTTCGAAATATTTTTCAGAATTGTTTGATTCCAACCAGTTTTATTGAACAGTGAAATTGGCTTTGTTCTGGTGTCTATCAACGGTAGTGAAAACAATCAATGGTATCAACGGTAGTATCAATGGTGGTAATCAATTTGCTTGTAATTAAATTAGAAGAATACTTGCTTACAATTAAAAATGATGGCAATAATCAAACTAAATTTTATAACCGTAATTTAAAGGCGCAGCTGAAGAGGTTAAAACAAAATTTAGAATGCCTGTTAAATGTTTTATTATAATATAACATTCAGGTAATATTAGGTATTATCATTTAGGAAACTGAAGTTTCCTAAATGTTATTACCATCAACCCAAACTGAGTTAGGATGAAACACCCTGTATTTATGACTTAATAAGTGGTGTGCGACTCTATATTCCTATGTGATTTTTTATCCTTGTTGTACCTTTGATTTGTCGTATCACTTTGTAAAAGTTTTTTTTTTTTTAATTACCCTGTATAACTAAAACATGTACTTACAAACTTTGCGAATTTTAATTTGAGATTCCTATTCTAATAACATATTCAATAAAGGAATTTTATTTAAATAACCTAAAATTGTATTTAATAGAATATAACTTTTTTTATTGGATAGAAAAAGCATATTTTTAATAACTACCTGATAGAAACAATTCTTTTTTAAGTAAATAAGTTTTTTGGATAAAAGTTTTTCTAAGTTTAAAATGAAACAAAATGTGGGCTAACCTGAACATATGTGCGACAACTTTGGAAACATTGAACCAGTTTGAACAAAATTGGAATAATACATGGTCGTTCAAATTTTTGGATGAAGTCGTTATTCAAGAAAACTCGAGTATGAACTCGAAGATATTCTCCCTTTTGAATATCGGAATAACACAAACAATCAATTGAGGTATATTTTTGTTCGTTTTTATAGATATTAAATTCCGACGATTTGAGTATAAATTTTATGGCGTTGGTAGAAAGGGAATTCAGAAGGAAAATAGGAAAACGAGGAATTGCTTAAAAGTGTTAAAGATAATCTGTATAATCCATAAGTTCATAAGAATCCGAGAAGCGTGTTTTTAAATTTTGAACAATATATCTTAAATTGCGAGTGTCCGGACATTAACCACTTAACTCATTATTTTTTTACGTACAATAAATTGAAAGTACGGGATAATCATCACTTTTTTATCTAAAATATTCGTAATATTAAAACATTTCTGCCATTTAATACTATGAAATTGCAGTTAAAAAAATAGTGGTGTCAAAAAACTTTTAGTGATGGATAAGGATATCTCTTCTTGCCCGTATATCGTGCGGACAAAACAGTTAATTCTGTGGGTCCCTCACTTTTCAAATTCCTCTTCTTAATGTAAAGTTTATGGACATTTGATCCATTCTTATATTTAAAATATCTCTTCAGGAAATTAATAATTTTAACTTCTTCTTCCAGTGATCTCTTCTAAAAGAATGTCGCTTTTTTTCTTAGTTTTCAAAATATTTCTAAAATCTATGCTTAATTTTACATGAAGTGTTAAAATTTTACTTCCAGTTCGTTAGTTTTTAACACATAAAATATTAAATTCAACCTTTATAAAGTAGTTCTGAACTTTAAAATTTTACCAAGAAATGAAATGATTACTTCAAACGTGTACATACAACAACACTTCAAAGTGAGCAATGCAGTTCAAGAAAAGAGGCCAGGATTGGCAAATTGAATGGGTGTTTTTTTTTAATCTGCTAATTCAAAATCTGACACATCTTTGGTCCCTCACTAAAAAGTATTGGAACTAGGTTAGGATGCGTTATCACGATCCAACATATAGCTCTAGCCTTGAGCCTTCATATTACCATTTATTTCGTTTCATGCAGAACTCCTTAAATGGAAAAAACTTTTAAATACGCTGATAATGTAAAATCATGTTTAATTCAATTTTTTTGTTGCTAAAAATCAGATGTTTTATGAATATGGAATTGTGAAACTGCCTGAAGGTGGCAAAAAGTCTTCGAGAAAAATGGACAATATCTAACTGAATAAAATTATATTTTTAAGTAGAAATTTTGAATTTTCCTTCTTATTTAAAATCCGCAATCACTTAGTTGCCAACCCAATAGAAAGTAACACCGAGCAGCAAATATTATATTTAATGCACACAAATTAATCTCTTGAATAAAAAACGAGCTTGAAATGTGAGACAATAATACTACTAAAAAATACAAATACAAAAATAGACTACAAAATAAATGTTTATTTACACGAAAGAAAAGAAGTAAGACAAGGTAAAGCACTTTTGAAAGAAAGCTGTGACATGATAAAACACTTTTAAATTCTTCGCAGACCTTTTTAATATTTCAAAAGCAAATTCATTTATATACATCACCTGGTGTTCTTTAGACATGCACTGCTTGTTATTTATTGTTAATCGTGTTCTGTCATTAAAACCTGTTTAACGTGAAAAAAGAAATACTATTAATAATGTAAAACTAAATATTTGTTAACAGACATTATTTTACATGATTAATCAGAGCATAGTTTTAAGATTTTGCTAAGATTGTTTTATTCGAAGTTAAATATTTCGTGGAAAAGGGCTTACATGCTTACATTAATTATGCGTAATTCTTTATTTAATTAATTATGTTTTGTGATTTACATTTCTTTCTGAATTACCGTATATTTCCATGTATAAGCCGAGATTTTTGGTCATTTATTTAGATTCAAAGTTTTGAAGATGGCTTATACAGGCTTATAAGATAATTTCAAAGCTTGATAGTCTAAAATAAGAAAAAAAGCTGTAAATTAAAAAAACTTTAAAATTATTTACAAATTAGTATTACTTTAAAACTGTTTTCTGTTACAATCAAAAGTGTTAATATCCTCATTCATTATCCAAATCAGCATTAAAATTTTCAAAGAACTCATTAACATCGCATTCTTTTATTGACGCATCAGTATGAATATCGGCAGTGCCTAATTCAGCATCATCACAATCCCAGTCTTCTTCAAAAAAAGCAGCATCACCAGTTTCATACATCGCATTATTGATGAAGCATTTTTTTAAACATCATTTTTTTTATAAATCACTAGCATACCCAGCCCGCTTCGCCGGGCTTAATTTGAATCCCCCGGTGACTCTCCCCGGACCATCGGCACTCCACGTGCGTCGGGTGAGCGTCAGAACAAACTTTCAGCATATACATATGGGTGGTTGTACTTGAATGCACAGACCTGCGCGTTTTTTTCTATCTTGCTTTTATACCTCTGGACCGAGTTGGCGCATTGCCAAGATTTGCTTCCTCTGGACCGAGTTGGCGCATTGCCAAGATTTGCTTTCACCTGTGCCTCAATTAATTATTCAATTAATTATCCTCGGAATTCCTTTTATTTATAGAGATTTCTTGTAGTAATTCAAGCCGAAAATAAAATATTAGGTTTTTATGAACGATGAAATCATAACATAATGATCAGGACCTAATTAAACAGATTTGGCAGCGCGCCCGAATAAGAGAGATCAATAATATCGGAGAGCGTATTTTTAATGTCTTCTATAGTTACAACGAGAAAGTATTGGGAAGTATTTGAAATTTTTGAATTCCGTTTTCGATGGATTTACATGTTATAGGGGCCAGACAAATCGAAAAATGCTTTTGCATAATGTCTGTCTGTGAGTCTGTCAGTCAATCTGTCAGTATGTGACAAAAATTTCGTGTGCTATCTATCTCAAGAGGTATAGCACGGAATTTCACAAAACTTTAGATCCTGTTAGACTTTGATATAAACTAAACCTGATTAAGTTTTGCGTATTTCGCTCAACAGGAGGCACTGGTATGCAGCATTATTCACAATTTACACAATAACCATATTTCAAGAACTAGTACATAGATTTTTATAAAGCTTTATATTTAGTTAGCATTTGATGTGAGATGGTGCAGATTACGTTTTGGTTCAAATCATTCAACAAGTGGCGCTGCCATGGTGTATTATTCGTGATTATTGCAATAGCTCTATCTCAAGAAATATCGTACGAATTTTCACCAAATTTCAGATTCAGTTAGTCCCTGATATAGATAAGTGGTATTTAGTTTTTGATGTAAATTGTCCTAGAGATGGCACTGCTATGCTGCATTTTACATTATTTTATTATTATACATCTCAAGAACTAAGGCATGAATTTAGTTTCTGTCTGATTAGTTTTTTGTGTACATCACCTAACATGGGTACTGCTATGTAAATTTTGGTTAAGGAATTTGCAATAGCTCTATCTTGAAAACTAATGCACGAATTTTCATCGAACTTCAGATTCAGTTGTAAATTGATATAAGTTGTTGCTGGCTAGGTTTTGGTTAAACCACCTAACCGGTGACGCTGCTATGCTGCATTTTTTAGGAAGTATTAACATACGTAAGATAGAAGGAAATTTTGGAATTGCCACATTTGACTAGTTTCTATTATATATATATGTACCAAAAAAGCCTTAATTTGTTTTACTTTCCGTCACTATTTTTAAATTTCGGCTTATGTACTTGTTTCCGGTTTTGGACGATTTTTCTTTCAAAAGTAGTAAACTCGGCTTACATACGGATCGACTATACATGGAAATGTATACTGCAGGTCCTGTAAAATGTCATATATGTATGACCAAAATTATAGTAAATAGGCAATGCATGTACCACAAAGAATAGAGAAAAAATACACGGGGAAACTTTTGCAGTGTTTATAAGGCCCCACACAAGGCGCAGAAAAAGAATCGGATGATAATGTAAATTCTGTGGAGACGTTCTTTTCAAATTTCTACCTCAAATTTTAATATTTTTGCAAGCTTTTTTTGCATAGGATAGCTGAGGACGATCCACAACTGGCCTAACATTTAGTTTTTCAATTTTGGTTTCAGATTTTTTTTGGAACAATTATTTTAACTTTAAAAAACGGTTTAAACCGGTTCTGAAATTGAAACTATCACAATCTACAAAATGTGTAAGCAAAAGCGAAAAAGTAAAAACTATGCCGGTTGCAGATCGTCCTCAGCTATTCTATGCAAAAAAAAAAATCATGTAAAAATATTAAAATTTGAGCGAGATATTTGAAAAGAACGTCCCCATAGACTTTAAATTATCATCCGGGTCTTTTCTAATGTTTAGTGTTGCGCCTTAAATAGTAACCAGCGTTGAATAGCACTCATTGACAGCGTTGTGAAAGTTGCAGGATGTCGTTGGCATGGCCTATTCTGTTGATCGATCATTCAAATGAAGCGGTCTAAAGTGTGCAAAATCTCTGAAACGATACAGAAGTGTAAGAATGCTACTTACAAGGAAGGTCTCCATACTGAGCATACTCAGAATTTTATGAAAAAAATACTAATTAAAGTACTTATGTATGTAATAAAGGATTAGTCAAAAATTGCGGCGGAATCACATTAGAAAATATGTAAAAAAAATAAAATAATTTCGAATATTTGGCGGGAAAAGACGAAAGAATCACTCGATTTGGCGAGCAGCCTTTTTCCTCGCCAAAAGCAAACGATTATAATGCAACTTAAAACTGTTGGATATTTAGAATGCGTGTAAATGGTATTTAATGAATTTAAACATAAACAATGAGAGACTTTAATATATTATATACATATATATACATATTGTATTACATATATATATTACTTGTTGAAGTAGATATTAAATTAATCACTGGAAAAAAATGTTTTCATAGATAAAAAAAATCATATTGTGAAAAATTATCTTCATACATTACATTTAAATGTATTCAAAAATAAAAGCCAGGTTTCCATAGCAACAAAATTTAATCGACAATTCTCAATTGGACTTTGAGATTGAAACAAATCTAATTAATTGAAATTATGAATTTCGTTTTAAATCACAAATTTTGATGATTAAATTTGAATACATATACGTATAAATATCGATATAACAAAATTATACTCAAAACAAACTAAAATTTACAAAACAAAAGTTATTTAAATAAAATTTCTCAAAACAAGTTCAACATGAAGGTTTTCTTTTCCCTGAAGTGTATTTGATATAAAGTATTTTTTAATTATATTCCATCGCCAACCGGCGATAAACCGCCAAATAACGAAATGTTCATTATTTTTTACGGCTACTGAATGAAGATTCCGCCGAAATTTTTTTTATAAGCATATATAACCACACGAGAAGAACATTCTGTAATTTTTTCAGATTTTTCGGGGTATGCCCGTATGGACACCTTCCTTGTTAGCACTTTCCTCATCTATAAGAATAAATAAAAAAAATTGGAATATAAGTTCTGCAAATATAGAAGTGATTGAAATGCATTTACTAACATCCAGCATCAGCCACCTTATTTTCCATATGCGATTGAGCATTGAGTGAGCAAGATAATGTATGGATTCTACAGAAAGTCTCGTGATTTCATTTAATGCTACCTGTAAGTTGTGTTCCAGAACGAATGATAGTACAGTAGACTCCCTCAAATGCGCAAACCGGAAATCTACAACTGTCTAAAGTCCGCACATATTTTATGGATGTAAACAATGAAACTTTCATTTCAGATATTGCTACAGAATTTGACTTTTTAAATTTTTATCAATTCCATAAATTTTTTAATTTGTAATTTTCTTAATATTGTAAAGGTTGGGTGCTCGTGCTGGGAGTTAAATGCAGACATACTCATGAATTAAGATGAAAAAACACAGTTTATTAAAACTATAAGGGCTCGAGGGAAGTGGAGCAAGTCTAATTTTCACAACTGTGAATGCTACTAAAAGATTAAATTCATACCCACAGCTCCGGAAACTAGCACAATCGGGGCAACTATGATTACTTCTCAGCTATCTCTAGGCTAAACTGCTGGACAAAACTAATTAGACAGCCCGTGGCTGTATGTAATTCTTTATTCACTTTCAGATAATCAAAATGCAATTACTATTAAATGTCTTACCACCGGCCCACTTCTCTAGTCGAATACCAAAATTCCTTAGCAACTCACTGGAGACTCGATGCTACTTAGTAATATTCACGCTGGATCAATCAATCTGCTAGACACCAGCGGGCAATCGCCGCTAGAGAGACACTTCACTGAGTAATATCGCTAGACACGCTCACTCCTGGCTGGCTAATGCCAGAGTGGCTGTATGCTATTAAGTGAGTTTATACAGATGTCAAAGATGAATATCTGGAAATTTTTGTATAATTTTCTGATCGTAAAAAGTGTGTGAAAAAGTGATTAAAAAAATTACAAAAATAAAAATTATATCTTATAGTTGTCCGAAAATTACCATTTTCTAGTAAAAAATTCCTCATTTGTGCCCGCATATTATATAAAAATTTCAAAAGTTTGCGTTGGGTACTACATATATATACTTACGAAAATATGTATAAAAAAAAATTTAAATTCATTTAAAGGCGTTATTTGGGGCGGAGCTATTTAACTTCGACATCCGAAGACTTTTTGGTACAATGTCATCAGAGAATGAGTCAACTAATAAATTATAGATTTCATTAAGCATATAAACTATAATTTTCAATACTATCGATACTATTTCGATATTGAAAACTGGTGTTTTCCTTTGGAAACAATAGAGAAAACAAGTTTTGCCTAGAAAACAACAACATTCTTTGGTATCGAAATCTAGCGACTGTTATATAATGATTTTTATTCAAACATTTTCACCACTTTAAAAGAAGGAAAATAAGAATAAGTAGTTATTCTTTTTACTTAATAACTTTCGTTAATAGGGATGATTCATAGCTCGATTTAAAATTTAATCAGTTTTTAAAATTCTGACATATTATCTGGAATGTGTAGTAATAGACAATTTTTTATTTAAGATTTATACTACTAGAATTTTTTTGTTTATCCTTATGGTAGATTACTGAGGCTGTTTAATTCGAAGATAAATATTAGCGAAATATACATACTTTGAATTAAAAGAAAAAAAGAAAGGTGATAACATTGGATGATATTTTGTACTGAAAAATATATTTCTGTAATTTTGAACTGTTTAATATTTAATTAAGTAATTTTTTAATAAATAAATATTAATTAAAAAAACAATGGAAAATTTACCAGGAGATTAAAATATTGTAAAGACATAGCTATTTTTTTGTGAAATTTTATATGCAAATACATAGTCGTGTTCAGAGATTTAGGCCACACTTTAACCTCTTCACTACTGGCGATTATTACAGTATTTTTACAGCGATTATTACAGTATTTTTAATTATTACTGAATTATTTCTTCTCTCGTTTGACTTCTGAGCGAGATTTTTGTTTTATTTTCATTAGCTCGAATCTTAGAATTCGAAACATATAATACTTATATCGAAATTTCATTTATATTTGAGTATCATTAATAAAATGGGACAAAACTGATGTACCCATTTGGGTACTCAGGGACTGAAGAGGTTAAAGAACAGTTGCTTTTTATGGGGAAAAAAAGCTGACACTTGATAATGTATTACATTATTTTATTCATAAAAATAAATAGTTTTTTTCTGTAACCCCTTCTTTCCCCCAAGAAACTTCCACAACAATCATTATTTCGCATTATCATTCTTAGATGACATCGTAACAAATAAAAATCATTCACTAAAACGAATTTGTTTCCGGTCGCAGAGTTTAGCAATAACATACGCATGCGCGTCTACACGATGCAAAACAGAGCACATCATTCATGAAGAAGCTTGAAGCTATTAACTATAATTTCTGTTTATAAAAACTGGTGAGAAACGTTTTTAATTAAATTGTTTCTGATCACTGTCGTTACATTTTGATATCGAAGAATGTAGTTTTGTTTCTATACCAAAAATATTCTTTCCAGTTCTTATATACCACGACAACAACAAATTTTGAAATCGAAACTGTATTGCCAGCGTCTAGAATGATGCCCTAGTGCTCATTAAAATTTAAAAACCAGCAATTCTGTAAGTTTATATTCCCAAAATCCTTCAGACATCGAAGATGAGTAGCTCCGCCCCAAATAACGCCTTTAAATGAATTTTAATATTTTTTATACATATTTTCGTAAATATTTATATGAAGTACCCAACGCAAACTTTTGAAATTTTTATATAATATGCGGGCACAAATGAGGTATTTTACAAGAAAATGGTAATTTTCAGACAACTATAAGATATAATTTTTATTTTTGTAAATTTTTTAATCACTTTTTCACACACTTTTTACGATCAGAAAATTATACAAAAATTTCCAGATATTCATCTTTGACATCTGTATAAACTCACTTAATAGTATATTATTCGGTTAGATAGTTTTTAAGAAAATGAGGTTTTTAAAAAATCGAAAAAACATTTTTATCTCATAAAATATCAATATTTGTGAGGTGATAATAAGGGAAATACATTGTCAGATAAGCAGCCACACATGGAGAAAAAATCAAGAAATTTGATTGAAAGGCATGTTTCCAATGCTTATCCGGCTATGCCCTTTGCAAACGTTCTAATCTTAAACTGCTTACCTGAGTTTCTTTGCGTTAAGCCTCTACAACAATGTTGCCACTATTAAATATCTATCTATAAGTTCCTAATATTCATCTGATAACTTCGTATTAGAGATGAATTAATGTAATAAAGTTTTAACCAATTTAGTGGATTCACATATTAATTTTTAATAAAAAATTTAATTCGGTACAAAGCAAATTTTTTTTTCAAGTTATAAAAAAATTATGATTCATAAATTATTTTATTTAATATTCTTCTAGTTGGTAATTCACAGAGAGATTTTTTTAAAGAGTGGTTGAACTATATTATAAAGGTGCGTGTGTATAATCTGTGCGTAACGCATACGTCATTATGCGAATGGCAACACTTTTACATCCAATTTAAGATTTGCAAATTTCGTTTCTGTAAATTTTACGCTTCAGACCATTGCACATTTAAATTTTTTATACCATCGTATAGAGAAAAAAATTTATTTTTAAATGCAATTTGTTTGGAAACTGTATCTCAATTTATTTTTGAGATATTAGTTTTTTTTTATAGTTTTTAGTACCAATTTTCTAATTGTGGCATCACAATCATTCTATTTTCTCTTAAAATTCGAAAAAAGTCGTACAATGCGAATAAATGTGTCAAAAATATCGTCTGTTATAAAATCCAATGAATTTACATTTGATTTCGTTTTTATTCACAAATTAAATGTTTCTTAGTTTATTGCAAACTTACCTTACAAATAGTACAACACTTTCTCTTTACATAAATGCATTTTAAAGATTATTTGCATGACTTTCCTCCACATTTATTTAATTAAAACAATTAACGGAAAACTGAAAGATTGCAATTTTATGTATCCATGCATAATGACGCTTTCCAAATTTTGTAAAAAAGAAAAAAAAATTAATGATTTCTGATAAAACATGAAGATACTATAAACAAACAAGTTAATGCCTTATAAATTAACGGATACCCGATTTATTTTGTCGAGCCTCCTGAATATTCCTTTTTATTGCGTTAGTGCATTATTCCTTTCCGCGTTAATGACGTCATATGCACACTTTTCTATGTTTTTTTCGAGATGTTGCTTTAGACTGGATCCGTAAAGGTGAAATGCTTTAACTGAGGCAATTACGTCATTTCATAATAAATAGAATATTGCCCAATTAAACTGATGGCATTGAGCTCGCAGACTATGCACACTGATTGTATGTTACAGCTTTATATTTTCAAAGAATAATCCCTTCAAAAAACAAATTAAGGGGAGAAAAAGCGTCCCCCCCCCTAATAAGTTTAGTATTTTGTCAATTCTATCTTAAAGTGGTATTTGTTTGTCATTTAGACTGACCAATATAGGATGCATTTTTTACTGTAACTAATTTTGTAGATTTATTATACATTAATAAAACAGTTCGTTCTTAAAGATTTTCTTTCATCGAATTTCGACGGGTTCCACCTCGTATGCATAATAATAAAACCGTCTCTGAAAATTATTTATACAACAATGCAAATTTTATCGAAAACCGTCCAGTACAAATTTTTAAACGTGATAATACTTCATAATCGGTTCACCTGATTGTAGAATTTTTTTTTTTTATTCTATAACTAATCAGCATAAAATGAAGCGTTAAATTGTAATTATGAGTTACATTAATCTTTGTGAAATTATCTAGCAGTGCCAATGCTAGATATATCTATTCAGCAAAACTCCACTTATGAGCACTCGAAATCGATTTCTCATTTGCATTTAATATATACAATAGATACATAGAAGAATCTATACGTATAAATAATGGTGATAAAATCGTCTTTATAGCATACATAAATCAGTTATTTAAAGTCAAGTACTTTGATTGCGAAAATGTGTAATCAGGTATCCGTCTAATATATTTTATCTATTCTAAGGTTTAAAACACATATATTTTATTTACAGGCATTTTTAACCCGTTTATTAATACTTTATGTTACTTTAAATATCACTGATTTCTTACATTTAATGATTTTCTAAATTTACATTCAAATATATGTTGGTTGCTTGTTTTGGGATCTTTATAGTGAATCAGCCCCTTACATACAGTTGTAGATTTTAATGTAAATAGAAATACTTATCATTAAAAAGGGCGGATAATATTCCCAGTGTGGCACAATACCGACAAACATAGTTTAGGATATATTTAGGAAGCGATAAGATACTAAAGATGAGGAAATAGATAGATTCGTAGATATATTATTAATGGAGAACAATGCAGGTGTGGGAATTATGAATATGACGTGCAAGGTTCTTAGATTTTAGTACGACTAATTTATTATGATTGCTCTGGCTTTATTTAATGGCAGAAATTACGCAATTCAATACCGTGAAGAATAAATATTTTGAGAATAGTGGTATTATGCAGGATACGTGCCCCTCCATATAATCCCTATCCATTCCAGTGAAGTGATGTAAACAATTTGATTTTACGTATGCAGTTGCCATAAAAATTCCTGTATAAAGAAGTACCTATTAAATACTTAATACCGCATCATTTTGGTAAACTGCAAAATAAATTACTCAGATATGTACTATGTCTATAACTGCATTTGGTAGGGAATGTGCAGATATAACATTATCAAATTTTTGAATCCCTCTACCCATGGCTACCAACTTTTACGCATTTTTGTTACCATTAAAATTGTACAGAGATTTTTCATTATTTTAATCATAAGATTGCGATGATTAAATCAGATAATATTTACTATAAAATTTTTGTGATAGGAAAAATGTGTAAAAGTTGGCACTATGCTTCTATCCCTTCCGATATCTTTCTTATACGTTATCATCCTTCGAATCCCCATCTCCTTCAGTAATGATAGCATTATTAAAGTATATATATATTTTAATTTTTAGGAAGGTATTTCTTTTGTTTGGAGTGAAATACAGAATTGGTTACATTTATTTTTCTCATACTTTATTGATTCAAACCAAAAGAAATAGAAAAAAATATTTTTTTTTATATCAAATAACACTATATATAAATAATTTCTAATTAAAAGTATTTTACAATAGCTTTTTATTCCATAATGCATTCAACAGTAATAAAGTCTTGTTACACTTGCTCCACACTGAGGAGCAGTGTGGGGTAGATAGAAATTCTTATTAAAAAAGCAAGTAGACAACATTTTTTCTCTTTCTCTTTTATTTATTAGTATATACAATATTCATTTCAAATATACTTCACGTATGGTTTCTCGATTTGTGATTAAATATGCATACTCATAAAGAGGAATAGGAAGGCCACACATTGGGATATTTTAAAATTTAGAGTTAAACACTATCATAATAATTTAGTGATTTTAATAATAACGTTGCATTTTCATAAAAATATATAATCGACTAAAAAAAGATAATGTACTGTTTTCAATCAAAGTACATGATACAAGTAAAAACATAACATTTTTATTGGATCAAAAATGATATCTATATCAAAAGACATCCCCCCTCCTACACCTAGAGATGTATTGTGATATAATGTGCGACCGATATATGTGATATAATGTGAAGACCCCTCTTGCCTAAAATGATAACGTTATATATGAACAGTACACATATGAATTACAATAGGAAGATAATGCACTTAAATTATTAAGATTAATCCTGTCGTAATAATTTAACTACTAAAAAAGCGCTAGAGTGAAATAATAAGTTTTCATTAAATAAAATATTCTGTATAAATTTGCATTTGATACATTCTGTAAGTTATAGGACATATTTTAATTTCGAAAGAATATTCATTTTTGGCAAAGTATCAAATTGATAAAGTAAAAATATATTGAGTAGAAAAATAGTTTAAATATTATTAACCCTTTCCAGCACGGGGAAAAATCTGCCAGTAAAATGAGAAATTATCCACTGACATCAGAATTCACAAACGAATTTTTTTAGGTATTATGAAGTCTTTAATTTAAGCTTTCACAGTAAAAGCAAAATTTTACTAAAATATTACTGGTGCCGTTTGGAATTAAAATTAGGTATCCCAGACCGGAAAATCAAGTTAACGTATGTGGCTTTTCTATTTCTTGGGATCATGCCCATGGAGGAAAGAGATAAATGGAGGTGCAACATGACGTTAAAACGGTTTCAGATATGATGCGCGTTATCGCTCAAATTTAAATGCCTTAATTCGATCCAAACAAAATAATCACATGGAAACAGGGAATGAATTCTTTGACATCAGCCTAAATTTTTTTTCTCTAAATGAAAATGATCTGCTTATATTTGAGTATTATAAAGTAGCATTTCATAGTATTATGAATTAAAAATTGTATTACTAAAAGTTTTCCTCTCTTTTTGTGAAAGCACTAGGTTGTGTGTTGGGCCTTATCTAGCGAATTTCAGGGGTACATTTTTAGCGTCTCCTCCATCCAAAATTGCAACGTAGAATCACATACAGTTTTCTTAAATACTACATTTTTTTTTTCTAAATTTCAGTTAAAACAAATTTTTAATTACTTAGCAATTTATCTTAACGTTTATTTTAGTTCCACAATAGTTTTCCTGCAAAGAAAAGAAAATATATTAAACAGCTGCTTTTAGCACTAAAGCGGATCTGACATAAATAGAATTCATAAAAAATATTTTTCATTCTAGCTAGATATAATGAAAAAAAAAAGAATAAAGGTCAACTTTGTTTACGGTCTGTGAAATGTCACTTTTCTCTCCGCTTAATTTTGAGTCTAATTTCCTCGTTATATAATAATCTTTTCATGTACATGCAGCATGTTTTGCCGTTCACAGTATCTTCTCAAAACATGTTCCTAACGTACGATTTGGCGTCGAATTCTTTTTGGCTTCTTTTTTTAGAACTGCTATTTCTGGTGGCCCTGCCATTAAATTCAAAATCCTCCTAATTGTTTAAGACGTAACAAAAAATTTTGCGTAGATGATATTATTCATTTTTCATATGCTCTTTGTCGCCAATTGTGTGGTGCCAATGTGTGAATTATAGAATGAGAAATTCAATTGCCTCGCTCTCGCTCACGATGTTAGTCATGTAGAAATTCTCTTTAAAAATGCTTTCAGGCACCATCCCTATTCATACCTGCATCAAATGTTTAATTTTATTTCTACTCCAAAATAAATTGATTTTTAAAGCATTTATTTTCTTATAATTGATCACAACCTACAACTTTAACGAATGCATTTTAAAAGGAACTTGGTCAACAATCGTCAACAAATATTTAAAGTTTAGAACAATATTACAATATTATAACTAGTAAATCTGCAGATCAGGAGCCTCAACGTCAGCTTTGCACATCATTTTTTTAAACACACTTTGGGCAAAAATCAACCTTCTGGAAACTGTAATTTAAAATATTCAAATTACGTAATTATTTATAAGAATAAAATAAGAATAAGCAGTTTTCAGCCATCAAATCCGTTAAATTAAAATTTTAGTTATGTTAGGAAATTCTGAAATTTTCATGATCAATTTTTGTTTTTTTATTATAACATAGTAGATCTCTTCAGGAGGGCTCCGCCCCCCTGAATCCCCCGTAGTCTCATTAAATTTAAATTTTCAACTTTCTATTAAATGTGCTAATGGTTATCGTATATCTTGCATTTCTTTATACATTTTGATTTATAAGGATAAGTAACAGTTTGGACAAGCATTTTTCATTAACCTCATACTTCTACATGCCTGCCAACCACAAACACCTAAATCTGATCTATAAGGAACTTTTTAAAGTGTAAAATTAGTAATCTAGAGTTTCACAATTTTTTTCCGAAAACAAAACTTTGATTGCATTTTGCAGCAGTTATCGTAGAACAGACAAACGGAATAAACAATAAATTTTGAATAATTTCATGAACAATAAATTTCGAGTCACCAAAGTAAGCCTTCACTGAAATTTCGGCAATGACGTCATTATTC
The DNA here is from genome assembly GCA_964019185.1 of Maratus speculifer. Classification (NCBI taxonomy): domain Eukaryota; kingdom Metazoa; phylum Arthropoda; class Arachnida; order Araneae; family Salticidae; genus Maratus; species Maratus speculifer. The sequence continues at coordinate 63,441,258 of OZ025300.1, forward strand.
ATGAGTTATTGATATCCATGTTTCTTGTATTTCTAACAACTACTATAAAATACCTGTTTTATTTCAATTATGACATCATATTTTACCAAGTGAATTGTTTGTTAAAAATATAATTCTTTTTTATTTCTTTTACTTCTAATTATGTCTCCATTTTTGTCAGAAAAATTCTTATTAACGAAACAAATATCCGTGTTTAATATTTAGCAAAAAGTACTATATCTATTTTTATTTTAATTCTGACGTCATACTTATTTATTTTTTCTTAGTTTAATTTCTCGAATGGAGATTGCTCAATTGAAACTTATTGCCGTTGAAAAATAGTTATTCTAGATTTTAATTTTTTTTGGCAACAATAAAGGAAATTGGTTAAATTGTATCTTAAAAATCTTTATTGATTGTGTATGAAAAAGGATGAAATTTTGAATTATTAATGAAAATATTTGAATAAAATTAATAAAACATAACCTATGTTCTTTTCTGGGCTATGTTATATTTATACGCAAAGATACAAAGACATTAATTAATTCATCAGTTTTGATGTTGACTTCATTTAAATTTTCGTACACGCTTTGAAATTATGGATAAGAATTAGGATGAATGGTTGCTTAGCAACCAATATGAGAAAATAAAGAAAATGAAATAATGTACATTTGAAATAAATAAATCTCTAAAACATATTAGTCTATATTATAGGAACACATTTATAAAAAATCTCCAAAATTTACAGTAATAATTTAAAAAATCTGACAAATGCGTAGACAAATTTTCAAAACAATACGAATAAATTAACCGGTAAATTTCAGTATCCATTTATCATTGAATTCCATTAATTAAATGTGTCATTTTCTCTCAAAAAAAAAAAAAAAAAAAAAAAAAAAAATGAAAATCATTGGATTTGCCATAGAAAAACATTATTGCGGAAAATTAAATATTCTATATTTTCCGAACGAATGAATCAAATCTAACAAAAAACTTTACAGCTTAATCCCAGTGCCTCACTAACATAACCACTTAATTTCAAGTCAATCGAATGCTTTTTACGTCAGTTATCGCTGAACAGACAGACTGACAGACTGACTGACAGACAGACAGAAACAAAAAAATTTCGTGTCTCCAAAGTAAGCATTCACTGACGTTTCGGCAATGATTCATTACAATACATTACAATAATTCATACAATACATTACAATAATTCTAATCTTTCTTTTTCTCTATGGATCATGCTCCATAGCGCTTAACTATGTTTCTTGATCATAGTAGACCCGTACTGCTATACAGCATCATGCATGTTTTAGGCAGTCGGTTTAACGAGAGATTACAAGTGTTTAATTCCTAAGCAAATGTAGTAATTATCTTTTCGAGTACCTGTCGAGATTTCTTTTTTCTTTTAGATAAGAGGGAGATAATTAATGTGCAATTATAATTGTGCAATAATTTTTTTATTTTAAAGTTTTCGTACTTTTTTCTATGCAACGCGTAAATATTTTGATGTAATTTTTCAATTTTCAGTTTTCAACACAAAATAATTAAATTCTTATTTTGAAAATTTCCTTATCTTTTTTATAGTTTCACCTTTCAATTTCACCATGACAACCATAAAAAAAAATCCAAGAAACCTTCTCCTCTTTTTCCCCCCATAAAAATGGATTTTTTTTCATGTAAGTGTCAATCATGTCACGATGCAAGATGAGAAATAATCTTTGATTTTTAAGAGGAGCTGATTCCTGACGATATAATTTGAAAAAAAATATTTTCTGAAATTTTCCTGAAAAATATATTTTATTCACAATATTGTCTTCACTATCGTTTGAAATGAGTAATAAATTCAATTTCACAAAATGAAAAAAAAAAAAAATGGAAAAAATTAATAATCCCTATCTTTTTCCCTATCGTCCCTTTTTCTACAAAAATGGAATCAGTAAGTTGCCACCATTTTAGAAATAAAAATAAACTAGAATGAAAATTAATGTTTCAAAAACTAATTAAATTTGTAAAATTCTATTAACAGTTATGATATGTGTGTATCAATACGGATTTTTTGGTGTTAATTTCATCGCATAATATTACATATTTTAGGAAAAAATGCTGTAAAACAAAGTCAGTCACTTAATCAGTCGTCTCACAAAATCGTTTCACAAATTCGTTTCATAAATTCGTTTCATTATAATTTTATATAGAGAGAGTATATATGTTTAAAAAATATAACAAATAATTTAACGTAATGCAAAAATTGCATTTAACGTATTGCATAATTTAACTTAGTAAAAATACGCATTTTAAATAAATTGAAATACATTAAAATAAATTAATTATATAAAGAGAACTGTTTAGTGTTTAGCCACTTTAAAAGTTAACTTTAAAAACAAGATCATTTTTACAGAAATGCCGAAGTGCTAGTTGCACGTGCAGAAAGAAAAAGGAGATAAAACATTTTTTATTTAAACTTAAGTTTTTGTTTCCTTTTTTTGTGTGTGTAAAAATACAATTTTTAGTAAATTTTATTCTAATACTGAAAATTAGTAATAGAATATTACTTATTCAATAAGTAGTCTTATAATTAGTAAGCACGATATATAGTATTATGGATTATTAAAGTGCATATTGATTTTGGATGTGTTTGCAAGTTAGTTTGTAGTTTAAATTATACAGCGCAATAAAAATACCGGAGTAATAACGCAATCCACTGACGTTGTTAGCCATGTAGATTATTTTCATTGCTGAAACTACATCAGAAATAGCTTACCTTTTGTTTTTAATGCATAGGAGAGCATTATTGTCATTGTTGAAAAGCAGGGCTCCCAAATGGTCCGTCAACTGAACATAAAAATTTTCTTAGAGAAATTTTCTTTTTAGATTTTTCTTGCAAATTGCCGAGAAACGACCCTTGGATGTTAATTCTAGCGCAAATTAAGTACAAAACTATAATGAAATTTTCTGTTAAAAAATATCGAAGTTCAGTTCGCGGACCGTTTGGAAGCCCTGAAAAAGCAAAATGGATAAAGAGAAATTTGTAAGACCGAAGTGCTGCTAATTTTTTCATGTCAGAGGAATAAAATAACAAATGTTTATTACTGTATCTGATATCACAATTGATGGTAGTAAGAGAAAATTGCCTATTTCTCGGGCTGTAGAATTTGTATCTTTAGCAATGGACATGCCATTATTCCATCTTTTTTACCAGTTATGTTTACACGACGTTAATACCCAATACAAATATATAGTATATAAGTGTATCAGTGGGTAATAATGCCAACATCCGTAAGTTATTCACGCCATTTAAAACATTTAATAAATACATATCTGTAAAAATATTCTTTCCTGTAAAAATCGTTAATATGTTACTGTGTATGTTATATTTGTTTGAAAAAGAAACAAAGTAAATAAATTAAAAAAAAAATACCTTAATTTCTCGCGTACACGCCACGGCTTAGTAAAGTCTTTTTTCAACCAGAAAATTTATTGAAAAAATGATATCAAATGCCTGCTAAGCACAACCAAGTAATATTTTTTCTGAAATTAATTCTGGTAGGAAATCGAGTTGCGAAATTAATTAAAAAAAAATAATAATAATAACTAAGCCGTGAAAACTAAATTCTTAATGTGACGTGATCACCCCAGAAGTAAGCTTACCTCTTGTCATACAAAATCATCCAATGTGCAATTTCGTTTTTGTTTTGCCTGCGTTTTTAAGCAGCAAGATTATAAATTCTACTTTATAAATATACCTGGGTTGCATGTGCTGCCTCTTGCATATTAAAACAGTTACTGGGTTTCGAGAATATAGTCTCTACAATGGAGTTATGAATAAAAGGAGGAGACATATAGTGCATTGTCTATCAGTTGCGAGTGAAGTAACTGTGTTGGTTGTCATAAGATGGCTGCTGGTTTTTCTTAATCGGATCCAAAGTTTCTGATTACCGCAAATGAAAACTTCCACCAGAAAGCTTAAATAGAAAATTTGTTCTTATTTTAGAGTTTTATTTATTGGCAAATTTTCTCACAACTATGGTAAAAAATTAAGTTTATTTTTACTGGTGTCAGTTTACCCAGGTACAATAATCGTTTTAATGACACTGACAAAATGTTGGCTTGATCGTCAAAATGTGGTGGAATTATTACTTCCAAATTAAACATTTACCAGTAAAAATAAATATCGATTTTTGCTATTATTTTTTATTGAAATTTTCTATTAATGAGGCTTTTAAATAAAAAGGAGTTTTCTGCATAAATTTACTGGTTCTCATTAGCTGTCGTGGCAATGAACCCTCTGCGAAAACGGTTACAGTTGAAGCTTCCCTATTTTAGGGATATGTCAGTTCCTCGTTCTTAATAGTTCCATGGTCTGTACTAAGGCTACCTTATCATAATAACAGACTTGTCATTCAGGAGAAAGTCTATGAGTAAAAATGTCCCTATAGTTGCCAACTTATTATTGACTTTGTCTCATAAGTAACGCCACATAGTGCATACTACTGGTAATATTCCAAGCACAAATTTATAGGAAAAAATGGAAACTATTTCAGTTTCTCACATTAGATGGCACTAGCAACGGAAAAATCATGTGGTTTCTGACCACGTGTACTGTAGACAAAGGAAACCTGGGGAATGACAAGCCTGTTATTATGATAAGGTCGCCTTGGTCTGTACCTTTTCATGACAATTCCGGGATCACTATATATCAAACAATCCTCTTCAAGTATCTCCAGATTTAAGCCCTTTACAAAATAAATTGGTTATCCTTTAATACTTCATAATCGATATCATTTTTGTCACAATTAACTACTTCCCTGTTTGCATTTTGCCGATCCTACCGAAGCTAGCATAGGGAAGTAAATATGGCCTTTTGATTGGTTGAATAATTTAAAAAGCCATTACTGTTTGTAAATAAATTATTCTGAATATGGATGTACGTATTAGGGCTCCCTATGGGTATAACGTATTAAAATTATAATAAAGAGATAATAAGAGTAATAATTAAAACGTTTTAAAAGTAATATAGAACAATTGGGTTTGTAAATATCACATAATTGACGCCGTTAAAAGGAAATGAGATATTGTTTGTAAATAAATTTTTCTACCATATTAAAATAATTAAGAAGAAATTCCAATTTCAATATTATTATTATTATTTTAAATAATACAAAACAATTGAGAAACACCATCAGTAACTTCTTTAATTCTAAATTCCTGAAAATCTGTCTTATTTTCTGTTACTAAATATGTAAAATCAGAAGGAAATTAACGAAAATCCATGTTTGTACAAGGTTTTCAAAATGAAACTTACGTTTAAATAAATGTAAACTCAAAAATGAACCAAAACAAAATACTCTTTAAATTACTCAACCAATCATAAGCCTGTATTTTCTTCCTTGTACTAGCTTCGGTGGGATCGGCAAAAATGCTCCCTATTTTGACCGTACATTCTACGAACAACGTCTTTTACCAAACACGATTTACCCGTTTTACCACGATTACCACGTACGGGCATAAATACTCGAAGCATAACTTATTATTCTCAGCAGTAAACTTTTAGTATAAAATTTAAATTAAGGTTAAAAATTCTGTAAAAGACATAAGAAAAGATATAATTTTAAAGCTTTTTCAACAATATTGATCAGTTAAGTGTTTCAGCTGATCTGTGATTTCATCCGCAGAAACATTTTTTGAACGGGGTACGTTTACTCAAAGGTAAGTATCTCCGAATCTTCAGTTTTTCTTCTAAGAGTTTTTAGACATCAGTGAAGTTATATATGACATCTTTCATACTATGTGATTTTTGGTGACGTCTGATCAGCACTTTTAGGTGGGTTCGTGATTATGTAAATGCGTAGCACTTATAGTCGCCGTTCACTCTCTCTGTCTGTCCGTCCGCCTGTCCGTTCGTCCGCATATAACAGAGCAAAAACTACCCAAACGACCCGTCTGAAATTTAAAATATATAATTATTGCATAAATTTCTTGTGGTATTTCAAATTTTATGAAAATTGGATGCATAGTTTAATTACAGGGACAATCAAAAATATTCCGTTACATTACGGTCAATGGAAAAAATAGTTTCAAGTGCATTTTAATGATGTAACACTTTTTTGAACATAATCAAATTTATATGTATCTATAAATCATATTCTAAAATGTACAATCTGGGGTGCAAAGAATATTTGATTTAATTTAGAGAATCACACAAAAAGTATTCCGGAGAAAATATAGGGATAAACATTGGGGAACATCTCTTTAATTACGTTAAACTATTTCATATTTTTCATGAAAAGCATATACGATACTGAGATTTAGTACACGTTACTTCCTGTATAATTGAAAGCAGGCAGTTTTTACAGAGCCACAAAAAAAGATTTCGGGTGCTGTATTATGAACCATTACTGAATATTTTTAAATTTCCGTTATAGAAAGAGCGCGCCCTATTTTCTACGTTTGACGATCAATTTTCTGCTTGTTTATTGTTATTACAGCGCGGTCGGACTCGGGTATGCAATGCATTTTAGTTTTCGTTCTTTGTTATAGGTAAAAATATAGAGAATGGGGGTGGCGTTTAACTTAATGTAAAGTTCAAAGAGTGGCAGCTAATCAGAAGTTTATTGTTGTGAAATAATCATCTGAAGGGTTAATTCAAAGGTATCAAGTTCAAGTTAATCTTACTCAGCGTTCTGGCTGACATTTGACAAACGTTAGTATTTTGGCTAATTAAAAACAAAAAACATTCGCCAAATGAAAAAAGTATTAGCGAAATAGATTCGCCGTATATCACTAAAAAATTATGTTTAATCCCTTAATGTTCGCCATTTTTTTCAATATGTTCTAAAATAACCTTTTATAACTGTTTTTATAACTATATATATAAAAACTTAAAGTTTTTATAACTGCGAAAACGATTGTTATTAATCTAAATCCAACTATCCGTTACAAATATATTAAAAATATGTATGTTCTAAATATCTGACGTAATAAAAAAAACCCTCTAAAACCGATTTAACTCATTAAAATGTTATGAAATGAAACTTCCTATGTTAATTCAACATTTTATTATATTACACATAATGAATCTGAAAAATCAAGTTGTTGCAGATCGTTTTTATGAAGTCTATGGTATCTGCTAAATTCATTGTTCTGCAACGAGAGCTTAAAAAACTTTTAAATAGTTTCCATTCTAACAGTACGGTGCAATTAAATATGATAAGCAACATACACACACACACATACAAAAAAGGAAAAACAACAAACAAAAGAAAGAAAAATCAAAAATTGAGCACTAGTAATTTGGCGAATCTAATCGCTTGTTTACTCGCCAAATGAAGAATTTAGTCGCAGTTTAGAGCAATGGCGCGCGAGAGCGAGAACACTGATCTTACTTCTAGTATGTAAATCATAAATAATCTATTAAAAACATTCTACAATAAACTATGTTTTCTGGCGAATGAATCAACAAAAGGATTAGTGCGTATCAGTTTCAAATTGAAACAAAGTAAATCTTCACTTCGAACGTTTCTTTAACATTTAATGAGAAAAATATAGGTATTTACAGTCCTATGTACATATTTACAAACTTTAAATCATTATTGGTAGACACGATGGTCCACATTTATATCGGTTTTTGGCAATAGCATTCACATCTTTTATCAAAACAAATCATTCTAATCAAAGCAACATATAGTTGCATTCTGTTTACAAAATCCAAAGATGTTCTGAAAGTCGAAGTTGAAGTAATGAAATTACACAGCGCGCAGCGTCAATCTAACTCTAATTCTTTTTTTTCTTCGACTGTTATGCTTTTTCTACGAACACACTGTATATAATGAGACTGTCATTTATTGTTAAAATGAATAATTACTTAGTAAAATTGTTTTGAACATTTATTATATTTATAATTTGTAGAAGTAAGACATTTTGCTTTTTTTCTAGATATAATTCACTTTAAGATGCATATTTTTTTCGCTTAAAAATAAATGAAATTTAAAACAATCTTAGTGTAAAACAATTAAAAATTCTGTATAAAAATAAAATAAAATACTGCAAAAACATCTCTGGTTTCCAACTAAGTGAATTGTTCTCAGATATTTATTTATCTAAAAAGGAGTACCTTAAATTAATTAATCTAAAGTAGTATAACAAAAAGTCACTTCAAAATTAACAGTGGGAAAACGCAGCGAATTCTATCTAGCTAAAAGCATTCAACACTGTACATTTCACGCTAATTTAATTGCAAGAATGAAGCTAAACAAAGAAATTTAGAAAGGAGAGAGCAGTTTTGTTTTAATTTTGGCTTTTTTGTTATTTGCATTTCTCATTAAAGTAGAAAAGCAAATTGAATTTTTAGCAAAGTACTAGCGGCCATCGCCCGCTACGCTGGTCGGTTTATCTAAAGAAATCTTGAAGAAGTAGTTAGATAAGGTTCAGACATACATTAAAAAAAAAAAAGCAAGTCGATCATTCAAAAAACGTTGGGAAATATCAAATATTTACTGTAATTTTTTAAGAAAAACAAAGTTTCGAAAAAAAAAAATTAAATCGAAAAAAAAATTACACAGACATATTAATGCAAGGAAATTTTCCCAGAGAGAAAATTCGCCTTGAATACAATATTTCAAATTCTTTTAATTGCTTATAGGCGTTAATGCCAACATAGTGAAAAAAAATTCCATGCTGGGAATCGAACCCGGGCCATCAGTATGGCGCACTGACGTTCTACCGACTAAACCACATGGAACGACAGCCAGCTTGAAACTTTCTCATACTTAAGTAGACTGGCGAAAACATAACGATAGCGCGTTTTAAAATCGCACAGTGACATCTATTGGATTTTATATGTACTAAAAAACGTGAGCAGCGCACCTAATAGTTTCTTTTGTTTCTTTTTGTTACTTTTTTGTCTGTTGTCCGATTTTGATGAAACAAAGCCTATACACTGCCCGGGAGTGTGCATTCTTCATTAGTGAAAACCGCATAAAAATCCATTCAGTAGTTACGAAGATAACCTCGAACAAACAGACAGACAGACAGACAGACAAAAAATTCAAAAAAATTTTTTTTGTGTTTCATTGGTTTTCTTTTATCGCCCTGACTCCATTTTTGTCAATTATCTTCAATGTACAGACACACCGGGTCCTACTGTTTTATTATATGTATAGATATGTTTTTTTCTCTTTCACTTTTGCATTTTAATTAAATAGGCATTTGATGAAAGATATGGAAAAGTATTCGCTGAACTTAAAAGGTAAAATGTGAGATATAAATAGAGCAGCCTTTTTTCAATTAATAAAGACTATAGACTCAAGTAAAATAAATAAGAAAGAAAAGCATAGCTTATAAATTACTTTTTTTTGGAAGCTTACCACAATATTAAAAATTCTCACTCCTTACTCACTGGTGTATCAAGTACACTTTAATTTCCAAGAATTTGGAAGTCTTTAATTATTTTTTTTTTGTTTATTTGTTTTGCTTTGTTTGTTTATTCTCCGGTGGATATCTCTACTTGTCCACACAATTGTTCATGCTGCAGTCTTACCATTGTTTTTTTTTTCTTTGGCGCATTTGCTTTCCAAACGAGGACTCCACTTCTCTGTCACTTTGCTCTGCCCCCCCTCCTTTTTTTCCACGTTGAGTATTGCACTGATGAAGAATCTCGATCGTTAGTTTTCTACCTTTATACACTTTGCAACACATTCAGAATATTAAAATAAATCTTCACCGGTTTATGTTGAGATTGGGTGTGCTATTGAACCATTTGAAAACGCTTACCACATTTGAAGCCCTGATTTTAACAATTCTCATCTACAGTCAGTAAAACATTCAAATTCTTTGAGCAGCAATGCGCATGAACATGGAATCCCGAAATTTAAAAAAATTAATTCCAAAAATCGTTAAAATATCAATCTGCAATCCGAAAAACGAATTCTCTGCAAGCAATCTAAAACAAAAAAAACTGTCAAATCAAACATTTTTTGTAACCAGAACACAATCTTTATCAAAATATTCACTTTAAGAAACTTCTGTATAATATTTTTTACAGCTTACCTAATAAATAAACCGTTTACTGCATAATTCTATCGATCTTTGTTTTTGAGAAATTTAATTTTGAAATCGGGGTCTTATTTGCTGGACACGCTGTATTAATTTAAAATATTTAATTATAACTTTATAGTTTAGTTATTAAATAATTATTTTTCGTTTATCATTTGACAAAATAAAATGTAAATAAGTTATTTTGGCACATTTCATAAAAAGAAAATTATAGAAATCTCATATTGAATGAGTATTACTACAGGATGTCCAGCAAATAATACCCTGATTTCAAAATTAAATTTCTCAAAAACAAAGATCAATAGAATTATGCAGTAAACGGTTTGTTTACCAGGTAAGCTGTAAAAATCTTATACAAAAGTTTCGAACGCTAAATATTTTGAAAAGATTGTGTTCTGATTGCAAAGAATGCTTTGCTATGACATTTTTCTTGCTTTAGATTGCTGCCAGAGGATGTGTTTTTTGGCTTAAAGTGCCATATTTCATAGTTTTTTTAATTAAATTTTTGAAATTTTGAAATTCTAAAAATTTACTTCGAAAAATCTTTAAAATATTGCCATGTAAGCTGAAAAATTATTTCTCTGCAGCCAATCTAAAACAAGAAAAATGTCAAATCAAAGCATTCTATGCAATCAGAACGCAATTTTTTCAAAATATTCACTGTTTGAAATTTCTGTATAAGATTTTTGCAGCTTACCTAATGAAAAAACCGTTTACCGCATATCACTATCGATCTTTGTTTTTGAGAAATTTAATTTTGAAATCAGAGTGTTATTTGCTGGATATCCTCTATATATGTTGCTACTATACATGCATTTGCACTATATTATGTGCCCACATCTAGGGAAAAATGCATATATTTTTAATTCCTAAAGGGCGCGCAATAATATGTCTAAAATATTGTTTTCTTACCAGAAAAATCCAGAAATTTCATTTTAAAATATGAAAAAAGCAAATTTGTAATGCTTTCGCTGCCAAAATTAAAAATTTCGTTAAAAGTTTATGATGCGAGTAAATTTGGTGGAGTAAAATATATCCCACCGCCCCCAAGGGGTTAAGATAATCGTTTCGGAATTCTATTTATCCTTTATTTTCCATTTCCATAACAAAGAGTAAAAATGTATCAAGTTTTATTGACCCTTAAATATTTTACATCGATTAACAGAATAATTTTTATTTAAATATAGTATCTGTTAATAGAAACATAAAACATATTTATGACCTAAACTTTTATATTTTCTCATTCCCAGTTCTTTACATAAATTTAAAATGGAAACAGTAAAACTCTCTTAAAAGATTTAAGAACCGTGTATGTTAATGTATTAAATAATGCAAATGTTTAAAAATGCTAATAACTTTCATCAGCTAAAACACTATGTGAGGTTAGCGGAAATTTTATAGCTGGAAGTTTAGTGTACGGCAATTTAATCAGAGCACGAGTAATTTAATGCAAAAGGTTTGATAACATCTATAGTTTTATGACTGAAAGATAAAATCTTCGTGTTTTAAAAATTGCTCTTCGAATAATGAGTTTTGGATTTTCAAAAGAAAACATTTCAGATACTGGGGTAATCTGGAAAATTCTGCGGTATACTTCTGATGAGATAATGTTAAAATTATACAATAATACCGAGAAATATCAACAGATTTATTGTCAAATAAGTAAAAGGATTTACGAGCATGTATAATACGTAAATTATAAAAAATAGCTGGTGTACTAAAAATTCCGGTGAAAAATGTAGCATTTTTGGATTCAAACTTTATCGCAAAACCGCAGAATTTTTTGGATGACCTAATATATTGGATTTTAATAACTTGCATAATAGCAATTTTTACATGTTTTATTTAACCCTTTACGGCACGGGAAAAATCTGTTAGAAGAATGAGAAATCATCGACTGACACCGGACTTCACAAACGATTTTTTTTAGAAATATATTAATTATATTAATTGGTGTTGTTTGCTAGTTAGGAATTAAAATTAAGTATCTCAGACCGGGCACAGTATGCCGGAAAGTGTTAAGCCTTTGCGGCGTGGCGATATATCTGAGAAACCACTTAGTTTTAATTCCCAAAGGCCACATTAGCACCGGAAATTTGGTAAAGAAAATTATGGTTTATTGAATGCGTAAAAAATTAGCTTTATCTTATTTACAAAGAAAATTGTTTTTAAATTCCGGTGTCAGTCATTAATTTCAATACTTAAGCAATGAATTTGCCCTGCGCTGCAAAGGGTTAAGGTAGTATGATATTATTATTCTATCTTTACACTTGTGAGCGTATGAATTTGGCTTCGCATGAAAACAAATGGGTTGCTTGTTGTTTATTATTGTGTTATACGTCAAGAGGGAAATGCATATTGTTGATGTCTTTCTATTATAATCTAAACTTTATTTATATACTACCTCTGACAATAAAGTTCGGTGAATGAATTCAGAACGGACGATCTGGCAACAGTGGCGAAACAAAACGCTGCACCTGCATAGTGGCAGGTATTGACCATCTGCCCCCCACCGTTGTTCAGTTGAGCATCGATTGTGTCTCGTGTACACTGAGAAAAAAATAGAGTTCTGGAATCTAGAATCTAAATTGTGGCTCTAGAAAAAATAGTTCCATGTCATCCTTATAAATTCTAGTTGCCATTATATGAGAGTTCTAGAATCTACTACAGGAATTCAAGAGAGCTTTCCTTTATTCTCGTTGTAATACTTATTTAAAAATCTCAGCAAATAGATGCGAACACAAGAGGTTTGATTTAGTAACTATAATTTTAGTTTTTGAAACTATTTCCGAAATCAAGATATAATTTCTCGTTACTGAGACGAGTCAAAATCTTTTCGTCACCTTGAAAACAAGAGACTAGAAATGTTAGGTCATTTCGGCTATTCAGCTTTGTAGTTCAACCTATTCGCATCTTTCGGTCATCTATAATTCTAGTTTAGGTATTCAGAAAGTGACTAACTATTCATTCTAGGTGAAGGCGGTATATTTTTTTTTTCAGTGTACGACGTGATTTACAAAATGCTTGTTTAGTGTATTGGTTCTCAACTGAAAACAAGAAAATGAACAATAAAAGATCAGTATTAATTTTTGTTTTAAGCTTCTCAAGACAAGAGAAAAACTCAAGAGGGGTGATGTAAATTGAATATCCACTATACTCAACAGATCTCAATCCTCTGCACTTCCTTCTATTCGCAAGACTCAAACTACCCTTGAAATGAGAGGGATTTGACACCATTGCTGACATCCAGCGAAACGTGACGAAGCTTTTGAACTGCATCCTCAAAGAAGACTTTTTGCAAATTTTCCAGGACTTGTATAGCTGATCCCAGCGGTGCATAGTTATGAGAAAAGATTATTTAGAAGAGCAGTAAAGTAATTTTTGTTAATATTTCATTTACGTTACAGTTACAGGACTATTCACCGAACATTATTGTCAGAGGTAGTATATTACTATTTATGCAGCAGTTAAACAGATTCGGAGATAACAAGACTGCAAAAATACAAAGGATTAGATATATCGTATGCTACCTTCCACTCACCCTCTGTCAATTAGCTTGTAGAGTAGATCAACTTTGTGACTGTTGAGAACATTAAAAACAAGTTGGAAAATGTATTTCAAACATGGAAAATGGCGTGCATTCGTATTATAGTTAGTTTATAAACATTAAGATCTTGTTACAATAGCTGTTATACTCTCAATCAGAAGTGCATGAATAGAATCGAAAAGTTATCTTGATTATTATTATTATTATTATTATTATCATTATTATTATTATCATTTATTTATTTTTGAAATATGATTATCCAATGTTTTTAACTGTAAAAGAATAGAAATACACAGTTTGAGAAAAAAATTACTTTTTATTCGTTTAATGTTGTAAATATTACGAGGAATTTGTATTTATTCATATTGTTTAATTTATTTTCATTTCGTACGAAACGCACCTTTCAATAATATTTTATGACATGAAATAGGGCGAACTACTTTTTTTTTATAGTAATCGGGGAGAATAAAAAATAAAAGTGTTTGCAATGTGATCTCAGAAATTCGGAGGTTGTTTTTCACTTTCCAAATTTAAGAATGGATGAATTCTTAAAAGAAAGAATTCGAAGAGGTAATTTTGCAAGATTTTATTAAAAATATTGAAGGTAATTAAATTAATTTTGTTGTTTCGAAATGTTTTGCCTATGTTTATTACAAACACACATAATTTCTAGAAGTTATTTTTAAATAAGAGTTAGCTATGCACCATGTTGTTTACACTCTAAAAACGGCATTTTCAAAATTAAACAAAAAATACTCAAATTTGAGCATGCCGCACATTCAAAGTAACCCAGAATCAAAATTAGTCAAGTTTAAAACATGCATATGCCCATGTCGGAACACATGCACAAATTTAAAAATAAAACACCTTGTGCTCGTATTTGAGTATGTCCGTGTTTGCAGAAATGAGTATATGTGATGTTGAGGCAAATCTAGAAGTAAGCACTTAGTCAATACGTAGATTCTCGGAATGTGATCAAGTTTTCACGGCTGCATTGTGACGCTTAAAATGGTAGGCATTTAATCTATAATAATTCCGTTTCAGAAATGCGTGAATTCCAATCGATGAATACCGACATCTTTGTTGGTCTTAACCCCTACGCGACCGAAGCCTTTTACGAAATTTTTAATAATTTGTCACCGGATTTTAAAAACAGAAATTTGTACTTTATTGAATTGAGAAAATTCGCCGATTAACTAAGGCAAGTTTTACAGCAATTTTTTTCTGGTAGGAATAAACAAGGATTCTTAAGCCTTTTTGCGGTGCGTTTACGAGTCGCTCGTTCCCAAGAGGTTACTGCAGTCATTGTTCAAACCGTGAAGTGGTTAATTGGCAATGAAAATAATCAAATCTGGAATTTGTCCATTAAAGGAAAGCTAAGAAATCTTCTGAGAGGTATAACTACTTTGCACATATCGTCTAAAACTGTTCCCACTTAAATAATGAAGCTCAATCTTACTCATAATAGAGGTTTAAAAAGACATTTAGAAACATAAACCTAGCATCATACGGGAACGTAAGGCAGCTTGACATGTTATCAATGTGAAATTCGTACAAAATGTCTTAAAATCTGTGTATAGATGTTTAGCAGTTAAAAAGCATGCAAAATTTCTGTCTTTTCGGTCGATGCTCATGCTTTTGACCAAACTCGCGAGGATACACTGCATGACGATGCGCGTTTCTCATTGGTAAATAACAAAGAACATCACGCAAAAAGGCCCAATGAAATTAATTCTGCAAAGAGTCCTGCCAGAAATGAGAATGAGAAAAAAAAAGCGGCGTAAACAAAAAATCCCAAGGCCGGAAAAACTTTTTAAAAGAAATTGCCCCCTCAAAAACATTTGAATTCACAGTAAATTATAGAATTTAGTCAAAAATGATGGGGCAATTTAGGAAAAAAGAAAACGCTTTATACTTAAGTAAAATAATAAATAATTTAAAACGAATTTAATAGAATTAATGATAGATATTATTAAAGAATAGAAAATTAGTGAATATGCCAGTAATTTAGAATGATAAAAAAATTTAAAGGTGATATCGCGAAAGGAAAATTAATTATAAAACATATATACGATTTTCAAATATGAATAATTTTGTTAGGAACCATTTTGATTATGCGACCAACTCTGATTTGAATATTTTTTGCTTTGTTTTGAAAATGTCTTTTTTAGAGTGTATTATGGTTCTTAGGTAAACAATAACTCTTTGTAAGACGTATTATTTGCTTTATTAAATTAGAAAGGCGGATCTGCAATTAGGGAAACATACTTATTGTAAGTGAATTATTCCATTAAGAGCCCACAATATACACAGAAAAAGTACTCAAAAAGACTCGGATGATAATGTAAAGTCTATGGGAGCGTTCTTTTCGAATATCTCGCTCAAATTTTAATATTTTTACATGATTGTTTTGCACAAGATAGCTGAGGGCGATCCACAACCGGCCTAGTTTTTACTTTTTCGATTTTGCTTATATATTTTTATATTACGATAGTTTCAATTTCAGAACCGGTTTAAACCGGTTCCGAAAGTTTACGTAATTGTTTAATGAAAATCTGAAACGAAAACTGAAAAAGTAAAAACTAGGCCGGTTGTGGATCGTCCTCAGATATCTTGTGCAAAAAAATCATGTAAAAATATTAAAATTTCAGCGAAATATTCGAAAAGAACGTTCTCATAGACTTTACATTAGCGCTCGGCTTTTACCGCATGACTAGTGTGTGCTCTTAAGAGTAAAATTATTGAGAGATTAACGAGCAAAATACTTCTGATTTTTATTTATGTTAAAAGCTTTAACGTAGTTGTCTTTGGAACAGAATTGACCCTAGTTTTGTTAATAAAATAAGTAAAGGAATGAAATTAATTGGAGAAATGTGTGCTTTTTGTTAAATATAATGAGTAATTGCATGTTTTAGATTCAAGATAATTATTTATGAGTATAAATTTATACTTGATAAATGGGAAGTCAGATCTATTTAAACAGTAACAATAATAGTCCAAGAGCCAACAGCATAAAACTCTAAGTCATCGAGCACAAGAAAAAAACCCTTTATTTTATGGAAGAGCAGTAATAAAGGAATCTAATGGTCCATGCCTGTCGGAAACGAAGTGGTCCATTAGCCAAAAATTAATACCACAAATGTTTGACTCGAAGGCTTAGGATTGTGTTTTCTGCACCCAGTTTTCCGTGTTTTCATTGTAGGAGAAAAGCAATTATAAACCTACCCTAATAGCATGCATGGTCACAATGAAGTCACATTGACATCACTGTGAGTCACATTGGTTCCATCACATCTCTGTCTAAAATGCCACCACTCAGTGACGTCACATTGTGACTGAGATGTGACCTTTCTTAAAAATCTTTAGAAATTTATAAATATCCTTCAAAACATGTTATTTACTTTAAAAAACATGTTTCTGGCAATTTATATAGCGTCGCTTTTGTCACAGTTTCGTCACAATGTTAATGTCAAATTAGTCACAAATGACACATTTTTCACAGATTTGTCACATTGTGACCACTTTGTGAAACGTCACAAAAGAGCTCTAAAACAGCCATAATGACTTCACATTTTAGTCACTATGACTTCACATCGACGTTACATGACGTCACCATGCTTTACGGGTAGTAGTCAACCACTAGTGATGTTAATTTTTGGCTTATACATCACTTCCCTTCCAGCAGACATGGATCATTAGATTTCCCCTACTCTTCCATAAAATAAAGGAATTTTTCTTCTGCTCGAGGACTTAGTGTTTTGTGCTGTCGGCTCTTGGACTGTAAGAAAAAGACACATTTTACTTGTAAAAAGGTATTTTTAAATATGCCAAATTAAAAAAAAGTGATTAGCAATCATATTGATTATGCGACATACAGTCGACTCTCGTTAATTCGAACTCGTCGGGACCACAAGAAATGTTCGAATTAACAGAAGTTCGAATTATGGAAAATATGAAATAAAAACATGCTTTATATGGTACTATTACAAAGGAATTAGTTTATAGTGTTTTTTTAAATATATTTCGTCCGTTATCATTAGAATATGACATAATAATAAATTAGAATGTATAAATATAAAAACTAATTAAATGATTAGAAAGAAGCACAATGGAAGAAAAATTTGAAGTGCCTCTGATGGACAGACGGGACAATAAAAAAGTGGATATCAAATGCATTGGATTACATGTATACTCGTTCGGAACAATTTTCACAAAAATCAAAGAAAGAAAGTTATTCAAATTATCTGAAATCCGTGAGAAATAAAAGAAAAATGAAAAATCGGGATTATCGTTAGTTCGAATTAAACGAAGTCAAGAGAAAATGAGTTGGAATTAGCGAAAGTTTTTAACATTATTCTGCCATTGAAAATTTCAGGACTTTATGTTTAGTTCGAATTAAGCGAAGATTCGAATTATCCGATTTCGAATTAACGAGAGTCGACTTACTTAGATTTGAGTATTTTTTGCTCAGTTTTGAAAATGTCGTTTTTAGAGCGAATTATGATTTTTAGGTAAACAATAATACTTTATAAGACGCTTCATTTTATTGATTAAACTATGAAGACTGATCTGCAATTAGGGAACTATACTTATTATAAGTGAAATATTACATTAAGAGTAAAGTTATTAGGAGATTATCGAACAAAATACTTCTAATTTCATTTACGTTAAAAGCTTTTAAGTAGTTTGCTTTGGAACAGAGTTGACTTTAATTTTGTTAATCAAATAAATAAAAGAATGAAATCGGTTAGGAAAATGCCAGCAGTTTATTGAATGTAATAAGTATTTGTATGTTTTACATTCAAGATAATTATTTATGAGTATAAAAATTATATTTGATAAATAGGAAGTCAGGATTATTTAAACAATAACTGTAAGATAAAGACACATTTTTCTTTTAAAAAATATATTTTCTAATCTTACAAATATGAGTACTTTTGATTAGGAGTCATTTTCATTCTGTAACATACTCAGGTACGAGTAATTTTTGTTGAGTATTGAAAATGTCTTTTTTTAGTCGTTTATATCGTAATATTGAATTAATAATATTAAAGTATTAACATGAGTACGAACTATTTGAAATATAGAAATCTACGTATGAAATAGAAGAAAGTTTTGGGATTGGCATATCCAACTAGTTTTCTCAGTCATTTGCAACTCATAGTAAAACACAACAACTTCACGCATACCATGATTTTGACAGTCTGTTTGACCACGTTATGTGAGTACTCTTGTAACGATATATTTACACTTTCATCGCATTTTGGAGATAAACGAGAAAAATGTGCATAATCTTTATTACAAATTTTAAAATGACATAAATATTATGTTGCAATTAAAGATTTTAATAAACTTTTCTATTTCATTCGTCTTTAAAGTCTAACCAGTGACTGAGAAGTTCTGCTCTCAAAACTGGTAGACGGCAGGTGCTGGATTCGAACTCAGTTGCGGCCGTTGGCTTTTTCGTTCGTAGTTTCCTTGGTTTTCTTCGAACCTTGGATTTCCTTGCTTAAATGCGGATTAAGTTTTCTTAGAAAGACACTAATTGGAGGTACCTCGCTCTTAGAGCCTATACCCCTTTTGCGGATAACTGGCCATAACAAATGCAACCAATCAACCAATCATTTGTCTCACAAAATGTTACTCATTAAGAAACCATTTAATTTCTTTGCAACACGCTTTATTGCGTTAATTAAAGCATAAGAAATATGATAAAAATTATAATTATTGGAAGTTAATTACTAGATTAGGAAATAATTGATAGAAGATTAATAAAACAAAGAGTTTGGAAACTAATTAAGGTAAAAGGTTTGAAGCATTTTGCTGGAGAAAAAAACTTTATTCATCAGTAAATAACATTGGTATAATATTGAATTAATAATACTGTTGTATTGACATGTGTAACTACTGTTTGAAACATTAAAATATACGAATGACAATGTACACTTATGTATATATGAGATTGAACAAAGTTTTAGGATTTCCACATCCAACTAGTTTTTTGCAACACGTTACAAAGTAGAATTCAATAACATCACGCATACGATGATTTTGACAGTCTGACCACGTTATGGGAGTACTCTTATAACGTTATATTTACAGATTCATCGCATTTTGGAGATAAAAGAGATCAAAGCGTATAATCTTTATTACAAGTTTTTTAAATGTTACTATTTAAGAAACCGTTTCGTGTATTTGTAACACGCTTTATTGCGTTAATTAAAGCATAAAGTTAAAATATAATAAGAATTATAATTATCGAAAGTTAATTATTAGATCAGAAAAATAATTGATAGAAGATTAATAAAACAAAGATTTTGAAAAGTAATTAAGGTAAAAGCTTTGAAGTGCTTTACAACAAACATTTTCTCTTCTGTTGATAATGAAATTAGATAAGCGAGAAAATGGGTTAAAAAATGCTTTCAATTTATTAATTTCAACAAGTATTCTGCATTCTACAACAAATGTCGTCTTTTATGAGTCCTGGAATGGCCTTTTATGAAAAGGTAATCTGTTCCATTTAAATTACCGTTCCTTTTACAATATAATTAAAAAAAATTATATACTCTTATCTTAAAACTTTTGCAATTACTAGTACAAAATGTAAATTAAATATTGGAGCACGCCTGGACTTTTTATCTATCTATATTATAAAGGTCAAATGTATCTGTGGGTAACACATACGTAAATTTCAAAATGGCAACACATTGAAATTTGTAATGAAATTTAGGTTTTACAATTTTTGCTATTGCGAGTTTCTAAAATTCTAAGCATCCCATATTTTCAATTTGTGCACCTTCGTATAGAGGTAAAAATGTGCTTTTAAATGCACTTTTTTGGAAAATTGTATATTAATTTATTTTTCATATATTAATATGTTTGCTTATTTTAATACCGTTTCATTAATTGTGGCAACTAAAGCATTTCATTCCTATTAAAGGTACAGGGGAAAAATAAGATTACTGTATTTTTTCATTGCCATTTCCTTATAAAAAATTAAAAACATTGAAATTAAAATGCCTGTCAAAAATATCGTTGATGGGTCATTCTAGAGGTCTGCACGGGCCGATTTCCAATAATGGCATTCGGGCCGGGCCGGGCTCGGGCCTTACTTCTGAAGACTCGGGCCGGGCCTTGTCATTAATCCTTTCGGGCCGGGCCGGGCCGGGCCTAGTCACTAATCTTTTCGGGCCGGGCTGGGCTCGGGCCTTAATTTTTTTGCTGGAGTATCGGGCCGGGTCTAGCTTTTATTTTCCGTACAAAGCCGAGACTGATTCCATTCTTCCTAGTTTTCATGGACAAAAATAATAGTTTCCTATTGAATCTTCCTACATGAAAATCCTTTTCTCGACTTTTTATAAATCAGTAGTATTTGGCTTTGTCCAAAAATTTCTGCAAAAAAAGCATATACTTTTAAGCCGTCATTATTCTACAGTTAAACATTAGAATTTATTCCTTTTAAAGAATCGTAGATTACTAGGCGTTTTAAAATAGAATTAAACGCACACACACACACAGAAAAACATGATTATGACGGATTTTTTTGTTAAACTGAAAACTGAAAGTTTCTTTTAAAATGTTCATCCATGCAAAATGAATACAACAATACGGGAGAAAAAAATATATTAAGCATTTACATCTGTTAAGAAGGGAATGCATTTTTTTTTTTTCGTTCCAAAGCGATTTCGTCTTTGGAAATTTTACCATATTCCGCTTTTTCGATTTTTTGTCTCCATTACAGGGAATATGGATTATTAATAAAGTATTTGTACCCTATATGGACAGGGCTCTCAATATGGACACCCCTAATATTTTTAAAGGTAATAATTTTGATCGAGAGATGGCTCAACATTTTCGCTAAGAAAAGTAGTTGAAAAGCTAATTAAGGCTGGAAAGTGCAAGAAAAACGCGCTGTTCGCCATTTAGGAGGAAATTTGTTTCGATATGTGCTGATCTTAATTACTTGTAAGCTTAAATTTTTATTAGATATGGTAAAATTGTATTAAATGTTGAAAAGTGGAATATTTTAGAAAGCTAATAAAACATATTTTTGATTTCTATTGCATATTTTGCTTTAAAATATTTTTGTTATTCATTTGTTACAAGATTTAGTAAAGCTACGCGCGGTTCCCAATATGGACAGCTTATGTCACCTTCGACTACAACTACTGTAAGAATAAAAGAAATTCAACGTTGCCAAACAATAAATTGAAAAGGCATCAAAGTGGTAAAATCTTTGTTCAACAAGATGCCATTTGAACAATCCCCCAAAAACCTGCCTCCATAAAACCCTTGCAGAAAAAAAGAAGCCCCCCACCCCAGTAGGATATATGTTGGCGAAATCGTAGGTACCAATGGTAGGACTTCCTCAACAAAGGAGAGCTGGTACTGCTTCTTTTGCAGTATTGATGCATTTTCAAACATGCGGCCATGTATCACATGTGGCAGATATGTTCATGAGGATTATGTGGGACTTACTGCCCATGGTGAAAAAGTTCCTCTTTGTCCATGCTGTGAGGACTGAGTAATACCAGATGTAAATTCGCAGACAGATGCAATAAAGCTAAGCAAAAACAACAATATTATTTCATAATATTTACTAGTAACTAAGGGGCTTTGCATGGGTCTTCGAAGGATAAAAACAGAGAATGACCCCCTTCTCTAAAATGCATGTTCTGAAGATATTTACTGCCCCCCCCTCCTCCTCCGAATACTTTAAGATACATTTTTTTTTATTCCCTCTCCTCTAAAATCCCTTGGAAAAGTGGCTTTTCCATACACACTGTGTAGAAAGTCAATAAGGAAACACCTGTCCATAATAGGGACAGGTAGTTCCTTATATGGACACTTGTAAAAAAAATTTTTGTTTTTATCATTTAAATTAAACCAGAATAGTTACAAGGTCGCTAATTTTAATAATGATAGTCAATAGTCCAAGGATAGTGGTCACATATTTTTGGAGTCCTATGACTTGTACATGGGGGTGAAAAAAATCATTTTCCTTAGGGTGTCCATATTGGGTACAGGTACCTTACTAGTGATAACTGAAACATTTACATACAACAAGCAAAGATTCATTTAAAAGCATAAATATCGCAGCCTACGGCACTTCTGCATAGATGGAGATTATAAACATGGAAAAAAAAGACTAATATAATTTTTTTTGGTCAGAACTCTTCCATAAGATTAAAGATCAATGTTCTGTAGAAATTCACTCGAGCCGGGCCGGGTTCGGGCCGAATTTTAAACTTTTTTCCTGATCGGGCCGAGCTCGGGCCGAAATTTTAACTTTCGGGCCGGGCCGGGTCGGGCCATTATTTTTTTCGTTCGGGCCGGGCCGGGCTCGGGCCGAAATTTTAACTTTCGGGCCGGGCCGGGTCGGGCCAATATTTTTTCGTTCGGGCCGGGCCGGGCCCGGGCCGAAATTTTAACTTTCGGGCCGGGCCCGGGCCTGGAAATTTCGGCCCGTGCAGACCTTCCACGTCAATTCAACCAATTTTTTCCCCATTTGTAACCCGACCCCCAGGGATGAAACTTTGTGTGCACATTAATTCTATCATGAAATGATTCCATCAGAAATTTTTCCTTCCCACACCTCATACTTTGAGAGATATGGGGGGGTCCAATTCTTAGGTTTTTCTCAAATCGCACATTTCTGAGTGTGTATTCTGAGATTGCAGTTCCATCTTCAAAAAATTGTTTCTCTGGATCTAAAACATGAATCATCCTAAAAATATCACTATAAAAAGGTAAAAAGATGCAGATTTTAATAAAAAATATTTTAAAAATTTACTTTTAATATTTAGGATAAAAAAAGTCAGCCAAAGTTGAGAATTATGGTTATTTTTCGAAATTTTTGTGACTTCACGAAAAAGGCTGTACACAAAAAGGCAAATTAAATTTCCAATTTCTTTTTGTTTTAAATAAAAGTTTACACTTTGGGCTTTCTATCTATGAAATAAAAATGATGTGTTTCGCATGGCTTATGCAAAAATTTTGGGTACTTTCCAATTACCCGGATGAGTGCTTTATTTTTATATATTACATATGCACACAAAAAAGCAAATGAAATTTCCCATTTCTTTTTGTTTTAAATAAAAGTTTATACTTTGGGCTTTCTATCTATGAAATAAAAATGATGTCTTTCGCATGGCTTATGCAAAAATTTTGGGTACTTTCCAATTAGCCGGATAAGTGCTTTATTTTTACATATTACATATGCACACAAAAAAGCAAATGAAATTTCCAATTTCTTTTTGTTTAAAATAAAAGTTTACACTTTGGGCTTTCTATCTGTGAAATAAAAATTATGTCTTTCTCATGGTTTATACAAAAATTTTGGGTACTTTCCAATTAGCCGGATGCTTGTTTATTTTTACATATGCACATATGTATACATCTATATAAATACAGATGTATTATACATGCACATATGTATGTATATAGACAGTATATTGATATATATAACACTGGTGCCCGTCTAACCGAAAAGTACCAAATTTTGCCTCGTTTTGAAAATCTACACTAATTAAGGGGGAAAAAAATCTGACTAAGTTTAGCTGTGGTACTTAAATAATTACTGGAGTTTCTATGAGTTATTGAATTTAATGTTATTTGATGCAAAAACAAATTAGAAATTTCATTTTCCTTTTCATGTAGAGACTTTTTCATAAAGTCACAAAATTTCGGAAAAATAATCATGACTTTCAACTTTGGTTTACTTTTTCGTCCGTATATATATCTCTATTAATTGCCCTAATTGCTTTTTTCACTTGCTTTTTATGCCGCTTAAATGGATCTCCACATTTATATAATTCATGTTTCATTAAGAGCGAAATTCTGTGATGCTCACATATATTAATCAAACGGTTTTCACTTAATTTTTGTTTTATTAATGCAATAGTCCTAACTAATAAAAGTTCTTTTTCTGAATCACAGAGATTATCAATGTAATCTATTTCTCTGTTATTTGTATAGCTAGTTTTGTGACATTCTAAACCAGTTAATATTACAATACTGCAAGCCTGAAGACTAGTAGAAGGTTTAATATCAGGCTCCATATTAAAACAATGAAGCAAAAAAAATATTTATACATATCATAAACTATAAAATGTGTAACGATCAGAATGTATTTTTTGTAGCACAGTAAAAGTTAAATCATTCTTCTATGATAAGAAACAACAGAATGGCAATAATTTGATTAACTTGATTTCAAAACATCTGCTTTCATACTAACGAGCATTACCCTGCCTTTATCAGAAGGTGTTTATACAAGGCAGGTGCAATTAAATCTTTCAGACTATAGAAACAAATTCAAGTTCTGTTAAACATTTGTGTATTTAAACTTGCCAATATAAATATTTAAACTGATTAAAATTAACGAAGGAAAGGAAATACAAGGTTATGAACATTTTTTTAAACACAAATAATTAATATATAAGCATTCGAAAAAAAGAATGGAAATATGAGAAGAAAAAAATTTCTATTTTATACTGTACAAAAAAAATCTGTTTTGAGTTTAATTATTGAAAATAAAAGTAAGAGATTCTTTAGATTGTCAAAAAATGCCCATTATTAAATAACTAAATGAAATAAATGGACCATTCACTAAATTTAATGGGGAAACATATTACAGTCAGATTTTTTTTAATCAGAAAAAACAAAGCCTAAACTTTACTTTGAAAATTAAAAAAAAAACATGCATCAAATAACATTAAATTCAATAACTCATAGAAATTCCAGTAATTATTTAAGTACCACAGCTAAACTTAGTCAGATTTTTTTCCTCTTAATTGGTGCAGATTCTCAAAACATATATATGTACATGTATAATACATCTGCATTTATATAGATCTATACATGTGTACATATGTAAAAATAAAACACGCATCCGGCTAATTGGAAAGTACCCAAAATTTTTGTATAAGCCATGCGAAAGACATCATTTTTATTTCATAGATAGAAAGCCCAAAGTGTAAACTTTTATTTAAAACAAAAAGAAATGGGAAATTTCATTTGCTTTTTTGTGTGCATATGTAATATATAAAAATAAAGCACTCATCTGGCTAATTGGAAAGTACCCAAATTTTTTGCATAAGCCATGCGAAACACATAATTTTTATTTCATAGATAGAAAGCCCAAAGTGTAAACTTTTATTTAAAACAAAAAGAAATGGGAAATTTCATTTGCTTTTTTGTGTGCATATGTAATATATAAAAATAAAGCACTCATCCGGCTAATTGGAAAGTACCCAAAATTTTTGCATAAGCCATGCGAAACACATCTTTTTTATTTCATAGATAGAAAGCCCAAAGTGTAAACTTTTATTTAAAACAAAAAGAAATTGTAAATTTAATTTGCCTTTTTGTGTACAACCTTTTTTGTCAAGTCACAAAAATTTGGAAAAATAATTATAACTCTCAACTTTGGCTAATTTTTTTTTATCTTAAATATTACAAGTAAATTTTTTAAATATTTTTTTATTAAAATCTGCATCTATTTATATTTTTACAGTGAAATTTTTAAGATGATTCATATTTTAGATCCAGAGAAACAATTTTTTGAAGATGGAACTGCAATCTCAAAATACAGACTCAGAAATGTGCGATTTGAGAAAACCCCAAGGATTGGACTCCCCATATCTCACAAACTATGAGTTCTAGGAAGGAAAAATTTCTGATGGAATCATTTCATGATAGAATTAGTGTGTACA
The DNA here is from genome assembly GCA_964019185.1 of Maratus speculifer. NCBI lineage: Eukaryota > Metazoa > Arthropoda > Arachnida > Araneae > Salticidae > Maratus > Maratus speculifer. Next base: position 63,467,550 of record OZ025300.1, read on the forward strand.
CAAAGTTTCATCAAAATCCCTGGGGGTCGGGTTACAAGGTCTGGTTGAACTGACATGGAATGACCCTGATATAAAACCCGGTAATTTTTTTGTATTTACTTTTTTTTAATTAAATAAATGATTTTTAATTTATTACAAACTTACTTTACATTCGACACAACAATTTATCTTTACAAATATGTATGTTATAGAATAGTTGTGTGAGTTATTTTCTCCGCTTTTATTTAATTTGCGTCAAACAACTAAAAGAATGCAAATTTATAAATCCGATTGTAAAATCTTTTTCGGAAATTTCAAGAAATGTTTAAAAATTTTACTCTTTAAGGAACCATTTAATATCTTTGTAACACGCTTTATTGCGTTAATTGAAGCATAAAGTCAAAATACGATAAGAGTTTTACTTATTGAAAGTTAATTATGAGATTAGAAAATAATTGATGGAAGATTAATTAAACAAAGAGTTTGGAAACTAATTAAGGTAAAAGAATTGATGCACTAGCTGTACTGAAAAAAAGCATTTTCACTTCCGTCGATTATGAAATTAATTCAGCGAGAAAATAGGATGACAAAATGCGTACAATTTATTAATTTCAGCAATTATTAATACATTTTTAATATTTTATTAATCATTTTTAATAAATATGGTCTTTTATATGTCTTGTAATAGACTTTTATGGAAAAGTAATTTGTTTCATTTAAATTAACACACCATTTACAATATAATTCAAAAGCTTTTAAATTCTCTACTCCTAAAACTTTTACACTTTAATAGTACAAAACGTTAATTAAATATCGGAGCAAGCCCGGACTTTTTGTCTATCTATATTATAAAGGCCAAACGTATCAGAGGGTAACGCATACCTCATTTTGAAAATAGCAGCACTTTGAAACTTTGTAACACTTTGTAATGAAATTTCAGTTTTGCAATTTTTGCTACTGCAAACTTTTTAAATTCTAAACATCCCACATTTTCAATTTTTGCACATTTGTATAGGAGTAAAAATGTGCTTTTAAATGCAATTTGTATCTTAATTTATTTTTCAGACATTAACTTTTTGCACTTTTGAATACAGTTTCATTAGTTGTGGCCAAAGAAAAAAAAAAAAAAAAAACACTTGATTTCTATTAAAGGTAAAGGGGAAAAAACAGATTACTCTATCAATTCGTTGCCATTTTCTTAGAAAAAGTAAAAAAAAAAATTGAAATTTAAATGCGTGTCGAATATATCGTTTATATAAAACCCGTTTAATTTTGGATTTATTAATAGTTTTTATTTATAAATTAAATGATTTTTAGTTTATTACAAACTTACTTTACATTCGATACACCAATTTCTCTTTAATAATATAAATTTTAAAGTATAGTTGTGTGACTTATTGTCTCCTGTTTTATTTAATTTGTATCAAACAGCTGAAAGAATGCAAATTTCTTAATCCGAGTGTAAAATCTTTTTCCGAATTTTCAAGATATGTTAAAAAATGCTACTCCTTTTAAGAAACAATTACATTTCTTTGTAGCATGCTTCATTGCGTTAATTAAATCATAAAGTTAAAATATGATAAGAAATATAGTTATTGAAAGTTAATTATTAGATTAGAAAATTGATGGAAAATTAATAAAACAAAGTGTTTGGAAACTAACAAAGATAAAAGCTTTGAAACGATTTACTGGAGAAAAAACATTTTATCTTCTGTTGATAATGAAATTAATTAAGGGAGAAAATGAGGTAACAAATGCATGCAAATTATTAATTTTAACAACAATTCTATATTTTATAATAAATATTGTCATTTATTAGTCTTGTAGTTGCCTTTTATTGTAAAAGTAATCTGTTTCATTTAAATTACCAAACTTTTAAAAATATAATTAAAAAAATAAACACTCTTATCTTAAATTTTTTACACCTGCTAGCACAAAATGTTAATTAAATATTGCAGCAAGCCTGGACTTTTTTAAAGTAAAAATTAAATGTATTTATTATTGAATGATAACAGTATTTATTATTGAATGATAAAAGCATTTATTATTAAATGTTAAATGTATTTATTGTTTATATGATAAATACATTATAATTTGATTTCAGCACACAGGCTTACGTTTAAATATTTCAGTCGTACTAGTTTTACTTTTTTAATTCTTAAAAAAATTTGGAGGTCGAATGAAAATTATTAAACATTGAAATAAAAACTAATACTATTCCAAAATTTAAAAAAGTATATTTTGTAACAGTTTGACATTTTGCGACCTTTAGGCAGATAAGTAGACATATTAAAAGAATATACATGATAAGTCACAATATTTTGCTTATATTCATTTACATATGCATAAGAAATTAAAATTCCATGAACATATACTAGAGGTCTGCACGGGCCCTTGCTTGGCCCGTGGCCCGTACCCGGCCCAGCAGAATCAGAATAGTTTTCTCAACGGGCCGGGCTGATAAAAAAATTTTCGGGCCTGCCGACCCGTTCTGAAGATTTAAGCAGAAACGATATAATATGATCTATTTTCAACGCAAATGGTTTTAACGAGAATAAATATAAATGAGCCATACACGAGCCATACTAGTTTGACAGCATCAATATAAAAATGTAACTTGTACAGTGTGAGATCGGCATCGGACAGTTAAATTGTGTGTAACCCGTTTTAATATTTTTTTAGCTGACTCATACCGGGCCGAGATCGAACTTGCATTATTTTTCTACATATAGACTTGCCGGACCGAAACAAGACTTAATTGTTCTCAAGACCTATAGGGCAGACAACATGATTTGTAAAATTATTAACAGCGATAAAGAACTTATGTTAGATTAATCTTTGGATATATACTTCTTGATGGTTTTTAAATTAATTTCTCAATAACGCGAAAGTTTGGTGGTTTTTAAATTAATTTCTCAATAACGCGAAAGTTTGACACATTTTCAGATTAATTTTTAATTGTAAAAATATAAAAGTGATAAGCCGGACTATTGAAGGCACTTGGAATCGAATAGCATTTTTCATTTTTGGTGAATAAAATACTTGCATAACCTTGTTCAGATACAATAGTTTCTCAAATGGTTGCAGGTTTTTTTTCCTTCCCATGCTATCGCTTCCGGAAATTCTATTGAAAACGCTAACTATAACAATAATTTATTTCCTTTCAGTATTCTTAAATTGCTTGTATCAAAGAACGGATAATGCCATTTGATTATATAGTTTCTGAATAAAGATACCTGCTATGCGTTTCTGAGAAAAAATGAATTTAGAAATGTATCAGAAAGGCGCATATTTGAATTGATGAATGAATTTGGATTTAAAATCTTTAATAAATGATATAGAAATATTTTTATAAATCTTCTTTTTATTAAACAGCTTCAAAAGTTACGATGTTTTTAACTTTCTTTTTTTTTTCTTTTATTCTAAGCCATATTAATTTTTTGATGAATCTTTATTTGATTGTTGAAAGCCTAAGATCTTAGTAATCACTAATGTTGCTAATGTCTATTTCCTGTAAAATATACTGTAAAATCATTCCATAGATATGTATGCAGTATTCTTTAAAAAAAATCTTAATTATATGAAAAAAATCTGAATTTTTTAGATATCGTAGAAATTGTAACGGGCCAAAACGGGCCGGGCTTGTTTTCACTGATTTCTGTACGGGCCGGGCCCGGGTCGAACTTTTGAATTTTACAACGACCCGGGTCGGGTCGAAAATGTTTTCCTACGGACCGGGCCGGGCCTGGAAATTCCGGCCCGTGCAGACCTCTAACATATACCTAACAAAGAAATTGAACGCGAGCGATCCAAAATAATATATTTAAATAAAATAACTTAAAAAAATTAACGTTCTTTAATACATACAAGGTAGAGCTTGTCGAATTTCGACAAAAGAAAATATTCAAAAAGACATTTTTCATTGATTTATAATCAGCCTATAAAATTAGTAACAATAAAAAATGCAACTTGTATTGGTAAGTCTAACTCTTAAACAATGAATATTTAAACTAAAACTAATAAAATAATATTTCTATAAAATTCATTTTTTGAAATTATTAAAATTAAACTTTAATCATAATGCAAGAAGTTAAATACAATCCACTTAGACTCAATCACAGAATTTTTCGCCGTGAAATTAAAACCCAATATCATTTTCAACGTCAAAAAAATTACATGTGCTCTTCTCATAATCGTATTCATCTTTTTTCTTTTCTTTCTTTTTTTTTTTTAACAAAAAATGACATTTTAATTTTTGATCATTTTAAAATCATTTAAATTCAAAACTCGAAGTCTCGATTGCTATTACCAGAAAACAGATACTAAACTATTATGTACTTTGAAGTGTACATGAATATTTCTGATATAATCTACATGCAATAAATGCACTTGACAATATTCCTGGTGACATTACATACAGTTAAATGACGATTTTCATAGTCTCGAACTCGAATAATTGCAAAGAACTTCTTTATTTGCTTGTCTAACTCGGCAAAGTGAATTCATTATGTCGAAAATCATCATGTTTTGTAACATAAATTGCTATTTTTTGGACAAATACTTCCGGCCACACCATGGATTCTGTATATAACGGCTCTTCTATAAAGACACACTAAATTTCTGTAAAGCATTGCATTTTATCATTGTGTGATTTCGATTACATTTTTTTCGAAAGTGAAATATTTTCACCTGAGAAATATTGCAAAACAGCTGGATTCAAAATGCTTCAACGGACTTCAACAAAATATATTCCAGTCTTAAAAAATAAAATACTCGCTCGCTTTTTTAAATAAAATGCAGTCATTTGCATTCGCTAAATCATTCCTGTTTTACGATCTATACTTAAACAACATCTATGAAAAAGCACACATATGATATCATTATCGCGGAATAATGCACAAACCCAACAAAAAAGGAAAAAAAAGACTGGTAATTTAGAAGCAAATTGTTATCAAATGATTCACATGCCTTGTTTGTTTATAATAGTTCCACAATTTAACTTAAGGGGACAAGGGACCTTTGAAATAATTTTTTTATATATTTTTTAAATTGCACTTTAAATATTATTTAAGGGTACATTATTGCATTACTATATCATATATGTATCACAAAAAATGTAAAAAAAAAAATTTTAAAAAAATAGGGAAAATTTTGTAATATTTTAGATTTAACGAAAATTTTTCAAAATGCTCCATGCGCATTATTTTTTCTCTGAATGCTTTGAAATTTTTTATAGTTATTTCTCACAATATATGTCATAAATCTGTGCATGTTGTTTTTGAAAATAAAAATAATTGTAAAAGTTATAGGTAGTTAATTGTAAAAATAGGTTCAAAAATGCTCAAAATTTCAGAAAAATTGAGGAAATATTTTTTTTTACCTTTATATTCAGATATATAAAATTCAATGTACAGTTTTATATATATATAAATCAAACTTGTATAAATATTATTGGAGACTTTTATTGATATGGAATGCGCATGGGACATTTTGAAAAATTCCCGTTAAATCAAAAATATTACAAAAATTTCCCCATTTTTTTTTCAAAAAAAAATTTCTTTTTACATTATTTGTGATAAATATATGCTATAGTGCACATAATATACCCTTTGAATAATATTTAAAGTGCAATTTTAAAAATATTAAAAGAAGGATTTCAAAGGCCCCTTGTCCCCTTAAAATACATTTTTGTAAAGAAAAAATATGAATATTTTAAAAGAAGTGGATATTTTTAAACAATTAACTAGAAAATTAAACTTAAATTTTAGTAAAATATGCAATGTTCTACAATTTTTTTCGTTTTCTTTTTATTTAATTTTTAGTATTAAGTATTGTGCAACTACATATATACTAATACTATTTAAAGTTGAAGATATGGTTTCAAACGTAATCTGTTCCCTTAAAGCTTTTTCATACATTATTAATTTAAAAAAAAAAATCAATGGTACATGCTTGTGAAACTTTACTAATGTTCAAATGCCAAGAAAAGAAGTTAGCAATGACAAATGAACAACTACAAAGATATCGTTATCTATCTTTCCTTCTGTTATATAACAAAAGAAAACAACAGCGAGTAAATAAAGTCGATTTAGATTCGTTCAAAACAGGTATATCAAACTAGTAATGGAGCTTTCCGAAATCAGAAAGAAAAGATTAAATAAAGCCATTTTTCGAAGAACATATGATGCAAACAAATGTTTAGTTCTATTAATTATTGCCGGAGAAAAATTACAAACCGTTTCCTTTGTATATTTAATAAACTTTCTGTTTTCTAAGAAATTTAATCTAAAAATGGTGATATTTTGCTATGATGTACAAATATTAATAAACTAACATTATAAATGATCCACTTAAAACGTTAAATTCACCGTTGTTCACTACATGAAAACATGAAAACATTCATGAAATTATACACTGAAATATATTACTTAAATTAGTATGATAAACTATGTGGTTTCGAAAAAAATTCACCAGATTTTCCATGTATTTTTCTAGTTGATAATGGGTTAGATTTGGCCGCAGGCTTTTGGGATGCTTTCTATATGTACTTTTAATATCTAGTGTTTGATATTTCTTGAACCAATCTTGAGACAATATCAATTTCTTGAAACAATATTTGGAACTCATTTTGAAGCATAGTTCCAATTGTTGGAACGAGGTTGAAATAGGAAGTTCCAATTGTTGGAACGAGGTTGAAATAGGAAGCACCAATTGTTGGAACGAGATTGAAATAGGAAGCTCCAATTGTTGGAACGAGTTTGAAATAAGAAGCTCCGATTGTTGGAACGAGATTGAAATAGGAAGCTCCAATTGTTGGAACGAGTTTGAAATAAGAAGCTCCAACTGTTGGAACGAGGTTGAAATAGGAAGCTCCAATTGTTGGAACGAGATTGAAATAGGAAGTTTCAATACTTGGAACGAGGTTGAAATAGGAAGCTCCAATTGTTGGAACGAGGTTGAAATAGGAAGTTCCAATTGTTGGAACGAGGTTGAAATAGGAAGCTCCAATTGTTGGAACGAGATTGAAATAGGAAGCTCCAATTGTTGGAACGAGTTTGAAATAAGAAGCTCCAATTGTTGGAACGAGGTTGAAATAGGAAGCTCCAATTGTTGGAACGAGGTTGAAATAGGAAGTTCCAATTGTTGGAACGAGGTTGAAATTGGGAGTTCCAATTGTTGGAACGAGGTTTAAATAGGAAGTTCCAATTGCTGGAACGAGGTTGAAATAGGAAGTTCCAATTGTTGGAACGAGGTTGAAATTGGGAGTTCCAATTGTTGGAACGAGGTTGAAATAGGAAGCTCCAATTGTTGGAACGAGCTTGAAATAGGAAGTTCCAATTGTTGGAACGAGTTTGAAATAAGAATCTCCAATTGTTGGAACGAGGTTGAAATAGGAAGCTCCAATTGTTGGAACGAGATTGAAATAGGAAGTTTCAATTGTTGGAACCTCAGAGTAAACATAGTAAATAGAGGGAGAATTCCCCCAGTGTTTCTTCAGCCAAGATAAGAATCACGTGACTCCAGGCAAGACCGTTTCCGGTCATCGTAGTAATAGCATTGATTTCTATGGAGGACATTCGACAATTTTTTGTTTGCAACTAAAAAATATCATGGTATCAAGTTGTTGTGCCTATGGATGCACAGAGAGAGAAAGCAAAACAAGTTCTGTTACTTTCCATCGGTATGTATTTATTTTTTATTACTTTTTTTTAATATTTAAAGGACTTTAAAATGTATCATTCCAACTATTATACCGTTTACTCTTGTTATCATGATAAAAATAGAAAACATTTTACATTTAATAACTTAAATGTATGTAATAATGCTATTTACTATCATCCAGTGTTATCAATTTAAATATTAAAAGTGTAAATTTGATTAATTTGAATTAATTTGAACCGTAATAAGAACATTTCTTATTACGGTGCTTGGCGATACATTTTTATCGCCAAGAGAAACTTGTTTTCATTGCTTTAAAACGTAAACACTTGCGTTTTTTATTTTTATTTTTATTTTAAATAAATTTTTGCTTTAAATGAATCGCATCTTTACTCTCTTGTTAGTTATTTCGCGTGAGTTCATATATCTTTAAATTTTAAAATTTGAAATTAATGCAGTTGTTTGAAATAAATACAACTTTCTAATATCATTTTATAATTTTTAATTGAAGTTTCTGAGAAAAAATGCACGAATTTGTTTTATATTTTGTCATGTTTTAAGAATTCTTTTTAATTAAAATTAAATTTGTGAAATATTTTAAAAATTATAATATTAAAATTATTAATAAAAAATGATGGTTGGAACGGTATATTGAATTTATTCTTTTTATGTAACAAACATTTAATGAAACAATGGTTATTTATTTATTTATTAATTAAGTCCTTTTTTTTCGACTTGTACTTGTCTTATATTCTTTGTGCCTCTTTCTCACTTATTAAATTCAGTTAAGGGATTTTAAAAAAGTATACTAAATTTAATTTTTTTAAGTAATTTCTTTGCTTACTTGTTTATATATGTATACTTTTGCATGCATTAACATTTAAATTTGCCAACATATTATACATTTTTATTATCATTATATACTTTTAAAAAAGTATCATTTATAAAATACTATTTTAATTCATTTTATGTATAGCTTTCCAAAGCATGAAGACAGAAGAAAAATCTGGGAAATGAAATTACGAAGAGAAAATTTCAAAACTACAAATTCTTCAGTGGTGTGCTCGAAACATTTTACTCCCGATTGCTTTGACAGAGAAAAATTTGGTGGTATATAGTTGAAAAAAAAAAACTGCTGTACCAACATTATTTGATTTTCCCAAACAGGGAAAATAAAAAAGGTTTTACGCAAGCCCTTAATTAAGAAAACACCTTTACTGGCCTCAAAATAAAAACTGTTCTATCACGTCAATCTTAAATGAGATTCAATTACCTTGAAAATTGAAATTATCTTTAATAATTTTGTTACAATTAAATAACCTTTAAATATTTTTGTTATCATTAAATAAGGCGGTGATTATTATTTAAAAAAAATAGTAGTACATCCCGTAGGTAACAATGTGGCACTCCTCATTTAAAATTTATTTTATTGAATAGGCACATTTTATTTTAATAGAATAAAAATTTTGTAATAATTATTATGCAAATATGTTTTTAACATTAAAAAATTCTTATTAGTAGTCCCTGGGAATTCAGATTATGGATTTAGTGTATCGTGAGGTTCTGAAGATTGGCAACTGCTGATATAAATGAATTAAACATGGCTGAATAAATTTTGTTTTTTAATTCTATCGTTTCTAAAAGTGAAATTTTGCATTTTGGACTTTTTCGAACTAATTTGTGTGCATTTATGCAATTTGTTTTATAAAATAATTTCAGTATATGTTAAAATAGTGCATTAAATTATTTGTAAATTTCCATCCTGAAGAAAAGTTGCATATAATATTATCTGTGTAAGTTATGATCATTAATGAATTATTCAATTAAACTTTTTGCGTTGAAAAGCATACAATTAATTGTATGCGTTGTAATAGATGTGTTTGTTTAGAAAGAAAAACAATAAACATTTTGTGAATTTAGAAAATTTAAAGTTGATGTTTATTTTTAATTAAAATGCCCTTTATTTAATATCAGCATTTAAAAATAAAATAATTATCAAATTGTTTAATTTTTTGTTTTTAATTTACAATAAAAGTTTGGCTTGTTTGTTAATTTGATGTAATAATAAGCAAATAATTCATCACTTAAACTTTCTTTCTCTCGAAATTTCATCTTTCTTCCTCCCCCTCCTCAGCCTCTGATCTTCCAGCACACAAAGTTAAACTTCTTAACCAATTTCTTTATTTTTTTCCCGCCTATTTGTACTTTGTATTAACAATAAAAAATTAATTATGGCATTAAATTAAATATAAACAAATCCATGTAAAAGATTGAAAACTGAACAAAAATATATACATTTGAATGATAAAAAAATTAAGCATGAAATAAATAAACATTAGCATAAAAATCCAACGTACATTCGGATTTCTTTTACTACTGATTTGTATTTCTGTCAACTCTCAAGTGTCTGAATGACAGCGTAAAAATACTGCACTCCTGCCAAGAGCTACGATAAAGAGACAAATCTAGCATTACTTCTGGCAACCATTCATCGCCAAATGCCTGGAGTCACGTGGGTCATCCTGGCAGCATTTCTTACTGCAGGAAGCAATGGGAATTCTCCCTCTATTTACTATGTTTACTCTGAGGTTGGAACGAGGTTGAAATAGGAAGCTCCTATTGTTGGAACGAGATTGAAATAGGAAGCTCCAATTGTTGGAACGAGTTTGAAATAAGAAGCTCCAACTGTTGGAACGAGGTTGAAATAGGAAGCTCCAATTGTTGGAACGAGATTGAAATAGGAAGTTTCAATTGTTGGAACGAGGTTGAAATAGGAAGCTCCAATTGTTGGAACGAGATTGAAATAGGAAGCTCCAATTGTTGGAACGAGTTTGAAATAAGAAGCTCCAATTGTTGGAACGAGGTTGAAATAGGAAGCTCCAATTGTTGGAACGAGATTGAAATAGGAAGTTTCAATTGTTGGAACGAGGTTGAAATAGGAAGCTCCGATTGTTGGAACGAGGTTGAAATTGGAAGCTCCAATTGTTGGAACGAAGTTGAAATAGGAAGTTCCAATTGCTGGAACGAGGGTGAAATAGGAAGTTCCAATTGTTGGAACGAGGTTGAAATTGGGAGTTCCAATTGTTGGAACGAGGTTGAAATAGGAAGCTCCAATTGTTGGAACGAGCTTGAAATAGGAAGTTCCAATTGTTGGAACGAGGTTGAAATAGGAAGTTCCAATTGTTGGAACGAGGTTGAAATTGGAAGTTCCAATTGTTGGAACGAGGTTGAAATAGGAAGCTCCAATTGTTGGAACGAGTTTGAAATAGGAAGTTCCAATTGTTGGAACGAGGTTGAAATAGGAAGCTCCAATTGTTGGAACGAGCTTGAAATAGGAAGCTCTGATTGTTGGAACGAGGTTGAAATAGGAAGCTCCAATTGTTGAACAATGTTGAAATAGGAAGCTCCAATTGTTGGAACGAGGTTGAAATAGGAAGCTCCAATGTTGTCCTACCAAATGTTCGTACGAGATTTTACTATCTTATGGTGGCAGCTACTGAGCACCAAAATGTGATTCAAACTAGAGCAAAATGTTTAACACTGTACTTGGATTCTCTAAAATTCAGTTTCCTAATCTCTTTAAAAATCTTGTTTCATTTATTGGAAAATTTAGAATAATAGTAAATAAACTTCAAAGAATTTTCGATTTTTCTTGCAAATAAGGCCTTTCAATATCTAACATTAATCAGACTAACTCTGACACTTCTGTGTAGAAGTCTGCACGGGACGTCATTCCAAGGCCCAGGGCCGGAGCAGACGCCATCCAGCCCAGACTATAAAAAATAATAATAATAATAATAATCGGCCAGGAAAACGTAAAAATCTCAGCAAAACATTGCTTTTTATGTCAATTTGTTTAAAAATTTGTATAACACGAGGAGTTTTAAGCAAATATAAGTATCTCTTTTTCATCATTTTTCCAATTTTTCATTTTTATAATTCGAACCCACAGACGGGCCGGGCTTGAGCCATGCCAGGTTCGTGCAATTTTCATTTTCTATGTCGTTTGTTTCTTCCGAATAACCCTACTTCTCTGACTTTTAATGTATTTGCTATTCCCCGGTCTCTCGTAATTTGATTTATCGGCGTGGCTTTCTTCAAGTTGTTACTGAACACAACAGTATCCTTTTCAGAGTCTGTCATTTCTAGTACCTTTCCAGTTTTCTCAGCTATTTTACCAGTCGGAATTTGATTGGTCAGTGTACTCTATTGCAAGTGGCTAATAAATTTTATTGTAGAATCCTTTGATATTTCTTATGATTTTGACACATTGTGCAGTTTTTATCACTTTTAAGGATTTTTGCATTTTATAGTACATGATTTGTGTCTTTTGTTGATGGGGTGGGGGCAATGATCTGCTTTTTCTCAGCCTTGGCGCTATTTTTTATAAGTTTCTCTGAATTTCATGAACTTTAATGTTATTCCAACTCTTTAATTTTCCTATAAGTAAGAGCCGTCAGCTCCCCAAGTAAAGAGTTAATTTTTTTTTCTAATTTCCGTTTTCAGAATGTTTTCTTTTCTTAATATGTGTAATAAAAATTAAAAAGAAACATGGGAATAACATTACATACCTAAGTTTTCTGATACTTTTTTCCTTCTAATCTGTGCAGTAAAGATAAAAAAAAAAATCGTGTATCTAATCTGTATCACAAAATTCATGCAAGACATCTAGAAAAACCGTTTTAATTAAACAGAAAAAAGAAGAAGAATTTAGTATTTCTAATTTAGTTTAAATGTCAAATAATCTTGATTAGTAAGGAAAATTGTGAGGAAAAGAAAATTTTCTTTACTTAACCAGAAATTTTAAATGATTTTTTTCGGAAATAATCTCCTGCAAGAAAATGAAGAATTGTATTTAACACGATCACACCGGCGCGTATTACCGGTCATAGATCTCACCACTAAAATTTTACTGAAAAATTTTCTTTATTTAAACAGAGTATTTTCTCTTTTTTCTAAGACACAAATTTCTGTTTTTGAAAACCGATGGCAAAACATTAAAAATTCTGTAAAAGAGAGGTTGTGTTAACGGTTGCTTAAAGTTGAGTTGTAGGAAAATTTACATCATTAGAGCTTGTGAAAAAAAAATTATTAATCGACTGTTTCTTTGAAATATGCACAAATCTAACTAATTAATTCATTAATTAAAAATAGACATCGCTAGAAAGAAAATTCTCACTTCATAAAAATAAATAATCGTATCTGCAAAAATTAGGATATCCTTGAGGAAAAAAGAATTGAATCTCTTTAAAAAAATGTCTTTTGATAAAGAGAAAAAAATTAACAGGTTCGAATATTGTTAGAAATAAGAAAGAAATGGTACTCTAGTATACATATGTAGACAAGAGAAAAAAAATAATTTTAAAAATCTTTAAAATCTGTACTCTTTGAATCTGCTTCAAAATTATTTTCTTAAAGAAAAAAAAGAAAAAGAAAAAAAAGAAAGAAATTAATTGGAAAAAGTGTGCGATTAAGCCCGCATCAAGAAATGTTTTAATTTAATACAAAATGAAATACATATCTACATAAAATAGTATCTTGTGTTTCTTAAATTATAAAAGGCTAATACTTGACATTTTGTAATAAATTATAAATTATTTCAAAATCCTATAAATTCTATGCGTTTTGAAGGAACATCAAAAAGTGTTTTAATTAAAAAAGAAATTACATGGAATAAATTAATCGAATGTAATAATACCAAAATTTTCTTCTATATCTTATCTATTTATACTTCCTGAAAAATGCAGCTTAGCAGCGCCACCGGTTAGGTGATTTACATCAAAATCTAGTTAGCAATAATTTGTGTCCACTTCTAACTGAATCTGAAGTTCCATGAAAACCAGTGCATTACTTTCTGAGATGGAATTTATGGCGAATATCTTTGAAAAGTAGGCATAATAGCGCTACCTATTGGGTGATGTACACCAAAAAGAGTTAGGTTAATTCTGTTTATCAGGTGCTAACTGGATTTGAAGTTTAATGAAAATCCTACATTATTTCGAGATACAGCAAAATTGTGAAAAATGCAAGAAAGCAGCGCCACCTGAAGGGCGAATGACACCAAAAACTATTTCCTTAGCATAGATCACACAAAATATTTCATATAACTACATATTATTTCAGTCGGGGGTAAATGTAAAAATGTATACTGTTACTGAATGTCATAATACTCAAGTTTTTGAACCCCACTTTTCAGTAATAACAGGTTTTATTTACAACAAAATAATGGTTGAGACTATGACAAATAATGGGTAGACATATCACGCAATTTTTAGCCCCGCGAAGGGCGGTTCGAAAAAATGTATTCCATTTAATTTTAATTGTGAAATGCTGCATTGATACCGGAATTTTGAGATGAAAATTTTAATTTTATCAAGTACGCAAAGAAAAGCATTTATCTATTTTGAAATAATTTTTTTTTCCGCTATGATGTCATTCGTTCATTTCAGAATTTTATGAATACAAGAGTTTTGCCCCTCAAAGGGTTAAATAAATTTCCTATAGATTATTATTATTATTAAACATTAATGAGTGTTTACGTGTATTGAAATGTAATAAATTTTTTTTATTGAAAAATCGTTTCTTAGAACAGAATATTTAAAATTCTAAAAATTATATATATATTTTAAAGTTGGAATTAACTTCACATTTAATAATCCTTATATATATTATAAATGTGAAAGTGTGTCCGAAAAATTGGAATGAACTTGGCTTCAAAACGGATGGATTAATGTCTTTGAATCTTTGCATATGGATAGATTTTAGAAGTGGAATGAACATAGGCTAATTTTTATTTATTTTATTCAAATATTTTCCTTAATAATTCAAAATTTAATTATTTTTCAGACAAAATCAATGGGCATTTTTCAGATAAAATTTAACCACTTTCCTTTCCTGTTGCTAAGAAAATAAAAAAATGGAATAATAATTTTTCAGCGACAATGAATTTTTAATAAAAAACTTCCACGCGAAAAACTATAATAAAATAATTTAAAAGAAAATAAATATGACGTCATGTTTGAAATAAAAATAAAAGGTGTATTTTTTATAATATATTCAACAAGGCTATTTGTTTAATTAATGGGAATTTTTGTGTAAAATATGGCGACATAAATTAAAAGTAAAAAGAATGAAAAGGAATTATATTTTTAATAAAATGGTTCACTTATGAAAATGTGACGTCACAGTGGAAATAAAACAGATACTTTATAGCAGTCGTTAAAAATACAAGGGGTATGAATATCAGTAGCTAATGCGGCGAGATAAATAATGACGACATATTTAAAATGAATCAGAAATATTTTTTACTTATATTAATTAATAAGTTATAAGTTACATACAAATGAATATTTTTATTCAAAACTCATAATTATCAATGGAAGAAATTTTTTGTGGGGAAAAGGCGGAAAATAAAACTACTGATTAATATATTTTTGGCTCGATTTTTTAACACTTTCGAACAAAGTTGAAAAGTTTTTATGCTTTCGGTTTGTCTGTCTGTCTGGTCGCTTTCTAACTTTCGTAAATATAATCCGATTTCCATGAAATTTTTGAACGTTTTTAACGTTTATCTAGCACGAATACCTATTGAAAATAAAGTTTCTACCATGATTAGTTTATTAACAGGGATTGTTAAAAAATTTCCTTACATTACGGCATTATGGGGAAAATCGTTTTAATTAAATTTAACGATGTTTCACAGAGTGTAACATCGAACTGTGAAACATATACAAATTTATATACATTTACAAAGTGCATTAAAATATGCATTTTGTAAAGTATGTAGTGAAAAGGACACTTATTATTCATTTACAGGGTTACACAGAAGAATTCCATTGCATAAGAATAAAGGGAGGAACAGTTTCCGACATATTTTAATTATGGTAAACGATTTCATGTATAATCAAATTGATATACGTTGCTGAGGCTTAATGTGAGTTATTTCATGCATAATACGAAGTGCATAGCATTTACAGGGATACACAAACGATTTCAAATGTTATATATTCTATTCGAAGTACTGTATATGATGGATGATGACTGTTGCATGGATGAAATGCATTTTGAATTATGATATGTGCTTTTAAGTTTCGCCAAATGTATGCATATTATATGGAGAGTATAAATGTTAATAGTATAAATAGTTAAATTTAGATATACAGGGTTGCACAAAAGATCTCGGAAAGGTTACTGAATAGGGCGGAGCGTAAAAAACGTTTTTTCGAAATTCTTTTCTCCCTAGCGCGGAAAAGTTGTCTAGTGCTATCAGTAATATACTCATAAAATTTGGTCGAAATATTAAATTTTAGCCAAAAATATTGTAATTTTTCACATTTCAGTAATATTTTAAAATTTCAATTTTTTCTTCGCCCTAGTGCGGAAAAACTGAAAGAGTACATAAGGAACACAAGTCCAAAATATTAGAGTAATTAAAAAATAATTTCTGATTCCACTTGGGGTTCTAAATATGTGAAATTTGTCGAAAATTATACAATTTTTCACATTTTAGCTATTTTTTTATTTTTCGATTTTCTACTCCCGCTGGCAGGGAAATGTTAGAAGAATATGCAAGAAACATAAGTAAAAAACTTTAGAATAATAAATCTTCCGTCTTCCTTTTTCGGGTCTAAAAATGTCAAAGAAGCCAAAAAGTATGTAACTTTTCATATTTCAGAGATTTTTTTTTCTTATCAATTTTCTCTTCTGGCTGGAGCGAAAAGTATGGAAAATCATATGAGAAATATAGCAGAAGAGATTATTGGTGACACTTGCCCTATATAATCGCAGCCAGGTTCTTCTATAAGTGTCCAGTATTCTTCAAGCACTCTCTGCGTTCCCTCGATATTCCTCTGAATTAAAGTTTGATGTTTTCGACTGTCAAAATACAATCTTTTCGATGTATTTGGTGGATAAGAAACTCTAATCTTGGGCTTGGCATTTCATACGATATTTCTTTCTTTCTCTCCTTGTGTTATATGCCTGTTTATAACTTTGGACATGTCGTCATGTGTCACAACTCCTAAGTCTTCAAGAAGTGCGCCTGTTAATGATGATGCAGCTCGGTCGGACATTCCCATTGTGTCTCAAGTTCTGACTAGGGCAGGATGACGGGTTGTTTATCATATACTTATAGTATTTATGTTCGAATGCAATGACACTAAAGGTTTATCACTATGATCGTGACACAGTTGTTCATTAACAAGACTAAAAGATTTAAATAACTGTAAGTCTTTGATGAAGCAGTAGTGATTGTTTTTTCAATTTTATACCATTTTTTGAAATTTTATTATTCTTTTTCGAGCCTGCTCATTCATTTACTAAGTTTCTGTGTTGTGGAACGCTGTTTCCGAATGTGTCAATTAGGTCTATCCGTAATTTTTTTGAAGTTCTTTAATCCTTAAGAAACTGTCTTTCAATTCTGAAATTTTTATATCACGTGGGCATTTACATCGTTTTAGAGATGTACTCCTGTAAGAAAAATTTTCACTCAGACTTTTTTCCCTTCCAGTAAGAAAATTTTCAATTTTGACTTCGTCTGTTCTTTAGCGTCAAATTTCTTAACCCGTCAGTAGTCGCGTGTCGGTCTTTTCGCCGCCCGTATAACTTATCTTCTCCTAACTTATATTACATTACAAATACAACGGAGATCTACCACGTAGCTGACTTTGAAGCTTTCTCGAACACCTTAGTGAAGTAACAGGACACCTCTGTTTTTATTTCAGGTACATTTTTAGAAACAAAGTTGAAATTGGCGAAAAAGTCTACGTAAAAATCACTAATGTGAGTTTATTTTTACTTTTTCCAATGACTCCAGATCTCATGAAGAAAATGCATAATTTAAGAAAACTGCGAATTTATATCTTTTTTGTAATGTTATTTTCGTATATTAGGTGAAAAATATTTCTTATTTTACATATTTGGTATGCGGGGGGCCAGCGGCGAAAAGACCAAGCGCGACTAATGACGTTGTGAAAAAAGTCGCGACTACTCGCGGGTTAATACTGTTGTGTTTATCATTATATGAATTAATAATTTGGACTATTCTTGGACTAGAAAACGATGGAACTGAGGAGCCTGCTAAATTGCGTCAATTATTTCAGCACATAATCCGCTATCTCCCGAAAGGTGGGCACGATTTTTAATTACATTTCCATTCATTTTTCACCAACAAAAAAGTAGGGGAGAGTGGGGATACTTGAGCATAGGGGATACTTGAGCCACCCCCTTTATCTCTACAGTTGTTCAATTTTTCTTTCTAAAACTGGCAACATGGTAACATATTTATAGTTCTGAACATGTAAAAAAGAAATCATATACCTTGGTACCATTTTTAAAGTATGGTGATTAACCCTTTGAGCTCTGCTGGTAGAATTTTCTACCACAAAATTTTAATTCTGAAATGTCACAACGACACCAGAAAATTCGACCAAATTTATTTGAAAAAGGTTTAATGCATTTTTTCGCGTATATTGTAAATCGGTTTTTTTCTTTGCAAAATACTGGTGCGAATGTGACATCTGGCTCAAGTATCCCCTCCATGGGGATACTTGAGCCACAATGTAAAAGAAAAAGTAAAAATTTATTAGACATAGAAAAATAGTTCAAAATTAATTGAAAGTGGTTTTCAATTGAAGAAAAATATCAAATTTTCATTTTCAATATTTTATTTTGTTCTAAGAAATTCTAAAAAATTTTAAAAAATTAAAATTTAAAAAATGGCTCAAGTATTCCCATCTTCCCCTACATTATATGTCCATAAGTTGGTAGAACGCCAGTTCTTAATTCAGTAGGATCCCCCCCAAAATGGGATGAGACAAATCTCGTGCACACTGCTCTTTAATTATGATATTTCTGTTTAATATTTTCCATGCACACTATTAGTTCAACATAATATTTAGTCATACACAATCAACACAATTAAAAATTAATTTTGTAAACACTTTCAAATGTATTATTTTTCAATAAAATATAGAAGCTAAAATTGAATAGCCTCATTACGAACCTATCACGAGCAGAGCATTAAACCTACAGTAATACTACAATAAACGAACAGAAAGCTGAACTTATAAGAGAAATTTCCCCCAGATCTCTTTTAATTCGATTTTTCTATGATTTTTGAGAACATTAATGCCATGAATTTGCCAGTTTAAGTAATAAAAGTCAAATCAGAAGATATTTATTAATTATTTTAAATTTTTACACTTATGTTTGTCATATGATTTTCCGAATTTCCCCCGTCAGCGAGAAGAGAAAATTGATAAGAAAAAAAAATCTCTGAAATGTGAAAAGTTATGTACTTTTTGGCTATTTTGACATTTTTAGACCCCAAAAAGAAGACGAATTTCGGGTGTATAAGCCGCGGATTAAACAATTCTTTTTGGACCCAGAAATCTTATCTAGTGATTGAAGACAAATATTCACGGCGATCTAACTAGTTATATTTCTTTATTAAAAATTTCTGGGTCGAATAAGAATTGTTTGATCTGCGGCTTATACACCCGAAATTACGGTATTTATTATTCTAAAGTTTTTTACTTATGTTTCTTGCATATTCTTCGAAAATTTTCATGCCAGCGGGAATATAAAATTAAAAAATAAAAAATGACTAAAATGTGAAAATTTTTATCATTTTCGACAAATTTCCCATATTTAGAACCCAAAGTAGAACCAGAAGATATTTTTTTATTATTCTAATATTTTGGACTTGTGTTCCTTATGTACTCTTTCAGTTTTTCCGCACTAGGGCGAAGAAAAAATTGAAAAGATAAAATATTACTGAAATGTGAAAAATTACAACATTTTTGGCTAAAATTGCATATTTCGACCCAAAAGTGGAACCGGAAGATATTTATTGATTTTTTTAAAATTTTGTGAGTATATTACTGATACCACTAGACAACTTTTCCGCGTTAGGGAGAAAAGAATTTCGAAAAAAAGTTTTTTACGCTCCGCCCTATTACTGAATATGAGCGTAATTTACTTAAAGGTGGTTTTTAAATAAAATATGCATTTTTATTTTGAACTGCATTTAGTAAACTAAGAAAGGTTTGTAGTATATATATAAAATGGTATACAGGGTAACGCAAAGAACTGGATTCAAGGTTGTCTTCGGATGATAATTTCTGAAAATGTAATTTAGGTAGTAATAAGAAAAATTTTTGTTTGAACTAAATTTTAGAAAAATACTTTCGTGTATTAAAGGCACTTGGAAAACTACAGGGCTGAACAAAAGAATTCAAGAATGTTTCTATCTATTAGTATTAATCGCTGAAAGGAAAATTTTAACCAGCAAACATATTAACAAATAGGAATTATCAGAAGTTTTTTACCATAAATTCGCGATAAAAAGTTAATTTCACATGCATTTCATCATCCAAATTTTTTGCTTGATTGATCAATTATTTCTTCTTTAAATGTTATGTGAACGAAGTCACGGGTAACTGCTAGTCTCCAATAAAAACGTTTTCAATAGACTTCACACTTTTTATTCTAATACAATAAACTAATGATTAAAGAATTTCAAAAATATAACACTCTTGCCAGAAAAAAATAAGAAAATTTAATTATATAATATTAAGTTTTATTTATATGCCCATTAACGGATAAATGTCGATCATCCAATCATGCAAGCGAATTCTTCGTCGTATCAAGAATTCGCGAGGCAGATTGAGAAAAAAATAGAAGTGAACGGAAACTTATAGTGCTATCGTACAGAGAAAGCTTTTTCAAGTTAAATTTTAATATGTGTTTAGTAAAGAAAACAACATGAACTGGATAATGAAAAGGGAGACTCAAACAACGCCGTGCGAAAAGGCGCTGAAATTTAGGGGGCGCCAAATTTACTACCAACCTCATTATTGGCCTGTTACAAGTACCTGAAAAAGTTGGGGTAGGGGGCGCCAAATTCTTTTCCCCGGGCACAAATTTCTCTTCGCACGCTCCTGAACTCAAATATGATGTAATAGTGTAAATTGAATTCTTAATAATACAGGGTTCTTTAAGATACTGAGTGCCTGATTATCAACGGGGCATTTTCCCACCAGTAAAAAGAATCAGACATTTTTGCCTTATTCATTGCCAATGTTCTCCATAAATACAATGTTTAGGTAAGGCGACAATTTCTATTAAATTTTATTGATATAAGTGTGCCCCGTTAGTAATCAGGCTCGGAAGAATCCGTTAGCGTTCCAGGTCAGATACCAGTATTTATATATTATTTTAAGAAAACAAATCTAGTTCAAACACGAGAAATTTTGTCTTATTTAAAGAGAAAGTTTCTATGAAAAAATACTTGCACTGAAGAATTTTTCAGATCTTGAAATTCTAGGGACCGTACAAACCCTGTAATCGACAGGAAGGCGGCATCACAGACAATCACCTAATCGAATTCACTGCTTAAATTCCTGAATTAGTTAAAACTCGATTCCCACATTAAAATGCAACCCGTCTGCCAAATCACATCTTGGTCGGAAACACCTAAAAAACCCTATTTGAGCGGTTTTTCCGTAGGCTTTCTATTGTTTTTTCCGGCTCTCAGTCCTTCATTTTTACTTACCCATCATACGTAGTATAGGGTAAGTCTTGCAATCGTTTTGAAAATCGAAATTTTTTTTGACGGATTTACACGTTTCAGATACTGGAGATTCCGAAAAACATATTTTTAGAAAAAAAAATTTGCCGTCCGTCCGTCTGTCTGTCTGTCTGTCTGTAAACGCTCTATCTCCCGAACAAATTGAGATAGAGACTTGAAATTTTGTATGTAGTTAGTATGTAAGAATGGAACGAAGCCTATTTAATATCAGCAACCTCGATTATCCGGAATTATTTTTTTCGGACTCTCGAAAAATTCGTTCTGATGAAAGGTATATAAAAATTTTCGAATTTTTTTGTTCTAAGGAATTAACGTAAAAGGCAATAAAATAACACACATTTTGCATATAAAACGAAGTCGATCGGATTATTAGTTGCCGAGATATTTGTAATCTTGTTTTCCACATTCTTCGATTTTTCATGACCCTGTATTTCATTCAAATTTCAATTCAGAGGTATATTTTAATTGGAAACGAGACGCCTAATCCGACGCAGTTAATTGTTAGTTAATAGAATTATTATTTTTGGAGTTATAAGGATGTTTCTTTTACGCAGTTCGGTACTACTTGAGTAGTTTGGCGTTTTATATAATTTGTCGAAATTGGTACATCAGCAGTTCTTTAATATAGCATTACTATGTATATAAACAATATTTAAATTTTGTTTTGGAGTTGCAATGCATTGTATAAAGTTTCCACATGTTTTATTTTCATATACATATCCATGATGGGTAAGTATTACGGTGGTCCCCAACGACTAGTTTCAAGTTGTTTTGGTGCTGAAGAAAAAAAAAAAGAATTACATTTAGATTTGCGTGACGGACTATGTAATTTCTTAATTTCAACTTCCACTTTTAGAACATTCTGGATTTTGTAAACAGAATGCCGCCGATATGTTGTTTTGATTGGAATGATTTGTTACAATGGAAAATGTGACTATTATAGTCAAAAATAGATATGAAAGTGGAGCATTGTGTCTCCCAATGATTTAAAGTTTTGTAAATATGTGTGCATAGGATTGTAAATATTTATTTTTATTTTCATTAAATATTTAGTTAAAGAAACGTTCGGCGAAGATTTTACTTGTTTCGATTTTACTGTGATACGCATTCTTGATGATAATTTTTTTCAGGTGCAAAAAAAAAAAAAAAAAAAACATATAAAAATTTCATAGCAATCCGAGTATATTTACGGGAGTTACAGCGCGGACAGATGGACAGACTGCCATCCAGCCAGACGGCCATACAGACAGACGGACAGACGGCAAATGACCATACAAACCAAAAGCATCAACCCTTTTCAACTGTTTTGGAAAGTGTTTATTAAAATTCCTTTGAAACGACTTTTCCCCATGACCGTAATGTAATGGAAAACTTTTGACTGTCCCTGTAAATGAACTAATTATGGTAGAAACTTTATTTTCAATAGATGTCGTGCTAGGTAAACATCAATAACATATACAAATTTCTTAGCAATCCGAGTATATTTACAGGAGTTACAGCGCGGACAGACGGCCATCCGGCCAGACGGACAGACGGAAAGACGGCCAGACAAATCCAATGCTTAAACACTTTTCAACTTTGTGGGAAAGTGTTAAAAAGGACAATGTTAAACCTACGAGGAAGCGGTTAAAATTGCATTGTCAGTTATTTTCCACTATCATATGACTTGCCAGACCGGTTGTATTTAATAAACGAATCCAGTTTTAATTAATTCAAGAATTTCAGCCTTGAACTCTATGAGGTTATTGACTGTTCTGCAACATAACGGTCTAATATACAAAATTGCACAAAAGATCTAAAGCAGATATCCACTTATTGACGGAAGTTGATGGAGAATTTTAAACTGTGGTATATATTTTATGTATCAAGCGCGTAACCAAGGGAGGGGGTGTACCCTGGCCGCAGACCCAACTACAATTATTTAAAAAAATGAAAATCTACAAAAGAAAAAAATGGACACAGTGTTAGTTCAATTAATTTAGCAAATCGTCTTTAATATATGGGAGATTTTTTTTTTGTTGTTGGGTGTTTCTTTCGTTCCATGAGAAATAAGATAAATTATCGACGAGAGTAGAAACTATTAGTCTCTTTGCGTGCGTTAAAGTCTAAAATGTAGAAAAAAAGAAAGTGAGAGAGAGAAAGAGAATTAATAGATGTGATCAGGGATGCCATTTCAGTACTTTCTTGTGCGGGGGAAGCATGGTGGGACGAAGTTTTTTTGAGAGAAGTTACAAAGGTAAAGGTAGGATCTGGGTTCTAACACCTTCTCCGACTCCGAACGAAAAACGTTTACTGAATCATGCTTAAAAAATATAAAAAACTAGAACACAGAAACTTAAGACAAATGAATTATTTCGTATTAAACAGGTTACCGTCTTGGCAAATAAAATTTTAATGTATTGAATATGAAAATGTTTTTTTAGACAGGATTCTATAGTGGACAAGTTCCATTTTTATAGATATCTTCAAAGACTGTTTATTATTCCACTCTATAATATAGCTTTGAAAAGCCATGTATTACAGCAAAAATCTGTCTATAACAAAATTTTTTCTAGAAGGAAAAAAAATCTAATTTTTAGGGGGAAAAAATATACTATAACTTGCTATGATGGAGATCTGTCTAAAATGGAACTTTTTTCTAGTCCCTCTCCGCACAGCTTTTTATTTTAGGTTTTACTACAGGGTCAGTTAAGAGTTCCTTGGCAAAGGATGAGGGAAAATTTTCTGTGAGACACAGGGAATTTGCAGAATTGCACAGTGTGCAAAACTGCAGAAGACACAGAAAATAGAAATATCCCTGCGGAATTTTCTCTCTTTAACTTTATTCATAGGCATGTGATTATTTCGCATTTTTTTTAATGTGTGCATGAAAGTCTGCAATTTTTTTCTTTTCAAATCGGCAAAATAAAATCGTCAATGAATCACAGAAAAAAATCGCGAATATTGCAAATTTTGAAAAAATTCCTAAATGGTCAATTAAAAAATCATCAATTTCGTCAAACGACCGTGGGAAATTTCGCTAATTTCACTAGAGATCGCAGAAAGTGATGCAGTTTTCGTCAAATGATTACATAAACTAAAATATCGAGTTTCGTTAAAGGATTGTGCAAAAAATTGCGAATTTCGATTAATAAATGCCTAGTTTCTTCGAACAATATTTGTCTCACCTTGAGGAACTTCGAATAATAAAGTTTTAGGAATAAGTTTTGATAAATATTGATAAATATTAATTTCTATACATAAAGCATCAATTTAATACTATGTATTTATTGCAATCAAATAGGATGTTATTTTAGTGTTTGAGCAATTTTTAAATCTTTGTTTGAGTCTGGTATTTTATGCTTGATAATTTTTTTGAACTATCAAACTCCCTGTGGGGTGGACAATTGTTTCCCACTCGTCTCTCAAATGCCGCCCCTGCATGCAAGAGACAAGGGTGAACAGGCTCACTTGGTTTGAAAATCAGAAATCGCACAGAAAATAAATAATTTGGAGGTTCGTAAGTTGGTTGAATTTCGTGTTTTGCGACCGTTTTCTAACATTTGTAAAAAAAAAATTGTTAATTTCTTTCAACTGAATATATTTTTTTTTCCTTTAGAAAAAATTTATTCGATTTTCAGAGTTTCTTCTTGATTCGGGACTTTTTTTTTTCCTTCGGCATTTATAAAAGGAATTCGGTTTCAAATGTTTTATCCTGTGCAGTAAATTTTGTTGAAATTCGCAATACTTTTCCACTATTTTTTTACGAAATCCACAATTTTTTCCTACAATCGTTTGGCGAGATTCGTGTCTTTCTATCGCACTTTTTTGTCAAGATTTTTGTTTTTTGAAGCGAATATTTGATAAAACACATCATCATCATCTTCTTCTTTTTTTTATTATTACCGCGATTGTGATTTTGCGACAGAATTCGTCTTTTTTACTAAGATCGTTTGACGAAATTCGTGTTTCACCAGGGCGATCCTTAGATGAAATTTGAAGTTTCATTGTACAATATTTTGATGAAATTCTCTTTCTTCCAGCAATCTTTTGATGAAATTCGCGATTTCATTCCACTAACCTTTGTCGAAATTCACATTTTTACAGCAATCATTTGACAAAATTTGCTTTTATTGCAACCGATCGATGAAAATGATTTTTTACGGAATCATTTGTTGAAATACGGGATAGTTTTACTCAACCAATCGGGAAAATTTTCGACATCTTTCCTTCACCAATTAGCAAAATTCGTTTCTCGTTTCCGTGAATTTTTGAAGAAATTCGAGATGATTGATTATATATGATTGATTATAGATGAATGATTGATATATGATATGATTGTCTGTGTTTTTAAAATTCCGGGGTCAGTCATTAATTTCAACACTTAAGCAATGAATTTGCTCTGCCCCGCAAAGGGTTATTAAATAAAAATAAGGAAAACATAATTTTTATTATTTTGTTCACTAAACCCCTTCGAGATGGGAGTCTTTTACGGAATTTTGAATGATTTGTCACCGGTTTTAAAAAACAGAAATTTGTTCCTTCTTATATCGAGAACAATGAACAATGAACAATGTAGTCAGTTTTATGGGAAAATGTTCCGATTGAATAAGGCAAATTTTACAATATAATTTTACCGGTGGGAATAAACAAGTGTTCTCAAGCCTTTTTGCGGCACGAATACGTACCGCTCATCCCCAAAGGTTTAATAGCTGCGAATATTATACTCGCAATATTTTTTTATGTTATTTTTAGTGTATAAACAAAATTATATAACTCGATACAAATTTGTTGAGTGTAACTCTAACCCACACAAATCCAAACCAGAATTTAGATTGTCCGCCATTACTTTCTAACTTGTTGCCAAAACCTGAATAACTTACGATTCTACGGGTCCTATAATTTTCAGACTGAGACTTGTTTTACTGAAATAAAAATACAGATATTTCAGAGGAAAATAACGCCAACCGTACAAACCCTGAATATATACATGCTAATTAAGAATTGCAACGATTCTCCATATAATATGATTTGTTAAAGTTATCTCACATAATGCATTCTTCGAAGAAAGTATTTTCAATTTATGCAAGCATATTTATTAATCAATTTCTCTTTAAATATATAATATGTAAAAAAAAAAAAGTAATCTGAGTCAGAATTTTACTTATCCAGGGTTCATACATGTTATGCTATTCAATGGATTTTAGAAGTTATACTAGCAGAAAATTTTAAAAGTACTGATTCCTTTATCTAAAGATAGACTTTTTTTTTCATAAATCCCTTACACTCCATTGTCGCCGCTGCAGCGACATCGTTTTGCCTTGTAAAATTTGATTTGGTACCACTAACAAAGGAAAATAAAATTTGCCCTATTTAATTCTTTATCTACCGCATTATGAATTCATGAAAATTATATATTCTAAAGCATTTTGTGTAATTTGTTTAAACTGAATTAAAAGATTTATATAATCATTTAATAAATTTTTGAAGGATTTTAGAAGGATTGAACAATTTAGATGGATTAATTACATTTGAATGTACAGAGATTTTGCGCAATATTTATTACGTTATTCAAATCTTTTATTTTAAATTGTTTTCATAGTATTTTGTAGAATTAAAAAAATTGACAAATATGACGTTTTCACAATATAAATATTTCCAAATCGAAAAATCATCATCCCTTCCCTCAGCGCCAACAAAACTGAAAAAGATATAAAAGCAAAAGAAATCATCCTTTAAAAATATTTTTGTTTTGTGTAACCAATAATGTTTTTAGAACAAAATAAAGTAATGTATCTTTATCTCATTCTAAACAGTATTACAACTAATCGACGTATTAAAAGAATTTTATAATAAATAATTTTAATGGTACTTATAAGTACCGTCGGTAGATAAAAGTTTAAAAAATCCTGTAGACTCAAACATTTTAAAATGACATACATTCGTTTATAATACAACTTTATTTAAAAAAAGACAATTGAAATTATCAGTTTTAGATTATTTTAAATGTTTTTCTGCATTCAATATCTCGGCGTTTAATTCAGATTTTGTTGTTGTTTTTTAGGGTTTATTTGACGAATTCCTGTTTGTCTCATTATATTATCCCAATGTCTGTCACAATGCTTATTCTCAAAAACCGTATAAGTTAGAGACTTGGAACTGTACATACTTATAAATGAATACTTCCTATTGCATGTTAAAACATAAAATTCTGAAAAAATCTTATAATATTTAAATTTAATGTAATAATTCGTCTTGTCTTAATGGAACTAACGGAACATTTTTTCCTTTTTTTTAATTGCTTTTCTAATTTCTTTTTTTTTTCTTTTTTTTTTTTTTTTTGTAATTAATTTTTTAATATTTTATTATACTATCTTTTTTTTACTTATGTTAGCTAATTTAAATCTTAATTGTGGCTTCAGCCACATCTACTCACTTCTTTCTTTTTTATGGTTCTCTAAGTTTTAAATTGATCCCCTGAAATAAGTTATAAATTGATACATTGAATATTAAGTTGCCTGGCAACAAGGAGATGCATTCCACAGATTACATTGTTTCATCTCAAAATAATAATAATAATAATAATAATAATAATAATAATAATAATAATAATAATAATAATAATAATAATAATAATAATAATAATAATAATAATAATAATAATAATAATAAAAACTTGATTAAAAATATATACAAAATATGTTTTTGCGAATGCCCGAGTGGTTCTTTCGATAGTAAAATGATCCATTCTGCCCATTACTGTTTTCGCTTCCCCTTCACAAGTTTTGCATACATATTAGGAGAAAAAAAGCATTATTTGTTGACGCGTCATAAATAAACGCTGTAACACTTAATCCAGTCTAGCAAAAAATATTTATAACTCTTTAAACAGTATATTTTGGACAATGTAAGACGTGCAGGAACTGACGCCAATTCCCAACCTGCAATTAACCCATTAGTGCCTAGCGTCCCATTTTTGGGACAGTTTTAAAAAATTCAAGTAAACGCATTTCACACCAGTAAAAAAAGAGTATAAATAAATACTTTCTTTCTCGCGACAAAGTCCTCGATAAATTAAGATAAAAGTTATTCTTGCTTTAAAAGTGGTGGGAAAATGCAAAATTTGAATTTTAGTGAAGAAAATAATTCAGGCAGTAATGGGTTAAATCTACCACCATTTAGCCCTGCAGTTAAGGTTTTATAATTTCTAACGATGCATGAGTAAAAAATGAACCATTTGTATTACGCGATGAATACTAGAAGTATAAAGTGTAATGGTATTTGCACGAATGAATAAAATTATTTTTAATGTATTAGACGTAACGTAGCTCAAAATAGTAACAAATATTTACTACCTCTGATAATAAAGTTCAGTGAATGAATTCAGAACGACCGATCTGGCAATACTAGGGAAACAAAACGGTGCACCTACATAGAGGCAAGTGTTGACTATCTTCCCCCACCGTTGTTCAGTTGAATGTCGTTTATATTCTGTGTAAGACGTGCTTTACTAAGTGTTTGTTCAGTGTGTTGTTTCTTAACTGAGAACAGGAAAATGAATGAACAAAAGATCAATTTAAAGTTTGATTTTAAGCTTTGCAAGATAACGAAAGAAATTCATGAGAGGTTGTGCAAATCGAAAATCCACCATACTCGCCAGATCTCAATCCTCCAGACTTCTTCCTATTTTCACGACTCAAACTCTCTTTGAATGAGATTTGACCATATTGCTGACATACAACGAAACGTGACGAAGCTTTTGAACTCCATCCCAAAAGACGACTTCTTGCGAATTTCCCAGGACATGTATACCAGATCTCAGCGGTGCGTAGTTATAGAAGATGAATATTTTGAAGGATGGTACGGTAAATTTCTGTAATATTTCATCTACATTAAAATTACAGGACTATTCACCGAACTTTATTGTCAAAGGTAGTATATTACACGACCAAAACATTATAATAAATGACCTAATTTTTTTTTCACTTTTTAAAAATTCTATTATTAATTTTGCAATAAGAATTTTATGTATTTGGCTTTATAGTATATCGTATCATGTGTTTCTTATCTATATAACACATATCTTCATGACATAAGTCTTATATCTTACTAAATATCTTATAATATAAATATGATATTATGGTGAATATCTTATAAAATTATGTATATGTATATACAGGGTGTTTCGCTACCAGACCGACAAACTTGAGGGGTGATAGTAGATATAGAGACAAACATTACTAAATAGGAAACCATGGGGCGCATACGTCTTCTGTAGGAGCTAGGGGCCATTAAAGTTTGAGGTCCAAAACTTCAAACGATGATAAAAAACGGAGAAAAGGATCGATTTGTTTGCAGTTTTCACTAAAATCATTCTTTATATCACGATTTTTTTCGAAAACAAATTTAAAGCTTACGTTCAAAAACTGTCGATTGAGGACGCTTTAGACTTTAGAGTACCGAACAACTACTTTTTACCGTTATTTTATGCATGGAGTTCAAGTTATACTAAAGTTTAGTCTTTAACTTAAATTTTAAGACCAAAATCGGAAACATTAGGATCGGATAACTAGTGAAAATTGAACTGTGAACAGAGGGGAGAATTTTAAACGCTCATAAACATTGGACAAACTAATCGATTTGGTTGCGGTTTGCGTGTAAGTCATTCCCTTGGTAATTATTTTATTCAAAATGACGTACAGCTTTGATGTCCTCATTTTTGATAGAGGGCGCTTCCGGCACATCTCCGACATTTCAATGGCTTTACTCCTAGGTGTTTTACTACCAGAACAACATATTTCCAGGATGTGTTAGGGATGCAAAGACTACTCGGAATCACATAGGAATGTAACTTTGGAAATGTATTTTTTGGGAGTTACGGTTAAAGGAAACAGAGAAAAAAACAACAGAAACAGCAGAGAAAGAGCAACCCATTAATGTGAAAGAAAACAGTAAATGTAAAGGTTTTACTAGAAAAGGTGTTCAAAACTACGACCAGAAATACTCCGGCAAGTTTGACAGTGACGGTAGATGGCGCTAAACGGCGCGTGATTTTGAAGCTATCATTTGCGAACCGGTTCCAAAGGTAGCAGAAGGAAGTATTTGAACGATGAACAGCACGATGGGACTCATCGACATTTTACCAATGACGTTTGCTGACACTTCAAAGTAACATATGGATAGCGGTGGATAGGTAGTGGTGGCCTGGTTCATTGAACTGCCAGATTGCCAGACCGATCATGTATGGACTTCTTCTGCTGGGGTCAAGTAAAAAGTTGGGTGTATGAGACTTCCGTACCATCAGTTGAAGACCTCGCAGCTGATATTTCTGTAGCTGCCCGAAAGCTTTCTGAGATGCCAGGAATCTTTCAAAATGTGAGGAATTCCATGCGACGCCGCTATCAAGCAAGCCGGACTATTTCTGGCCGTAATTTCGAACATCTTTTCTAGTAAAACATTTAAATAAACTGTTTTCTTTCACATTAACGTGTTGCTCTTTCTCTGCAGTTTCTGTTGCTTTTTTCTCTGCTTCCTTTAACCGTAACTCCAAAAAAATGCATTTCCAAAGTTACATTCCTATGTGATTCCGTGTAGTCTTGGCATCCCTAACACATCCTGGAAGCAGAGCCTGATTACTAACGGGGCACTCTCTCCCCAGTAAAATTATATAGAAATTTTCGCCTTGTTTAAACGCCCTTTTCAGTCAAAATTACTATCATGAGTAAGGAAAAATTTTCTATTTACTTTTTCTGATGGGAGAGTGCCCCGTTGATAATCAGGCCTTGCCTGGAAGTATATTGTTCTGGTAATAAAACACATAGGAGCAATGCCATTGAAATGTCGGAGATGTGTCGGAAGTGCCCTCTATCAAAAAATGAGGATACCAAAGATGTACGTCATTTTGAATAAAATAATTACCAAGGGAATGACTTACCCGCAAACCGCAACAAAATCGATTAGTTTTTCCAATGTTTATGAGTGTTTAAAATTCTCCCCTCTGTTCACAGTTCAATTTTCCCTAGTTACCCAATCCCAATGTTTCCGATTTTGGGCTTAAAATTTAAGTTAAAGAATAAACTTTATTATAACTTGAACTCCATGCACAAAGTAACGGTAAAAAGTAGTTGTTCGTTACTCTAAAGTCTAAAGCGCCCTCTAATTTTTGAACGTAAACTTTAAAATTTTTTTCTAAAAAAATCGTGATATAAAGAATGATTTTAGTGAAAACTGCAAACAAATCGACCCTTTTCTCCGTTTTTTATCATCGTTTGAAGTTTTGGACCTCAAACTTTAATGGCCCCTAGCTCCTATAGAAGACGTTTGCGCCCCATGGTTTCCTATTTAATAACGTTTGTCTCTATGTCTACTATCACCCCTCAGAGTTTGTCGGTCTGATAGCGAAACACCCTGTATACATACATTTTTACTTTCTTCTATCTTCGATAAAGGAAAGTATTTTAATCGAAATTTTTTTTGACTTCCGGTTTTCGACGGATTTACACGTTTTAGGGGTCAGAGATTCCAAAAAACATGTTTTTACAAATTGTCTGTCTGTCCGTGTGTCTGTGTGTATGTCGCCATTCAACCATCAAAAAGTGTATGAAGTTATGCATAGAATTGAACCAAATTTTGTATGAATATTTTTGGCTGTGGCAAGCAGGTCCTCTTTCAGTTTTGAAATATTCTGCCTGAAGGGGGCGCTGCAATCGCGATTTTTGTGCCCATTTTCAATATTGTACCGACCAAAATTATATGAAGTTATGCATCGAATTTAACCAATTTTTTTTGTGTAAGTGTATGACTATGGCTAGTTGGTCTTTCATGAATTTGAAAATAATCCGCCGGAAGGGGGCACTGCAATCGTGATTTTTTTTGCCATTTTCAATATTGTACCGACCAAAAGTATGTGAAGTGTTATGCATCGAATTGGACCAAATTTTTTCTGTAAGTGTAAGACTATGGTTAGTTGGTCCTCCCTGAATTAAAAAAAATCCGTCGGAAGGGGGCGCTGCAATCGCGATTTTTGTGCCATTTTCAATATTGTACCAACCAAAAGTACATGAAGTTACGCATCGAATTGAACGAAATTTTTCTGTAAGTGTATGGCTATGGCTAGTTGGATCGCCCTGAATCTGAAAAAAGTCCGCCAGAAGGGGGCGCTGCAATAGCGAATTTTATGCCATTTTCAATTTTGCACCAAATAAAAGTGTATGAAGTTAGTTCTAGAACTGAACTAAATTTTTTGTATATGATTATTTTTTGGTAAGGTAAGTAGGTCCTCCTTGAATTTGAAAAAAAAAATCTGCCTATCATTCTATTTTCCATCGGCTCGTGCAGAGACGGAAATTCGTTTTTACTCCGATTAATTGATTGAAGCAGAAATTTAAGATGAAAATCAAAGTTGGTTGGTATTGAATTAAAATTATTAAAGCATTAAAATGGGTAACTATTTTTTTAAATATTAAAATGTACGTATTTGATAGAAGAAAGTTTTGGGATTGGCACATCCAACTAGTTTACGAAAATTTTATTTTATAAATTATTTTAAGCATGCAAATATATTTTTCGTTGACATAAATAAATCAACGCTGTATCATTTATTACAATCTAAAAAAAAGATTTATTATTACTTAAACTGCCAGGAAAAACAAACCACATTACAAAATTGAAACTGGAAACAGTGTTAAATAGATAAATTTTAAACATTGAAATGTAAGAATTTATAAGTGGGACTGAATATTTATTGCAAAACGAGTGGAGAAGGAATGTTTATGCATACTCAGCTAAACATTTATAAAACGCATAAATTTGCATTTAGAAACTGGAATAGAGCCAACATGCATAACGCAGTGAGAAATAGCTGAAATTTAAGTGAAAATGTTTACGATTATTAATTTTTCACTGTGAAGTAGACATTTTTATCTCTTTTTTATTTGTTGTTGTTTGTTTCTCTCTAAATCATGCGAATTATTCAATTTAAAAGCTATTTTAAATTAAATTGTCAATCTAATGTACAGAGCGCTCGAAAACTCTACCGACAAATTAAGAAGTATAATAGAAATCATCATAAAGATGAAAAATTATCATAGAACATGGGGTTGCAAACCACGTATTTAATCAAATATACAGGGAGTTCTGCTATATTTCAACTTGTGTTGGCGGCAATAACTTTTACAAAACTAATGTATATTGTTTCATTTTCATTGTAATGTTTTTTTTTTTTCAAAATTATTACTACCAACGCAATTTTAGTTAAAATGAAACAACACCCTGTGATCGTGACTAAAATCATTATTAGCAATCCCAGGCTCTACGATAATTTTTCACCCTCTTGATGCCTTCTACCCCTCCTCTTAATTTACGGATCGAATTTTGGAACATCTTGTATGTGTATATAACTGTTAGGGCGTTCAGTGCTACATACTACCCTCTAAAAACTACATTTTAAAAATTTACAATAAAATACTCAAATCTAAGTGTGCCGCTTACTCCAAATGACTGAGAATCACAATTACTCAAGTTTGAAACGTGTATATACTCAATTCTCAAAACATGGACATACTCAAATGACGTTTTATTCGTGATGTTTATTCATGATTATATATGATGTTCTTAATTATATTGGGCCGATCGGAAAATCGTGTCTGTTTAGTAAAATCAATTCGTACCGGAAAAGACAATATATGTCTATATAACGGCTGATGGGAAAATGCCTTAAAAATAATTTACTAGTTTATAAATGAAGTTCTGAAAATATTAAAATATAAGAGACCGAGAAGTGGCAGCACAGACAATTAACTCATCGAACTGATGGCTGAAATTTTTAAACTAGTTAATACTTGATTTGTTTATTAAAAGGAATTGGTCTGCTAAGTCATACCTTGGTGGAAAACACTTGAAAACATGATTATAGCAGTTGATTCGTAGGTTTACAATTATGTTTTCCTGCTCCCAGTCCTCAATATTTTCTTACCTATGGGCGCAAGATATCAGAGTGGTAAACCTGCGAGTCAATCGTTAAAATCGGGTTTTTATGTTTTTTCCACAATGTTATGGCTTGACAGACCAACTGCATCTTAATATGCAAATCAATTTTTAAGTTAATCTACAATTTCAGCCGTGAACTCGATAAGGTGATTGTCTGTGCTGCAGCTTGCCGGTCTATTATATTGTAATAAAAAACACAGCGCTAAATGTAAGTTTTGTAACTCTATCATATCAAGAAGTGGAATAAAAATCGATTACAACTAGGTGGATCTAAAGAAAAGAGCCTAAAAATTATACAGGATAACAAAAAAAAGTAACGAAACATACGTTTTATATTTATAATGCATATGCTGTAATAAATATTTATCTTTTTATTAAAAATTTTAATATAATATATTTGATTTAAAATAAAAAGTATTAAGCATGCAGTACATTCTTTTATAAATTAACTGGGATTTTCGAAATACTTTAAAACAAACAAAATACAAAAATTCGAAATTCAATTATCAAGGAAGCCTAAGTAAAACATCTTGAATAAATATTAGCTTACTAAAAGTAGGGTTTTCAAATTAGTATGTAATATCATTAGTAAAGGAGAATGATTTGCATGTCTATACTGGAATGCCGCCAAATAAATAAATGTAATGCAAGTTGTAGGTATTTTGCGAATTAAATTAGCTTAAGATTTGAATGATTTTAATACATTATTTACATCATAAGGAAAACTAAATATTATAATAAAGTAATTGAAAATACTAATATAGTAATATTGACAAATGTATTAGTTAAAATATTTTCAACTAATTCCTTTAAAAGCAATATTTGATTAGCATTATTTTTAACTGATATATGGATTTTCTTCTTGCAACATTCTATCCATTTAAAATATTTGTTTTAGAACTATTTGAAAGCTCGTAATACTTTTTAACATAGTTGAAACATGTTTATGTGGTGTGCTTTTCACTCTATTTGTCCATAAAATTGTTTATATGTCTGCGTACTTTCTGTGATCTAACTCTGGTAAATATACTCGAATTTCCTTTCAATTCTTATGTGCTTTTGAAATTTAATATGGATTCTCCCCTATAGGAAATGAAGTACATAGGGACACTCAAAATAATTCTGTTAAAGGATTCCATCAAAGAATTTTGTCTATGGCATAGCTGCCAACTTTTACGCATTTTTGCTACCACTAAAATTGTACAAAAGTTTTCGATTTATTTAATCATAATATTTCGACGATTAAATAAGGCAATATTTACTATAAAATTTTTGTGGTACAAAAAAATCCATAAAAGTTAGCAGCTATGCTATGGGAAAAATTATTTGCAGTGTTTTTTAATGATATTACACATTTTCTAATAGATATTATTATATATTACTAAGGTACACTACCATGTCCTTATTATAAAACAGGGTGTGAAATTTTGTAGAGTTAATTTATAGGGACACACAAAATAAATCTGTTACAGTACTGTCTATGAGCAATAATTTCTGAAAATGCGTTTTCCGTTTGATAAACAGTGATCTTAGGTGATTTTATCGGTTTTCAATTTCTGTCGTTAGGCCAATTAAAAATACACGATCAAAACGATTCTATTTAACGAATATCGAAACTTTATCATAAAACATATATGCTATTTTTTATATAAATTTTCACTCATACCCGATAACCTAAGAAACCCGTGTTTATTACCTTGCGTTTATTAAAAGTAACTTATAACAAGCGTTATTTCCTCTTTTTTAAGAAGATTTATTGGAAAAGAAAAGGAAAAAACGAAATATGGAATGGTATTATAAGAAGTTAGTTGATAATAAAAAATATGGATTCGTCGGTTTGTGGTTCGTCATGTCGAATTACTGTTGATTTATCGCAATCTCATTTATCTTTTCAGCATATTACAAATAAAAAGAGCTAAACTGTACTAAACTGTTCATATTCTTTTTAAATGTAAATGATATTTTTTGAAATAATATGCATCCAATAATACGACAGACAATATTCCGGTGACGTCACATAAGGTAAAATGACGATTTTTATTGTCTCGAACTCGAATTACTGCAAGGAACCTCTTTATTTGCTTGTCTAACTCGTCGAAGTTAATTCATCCAGTCTAGAATCAATAAATTCTGTTAAATAAATCGCTGTTTTTTGGACAAAGACTTCCGAACATACTATAAACACGGCTCTTCTAAAAAGACACACTCTAAATTTTTGTAAAGCATTGCTTTTTATCAGCATGTGATTTTGATTACATTATTTTCGAAAGTGAAATATTTTCACCTGAGAAGTATTGCAAAGCAGCTGGAGTCAAAATGACGTCCTTCCACAAAATATATTTCAGTCTTAAGAATTAAATACATTATTTGTTTTATAAAATGACGTCATTTGCATCCGCGTATGTAATCTGATTTACGGTCTATTCTTCAACAACATCGATATAAAAGTATTAGGGATGAGATTTCCGCGTTTTTGAACACCAGTAAAATTTTAGAGAAAATGCTGTATTATTGAATCGGAACATTTTTGCGATTTAAGAAACCAACATTTTCTCTAAGATTATACTGGTGTGCAAAAAGGCGGAAATCTCATCCCTGAAGTATACATATGATGTCTTTATCGCCAAATAATATACAAACCTACCAAGAATAAAATATCATTATTCAAGAACCAGATTGAATAATTGATGATTCATATGCCTTCATTTGTTAGATTATAATATCTCCATGTTTTATCGGAAATCATTCATTGATATTTCTTGTAATTTCGGACAAATATTTTATTTATGACTTAATAAATTTGTATTCCTTCAGCTGTATGATAAGAATTAAGTAAAAGCGGAGAAAATAATTGACGCAACTATTCTTTAAAAAACATTTTTGTTAAAGAAAAAGTACCATATCGAACCTAAAGTAAGTTTGTAACAAACTAAATATCATTAAATTTATAAATAAAAACGAAATAAAACCTAACTAAAATCAAAATTCACTGTGTTTTATAACAGATGATTATTTTTTCACAACACGCAGTTTAATTTCAATTTTTTTCACTTTTTATAAGAGAATAGCAACGAAAAAATGCAGTAAGCTGCTTTTTTCCCTTTATTTTTAATAGAAATGAATTTCTTTTGTTGCTACAATTACAAAATCGGTATTAAAAATTACAAATAATAATAATAATAATAATAATAATAATAATAATAATAATATCTAAAAATAAATTAAAATATAGTTTTCTAACAAATTGCATTTAACAGCATATTTTCCGCTATATTATGGTGTAAAAATTCAAATGAAATTGTGGAATGTTTCGAAACTTAAAAATTTGCAATAGCAAAAATTGCAAAACTAAAATTTCATTTCAAATTTCAAAGTGTTTCTGAAATTGTTTTTCGGGTAGTAGCCAATCTTTGTCCACGACCCCTATCTACGTCCCAAACAGTCCGACTCTCTTGTACGAAGCACTGTCACTGTTAGCGACCACGATTAACGTCAAAATTCTTCACTTACGATCCGCATACCTTGTAGTCTAAATAGAGAACGAAAAGAACCCCCCCCCCTCCCCCCACAGAAATTGAAACCGGACAAATTTAAAAGAGAAAGTACACAAATGAAAGACACTCAAAATATGTGTAGTACAGTTAGTTCAAAAACAATTATTACTATTATTATTATCATTATTACTATTATTGCAACTTATTTTTTATTTTACTATTAATATTACTATTCTTATTGTTGTTATTATTATTATAATTATTATTATTATTATTTAGATTAGAATTTATTGATATGGTGACATTTTTAATGAAAAATACAGCCTCTTCAGTCAATGTGTAAATCATGGGGTACACATCTTTAGATTTTTTTTTCTTCAGGTATATAAATAATGTAAAAAAAAAAAAAAGTGTAAATGCAGCCTAACAGATAGCAAAACCAAACAAAATAGTAATTTGTCTCCATAGCGCTTATTTAGCGAGATATGTGTTATGTTAAAATGGGTTGCAGCAAAAATGTTCGAAATAAACTATTAAAAATAAAAACATAAACAATTTTTCTGCGCGTGAAGGTGCAATTTGGAGTGTCTACTAGCAATAAAAAATTATTAAATAAAAAAAAATATATGTTTCCAATTTTCATTGTAAAAAAAAAAAAAATTCCACGCATTTGTCAAACAATGTGCTTATTGAATACTCATGTGTAACAAAATTTCATGTGCAAAAAAATCAATTTTAATTTGTTTCGCTTTTCAATCAGTTTCGTGCTAGAAAAAACAAAGCTTTAATTTTTCAAGCTCGCTGAGTCTTGCACTGATAAAGAATGTCGATAACAGATTTGAAATGGGCTTTTGCTACCTTTTCATGCAGTATTTATGCATTTCTACTCGTTGGTTTTCTATCCTTATGCGTTTTTGCACAAAGGCATTATTTGCTATTTTAAACGTTAGCAGATTTTTACTTAGTTTGATTGGATATTAATGATTAGTATACAAGCTTTAGTAAATGAAATATATAAAATTTTGCAACAATTTGAACTCTCAACACCTCTTTTTCTCACAAAAAATCTAGATCTGTCTGAATTAAATACTTTTTTGAACATTTTTTCATATTGTTATCTTTTATTATTAATGCAAATTAGCTGGGATTTTAGTCTATTTTTTTCTAAGGGTATAAAACAAATTGTTTTCTAACGAACCGCAAAATATTGATTTTTTGTGACAAGATTTTTGTTTTTTTTTTTAACGTTAAACTTTACAACAGTTTAATATTTTTGTTTTCTTCTACCTTTACAAGAAGAAAGTGTTGTATTCATTAAAATTTTTGAAATCAGGTTTTTGACAGATTTATACGTTTTAGGGAGTGAGAGAACCCAAAAATCATGTTTTTAACAAATTGTCTATCTGTGAGTCTGTCTGTGTGCAAGTGACAATAAAATTGTGGCGCTCTATCTCAAGAACTAATGCACGGAATTTTACAAAACTTTAGATTCTGTTACACTTTTATATAAACTAGATATTTTGGTACATATCTCTCGATAGGTGGCGCTGCTATGCAACATTATTCACAATTTTCATAATAGCCATATCTCAGGCATATCTCAAGAACTAGAGCATGGATTTTCATAAAACTTTAATTAAAGTTATTACTTAATTACTTACATGATGCTGATTATGTTCTGGTGAAAATCACTCAACAGGTGGCGCCATGTCATGGTGTCATTTGTGATATATTACAATAGCTCTATCTCAAAAACTAATACGCGTAATTTCACAAAACTTTTAATTATGAGAGACCATGATATAAACTAGATCTGATCAGGTTTTCGTATATATCCATCAACAGGTAACGCTGCTATGTTTCATTATTTATAATTTCTACAATAGCCAATATGCATGGATTTTCATAAAACTTTAGATGTAGTTAGTATTTGATATAGATTAATGCTCATTACGTTTTAGTGCAAATCGCTCAACAGGGAGCACTGCCATGATGTATTCATTATTCATGATTATCGCAACATCTGTATCTCAAGAACTAATGCACGAAATTTTCTAAAACTTCAGATACAGTTAGTCACTGATATAGATTAGCATGTTTTAGATTTTGGCGTAAATAGCCCAACAGATGCCGCTGCTATTCTGCATTTTTCATGATTTCGCATTAAATATATCTCAAGAACTAATGCATGGATTTTAATCAAACTTCAGATTCAGTTAATACCTGATAAAAAAAAATGTATCCCTATTAGTTTTTGGTGAAAATCACCCAACATGTGGCACTGTTATTCAGATTTTTTTAAAAGATTTTTGCAATAGTTTATCTCAAAAAATAGTACATGGTATTTCATCAAACTTCAGATTCAGTAATAAGTTGACATAAGTTGTTGCTGACTATAGATTTTGCTTTAAACCACTTAACGGTGGCGCTGCTATTCTGCATTTTTCAGGAATTATTAACATGCATAAGATAGAAGAAAGTTTTGGGATTGTCATATCTGAATAGTTTAGATATTAACTTCAATTTATAGACGTTAATTCTTTCTTATAAACTTTTTATAATGAAGTTATCTTATTTTATCACAATGAATTTCTTTAAAACTTTTTTTTTTATTTTAAGAATCCTATTAAAAACCTTGTGATCAAACCCATACATTATTTCTGAACACCCTGAAAATTCATAATACACTATATTGCCATTGATTATGGGATACTTGCGATTTTAGACATTTTACTAAATATCTAGAAAAATACATGAGGAATCATCTCGAAGCTCTTAGTGTATAAATATAATAGTATACGTCATACATCTCCGTGAAGATTTTTTACCGAAACGCCATAGGAGACCGTCAACAAATTAAAAAAGAATGAATATCTTTTGAATAACCCTGTCAAAACTAATGTAGCAAAAGCGCTCAAACTCTAGATTATGATTGAATGCCTTATTGTAATACACTGTGTTCATTTTTATGCAAATAGCATGCACACTCGCAGAGTAATTAAGGTTTATAAAAATGGTCCCAAATTTTTCCAAGTTTTTCCATTATAATTTTCAGAGTTCTTAATATAAAATAATATTTTTTCAGAAAATATGGCAAACAACATTGCACACAGTACCCTGAAATCAGAATTAAAAAATAATAAAAATTGTATGAAAAATGAGTAGGTTTACTATATAATTTTTTACTGCGCATGCGTCAAAGATATCAAAATTTCATTTGCATATTATGTTAGCTAAATGTATAGAGCAACTTTTGTAAAAGTCTCAAAATCATAGCTTGAAAAATCTGAAAGTAATCGTCTATAGAAAAAGGACAAAATCCGTTGTTTCCAAAATGAAGCAAAAAAATGAGGGATTTTATCCAAATGCAGTAGTACATCCCATATTGTGTATTCTATATTGACACTAATCTATAATAATAAAGAGAGAAGGATGTTTGTCTGTCAGCGCTGTTCTGAAGAGACTGCTGCACGTAGAGTTACAAAATTTGGAGGGAAGGTACTTCTTTACATGTAGTTTTGCACCTCGAAGCCCGATTTTCGATTTTTTGTTTATATTTTTTTAAAGATTTTTTTTAGGCGATTTTTAGCGTTATTTTTGCGGTTTTATCCCATTAGTGAAAGGAATATGGTTTCATTCTTTTAACCCAAAATAGCAATTTTTTTCTCTTTTCAACAAAGTTTATTCGGAATTTGTACAGCGTTTTCTGAATTTTTAACGAATTTTTAATGCGATTTTTAGTGTTTTTTTTCTCATTTTGCGGCTATTTTTTGAGATTGATAAAAAGAAAATCATTTTAAACTTTTAGTCTAATGCCCTAAATTTTGTGTTTGTTACGATTTTTAGATTTTAACGATTTTTAATGCGATTTTCAATGCGATTTTTAACGTTTTTTAAAGATTTTTGCGTTTAGCATCTATTTTTTTCATAGTTGTTCTATCAAAAACTTGAGCTGTTGAGAATGCAATAAGTAGTATTTTTTTGTGTAATCTACCTAAAATGTCAAAAATTTAGGCACCACTATTTTCGAATAGCAATTTCATAAACTATCTTAAATTCTTGCTTAAGACCGCTACCCCCCTCGAGTTATATATCACTTGATAGGTTATTTAGCAGAGTATGGTTTTGATAAAGTTTTTGAAGAATAGGGTGCTCTACCTGGTGGTGGAAAATGGAACTAATAGAACGCTATTTTTTAAAATCTATAATAATAAAGAGACAAGTTTGTGTGTGTGTCAGCGCTGTTCTGAAGATTCTGCTGTACGTAGAGTTACAAAATGTGAAGAGAAAGTACTTTAATACATGTAGTTTTGCACCTAAAGCCCGATTTTCAAATTTTTGATTAGATTTTTTTTTGATAATTTTTTAGGCGATTTTTAGGGTTCTGTTTGCAGTTTTATACAATTAGTGAAAGAAATACGGTTTCATTCTTTTAACCGAATATAGAATTTTTTTTTCTCTTTTCAGCAAAGTTTTTTCGGAATTTGTACAGCGATTTTTGAATTTTTAACGAATTTTTAATGTGATTTTTAGTGTTTTTTCTGATTTTGAGTTTTATTTTAGATTGATAAAAAGAAAACCGTTTCAAACTTTTACCCCTAAATTTTGTGTTTGTTACGAATTTTAGATTTTAACGATTTTTAATGCGATTTTCAATGTGATTTTTAGCGCTTTTTCAAGATTTTTTGCGTGTAGCATCTATTTTTTTCATAGTTGTTCTATCAAAATCTTGAGCTGTTCAGAATGCAATAAGTAGTATATTTTTTTGCGAAATTTACCTAAACTGTCAAAAATTTAGTTACCACTATGTTCGAATGGCAATTTCATAAAATATCTTAAATTCTTGCTTAAGACCGCTACCCCCTCGAGTAATATATCACCTGATAGTTTGTTTATCAGAGTATCGTTTTGATAAAGTTTTTGAAGAATAGAGTGCGCTAGCTGGTGGTGAAAAATGGAACTAACAGAACGCGATTTTGTTAAAATTTGGAAATATAACAATGTGATTTATTTTAAATTTTAAAAGGGTTTATAATACATGATAAAAAATGTAAACAAAGAATGGTGTGACACATTTCAGGGTGCGTGAAAGGAGGGGAGCGAACAAAATTAGGAAATGTAATAAGGAGATCTGTTTTACAATTTAAGGTAGTTTATAACGCATGTTAAAATTCTTAAAGTACTAGCGATGCTCTGGAGAGACCGCTGCACAAAGTTATGCATGAAATTTTACACCTTGAAGGCCGATTTTCAGTTTTTAAATTTAATTCATATGCGAATTTTAGTGGGTTTCGAGGCGATTTTTCCACATTAGCGAAAAGGAAAGCGGTTTCATTCTTTCGACCTAAATTAGTGAAATTTGTTCTCTTTTCAATATAATTTATTTGGATTTTGTGAAACGATGTTCGGATTTTTAGTGAATTATTTAATGTAAATTTTGCCGCTATTATTCGACATTAGTAAAAGGAATTTTGCTTAAAACTTTCAAGCTGATGTATTAAATTTTAGCTGTTAAGATTTATGAATTTCAGCTAATTTTAATGCGATTTTTCGAGATATTTTGCGTTTGATGTCGGATTTTTGTCATTCATGAGATATTTCCAATTACAACGTTTAACCCTATTAGAGTAAATTTTGACCCCTGTGATTTTTTAATATTAGTGATTTTTAATGCACTTTTCAATGCAATTTTTAGAAATTTTTCGAGTTTTATGGTGATTTTTTTATATTCGGAAGTAAAAATTGATTTCAAACTTTTAATCTAATATAATTTTAGAGATTTGTAACACGATTTTTCAAGAATTGTTGTGTTCCGTGTCGATTTTTTATTATCTATAAAAGATTTCCTTTTACTACGTGATTATCCTGTCGACCAATTTCGCCAAATTATATCAATCGTGAAACAAGCCAAATTATGCAAATAGATGTAATTTTTATGTTAAATGATGAAAGAAGAGATAATTTAGAAAAACATTTATACAAATACATATAAAAAAAGAAGTAAAAACCACTTGATGACGTTACAAACATATGTAACATGTTTAATGTCAAGTGAATATGGAATTTACGATCCGCCATTATTGCAGTTTAATCTTATGGTTTGACCCAGATAGTTTCTTGGTTAACCGGATAATCAAACAGTTCAGATTTCCGATTAGAATGTTTTATCCGTTTGATGAAATTCTGATTACTGCGATTTAAAAAATAACTAGCGATATTTATTGCATTTTTCAATGCGTTTTTAATGTACTTTTTAATGCGATTTAGTACTATTTTTTTCGATCCCCACCACAGTGGTGTTTTAAAGATTAAAAAGTTATTTTGGTTT
Source organism: Maratus speculifer (assembly GCA_964019185.1). Classification (NCBI taxonomy): domain Eukaryota; kingdom Metazoa; phylum Arthropoda; class Arachnida; order Araneae; family Salticidae; genus Maratus; species Maratus speculifer. The sequence continues at coordinate 63,511,567 of OZ025300.1, forward strand.
CAAACTTTTAGCCTAATATAGTAAATTTCATCATTTACCTTTTTTTAATTTTGTCGATTTTCAATATATTTTGTGTTCTGCGTCGATTTTTTTGTAATTCATGTAAAAAAGAATGGTTGCTACGACTAGACACTTTTACACGACTAGAATATTTTTTTAATTCACGGGATGTATTTACATTTAGCGATTTTTAATGAATTTTTCAAAGGTTTTGTATTGGTTTTTTGAATCTCACGGCTATTTTTTTAAATTTCGAAAAGGAAATTAATTTCAAACATTTAAACTTCATTTACGAATTTTGAAATTTAGTGATTTTTTAATGCAATTTTTAGCAATGTTTTCATTATTTCTCACGTTTTGCGTCGATTTTTTCATATGTAAATGTTGTCCCCCGCTATTTTTAAATTTGAAACGATTTGTAATGAATTTTTGAATACAATTTTTAGATGTTTTCGAGTCCACGGCGATTTTTTCACAATTGGAAAAGAAATTTTTAAATAATTTGTAGCTTAATGTAGTAAATCTTGACATCAATGATTCAGATTTTTTGTGTATTTTCATAAAACGTTTAGCAAGTTTTGTGTCGATATTTTTTAACTAATGAAAGAGTTCAGATTTCAATGTTTTGTCCCATTACGGTAAATTATGTCCGCAGAAATTTAACATAAATGTTTATCTTACTATGGCAAATTTTGTCCGGATTTTTGAATTTTACTGATTTTTAATCTGTTTTATAGTGATTTTTCAAGTTCTGTGACAGTTGTTGACATCGGTAAAAGAATTTAGGTTTCTAACTTTTAGCATAAGTAGTACAATTTGTTCTCCACGCTTTTGTGAATTTTGTCAATTTCTAATGCGATATTCAATGTAATTTTTAGTTAGTTTGGGGGATTTTAGGTGTTCAGTGTTGACTTTTCCTTATTCATGAACGATTTCCGATTACAATATTTTCGACTGAATATTAAATTTTTACAGCCATGACTTTTAAATATTCAGCGATTTTTAATATAGTTTTCGATACGATTTTTAGCCATTTTTTTAAGTTCCTTGGCGACTTTCTGCCATTCAGAAACCAATTTTGATATAAAACATTTTGTTTAATGTAATTATGTTTCGAATGCAATGTTTTATCTCTTAATATGATTTTGGCGTTCCATGCTTACATTTTGTAATTTATGAATGATTTCGATCATAACCCCCCCCCCCCCCCGCCCTGCCTTAATATTATTTTTTTAAGCATTGACTTCCAAATATTTAGCTATTTTTAATGCAATCTTCAATGTAATTTTTAGCCATTCTTCACGTTCCTTGGCGATTTTTTTACATCCGGAAATCGATTTCGATTTCAAACTTTTTGGTTAATATGGTTAATTTCTTGATTACAATATTTTATATTATAACAGTGAATTTTTACCCTAGGGATTTTTTAATGTTTTACGACTTTCATTACAATTTTCAATGCAATTTTTGGGCTTTCTCAGTCTTTTTTTTTTTTTTTTTTTTTTTTTTAACATTTTTCAAAGGAATTCGATTTTAAATTTCTAGACTAATAAGAGTTTGGTTTCAAACTTTTATCCTTTACGGTAATTGTTTTGCTGTCTTATTTTAATCTACAGCAATTTTTAATGCAGTATGCTTTTTTTTTTTTTTTTTTTTTTTTTTTTTTGAGTTTACGACGATTTTTTTCAGATACTGAATAAGAATTCGGTTTTTAATTTCTTCACTAATATGATAAATTTTCTCCTGTGCGATTAAAGATTTTTATTGCGATTTTTCAGCAGTTTTTTTATTTCAATGCTTTTTATATTATCAAATTAATTAGATTCAAAACATTTATCCAAGTAGAGTAAATTTTGAGTTCCGTGATTTTTGAAAATTTTGCCATTTTTAAAGCGATGTTTACATTTCTTCGCGACCCGCTTCGATTTTTTAGACGTTCAATTTTTGGCCGAATTTATTAAATTCTGATCTCTTTTCTTCAAAGTTTATTTGAATTTTGAAACACAATTTTTGAATTTTGTTTATATTTTTATGAGATTTTTAATGTTTTTGCAATTTGTAAGATTTTTCCACATTAGTAAAAATAATCCAGCTTCAATTTTCTAGCCCATCTCTTTTCAACGAAGTTTAGACGAAATTCGTGCAGCATTTAAAAAAATTTTCGAGGTTTTTATTATGATTTTTAAAGTTTTTTCGCAATTCTTGTTTTTTTTTGATGAACCCGGGCAACGCCGGGCAGAACAGCTAGTCATTGAATATATGGATACAACCCCTCTTGTTTTTGCTTCATTTTGAGAATAACGGATTTTCGACTTATTCAATTGACGATTATTGTCAGAATTTTCAAGTTATGATTTTGTGACTTTCACAAAAGTTGCTCTATACATTTAGCTAACATAATATGCAAATGAAATTTTGATATCGTTGACGCATGCGCAGTAAAAAATTATTTAGTAAACCAACTCATTTTTTATACAATTTTCATTATTTTTTAATTCTGATTACAGGGCACTGTGTGCAATGTTGTTTGTCATATTTTCTGAAAAAAATAATATTTTATATTAAGAACTCTGAAAATTATAAGGAAAAAACTTGGAAAAATTTGGGATCATTTTTATAAAAACCTTAATTACTCTGCGAGTATGGATGCTATTTGCATAAAAATGAACAAGGCTTATTACAATAAAGCATTCAATTACAATCTAGAGTTTGAGCTCTTTTGCTACATTAGTTTTGACAGGGTTATTCAAAAGATATTCATTCTTTTTTAATTTGTTGACGGCCCCCTTTAGAGTTTCGGGGAAAAAATTTCACGGAGATGTATGACTTATACTATTATATTTATACACTGAGAGTTTCGAGTGATTCCTCATGTATTTTTCTAGATATTTAGTAAAATGTCTAAAATCGCAAGTGTCCCATAATCAATGGCAATATAGTGTATATATATTTCCAAAACTTAGCGGAAAATATATCAACAACATTCCTAAGCACATATTAGGTTTAATATACATATTTTGCTACTAAAATAGATAAGCTTCAAGCTTCTTACATATTTATTGTATATTGAAAGTATATTTTGATAAATATGGAAATTTCTGCATGAGATCTTAAATATAAATTTCACATACCAATCATTCTGAAAGATACTTCAAAAAGAAAGCTTTTTTTTTATACATTCAAATAAAAAAGTTCCGTGAAATCTTTACAAGATCATATTTTTCTAGAACTGTATCCGTCAAAAAGTATGAAAATTTTGATTAGACAAGAACGGCATACTTACTGTTATTAAACAGAAAAAAAAACATGTAACGTTACTGCATAAATTTGAGTTCAACCTTGCTTCTTCTATTTTATTGAGTAATTTAACCAATAAAACTAGCGTTACATTACGCTAATTTGTAACATAAGACCATCCGCTTAAATTTCACCATTATATAGATTAAATTATTCCATAAACTTTTGGCAATTTTTTTCCACCAACTTTGTGCAGTAATGGTACAGAAATTTAATTCAATTGGATAGTGAATCAATATACTGTTAAAAAATAAGACCACTTAGGTAAAAAAAAAAGAACGGTGTCTTGACCCTTGGAAATTACTGGTTGATAGAAGATTCAGTGTTACAAGAATATATAATATCATTTGCAAAATATTTCGATTGCACTGTCAGTAATGTTCAGTAACAGTGAAATAGTATTCACAATAACAGGATAAAAAAGATTACCTTTGAAATACATACGCTTCACATAAGATGTAAAGTTTCTAGATATTGCAAATCTATTTTGTCTCTACTTAAAATTCTTGCTGCATATTGTATTTAAATCGTATAAAATGAAAAAAATCAGCAATTTCACGTCAACCATAGCAAATACTGCGTTCGTACTAAAATCTTCTGCGTGTCCCCGTAAATACTATATGCTTTCTATTATACAGAAAGTTATCCTTTAGCATAGCTGCCAACTTTTACGCATTTCTGCTTTCACTAAAATTGTCAGAGATTTTCCGTTTGTTTAATCATAAGATTTCGACGATTAAATAAAACAATATTTACTATAAAATGTTTGATGTAGGAAAAATTCGTAAAAGTTGGCAGCTATTCAATTAGAAAGCCTCATCAACGTACATCAATTTCATAAAATATGAGTCAGTTTAATATAATTAAAGCATGCCCCAGACAATGTTTCTTCCTATATCATTATGTAATGGAATACATTTGTGTAGACTTGTATATTAATGAAAAAAAAATTTCTTTGCGCCACACATTGTACAACATGCATATTTTAGTATATATACGTCGTAGATGCATATCAAGTTTATTATGTTCGAAAAAGTGTAATATCATTAAAATGCACTTGAAATTATTTTTCCCCATTGGCCGTAATGCAATGGAACAATTTTCATTGTCCCTATAATTGAACAATGCATCCGACTTTCAGAAAATTTAAAATGACTCGACAAAATTGTGCAAAAATTACATATTTTAAATTTCAAACGATTAGGTTCGGTAGTTTTTGCGTTGTTACATACGAACGGACAGACGGATAGACTGAACGATGACTAAAGATGCTACGTATTTCCATAATTATGGACGCTCCTAAAAAGCATATTATAAAAAATCATGAATTAAAATATTTGCATGCGGAAGAAAAATTAAAGTAAGAAATATGTTGACTTATCATAAATTAATTCTTTGTTAAAAGTCGATCAGTCATTTAAATATCTGGAAATAATTTTAAATAACAGCAAAAACTTTCTGGTTATTAGATATATAAATTGGCATATTTTTTTTTTTTTCAATAAACATTTAAACATGCAAAATTTCATAGTTAAAAATATAGTAAGCTAAAAACATACCTTAAATTTATCTCTTTCGTCAATTTCAATTATTATACATACTTTTTTAAATTGCGGATCAAAAATAATTGATACAAAATTTCGTTCGAAAAAATTAAGATGGACGGGATTCGAACTCACAAAGAAAATTTTCAATTGAAACAACTACCAAAAACACTACTGAACCGCTGGCGTAGAATGAAAATTTATTTAATTAATATCTGTAGCCTTAACTTTGCAATGTATTTTATTAAGAATCCCCGGTTATTCCGCTTTGAGGTTGTCAGATATTTATATACTAACTATACTCCATCCACACACAAACGCTCACCATATTGTGTGATTCTGACCTTGGAACCCTCCCTTCTTTATCTGTAGTGGGATATTTCTCTTTTAATGTCTCCTGTGTTTTAGAAAAAAGACGATACAACGAGTAAATTCCGCGGTAACTAGAAATCCCCAGTAATGCCTGAACTGCTCATCTCTAATTAAAACAAAATTTCCTTCAATCTCTTAACTGGTTTGCCCGAACGCCGTTCGGGCAAGACGAATTTGCTTATTTCATCAGTTAAAGTTTTTTGACACCACTACTATTTTTAAGAAAATTTTCTCACTATTGAAAGAAGGAAATGTTTAGACTAAGTTTTATGAATAATTTATTTAAGTAATAGTGATGTGAGTCCGCTATTTTCAATTTATTGAACGGAAAATAATTAACCAGTTAAGGGGTTAAGAAATCACATGCAGTTTCCATTTTCATATCTGATTTGTCACAACCCTCATTCTACCGAAATGACAGATTACAACAGAAAAGTTTTCTGTATGAGAGAGGAGACAAAATGCATTTGCCACTATGTTCTTGATATTCAACCAAACTTACTGTGCACTACAATTTAAAATTTAAGTTTGCGTTTACAGCACGCTGCTAATAATAAAGAAAAGCATGAAAAAATTTTAAAGCATAGTAAATATTTTTCATGCATTTAGACATTGTCATAAGTTTAATTAGCATATTTATCACTATTACCGCAAAACCTTTGAAAGAAGTTTGTATTAAAAATTTCTATTCAATAAAAATCAAACACATCATTAACCCTTTCTGAAAAAGTGTTCCCGCGTTCCTCCTAATTTTAATTCCAAGCACACTTTTGACACCCAGAATAATAAAATTTAATAAAATAATATATAATAATAATAAAAATTTAATAAAATTTTAATAAAATTTAATAAAATTTTGGTTTAAGAATGAAAGTGTAAATTCATGAGTTTTTAATTTCCTCGACGTTTATAAAATCCTCGACGAGAGTTTTTTACAAAATTCTTAATGTTTTGTCACCGGTTTTTAAAAACATGTATTTGTACATTATCAAGTTGAGAGAACGCTTCTATTAAATAAGTCAAATTTTACAGGTAGAGTTAAACAAGGATTCTTAATTTCAATAGAAGCATTCAAACGCAATCTGGAATCTTTTGAAGTATATTATACTTTATATAATTACTTAGCAATATTCAATATCATATGAAAAATCTATTTTTTAGCTACAATAGATTTCCTTAGTACAGATGATGTAATTGTTTACTTAGGATAGAGAATTGGGAACAAGTATGTTATTCAATAGCATTCTCACTGGAATAACACTACATTTCATATTTATACGTCCTCTACTTTTTAGATAATATTTCTGTTTTTATTGAGTGTTTTTTATGTTTTATTTCATAACATAGTATCTAAATGCAAGAAATAGGAAAAAGCAACATAAAAAACTGAATATCATCCTCGGTGCTTAGTAAATAAGACAAATAAAAAAATAATTATCATTTATGTATCAAATAAATTTGTAACTGCTTTGTATAAGATATATCATGAAATTTCCATATCCTGACTTAATTACAAATATGGTGTTCATAAATTATTTTCGGGGTTATCTTACCTCATAACAATTAATTGAAGAATAGAAAAATATTTTTACTTGCTCATAAAGAGAGGTTCAAAAAATCCTTTTGATAACACAAAGTTAAATGGATATAAAATTTTAAATAAAAACATTATTAGTCAATCAGCAATTCTATTCAAATAGTTATTAATTTTCTTGTAGATGGGCAAGGCAAACAACTAAAAAAATATACTATTTGTGTGTCGAATTAAAATTGTAACTGTTAAATAACCTTTATCATGAATGCACGACATACGCTAATTTAATTACAAACAAACTGTTAAAAATATTGTCGAGATTTTCTAATGTCATAATATTTTATTTAAGAACATGGCAAAAAATACATTAAAATGTTTGTAAATTACTATTCAAAAAAATTTCAATAACATAAACAAAGTTATGTAGGTATAAATTTTCGAATCAAAACATTACTAATTAAATAAGTATTATATTCAAATAGCATTAATGTTGGCCAAGGGAAACAAATAGAAAAACCTAAATTATTATTTGGTTGTCAAATGAAAATAGTAGCTGTTTTAAAAAACATGTATCAATTAATAGCCATACGATAATTTAATTGCAAATATTATGTTACATGTATTACTGCCTTGGTTTCCTTAATTCTTTATATATTACTTCATAAGATGAAGACATATATTTTGCATATTCTTAAAAGTGCAACTCAAAATGTTCTGTTAATAATAAAAAGGTGCATATAGATAAAGTTCTGACTCAACACATTATTAATTAAATAGTTATTATATTTAAATGTAAATTCATAATAAATTTTTCCAAATTTATATAAAGAACCTGTCTTGTATAATGTATAGTATACCATAATTTCCTGCGTATAATCCGCGGATCAAAGAATTCTTTTTCAACACAGAAATTTTATTTAGTAATTGAAGTCAAATATTTACTGTGATCAACGAACTTGCATTTTATTTAAATAAATTTCTGGGTCGAAAAATGATTGTTTGATCTACGGATTATACGAAGGAAATTACGGTGCCACTTCATATTTCTATTATATGCAGCGAAGTTGTTTAGAGATGATGAATTTTGTTTCGAAAAACAAGAATATGTTTTCAGTTGCACAAATGACTATTTTGATGTAAGATCTCCTCAATGATTACTCATAATATTTAAAAAACAAGTTGGAAATTGCACGTGAACGTAGCAAATGAGGTGCGTTCGTACGATAACGGAGTTTTAAAAATATACAGATCTTGCTGATATAGTAGAGCGTACTCCGGATACAGTATAGTAGTCGAAATCTTTACGTTTCTGTAAATATGCAGGAAGTAATTTTTATTACACCCCAGCAACGTATACCTTATTTATAAAATGTGAAGTATTTGAATATAATTAAAACACGTACCAAACCATGTTTCCCCGTATACCATTATATAGCGGAATACTTTTGTGTGGCCCTGTAATTTAATAATAAAAATTCTTTGCATCGCAGATAGTACAGAATGCATATTTTAGTATATATTTCATAGATTCATGCCGATTCTATTGTGTTTGAATGAGTGTAACATCATTAAAATGCATTTGAAACTTTTTCCCCATTGACCGTAATGTAACGGAATCCTTTTGATTGTCCCTGTAACTGATCTATGCATCCGATTTTCATAACATTTGAAATTACTCGACAAAATTACGCAATAATTATATGTTTTAAATTTCAAACGATTAAAATGCATTTAAAACTTTTTCCCTATTGACCGTGATGTAACGGAATCCTTTTGAATGTCCCTGTAATTGATCTATCCATCCGATTTTCATAAAATTTGAAATGACTCGACAAAATTATGTTATAATTATGTATTTTAAATTTAAAACGATTCGGTTGGGTAGTTTTTGCGTTGTTACATGCGGACAGACGGACAGACAGACGGACAGACAGACGGACGGACGGACTGAGCGACAACAATAGGTGCTACGTATTTACATAATTACGAACGCACCTAAAAATGTCCATGAAGCTACTTATGTACGTTTTAAACTTTTCCGACACGGGCAAAATCTGTCAGTAAAATGAGTATTTACCCACTGACACCGGAATTCACAAACGATTTTTTTTTTTTTTAAATATTTTTTAAATCTTTTAACTTACGCCTGCCCTATCTGCGGGTTTGCTTGCAAAACTAGCATGAAAAGTCTTTATGGTATACATAATAAAAAAATATTCATATATTCGATATATACGAAATGGATGTAGGTATTAAGAAACTCTACAATTCGTAGAGACCTAAACACTACTTCTTTTAAAAAACGAATTAATCAATTATCTCAAAATTTTTATAAAACTTTATACAATTTACCCAATGAAATTGTTGCGGAGCTTCCAGATTATGAGGTTTCTGATCCTATTAATAGGAAGCGTCCCAGATATACTATGATATTGGAAGGGGATGATTGAGTTTCCTTCAACCCTCTTTTAAACTTTTCTCTTTATGTTTGTCTCTGTCTAAATTATATATATATATATATATAAAAAAAGAATTTTGTTAGTCTGTTAGTGTTAACTAACTTTATAACTTTTTGTTTTTAATAAAAGAAAAAAAATGTATGGTCTCTGTAAAGAGTCTTTTTTTTATTGGGGCATCCCTTCGGTAGCTTTTTCGTCCTTTGCTTTTCGAACACTACGAACATTAAAAGTTTTTCGTTTTTTTTAATTTCTCTTTTCTTATCTATATATATTTTTTTTACTTTTTTTATTAATCTAGCTAGCTAATTTAATTTTTCTTAACTGTGGCTTGCCACTTCTAAACGTTAATTTTTAATTTTTCTTATGGCTCCCCATGCCCATGCAACACGGCTTATTATGATATCCTGGATATAAAGTTGTTCTTTCAACTAGGAGGTCCATAAACAGGCATACATTGTTCGCATTGTTCGCATTGTTCGCATTGTTCGCATTAACCTTTCATTGTGAAAGGAAAATTTTACCAAAATAATATGGGTGTCGATTGCAAGTTTGGTAACAAAAATTAGGTATCCCAGAGCGGGCACAGAAAATTACTGTTGGAAACAGTGTTGCCAGATGGGCTAATTATTTTAAATTCAGATTCTTGACTGGCACTACATTTTTGAAATAGTAAAATGCACCTTATTTAATGACTTTTGATGATTTAATGAATTTTGCCGTTTCAAAAAAGTGGTGCTAATGAAGATAACCGATTATTTTTTTTTTTTTTTTTAAGTAGCCCATTGCCAACACTGGTTGGAAAAATGATGAAAAGATTGACTGACAGCAGATTTTACAAACGACTTTTTTTTACCGAATAATGGCGTGATACTTTAAATTTTAACCTATCAACCACGCATTAAATTATGATTAAAAAAAATTCAGACTGATTATTTGCACCATTATTTTGTAAAAGAAATATCCACTTCATTTAATGACAAGCAAAAGGATACAAGGATAAAGCCAATTTCACAATTTTAAAAAACCGGTGGAATTCAAACAATTCTGACAAAATATTTTGAAGATCGCAACCCGTGAAAATCACGGGAACGAGAATTAAGGGGCTAACCCTTTAACTGGTTAATTATTTTTCGTTCAATAAATTGAAAGTAGCGGATTCACATCACTATTATTTAAATAAATTATTCGTAAAATTTAGCCTAAACATTTCCGCTTTTCAATAATTTTCTTGAAAATAATAGTTGTTTCAAAAAGCTTTAAATGATGCAATAAACAAATTCCTCTTGTCTGAACGGCGTTCGGGCAAACCAGTTAAGGGGTTAATTGCAAAGGAAAAATTTTACTAATCCTTTGAAGGGAAAAGCACTTCTATTCATAAAATTCTAATATCGTTGAATGACACCAGAATTTAAAAATAAATTTATTTCAAAATAAATAAATGCTTTTCTTGATAAAATTAAACTTTTCATTTCGAAATTCTGGGGCCAATGTGTCATTTCGCAATTTAAATTCTGTGTGATATATTTTATCTCACCGCCTTTCAAGGGGCTTAACCATTTCCGGCACGGGCAAAATCTGTTAGTAAAATAAGAAATTATCGTCGGACACCGAAATTTACAAACGAATTTTCTAGTTATTTTGAATTCCTTAATTTGAGCTTCTATTGTAAAAGTAAAATTTTACTAAACTATTATTGGTGCCGTTTGCAAGTTTGGAATTAAAATTAGGTATCCCAGACCGGGCACAGTGTGCCGGAAAGGGTTAAATATTCTTAGTGCCTTTTTCAGGACTCGCACAGATACAGTCATTTTTCCAGGACAAGTACCAATATTTTTTCATAAATAATTAAATGTAGTTCAAGCGCGTGTATTTCGTGTTATTTAAAGAGAAATTTTCTATAAGTAAATACTGGTACCTAAGAATTTCTTGGTCTCAAAATCCTAGGACCCGTACGAAACCTGTGTTTATAAGTTTAGAAATAAAGCTAGATGGTCCCGACGTAGGACTACTGCGCCGGAAAGGGTTAAAGGATCAATGAAATATTACCTGCTGAATTTCAGCAGCTGTATTTCCTTATTATAGTAAAATAGTAATTTTTTTTATAATCGAATTAAATTTTTGTAATAAAATACTTTTTAACCCTCGCGGGTCTGGAGTACTATTAATAGTAAATGTCTTTTAAAGGAATATTGTTTTGTTTTAAGTAATACTTTTCCAACAATTTGATTGTAGTAATGTTAGTATATGTTTATGCATTTATCATATGATTTCATTTATGTTTAGACATTTAGTAATGATAATAATAATTATTACTTACTTAATTCTCTTTGCACCGTTTGCGATTTCTTCATTTTTAACATACATTTCAATCTTTAACTTTAAAATAAAAGTTACTTTCCTGAAAGAATTATCTGTAATGAAGAGTAAAAAGTATTAGAAAGTCGTAATATAAGTTAAATCTTATTGTAATATAATATTTTCCAAACATCTCCAATAATTCTTCCTTAGCCTATTGCCATATGAATATGAATTACTTAGCACCGAAAACAACAAAAATCGTTATGTTTCAAACAATAAAATATTCATTAAATACTAGTTAATATATTTGGATAGCTAGTGTTAATGTTATTAACGTAAAAGTAATTTTTTCTCAAAAAGGAAAAAAAGTCGGACCCGAGAGGGTTAAACTAATTTAACATATAAGAATATAAAAAAATAAGTATAATATCAAACAAATAAAATCTATCCTGTAACTGTATATTTTTTGTCATTTCTTTATACAGGTTAGCGATGACTTGATAACGATTACTATTTTGAAACACATTTGGGAAAATGTATTTCATATTATCGAAGATTGAATCTAAAAACCACACACAAATTCACTATAGCATGTAACGACAAAGTCGACTAATCTTTTGCTAAAATGCCCAATATTTTCTCACCACAAACAAAAGCAATAAACAACAAAAATGTTATTAAAGGACCATTTATTTTATTTCTCTGGAGAAAATATCGATTAAAACATATCGAAGTTACGGCTTTAAACTTTATATATTTTTCAAAATGACTTAAATTCTGTTTTATAAATGCATTGAAAAAAATTGTTTCATAATAGAAGTGTCTGAAATGCGATAATTATTTATCTTAATGGCAAAAATTTAATAAAATAGTCCAATTTATTTGGCGAAAGTGGAAATTGGACTATCTGGACATAACATAATGACCATAACCATAATAACCATATGACATAAATGGTAGTTTGAGAAGAATAATATTATTCCAAATTCAATGGTCCTCTTAAAAGAGGATAATCTTGCACCTTGCATATGGACAATGGGTAGCGTTCAGGAAGTTTTTGACCTATAAAATGGTAAGGTTAGTATTAGTTAAAACAACTCAAAGCATTTTCAAAAGAGGAATACCGAAATTATGCGTGTGACCTTGTCAATAAACTAAAAAGTATTAGTACTAAATTTAACTCTGTATAACCATTGAGTTGTAAACTTATTACGTAAACAAATGTTTGAAGTCTATTTAATTATTCACTAATCTTATTATTATATTATGCACCTTTATCATAGACTATGTTAGGCATGGTAAATTTAGATTTTATATTGTATATTAAAATGTTATTTCAACGTGGGGCGGTATGTCGGCGCCACCTTTGTTGTTATGATGTCACCACAATTACCCTTCCACAGATGTTTCATCATTTCTTCAGTAGTTGTATTTTACGCCACAAAGGAAAATCGCAGCCATCAGAGCACGCATTTATGTAATAATAAATAGTCCGCTATATTAAATTGATCGCCATTTTAATTCATATTTATGCTTGCAGTTGCAGACAATAACACTTCCTATTTTTTTCTTTTGTTTGCACATGTAAATCTCGCAGGAGTTTTTTTCTTTTCAGATTAATTATTTTATCCCCAAATAAAATTATACCAAAACCAAAATTTTATTGGAAAACAGCTAGATGGATATTTCAGAATATTAAAATTTTAGCCAAATAGTGCAAAAACAAGTTTATATTACAACTGTAAATAAGCATCATCAACGTTTAGGATTTTTTAAAGAGATCATTTTCCCTATGCATATCCAAATTCTTGAAGTAAATTTGTACTGGACCATTATATAAATGTACTAAAATTATATATCGTATTAAAATTTCAGAGATATTGTAAAAAAAAATAAATATCTTTTTAAAAAAAAAATGTGAGCAATAGAAATCATATGGGGAAATGTGGGAAAAAAATTCGACAAAAATGACTTTTAAAAATAAATTTTTAAAGGTTTAGTAACGGTATTGATTGAAACCCTAGGTGACTTCTAAAAGTGAAATGTACGTTTGTTAACCGCGCACAATTTGCTTTTTCGTTTTAAAAATAAAAAATTTTGTAGAAAAAATTTAAACTTACAAAGCATAAAAAATTCGCAAAAGTGACTTTTTAGGTGCGGTTGTAATTATACGGATACATGTAATATAGACTGATTAACAAAACACATGTTACACAAAAATGCAAAAGCATAAAAATCATAATAAACATTTATTGATAACGAATTTAAAGTTATTAAACGTAATCTCTTTATAACACTAAACATTAAACATCTACATCGCTAAATTCAATTTCTGTGTGTGAAATTTCTAGAAAAAAAAAGACATTTTTAAATTAAAGTATAAGAACATTATTTTTGCTACAAATTATTTAAACTGAAACATATACCGGTTGTCCCAAAAATGACTGATGGATTTTAAAATTCAATAACTTGCAAACAGGGACAGCTATTTAAAAAAATTTGCAGGAGGGTTATGTATAATGTCAGGATTTTTTTACCGTAATTTTTTTTTTATTTTAGTTCGATTTTCAAACAATAGGTGTCACTGACGGCGATTGAAGGCCAGGTCGACGCTTCACTCAACACAGATCACCTGGACTTCAATCGCCGTCAGCGTCACCTATTGTTTGAAATTCGAACTAAAATAAAAAATTACGGTAAAAAAAACTCCTGACATTATACATAACCCTCCTGCAAAAAATTTTTAAATAGCTGTCACCGTTTGAAAGTTATTGAATTTTAAAATCCATCAGTCATTTTTGGGGTACCCGGTAATTGTTTTGAAAATTTTAAACAGAGTTATAATGCATTATACAAACATATTGGCAACACAAATAATCCAAATGGTTTAGTTCAAATTCAGGTTACTAAACAGATTTACACATTCCGAGTCAAGCTTTATAATGTATGATGGTTTCAAAATAGATTATCTGGTGAAACATTGCATTCCATGCGTTTTTCAAACCTCATTAACAATCACAATCGAACACATAAATGGGGATCAACCAACTGAATGTGATTGATGAATTATATGCCATTTGCATACATGTGATTTGTAAACAAACACTATTTTCTCTCTGTTAATTACCATGCTTTCAAACTTATTATTTATTATTTTCCCTTTGAAGTAGCGATACAAGAAATTTTTACTGAATCATGCATTATAAACCGAAAGTTAGATTATTACTAGCAAAAGCCATGCTTTGTTTGGATTCGCGAAGCATTATTTCACTAGTTATTTATTGGAAAGTAACCATTTTTTTTATATTATTTGGTACTACTTGATTATCCTGTCGACCAAATAGGTACCGCCAAACTTGAAGATTAAATGCTAATGATGATGGTAAAAAATATCACATTCGCATAACATTAAACTCATATCATGTGTTCGTTATGTCATCAAGTTATTTTTGTTATGAAGTTTTATTTGTATTCTTGGTAATGTTTCATTAGTTTATTTGTTCTTTCGTTATTTAAAATAAAAATTATGTCGATCTGTTTAATTTGGCCGCTTCTAATAGGACCGGATGTGCGCGTAGTCCACAGGCTACACGGACCGGGTCATGATTGCGCATGCGCAGACGATAGGTTCAGCAGTTTTCCATGTAAAGAAACACGGAGTAAGAAGCAGGAGGGGAAAGTAGTGTTAAAATTTTGCCATGCGGATTTTTTGACAATAGACGGCGAAACCGCTACTAGCAAGCTGACGATCGATGCTTCTGCAATGCTTTTCAATGGGAAAAATGGTCATTTTTAAAAAAAAAATTACGAAAAATCTGAATTTTTAGAAAGTTGTAGAAATGAAAATCTGGTTAATTGAAGTTTTCTTCACAACATACATATTTTTTATAGATATTCGGCGCTTCATTTTCGTTTTTAAGCCATTTAAAATACGAGATCATTCTGACAAAAATCAAAGGGCAGGCCATTTAAAAACATTGAATATCGTTGATTAAAATGACTGTTGAAAGTTTCTTGAATATCGCAAAGAAACAGCCTTATGATTTTTAGAAATTAAGTATTAATCAAATATTTTGGAGTAAATTTTAATTTTGCGTATAGTTTTAATAGCCTTAGACCATTTTAATAATCCATAACTTTGGATTATTTATGCAATTAATGCATGTAGAATTAAAGCTAATTTTTATTTTAATTATTTGGAGCAACTGCTTATTCATATTATGGATGTCTTGTGTGTCACCCCCCCACTCTGCCCCCCCAGGGGGGCACATTTTTAATTTCTTTGCAACACCAGTCGTGTGACACATCATTTCAAAGGTCTGCAACTAATTATTCATATTATGGATGTCTTGTGTGTCACCTCCCACTCTGCCCCCCCCCCCACAGGGCGGGGCACATTTTTGATTTCTTTACAACACCAGTCGTGTGACACGTCATTTCAAAGTCTGCAACTGCTTATTCATATGATGCATATCTTGTGTGTCACCCCCCCCCAGGGGGCACATTTAAGCTATTGTATAGCTTTTATCACGGGCTTTGAGCGCGGCGACCGTATCTAGAAATTCCGTAATAAAGAAAAAAAAACGTAACACTCCGACTAACGTCGTTTCATTTCGGCAGACTTCTCATTTATTCAATAAAAGAAAAAATTGTTTTCTTATCGGTTATCACGCTCAAAAAGTGTAACTTGAATTAATATCAAAGAAAAAAAAAACTTAAATTAATATAAAAAAACTGCATAAATAAAAAATAAATACATATAAATATAATTGCATACGTTGATAAAAATGCTATGCAATAGCTTTACCGCGGCAGTCCCCGAGTGCCCCACGTATTTTTTTTTTTATTAAAATCCGAGCATTAGTTCTTGGGATACAGCTGTTGCATAAATCTTAAAAAATGCAATATAGCAGCGACACATATTAAGCAATTTACACCAAAAACTAATCATCATCAATTTATATCAGGGACTACCTAAATATAAATTTTCATTAAAATCCGTGCGTAGTTCTTGAGACACAGCTGTTGCGTAAACCGTAAAAAATGCAGCATAACAGCGCCACCTGTTGAGTGATTTACACCAAAAACTGATCAACATCTATTTATATCAGGGACTACCTAAAACTAATTTTTTATTGTAATCCGTGCGCTAGTTCTTGAGATTCAGCTGTTGCGTAAATCATAAAAAATGAAGCATAGCAGTGACACCTGTTGAGCGATTTACGCCAAAAACTAATTAGCAATAATTTATAGGGTCTTACCTAAATATCAACTTTTAATAAATTCCGTGAATTTTTTCTTGAGATAGGGAACCCACAAAATGTCTGTCACAGACAGATATTTTATAAAAGCATGTTATGTAGAATCTTTTCCATATAACCAGTTTGTGTGTCCACATTGTGGACCAGTTTTCAACGCAAAAGGATTTGTAATTAATAGTTAAAAGAAAAAGATAAAACGTGTCACAATGTTCTCATAATTATAATTATATGTCATAATTTGCATTCAGTCCCATTTACTTTTCTTGAAAGCTTTTCCGAAAATGTTTTCCAGGAAATCCCTTGCCCAACAAATTTCTTAAGAATTTGCGGTGGAGAGCTTTGTCCAACCTACATCTGTCAAATGGGGAACCCCTACTTAATCCGCTGAAAGGGTTGCCTCAGTCACAATGTAACCCTCCCAACTTTAACTCCCCTAGGCGCTGCTTGGTTTCACCGCGGAGGCAAACCTATCACGAATGAACGTGCACGCTTACGATTGACGTCATGGTTGACAGCCACCCGGTCAGCTGATCCTATTGTCTGCGCATGCGCAATCATGACCCGGTCCGTGTAGCCTGTGGACTACGCGCACATCCGGTCCGGTTAGCCACTTCGGTTTAATTTGGCCAATTGTTTGGCGATTTGTATAATTTGGCGAAATTGATTGACGGAATAATCAAGTAGTACCTTAATTAGACTTTTTATTTGGATTTTTATTAATATTTTACTAATTTATTTGATTTTTCGTGATTTTTTAAAAAAATGCGTCAGTTTGTGCAATTGTGCTAATAGTTTGGCTATTTGTATTATTTGACGAAATTGGTTGATGGGATAACCAAATAGTACCCGAATTAAAAATCACTTGATGACATAACAATCACGTGTATTATGTTTAATGTCATGTAATGTGACATTTATGATAATCCATTATTGGCATTTAATCCTGAAATTTGGAATTATATTTTTGGTCGACGGGATAATCAAGTAGTACCCAAAAATGTACTGTATTATAGTATCTATGGAATGAGGTAAGTACAGAATCCTATAATATCTTGATGAAAATTAATAATTTGCCCACTGTATTCAAGCTGACCACCTTTAATGCGATAAACAGTAATAACTGGGCAATTAATTTCTCCTCGACGAATGTTAAGCCCTTTAATATTTAGGGATGTGGACCAGGATCCATATTATTAGCTAAAGAAAAAATATTTAGTTCCTTATTTACTATACATTTGTGGCAAGTCTTTTGAGATCCGTCAGAGTGAATGCCAAGCCAAGGATGTTGAAAAATTTTACAAAAATATAATTTAAAATTTTTTTGTGCATCTTCGAAATTTAAAGCATTTTTCCGAGCACATGCATTCTCTATCAGAAGAGATTCGTCATGTCGTCCTTTTGACACAGATGTCATATACGCACCACGTTGGCGCAATTTTTTTTTCAGACGCCAATGTCATATATGCACCTGAGTACTTAATTGGCGATCAAGTGTAGTTACTTTGCTTGACATGGTAACCCGGCTGTTGTTTATTTATTAATAAATTGTTTATTTAATTTAATTTTCTTTTTTTTAATTATATAAAATGTTTTGTTACGCAGGTATTAATTAAACTTTTTAAAATTTATTGTTATTCCCTTTTTTAAATATATGGTAATACTAGGTTATCCCGTAAACCGAAAAATTATCGCCACTATAAGATTAAATGCCAATAATGGATGATCGTGATTGTCACATTCAATGACTTTAAATACGATTCAGGTGTTTAAAATGTCATTAAGTGATTTTTATTTCGACTTTTTATTAATATTTTTATTAATATTATACTAATTATTTGTTTTTTTCGTTATTTAAAATAAAAATTATGTCAACATGTATAATTTGGCTATTAGTTTGGCGATTTGTGTAATTTGGCGAAATTGGTCGACGGGATAACAGAGTAGTACCAAATATATATATGGTGACTGGTATTCGAAAACCAGGTTTTTGCCAAATTGGCGTCGGAAAAATCGCGCCGATATGGTATGTATATGACATCTATGCCGTCTTTTTTTACGCTGGTATCTAACCTCTTGCCTTAAAGCTATATCATATTCGCATTCTTTTCATCCAGTAAGTATATGTTTCCTTGGCATTTTTTATAATAGAACTAATATTCTATAAATTGTTTTTAAACGGCAAACTATTTAAAAATAGTACTACATATACTAAAATAATAATATGTATGTTTCATTTGGTTTAATTTTCAATCTTCGAATTCAAATAACGCTTTATATAATGAATTTAACAATTAATTTTATTTGTTTACAATTTTTTTGTTGCCACTTTACGAAAAAAAAATAATAAAACACAATATAATTCTTTTAATATGCGTAAGTGACATCAGCGTAAATGATTTTGTCGGAATAAAGTAAGAACATTTTATTTATTTAATTAATCATGATTCTATCTACAATTGTTAACTCTATGAATTATTTATTCTTCTGAAAATATGCATATTTCATTTCTTATTTCTAAAAATGTGTCCGTAATGGAAAAACAAGTAAAATAAATTAATTAAAATAATAATTTTTTAAAAGTTATTCTGTAAAAAAATTATATTGTGCAAATCTACAGATCATAATTTATGTTTGTGTTTAATTTCAAATCAAAATATTGAATAGTTTTTTTGTAAAGCGTACGACAAAATGTAATTTGAGTGGGCTAGTAGAGGATTCGCTTCGCTCATCCTAATAACAAATATACTATATTCCCTAAAATTAAAGGATATTTTTTTTTGTTAAGTAAACAATCAAGTTAATACAATAGACAAATAAACACAATAAATCGGTGTAAACATTAAAAAAATATACATATTTTTCTTTCTATTAGTTTTACCTAATAATATTTGTATTTTTTTTAATTCTATAAACCAACTATGTAGGTAATTGTATTTTTGCCATGGATAATATTTCTTAAGTTTAAACATAATTTAACTCACTTATTCAAATATTTAATGGTTGTTCATTGATGCAAAAATTAGTATTATATTTTAATTTTAATTTTTCCGAAAATAATAATAAATATTTTTGATAAAGAATTTTCCGTTGTTAAACGTAACCTTTTATTAGACTAAACTTTTTCATCGTTAAACGTAATTTCTTTGTGTAACATTTCAAAAAATATATATACTTAACCACTTAATCGTCGCGCCTGAGATATTCACGGGCTGCAAATTTCACTGGTTTTTATTCAGAATAAAATAGTGTAATAGGTTTTATTCTGGTATCGTTTTACTTGTCATTAAATAAGAAGAATATATATTTTTAAAATGGTGGCAATAGTGAATTTGAATTTTTAAACCGTAACTTAATGCGACTATTAAGGGGTTAAGTTACACCATAAGAACTACATATTCTTTACATACAAATTATTTCAAATGAAT
Source organism: Maratus speculifer (assembly GCA_964019185.1). Lineage (NCBI taxonomy): Eukaryota > Metazoa > Arthropoda > Arachnida > Araneae > Salticidae > Maratus > Maratus speculifer. The sequence continues at coordinate 63,531,757 of OZ025300.1, forward strand.
ATATAGTTGTTTTAAAAATTTTAAGCAGAGTTATTATCCATCATGCAAACTTGTTGGCAAGACAAATAATTCAAATGGTTTAATTCAAATTCAGGTTACTAAACAGATTTACACATTCCGAGTCAAGTTCTCTAATGTATGATATTCTCAAAATAGATTATCTGGAGAAACACTGCATTCCATGCGTTTTTCAAACCTCATTAACAATCACAATTGAACACATTATGGATGCGGATCAACCAACTGAGTGTGATTCATAAATTAAGTGTCATTTGCATACAGATGATTTGTAAACAAATACTATTTTCTACCCGTTCATTATCATGCTTCAAAACTTATTATTTATTATTTTCCCCTTGAAGTAGTGATACATAAAATTTTAACTGAATCATGCATTATAAAACGAGAGTTAGTTTATTGTAACAAACATAATATATTCCATAAAATTAAAGGATAAAATTATTTTGAAGTAAACAATCAAGTAAATATAATAGACAAATAAACACAATAAATCGGTGTGAACATTTAAAAAAAATACATATTTTTATTCCAATTAATTTTACCTTATAATATTTTTATTTATTTATTTTTAATTCTATAAGACAATTCTGTAGATCAGAGGTTCCCAAAGTGTGCTCCGCGGAGCCTTTGGGGCTCCGCCTGAACTTTCCAGGGGCTCCTTGGTGTTCTAGGAAAATAAACAAAACACTAAAAAAAAAGCATTTTCCAAGTGAAAGTTTTTCAAAAGTATGTAAGAATTTTTGTCCGTGTATGTAAAAAATAAATACATAACCGGGTTGAAAAAATACAATAATACATTTCAAAGCTATTTAAGAATTCGAATTATACATGTACTTGTTTTCTGTATAATATTTTTGGTTTGAATTGTTTTATTTTATGTTTTTGCATTTGATATGTTTTAAAAATTCGATTTAAAATAAGCTGCAAGAAACAGTGTTCTGAATCGAATGCACAACATAACTCGAAACAGAAAAGGCCTGTCCAGTGCTGTTAACTTTGCTTGCCGAATCAAAAAGGAGAATGGCTTTGTTCTTTAGAGCTTCTCCTACACATATATTTATATTTAATTCTTTTTTGCTTTGTAATACAGTTTCTGAACAAATTTTCAGAAAGGTATTCAAGGTCATCTCAAAACTGGTAGATTCATTTGAGCATTACTTTCCAGCTGCTCAAAATAAGATACTGGACGATTTTAAATGGGTACTATATGCATTCAGTGTAAAAACGAAATCACACAGTTTAAGCTCTGAGGAAATTGAAGCTCTCATTGATTTAACATCTCAAAACGATCTAGTAATCTCTTTTCAAAGCACGGTATCACTGAATTTTAGTGTCATTTGACAGATAAATACAAAATCTTTTTAGACGGAGCAAAATTAATTTTACTCCCATTTTCAACGACATATCTGTGTAAAGCTGAATTCTCCACCTACACAAATATTAAAATAAAATACAGTAACCGGTTAAAGGCAGACCCAGACATTCGCTTACAGTTGTCGAAAATTGCACCAGATATAAAAAAACTGCGCAAAACAATTCATGCACATTTTTCACACTAAACTTTTATATTTTATTGTTTACCAAACTTTACGAAAAAAAAAAAAAAAAAACTGTCGGCATTTAATATTTGTACATATTGCATATTATCTTGTTTTTATTTTCGGAACTATAATTTCCTTAAACTGTTTATTTTATTTTTATTATACTTACTTATTAAAATCTTCTATCCTAGTTTTAAAATTGTATTTAATTTTTAAAACAATGTCTGTCGCTTAAAACGTCATTTCTTAAAAGATCTTGTATCATTTAAAATCCCTCACTAGATTCACTTGTGTGTAATGTGTCTATATATTTCTTTTTATTTTTATATCTTTATTTTTTTAATCAGTTTTATGTTATTTGTATTAATTTTTAATTATTTAAAATTTGTTGTACTGTTTTTCATAGAAAAAAAAATATTTGTCGCTAAAATATTTGTCGTAAGTATATTTTTATTGAGTCTTCTATCATTTACAGCCCCTCGTTAGATTCATATTACATTTGTGTACATTGCGTATACATGTTTCTTTTTTTATATATAAATTTAAATTCTTTATTTTTGTTTATGTTATTTGTATATTTAAATTTTCTATATTGTATTTCATTGTTTTCATCGTATTTTCATCGTTTATCAAATAAAATGCCGCCCCCCCTTTGTATATTTTATCATTTAATAAACCACTTATTAAATTCATTTAACCCTACCCTTTCACCGTCCAAGGGTTTTCATATATTTTTATTAGAATGCTTATAAATTGCAAGATATTTATATTAATTAATCACAGTTTGATGCTATAATATCTTTAATATCACTTCTTTCTATGTATGATTCAAAATAGCATTACGTTTAAAATATTTTTAAAGCCCCTCTTTAAAATTTTCTTTTAATAGGTTTCTGCCATATTTTTCAATAAGAAATAAGTCTAGCAATTTAAAAAATATATTCTTTACATTTGTCATCACATTAAGAATTTAAAATTTTACCCAGCTCCACCCCTTACTTAGACTTTTGTCAATGAGTACACGCCATAATATAAATTTAATCCCATATATGTATCCCATTGTGTTAGTAAAGTTTTTCAACTAGTTTCAGTTCGTTTAACATGAGTAGTGTTTTTAATTGCATAGCTGTTTTAAGGCAAAAAAAAAAAAAAAAAAAAAAAAAAAAAAAAAAAAAAAAGACGAAAGAAACGTTTTTTTTAAAACCATAATTAATAATCAAATACTTTAAATAAAATATTTAAAAAAGTTAACCCCCTTCGCGATGGGAGTCATTTACGAAATTTTTAATGCTTTATCACCAGTTTTTAAAAACAGAAATTTCCGCTTTATTAAATCGAAAAAATGCTCCAATTAAATAAGGCAAATTTTACAGTACAGTTTTACTAGTAGGAATAAACAAGGATTCTTAAGCCTTTTTGCGGCACGTATAAGTGTCGTTCGTCCCGAAAGGGTTAACAATGCTGCATTTAACAATAAATCTTATAGATTTTGCCGCGCCCAATTAAACACTAAAGCAGTGACCTACTTCTAAATGTATTTTTTAAAAATAGTTAAAAAAAAGCAGCTGAGAGGCGATTTATTTTCGTTGCATATTTAGAAATACTAGAAACTTAAAAAAAAAAAAAAAAAAAAAAAAAAAAAAAAAAAAAAAAAATCCATAATCAAATGATTTTATTACGGATAGGCGGGACTAGCGGAAACGTGTTACAAAATTACTCATGGGCGACGGAACTATGCATTTTCTTCTTTTTTCGCGAGCATCCTACTGGAATTATACAGAAGTACTCTCTGCAAACGAAAACTGTACAACTTATTTTTATTTCTGTGTGTGTGTGGTTTTCGCCATAAATAATAATAGTTTTACGTAAGACCCAATTCAATGGATAATCCATGGTTAGAATTTCGATCTTTAATTCCGAGTTCTTACTGGAAATCCCAAAAGAATATTTCTCATTTTAAAAATGGATGTCATTAACCCCAAAACAGTACTACTTAAACATCGCTTGAGCAAAAAAAGAGTTTGTTTACCTCGTTACTAAACGCTTTCAGAAATCACAGATTTTTAACTATAATTTTTGTTGAAATATCTTGATTATACAAGTTAGGTATTTTAATACAAAAAAGAGGGTTTATATCTTTATTTTGATTTTATTGTATCCAATAATAGTAATATTAAATAAAACTATTAAAGTGTTACATAATAGAAAATTTGTTTTTAACAAATTTCTATTATGAATTCAGTATTTCTGAATCAGGAAAGGGCCAAACTGAGAACCTTAGTTCAATGTTGGAAATTACTGGCCTGGATTTTTATCCAGCAGATTTTTCTCTGCTCCATAGGCACAAAAAACATTAATTTGTAAACCACAGAGTATCGTTGGGTTCAGGGGCTCCGCCTCAGAAATTCTTCCTAAAAAGGGCTCCGCGAGTTCAAAAGTTTTGGAACCGCTGCTGTAGATAATTCTATTTTTGGCATGGATGATATTTCAAAAGTTTAAACATAATTTAACTCTCGTATTCAAATATATAATTGTTGTCCATTGATGCAAAAATTAGTATTATATTTACATTTTAATTTTTCCGAAATTAACAATAAATATTTTTGATAAAGAATTTTCCGTTGTTAAACGTAACCTTTTTATTACACTAACATTAACGTTTTTCATCGTTAAACGTAATTCCTTTGTGTAACATTTCAAAATATATATGTATATATCTACTTAACCACTTAATCGTCGCGCCTGAGATATTCACAGGCTGCAAACTCCACAGTTTTATTCAGAATTGCTTGATTTCCACCAGTTTTAAAATAGTGTAATAGGTTTTATTCTGGTATGTATCATTTTACTTGTCATTAAATAAGAAGAATATTTTTTGTTCAGAAAAGTGGTGGCAATAATGAATTTGAATTTTTAAACCACAATTTAATGCGACCATTAAGGGGTTAAGTTACAGCATATTAACTACATATTCTTACATACAAATTATTTACACTGAAATATACAGTTGTTTTGAAAATTTTAAGCAGAGTTATAGTGTTGGCAACATGTTGGCAACACAAATAATTCAAATGGTTTAATTCAAATGCAGGTTACTAAACAGATTTACACATTCTGAGTCAAGCTTTATAATGTATGAAGTTCTTAAAATAGGTTATCTAAAGAAACATTGCATTCCACGTTTTTCAAAACTCATTAACAATCACAAATCAACACATTATGAATGTGGATTAACCAACTGAGTGTGATTCATGAATTATATACCGTTTGAATACAGATGATTTGAAAACAAAGACTATTTTCTTCCCGTTGATTACCATGTTTCAAAACTTATTATTTATTATTTTCCATTTGAAGCAGTGATACATAAAATTTTACTGAATCATATACATTATAAACTGAGTGTTACTTTATCGTAACAAATATACTATAATCCATAAAATTAAAAGGTAAAATTATTTTGAAGTAAACAATCAAGTAAATACAACAGATAAATAAAAACAATAAATTGGCGTGAACATTTAAAAAAAATTACATATTTTTATTTCTGTTAGTTTGACCTAATAATATTTGTATATTTTTTAATTCTATAAGCCGAATATGTAGATAGTTCTATTTTTGGCATGGACGATATTTTTAAAGTTTAAACATAATTTACCTCACGTATTCAAATATTTAATTGTTGTTCTCTGATGCAAAAATTAGTATTATATTTGAATTTTATTTTTCCTGAAAATAATAATAAATATTTTTGGTAAAGAATTTTCCGTTGTTAAACGTAACCTTTTTATTAGAGTAAACATTTACCTTTTTCATCGTTAAATGTAATTTCTTTGTGTAACATAAAAAAAAAATCATTTTACAGCTTAAGAACATTATTCTTATTACAAATTATTAAATGTATAGTTGTTTTAGGTAGCTTTCATTACAAAAAGTAAAAAGCTACCTATTGCAGCCGTCCGGAGGAAAGCACTTCCGGAAAATTTTGGTATATTTTCACCGATCATGACCCCCAGACCCCAAAACCACCCTCCGTTCAAATGTTGACATATATATATATATATATATATAACCATATATATATATATATATATATATATATATCTGATTTTTGTCATGCGATAACTAACGTATTTATGAACCGATTTGAATGAAACTTGGTATGCACATAGAACATACAAATGTCTCGACCGAGTTCGTTGGCCAGCATCATCCGCCATTTTGTTTCAAAATGGCAGCCATTTTAAATTTTTAAAAAAATTTAAAATTTAAAATTAAATGCGAAAAAATTAAAATTTGAAAAATATTTTTTTTTACGTGTTAGAACTTAAAACAAAGATTCCAGAACACTTTTTATTTTGTCAATATCTTAAAAAATGATTGAGTTATAGCACTTTGATTTTTTCTTATGGCTGACATTTTGAAACGATCTGATTTTTGTCACGTAATAACACGCGTATTTATGAACCGATTTCGATGAAACTTGGTATGTACATAGTACATACAAATGTCTCGACCGAGTTCGTTGGCCAGCATCATCCGTCATTTTGTTTCAAAATGGTGGCCACTTTAAATTTTTTAAAAAATTTAAAATTTAAAATTAAATGTGAAAAAATTAAAATTTGAAAAATATTTTTCTTTTACGTGTTAGAACTTAAAACAAAGATTCCAGAACACTTTTTATTTTGTCAATATCTTAAAAAATGATTGAGTTATAGCACTTTGAATTTTTCTTATGGCTGACATTTTGAAACGATCTGATTTTTGTCACGTAATAACACGCGTATTTATGATCCGATTTCAATTAAACTTGGTATGTACATAGTACATACAAATGTCTCGACCGAGTTTGTTGGCCAGCATCATCCGCCATTTTGTTTCAAAATGGTGGCCATTTTAAATTTTTTAAAAAATTTAAAATTTAAAATAAAATGCGAAAAAATCAAAATTTGAAAAATATTTTTCTTTTACGTGTTAGAACTTAAAACATCGATTCCAGAACACTTTTTATTTTTTCTATATCTTACAAAATGATTGAGTTATAGCACTTTGAATGTTTCTTATGGCTGACATTTTGAAACGATCTGATTTAGTTACGTGATAACACGCGTATTTATGAACCGATTTCAATGAAACTTGGTATGTACATACTACATACAAATGTCTCGACCGAGTTCGTTGGGAAGCATCATCCACTATTTTGTTTCAAAATGGTGACCATTTTAAATTTTTAAAAAAATTTAAAATTTAAGATTAAATGCGAAAAAATCAAAAGTTGAAAAATATTTTTCTTTTACGTGTTAAAACTTAAAACAACGATTCCAGAACACTTTTTATTTTGTCTATATGTTAAAAAATGATTGAGTTATAGCACTTTGAATTTTGCTTATGGCTGACATTTTGAAACGGTGTGATCTGAACGATTCATCATGTTGCTTTAAAATGGCATACACTTTATGATATCGTGGAATTTGGTGACTCTCTAAATCGCTTAAAATAAAACCAGGTTGAATAAAGGATGACTAATTTCTAAAAATTCCTATTAATATTCAGTCTTGACAAAAACTAGTATTCAATCTTATAAAATCACTAATTTTTAAAGATTATTTCCACTAATTTGAGCTTAGTATTTTTGAACAATGTAACTTACATTAAATTAAATAAATAAATATATAAGTATATGAAAGCTACCTCTTCCTCCCGGCATTGCCGGAAGGACTTTTGAAAATTTTAAACACAGTTTGCATTATACAAACATGATTGCAGCACAAATAATTCAAATGTTTTAATTCAAATTCAGGTTACTAAACAGATTTACACATTCCGAGTCAAGCTTTATAATGTATGATGTTCTCAAAATAGATTATCTAGAGAAACACTGCATTCCATGCGTTTTTCAAACCTCATTAACAATCAAAATTCAACACATTATGAATGCAGATTAAGCAACTGAGTGTGATTCATGAATTATATGCCATTTGCAGTCAGACGACTTGTAAACAAAGACTATTTTCTACCTGTTAAATTTTCATGTTTCAAAACTTATTATTTTCCCTTTGAAGTAGTGATACATAAAATTTTAACTGAATCATACATTATAAACTGAGAGTTAGTTTATTGTAATAAATATACTACATTCTATAAAATTTAAGGATAAAATTAGTTAGAAGTAAACAATAAAGTAAATATAATAAACAAATAAACACAATAAATCGGCGTGAACATTCAAAAAAATTACTAATTTTTATTTCTTTTAATTTTGCCTTATAATGTTTTAATTTTTTTTTTTAATTCTATAAGGCAACTCTGTAGATAATTAAGTTTTTGGCATGGATGATATTTCAAAAGTTGAAACATAATTTACCTCACGTATTCAAATATTTAATTTTTGTTCATTGATGCAAAAATTAATATTATATTTTAATTTTAATTTTTCCGAAAATAATAATAAATACGTTTGAAAAAGAATTTTCCGTTGTTAAATGTAACCTTTTTATTAGATAAACATTAATCTTTTTCATCGTTAAACGCAACTTCTTTGTGTAACATTTCAAAAATATCTATACTTAAGGGGACAAGGGACCTTTGAAATAATTTTTTTTATATTTTTAAAATTGCACTTTAAATATTATTTAAGGGTACATTATTGCATTATATCATATATTTATCACAAAAAATGTTAAAAAAATTTATTTTGAAAAAAAAAAAAAAAAAAAAAAAAAAAAGGGGAAATTTTTGTAATATTTTAGATTTCACGAAAAATTTTCAAAATGCTCCATGCGCATTATTTTTTCTCCGAATGCTTTGAAATTTTTTATATTTATTTCGCACAATATATGTCATAAATCTGTGCATGGTTTTTTGAAAATAAAAATAATTGTAAAAGTTATAGGTAGTTAATTGTAAAAATAGGTTCAAAAATATTCAAAATTTCAGAAAAATTGAGAAAATATTTTTTTCTTACCTTTATATTAAGATATATAAAATTCAATGCACAATTTTGTTTACATATATAAATCAAACTTGTATAAATATTATTGGAGACTTTTATTGATATGGAATGCGCATGGGACATTTTGAAAAATTCCCGTTAAATCAAAAATATTACAAAAATTTCCCTATTTTCTTTAAAAAAAATTTCTTTTTACATTATTTGTGATAAATATATGCTATAGTGCACATAATATACCCTTTGAATAATATTTTTAGTGCAATTTTAAAAATATAAAAAAAAGGATTTCAAAGGTCCCTTAACCACTTAATCGTCGCGCCCGAGATATTCACGGGCTGCAAACTTCGCGGTTTTTATTCAGAATTGCTTGATTTCCACCAGTTTTATAAAACAGCGCAATAGGTTTTATTCTAGCATCATTTTACTTGTATTAAATAGAAAGAATATTTTTTTTCAAAAAAGGTGGTGGCAATAATGAATTTGAATTTTTAAACCGTAACTTAATGCGACCATTAAGTGGTTTAGTTACACCATAAGAACTACATATTCTTTACATACAAATTATTTCAACTGAAATATATAGTTGTTTTGAAAATTTTAAGCAGAGTTATAATGCATTATACAAACATGCTGGCAACACGAATAATTCAAATAGTTTAGTTCAAATTCAGGCTACTAAACAGATTTACACATTCCGAATCAAGTTATGATGTTCTCAAAATAGATTATCTAGAGAGACATTGCATTCCATGCGTTTTTCAAAACTCATTAACAATCACATTCAACAGATTATGATGCGGATTAACCAACTGAGTGTGATTCATGAATTATAAGCCATTTGCATACAGTTGATTTGTAAACAAAGACTATTTTCTTCCCGTTGATTACCATGTTTCAAAACTTATTATTTATTATTTTTTCCTTTGAAGCAGTGACACATAAAATTTTACTGAATCATATACATTATAAACCGAGTGTTACTTTATCGTAATAAATATACTATAATCCATAAAATTAAAAGGCAAAATTATTTTTGAAGTAAACAGTCAAGTAAAAAAATTAACATATAACCACAATAAATTTGAATAAACATTTTAAAAATTTATATATATATTTTATTTTTATTAGTTTCACCTAAAGAAAAATGTATTCTGGTTATTTCCATGAGTACTTGTAGTGTAAGTCACAGGCTACGATTTTTGTCTACCAGTATTTTAGTACGAAAAAAAATGTGATTTATTTTATCGGCACATTCTCATTAATTGAATAAGGCCAAGCAGACTTTTCAAAAATAACGGTGGCAAACAAGCATATCTATTATAAGGTAATGTGACTTACACTACAAAACCCATGGAACTAGCCATTCTTTAAATTCGATAAATCAACTTTGCCGATAATTCTGTTTTGGTACGGATGTCATTTCTAAACCTTAAACATAATTCAATTTGTGTATCAAACATTTAGCTGTTGTTCACTGATACAAAAATTAGTATTTTATTACAAAAATTGTAACTTTCCCAAATATTGTTTTTTACAGATAACACAAGAAATAAACATTTATCAACACCCTTTTCAGTATTAAGCGAAACATAGTGTCTACTTCTCGTTTTTGTTATTACCATATTTATTCATGTATATCACGTATGCGTGTGTAACGCGCACCCCGTACTTTACAAGAAAAAAAATGGCCATTTTTTAAAAATCTCTTACATAACGCGCACCATAAATTTGATATACAAATGAATGAATGAATAAATGAATTTCAGTAAAGAACGTTGAAACAAACATTACGTCAGGCAAGGAAACAAGCAGAAAATATATTTTTAGATTTTGGGTAGAGAGTGAATGGCGGAAGGTAGGAATGAGTGAGTGCAATGTGAATTGTTAATTAGCGTTTGAGTAAAGTTACTAGCGCTATTGTATAAAAAAGTGCAAGGATTGAAATAAAGATGCAGCAGTACTTCTATTAAGAAATTTTTTCCGTAGTTTAATGTTCTCTTTAATTCTTTAAATACATTTCTTGATTCATATGCATATTGTGCGATTACATCCAACATTAAAAAAAATATACCATGTATAACACGCATCTAGGAGTTTTGCCTTAATTATTGGGAAAAAAAGTGTGCGGTGTATAAGAGTAAATTACGGTAATATTGTTGTTATTAATAAATTATTTTGAAAAATTTCGCTGTTTTTTTTTTACATGAATGATTCAAATTTATACCTCTTCAATACATATTGATTTCAAAACATTATATCGAGAAAAATATTTCCTTTTGCCTGTGTGTCAAAAATCATTTACAATGATGTTGTGGACAAGCATTTCGCTTATAATTTGAGTATAGTTTTTGGATTGAGGGTGTTTCTAGTCACTAATCTTCATACACAATAGCGACATTTGTACTTTCAGCTATTTAGCCCTTTGAAGGGCTAAACATTTCTATTCTTAAAACGTTGAAATGATTCATCGACATCAGAATTTAAAAAGGTATTTATTTCAAACAGACAAAACCTTTTCTTCACATAATTGTTAAAATTCAAATTTTCATTCCTAATTTCTGGTGTCAATTTGGCATTTGGCAATTAAAATTAAGGTGTGTGTTTGAGGCTTTCTGAATCTGTGGTTGAAACTTTGGCTATTTTCGTCTCCAAAAGTAAGAGTTAACTGCAAAGTAAGAAAGCAAGTGCTAAAGTTTATACCTGCGGATATTAAGTAGAGTACACAAAGTTTAAAGTTGAACAATGTGAAACCGTTTAACTAGAATAAGATTGGTTAGAGTTATTTCTATCACGTGCTCTGAGTCCCGAGGGAAAAAAATGCCAGTTAAGGCTACAGTGGACTTTCAAAATCGCAAAAAATCATCAAATTGTCGAATTTTCATTTTTAGCATAATAACATTATATGAACTCTCTGCTATTGAACACAAAAAGAATTTTTAAATTTCGACTATTTTTACTGGAGTTAGAAGCATTTTTGTCCAATCAGCTGATTGTGCCACGCTCCTTTGTTTACTTTTTTGCCTGTTCACATCCGTAAAATTTAGCCTAGTTTTTAGTTTTACCATGCAAAATATTATTTTGCACGGAAATCAATAATTTTGTGATTTCGCAAAACAATACTTTAACTGTAACTTTTAGCTGTTTCTTTAAGCGTTTGTTTACAATGTATTTAGAGGAATTGTTTTTTGTCCCCAATCTATTTAGCATAAATTAAAAAATATTAATATATTTAAAATATTAAAAATATTTAATATATTTAACAAAAAATTGTACAATAAGAGGTATTTATACCATGAATATGTCTAGTAAAGTTTGAAAAAATTTCATTTGAAAATACAAAATGTTACTTTTGAGAAGATTTTTTTAAATTCAGATACTTCGCGTCCTTTGCATGAATTACTGTCGCTAAGGATAAGCCACATATTTTATGTGAATTTACCTTAAAAACATAAAACATTTATATATAAGCCAGAAATGATATTATATCCCTTAATAGCTGAAACTGTGTCAAAAGTAAAATATTAAGCAATTATAACCACTGTAGTAAGTAAAACCTGTTTTTCTCAGAATGAATATTTTCGTCGTTTTCATGATTTCAAACTGTTCCAAGCGAATTTCTTTATGCCCAATTTTTCTGATTTTTTGTTTAAAATGCTCTTTATGTATGTGTTAACAAATGTTACTAGAAAAAAAATTTAGACGCATGTAAATTTTTTAAATTTCAGTTATATTAAATTTTTAATGATTTTTTAACGGAAAATACAAAAGAATTAAGCTAAAATCATTTTTTAAATGTTTTTCAAGTAATATGCTAAAAATGCTTAGTAACAATTGTTAACGCATACATAGAGAACATTTTAAACAAAAAATCAGAAAAATTGGGCATATAGAATTTCGCAGGGAACATTTTGAAATATTGCCATTTTTTGTTAATTTAAAAAAAGAAAAATCTCTGTCTCAAAAACTATTAAATATATTATTTTTAAAAAATTGTGAAATAAGAGATACATATATATTATGATTATTTCCAGAAATTAAAAAAAATCATTGAAAATTAAAAAAATTAGTTTTGAGAGTCCACTGTAGCCTTAGCACTAGAACTCCCGGGAGGAGTTGATTCGGCTCCAGTCATGTGATTAAATCTTAATTCGAGCCGAAAAATGTTTCTTCAAATAATTTGAATGTATCCAGGTAGATTTACGTTAAATAAATCAGTTAAATAATTTTGAATAAAAATTCTGGTGAGAAATATTATTATCAAACCTGAGTAAAATTTCTGGGCGTTCTATGTTAATAAGAAATTGAGTTTTATTTGTTGGTCAGTAAAGTTCAGGATTAACGACGGTTTGTTAATCAAGTGGCTTTAGTGATAAATTTTGTGAAAAAACATTAATATTACAGTAAAGTTATTATTTGCTTTTGAAATAGCAAATGATCGTCAATTGAGCAGTTGCTTTTCGATACAAGGATGGATTCCAAATTTAGTAATCTTACAATTTAAAAAATAGAACTGAGGAGTTATTAAGTAGAATAGGCCACATTATTAAAGTTATTTTTAATAGATCACTTAAAACAATAAAAATAAATTGATATTTTAAAGTGATTTTTATATTATACGTAACATTTCGTCGATGCTGGATTGAATATGTGTGAAACTTTTGATAAGAGGATATTTTCGCGGTTTAAATATGAAAGGCTACGTTTATTTGCTTTTGAAAAAGTTGCCGTAAGAGCAATGAAACTTGTTAAGCTATAAGGTATTTGTGTTATTTTTAATAGATCACTTAAAGCAATAAAAATAAATTGATATTTTAAAGTGATTTTTATATTATATGCAAATTAGCTCCTTCACTGCTCTGCCCGATTCGATTAGAATATACATCTTTTTTTTTGCTTAAATCTCAATTATAGTGGTATATTTCTTAGTGGTGATCTTGCCAGAACGCAGTTAATACATTATGAAAACGGATTACCCAATATTGCAGTCTATGAGCTGCATGTTATTTAAATCATTTATTTAAGTCATGTTATTCAAGCCCGATCCTATAAGTTAAATTTAGTAAAACTTTTCAGTTGCACAACCTAGTAAAAAAAATCATATAACACTAAAATTGACGATGTTATGAAACTATAAAAATGCTTGATTTATGCCACTTTTCTCCATCAGAACAAAAATGAAACCGGCTATGTTTTGAAGGGTCATACACCAAGTGCTTAAAGTATTCGAAGGTCTTAATTTATGTGTTTCTGCGCTTCGAAAAACCGCAACAAGTATTACGATTGAGTAAACTTTTATTATGTTTCATATTAATTAAAAATTAAAAATTTGTTTTATAACCCTTTCGGGGCCGATTTTTTTTCCATTTTAAGAACAAAATCACTGTTATTTTAATAACGATTATCTTAGCTATCCAAATCGACTTATTGAAGTTTAAAGCTGTCTTATTGTCTAAAATCTAATGGATGTACGTATTTTTGCGTACTATTTAATTCATATTTAGATGACAATAGGATAAGGGAGAGTCTTTGAAGACATTTAAAAAATAATATATCATAACTAAATTTGAGTGGGTGTTACAACTTTCTAATGTTTTTTTCTATTTATCACATCTAATTTTTTCAGAAAAGTAACTTATATTTTAAATTTAAAGATTGAAATATATGTGTAAAATAAAGGAATCGGAAACAGTGCAAAGGGATTTAAGAAAACTATTATTATTATTATTATTATTATTAATACCAAATGTCGAAACATAAATGAAATCATAATAAGAAAGACATAGCCATGTACTATCATTTCTATATGTAGAAAATAACTAATTGTTTAGACAAAAAAATAGTCAATGAAAGACATGTACTATTGATAATAGATCAAACCCAAAAGTATTAACACATTTGTCTATTTTATCATATTACATCTTTTGTAAGCATTGGCTTAAAACTCTGCATGGTGTGAACTAAAAACATGCAAGAATTTTTTGATTAATGAAAAAAATCGCTATACCTCCATGAACGTATGTGCTATGCATAGAGAAATCAACATACATGATGTGTAATTTTTGCATATGTGTATTCTATAGTGAGAAAACATTTATTCCATTTTATTTTACAAGATGATACCAATTAGTATTATTATTATTATTTTATTTTCTTTGCCCATTAATTGTCCTGCTTATCAAATCAACGTTGATAAATATGCGTTCAAATATATTCTTTATGATTCTAAAATTCCACAAAACTCAGATACGTATATTTTAAAATATTCCACAGAATATCAACAATTGAAAGTACCCGATGATTAATACGTATATTGTGTATATCGTTGTATTTTAGATTGTTTCCAAAAGCAACTAGATGATAAGAGATTTCTATCAAATTTCATTTCTTTCTTTATTTTTCATCGTTCATTTCTGGATTATTTGTTCTTTAGATTTTAAAGAATAACACAATGACCAATATAATAACTAGCAAAAGCCGTGCTTTGTTTGGATTCGCGAAGCATTATTTCATAAGATAAATATTTGAAAATAACATTATTATTTTATATTATTTTTGCATCTTTATTAAGCAAAAACTTTATCTTATGTTTTGGCGTATTTAAATTTTAGAAATGTAAATTCAGCCAAATAATTAAGAATTTCCTCGGAATTTTTTATCTGTGATATAAGACTGGTATAAATAAAAATATTTTCGAAGCAAAATTTTACAAAATATTTTTTTTAATTTTTAATCAAAAGTTTTAAAGATGTTTTTACATTTCCCAATAGCCTCTGGAGTTATCTGAAATGATTTGAAATAGGTATGTTTTCAATCTTTGTAATTCACATCAAATAATCTTTGATAGCAATCTTAGAATAATACATTCAAACAAAGTATTTGGAAAAACATTAAATTCTACTCTTGTTGATACTAAGAACTATTAAATGTAATTTTTTTTATTGTAATTTCTTCTTTTTTTCTGCATACCAGCATATGAATTTTTTTTATATTGTAGAATCTCTCGTAAGGAAATTTTCTATTAAATGATAAACCTTGAAGGAATTTCACTCTCGACAACGTTACGTGCGTTAAGCAAACTGGTGTCTCTTTATCCCCAATATCTACTACTGCTTTATCTGATGTCAAATCTTGAGATTTATGAATTATAACTGCAAAAACTGATTGCAAAGGAAATTGTTTTATTGAGCAATTTATGCTTCCACTTTTCCAGAATTTAATTATTGGGGGAATTGGTACGCACCAATTCTTATAAGTTAAATTATTGCAGTATTCAAATTTATCCATGATTATTCGCGGTATCTGGTCTGATGGCTTGTGATTTTCTTTAATATGCGCAACAAAGTCTAATGTACCGTTCACTAAACCTTTTTCGGTCCACAAATAAGAACGTAACATTACTTTAAATCCAAATGATAAAGAAAGAAATGATTAAAGTCCATTTATAGTTTCTGAATTCGCCAACTTTGCTTTAGTACATTTATAAAGAGCTTGAATCGAGGCAACAACTTTAAGCAGTTCTTTTAATTTTTCATTTATATGGCAAATTTAAAAATTAATTTTATTTGCTTAAAATTCTTTTGTTGCCACTTTACTAAAGAAAAAAAAAAAAAAATCCATAATACAATTCTTTTAAAATGTTTAAGTGTATCTGTGCAAACGATTTTGCGGAGTGATGAAAACATATTTCATTTATTAAATTAATCATGATTCTATCTATAATTATTTACTCCATGATTTATATTTTTTTTCTGAAAATATATGCGTTTCATTTTTTATTTATTTGCTAAAATGCGTCCGCATTGGAAATTCATGTAAAATAAATTAATTAAAATAATAATTTTTTGAAAAGTATTTCTGTAAAAAAATAATATTCTGCAAATCTACGGATCATAATTTATATTTGTGTTTAATTTCAAGTGAAAATACTGTATAGTTTTTTTTGTAAAGTGTACGACAAAGTGTCATTTGAGTGGACTAGTAGAGGATTCGCTTCGCTCATCCTAATAATAATAGTAATAGTAATTAATAATTAATAATAATAATTATTATAATTCAAATCGAAACACCAAACATCTTTGTTGGGCGTTAGTTCATAATAATAATAATAATAATAATAATAATAATAATAATAATAATAATAATAATAATAAGTAAAAAAAATCCAACCATTTATTTAAAGCAATTAAAATTGTGTTCTCCATATTTCCGATAGCTTTATGATTTTGAAGTAATCTGACCGGACTTTTGATAGGGATTTAAGGTACTTACGTATTAACGCCACCGCAGCTACAGATTTGACGGTTTTTAAGTACCGCCAATCTACACCTAAATTTTTTGCGACAAATCATAAAATAAAACACTATTTAAAATTAAAACACTTTCAAAATTCAAAACACTTTATTCAAAAACAAAGTAGTCAATTGGATTTCGGTGGAAAATGGGCCGATATAGGGTTTAACATAAATTCAAAACAGTCTCTTTTTCGCAAATCGCATATACGCATTTTCGTAGCACAAAAAAAAATGGCGTCAAATATCAGAAAACAACAAGGCAACAAGGAATGCAAACGATACTACGGACAACTACATTATTCTTTATTAGCGCAACTTCGTCTGCGGTGGCGTTAATACTTAAATACCAAATTTAATATAAAGTATTTTTTTTTTTTTTTTTGATAATTTAACTTTACTCAAATACAATGATTTTCATTAATCGCTTAAACAAAAGTAAATATTATTCACATAAACGTTTATAAGAAAAACTAAAATATGTACAACAAAATTCATATAATAAAATCTAATTTCATATGTTTTTATTGTAGAATTTAGTATTCTTTATTTTATCATTCAGCAGAAATATCATGGTCATTCCGTTACATAAAACTCCCCCTTTTTTAAAGTTAGACAATTATAAGATTTCTTCTGTAACTATCTTCTTTTATAAACAATAATCAACCAAAATTTCTTGGATTTTTTTCCGGATACATTTTTTTCTTGGATATTATATAATATTTTGCATTAAGACTAACATTGTACTTCATATTTTAAGTACGGAAACGAGATTATGGTAAACCATTGAAGTAAAAAAAGATATGACGTTACACGTTCAGAAATTCATAGTTACAAAATCACGATTGCTTTTATTTATCCCTTCAAAGTGTATACTTTGTTTAGAATTGCTTTTTTTAAGTGAAAGTAAAACATGTAAGGCGAATTTTTATTTGTTTAGTAATTCAGGTGAGTAGAACACTATAAAAACACAATAGGGGGTTTTCTATCGGCATGTTACTCACAAAAAACTAAAATTATAAAATTCGAAAAAAAAAAAGATTGATTTTTAAAAATAAAAGTATTCTATATCGGACATATTCTTGCCATAAAAAACATTTTCAGATATATATATATTTTTTTTGAACTACACATCGAAAATTTACTTTTTGTTTTATAGTCAAATCAAAAATTATTTTAAATAATGTTTTATATCGTTAGAATTTTAGTTTTCGTTATTTATTTTACTCTTGAACATATAATTAATTGCTCATAGGATGTATTAATAAATTTGCCATTATAAAAATAAAGCGGTTTTGTTCAAAACATATTAAATGCATATCATATCTAAGCTTTAACAAGTATATTAGATGAATATGTATGTAACATACATTTTTATTCACCTTTAAACAGATTGAATAAAAATAAATAGCGAAAGAAATTATAGACACAGTTTTAATATTTGCATCATAATATACTTTTATTCTCTCATGCATAAATTATTTTTCATTATTTTGCATTATTGACTAAAAATCATTTTTTGAGATAAATGAAAACCCATTATAAAATTATTTTATTATTGCACTATATGCCAGCTATTACCTATTAACAAATCGGATCTCTATAAATGAATGCTCAAACATTTTTCGCTTAATAATTCAATAATTATCTGTCCTCATATGAGGCCCGTATGCATGAGAGGGTTAAATTTCGCATAAACGAATAACGTAATATTTGTGAACGTGAAAAGAAACAAAATGTATTATTAGTCTAGCAATGTTCGTGAAAAGAAATGCACACATTACCTTGCAAAAATTCGGGTAAAAGATTTTTTTCTGACTTATACATACATAGTCCAGCATGGAAAAATCAACTTTCCTAAGGAATTTCCCTTGAACAAGCTTTTTATAGGCCAAAAAAAAAAAAAAAAAAAAAAAAAAATGGTATTATTTCTTTTAACCTCTTAACTGACTTAACCTAACCCTAGGCCATTCGGGCAGGACGAATTTGCTTAATTCATCATTTAAAGCTTTTTAACACCACAATTTTTTAAAAATAATTTCATACTATTAAAAGGCGAATATGCTTAGACTAATTGTTATATTTTATTTAAAAAAATCTGTTGCAAATAAGTTATTTTCAATTTATTAGACAGAAAAGAAAGTGATAGTTAAGGGGGCTCAGGGGTTGATCAATACGGAAAAACATGAAACTCTCGCTTCGAGTACATATAAAACACAAGTATTCAATGTAATTAATTTAAACTTTCTGATATTTTAAAGGTATGTTTGTACTCTTATAAAATTATAAAATGAAGTACTTCAATGTAATATAATAAAAAAAGTAGCAAAATTTATGTAACACAATTTTCGAAAAAAAAGTGTTATATCACCAACACCAAGATATCTTAACGTTGCATTTACTTAAGAATCTAATTTTTGCTTTAAAATGATCCGGAAACTTTACTCTATGGAATAAATTAAGGATATAACTATCACTCAAAAACAACATTATTAAAAAAGCTCTCAAATTTGAAAAACTCTAGAAAAATACAACTTTTTTTTCATTAAAAATACTCAAAATATTAAACTATCTAAACTATATTAATTCATTCTATAGATAATAATGTTATATGCATGCAAAAAAAATTAAGCCATTCCATCTAATAGTTTTTTAAATCTTGGTGTTAGTCGTCAAAAATTAAGTTTTGAGAAAACGCGACTTAAAGTTGAAATTATATAAGTGCGGCTTTGAAAGTGTTGATACATAAATGCTTATAACTCCGTTAAAAATGCAAATATTTTTATGCGGTTTTTTGCATTGAGTTCAGAATTAATTGAATAATAAAACTAGATCATAACTCATGTTTTCAACCCCTGAGCCCCCTTAAGAGATTAATATTTCGTGATTCGTTGCCTTAGCATTTTATTTTTTAGTGACGATTTTAAAGAGGTTAAAATTTTCTACAACTTTCATACACTATATTGCCATTGATTATGGGACACTTGCGATTTTAGACATTTTACTAAATATCTAGAAAAATACATGAGGAATCATCTCGAAACTCTTAGTGTATAAATATAATAGTATACATCATACATCTTCGTGAAAATTTTTTACCGAAACTCCATAGGGGACCGTCAACAAATTAAAAAAAATGAATATCTTTTGAATAACCCTATCAAAACTAATGTAGCAAAAGCACTCAAACTCTAGATTATGATTGAATGCCTTATTGTAATACACTGTGTTCATTTTTATGTAAATAGCATGCATACTCGCAGAGTAATTAAGGTTTTTATAAAAATGGCCCCAAATTTTTCCAAGTTTTTCCCTTATAATTTTCAGAGTTCTTAATATAAAATAATATTTTTTTCAGAAAATATGACAAACAACATTGCACACAGTACCCTGTAATCAGAATTAAAAAATAATAATAATTGTTTGAAAAATGAGTAGGTTTACTAAATAATTTTTTACTGCGCATGCGTCAAAGATATCAAAATTTCATTTGCATATTATGTTAGCTAAATGTATAGAGCAACTTTTGTAAAAGTTTCAAAATTATGGCTTGAAAATTCTGAAAGTAATCGTCTATAGAAAAAGGACAAAATCCGTTGTTTCCAAAATGAAGCAAAAAAAAAAATGAGGGATTTTATCCAAAAGTAGTCGTAACATCCCGTATTGTGTATTCTATATTGACACTAATCAATGAATATATGGATGCAACCCCTCTTGTTTTTGCTTCATTTTGAGAATAACGGATTTTCAACTTATTCAATTGACGATTATTTTCAGAATTTTCAAGTTATGGTTTTGTGACTTTTACAAAAGTTGCTCTATACATTTAGCTAACATAATATGCAAATGAAATTTTGATATCGTTGACGCATGCGCAGTAAAAAATTATTTAGTAAACCAACTCATTTTGCATACAATTTTCATTATTTTTTAATTCTGATTACAGGGTAGTGTGTGCAATGCTGTTTGTCATATTTTCTGAAAAAAATATTATTTTATATTAAGAACTCTGAAAATTATAAGGAAAAAACTTGGAAAAATTTGAGACCATTTTTATAAAAACCTTAATTACTTTGCGAGTATGCATGCTATTTGCATAAAAATGAACACAGTGTATTACAATAAGGCATTCAATCATAATCTAGAGTTTGAGCGCTTTTGCTACATTAGTTTTGACAGGGTTATTCAAAAGATATTCAATCTTTTTTAATTTGTTGACGGTCCCCTATGGAGTTTCGGTAAAAAATCTTCACGGAGGTTTATGACGTATACTAATATATTTATACACTAAGAGTTTCGAGATGATTCCTCATCTATTTTTCTAGATATTTAGTAAAATGTCTAAAATCGCAAGTGTCCAATAATCAATGGCAATATAGTGTATTTAAAATGTTTGTATACACTCAATAACAAGCTCAGTACAGCGTTTCAAAAATAAGACAATTTTCTCTATTTCCTTAAAAATCGCGAAAAAATTCATTTTCTCCGGATTATTCTAATATTCCCCACAAATACAACCTTATACGTCAACTTCTACATAATGGTAGCGATAAATTTTCTATTAATTATGCACCGTAATATCCCGCGTATACGTCGCATCTTAGATAAGTCGATTTTCGATCAGAATTTGTTTTAAATAAAATGCGAATGGCTGTTGCTAAGCATTTACTTGACTTCATCTTTTAAATAAAATTTCCGGTACAAAAAGAATTAACTAAGCCGAAAACATATACGCGGAAAATTACGGTACCTTCTTCATTTTCATCACAATAGCCATATTTTATATTCAATAACTGTATAATTTAACAAATAGCTGAGAGTGTGGGTGAATAATATAATTTTCATATTTAGACGATAACTGAAGAATTGCTTAAAAGTATACTTCAATATTTAGTAACTTTTTGGCAGGATTTTTTTTTAATAAATAAATTTTTTTCTACTTTCAATTTCAGTTTTTAAATCGTGAATATTAATGCACACTGTTAAGAAGGCATAGAATCAGAGTGAAAAAAGCTGGTGCACTGAACAAATTCTACCTTTATGTTGCGATATGATAATTATTCTGTTGACCAAATATATTAGATGTCAGAATAGTTCCAAAGATAGTTTCCAAAATATTTTAGCTTAGTAATGCTCTAATATTACTTTTATCACTTACAAGGAAGGTCTCCATATGGGCAGACTCAAAAAATTCTAAAAAAAAAAAAAAAAAAAAAAAAAAAATACAGATTATTCTTCTCGTGTGGATATATATACGCTTATAGCGGTTTGTCACCGATTGGCGACGAAACAAAATTTCAAAAAATATTTTTTATATCAAGTGTCAAGTACTTTTTAAGGTAAAAACTTTCATGTTGAACTTATATTTAAAAAAAAAAATATTTAAATAACTTTCGTTTTGCCAGTTTTAGTTTGTTTTAACTATAGTTTTATCATATATATACTGAAAGTTAACTATGAAATATTATAAACTTAAAAAAAAGTAAAATTGTTCCAATCTCAAAATGAAGTCCAAATGAGCACTGTCGATTAAACTTTGTTGCTATGGGAACAAAAACTTTTATTATATTGCAATGGATTACTGGAGCATTTTTCATCTGGTCTTTATCATGGAATACGCTTAAACATATGAAATCATTTTTTATATATGAAATTATCTTTTCAGTGATAAAATTAAATAACAGCAGCAACAAGAACACATAAATATGTATTATAAAAAGGAAATATATGCATTAAATTCCTTAATTGTTAAAATTTAAATTCATAAGTATCATTTACACGAATTTTAAAATCTATTGTTAAAGAATTTTCAGTTACATTAAAATCGTTTGCTTTTGGCGAGGAAATGTGCTGCTCGCCAAATTAAGTGATATTTCGACTTTTCACGCCAATATTCAAAAGTTTTTTTTTTTTTTTTTTTTTTTTTTTACAGAGTTTATACTTTGATTCCGCCGCTAAATTTGACTGATCCTTTATTACATACATAAGTAGTTGAATTAGTATTCAACTTTTAATTTTCAAAAGATTATGAGTATGCCCAGTATGGAGACCTTCCTTGTTAGATCAAAGTTTTTATCAACATTAGTTTCTCAGTTTTCTTTATCATTACTATTATTATTACTGTTTTAATTAGATTCCAAACATTTAATGAACGCGATAGAAAGTTTACAGATTTTTCGCTCCGAAAAGCGAATATGATGTTTAAAGATAATAAATACATTCCTTTTAATTAAAGTAACAATAAGAATTTTAACTAAAAATATTCATTTAATTTTTATTACATTAATAATACATTATTACATTAATAATACGTAATACTATTATTATACACATATTTCATGAATTTTACACAGTGTTTATTTGCAATAAAAGTTTTAGGAAAATATATGTTATAGAGATTGCTACTATATCTTTAAAAATAAAATACTCGGAATCTGTAAATTACCATAATGGATCCCCAGTGATACGAAAGACGTTTAATTGTTAAACATAGCAGTTAAAAGCAGTAAATGTTTGAAGTAAACGGAATGTAATTAATTTTACCTTTTTGAGTTAAGATTACCTAAAGACCTATAGTAACGGAAAGTATTGCAATCACTTCCAAAATCTTGTTTTAATTATTAACCAAAGTCTTGGGGCGAGTGTTCTGTATGTTTTCTAATATTACCGATAATTAATCGACTACAAAGCAGAAAAAACATACATAGTTTAAGCATATTCTATAATAAATTCAATCCCTAAAAAAATATTTTCTTTTCTATGAAGCTTTAAAATGTAATTATTGTGTATTGATAAAAATATTTTATTTTTATTTTTATTTTTATTTTTTACCATTTCCGGCAAATACTGGTTAAGTGCAAGTTGAACTCGCTCTGAAAGGCTTCAGTATGATATATTTATTCATTACTATTTGCAATGCTATAAAAGACCGTTCTGAGAGAATAATAATGCTAAGTTGAAAAAGTGTTAATGTTCTATGAATTATTTTCTAATCATTGATTTCAATAATATGATTCAATTGCAATCAGAAACGTTGATTAGTTATGACTATTATTCGTCCTATTTAAAACAATGACCTTGTTGAAATTTTAAACATGGCGTTGTGCCAAGCGAGCTTTGAAAAGAGGTCGCAACATTGCAGCAGAGCTTGGTCCGTGCCACATTTTAAGCGTAAAAAGAAAGAATAGAGATAAAGTATAGTGGCTGAGAGTGACGCCAAAAATGTAATCCTAAAGTAAGCTACATTAGGCCGAAACACAACCACGTGCTTTCTCAAAAAAAATGAGAAAAAGTTTAGTAATGCAGTTTTTAATTTATAATGTAATGAAATGTTACTTTAGATTGCTAAATATAAGCATATGATTTTCATTTAGGGAAAAAAATGCCCGGCTGACGTCAAAGAATCCAGTTCTTGTTCTACGTAATTATTTTGTTTGGGCCGAATGAGGGCTTTTAAATTCAAACATTAACGTGTATAAAATTGCAAACGTATTTCTTGGCATACTGCACCTCCACTATCTCGTTCCTCCATGGAAAGTAGTTGGACGTAATCACACTTTTCTTATTTCACCACCATCAAAAACCGTCCTCAGTGGATGGTCCTTTTTCAACTTGTTTTTTGTATTTTCCTGTTTCTTTTCTTCAGATCCTGAAGGCTCTGGAATGTCGCTTGCGGAACTCTTGAGAAGGCATGGCGTGCGAATTTGAATTATTGGCATGGCATGCAAATTTGATATTTTCTTGAAAGTATTCGTTTGCTCGGTATTCAAATAATCGATTTTCTACTGTTATTCTATTTTGATAGAAAAAAATTGTGATCATGGTTTCTGCATGTATAAAGTTACATCTTTGGGGAGGGCAGGAGGATTGCGTAGCACTTAATATCGTATGATATCTCTGGGGAAAGGGGGATGAGTTTGATATTTTTATAATTTTTGACGCTAGCTAAAAAGAAAAAGTAAATTTTTTTAAACATTAATATATTTTGTTATTTTTTTCTTTGTATGTTATCGATTATTATGAAAATACAAAGTTATTGTTATAATTATTAAATTATTGTTGAATCATTTCATATATATACACACACACAAAATATTTAATATTAATCTTTTTCCTATTCTTCTGCCATGTGCGCAAAAAATTCGTTTAAAGTCAAGTTTCGAAATTAAAGTTGTAAAATATTTTGTTTTAAGAAATTACCCCCTTTTAAAGAACAAGTGCAAGAAGTTATTGTTAAATGCAGCATGTAAGAAACAGCTTATTAAATAATTTTAAATAATAACCGTTTCTTTAAAGTGTTATCTGATGTAAAGTTATTAAATATACTACAGTGATATTTTATTAACTTCTTAACCCTTGGTCAAATAACATAAATTGCTAAAATTTTGCAATGATTCAATAACACCAGGTTTTACGAATTAATTTGTTTCAAAATAAAGAAGACTTTTTTTGCTTCGCCTAAAAATACAAAAAATTCTTTGAAAATTCTGGTTCCATTCCGGCGTTTGGTAATTAAAATCGAGTGTGATGCATACTCCCTCCCCCACCCGTTATAAAGAGTTGACCCTTTTAGATGTGCCGCACCAGTGTGTGACTTTGCTAATTTAGTGAGGAAAATGTCCAAAAATCGATTTGCAGTAATTTAGCTTTTAAAATTTTCAAATAATATGTAACACATTGGAGGAAAGAAAAAGGTAAAGTTATAGCTGTCTAACTGTGCAACAACACCATCAAAAATTGGCTCATAAACCAAATTTTCTTTTAATCTTTTTAGAATGGCGATCGATATAATTGTAATCGCCATCGATATTTTTGGATGAAAACGTACTAATTTTGAAATTTTTTTTTTATTTAATAGCATAGAATCTTTACAACAATGTAAATACTTTGTCTTTTATACTTACAATAGTTATTTGACAGTTTTGAAGTCAATATAAAAAATTTTAGAATGTTTAATAGCATAATACACGGTGGTCATAAAAAAAACTTTGCCGAGCTCTAGCGGCC
This sequence comes from Maratus speculifer, assembly GCA_964019185.1. Lineage (NCBI taxonomy): Eukaryota > Metazoa > Arthropoda > Arachnida > Araneae > Salticidae > Maratus > Maratus speculifer. The sequence continues at coordinate 63,557,565 of OZ025300.1, forward strand.
AATCCGCCCAACCGATCGAAATGAAATTTCAGATATAGCTATTCAGAGGTATGAGCTCGAGATTCTGTGAACGACAACAAAATGGCGCTCACAGTTACGGTTATAGTTACAGAAACTCGAAAATTTCCAATAGCAACACCCATTTTTTTCATCGCAAATTGTTCAGCGCATGTGAAAACCCTAAAGAGCGTTGGAACCGTACGTGTATCGCAAGAAGCGGACATGTTTTGCACGCACAAAAAACCGTTCTGCGAATCCTTCCGCCCCATAAAAAAACTCGATTTGGGCGCAAGGAGGAAATTTGCATATGACACAGAGTCAGTACACTAAGCTCTGATTACAATACAGATCGGAGAAACTAAAACTTTTATTTTGATCACATGGGTATCATCAAAGGCAATTAATGGTGATGGCACCCATGTGGAAAATGTGTAATCAAAATAAAAGTTTTAATTTCTCCGATCTGTATTGTAATCAGAGATTAGTGTACTGATTCTGTGTCATATGCAAATTTCCTCCTAGCGCCCCAATCGAGTTTTTTCTATGGGGGGGGGGGGAGGAATCTCAGAACAATTTTTTGTGCGTGCATAACATGTCTGTTTCTTGCGATACACGTACGGTTCCAACGCTCTTTAGGGTTTTCGCATGCGCTGAGTATTTTGCGATGAAAAAAATGGGTTTTGCCATTGGAAATTTTTGAGTTTCTGTAACTATAACCGTAACCGTGAGCGCCATTTTGTTGCCGTTCACAGAATCTCGAGCTCATACCTCTGAATAGCTATATCTGAAATTTCACCTCGATTGGTTGAGCGGACTGGCCGCTAGAGCTTCATATATCGGCAAACTTTTTTTACGACCACCCTGTATAATAAATGTAAAAAAATCTGCCAAAAATATTGTCCATGCAGGCCCGTTATATTTTTTTTGTAATTATGTATGCATATATATATAAAATTTCAGCTGCAACTATTTGCAATTCTTGAATATGAGCATTTTTTTCATGTACGGTTTGTGTCAGCCGATTATCTACTCTAGCGATATAGATCCTGGGAGGAGAGTGCCCTTCATGGGGTATTTAAAAGGGAACCTAACCCGTATTTAGGCAAGGTTCGAAGAAAACCACGAAAACTCCGAACGGGTAGGGCGACGGCCGCGATTGGGTTCGAACCCAGCACCTACTGTCTACCAATTGAGAGGTCAGAACCTCTCACCGGTGTGGCTTTTCATGTACGGATTGTAATTTTGCATTACATGTGACTATAAGATTAATGTATCTGGTTTTAAGCATTATAAATCATAACAGTAAAATCCCAGTAAAACTGTAGAGTTGCTGGAATTCACTTTGAAGTTTTAACTTTCAAACTATCTTACAAAAAATAAAAGAATAGCAAACGACAATAAATGACAGTGATACACTTTATGATAACACTAATATCTATAGAAGTATGTAATTAATTATACTTTTTAATAAAAAGAAACTCTCATTTTCGAAAATAAATACATATTATATTTTTAAGAATACGCATTGAATGCTAACACAACGTAAGTGTCAATGTATGGAAATGACAACAAAATCTTTTTATTTCGATGATGGAATGGCAATGATGTAAATTGTACAATAAAATATGTAAAGATACATTTTTTCATAATACATAAACATTTTATCGCTTGTAAAATGAACTTTATTACATCAATATTGGTCATTTTCGTAAATTGAATTTTGATCCGCTATATTCGGAATCTATTATAAGGTCAACTTTATTACACCAATATTGGTAATTTTCGTAAATTGAATTTTGACCTGCTAGATTCGCAAAATCTTACACTGTGCTCCGTTTGCAGTTCATAAACGCTTGAACCAAACTGTAAAATGGCATCAGTAATTTTTTTGTACAATTCCAATCTCATATTATACGTGAAAAAAAGTAAAATATGAAAAAGAAAAAAAAAAAAGCTTTGATTATTTTAATTTTTTTTTTCATAATTTGCAGTATGAACTAATTTTCCGAACTTTTTTAGAGCAAAAATGCCTTATCCCTGAAAATGTTATATCAGCAATATATAGAGATAATAAATATGTAAAAATATCTGTATGTTATTGCAAACAGAAAAAGAAATAAAAGAATTTTTTTTAACCCGTTCGGGTCTGATTTTTTTTTTTTTTTTTTTTTTTTTCAGTTTTTAGAAAAAATTATTTTTACGTTAATAACATTAATACTAGCTATCTATATAGATTGATTAGTGTTTAACGAATTTTTCATTATCTGAAAGATAACGAATGTTGATGCTTTGAGTACTATTCAATTAATATTTATGTAAAAATAGGCTAAGGAAGAATTTCTGAAGATGTTTAGAAAATATTGTATTACAGTAAGATTTAACTATTTTTATAACTTTTAATACTTTTTGAACTTTATTACACATGATTATTTAAGAAAGAAACTTTTTTTTTAATTTAAAGAGTGAAATGCATGTTTAAAATAAAAGAATCGCAAACGGTGCAAAGAGAATTAAGCAAATAATAATAGTTATTGTTATTACTAAGTGCTTAAACATAAATGAAGTCATATTTTAAAAACATAGACATATGCTAATATTACTACGTGTAAATAGTAGCGAAAGCATTTCTTAAAACAAAATAACACTCCATTAAAAGAAATGCATTATTAACAGACACGAAAGGGTTAAAAATAGAAAGAAATTTTAGACACGGGAACAATATGGAAACGAATCAGTCAATGAAAGGCAACACCTGATACGGTAGGGAGGTAGGGAGACCAAAATTATCAAAAAGTTTATAAAGTTGTATATGTACAGCCTCTCGGGACAAATTTTCCCTTTTTAATCTTTAAATCATTTACAAATCAAAAAACATTTAAATATTTTAAAACAGTTGTGTGTAAATAATAAATACACTCAAACAGGCAGTTTTGTTTATTTTTTTAAATGAACTAAATGATTTATTAGGAAATAAATGGTTATGAATTTTTAGAAACTTAGTCCTATAAATCTATGTTTATCATTGAAAATTCAGAATCTTTTGAAAGTGAAATCGAATAGCTCTGAAATATAATTTAACATTAATCAGTTCTCTGCATGTGTTTGAAGGAAACAGTAAGCTTTGAAATTAGTTATTTGAACTAGAAACATTAATCTCATAAATATTTCGATATTCTTAAATGGGAATAAATTATCAATTTCTGAAAAGTTATAATTAGTTACTGTCACTTCATTTTAAAATATGAATAACTTAAACATACCAATAATGTACTAGAATACCTTATTTTTATATACATTTATTAATTTTAATAGAATTATGCGAGCAATATTTTGCATAAAAATTTGTGTATGCGACTGCATGTATTCTTGTATATACCGGGTTATTCAAAAATCAGGACGAACTTTAAAAATGAATAATTCGAAAACGAATCAGGATGAAAAGATACGGTTTGCACCAAACGGATGTAAAAAAAAACCGGGTTTGTTGTGGCAACGAAAAAAATAGTTCTGTCGGCGACCAACAGATGGCGCTATAGTGATTTAATGCACCAAAAGATGATTTACAAATGTAAAAAAAAAAATGGTGACAACTTACAATTCAGCTTAAATACAGTTAATTGGTACTACAGTAAATGTTCAATGTACTGTCCATCATTCAGAAAAACAGCTGTGAGACGAGGCACCTCACCGTTCACAGCATAGAGTAGCATTTCTTGCGTTATGGCAAACATATTTTGGCGAATGGCATCTTTCAGTGCTGCTTGTGATAACGGTTTGTCGCGGTAATGTTCAATGTGCTGTCCATCATTCAGAAGAACAGCTGTGAGACGAGGCACCTCACCGTTCACAGCATAGAGTAGCATTTCTTGCGTTATGGCAAACATATTTTGGCGAATGACATCTTTCAGTGCTGCTTGTGATAACGGTTTGTCGCGGTAATGTTCAATGTGCTGTCCATCATTCAGAAGAACAGCTGTGAGACGAGGCACCTCACCGTTCACAGCATAGAGTAGCATTTCTTGCGTTATGGCAAACATATTTTGGCGAATGGCATCTTTCAGTGCTGCTTGTGATAACGGTTTGTCGCGGTACACTTTTGGCTTCAATAATCCCCACAGCCAAAAGTTCCAGTGTGTCAGATCGGGAGATCCTGGAGACCATGCGTGATTAAAATAGCGATTGATAATGCGATCATCCCCAAATATTGAGCGTAGCAGGTGTTACACAGGCTTGCATAAAGGTGACTGTTTGGAGTGCCTGTCGCACTTGCAATACAGAAATCCGACAGCGTCATATGTTGGTTGCCTATTGGCAACCAACAGATCACTATTTTTTCGTAACCACACAAAACCCGGTTTCTTTTCCATCCGTTTGGTGCAAACCGTATGTTTGTGTCCTGATTCGTTTTCGAATTATTTGTTTTTAAAGTGGTCCTGACTTTTGGATCACCTGGTATCTGCACTGCATTATTTGTGCTTGTACCTTTATTTTGTACATATAAGCATTGTCATAAAAGCAGATATATATACATACTTACCTGCTAATATATATGTTATATTATTAATTATTACTTCGCGATATTTCCGTTTATCATGCTACATATTCAAATACTGACATATTCAATAAATTCCTATTCTTTAATAATATATATATTTAGTCATATTAAATTTTCTTTAAATTAATTATTATCGTACTCATTTTATTTAAATATAAAGCTTTCAGCTTATTCCTAAATTGTATCTTTATTTTTTATCATTTCTATTATTTAGAGTGAATTTGAATATTTCACAATAGTCATTTCTTCTTCTTTTTTTTTTAATTCCGTGGACCTTTAAGCGCGATGGGATCTTTCTATTTCAAAATCCTTCTGCTTCCAGATTGACAGAACTTTTTAGAGCGAGCGGCGACGACATAAATGACTACGTCATCGAATTACGGGATGAGATCATGATGTAGGACAAGATTATTGGGTGTAGATTAAGGAATGACTGGTCTGCCTCGTCATTTCTTGGTACAATATGAGTAACAGCGGGCGCCAACTCGCCATTTTGGCGTCACTTTCAAGTCATCGAGTTACGGGATGAAATTGGTGCCAAATTAAAGCTAAAATAAAGTATTTTAAGAATATTTCGGTCTGCCTGCACATATCCTGGTACAAACCCTCGGCAGACTGAAATTTATAACAAAAAAAAAAACAGTTATAATGTAAAATTCAATATGACTGCGTCATCGAGTTACGGGATGTTCATGGAAAATTTTGGAAAAGCATTAGGAATTTCGATTCTGGCAATATTCGATCCTGTTGAAAATCACTTAAGCAGCACATCTTGAGATCAATTTTCATTAATTCAATGTGGCTATCTGCAACTGAATACAACTGTCAACGATTTAAACCCGAAGACTATGGATGGTTGCTCAGCTCACAAAATGAACTACGGCCTAAACGGTTTGAAGGAGATCCACCCCATTGAATGCAGAGGACATTATAGAAGATGAGAAGTCCAAACAGAAATTGGAAATTTCAGATAATGATTCAAATGATAGAGTTTGCTATTCGGATGATGAATAAATGCATAGCAAATATTTTTATTTCAGAATAATATAGATATTATATTTTCTTCTCGAATATATTTTTAAACAATATAAGAAAAAATAGTATGTTGTATAGTATAAGTTCAAAATTAAAACAAATTATATTTTCAGATTTATAACTTCTTACATTATAACCTTTCACGCAATTTCATTTTTCATTTTATAAAATGAATAATACATCTGAATGACAATTTTAGAAACTATCTAAATAATAATTTTATAAGTAAAACATTCAATCTAGGAAAATCAAAACTTTTAAACACAGCTTATTTATTTCTGTTTACATGTCACCCATTATGTTCCAGTTAAAAAAGAAAAAATGCATAATTTAATTTATTTATTATTTTCTGTATTAAATGTATATGTTACATTAGATTAATTTGTTAAATAATAAATTAACCAGAAATATAAAATAAAACATAAGTTTTCTTAGATACACAAAAGAGATACACATTATTTCAAATAGTTCTTAGAATAGTTTTGTTCAAAAACTCAAATTTCATGGCTGAATATATGATAATATATAACAAAGTATAAATAAGAAAAATTTTTCTTAGACGATTGGTAATATGCTTAAATCGAATAATAAAATATTTAACTAAACAGACTACTTTGAATAGACTACTCTAAAATACAATAAAATAATTTCTAAATTGAAAGCCAGTAGAGATTGCATACATGACTAAGTAGTTTAAAAAAAATCTACTTAGTAATGAAATGAAAAAATGAAATGAATTTTAAATGCAAAAAGAAATAAAGAAATAAATAAAAAAATGAATAAAAAAATTAATGATGATGAAAAAAATGAATTTTATGTATTTTATGGACAAACCAGGATATTGTATCTCGTGAAAAAATATCATCAGAAAAGCTAAAATATTTGTAATGTACTAATCTGATCTCTAAATGTGTCAATTCTTCAGTTGCAAGTTGGCGCCCGCTGTTACTCATTTCGTACCAAGAAATGACAAGGCAGACCAGTCATTCCTTAATCTACACCCAATAATCTTGTCCTACATTATGATTTCATCCCGTAACTCGATGACGTAGTCATATTGAATTTTACATTATAACGTCATTTTTTGTTATACATTTCAGTCTGCCGAGGGTTTGTACCAGGATATGTGCAGGCAGACCGAAATATTCTTAAAATACTTTATTTTAGCTTTAATTTGGCCCCAATTTCATCCCGTAACTCGATGACGTGAAAGTGACGCCAAAATGGCGAGTTGGCGCCCGCTGTTACTCATATCGTACCAAGAAATGACGAGGCAGGCCAGTCATTCCTTAATCTACACCCAATAATCTTGTCCTACATCATGATTTCATCCCGTAACTCGATGACATAGTCATACTGAATTTTACATTATAACGTCATTTTTTGTTATAAATTTCAGTCTGCCGAGGGTTTGTACCAGGATATGTGCAGGCAGACCGAATTATTCTTAAAATACTTTATTTTAGCTTTAATTTGGCACCAATTTCATCCCGTAACTCGGTGACGTGAAAGTGACTCCAAAATGGCGAGTTGGCGCCCGCTGTTACTCATATCGTACCAAGAAATGTCGAGGCAGACCAGTCATTCCTTAATCTACACCTAATAATCTTGTCCTACATCATGATTTCACCTCGTAACTCGATGACGTAGTCATTCGTGTCGCCGCTGCGCGGTCTATTTACAAAATTACTCGCATTAGACGTCGTGACGCAGGCTTCATGCATGCCTTTAACTCCCTCTTTAGCAAGAGCGCGAGTGATGTCGTGATTTGTCCTAATGGCAGGTAGGTTTTGACAAAAAGCAGAGGCAATGGAGCAATCAGACAGATTTTGTTCGGTTTTTCACTGGCTTATATCCCTGCTGTCTGGTAATTTCTTGTGACATTAACATATTTATTCTAATTTACTTTCAAATCACAACGGTGATTTCATATTATCAGGATACCTGAGCTTTTCAATTGGTTGTGGGAAATATTTTCGATGATATGCTGTTAATAAAATTATGAAGGCCTAAGATGGGTCATTATTTGGTCATGGAGTTACCCTTTTTTTCATTCAACTGCCTGTATCACTTCACGACCTGCGTCAACGACAACAATATATGGGAAGTTTATTGAATTTTAATGATTTGACGCACGATTAGCATGTAGCACTAAGTCTGTTGGAATTATTTGAATTTTAGCAATACATTACCATAGCTGCCAACTCTTCCGACTTTTTGGCGCGGAAAAATTTAATAGAATTTTTTCTACGTATTTAATCGGCAGATTACGGCGATTTGAAATGGGAAAATTTTCTGTAAAATTTTTCTGGGCCAAAAAAGCGGAAGATGTTGGCAGCTATGCATTACGCATTCGATTGAATGCGTCACAGTAAGCATGCCAGAAACATTACAATTTCACATATATACACCTAAGACATACATTATTAGGATGTAACAGGAAATATATGATCACAATCATTGAAGTAAACACGCATTTTATAACGGGTTAAAATTTAAATCAAGGGTTATATTAGAGGTCAGATACATACATCTTTTGTATGTCAAACCAAGGTCTTATTCCGCAGATTTAATCTAAAATATAGCTTATCTGTCGAAAATGCATTTTAAAATACCTATTTAATAAAAAATACAGGTTAATAGGTTAGTTCTGCATCACTTCAAATTGTATATTTGTTCAAAAGCGTAATATTAATAAAAATGCCTTTACTAGCTTTTCAAAAGAGTTACTTTTGATGTAAAATATGAAAATATCATAAAAAGCACTCTAAATTGTCCCATTAAATCCAAACAATGCTCAGCAATTTCTCTCTGTTTTTATTAGTGAATTCATGTCATTGGGAAAATAACAGTGCCCTTATACCACTTCTGATTTTTATTATGTCTTTCATTATTTTTTGATGTTGTTGTAGAGCCTGATGAAATAACCTTTTTGAAACAAAAGATAATTATGCTGTATATTTGTTAACCCCTTCGCGACGGGAGCCATTTACGAAATTTTTAATGCTTTGTCACCGGTATTAAAATACAGAAATTTGTTCCTTCTTAAATCGAGAAAATGCTCCGATTCAATAAGTGAAATTTTACAGTATAATTTTACCGGTGAGAATAAGCTAGGATTCTTAAGCCTATTTGCGGCACGCATACGTGTCGCTCGTCCCCAAGGAGTTAATCAAAATGATAATGAATTTTCATAATTGAAGATATGCTATAGTTTTTCCCATCTTAAACAAGTAATATCATTAGTGAAAAATTGCAAAAAAGAAAATTTTTTAAACCCAAATTCACACTGTAATAAATATGACGGGCTGAGGTGTATAACAAAGAAATTTATGTTGTACATTTCCCACGCCTATGATATTGCCGTTCTTAAGATTTAAAACGGAAAAAATTCTTAAGCCAGGAAAATTTAAATATAATTTCCATACGAAATCTTTGAAAATTCGTATTCGTGTTTGTTGTTTACATTCTACAGTTAATAAAAGCTGGTGTGGGAAACTAAACCGCTTAAAATCAATATTTAAACGCACAATTAATAAATTAAGCAATATGAGAAAGACTTATACGTTTCGTTAGCACTAGAATTCACATCATCAATGTAGAAAATCAATATCCCAACAGATCGAAATTGAGCTTGAGTGAACAATGCTTTGAAGTCTATAGCTACAATGGCTGTTACCTCGAATGATCCAGAATGCACAGAAACAAATACAGAACACTTTATTATTACATGAAATACAGTGCATACATTTTTAATACACATCACAGGGACAACACAGACACCCATGCCGCTAGCTGGATTCGAACCAGGGTCCAGCGGTGTGGGAGGAGCTGATGCTACCAACCACGCCACTGGGTCGGCAATATCCCACCAGCTACATGCAAAGAGAAAACCCAATTTTCAGTAAACACACCACCTTAAGATCATCAAGTTCCAGCAACCAATGAAATCAAAGCGGAAGAGAAGCATCGTGATACAAAAAATCCACCCAGAAAATTGAATCGTGGGAACTCATAAAGTTGAGATGTTATGCTAGACAAACCATTAACCAAAGTACTTTTAATTTTATTGATATGAACAACTTCAAAAAAGACTTATTCCAGAGGAGCATATTATTTGCATTACAAAACAATTAGTGGCTGAATCAAAATTTCTTTATTGTGTTTTTAAACTTTGATTTTTAGAGATTTTTACGATATGTTTAAATAAACTATGAATTCTGATGAATCATGATGGTTTGATTTTAATTGATATTCAACATTTTATATATTTTATCTTTAATGCTACGTGTAAACTTTTGAAAGTTAGTAAAAACTTAAAACACAAAGATCTTATTTGTATTAACCCATTTTAGTACAGTTTTTAATATTTTCTGGAAAGTCTAAGTTTTACATAACTTGAACCAGAAATTTAATTTTATTATATTTAAAGTATTCCTGTGAAATGACAATTTATTTTCGTATATTGAGTATAAATTCTTTATTTTTTTCTGTTTTGAAACATTAAAAACTTCAAAATAGAAAATAAATGCGGTCAAATGAGACCTTGATGATACTCAGAGATTTAACTTTTATAATGTAATGCAAACATCATGGTCCAAAGTCCCGCATGGTGGCTTTTCGACAAATGTGAATTTGTTCTATAACATCTTTTTTTTTTTTTTTTTTTTTTTTTTTTTTTTAAGAAACAACTAATTGCATACGCTATTTAGAATTCTAATAACAACTTAATTTCTGCAATAAATATCAGGTACATTTCTCATGGTTTTTGAATATTTTAAGAGAACAATGGAACAATGTGATCAGTTTGATGGACTACCTACTTGCGTGGCAACTTTACATCCAATGTAGAGGTAAGTTGTGTTGCAGAGGCGTTAAGGAATCGTTAGAAGAAAAATTGTTTAAATGCGGCTGGTAGCCACAAAATAAAAAAATAACTATTAATAATTACAAAAGCATAAGAGAGTAAATAATTAATGAGAACATGTTAACTACCTGTAGTTTAACATTTTTTGGGATATCCTTAAAAGGTTAGACTGCATAACTTAAGTAGCTTAATCTTAGTATCCTTAAGAGGTTAGACGGCATAACTTAAGTAGCTTAATCTTAGTGGGGGTTTTTTTCTGTATTTTCTTAATTTAATAAATCTCTCCAATGCTAGCAGAATAGTAGTAAACAGTAGTATTTTGACTGTGACACTCTTCATTTTAGAAATATATTGGAATTAAATGAAATGACTGTAACTATTTTCATTCTTAAAGGAAAATTTCTGACAACGCTTAAATCAATAAGATTATTATAATTAATGTAATTTCTCAGCACTGTACTTAAACTTTGAAATATACGTACTTGTATCCTCTGTTTATCTGTACATCAAAACTTCTATTTATCTATATTTAAACAAATTTTGATATTTCCCTGTGTATACTAACGAGAAAAATGGTGTGCACCTGAATTCATTTATAAAATGCAAATACCAGATTTCGTTTCACAAAAACCCTTTTTAATATAGTGGCATCGGGCATTTAGATAGTCGTTATCGATTTCTGAGATCCGGTTTCATTACAAACTGCTTTCAAAATTCTTTTTTTTTTCTATGAATAAAAATATGGTTTGTTGTGAAGAGCAATGAAATTCTCATTTTTTTCTGTAATTATATGAAAATTTATTCGGCAATATATTCGAGTTTTGAATGCTTGAATTCCTACCTCCTTACACATAAATGCTGGGGAAAATACTAAGGTTTGAAATAAAAGAATCTCCTATTTCGATAAAAAGAAAAAAAAGAATAATTATCTCTTGTTTCGATTTAAAAAAATTATCCCAGAAAAATTATGCAACTGCATTTTTAAAGACAGATTTATGCACCTCTTTCATAGTAGTTTTAATAACTACAACAACATCTAAACTTTATTCTTTTGTACGAACTTAAAGTGAATTAAGTGTAAAGATTTTACTGTGATTTTGTCTTCTCTTTATCAAATACATTTCTCTAGTACCAGCAGAATACAGTTGTATTATTATGACTGTCACATTCTGTATTTTAGAAATAAAGCCTATTAAATGAAATATGACTGTAATTAATTTTAATCTTACAGGATAATTTCTGACAATGCTTAAATCAATAAAGTTGTTTATGATTGAAACATTTGCTTAGAATTGAATTTAAGCTTTCAAATATACGTATTTGTATCTTCTGTTTATGTGTACATCACAAGTTTTATTTATCTATACCTAAACAAACATACTTTGTTATTTCTCTACGAATAGAAACGAACACAATCGTATGCACCTGAATTCAATTATAAAATGCAAATACTGGATTTCGTTTCACAAAAGCCCTTTTTAATATAATAGCGTCAGGGAATTAGATAGTCGTTATTGATTATTATGATCAAAAGAGGAATTTTCGGTTTCACCACAAACTGCTTTCGAGATTCATTTCTTTTGTTCCATGAATAAAAATACGGTTTAGTGTGAAAAGCAATAAAATTTTCATCTTGTTTCTCTAATTATATGAAAATTTATTCAGCAATGTATTCGAGTTTTTAATGCTGGAATATTAGTTCCCCACCCCTCATGAAAAAGCACTGGGGAAAATACTAATAAGCTTTTGGGAAAAAATAATCAATCTCCTGTTTCGATTAAAAATATAAAAATAAAATCTCGGGAAAAAAGAAAAAAAAATGCAACTGCCCATGTAAAGCCAAATGCTCTGAACCTTTTGCGAGATAGTTGATATAGTAGTTTTAATAACTACAACTACACGTAAATTTTATTTTATTTCTACAGACTTATGCAAAAATGTTATAAAAATTATATTTAAAGATTTTATTTCTAATTCTAAATATATTTTATTTTAAATTTAGTGTACTTTTTTTCATAAAATTCTTCACCTTTTTTAGGTAGTAAATTACTACAGTTATTCGCTTCCCAACGGCTGATAGTAACACAATCTGTCACAATATTGGACTGAATAACTTAAGTAGCTTGATTTCATTGTGATTTTTTTGTCTTCTCTTCATCAACTCCTTCGCGATGGGAGACTTTTACGAAATTTTTTAATGTTTTGCCACCGGTTTTTAAAAACAGAAATTTTTGCCTAATTGAATTGAAAAAATACTGCGATTAAATTAGGCGAATTTTACAGTAAATTTTTACTGGTGGGGGATAATCAAGGATTCTTAAAACTTTTTGCGGCACGTATACGTGTCTCTCGTCCCCAAAGGGTTAAGTAAACCTCTGTAATAATACTAGAACAGAGTAGTATTTTTATGATTATAAGCATTCTGTATTTTACAAAAATATATTGTATAATTTAGTAATATATGACGATAACTATTTTCACTATTAGGAGAAAATTTCTGACAACGCGTAAATGAAAAAAAGTATTTATAATTTAAGCATTTTCCTACTATTGAATTTAAACTTCGAAATACACGTACTTTTATCTTCTGTTTATCTATACATCACAAGATCTATTTATCTATATTTAAACAAACATACTTTTTGTTATTTCTCATCGTAGAGTAACGGACACAATTGCGTTCATCTGAATTCAATTATAAAATGCAAATACTGCTTTTCGTTTCACAAAAGCCCTTTTTAATATAATGGCATGACAGAATTAGATAGTCGTTATTGATTATTGAGATAAAAAAGAGGAATTTTCGGTTTCACCACAAACTGCTATCGAGATTCATTTCTTTCGTTCTATGAATAAAAATACGGTTTGGTGTGAAAAGCGATGAAATTCTCATCTTGTTTCTCTCATTATAAAAAAATGATCGGAAATATTTTCGAGCTTTGAAGACTGGAATATTAATATCCTGCCCCTCATGCATAAACACTGGGAAAATTACTAAAAGTAAAAAAAAAAATGAATCTCTGTTTTCGATTTAAAAAAATACATATATCCCTGATAAAAATATGCAACTACGCTTGTAAAGATAGATACCTCTTGCCCAATAGTTTATATAGAAGTTTTAACAACATAATTGATCAATATCTTTTAAAGAAACTTTCAAATAATGCAAATTTTTTACGAAATTTTTAATCTTTCACCACCGGTTTCTAAAAGGAGAATTTTTTTTGTAATTGAAAGATAAAAATACTCATATTAAGTAATGCAAAATTTACAATAAAATTTTATTCGTGAGAATAATAAAAGTTGATCGGAACATCCGTGCCCGTACGTAGTACGGGAAGTCATGATTAGCAAAATCATACTACTTTTATGACATACGGACAAATCTAAGAAGCTATTAATCACTACAACTACACCTATTATATTCTATTTCTACTAACTTATGCAGGGCTCCCAAATGGTCCGCGAACTGAACATCAAAATTTTTTTAGAGAAATTTTCTTTTTAGATTTTTCTTGCAAATTGTCAAGAAATTACGTTTGGAAGTTGATTCTAGCTCAAACGCATTATGAAATTTTCTGTTAAAAAATACTGATGTTCAGTTCGCGGACCATTTGGGAGCCCTGCTTATGCGATTTAAGTTTAAACATTTTATTTCTAACTTTAAATATTCTTTTCTCCTTTAAAACTTGTCATTCTTTTTTTTTTTTTTTTTTTTTTTTTTTTTTTTTTTTTTGTAAGTAGTATATAACCACACATTTTCTTTACTTAATGCAGACAATAACATAAGACAACTTAATATTTGACTGAATAACTTAAATAGTAGCTTGACTTTAAGATGCTTTTTTGTTTTCTCTTTATTAATTAAATCTCTCTAATTAATTTATCTCTAATTTAATCTAATTTCTCTCAAAATACTCTCTAATTTAATTCGAAAATGTTAAGGGATTACTGTAAGTAATCGAACGATTTTGAAAATCGTTTTTTGCAGTAGAGCGCAAATTTAACACTGTATACGGCAGACAATTTTTAAAAAAATTATATTTTCAGAAAAAAAATTCTGAAAAATGGAAAATTTCTAAAGAATTAACATTATTTTAAAATGAAAAATTTGAGTCAAAGAAAAAACTCTCTGTCATAAATGCTGATAATAATCCAGAGAATATATATTTAAAATTTTATCAAAATCGGTCAGGCAGTTTTTGAGGAAATAGGTCTCAAAGTTGGTGTATTTTCAATAGAATTGCACCCAATCTTGTCTTCTTACAATCTTGAAACGCCATAACTTGAACCATCCATAAGCATATTTACTAACTCCAGTGTCCCGAATTTAGTTAATATTTTAATTTCGTTTTCAGTCTAAATTTATACTAAAAATTTAAAATAACAATATTTTTTTATTAACGAACAGACAATATGTATTTAAATAAAACGAAATTAATTATTAAGATTCTTTCACATAAAATCGGTTTCTCTAATTAGTATATTTCTAGGATATTGTCTATCAAAAATACGAATAAAATAAGCACCATTTTTGTAATCATTGAGATGCTTGTGATCATTTGCAATTTCTTGATGCCGTCACATCAGCAGTTAACTTTTTTGTTGCAAAAATTAATTTGGATTGTAGCTAGTTACCTATTAAGATCAAGTAATTACACATTTATTGATGAAAAAATGCAAAATCTCAACAATAAATAAAATAATTTTTATCAACGTAAAAAAAAAAAAAATCTAGTATATTTTTATTCTTTGACTATAATGTATGATAAAAAAATATATATATGAATATTAAGCATTATCAAGCATAATCAGCATTTTCAATCATTTCTTTGAGTTTCTTTCTTACAGTAAGGCAGTCTGCATTTAATGCATATATACGTATGTTAATTCTAGTATAATAACTACAAAGTACGAATGTTTAGAAATATTAGTATCTAGTAAGGATCTAAGTGCCTTTTTTTACAAAAAGTATTGAAGAGAGAAATGAAAAAGAAATGTATCTAAATTATTTCACCACATTTCGTACAACTCAATGTTTTTCAAGAATTTTTTAAAAGAATTTTTCTAAAGTAATATTTACTTTATTTAATGAAAAAAATTAACCCACTAGTGCCTAGCGTCCCTTTTTAGGGACGCTTCAAAAGGTGCATTCAGCACTGTTTTTGACACCGGTAAAAAAGAAAAGCAATAATTATTCTATTTAAATAATGCATTTTCGTGATTAATGAACTAAAGTTAAATCTTCTAAAAATAGTGGTGCCAACCAAATAAAATTTACGCAAAAGATGCTGGGCACGAATGTGTTAAGATGTAGCGATCAATACTAGAATTTCTCCTATTAAATCATCTAAAATCACCTAAATTAATTCATGTGTATGACCTGTATATGTCCTAAATATGACTCAAAGATTATTTCTTTATTTTATTTTCCTTTTAGTAGAAAAATTCAGCTTGCTTATTTTAATTTCTTAAATCATATAGAATACAAAGTAAACATTTTTACTGTGGAATACCTTTCTTTTGTTGTTAAATACATTTTTAATCTCCTGCTGTAATATATGGTAGAAAACTTATAAATAAAACACAATCTCAATGATTTGTTTGATTTTCTTTCTTACAAGAAAAGCAATCCGCATTTAATTTATGCGTACATATATTAATTCTAGCAAAAGTTGAGTACAAACAAAGGGTAGAATCTAACAAAAGTAGGCGTGTTTAGACATAATAGTACCTAATAAGAGATAAATTTCTTTTTTCAAATGAAATTTCTCGTTGCCGAGACAAATGAAGTAGAAATATATCCAAATTATTTATATATAGAAAACTATAAGTTAACAGTTGTTTCTTTTTCATTTACCTTTTTGTAGTTACATTCCACCTGCTTGTTTTAATTCCATACATCATCTAGATTACATAAAGAACACATTTTTGTGGAATGCATTTCTTTTGTTGTTAAATACATTTTTGATCTCTGTCTGTAATGTATGGTAGAAAACTTATAAATAATAAACTATCTCAAACATTTGTTTAATTTACTTTCTTACAAAATAAATAAATAAATAAATAAAAATCCGCATTTAATGTGTGTGTAAGTATATTAATTTTAGCAAAAGAAATACAAATATAGGAGTGTTTAGAAATATAAGTACCTAATAAGAAATAAATTTCTTTTTTCCAAAATGTTGCTGAGACAAATGAAAGAGAAATATATCCAAATTATTTATATATGGCAAACTATAAGTCAACGGTTGTTATTTTTTTCATTTATCTTTCGGTAGTAACATACCACCTGCTTGTTTTAATCCCATAAATCATCGAGATTACAAAAAAGAAAAAAAAAATATATATATTTTTTTTTTTTTTTGAACGAATTCCAATTACTGTTTAGAAAAAGTTTTAGATACTATTCTTTTTCAAACGTACACAAAAGAGTATTTTTTTACTAAAGCGTTAAAAAATATATTACATTGTTGTAAACCAAATATTTCTTTTTATGCAGATGACATTTATATTTATGCAACTAAAACATTCAATAGATTTTATTTAATAAATAAATATTATATATATGCTGTTGATATAAAAAGTTAACAAAATACTCATCACAAATAATTAACCCGGGAGAAAGCGCGCTTACCCAGGGTATGAATGGTTTTAACTTTGCCACCAATAAAATAAAATTATAACAGTCACTTTATTTAGACGGAGACTATTCTTACAAATTGTGCGATAAAATAAGTTGAAGATTACTTTAAGAAAATTAGTGGTTGCAATTGTAAAAAATCATACGCACTCCGGGTCTTTTAGGCCCTGCGCGCGTCCACCCGGGTTAAGTGAATAACTGTTTTCAGTGGAAAATGTAATACTTTAAATATAAAATAAAAAAATAAAAACATTTAGTTAAACTAATTTTAATGGTGTATTTATTGTTGTAGTTTTGTAATAGTTTACATTTATTATTGTTCTTTGCAATAACTTCGAAATAATTAAATCAATTATTTTTTATTGTTATATTAACCCATTTGATTTGCCCGTACGCTGATCGGGCAAGACGAACTTGCTTAATTCATCATTTAAAGCTTTTTGACACCACTATTTTTTTTTTTTTTAAAAATTTATACTACATAAGGCAGGAATGTTTAGACTTTAATCTTACAAATATTTTATTTAAATAATAGTGGTGTGAATCCGTTATTTTAAATTTATTGAACGGAAAGGAAAAGAAATAACCAGTTAAGGGGTTAAGAATGGAAACAAGAATAAAAAAACAGACAAATGTTCTTTGTAATTCTTTAACATTAAAGAAGTTTTCTTTATTTATATTTAAAAATCAATTGATTTCATATCTGAACGTCAGTTTAACTACATCTTTATTTTTGAATTATTATTAATTGAGTATTATAAATTTATTGTTATTTTGGAATTTTTCATCATCAATTCAATTATTATTTGAGTATGTTTTATTACATAACAAAATATTCTAATCATTTTTTAGGAACAGAATCATTAAATTATGTCGCCAATAAAAAATCAGTTTATTTTACGGAAAAATTTCTGTACATATTAAAAACCTTTTTTTTCCCCTTAAAAAAAAAAAAAAAAAAAAACTAACAGAGATTTTCTTTAAATTTGTATTTCCGTTAGTAGAACGATTATTTTGGTTTTCGAAATAGGCGTGAAGAAAATAATTTTAAAATGTTGCATGGGTTCTTAAAAATGGTTTAACGCATAGTTTGTATTCTTCTTAAATAAAACGTTACAATATTCTAATCAATAGGTGTGAGGGGGGGAACATATTTTAATCCCTTGGGGACGAGCGACACGTATACGTGCCGCAAAAAGGATAAGAATCCTTATTTATCCCACCAGTAAAGTTTTACAGCAAAATTTGCCTTACTTAATAGGAACATTTTCTTGATTTAATAAGACACAAATTTCTGATTTTAAAAACCGGTGACAACACATTAAAATTTTCGTAAAAGGTTCCCGTCGCGAAGGAGTTAAAGATACCTATAGACCTGGAGGCAGCAGCACAGTCAATCACCTCACCGAGATCACGGACGAAATTGTAGAATTAATTAAATCTCGATTTCCATATTAAAACGCAATCTGTCTGCCAAGTCACATCTTGATGGAAAACTCGTGAAAACCCAATTTTAGTGGTTGACTCGTAGGTTTACCATTGCGTTTTCATTCTCCCATCTCTCCATATTCTCACAGTTTTGGGTGCAGGAAAACTAAATGCTAAATCTATGAGTCAACCGCTAAAATCAGATTTTTAAGTGTTTTCCACCAAGATATGAATTGGCAGACCGATTGCATTTTAATATACGAAATGAGATTAAAATAATCCTAAAATTTCATACGTGAATTTGATGAGGTGACTGTCTGTTCTGCTGCCTCCCTGTCTATTAACCCTTTGCGGCGCAGGGCAAATTCATTAAGTGTTGAAAATAATGACTGGCACCGGAATTTGAAAACATCTTTATTTAAAAATAAGAAAACGCTATATTTCACGCATTCAATAAACCGTGATTTTTAATCAAAATTCCGGTGCCAATGTGGCGTTTAAGAATTAAAATTAAGTGGTATATCTATGAAACCACCTCGCCGCAAGGGGTTAAACAAAACACGACAAAAAATGTTTGGGTATCATTGCACTAAAAAAAAATTATTTTATATTAAGATCTAAAATATTATGATGTTTTCAAGATATATTTCATTGCTCACAATATGCGTGCAACATCCAAGTAGATATAAGTTAAAGTACAGTCGAATGTTTTCAAGAGAAAAGGGAAATGACAATACTTAAATAAATCCAAAACGAAAATTTAATAGGTTTTGTGATTAGAAAAAAAAGATATTGCTGGTTAATAAAAAAAAGAATAGCAAAATTAGTTAACCCCTTAAGGACGAGCGACGCCTATACGTGCCGTAAAATGGCTTAAGAATCCTTGTTTATCTTTACCACAAAACCTTATTATTATTATTTTTTTTTATTTACCGGTAACAAAATATTAAAAATTTTTGATTCTTTTTTCATCGCTTGTTCTTTGTAAATCTTTTTTTTTTTTAGTAATTTATCACTTTAAATTTTATATTTTTTACTCGAATCAAACATCGCATCGAAAGTATTAGTTGCAATTGTACAGCAATATTATTATTTCTAGACCATAAAAAAGGTTTCTTATTTTTTATTTTTTTTTAATAAAAAGAAATCTTCAACTACTTCCAAAAGTATCAGGAAAACCAATCACCATATAAATCAGATAGAAAATGTTTGAAAATGGCAAAGTTTTACAAGTAATGACTTTAATATATTCATGGCAAAATGGACAGAATACGATTCGTTTTCAATTCTGGTGGTATATTTATGAATGAGGCTCATTTGCATAAAAAGCTAGAGCCAATGTAGTGAGAATAGCCAGACTGAAAAAAGAATGGAATGGTTTTTTTAGTAAAAAAAAAAGGTTTCACTTTATTATTTTTTTTTTTTTCACAAAAAGAATACAATTAAAAAAATATGACTAGTCATTTTTTTCCTTTCTACTCATATAGTGTTTAAAAAGTTAATCTTCTGATTTTTTCGATGGGACATCATCGATCATCAAGCATCAATTGTATTACATGAAAATGATAATCTTGAATAAACTAAGCTATTTGAAACATTTTAAAAGCTAAGAAAATAATTTAAATGTAAATATGTGTAGAAAAAATTAACTTCGATTATTTTAACACAAAATAAAAAAGTTTATTAGAAATTTTTGTGGAACTTCGAACTGCATACGAATGCATAAACAGTTCTGTGCATATGTCAACATAATAAGAACTAAAAGATAATTTCTATTCATCTCCACAGTTCAATGATGAAAACATGCATATTCCTAAGATAAAAAACCAAAATTTGTTCAAATTACACCTTAATCTAGATTAAATTTAACACAATTATTTTAACTAAAAATAAATCATTAGAGGTGTAAATTTATTTCTTAGCGTAAAATGTCCAGATTAAACCAGGTATTATTAGTATTAAACCAGGAATCTTAACGAAGCTCTGCTCCGAATCCTGGTCCGGAAATTTTTCGGTCATTTGATTAATTACATATCATATGATTTATGTACCAATTAGAATAATTGTGTTAAAATTAATTTAGTTTAATTACATATCCAGCTTTTTCTCAAGTTTCATTTCCTGCTATTTATTCTGTTGAGTTGATTCAGATAACAGATCCGAGGCGATAATGATTTGGATTAGTTTGGTGAATTAGATTCCTCCAGATTCGTCCAAGATAGCTTAGATGGAAGGAGTCAAATCAACCCTGGTGCTTAAGGGGTACTTACAGTGTGTCGCAACCCCTGTTAAACCTCCAACGAAAGTGAAATAAATCATAAAGATACGATTAAAAAACACTGCATTCTAAAATTTTACTCATTAAACTCATTAACACTAAAACAGCCGAGTATTTAACTAAAATTTTATAAAAAGTGTTTCGCACCAGAATTTTAAATTAAAACTATTTAACTTATTTAATTACTCTATCTTTGTGCTGCAAATATTTCACATATCTTATGAAGAAACTTCTGGTTCGAATCGACTACAATCATGCTGGCAGGGGTCATTTTGAACCCTAATGGCGGTTCTAGTGTTAAAATTTTAAACATTAAAATTGGAGACTCTAGTGAAATTTAGGTATCGAGTTGGAGCACCGGGATACATATACCCCCAGTGGCGCAATGACTTTCTAAAAAAATATATTTTTTAGGAAATAATCACATACGTCGACAGACTTAAAAAGTGGTCGAGGCGGGAAGGGCAGCATTGGAGGTACCAACAGACTCAGAACAATTGGAAGGCTATTTGGTCGAGAAATCCCTGGTTCCCATCTTCGCACAGATATTTTTCACCCTTTGGAAAAATTTTACCTTATGTACCTTAACCATTTCAGTGGCAATGGATTCCTCCATAAATGTACAAATAATTGATTCACACCGTAGTTTGCGATCAAATTTAATTGAAAATAATCGAAAGCTTTTCTTCATGCATATTATAAGATTTCAATTATACTAAAAAATTACTGATGCTTTTGGCAGTTTGTGCATTAAAATTAACCAATTGCAAATTGCAAAGGGCGCCACTCAAGGGGTTAATCATTTAACAATTTTATAACACATTCAAAAATTAAGAAAACGTTACTCTAAATACATTTTTTGTATTCGCATTATAAATTAGTATTTTAATTTATAACCATATTTTAATAACACGGAATAATAATTCAGATATTTTATACTTAATAAATCATTAGTGTGGATGCAAATCTTGTAATATACGATTAGAATGAACAGCAGTTTGAAAATATGATGCTGAAAAATAGTATGTTGTTAACGCAATATAATAGGAAAAATAGTTATAATCACATTTACACTGACTAGAGAAGTTCACGAAGTGTGAGTCGCCAATTTTGACAAAAGTGGTATCGTTGGAAAGATCTAATCGTGAGCAGCAAAAAACTCGATGGAACTACCCGTCGCAAATGAGTCGTTATCGAGATATCCGACAATGTATGTGACGCAACTAGCGCATACTTAATGTGGCATCGTAAAAAATTTTAGTCTCGATTTTAACTAAAGTGGTATCGTTGAAAAGATATCATCGTGAGGATTAAAAAATTTAATGGAATCACCCGTCGGAAATGAATTGTTTTCGAGATATCCGACAATATGTGTCACATTTTTAATACACACTTCTAGGAAACTGCATTAACTAGGGAAGAGCAAAAAGTATAAGTCACCAATTTTGGCAAAAGAATATCGTTGGAAAGATCTCATCGAGAGCAGTAAAAAACTCAATGGAACTACACATCGCAAATAAGCCGTTATCGAGATATCCGTCAATTTATGTCACTTAACTAGTGTACACTTAATGGGGGACCGCAAAAAAATGTTTTCTCGATTATAATGAAAATGGTGTCTTTGCAAAGATATCATTGTGAGAAGTAAAAAACTCAAAGGAACAAACCATCTGAAATGAGCGATTTTCGTGATATCCGACAATTTCTGGCACTTAATGCAGTTTCCTAGAAGTGAGTATTAAAAATGTGACACAAATTGTAGGATATCACGAAAACAATTCATTTCCGACGGGTGATTCTATTGAGTTTTTTAATCGGCACGATGATATCTTTTCAACGATACCACTTTAGTTAAAATCGAGACTAAAATTTTTTACGGTGCCCCATTAAGTATGCGCTAGTTGCGTCACATATATTGTCGGATATCTCGATAACGACTCATTTGCGACGGGTAGTTCCATTGAGTTTTTTGCTGCTCTCGATTAGATCTTTCCAACAATACCACTTTTGTCAAAATCGGTGACTCATACTTCGTGCTTTTCCCTAGTGAGAGGCAGCTGCACAATCATTATCTCATCGAGTTGATGTTTGAAATTTCATTATTAGTTAAACTCTATTCACATATTAAAATGCAACTGGCGTGTCATGTGATTTCTTGATGGAAAACCAATTTTAGTGTTTGGCTGGTAAATTTACCATTTTATTTTCCTGTTCAAAGTTTTCTATGTTTTCATATTTTTGATGCAGGGTAAAAAAAAAAAAAAAAATGATAAACCTACCCGTCAACCACTAAAATCGGGTATGCAAGCTGATAGCTTTCTCAAAATCACTATAGGGGTGAGTAGGGATACTTGATCATAGGGGATACTTGAGCCACCCCTATTATCTCTACAGTTGGTCAATTTTTCTTTCTAAAACTGGCAACATGGTAACATATTTATAGTTCTGAACATGTAAAAAAGAAATCACATACCTTGGTACCATTTTGTAAGTATGGTGATTAACCCTTTGAGCGCTGCTGGTAGAATTTACTACCACATAATTTTAATTCTGAAATGTCACAACGACACCAGAAAATTCGACCAAATTTATTTGAAAAAGGTTTAATGCATTTTTTCGCGTATATTGTAAATCGGTTTTTTCTTTGCAAAATACTGGTGCGAATGTGACATCTGGCTCAAGTATCCCCATGGAGGGGATACTTGAGCCACGATGTAAAAGAAAAAGTAAAAATTTATAAGACATAGAAAAATAGTTCAAAATTAATTGAAAGTGGTTTTCAATTGAAGAAAAAATATCAAATTTTCATTTTCAATATTTTATTTTGTTCTAAGAAATTATAAAAAATTAAAAAAAAAATTAAAATTTAAAAAATGGCTCAAGTATCCCAATCTTCTCCTATATATAAAATTACATTACACAATATCAAAATCAAACAATCATCAATTCCAAATTATTTTAAAATAAGAAAACTGTTTTATATATTTATCGGATAAAAACATTCCGATTGACGTAAATGTTCGCATGAAAACTTACAACACAAGAAATATTTATCATGTTCCAACTAAATGATTTTCATAGGTGAAAATAAAATAATAAAAACTGCTAAGATTGAATTCTGTTTTAGGCACGATGTCGCCTTAGCAAGCTATCCTATGTAATTGCATTTTGTTACTTCACAAATAACAGTGACATTTCGTTTAAGGAAGGTATTCATTTTGGTCTGATTTTAATTTCATAAATTTTACAATACTATGTAAATGTCAGCAAAATGATGCTTTTATTTTAAATATTTATTGCTTATAACGTACCATTTTATTTATCGTTGTACTTCTTCTTCTCTGCATTGCATGCCATCTTCTGTATTAAGGAAAATATCATTTTTTACTAACCGCGCTAGAATGTCTTTTATAAAGTGTTTAAAGAAAAATTTCTTTCGATACTTTCATGAAAACAATATATTATGAGTTATATTGTACAGAATTATCTGAAATTATTCATCAGGATTCAAAAAATTGTAAGTTACAAGTACACGACGTTTAACCCATTAGTGCCTAGCGTCCCTTTTCAGGGACGCTTCAAAAGGTGCATTCAGCACTGTTTTTGACACCGGTAAAGAAGAAAAGCAATAATTATTATATTTAAGGGATGCATTTTCGTGATTAATCAACTAAACTCAAATCGTCTAAAAATAGTGGTGCCAACCAAATAAAATTTACGCAAAAGATGCTGGTCACGAATGGGTTAAAGACGAGTGGTACATGAAAAAATACATAAACTCAGCAAGTGTGTGTGTCAGTGTGTGCGCCTTTAGTCAAATGGCACACATCCAAACTGCATATGCTACAGTCGCATATGTTGGAAGCAGAAGAAGGAGGAAGAAGAAGAACTCATTTTTAGCAATCAAGGTTTTCCAAAGCATAAAATTAATTGTCTACTAATCTCTTTTCATACTTCCATGACAAAAAAAAAAACGACTCATCAGTGAATGAATGCATTATTTCATAACATATAATTTAAATGGGTAAATATATAATGGTTTTAAATATATATTTATTTACATATAGCAAAAACAAAATAATCTGTAAACTAAAATACGTTCACACTTTTAATAGTGAAATCATTTACGGATATTTGTTGTTAAACATACAGAAAACATTTTACCCTAATTTCCTGCCTATAATCCGCGGATCAAACAATTCTTTTTCGACCCAGAAATTTTATTTCGTAAATGAAGGCAAATATTTACGGCGATCTGAAAAGTTATATTTTAGTTAATAAAATTTCTGGGTCGAAAAATGATTGTTTGATCCGCGGACTATACGCAGGAAATTAGGGTATTTTGACAAATTAAGTTCCGTAATTTTCGGCGTATAATCGGCGGATCAAACAATTCTTTGTCGACCCAGAAATGGAAGCCAAATACTTGCTGCAATCTAAAAAGGTGAATTTTATTTCAAAAATTTTTTGGGTCGATAAATGATTGTTTAAACTTCGGATTATACGCCAGAAATTACGGTTATAGATAAATCATTTTAAAACATAATTTCTCCATTTCAAACTATATCATTACATACCATTAAGTTTAATTGGTTGACGAAAAGTGCATGCTCTTTCAGTCATTCATATATGTTAATCAAAATAAGCATGTAATTTCTATATGTGGAAATTTTCACAATTTTTAATGTCTTATAAGTAAGAAATAAGTTAAGTATTTAGTGACTTTTGCGGCATTTCAGTAATCTGTACTGTCAGTCACCGGAATAATAACTCGCTCTATCTTTTCCTTACTCAACTTTCATATTACTGTCCACTGGATATTATCAATTTGTTTGGTTTAGTTTCTGTATAGACAAACGTCTGGCTTAGTGACGTGGCCAATAATTAATAAAAATGTTAAAAGAGTTCTTTTTCCCAGAACATAAATGCGAAATATGTTAGAAGTACGATGTTTTAAATTATAGCTGTAACTGATTACCCTAATTTCCTGCGTATAATCCGCGGATCAAACAATCATTTTTCGACCCAGAAATTTTATTAACTAAAATATAACATTTCAGATCGCCGTAAATATTTGCCTTCATTTACGAAATAAAATTTCTGGGTCGAAAAAGAATTGTTTGATCCGCGGATTATAGGCAGGAAATTAGGGTAGTCATCTGCTATTAGATTTTATTTTAAAGACTAATTAATATACTGCTTATGATTGTAGTGATTTATTACTTATGTATTCAATTTTTCAGAAAAATTGAAGGAAGATAAAATTATTCATTAGAATTAAGCAGTAAAATTTTACATCAAAACAAAAATAGTGAACATCCATCAGTGAAGACTTCCGTAAGACACGAATTTTCTTCTGATATTAACCAAAGTCCGCATTAAACGATGCAAATACTTCAGTGGTGTAAAATAATATTTTTTTTAATGAAGTAAATTTCGTTTTTGACATTAAAAAAAAGAAAAGAAAATAGGTTATCAAGTTAACGTTAAAATAAAAACTTTTTTTTTTAATTTACTATTTTTTGTTTAGAAGCAAATTATATGTATATATATATATATATATATGTGTGTATGTGTGTATTTATATATGCATACATATATACAATATGTATGTATATATACAGAGTTGCCAAGCTTCCGGTATTTTGAATATCACTATTATCCTAGAGAAAATGCTGTTCTTTTAAATCGCCCAAAAGTTTCACTTAAATAAAAGTACATTTTCTGTATTAAAATACTGGTATCCAAAGGGCATAGCCGGATAAGCATTGAAAACATGCCTTTCAATCAAATGTCTTCATTTTCCCCCCAGGTGTATCTACATATCTGACAATCTATTTCCCCAATTATTAGCTTATAAATATTGATATTTTATGAGATAAAAACGTTTTTTCGATTTTTTAAAAACCTCATTTTCTTAAAAACTACTGTACCGAATTACATGTGATTTATTGAGTTTACATAGGCATGAAAGATGCATAACTGGTAAGTTTTGTACAATTTTCTGATTATAAAAAGTGTGTGAAAAAGCGATTAAAAATTTTTGAAAAATAAAAATCATATCTTATAGTTGTCGGAAAATTACCATTTTCTAGTAAAAAAATTCCTCATATGTGCCCATATATTACATATAAAAGCTGTAAGTTTGCGTTGGGTACTACATATAAATATTTACAAAAGTATGTATAAAATTAATTAAAATTCGTTTAAAGGCGTTACTTTGGGCGGAGTTACGCAACTTTGAAATCCGAAGAATCTTTGGAATGTATACTTACAGAATTTCTGTATTTTAAATTTTAATGAACACAAGAGCATCATTCTCAACGCTGACGATACGGTTTCGATAACAAAATTTTTTGTTGGTGTCACTACAAAAACAAGGAAGAATATTTTTGTCATAGAAACTAATTACATTCTTCGATATCGAAATGTAACAACAGTGATCACAGCCAATTTAAATGAAAATGGCTTTCATCAGTTTTTATAAAGAGAAATTATAGTTAGTAGTTTCCAGCTTTTTAGCCGAGCGATGGGCCCTGATTACCATCATGTTAAATGTTTATGTCTAAGTAATGGTTAACCGCCATGATCAGAAACAAATCTCTATAAATAAAAGGAATTCCGAGGATAATTAATTGAGGCACAGGAAAATCGTCTGCTAAGAAAATCTTTTTTCATTTTGAACTCTATAAATAAAAGGAATAAAGCAGAAGAAATATAAAACAGATAATGTATTTATCACAAAAAATCGTCTGCTAAGAAAATCTTTTTTCATTTTGAATAAAATTAAATAAAATATTGAAAACATTTGATTTAAACTAAAAATTGTATTACTAAAAGTTTTCTTTTTTTTTCAGAACCTTTTAATACTTTATAACGATGAAAATGACGTATTTCAGACAATGCATTTCTGCATGCTTCCAGTTATTGATAAAATCATACAAATTTCAAGTTCGTTTAATATTGCTAATACGGACCCGGGCAACGCCGGGCGGGTCAGCTAGTTTAATATAATGAAATATTTCTATTTCTTATTATGTTATCTAAGAATGATAATTCGAAATGTGATTGTTAAGGAAGTTTCTTGAAAAAACTCGTGGTTACAGAAAAAAAAATATTTTTTTTATTTTTATGATTTTTATGTATAAAATAATGTAATGCATTATAAAGTGTCACCTGTTTTATTTTTTCCTCATAAAAATCACTGTTCTTGACAGTGAGGCCTAAAGCACTGAAACCGACTATGTATTTACACATAAGATTATAATATATTCGCATGAAATTAGCTATGTCGTTACAATATTTTATCTTCTGTTAATTTTTCCACTGCTTTTTTGAGCTATATTTATTTAAAAAAGTATTTTTTATCTCATCAAACATAAAACGTTTCAAAATTGCAGTTTCCAATATGTTGTATATTTTTCAATACAAAATTACATCCAGTGCTCTCAGCTTTCTTTTTTTTCCTTTTAACTCACATTATGAGCCTTTCGGTAATATTTATCTTCGGATTAAATACTTTAGAAATCTGCTAGTAAAAAAAAAAGTTATTATTAGTATATATCTTGAATAAAAAATTGTCTGTTACTACCCAATCCTGAGGATAACTCAGAATTAAAAGAGTGGATTAGACTCCAAATCCAGTTATATAATATTCATATTTGATTTCCGTTGCATAATAAATAAACAAACACATAAATAAAAACTAAACTAATTTCTCATATTACCCTTCATTAAAAGTGGTGAGAATTTTCGAATAAAAATCATTATAGTTAACTGTCGTAACATTTAGATATCGAAGAATGCTGTTGTTTTCCAATTGAAAATATTTTTCAGAATATTGCCTTCGATAGAAACCATCACTTTTCTATATCGAAATAATATGGACTGAGTTGAAAATTATGACCTATATTATTAATGAAATCTAAAATACATCAGTTGACACATTTTCTATTGACATTGTTCCAAAGATTCTTCGGATTTCAAAGTTGGGTAGCTCCGCCCAAAGTAACGCCTTTTAACGAATTTTAATTAATTTTATACATACTTTTGTAAATATTTATATGTAGTACCCAACGCAAACTTACAGCTTTTATATATAATATATGGGCACATATGAGGAATTTTTTACTAGAAAATGGTAATTTTCCGACAACTATAAGATTTGATTTTTATTTTTCAAAAAATTTTAATCGTTTTTTCACACACTTTTTATAATCAGAAAATTATACAAAACTTACCAGTTATTCATCTTTAATGTCTATATAAACTCAATAAATCACATGTAATTCGGTTGAGTAGTTTTTGAGAAAATGAGGTTTTTAAAAAATCGAAAAAACATTTTTATCTCTTAAAATATTAACGTTTATAAGCTGATAATAGGGGAAATACATTGTCGCATATGTAGATACACCTGGGGAAAAAATCAAAAAATTTGATTGAAAGGCATGTTTCCAGTGCTTATCCGGCTATGCCCTTTTGCTTTTCACGACTGATTCGAGGATGAAACCACGTACTTTATTCGTATTTCTATAAAATTTACTGTCTGAAGAGTCTACTACGGTTCTGCAAATTCCAAATACTTCTTTTAATTCATTTTAAAACTTTCGTTCATATGTGTTGTTTTAGAATTAATAGTTATATATATACACTCAAGAGCCAAAACATTATGACCACCCCTACATTTTGCAATGAACTAGCCAGGGTGATGTGGAAGGCACGTGATCTGATGGAAGTGGTATTTAACTGCTGCTGGAGAGTCTGAAGAATCATTCTTTCACTTACTTCGATATGTGATGGGAAAGACTGCGGATCTAAGCGACTTTGATAGAGAGCAGATTGTAATGGCTCGAAGGCTCGGAACAAGTATTTCCGAAACTGCACGACTCGTGGGTTATTCGCGATCTACAGTTGTTAGTACGTATGCAAAGAGGTTGAATGACGGTGAAACCAGCAGTAGACGACATGGTGTTGGACGTACACACGCTATCAAAGAAAAGGTCGGCGGTGACTGTCTCACGTGGTGAAGCAAAACCGGAGCCAGACAGTGGCTCAGCTCACAGCCCAATACAATGCAGGACCAAGTAGAACAGTATCGGAACACACTGTTCAGCGGACAATGTTGGATGTGGGGCATTGCAGCAAACGTCCCACTCGTGTGCCTCGCTGACCAAGCATCATCGCCAACTGCGCTGGGCCCGGGAACATCGCAACTGGTCCATGGATCAGTGGGAGAGAATTGCCTGGACAGATGAATCACGGTTTGTGATTCATAACGCCGATGGCCGTGTCAGGATACGCCGTCTTCCAGGCGAACAGTTGCTCCCTCAATGTACTGTAGGTCATACACAGGCCGCTGGTGGCGGCCTGTGTATGACGGTGCTTATCGGCCTATCGGCCATGCTTTGAGGGACGGCGTTACCGGGACCCGTGGTTGTGGTAGCTACCCGTGGATGTGCACCATGAATGCTACAGTGTATCTGAACCTCAATGTGGACCAGTTGCATCCTTACATGGCCTCTGTTTTTCCAGCCGGCAATGGAATGTTCCAACAGGCCAACGCCCCGTGTCACAAGGCTAAAATTGTGTTGGAGTGGTTCCAGAAACATGATGCAGAATTCCAGTTAATGTCCTGACGCCTAACTTACCGGATCTCAATCCGATAGAACACATTAGGGATTTCATGGGACGGCAGTTTAGAGTTCATAGACCACCAATTCGCAATATCTCGGATTTGCGTCATCGTTGCTTAAACATCTGGTACAATCTGTGTCCGGCCATCTACCAAGGACTTGTGGCATCCATGCCGTGGCGGGTTGAAGTGTATTGCGCGCCAAAAGTGGGACAACTCGTTATTGACAGGTTGTCATAATGTTTTGGCTCTTGAGTGTACATATATATATATATATCAGAAATTCAATTTCCACAAAGAAATATAGAAAAAATAGAACTAAAGAATGTAATAGAAAATTGTAGAGCCAAATCAGAATATATTTAATATTTCGCTGTGTATTTTAATATTTTATGCTTTTCAATTCCTTCGAGGGGAAAATTATTTACTTATACTGATAAAAAGATTTGTTATTAAAATTCGTTATTTTTATCAATTATAATGGTATTTTATCATCGGTTTCTAAAGTGAATATAATTACTTTGTAACCTTATACAATATGAATATCAGGAGTCATAAATATTCACTGTACCCTTCTTTCATAAGTATTCATCCTGTGTCTCTCTATTTAAGTAATTATATATTAATATTATGTATTATATAAAAAATATAGTAATTATATATTATATAAAAAACAGAAGCAATTCTATTTATTTTTTAAATTCCCTTTATACCCGAAATTCAAAATCTTACTCTCCTGTCATTATGGGGTAATTGTCAACATTTCACTTGTCAATTAAGGAACATTTTTATTATATTAATTTTAATGTAATCCGTCAATTTATTATTTCGTATTCATTTACTTTCATGTATTAAATAAAATTTATGGTTCGAAGTCTATTTATTTCATTGTTTTACCACCAAAACTTTGTCAACTCTGTTATGAGATAAATGATTAGTATAACATTATATTAATCAAAATATGCAATGTGCCTCAGGGATGGAACGGTTTAAATATATTAACATTGTTTTAAAATACATAACTGAACCTACTTGTTTCCTTTAAAAATATTTTGTATTACTAGGGGGGCCCTGCCCCCCTGCTCGCTATGCTCACCAACCCCCCGCGTAATCGCTTCGCGATTCCAAATTATTGGCTACCCCTGCTTGCTGCGCTCGCCAATACCCCATGGTATGAATAAGCAGTAGCAGACCTTTCAAATGATGTGTCACACGACTGGTGCTGTAAAGAAACTAAAAATGTGCCTCCCTGGGGGGCAGAGTGGGAGGCGACACAAAAGACATCCATAAAATGAATAAACAGTTGCAGACCTTTCAAATGATGTGTCACACAATTGGTGTTGTAAAGAAATTACAAAATGCGCGCCATCAGAGGGCAGAGGGGGGGGGTTACACACAAGATATCCATAATATGAATAAGCAGTTGCAGACCTCTCAAATGATGTGTCACACAATTGGTGTTGTAAAGAAATTAAAAATGTGCCCCCCTGGGGGGGAGAGTGGGGGATGACACACAACACATCCATAACATGAATAAGCAGTTGCAGACCTTTCAAATGATGTGTCACACAACTAGTGTTGTAAAGAAATTAAAAATGCGACCCCCCCTGGGGAGAGCAGAGTGTGGGGGTGACACACAAGACATCCATAATATGAATAAGCAGTTGCAGACCTTTCAAATCTTGTGTAACACGACTGGTGTTGTAAAGAAATTAAAAATGTGTCCCCCCTGGGGAGCAGAATGGAGGATGACACGCAAGACATCCATTACATGAATAAGCAGTTGCAAACCTCTCAAATGATGTATCAAACGACTGGTGTTGTAAAGAAATTAAAAATTTGGCGAAATATTACAGTTATCGCCAAGTTGGCG
Organism: Maratus speculifer; assembly: GCA_964019185.1. NCBI lineage: Eukaryota > Metazoa > Arthropoda > Arachnida > Araneae > Salticidae > Maratus > Maratus speculifer. Next base: position 63,589,875 of record OZ025300.1, read on the forward strand.
TCACTTTTGACAACTAATTTTGGTCGCCAAATTTGGCGATATATCGCCAAGTTGGCGACAAACTTGGCGATTGTTGGCGATGGTAACCTTTTCTCTCTTTATGGTAACCCATACGGCGATGCATAGACGGAGTCCTTTCCTGATTGGTCTATTCGACTCATGGAAGGAGTGGACAACCCGGATTCGTTAGTTCCGGAAATCTTCCACATCAGCATCATTCCAGGAGTCATTCCTTTTAAGGCTAGTTTTTTTTTACTATTGAAGGACAATCGAGTTCATGACATCACATCTGTAATTCCTTATGGGTAGTTAAAATAATATTGTGGAAAAATATAATTGTTATATGGTATTATTTTTATAATATTGTCCATTTTATGTATTATAAATTCCAAAATGCATATTTTTATAAATAAGTAGTTTGGGAATAAGTAACTACTGTTTTATAACGAAATCCAACGATTTTCCTACAAATTTAGCCGTTTATATAAATGTTTAAAACTTTCATCTATATCTATAAAAGAAGAAACGTGTAAGTGCATGATGTTGACGTTATTTTGACGGTAGAAAAAAAGTAGCAGACGATTAAATCAAATGTTTATTAACTTTCATTCCAAATCCTTAACTTCTAAATGCATATATATTCAATTTTCACAATCGAATAGAAAGAAATTAGTACTTTAAATGTATTTTGCTTGAAAATTGTATCGCAATTTGATTAAAACTGTTTCTCAAGTTACTCATTTTTCATTGCTTTTACAATAAATTTCAAGCATGATTTTTTTTTTCTAATCTATTTCTATCTCGGAAAATTATTTAAATTAATGATCTACAAATTATTTAAATTTATGACATATTCATTAACTTCTTATATTTTATTAATATCTACTCCTTATTCGTATCTAATTTCTTAATTTTAAAACAACTATATTAATTATTGTTTATTTCGAATTATTAATTTAAAGCTTTAATCATTTCATAAATCTTTTATATCGCATCTTTTTTACTTTTTTATTAGCTCACAGGCTATCATAGCCTGAGAGCTTATGTGCCCGCCCGTTCTGTATGTACGTTCGTACGTGCGTAACGCGATAACTCATGATAAAAGTATCCTAACCACTTGAAATTTTGTATACAGATATATCCTGATAAGGCGCTTCCCTGATAAGTTTTTGGAGTTTATTCGATAAGTATAAGAGGGGGAACGGGGGGCTCATGCCCCTCCCCTTAATCGATACAAATGGGTTTTTCATTCAGAATTATCAGTTTTTGTTCAAAATTTAGGTATAAGAACATTCTAATGAGGCCCCTCAGTGACTGGTATTAGGTGTTCATCGTATAAGTATAAAAAGGGGGAACGGGGGTTCTAATGCCCCTCCCCTTAATTGATATAAATGGGTTTTTCATGCAGAATAATCAGATTTCGTTCAAATTTCTGAATAGTTTTGGAAGTTTAATAGTTAAATATAAAAGAGAGATTTATATAATTTAAGATAACTCCTCTTAAATTATATAAATGGGTTTTTATTAAGAATTTTCCGATTTGTTCTGAATTTTGGATATAGATTTTTTATAGGATAAAGCATGTCCCTAATTAGTTTAGGGGGTTCAATGATTAAGTATAAAAGGGGGGAAAGGGGGAGGTGTTTCCCCTACTTTGATTTTTTTTTCGAACGGAATTAACCTTTGAAAATATAAGGCTGTAATGTGCAATTAGTATGCGTAGCCTGTGAGCTCAATGCCATCATTTTAACTGGGCAGTATTCTTTTTATTTTGAAAAACTTAATCGTGAAAAACTTAATCGAAAAGCAACACTTTTCTTAAAAAATCTACTAATTTATTTTATTTTTTCAATTTGAGACATCTGATACTCGTTTCTCAAGGCCCCACACTAGTCACTAAAAAAGACCCGGATGATAATATTAAGTCTATGGATGCGTTCTTTTCAAATATCTCGCTCAAATTTTAACATTTTTATGTGATTTTTTTTACATATGATAGTTGAGGACAATCTACAACCGGGCTAGTTTTTATTTTTTCAATTTCGATTTCAGATAAAAAAAAAATAATACTTTAACTTTCGAAACCAGTTAGAACCGGTTCTGGAATTGAAACTATCATAATATAAAAAATATGTAACCATTATCGAAAAAGTAAAAACTATCCCGATTGTAAATCATTCTCAGCTAGCCTATGAAAAAAAAATCATGTAAAAATGTTGAAATTTGAGCGAGATATTTGAAAAGAACGCCCCCGTAGACTTAACATTATCTTCCGAGTTTTTTTTTTCAGTGACTAGCGTTGAGCCTTAATACCACTTTTTAACCCTGGTGTTCTGTTCGTATTTACTATACGTATGTAGTGTTCGGGTCAATGTGACCCGATTTAGAATATTACCTTTTCTAGCAGTAAATGAAAATTTAGAAACTATTTTAGAAATAATTTTTAAAAATGTAAAATAAGCTTAAATATATATCAAATAATACAAAACACCAGTAAAATAACTTAAAATATTTGAATACTTACTTTTATTTACAATTTGGACAAAAATAGCTTACGTGAAATTCGCAAGTGTGTTTTTGCAATTGTGACATAATATATTACTTTTGTTGTCGCTGGTTGATGGACAGAACTTGCATCTTGCACGTTTAGTACACAATGAAGTGTTCTCATCTGATTCCAAGGTTACGTTTGCACTTTTACTACGCATTCTCTTCAAAATTTTGACTGAATCTTCGCTTCTGGGAAAATGCTGTCTTACTTCAATGTGTGGAAAAATTAGAGATTTCCCAATTTTTCTAAAAAGAGCCTTCGTTTGGTTAATTTATTTTCATTCCATTTGCTGTTTATTGAAATCCACAGAATAAATGCATTGTAAGCAGTGTTGGGTATGAACGCGCTCACTGAACGAAAACTCACGAGTTTCGCTCACTATTTGTGAACTTTGGACTGAACTTCGCACACTATTTTATAAACGAGTTTGAACTGAACGGAAACTCAAAAAATAGACGAGTTTGAACGAAATTTACGTTCAAATTTACGTTCAATTTTTTCATAATTTATTTAAAACTTTTCGAGACCTTAGTACACATTTTTCCTCTTTCAAATGCCATTTAGAGGCCTATACGAGCCTGAGGACGGGTTAAGTCTAGATATCACTTCTCTGGGTAGTATCCTAGTCTTACTTCTTCTGCAGACTCGGGTCGCGCCGAACCGGACCTGGGCTGTATACAATTTCGCCGAAAATAGATATATACAGTAAACTCTCTGTACAAGGCGGATTGTGTAAGGCGGAAATATGTCTAAATTGGAAAAATTTTAAAAGAAAGCATAAAAATCGCAGTCTACGGCACTTCTGAATAAATGGAGATTATAAACAGACTAAGATAAGTTTTTTTGGCCAGAACTCTTCCGTAAGGGTAAATATCAATGTCCTGTAAAAATGTACTCGGGGTCGGGCCGGGTTCGGTGTAAAATTTCAACTTTTTTTTCCGGGCCGGGCCAAGCTCGGGCCTTGTTTTTAGGTAGATTTCGTATGAAATACTATTAGGTAGATTTCGTATGAAATACTATTAGGTAGATTTCGTATGAAATACTACCTATTGCATTCTCTCCCATGTTGGAATTTCTAAAAAATTTTTGCTGATCTACACGAATCATGACTCCTAGACCCCAAAACTACCATCAGTAAAAAAGTTTATCTATCTATCTATCTATCTATCTATCTATCTATCGGTGTATATCACTTTCTTCTAGACACGATAACTTCCATAATTATGCTCAGATCGTCTTCAAACTTTTACATAAAATCAAGGAGCTTAAAATCTCGGTCGAGTTCGTTAATGGGCAAAATCGGACCAAGGGGGTGGAAATAGGGAGGGTTTTTGGGAAAACCGAAAAAACGCGATAACTTCTTAATTAAAATAGATATCGAATCAGTTTAAAGTTTATATTACTTCTAAGAAATGGGCAAAGAGTTTATGCATGACAGATTTTTGATAAAGATAAAAATGGGCTAAAGGAACGAAAAAAAACGTGGTTTTTGGGAGAAAAAAATTCTTAACTTCGTCAGTTCTCAAGATATCAAATCCAACTAAATTTTATATAAATGTACTTAATATTATCTAAAACTTTTGTATTTACAAGTTTTTGATAGGACCAACTTTTATCGATGAAAAAAATTAAAAACGAAAAGAAAAAGGGGGGGGGGGTTAAAAAGAAAAAAATCCATAACTTACTCAATTCTTAAGCAATCAAATCTAATTAAATTTATTTTGCATCTTCACAATAATACCTACAACTTTTATATTAACAAGTTTTTCATAGAACCAATTTTTAAAGCAAAAATAAGTTAAACAAAAATAGGAGTTGAAGAAAAAACCTCAAATCCAAACTGCTTATATTCTGACTCATTTTTAAGTTCATTTTTGATTTTAAACGCATCCAAATGACAGATCCTCTTATTTAGGAACTATATAACTTGACGTATTGGCCAGTTTTTTGATAAAGGCAGAATATATTTTTAAAAAGGCTGCCAAAAAGGGCATTTTGAACAGATTTCCCGAAGTTATCGTCATTAGAAAATTGATTAAGTATAACAAATTGCGTTCTTTCTGAGTCATTTTTAAATCCATTTTTGTTCTCAAACCCATCGAATTTACAGGTCCTCTTATTTAGGAACTATTTAACTTGACGTATTGGCCAGTTTTTTGATAAAGGCAGAATATATTTTTAAAAAGGCTGCCAAAAAGGGTATTTTGAACAGAATTTCCCGAAGTTATCGTCTTTGAAAAATTAAGGTAGTATAACAAATTGCGTTTTTTCTGAGTCATTTTTAAATTCATTTTTGTTCTCAAACCCTTCCAATTTACATGTCCTCTTATTTAGGAACTATGTAATGTGACGGATTGGCCAGTTTTTTTGATAAAGGCAGAATATATTTCAAAAAAGGCTGCCAAAATGGGCACTTAGCACAAAATTTCACAAAGCGATCTTGATTAATGATCTGTGGGTATTCAAATAACAAATTGGTTATTTTATGACTCATTTTTTAATCCAATTTTGCTCTGAAACGCATTCAATTGACAGTTTTTTGTTACTTAGGAACTATATAATGTGCATATTCGTCGATTTTTTGATAAAGGATGAATATATATTTTTTAAAAACTGTCAAAGTAAGCACTTCGCAAAAAAAATTCCCAAAGCGATCATGTTAAAAGAATTGAGGTTGTATTCAAATAACAAATTGTTTATTTTATGACTCATTTTTAAATTCAATTTTGCTCTCAAACGCATTCAATTGACAGTTATTTGTTATTTAGGAACTGTGTAATGTGCCGTATTGGTCAGATTTTTGATAAAGCTAAATATATGTTTTAAAAAAGCTGTCAAAGTGGACACTTCGCACAAAATTTCCCAAAGCGATCTTGATGAAAGAATTGTGGATGTATTAAAATAATAAATTGGTTATTTTATGACTCATTTTTAAATTCAGTTTTGCTGTCAAACGAATTTAATTAACAGTTTTTTGTTATTTAGGAACTATATAATGAGCATATTGGTCAGTTTTTTAAATAAAGTAAGAATATAATTCAAAATATGTTCCCAAAATGAGCATTTGAGTCGAATTTCGTTTAAGATGATTTTGATAAAACCAGAATGATAAAAACAGAAAAATGAAATTTAAAAGCGGCTGAATAACGTAGTTAAACTGCGTTTATCGCTAAAATTTTCGAAATCTACCTACGCCTATAGGCCATGCCGACAGGGATTTTTAGCTATTATATCGGGCCGGGTCGGGCCTTGTTTTTAGCTATCATATCGGGTCGGGTCGAGCCTTGATTTTAGCTATTATATCGGGCCGCTAAATTTTCTCTACGAGCCGGGCTGGGCTCGGGCCGAAATTTTTATTTTAATATCGGGCCGGACATTTTTTTTCTATGGATCGGGCCTGGAAATTTCCGTCCGTGCATACCTCTATCTTACATATCGAATAATCAAATGATTAGTTCATAAAATTTTGTAAATTTGGACAATAATATCCAAACATAAAAAAAAGTGAACTTTTTAGTGAATTTCGTTCACTTTTACAAATGAGTTTGATTTGAATAAGTTCGTTTAAAAATTTTTGAATTTGAACGTGAACTTAAATCACTTTTCAGAAATGGAACGTGAGTTTGAGTTAGTTCGTTTTATTTGTGAACGTGCCCAACACTGATTGTAAGCAGATGTATCAAGCATATTATAGAATACTATCATAGACCAGCGATTTGTTTTTCTCTTACAAGTGTATGTACTCAAAAGTTGATCAAGACCATCCACAGCCCCTTTAGTTGCATTATAATCTAATACCATTTGTGTTTTTTTGTCAGGTCTGTCGCTAACTTCATTTTCATGATGGAAAGTGCTCATAAGAATAAGATTTTTGTTCTGTTTAGGGATGTAGTTTACAACTGTTGTATCTTCTGTAAAATAAAATGATGAGCTGTGCACTTCTTTGTTTAGCATTTTCTCAGGAAGTTCGGGCTTATTTTTTCTAATGGTGCCAAGCATAGTCAATTTCCGTTTTAGAAGTTTCCCCATGTTATAGGATGTGAAAAAGTTAACACATGTATCATTGTGTTCCGAATACCCATAAGTAAGGTCACTCACTACCCTGACTTTTCTCTGGCTTTGATCCTTGATTTTTTCCAGTATAAATTTGTGCGTTTAGTACATACGAAGTTTTGTTATCACATAAAGTCCATATTTTTATTCCATACTTGGAGGGTTTACTAGGTATATATTGTTTGAAAGGGCATCGTCCACGAAATCCTACTAATTTTCTTCTACAGGGGATTCAATTTCCATACTATTTCATGATTTTTAGACTGAATACTCTGTATATTGTGCGTCTTTTGAATATCAATATCAAAATCGTTGTCAGAACTTTCACTTTCAATTTCCTCACTTGTATGATTTTCATACTCAGGCGCATTTTCCTCTTCGCTGTCAGAGGCTTCCATTAATTTAGCAATATCAGCGTCGCTCAAATTTCTACGATTCGCCATTTTTCAGTAATACTCAGAGATACAACTGTTCTTCAGATTATTAGAAATTGAAATACAGCAAAAAAAAAAAAAAAAAAAAAAAAAAAAAAAAAAAAAAAAAAACGCTACTAACAGGTGAATTTTTTCCCCTTCCGCCAATGATATCAACATTTGACTTTGCTCTGCTGTCACGTGATCTAACACCTGTGCCAACGAAACAGATTTCGAAATAGATACGTTGCCGTAATTATTTTTATTGAATGATTTCAAACAAAATTAAAAGTGCATGATAAAATTATTTTTTAACTCGGGTCAATATGACCCGAACAGTACATTAGGACTAAGTTAAAAAATATCTCTTGGAAATATAAATAAACGTAAATACTTCTACGAATATATAGTTATATTACTAATGAACAAAGTCAAAATGTTTCATGGAAATATCTCTGCGCTAATTTTTTTTATAAGTGAACAATAAAATTTTCGGGTCAAATAGACCCGAACAGAACAGCAGGGTTAAAATTTAACAATTCGATATCCAAGTATCATAGCTGTTAACTTCTACAGATTTTCTCACCTCTAAAATTTAAAATAAATTTTTGTTTTGTTTCATCTTCGGAAATCAATAAAAGTCGGCGATATTACAGCTAAAATTTTCTATTAAATTTTAGTGTTAGGAAAAATTCGTACAAGTTTGTAGCATTGCAGCGTACATTGAGAATCCGCGGCTTGTCTATGGTGGTTGCTGTATTACATAATATCCTACCGCCAATAGATAAGGGACTTTTTATTGTTTTCGTTCCTTTGCATTTTCCTGTTAGCCGTTTATCCACGGTGTTAGCCATTTCTACATTTCATTAGTGTAATTTTTATTCCTGCGAAGTTATTTTTCAAATTCTGTTTTCCTACGCTCTTTTTTTTTTTTTGACAAAACCCACATACATGAGTCTTGGAGCGGATTTATGTGATTTTGTTCAGTGCTTCAAATCCTGTTGTTCTTTGTTTTAACATTCCTGTAGAGTTCTAAATTGTTATTTAATATCTGATCGCCCAATGTAATTAATCTTTTACAGGCCAATGTTCCCAATTGGGAACATAAGTTAAAAAATTTATTACAAATTAAATTTAATCAAACTTGACTCGAAAAAATTAGCCAAAAGAGTAAAAACAAACCTTGATTTTTTGAAATAGATGTTACATTCCTATCATTAATGAGAAAATGTACAGAAAATCATAAAAAATGACCAATGCCCACTATAAAATAATCAGTCATAAAAATGATTTTTTGAAACAGATTTTTAGAATTAGATAACAAGATTTTTAAAACAGAAGTTATATTCCTATAATTTATGGGGAAATGTACGGAAAATAATAAAAATGACCAATAAACACTGGAAAATGAATGCCGGAAGTGACCAAAGTTCCCAATTGGGAACATTCTGAAAATTACATATAAAAAATTTGCATCATATTAAATGACTAATATCCCTTAACTAAAGCATTAGAAGGCATAATGTGCAAAAAAATAACTTAAAATATGCTGGATCTGAATTTGGCCTGTAAAAGGTTAATGAAACTCAATCCTGATCTCTTAGCTGATTTTCTCATTGAGTGGAAATTGTTTTTAAATCGTGATTGAAGGATAAAAATACTTCGAACTTCTAATTAACTGTGTCTTTAATGGGAAAGTTACCAGAATGTTCAACCATTGCCATATGCTAACCATACTTTAATCATTAAAAAACGATACGAGTGCCAAGTTGGTTGTGTATTTTATTGGGAAGAGGCCCATCACTGCAAAAATATGTAACTGGACTGGATGTGTCGACTTTTAAAAAATTGTATGATCTTTCATCATCCACACTGTGTTCTATGGAATTAATGTATATAATTACAGCTTCCACCATTTTGATGGAGATTTTAAAAACGCGTCTCATATATATATATATATATATATATATATATATAAGCTGTTAGAGTAAAAAATGTATTAGAGTTGTAGTAATAAAAAAAAATCTGTAAACTCGTGGCTTTACCGCTGCAACCCTTGATATTTGCTAATACGTTTTTTTCCTAAATTATGAGTAATCTCATTTTTTAAAAAATCAAACATGTTTTACTATATGAAAGAATCTTTAAGAAATATCTCATCCAAAGCTGTGTCTTTCGCATGTACAGAGAAAAAAAGTCTGTTAACATTAGAAGAATATACAAGGTGGTGAGTAGTAAGGGAAAAACACAGGGTAAAAAGGAAAGAACTACCAGAATTTTCTTATAGAAAATACTTCAAACAATATAAAGGGATTGAGAAAGGCAAATTTCTGTTTAAGAGAATACGAATTTTGTAATACATTTCAAATGCGTTTAACACATTTACTGACTTAGTTTTTTTCTTGACCATTCGCCGCCCTGTATATGTATGATTGTTTTCACCTATATTCTGTAACCCGTGCATCCCGTGTTTCTCCTTTAGTAATTAATTTTGGGTTCTACAAATTCGGAAAAATTTTTCCTTTTCTTATTCCTTCCACATTTCTAAAAAAGAGATAATAATGATTAATCATCTACCATTTCAGTGAAAATCCACGCTAACACGCTTGATCACGAATGATCTTTCCAGTTACAATAATAAAATAAAAATAAATTCCTTTTTCTTTACAATACGTAAACACGTTGTTAAATTTTCTATTTGATAAAGCTGATATAATTTTCCTTTTCTCTTAATCCTAGGATTTAACTCTGTTCAAACACCACTGCTCTTGTTTCGAAAGTTATTTATTTTAATGATAAAAAAGAAGGTTCGTTCCCGTAATGATTTATTATTTGCTGAAAATAGTATATTTATTTATAGGAAAATACATACTAGTCCCCCCCAAAGAAAAAAAATAAACTTTTAATTGAACGATACTAATGATTACTTTCTTCAACATTCATTATGTATGTCTGTTCTTAACCCATTCGTGCCCAGCATCTTTTTTCGTAAATTTTATTTGGTTGGCACCACTATTTTTTAGAAGATTTAAGTTTAGTTCATTAATCACGAAAATGCATCATTTAAATAAAATAATTATTGCTTTTCTGTCTTACCGGTGTCAAAAACAGTGCTGAATGCACCTTTTGAAGGGTCCCTAAAAAGGGACGCTAGGCACTAATAGGTTAACCCTCCAATGCATACTCTTGCCCGTGGCAACAAATTGAGTTTTATAACTTTATTGTTTATTTACTATTGATAACTTTGTGTATTATGTATTCATTTTGACCCTATATTTGGATTTCCCATACAATAAATAAATAAATAAATAAATATAGAGCAAAATTTAGTTTAAAAAAATTGCTTCTGTTCAGAATTAATCCTCATATATTTTCATCATTGAAAGATTATGTTCTTGACAGCTTTAGTGCAACCCTGTATTTGATCTATTGAATTTACAAAGAGCAAGTAATATGCAGCAAACAGTTGAATTTAAATTGCATATAACAATTGAAATTGCTCTTTCAACAAATATCGCTTCTCGACAATATTTTAACCGAATTCGTTTGCAAGTCTCTGTAAATAAAAGTAAATTGCGATACACATCATATTCTACAGTAAACATCTTGTAATGCATCTCAGTGATGTATATCACTTTCATTATGCTTATAAAATTATTTAGTACCATTAAAACTTATTTCAAACGAATTTATTCCTACAGCCGATAATGCAAGGAACTTATTTTGATAATCAATGTAAACTTACTATTAATGCTATACACAGAATTTTCACTGGATTTTCTATAACGAAGTTAATATCAATAACATGCATCAGATTAATTTATATATATTATTGATATTATTTAATTGATATATATGGAATTGCATTACGCATGTAATGAACTCTGTTTTAGGTAATTGGTTGAATTACTCAACAATCCATGTATTTTTGTATATTTACGCTATATTAAACTATGAACAAACAGACAGACAAACAAACCTTAGACCAGGATGCGTAGTCATCAAGAAACTCAGATGATTTTAATTCTTTTAGTATCAGAAATTCTATAAAGTACTGGTTGTTGCATCTGAAAAAGGATTTCTTTTTTTGTTAAATAAAACAAATATTTCATTATAAAAATTCTGGTAAAAGGTCCTTCCAGACTACGCACCCTGTTAGACGTGACACTATTACAACTATTTTCCAACTTTACTTTGTTGGAAAAACCTTTGAAAACGAAGTTAAGAATAATGTAAAAAAATATTCAGAGTCATAACAGAAAATGGCATTTCTTTGATGTAAATTTTGTATTTTCACAAATATATCCGAATATTTTATTAAAATTTTGTAGTATAAGATTTATATAATACTGACATTCAATGTGTGTAAATAGCGTTCGAAATAAATTATTAAGCATTTGTCTTTTCTTTCTTGATTTCAATTTTTAAAATATCAATATAATAAAAGCCTAAGTCATGGGACTGTCATTAACAGTTCAGAACTGACCACATAGCTTTTCATATACAAAACAGTAATTTATATCAATGTGAAAAATAACAGCAGTAAGTCTTGATTACGTCCATTAATAACTATATCGTAACATTAATAATATATATTCCACAACGGAATATTAAAAATTTATATTATAAATCAATATTTTGCTTATAAGGCGTTGCTGAATTAATAAAAACATTTCGAATACAGTCGGATCTCTTTAATTCGAAATCTAATAATTCGAATCTTCGCTTAATTCGAACTAAACATGAAGTCCCAAAATTTTCAATGGCAGGATAACGATAAAAATTGTCATTAATTCGAACTCATTTTCTCTTGACTTCGTTTAATTCGAACTAACTAGAATTCCGATTTTTCTTTTTTCTTTTCTTTCTCACGGATTTCTGATAATTTGAATAACTTTCTTTCCCACGGATTTCTGATGATTTGAATAACTTTCTTTCTCACGGATTTCTGATCATTTGAATAACTTTCTTTCTTTGATTTTTGTGAAACTAGTTCTGAGCTATTATACATATAATCCAATGCATTTGGTATCCATTTTCTTAGTGCCCTGTCTGTCCATCAGTGACACTTTAAATTTTTCTTCCATTGTGCTTGTTTCTAATCTTTTAATTAGTGATGTATTATACATTCTAATTTAATATTAAGTCATATTCTAAGAATAACAGAAGAAATAAATTAAAAAAACACTATATAATTAATTCCTTTGTAATAGTACCATATTAAGCATGTTTTCATTTCATATTTTACCCCAGGGGGATACCTTCTTTAGGTATTCACGGGCTTCACAACCCCGGGCACCTGAGTGATCTTTCTCTTTTCATTTTCCTCTTACCCCTCTTGTCTTCCTTTCCTCTTTGTTTCACTCTTATTGTGGTTTCCTCTTAGGAGGTGAGGGCAATTCTGCATGGGCCGATATCATCCTGTATATCGACTCATGGAGAATTGTAAACCACCCACGTGTTGGCCGTGCGTGGCGACCCGTGTCCCTGGAAAGGGGGATCCTGGCAGTTGAGGGAAACCAACACTGCTTTGGCTTTTGCTTCAGGTAGACGGGAGGTGCATATTGGTCCCGTATGCAACAATCAGCTGGTCAGCTGACTTTGTCACTGGCTCTAGGGATCAAGTGATCGAGCAAATACTAGTCATCTCGTTAAGGGTGGAGACTGACATAGGTTTGTCTTGTGACCGTATGGGCCCTGGTTAGCCTTGGTGCACGAATGGGCATCCCCTTGTTGGGCTCGGTAGTGGGTGGTGCGGCCGGGGTCTGAATAATATTTTTCTTTAATATGGATGGAAAATTTTTTCCTTCTATTTCTCTCCCTAGTGGAGAGCTACAAAGTGTACAGACTTCCTCCTTCACTCGCTTTTTATCATCAAATATACTGATAGCCACTCTGATTGCTCCTTTAAAAAACTTCACCTTTTTTTCATTGCTAGAACTTTTCAGTCTGTCTTGGAAGATGGTCATTCTCTCAAAAAACTACAATCTGGCGATTTGCTAGTTGAGGTTTCTACAGCAAAACAATCTCAACTTCTCTCTGATTGCTGTACAATTGGCACCTTTTCTATCGTTGTAGAAATTCATAAAACTTTAAATACGAGCCACGGTGTAATATCCGAACCTGACCTTTTATACTCCAGCAAAGATGAACTTCTAGAAAATTTAAATGACCAAAAAACATTGATGTACGCCTTATCACCATCCGTAGAAATCAGCAGATAATTCCTACTAAACACATCATTCTAACTTTCAATAGTCCAACATTGCCAACAAGAATTAAAGCTGGGTATCTAAACTGCCCAGTCCGACCATATATACCAAACCCTCTCCGATGTTTTAAATGCCAGCGTTATGGCCATACCAATTCCAATGGCCAATGTCGTGGAAATGTTACCTGTGCACATTGTGCAGAAGTTGGCCACGACAGTAAAACTTGTGAAAAATCTCAACGCTGTGCAAATTGCAAGGGTGATCATACATCATACTCTCGCTCCTGTCCTATATGGACCCGTGAAAAAGAAATTCTTACTCTAAAAATTACTCAAAATTTATATTACCCCGATGCCCGTAAAGTTGTTGAATCCAGAACCCCATCTGTTGGTGTTTCCTATTCAAGTTTACTTAAGCAGCAATTAAAATCCGTAAGACATATAAGCACTCAGACAGTACCCTGTAATCTACCCAGTACCCCAAAGAAAAAACACGTGATGTCAGTTGTTCAATTGGATGTTCTGCAGGTCCAAAATTAGTACGCTGGTTACCTTCTTCAGAACCTGTTACTATTCTAAAGTCAACTCAGCTCCAATCTAAAAATAAGGCAACTATATCCAATAAAAAAAATCCTGATTCTTCTGCTTCTAATCTCCCGAAACCTGTTACTAATCAAAATACCAAGGCAGTTACACCATATAAAAAAGTTACACCCATTAAAAAAACCGTTGATCATTCTGCTTCTAATAACCAAAAGACAAATTCTTTTCAGACTGTGAACCCAAACATAAAGACAAAAAAAAAAAAAAAAAAAAAAAATAAGGCTCTTCGTAATTCTCACCAATGGCAAACTGTAACAAAAAAATAGCGAAATTCAAATCATGACCCATCTGTTGCTTATTTGAAAGATACTAAAAAGCTAAACAACTACATAGAAGAGGCTATGGAAGAATCATATGAGTCAAGTGAAGACGAAGGGCACATTGTTTATGAGGAATATGTGCCTGACTGATCTTACCACTTATCTTTTTAATTTCTGTGTTTTTTAAATGTTGTCAACAAATGTCATTGTTTTTACCGTTTTACTATTTCTTGTTAAGTATTACTACTTTTACTATCGTATGATTGTAACTAATTTTTTATGCTTTCTATTTTATTTTATCTTATTGACTGGTTATAATTGTATTACAATTTCACATATCATCATTTTGCTTTTACCTTTTTTTACTCATGTTTATGGTAGTCTTTTAAAGTGACTTTTACATTTTGCATCTTTTAAAGTTTACCTTACTTTTATTTTTGTTTTCCACTTAACCTTCTTGGCGCAGCATGTCCCTAAAGGGACCTTGCGCCAAAAAAATCTATACAACCAACCAACCAACCAACCAACCAACCAACCAACCAACCAACCATTTCATATTTTTCATAATTCAAACTTCGGATAATTCGAACATTTCGTGTGGTCCCGACGAACAGGAAATAACGAGAGCCGACTGTACATTAAAAAAATATATTTACATGTTTCAACTCTTTTTAATCGAGTCATCTTCAGAAAATAAAATTACAAAAGTAATGAACGTGAAAAACTGAAATAAGTAATTATTGGCATTAAATTAAATATATTACGCGCTTTTTTAATTTGGATATTGTTCGAGGTCTAGCTAAATAATTATCTTGTAAGTTGTCCAACTATTCAATCCACATACTCGGGATGCGAAAGGATAGCGAATCATTATAACTATGTGAACTTTTTAAATAAATTTCAATGGATTCTCTTATGAATAACTTTAAATGAAAATTAGATCTGTAAATTAATCTACCCTCGTTAAAAAATATGTTAGTGTTCTCTTTTTGATTCAATCTGGATAGAGCTGTTTTCTTTCTTTTAAGTTTCATATCTGTTATATGATCTTTACGCTTGATTTTAAATTTCCGTTGGGTCATATCTTTATAAAAGTTTTTTTATTCCTCCTTCTCTAATAAATGGATTCATATAAACTCCCGAGTGGTCGCCCGTACACGTCTGTACGGGTTCAATTTTGGTATTTAAGGACATTTTTAATTTTAGGGGAAGTTTCGCAATTAAACATACCCTAATTTCCTGCGTATAATCCGCGGATCAAACAATCATTTTTCGACCCAGAAATTTTATTAAATAAAATATAACTTTTCAGATCGCCGTAAATATTTGCCTTCATTTACGAAATAAAATTTCTGGGTCGAAAAAGAATTCTTTGATCCGCGGATTATAGGCAGGAAATTAGGGTAATTCAAAAAATTTTTAAGACATATTCAAACAAGCCCGGAAAATAATTTATCACAACAATTTTCATATTGGTTTCATAAAAAGTTTTAATTTTATTTTTAGAGTCATTCATTTTCATATTATGAATGGCGCGTTTAATCAATCTCTTAACGAATTGAATTAGATATCCATTATCAATCGCAATACATTTCATTTTCTCTAACTAGCTGTCTAGATTTATATCTGAAGAAACAGTAAAAGCACGATTAATTAGGAATCTATAAGTTGATAATTTATACGTTAAAGGGGAGATAGCATCAAAAGGTATAATGTTTAAATCTACAATAGGTTTCCGGTACAACGAACGAATTAATTCACTCCCTACTCTCATTAATTCAACATCTAAAAATGGCAACTTCCCTTCATTTTCGAGTTCGAAAGTAAATTGAATGTTTTTGTCTAATTCATTTAATTGCCATATAGAAATCATGGAATCCTTAATATTACCCTGCCAAACAACAAAAATATAATCTATGTAGCGCAACCATACTAAAGGAACAACCTTAAAGGTTCTAAAAATTTTAGATTTGATGGGGCGTAATATAAATTCTACCAGAAGCCCAGATATTGGGGTACCCATAAGAGCACCATGTGATTGTTCATAAATAACATTACCAAATGCAAAAAAAAAAAAAAAAAAAAAAAAAAAAAAAAAAAAAAAACTTGAAATAATTAAGTTTAAACCACTAAGTGTTAAAATGTTCTTCATGGTTAGATCAAAGGTTTCTGTATCATCAATACACTGTTCTATGTATTTAGTTACTTCTATTGTATCTATGGATGGATAAAGGGATATAGTATCATTGCTTTCTAAAATATATTCTTCAGACATTTTGAAAATCTTGATTTTTTTCAATGAAATCTGTAGTGAAGTCTACTGTAAAGATGGATGGAGGTAATAGCTGTTTTAGTACTGGAACGTACGCTTTTTCGAAAAAGTAGGCAGGACCTTGGCATTTTGTTACGAATGGTCGAAGAGAAAAGCTAAAATGAAAGATCATAAACATAACTATCCTATTAACATAACGTTCCTCCTCCTCTTCTTTTTTTTTTTTTTTTGTCAAAATTAAGATTTATCACCTACCGAACAGAAATACGTTTAATCCGAAAGCTGTGCTTTCTTTGAAAGATAAAAGGCAATATTGTTTACCGTAATTATTCAAAATAACCTAAAGTAACATATGTATTTACGTAGAATTTTTAATCTTTTTTATCGTGTTTCCAATTTCTAAAATATAAATAATGCTCATTTATAATATTTATCACTTCCTCAAAAATATCCACTAATCCAATGGATCACGGATTACTTTCCATGCTTTAATCACAGTCTTGTTTTTTCTTTTTCTTTTTTTTTTTTCAAAACATATACAGTCGAGTCTCTATATAACGAAATCCATCGTTCCAGAAAAAAAAATCGTTATATAGAGAAATTCGATGTATAGAAAATGATGTTAAAAATTGTATTTAATGTGTAAATTTTGAACAAATATTACTTTATGTTTTTAATTAAAAATTTGAAATGTTTAAAAGTAAATATTAACCTAACATTTTATTTCTTAATTATTTAAGCAGTTTCAAAAAAGAGAACAGCCATTTATTTGAAAGCGTAATGAAAATCAAATAAGGAAGATTTGCATTAATTTCAGACTAACAAATCTGTAATTTTTTCTTGTTTTGATTTTAAAATTGTTACGTTCTCATAAAAAAAGCTCAAATTTTAGCAAGGAATAAAAAATTGTACTTAAGATTTTCCTCCATTTGAAGGCCTCTCTCTTATGTGCCTCTCATTGATTCCTCTCTTATATGTGTAACAATCTAATTGACTCTATTTTGAGAAGGATGCAGAGCCTGATTACTAACGGGGCACTCTCTCACCAGAAAAAAATTATAGAAATTTTCGTCTTCTTTAAACGCTCTTTTCATACAAGATTACTGTCATGAATAAGGAAAAATTCTTTTTTTCTTTTTCCTGGTGGGAGAGTGCCCCGTTAGTAATCAGGCCCTGGAAGGATGTAGAAAGGTGTGTGGAAGGAGGGAAGAATTCGTTGGATTTAAAGAACAAGGATAGAAGTAATATAAAAAAAAAACTCAGCCCTGAACGATAAATCAAAAATAAGTGATGGAAAATTGATTCCATATGATTTCGAAGCTTTTTTAAAACTGAATAAATTAAGGCCAATTTATGAAAAAAAATCGTTAAATGGAGATAGATATTTCGTTATATAGAGACTGTTTTTAATGTAATCATGCGAAAAGGGGACCGTTCCTACAAAAAATTCGTTATATAGAGAAATTCGATGTATGGAGTGTCGTTATAGAGACTCAACTGTATTTCTTATTTATATATTTTTAAGTCTAGAATTCATAACTTGCCGCAAAAATGCACTTACTAGAGAACGCTCCCAGGTGTAAGTTGTGGATTTGGACTAGTGTGGTATTAAAAGAAAGATCTCGTCATTTACGTAAAAAAATGCAATGGAACTACCCGTCCGAATCCAACCGTTTTCGAGATATCAGCACTTGAAGTGTGAATGAATGATTAAACTAGTAAATCTGCAGATCAGGAGCCTCAACGTCAGCTTTGCACATCATTTATTTTAAACACACTTTGGGTAATATTCAACTTCCTGCAAACTCTAATTTAAAATTTTCAAATTACGTAATTATTTATAAGAATAAAATAAGAATAAGAAGTTTTCAGCCATCAAAAGCGTCAAATTAAAGATTTAGTTATGTTAGGATATTCTGAGATTTTCATGATCTATTATTTTTGTTTTTTATTATAACATTGTAGATTTCCTCAGGGGGGCTCCGCCCCCCTGAACCCCCCGTAATCTCATTAAACTTAAATTTGTAACTTTCTATCAATTTGCTAATGGTTATCGTATATCTTGTATTTCTTTATACATTTTTATTTATAAGGATAAGTAACACTTTTAATAAGCATTTTTCATTATACTCATACTTCTACATACCTGCCCACCACAAACACTTAAACTGATGTATCAGGAACTTTTGAAAGTGTAAACTCAGTAATCTAGGGTTTTACAATTTTGTTTCCGAAAAAATATGTTTTGATTGCATTTTGTGGCAGTTATCGCGGTCAGACAGACTGACAGGCGGAAAACAATAAATTTTGTGTCGCCAAAGTAAACCTTCACTGAAGTTTTGGCAATGACGTCATTATTCATGAGTTATTGATATCCATGTTTCTAATATTTTTTACGACTACTATAAAATACCTGTTTTATTTCAATTATGACGTCAAATTTTATCAGGTGAAATAATTGTTAAAAATATAATTATTATTTTTTTTTTACTTCTAATAATGCCCCCATTTTTGTCAGAAAAATTCTTATTAACGAAACAAATTTCCGTGTTTAATATTTAACAAAATTCTACATTTATTTTTATTTTTATTCTGACGTCATATTTATTTTTTCTTAGTTTAATTTTTCGAATGGAAATTGCTCAATTGAAACTTATTGCCGTTAAAAAATTAATTCATATTTTGATTTTTTTTTTTTTTTTTTGGCAACGATAAAGGAAATTGGTTAAATTTTATCTAAAAAATCGCTATTGATTCTGCATGAAAAAGAAGAAATTTTGAATTATTAAGGAAAATATGTTAATAAAATTAATAAAACATAGCCTATGTTCTTTTCTGGTCTATGTTATCCTTCTATAGTAAAAAAAAACTAGCCTTAAAAGGAATGACTCCTGGAATGATGCTGATGTGGAAGATTTCCGGAACTAACGAATCCGGGTTGTCCATTCCTTCCATGAGTCGAACAGACCAATCAGGAAAGGGCTCCGTCTATGCATCGCCGTATGGGTTACCATAAAGAGAGGAAAGGTTACCATCGCCAACAATCGCCAAGTTTGTCGCCAACTTGGCGATATGTCGCCAAATTTGGCGAGCAAAATTAGTTGTCAAAAGTGACGCCAACTTGGCGATAACTGTAATATTTCGCTAAATTTTTAATTTCTTTACAACACCAGTCGTTTGACACATCATTTGAGAGGTTTGCAACTGCTTATTCATATAATGGATGTCTTGTGTGTTATCCCCCATTCTGCTCCCCAGGGGGGGACACATTTTTAATTTCTTTACAACACCAGTCGTGTTACACAAGATTTGAAAGGTCTGCAACTGCTTATTCATATTATGGATGTCTTGTGTGTCACCCCCACACTCTGCTCTCCCCAGGGGGGTCACATTTTTAATTTCTTTACAACACCAGTTGTGTGACGCATCATTTGAAAAGTCTGCAACTGCTTATTCATATTATGGATGTGTTGTGTGTCATCCCCCACTCTGCCCCCCAGGGGGGCATATTTTTAATTTCTTTACAACACCAATTGTGTGACACATCATTTGAGAGGTTTGCAACTGCTTATTCATATTATGGATATCTTGTGTGTAACCCCCCCCCTCTGCCCTCAGAGGGGGCGCATTTTGTAATTTCTTTACAACACCAATTGTGTGACACATTTTAAAGTTCTGCAACTGTTTATTCATTTTATGGATGTCTTGTGTGTCACCCCCACTCTGCCCGCCAGGGGGGCACATTTTTAATTTCTTTACAACACCAGTCGTGTGACATATCATTTGAGAGGTGTGCAGCTTCTTATTCATATTATGGATGTCTTTTGTGTCGCCTCCCACTCTGCCCCCCCAGGGGGCACATTTTTAATTTCTTTACAACACCAGTCGTGTGACACATCATTTGAAAGGTCTGCAACTGCTTATTCATACCATGGGATATTGGCGAGCGCAGCAAGCAGGGGTAGCCAATAATTTGGAATCGCGAAGCGATTACGCGGGGGGTTGGCGAGCATAGCGAGCAGGGGGGCGGGGCCCCCCAATTAGTTATACACAAAGATACAAACACATTAATTCATCAGTTTTGACGTTGACTTCATTCAAATTTATAACATTATAAAATTAAGGATTATGATGAATGGTTGCTTAGCAACCATTAAGAGAAAATAAAGAAAATGAAATAAATACATTTGAAATAAGTAAATCTCTAAAACAAATTAGTTTATATTATTGGAACACATATATAAAAAATTTCCAAAATTTACAGTAAAAATTCAAAAAATCTGACAAATTTGTAGACAAAATTTCAAAACAATACGAATAAATTAACCGGCAAATTTTAGTATCCATTTATCATTAAATTCCATTAATGAAATGTGACATTTTCTCTCAAGAAAAAAGAAATTAAAAATCATTGGATTTGCCATAGAAAAGCATTATTGCGCAAAATAAAATATTCTATATTTTTCGAACGAATGAATCAAATCTTACAAAAAACTATACAGCTTAATCCCAGTTCCTCACTAACATACCCACTTAATTTCAAGCCAATCGGGTGTTTTTTGCGTTAGTTATCGCGGAACAGACAGACTGACAAACTGACAGACATCCAGACAGACAGACAGAATCCAAAAAATTTCGTGTCTCCAAAGTAAGCCTTCACTGACGTATCGGCAATAAAGTGACAGGTAGATATATAAATTATTCGCAAGTCAAGCCAGGCTAAGAAAAACATTTTATTTTACTGACTATATATACATACAGTTTATTCATTATTTCACGCCACACATTCAGCGAAAAAATTGGAAATAACATAAACAGATGGAAAAACTCCCCGAATGCAACCGTAAGTGAAAACTTCGTAGAATGCGATGTGCTTGTCTAAAAGAAGGGACATAATTGGCAATGTGTGGATGGAAAGGCTTTTACTCGCAACTCGGGAAAAGGTATTGACAGAAAGATTAAAAACAATGTAAAAAAAATAACTTTCGAACAATTTATATGCCTGCCTGTCATCTTATTTATTCATTCACACTTCACGTACTGATATCTCGAAAACGGTTGGATTCGGACGGGTAATTCCATTGCACTTTTTAACGTACTTGAAAAGATCATTCTTTTGATACCACACTCGTCCAAATAAACAACTTACACCTGGAAAGGTTCTCTAATTGGTCCGAAAGCCATGCTTTCTTTGAAACATAAAAAGACAACTTTGTTTCCCATAACGATTTATTTTAGCCCAAGTTATTACATATATTTACGAGGCATTTTTAATCCTTTCTCTCTTGTTTCCAATTTCTAAAAAATAAATAATGCTGATTTATATTATTTACCACTTCCGCAGAAATATCCGCTAATCCGATTGATCACGACTTACCTTTGAAAGTATAATAAGAATAAAAGAAGTTTTCTTTTTCAACAAATAATCAAATTATTGCTTTTTCTGTTTATCAAAACAGATGCACACTTAAAAAAATGCTCTAAAATTGATCATTTGCCGAACAGGAATGCGCCTACAAGGAAGGTCTCCATTGGAGGCATACTCAGAATTTTTTGATAAAAATACGAATTAAACTACTCATGTAGGTAATAAAGGATCAGTGAAAATTAGCGGCGGAATTACATTATTACATATGTAAAAAAATAAAATAGTTTGGAATAATTGGCGTGAAAAGCTGAAAGCGACGCGGGATTTGGCGAGCAGTGCATTTCCTCGCCAAAAGCAGACGATTTTAACGAATCTGAAAATTGATTTTAATTGACTTCACTGTTAAAAATCTGCAGCATTTACTGCAACGTCACTCCACTACTTTTATAGAATATCTCTCTTCTGACCAATGAGAATGCTCCATAGCACGGTGAATTGACCGTATCATACACTGTTAAAAATCTGCTGCATTTTGTTGCAACGCACTCCACCGCTTGTATATAATATCTCTATTCCAACCAATGAGAAAGCTCCATTTCAAGGCCAGGTAACCGTTTTCTATACAAGCAAGGGAGTGCGTTGCAACAAATTGCAGCAGATTTTTAACAGTGTATTTTTCAATTTGGAACAATTTTAATCAATTTAAATTGTGTTTTAAATGATAAAATATATTAATTTCATTTTGTTATAAGTACATATAAACGTATATGACAAAATTACACTTAAAGTAAAGTAAAAATGCAAGGCTAAAATTACTTAAACTAAACTTATTTAAATAAATTGAACATAGAAAGTTTTTTCTTTAAAAAGTATTCGAAGCGTAAAAGCGTATTTTTCAAAATTTCGTTTTTTCGCCAACCGGAGATAAATCGCCACATAAACGAAATTATTATTATTTTTTTACGGACGTTATAATGAGGTTCCGCCGAAATTTTTTTTATAAACATATATAACTATATGAGAAGAACATTCTGTAATTTTTTCAGATTTTTCTGAGTATGCCCGTATGGAGACCTTCCTTGTTAGTCAAAACCCATCGTTTATCTTTATATATACTAGACGGTTGCCCGCCCTCAGTAGCCCGAAGACTATCTGAATGCCAGTTCTACAACCCCACAATTTCTTCTCGGTGTTCTGGGGTTTCGTTTGCATATCTTTTTTTATTGTTAATGAAGAGGTCTTCCATTTGTTCTTCCATCTGTTCTTCTTTCTGTTCTTCCATCTGTTCTTCCATTTGTTCTTCCATTTGTTCTTCCATTTGTTCTTCCATTTGTTCTTCAATTATATTCGACGATTCACTGTTTGAGAGCCTATCTGTCCTTTTATTTATAGAAGTTCAAAATGAAAAAAGATTTTCTTAGCAGACGATTTTTTGTGATAAATACATTATCTGTTTTATATTTCTTCTGCTTTATTCCTTTTACGAGTTGGCGCATTGCCAAGATTTGCTTCCTCTGGACCGAGTTGGCGCATTGCCAAGATTTGCTTTCCCCTGTGCCTCAAATAATTATTCAATTATTCAATTAATTATCCTCAGAATTCCTTTTATTTATAGAGATTATAAATGTGAAAGTGTGTCCGAAAAATTGGAATGAACTTGGCTTCAAAACGGATGGATTAATGTCTTTGAATTTTTGTATACTATAGATAGATTATTGGTCTGAAATGAACATAGGCTAATTTTATTTATTTTATTCAAATATTTTTCTAAATAATTCAACATTTTACTATTTTTCATACAGAATAAACTGAAAAATTTTCCATAATATTTAATCATCTTTCTTTTTTCGTTGCCAAAAAATAAAAAAACCGGAATAGTTATTTCTCTTCAGTAATTAATTTTCAATTGAAAGATTTTCACGTGATAAAACAAAATGAAATAAATAAATGGACCCTATTCTGTTTTTCGATTCGAGGTTAAAAACCGCGATTTCACGAATTGTGACGTCAGAGGAATACTGTTTTTCTTCTTATATCACGCAGGCGATTATATAAAATATCTTTTACACTTAGAAGACTTCACAAGAATATATAACTTCACACTTTACAAGAATATATATATTTTAGTAGTTTTTCCAGATATTAATCCGTAATAAAAAATGAACCCTTTTCTTTCTTTCGGTTAGAGGCTATAAAATTCAACTTTTTAACAATTGTGACGTCACAAGAATACTTTCCATTAAGAATTTTAAAAATATCAATGTAACGTCATATCTGAAACAAAGTATAGGTTTTCAAATTTTCAAAAATTCTGTTTTTTTTTTTTTTTTTCGTTTTACGGAAACTATCTTTTTTTTGACACTTTCTAACATGGTCTAAAAGTGTTTACGACTTCAACCTGTCTTTATACTGGATACCGAGTGCCTGGGGTCTGCCGTCTGTTTGTCCGTTTTTTAACTTGAGTAAATATAGTGGGATTCATGCGAAAATAACATACGTTATTGAGATATGCCATAGCATATGCGGCATTGAAAATGAACCAGGTAGCAATTATAGCTGAATCACAGGAGCACTCAAAAGGAGACTTTACATTATGGTCTACGGCGAAAAAATCATTTGTGGTGTATTTTGATAATGTTACATAATTTTAAATGTAATGAAATTTACATGCATTTTTAACATCACAAGAACATGGTTACTATCGAATATGTTAAGTATAGGCAGGTGTACAGGCAGCTCAAAAGCATTTCAATGTATCATAGTCTATGAAGAAAAACCATTTGCAGCGTATTTTAATAATGTTATTTTATTAAAATTATTTTAATAATATTGAAAATGATATCAGTTTCTGAAGTGTACTAAAACAGGATTTCTGTAGAAAATAAGGTGAAAAGGTTTAACATTCATTTATAAGATCACAGAAAAATGTTCGGTAATATAAGAGTCTACGAAGGGAAAATATTCCCAGCATATTTTAATTGCGTCGCACTATTTAAAACACGATGAAATCAATATACTGAGATAATCAATACAATGATAAATGCTGAAATTTACTACAATATGCTTGCAGTTAAGTATGATTTGCATCACATTTGTTGTTCATTTACAGAGACGCATAAAAAATGTTGGACCTGTGTCCAGATCTCAGATATTGTATCCAAAGTATGGTCCATTAAAAAAGATTTCTGAAGAGCTTTTTCAATTATCGTATGTATTTTAAGGAAAACTAATGCATCCTGAAGTTCAGCTACATTTGGTATAATAAGAGATGTTTGTACAATTTAAATAAATAATGTATCGGACTATACAATAAACTGGATATATAGTCACCTGTGCAATAGCGATTCCCGGAAATATGAATTCAATAATTTGAATCGGATTTTTTGCTTGAATAGTTTAAGCTAAATGTGCGGTCGTATAGTCTGTCTCAAAAAGTTTAAGCACTCTGCAAATCTGGTTTAAAATTATTGAAGGAGAAAAGAATTTATGCTAATTTACAATAAATACTCAACATTTAATCAAAATAAAGTAAAATAAGCCATTTTGGGTTGTTAAAATAAAAAATATATTTATATTTATTTATTTTTTTCTTTTTTCTTGAAGAAACGCTGTCTCAAAAGTTTAAGCACTTTATGCAATTTTTTTTAGAAACACGGGATTGGTACTGTGTAGTGACGTTGTATAACATCATATTGCACTTTTATGCAAGTATAAAAGGTGGAGAAATTATTTCCTAATGTTTTAAACACGACAAAGGGTAAAGAATTCACAAAATGTGAGATTTTGAAAGATTTTATAATTGAAATCTAAAAATAAAACTGTTTCTGAAATTGCAAAAGCTTTAAATTGATCAAAGCTATGTATATATCAAGTACTTTCTAGAAATGATAATTTTAAGCGGAAACCAAGATGTAGACGACCACGTATGACGACTGTTCAGATTGATCGGAAAATACGGACATTGGTATTTACAAAATATGTCCCCATACGGCAATTTAAAAGTAATCTCAGAGTACAGATGTCCAAGGACACTGTAAATAGACGTATTAAAGCGTGTGATTACATCATGTAAAAGAAATTGGGTCGCAAACCGTCTCTTAAATTACATCACAAACAGGTAAGAATGAACTGGGCTAAAAAACACATGACCTGCAGGAACGAATGGCTTACTGTTTTATTCAGCGATGAGAAAAAGTGAAACTTAAATGACCCTGATGGTTGGAACGCATATTGGCATGAGTTACGCAAGAACCGAAGAACATTTTTCAGCAGGCAGTAAGGCAGTAAATCCGTTATGGTTTGGGGGGGGGGCATTTGGGACATTTGCTAGCTCTCTCTGGCTTTTCTAAAAGGAAGAGAAGATTCAAAAAAGTTTCAAGAGACACTAAGCCATCATTTGCTTCCAGTCGGTGACATTTTTGTGGGGTTTTGAATGAACTTTTCTGCAAGACAATGCCTCAATCCATGTATCCCATTCTACAAAACTTTGGATTTTTGAGAAAAATGATAAAGTACTTGACTAGCCAGCTTTAAGTCCAGACTTAAACATGATTGAGAATGTCTGGGATATTTTAACCCTTCAAGTTTAGGCAATGGAAAGCAGTATGACTCTATTGAAGAACTCCAAGAGGCTACTGAGAAAGCATGGTATTTTTTGCCACCAGAAACCCCACAAAAACTAATAATTTCGACGAAAGCACGTTTATTTGAACTAATCCGAAAACATGGAATAAAAATTTTTTAGTAAAAGTTCTGTAAAAATTATAAATATGGTTGTTTTTGACATTGTGCATAAACTTTTGAGACAGTTTTTTTATAACTTTTTTTAAATTGTATTTTTTAAAATTATGTAATTTATTTTTTTTTATTTTCTATATCATTTATTTAAATAATATTGCGAAATATGTAAATAAAAATTTTTTATTAATTCTAACTTTTTATAATTCATTAAAAATCAATATTTTATGCTTGTGCTTAAACTTTTGAGACAGACTATATAAATATTTGCAGGTAATATACAGGACTTTACAAAATAATTCAAGTACGTTTCTGTCTATTATTAGAAATTGCTAAAGGTGAATTTTAATCTTCGTTATACTTTTTCTAACTAAGCAAAATTTTAACATTGTATTTAGAATACTTACAAACACATAGATCATATATACAGCTGCAGAAAAGAATGGGCCGGCGAAGTTATGTATTATGGAAATGTTTAATATTTTTTTATTACCTATGTTTAACACATGATTTTTCTTTCTTTGATATGGAATTCTGAAATGCATTACAACATGATTTCTGTACAATTGGGGTGCGTTACAGTTGTTCTACAGTATATATGGTTGCAATTTCATTTTCGCGATTGTTCATATTACCTAACACATTTTCCATTTATTTGACTGAGTTCTTTAAGTCCCCTATAAAAAACTACTGCATAGCCTGGTATATGATATGTGTTATATGTTTTTAAAATTATTTTTAATGAAATGTTTTGTTTAATTAAAGCGTTTATCTTTTTTTTAATGCTACGTGAACGACGTCACGGGTAACAGCTAGTTTTAAATATAAAAAGACAACGGTGTTTCTCGTGATGACTTAACCCTTCGGACTCCGACATCTCTTCCATAAATTTTATTCGATTAGCGCCATTTTTTCAAAGAACTTTCCTAGAAGCACACAATTTTAGAAATGCTCTAATTAAATAAAAAAAATTATTTTCCTTTATTAATGGTGCCAAAAACAAGTTTTGAAGGAAAGATGATATCTCCGCAGCGGAGACAACGGCGTGTCAAGGGTTAATATAACTTAATCAAATATGTTCATTTGCGAACCATTTTTAATCCTACCTATGTTGTTTCTGACTTCTAAAATATAAACTAGTCGTTGGGGGCCACCGTAATACTTACCCATCATGGATATGTAAATGAAAATAAAACATGTGAAACTATTTATACAATGCATTGCAATTCATAAACAAAATTTAAATATTGTTAATATACATAGTAATGCTATATTAAAGAACTGCTGATGCACCAATTTCGACAAATTATGTAAAACGCCAAACTACTCAAGTAGTACCGAACTGCGTAAAAGAAACACCCTTATAACTCCGAAAATAATAATTCTATTAACTAACAACTAACTGCGTCGGATTAAGCGTCTCATTTCCAATTAAAATATACCTCTGAATTGAAATTTGAATGAAATACAGGGTCATGAAAAATCGAAGAATGTGGAAAACAGGATTACGAATATCTCGAGAACTAATGATCTGATCGACTATATTCTATATAAAAAAAGTGTGTTATTGTATTGCCTTTTACGTCCATTTCTTAGACTAAAAAAATTCGAAAATTCTTATATACCTTTCATCAGAACGAATTTTTCGAGAGTCCGAAAAAAATAGTTCCGGATAATCGAGGTTGCTGATATTAAATAGGCTTCGTCCCATTCTTACATACTAACTACATACAAAATTTCAAGTCTCTATCTCAATTTGTTCGGGAGATAGAGTGTTTAAAGACAGACAGACAGACAGACGGACGGCAATTTTTTTTTTCTAAAAATATGTTTTTCGGAATCTTCACTATCTAAAACGTGTAAATCCGTCAATTTTTTTTTTCGATTTTCAAAACGATTGCATGACTTACCCTATAGTACGTATGATGGGTAAGTAATAATGTTCATTTATAATATTTATCACTTCCGTAAAAATATCAACTAATCAGAGTGATCACGACTAATCTTTGAAAGTACAATAAGATAAAAATCAATTTTTTACTTCCAAAATTCAATCCCATTCTTGACTTTTCTGTTTCTCAAAACAGATGCACTTTATTATTATTATTATTATTATTATTATTACTATTATTACTCTAAACCTTATCACATCCCGAACAGGATTGCACTTAATCCGAAAGTATTGGTTTATTTTAAAGATGAAAGAACAAGGTGGTTTAACATAAAAAATTATTAAAAATGTATTTCGTTACAAGCATTTTTAGTCCTTTCTGTCTTGTTTCCAATTTCTAAAACAATAAATTGGGTTCATTTACAACATTTATCACTTCGACAAAAATTTCCACTACCGTAATTTTGCGCGTACCCGCCGCACCTCAGATAAGTCGATTTCCCCCCAGAATTTATTTTAAATAAAATGTGACTTACTTTTGCCGAGTATTTATCGTACTTTTACAATAGAAATTTTTTACAATAAAATTTCCAGTCTGAAAAAGATTTAACTAAGTCGCGGCGTAAACGTACGAAATTACTGTAATCCGATTGATCACGACTTATCTTGAAAAGTACATTAAGAATAAAATCAATTTTCTTTCCTAATGTTTAATCGCAGTCTTGTCTTTTTTAGGTGCGTTCGTAATTATGTAAATACGTAGCACCTATAGTGGTCGTTCAGTCCGTCCGTCTGTATGTCCGCATATAACAACGCAAAAACTACTCAACCGAATCGTTTGAAATTTAAAATATATAATAATTGCACAATTTTGTCGAGTCATTTCAAATTTTATGAAAATCGGATGCATAGATCAATTACAGGGGCAATCAAAAGTATTCAATTACATTATGGTCAATAGGGTAAAAGTTTCAAATATATTTTATACGTTTGAAATTTAAAATGCATAATTATTACATAATTTTGTCGAGTTATTTCAAATTTTATAAAAATCGGATGCATAGTTCAATTACAGGGACCATCAAAAGTATTGCGTTACATTACGGTTAATGGGGGAAAATGTTTCAGATGCATTTTAATGGTGTTACACTCATTCGAACGTAATAAAATTGATATGCATCTATAAAGTACATATTATGATATACATTTTGCATAATCTGTGGTGCAAAGAATATTTGTTATTGATTTACAAGGCCACACAAAAGTATTCCATTGCATAATGGTATAGGGAGAACATTGTTTGCATTCCAGGTGCGCATTTTAATTGTAATTAGTTACAGTCTTATGAGACTGATATATGGGAGTGATATTTTTAAAACTTCGTTATCGTACGAACGCACCTCATTTGCTACGCTTCACGTGTAATTTCCAACTTGTTTATTGTTTGTCAAAACAGATACTTTTTTAAAAGCTCTAAAAATGACAAACAGTGGAATGTGCTTAATCTGAAAGCCGTTCATTATTTGAAACATAAAGAGATAATGTTGTTTGTTCCCAATAATGATTTATTATAGTTTAAAGCAATATATTTATTTCGAAGCATTTTTAATCCTTTTTGTCTTTTACTTTATTTCTAAAATACAGTCGAGTCTCTATATAACGAAATTCACCGTTTCAGTAAAAAATTCGTTATATAGAGAAATTCGATGTATAGAGAATGATGTTAAAGATCGTATTTAATGTGTGAAATTTGAACAAATATTATTTTTGATCTTTTGAATTAAGAATTTTAAATGTTTAAAAGTAAATATTAACCTAACATTTTATTTCTTAATTATTTAAGTTGTTTCAATAAAGAGAACAGACATTTATTTGAAAGCTTAATGAAAATCAAATAAGGAGGACTTGCATTAATTTCAGACGAAGAAATCTGTAATTTTTTGTTGTTTTGATTTTAAAGTTGTTACGCTTTCAAAAAAACCTCAAATTTTAGCTAGGAATGAAAAATTGTAGTTAACATTTCTCACCATTTGAAGGCCTCTCTTATGTGCCTCTCATTGATTCGTCTCTTACACGTGTATCAATTCAATTGACACTGTTTTGAGATGGATATGGAAAGGTGTGTGGGAGGTGGGATGATTTCGTTGGGATGATTTCGTTGGGTTTAGAGAACAAGGAGAGAAATATTATTTAAAAAAAAAAAGTCAGCACTGGCGATAAATCAAAAATAAGTGATGGAAAATTGATTCCATATGATTTCGAAGCTTTTTAAAACTGAATAAATTAAGACCTATTTATGAAAAAATTCGTTATATGGAGATAGATATTTCGCTATATAGAGACTGTTTTTAATGTAATCGTGCGAAAAGGGGACTGTTCCTACTAAAAATTCGTTATATAGAGAAATTCTATGTATGGAGTTTCGTTATAGAGAGACTCTACTGTATAAATAATACTTATTTATAATATTTATCACTTCGGTAAAAATGTCCATTAATCCGATTGATCTCGATTTATATTGGAAAGTACAATAGGAATAAAATAAAACTTCTTTTCCAACGCTTAATCTCAATCTTTCTTTTCTCTTCTTTTTTCTTATTTTTCTCTTTTTTTATTTATATTTATATTTTAGTTTAAACAGCAATATTTCTTAGTGTAAAATTAATTACTTGGAGAAGAAGAAAGCGCATAATTTCAAAGCCGTGATTTCTTTAACCCTTTCCGGGGCAAGGTACTTGTATTCATAAAATGTTGAAATAATTGAATGACACCAGTATTTACACAAAATTTTATTTAAAAACTAACACATGTGTATTTTTGCGTATTTAATAAAAGAGAAATTATCTTAGAAAATTTCTGATGCCAGTGGGGCAGTTTGGAATTAAGATTAGGTGTTGTCATTTGTCAACACCGCCTTTCAAGGAGACCAACGAATTTTTTTGATATTTTGAATTTCTTAATTTAAGCTTTTATTCTAAAAGAAAATTTTACTAAAATATTATTGGTGCCGTTTGCAAGTTTGGAATTAAAATTAGGCATCCCAGACCGGGCACAGTGTGCCGGAAAGGGTTAAACTGGAAAATTTATCTCTAGCTGAATAGGAATACATTTAGTCTGAAAGTCGTGCTTTATTTGAAAGATAAAAAAAAAAAAAAAAAAAAAAAAAAAAAAAAAAAAAAACAATGTTGTTTCCGATAATGATCTTTTATGGGCTAAAGTAATTTATTTATTTACGAAGCATTTTTTATCCTTTCTGTCTTGCTTCCTATTTCTAAAGTCTAAATAATATTCAATTATAATATTTATCTATTCTGCAAAAAACTCCACCAACCCCACTGATTACGATTTGTCTTAAAATGAACAATAAGAATAAAATCAGTTTTCTTTTGCAACTTTTAATAGTCTTTTTGTTTTTTTTATTTGTCAAACCAGATACATTTTTTTTTAACTCAAAGATTTATCACTTGCCAAACAGGAATGCGCTTAATCCGAAAGCAGTCGTTTGCTTCAAAGATAAAAATACAACGTTTTTACCCGTAATGGTTATTATAGCTTAAAGTAACGTATTTATTTCGAGGCATTTTAAATCCTTTGTTTTATTTTCAATTTCTAAAATATAAATAATATTCATTTATAATATTTACCCCTTCGGCAATAATGTCCACAATTCGGACTGATATCAGCTTATCTTGAAAAGTACAATAAGAATTCAATAAAATTTATTTTCCAACGCTTAGTCGCAGTTTTTTTTTCTTTTGGCTTGCCAAAAGAGTTTATATTTTTTAACTATAAATTTTATCATTTGCCGAACAGGAATGCGCTTAGTTAAAAAATCGTTTTCCATTTGAAAGATAAAATTATAATGTTGCTTCCCGTAATGATTTATATTTGCCTAATTAATATATTTATATACAAAGCATTCTTAATCCTTTTTATCTTATTTCCAAATACTAAAATATAAATAATGTTCATTTAAAATATTTATCATTTCGAAAAAAAATATCCACTAATCCGATAGATCACGTTTTATCTCAGAATAATCTTAATTTTTTTTTTTCAAAATAAATAAATAAATAAATAAATAAATAAATAAAAATAAATAAATGCAGTTTTTTTTAAAACATTTAATCGCATTTTTGCTTTTTCTGTTTGTCAAAATTCATACATTTTTTCCCTTTCACTCTAAAATGTATCAATTACCAAACATGAATGCGCTTAGTCCGAAAGCGTTCGTTTATGTCTAAGATAAAAAGAAAATTTTGCTTCCCGTACTGATTTATTATAGTTTAAAGAAATATATTTATTTAAGAGATATAACTTGCTTTAATCTGAAAATAAAACATTTTACAATAATTTTTAATGGGTACATTTTAAATATTTTTTTCTTGAAGATAACCCTTAAATTTTAACAATTAGTCTCTGTTTATTTATGATTTAATGTGTTATGTTCTTATGTAAATTTTAACATATCATATATATATATATATATATATATATATATATATATATATATATATTTAATTAAATACAATAGATTTGTTGATAAAAATAAAAATAAAATAAAATGAATAGAAGAAAGACATAATTATTATATTAATTTGCATAAAAATGTCGTATAAGCATTTCTACATCGGTTCATATTTTTTATCGGTTGTTATAAGTTTCTAAATTATAAATCTTCGGTACCAATATTTTCATATAGGAAATTTCTGTTTGAATAAGGCGAAATTTTGCGTGTTTAAACTAGATTTATTTTTTTATATATACATAGCTGCCAACTTTCAACTAATCTTCCGTAATACCTGGATTAGTTTGATCCAGGTAACTTCATTTCAAACCAGAAAATATATTTCATGATTCTTTATTTATTTAATTTCAGGGTTGTTATTGAAACATACTTAATTCCATTTCTTTGAAAAAATTCTGGTTCGAAACTCATTAAACCAGGGTGAAATTAACGCATGTATTACGGATAATCGATGTCAGGTTTGCACCTATGTACATATATACAGATATTTCACATGGGAAGTAACGATACATGTACGAACCCTGGAATTTTCACCAGAAAATATTAATTCTTATTTTTGCTTTGAAAGATGATTAATTTTCTATAAATAAAGTACGATAATAAAGCTAAACAAAATTACCAAGTAAATTTTGTTGTGTTTATTCAAAGTTTCTAAAAAAGTGGGGGGAAGCCAGATACTGCAATACTATTGACTAGTGAAATACCGCGTGGGCAAAAATCCGTAGAAACTTTAAAAGTTCATTAGAGCCGGAAATATAACAAAAATAAAAAATGGCTTGAGGATTAGCATCTGAAGACCACGGGATTTTTTTAAAAACAATAACAAAAAATAACTCAAAAAACATCCAACAGATGGCGTTGGAAACATTTAACTTCGGTAGAAATATGGCAATGAGACGGTTATGAGAACTTGCACTGCTAATCCGCAATTAGTTCACATTTCAGAGCGGTTGACTTGATCAAGTATCGGTTACTGATTCCTTGTTCACGTAAAATAACTTCACTGAATGAAGCTTTATCCTTCACACGCAGAAACCTTGGTCAAGACTTTATTAGTTTTTTGTTCATTACCATTATTTATTATCATATTTATTATTCAGTATCATTCATTATCATTCATTACCATTTTGGATTTTTATCATTATCATATTTATGACCATTTTTTCATTTTCTTGCATTTATTCACTAATTTCTCTAAAAAGGATCCTTTCACTATTTTTTAATAATTCTTTTTAATATCATGTTTTTAATACAATCAGAAGTCATGTTTTTATTTTATCGATATGTTTTATGTTATCGAATTTTAAATATATATTTTCAAATCTACTTTTGATTTATGATTATGAGAGAAAGTAAAATCAATCTCTGATACGTTTTTCTAAAAATAAAATAAAACTATTCTATCATTAGCTATTGTAAATGTAATAAATTGTGTGATGTTTTATAAAAATTTATTAAAATCAGCAAGTAATACATTTACAGAAATACAGTTTGTATTTTGCTCTAATTTTCTATATAGCAAATACTTTCAAGTAGATGTAATATAATATAAAGTGTAAGGATTTTATCCGAATCTTAAATTAAAAAGCATTTATTTTACAAGGTTAAAAAATAGTAATCCAATAAATCCTCTTTCTAGAACCATGTTTTCTTATTATCGTTAAATTTCATCTTATCAAAAACATTTTTTTTTTTGAAATAGCCTTTGATTTATGACTTATGATTAAGCGCCAATGTAAAATCAATCATAATCTCAGACAGGGATTTGTGAAAATAGAATAAAACAGTCATAAGTTATTGTATTTTGCGGCTCGTATAGGTGTCGCTCGTCTCCAAGCGGTTAATGTATTTTATTGTAAAAAAAAACTCTGTTTTGTTTTCTTTAATTGTTTTTATCTTTCTCAATCTGTAACTGATGGATTTTTTAACCACTTCGCGACGGGAGCCTCATACGAAATTTTTAATATTTTGCCACCGGTTTTTAAAAACAGAAATTTGTGTCTTATTAAATCAAGAAAATGCTCCGATTAAGTAAGGCAAATTTTTCAGTAAAATTTTACTTGTGTGGATAAACAAGGATTCTTAAGCCTTTTTGCGGCACGTATACGTGTCGCTCGTCCCCAAAGGTTTAAACAAAAGTGGTGTTAAAAAATCGGACCAAGTGAGTGCCCTGCATACTCTAAGCTACCTTTGATAGGTAAGTAATACATGAAATCGGACACTTATGAACGCTGGGATGAGAATTTTCACACTAATATAATTTTAGAGAAAATATTATTTTATTTAACTTTTTTCGTGTGAATTAAGAGAACATCTTCTCTAAGATTGTACTAATATGTAAAAGGTTGGAAATCTCCTGCTTGTGAATGTCAAATAACTTCTACTATTATTTCTTGACCTGAAGAACGTCGTTCTCAAAAATGTAGGAAATTCAAGGGATGCTAAATGGCAAATATTCTTATCGTTTGATCATACAGTGCTCAGCAAAAATTTAGACACTGGTGTTTTTTAACCTTTAAATAAAAAATACGAACAAATGAGTTTTAGAAATGGCTATACTTGTTTTCAAATATCTTTTAAACAATATACAATAAAAATAATGGTTATAATGTAAGATAATATATAATTTAACTGAAAAAAGTAAACTTTGCATATTGCAAAAGTTTAGACACTTTTTTGATTTTTAGCCAACTGTTCATGGATAAATGCAAATTTCCAAGTTATGATGTCACATGTCTGAAGTATTTAATTATAACTCGATATAGCATCAGTTAGTCAAGATGCCGCGAGCTAAAAATATTCATTTAGATGAGGTAATTGAAGTAGAGAAGCTGATATGGAAAGGGAAGACAGTTGCAGAAATTTCAGCAGCACTGAATCGTCCAAAGTGGTTTGTCTATGAAGTATAGTCTAAGGATGACTCCTATAAAAAAAACATAATCTGAAAGACCTTGTGTGACAAGAAAATGCGATGACAAAAGGCTCCAGAAAGTGACATTTACACAAATAATGATTGTTAATCACATTAAAAGTAAGTCAGGTATTTCTGTGTCGACGGACATGATGCTTAGATGATCAAAGAAACAGGTAAATCAATTTACATGACAATAATAAAACAATCAGCTTTAAAACCTCGCTATAAATTGTCCAGAATTCAATTAACTTGCAAGCATACGTCATATGGACCCAAATGGTACGCTATGATATTCAGTAACGAAAAAAAAGTGGAATTTGAATGGCCCAAACACGTGGACACACTATTGGAATGACTTAAGCAAAGATCCTGGTGTAATGGAGATTCTTGTAGCGTAGTTTGGTAGCAGCTGCTATTGTATTAGCATACTTAGAAGAAGCGTGATCATGTATAGTAGTCCAGATTCGGATGTACGAAAAAACCCCACAATGATTGCTAAGTTATTCTTTATTCAGACATGTATTACTAGGGGAGGGGGCACACATACAGTACTCGGAGAAAATCT
Source organism: Maratus speculifer (assembly GCA_964019185.1). Classification (NCBI taxonomy): domain Eukaryota; kingdom Metazoa; phylum Arthropoda; class Arachnida; order Araneae; family Salticidae; genus Maratus; species Maratus speculifer. Next base: position 63,626,241 of record OZ025300.1, read on the forward strand.
CCGAACAGTTTTTAGCCACTTCACTAGACGAGAGCAGTGAGTCAAGTGACATCATAGCAACAAACCGCCACTTTTGGCATGATAGAAAATCGCCAACATACACAAGTTCGCCCATGCACAATGGATAAAATACGCCAAATAACAGTTAAAATGCAGCCAGCAAGATCAGAATTCAATTTAGTTTCCCAGCTGGGATGGGAAAGGAAAAGGTTGCCAAACGATAAAATGTTACACGTGTTGTTTTGTCTAAACACAGAGGCACACCGAAGGGACATCAGATTTTACTGCGCAGATGTTAAATTCCTTTTAGGGTTTTGTCGAGAAAGGAAAAAGAAGCGTAAGCATAAATTTTAACTGTGAAACAGAGATGATCTCCTTATAAGGTAATGCAGAATTGCTTCGATCGGAAATAGCAGACATCTGGAAATAGTTTTAAACGGTTGATTAATATGTGAGTGTATTTCTCACAGATAAAGTTAAGCAGCTGCCGATTTTCGGTTAGAGAATTAATAAGCAAAGAAAATGGAAAAGGAATGAAGGACAACTTAAAACTAATTTTGAATTGAACAGAGACGGGGGGTAAAGGAATAATTTAAGAAAATAACCAATATATAACGAAATAATCGTTATATATGCTGCGATGAACACGTCAATCACACAGACGATGCGAGGAGATGAAAAAAGGGGCACCCAGCGCTCAGGTGACAATCAGCCGCAGATTTCTTTTAGGATATGGAATCTCGAGGGGAGACCCTCCGAAGCAGTTGAGATGGAGCACACAGGGGAGGAAAAGGGGGTGTCCAGCAAAGGAATTTCAGGACGAGAACAGCTCTGTACTTTTTCGGTTGACACTTAGCAGGCAAGACTAATAGCATTTTCTACCGGGGGATGCAGAGAAGAAAAAGAAGAACCGAAATGCATCACATCCACGGGAAAGTCGCAGTTGATTGTACCCCCCTCCATATATTTTTTTTTTTTTTATGTGGGGAAAAACGAAAGAGTCAAACGGTACCAGTTATTTTTGTAATGGAGATTCTTGTAGCGTAGTTTGGTAGCAGCTGCTATTGTATTAGCATACTTAGAAGAAGCGTGATCATATATAGTAGTCCAGATTCGGATGTACGAAAAAACCCCACAATGATTGCTAAGTTATTCTTTATTCAGACATGTATTACTAGGGGGGGGGGCACACATACAGTACTCGGAGAAAATCTCCGAACAGTTTTTAGCCACTTCACTAGACGAGAGCAGTGAGTCAAGTGACATTATAGCAACAAACCGCCACTTTTGGCATGATAGAAAATCGCCAACATACACAAGTTCGCCCATGCACAATGGATAAAATACGCCAAATAACAGTTAAAATGCAGCCAGCAAGATCAGAATTCAATTTAGTTTCCCAGCTGGGATGGGAAAGGAAAAGGTTGCCAAACGATAAAATGTTACACGTGTTGTTTTGTCTAAACACAGAGGCACACCGAAGGGACATCAGATTTTACTGCGCAGATGTTAAATTCCTTTTAGGGTTTTGTCGAGAAAGGAAAAAGAAGCGTAAGCATAAATTTTAACTGTGAAACAGAGATGATCTCCTTATAAGGTAATGCAGAATTGCTTCGATCGGAAATAGCAGACATCTGGAAATAGTTTTAAACGGTTGATTAATATGTGAGTGTATTTCTCACAGATAAAGTTAAGCAGCTGCCGATTTTCGGTTAGAGAATTAATAAGCAAAGAAAATGGAAAAGGAATGAAGGACAACTTAAAACTAATTTTGAATTGAACAGAGACGGGGGGTAAAGGAATAATTTAAGAAAATAACCAATATATAACGAAATAATCGTTATACCTGGGACTTTATTAAGTCGACCAAAAGAAGCTGAATTTTGAATAATTTGGTCCTCACTCAGCTTTAATGCTCGTGCGTCTGTGAAGTTATTTATTGGTTGCCAAGCAACACAAGACTACGTACATACGTTGGAGATTAATTTTTAGTCATTTGGGGAACTTTTGCTGATCTAAAGTATGGATTTTAGCATCTATTCATGTTGCATACAAAAGAAGAACTTCGTCTAACTCTGAAAATACTATTGATCTCAACTGGCCGGGGTGTAGTTCTGATCCGGACCCAATCAAAAACTTTTGTAACATCATATGTCGTAATGTTTATGCAAATTTTTGCTATAATTCTCTTTTAATGAGGTTCGAGCTGCTGTTGAACATGTTTGGTACGAAATAGACCCCTAAGTGACGCAGCATTTAGTTTTTTCGATGAAAAGTCACATTCTTGCACTAACTGCAAACAATGCGGGTGCAACTCGATTTTAATTTGTAGTTATTTTTTCTGTAAATACACAAATTGTCTATACTTTTGCCACAATGTTAAATTTATTTTTTTGTCATTATATTTTATGTAAAAGGTAAAATTCAAAATTTATTGTGTGTGAATAAAGGATAAGTCACAACTAATATTTGACAGAGGAATTACAAACATTCGGTACATACTTCAGAAAATAGAAGCATAATCGATCATTGTCTAAACTTTGGCTGAGCGGTGTATGTATATTATGTCATAATTTTAAATCTTTTAGCCATTTCTAATTTTGTTCAGATGATTTTGAATAATTTCCAGTTGTAATTTTTTTAAAATAAAAATGTTTAAAAGTATTACACGTCTAGAAATACTAATCTAATAATTACTTGTTTTCAAAAATAAGATTTACATTTTTTACGTACCTAAATAATTAAATTTTTTTAATCTTTTTAAATAGTCCTCCAGCAGAGATAATTAATTCAATTACTTCTAATACAAAACATTTTTTGCTTATTTTATAAAATAAGAGATTAGAAGTCAATAAACCACTTCTTAATTATACATGGCTTATATTTTAAAGATTTTATGCTGTAATTAAAGATTATTTCATGAATTATAGCATAAGCAAATATGTATTTTTTATTAAATATTGATGAGCTTGGAATCTCAAGAATATTTGTTTCAGCACGAGGAAAAATGTTTGTTCATAAAAATTTAACCATTTATAATACAAAAAAAAAAAAAAAAAAAAAAAAAAAAAAAAAAGCTTAATTAGACAATTATGAATAATGTTTAAAATTTATATTTTGTGCTTTAAATTAGTATTAAGATTCATTGATTATATTTTGTCGCAATGTTGCCAATGGTATAATTTTTTTAAAAATCCAGGTTTTTTAATTTCCACCAGTTTTTTGAAATGATAAAATTCGAATTTTTCAATTCATTCTGAACCATGGGTGCAGGAATAATGCCACCTTTGCTACAAACGTGTCATGGCTCAAAACTTTTCAGATTTCTCGTTTTGCAGAGAATGCGAAAAACTGCTTCAAGCTGTGGTAAATTCAATGGAGATGTTGGAATCAAAAGTGCTGCCTGGTTTCTAGATTTTAAGTGCAATCTCTGCTAATTAGACAATTGGTAAAGAAATGAAAAACACGTAAAATGACAGCCATAATTCATTAATCCTTTTGTGACGTGAGCCTTTTACGTAATTTTTAATGTTTTATGACCGGTTTTTTTAAAAACAGAAATTTCTGCCATTTTAAATCGAGAACATGCTCCCATTAAATAAGGCAAATTCTAAAGTAAAATTTTACTGGTGGGTACAAACATGGATCCTTAACCCCTTAACTGGTTAATTCTTTTCTGTTGAATAAATTGAAAATAGCGGATTGTCACAACTATTATCTAAATAAAATATTCGTAAAATTTAGTCTAAACATTTCCGCCTTTCAATAGTATGAAAATTTTCTTAATAATAGTGGTGTCAGAAAGCTTAAGAATTGCTTACGAATTTGCTTATTGAATCATTTAATGATGCAGTAACCAAATTCGTCTTGCCCGAACGGCGTGCGGGAAACCGGTTAAGGAGTAAAGCCTTTTTGCGGCTGAAAAACATTGTTGTTCATGAATACGTGTACCTCGTCCCCAAGAAGCTAAGCCCAATTCTTGAGTTGTGATATTTTTGTAAAAAGGTGCGTTATGTTGCGAAACAATTGAACAATAAAAGATTATAAATAATACTACGTCATCCTTGTAAATGAAAGGAGAACTTGCAACACTTACTTTGTTTTCAAATCTTGTTTCTGCCGAACAAAAATCAAAACTAATTTGATTTATATAAAAAAAGGGAGTTCTAGTTCACATCTATTCGAAAAACGTCTTCTCAAATTAGATGATTTGTGTATTTTTAATAATTTATTTGAAATAGCCAAAATTTAAAATAGTTTCCTCAGTGTACCTGTTGCAAATTGATCCAAAATGCAATCCTTTAAAATAGCTACAATATTTGTTAAAAATCTGTCTTGTGTAAATCATGTTGCTGAGTAAACTTTTGCATTGATACAGGACTTTGATTGTTACACAAAGAACAAAAACAATTTTTGTTACAAGTCGTATTGATTCAGAGAAAGAACGTTATAAAGTACAATCGCCAAAATCTTTTAGAAATTTAGTTCATACGAATTGTGTGAATGTGTTAAAAAGTGTAAATAAATATATGATTTTTTGAAAACAACCTTCTCCATTGGTTTTATTTACAAACTGTAAGATAATTGTTTACCCAAATAAATTTTTGTACATGATTATGACGGTAAAAAGTCTTCTAAAATATATTTTTCTTTATTTCAGTATTATTTTATAGTTCTTCTTACCTTCAGCAAAAACATAATTTATACAAGATTTGTCACAAACCATATATTAGAAAATTTCATGAAGAAAAGCTATGACATTCGAGCATTAACAGGTTTTAATGTACTAATAAAATAAATGCCGTATTGAACAATATTTTGGCCATTTTTATGTAAATTCATTGACCTTAAGGCACCTCTAAATACCTTTTTTTAATTCTGAAAAAAATCCAGGTGATTTATATTCACAGAATTAATAGTACTCGAGTATGATAGTTGACAATTTTAATAATTGATTTTTTCGGACACCCTAGTGCATATATGCATCCACAAAAAGTGCTTATAATGCTTGAGTCGAATAATTAACAAAAGGTGCTGCCAAAAGAATAAAACTCGAGAAAAAGATGTACAGGTTAGTGACAGAAAGGCAAAAATAAGACTGATTATACAATTTCAAGAAAAGTTGTGCCAATCGATAAAATCTGAATTTAAAAAAGAAGTCCTCTGGTAACACTGTTTTTTGTGCGAAACTATCCATGTAAATTAAAGCCTGTGGTATGAAATTAAAAAATGTCCGAGATTTATGAATAGTTTATCATTTTTCAAATTTTAATGATACAAAATTATTTACATAATTATTAATTTGGATTAATTCGTCGTTATCAATAAATTAAAATAAAACTCGAAGATTACAGTTGATGAAATTTATCAGAAAAGACAGTAAATTTTAAGACATAAAAATTTAGAAATTTCTACAGTCGTTTTTACGTTTATCAATTTTTACTAAAATAAACTTTTCATAGTTATTTTCTGACGCAAGTTAGAATTTCCCTGTTTTACTTTAATATTGACTTTGAAATTCATATATTTGATAACACTAGCCGGCAAAATTGGATTATGATTTTAAAAAATTTAAATCAAGTTTTAAATTTTTTTATTGTTTTCGGTAGAATACAATGATGTAGAAATTTACCGGAAAACTATAATTTTGTTTTGTTTCTCTCTTTAAACACCCTGTTCCTCCAAGAAATTATTTACTGACTCTGTTACATTCATGAATTTTACACCTTCTTCTGAATGGATTGGGTTCTGTGCTTCTGGCTTGTCTACTAAGATTATGTCATACTTGCCGACATTCACTACTGATACGTTATTTTGCAATTTTCTAGCTCTTTTTCCTATTTTTAAGACTAGTCGTTGGAAGCCACTGTAATACTTACCCATCATTTATATGCATATGAAAATAAAATATGTGAAAACTATTTATACAATGTATTTCAATTCCAAAACTAAATTTAAATGTTGTTAATACACATAGTAATACTCTATTAATGAATTGCTGATGCACCAATTTCAACAAATTATATAAAACGCCAAACTACTCAAGAAGTACCAAACTACGTAAAAGAAACATCCTTATAACTCCAAAAATAATAATCATATTAACTAACAATTTGCTGCGTCGGATTAAGCGTCTCATTTTCAATTAAAATATACCTCTGAATTGAAATTTGAATGAAATACAGGATCATGAAAAATCGAAGAATGTGGAAAACAGGATTACAAATATCTCGACTACTAATAATCCGATCGACTCCGTTCTTTATGCAAAATTTGTGTTTTTTTTATTGCCTTTTACATGCATTCCTTAAAATAAAAAAATTCGAAAATTTTTATGTACCTTTTATCAGAACGAATTTTTCGAGAATCCGAAAAAATAGTTCTGGATAATCGAGGTTACTGATATTAAATAGGCTTCGTAACATTCATACTAAGTACATACAAAATTTCAAGTCTCTATCTCAATTCGTTCGGGAGATAGAGCGTTTACAGACAGACAGACTGACAGACAGACGGCAATTTTTTTTCTAAAAATATGTTTTTCGAAATCTCCAGTGTCTAAAACGTGTAAATCCGTCAAAAAAATGTTTTCGATTTTCAAAATGATTGCAAGACTTACCTTATACTACGTATGATGGGTAAGTAAAAAAAAGTACTAAAAAGAAAATCTTCATGAAAGAAAAAAATCTTGGTAGAAATATCAGTTAAAATTAAGTAATATGAAAAACATAGCAGAGTCGTTGAAAGGATTATGCCACACTGTCCCCTCCTGCACTCTCTATTGCATTTATGCATTTTACATTTCATTCGAATGGGCTAGTTTCTGACTTATTACTTATTTATTGACTTTGTCGATTATCTGCTCGAGGGATGTGGACCCTAGAGGAAGTGCCTATTTATGGATGACATTCTAAGGGAACCTAACCCGTATTTACGCAAGGCTTGAAAAAAAAAACAGGAAAACTCCGAACTGTTAAGCCGACGGCCGTGATTCGGTTTGAACTCAGTTTCTGCCGTCTACCAGTTTTGAGAGCAGAAACCCTAAATCACTTGTGGAGTGACTTTTAATTGGTCTAATACGGTTACTTTACACGATCGAGATTTACCGTTCACTGAATTCTAGGCCTCAAAATTGACGAACAGAAATAACGGCTTCCGACGGTGGATTTTTTTTCCACATATGCATGGCCTCTTAAATTTAGACTCCAGTTGTATAATATTTTTTCATCTTGTTTAATCTCAAAATGTTAAAACTGAAAAACCAAAAGTTTAGGGACCGTACACGATGCAAAAAAGATCCACCTTTGGCAGCAGGTATTTTTTGTGCGTCAATGCTGAGGCCTAGTATTCAGAAGGTCGCGCAGTGAATATTTAGTTTGGACATTTCCTCCCTCTTATTCATTTCGCCTTCCATCGTAAACTACAGTTTTCGCGTCTTCTTTCATAAACTCATTCAGATGTTTTTTTAAAGTGTTGGTGTTTTTAGGTGCGTTCGTAATTATGTAAATACGTAGCACCTATTTTTGTCACTCAGTCCGTCCGTCTGTCCGTCTGTCTATCTGTATGTCCGTCTGTGTGTCCGTCTGTCTGTCCGTCCGCATATAACAACGCAAAAACTATCCAACCGAATCGTTTGAAATTTAAAATATATAATTATTACATAATTTTGTCGAGTCATTTTAAATTTTATGAAAATCGGATGGATAGATCAATTACAGGGACAATCAAAAGGATTCCGTTACATTACGTCAATGGGGAAAAAAGTTTCAATGCATTTTAATCGTTTGAAATTTAAAACGTATATTTATTACATAATTTTGTCCGGTCATTTCAAATGTTATGAAAATCGGATGCATAGATCAGTTACAGGGACAATCAAAAGTATTCCGTTACATTACAATCAATGGGAAAAAGTTTCAAATGCATTTTAATCGTTTGAAATTTAAAACGTTTAATTATTACATAATTTTGTCGAGTCATTTCAAATGTTATGAAAATCGGATGCATAGATCAATTACAGGGACAATCAAAAGTATTCCGTTACATTACCATCAATGGGAAAAAATGTTTCAAATGCATTTTAATGGTATTACACTCATTTGAACATAATATAATTGACATGAATCTATGATGTATGTACTAAAATCTACATTCTGTACAATCTGGGATGCAGAGAATATTTATTATTAAATTACAGGGCCACACAAATGTATTCCACTAAATCATGTTATACGGGGAAACATTGTTTGGGACGTGTTTTAATTATGTTAACCTACTTCACATTTTATGAATAAGATATACGTTAATGAAGTATAATAAAAATTACTCCCTGCATATTTACAGAAACACATAGATTTCGACCACTATACTGTATCCAAAGTACGCTCTACTATATCAGCAAGATCTGAATATTTTAAAACTTATAGTACGAACGCACCTCATTTGCTACGCTTCACGTGCAATTTCCAACTTGTTTTAACTTGCACTCGTGATAAAATATTAGAAATAGTTGTATTTGTTTACTCTCAAAAATTAATTAGCGTTTTTTATCAGGTTGCTTTTTTGTATTTTAACATATTGAGACAACGTAACATCCATTTTTTTAAACTACAGTCCAGTCTTACCAATTCGAGTTGAACGTAACTGGCAACAATTCGGATTATAAGAACAACATAAAAAACAGAGAAAAATTCAGTATTTTATATATTACGTGTAGCTAAAAAATATTTAAATCAAATAGTGAAAATATAAAAAGCACACAGATTTGTAAATAAAAAAAAGGCTTTTAAATAATAGGATACTTGACTTAATGTTTAAAAAATGAATCTAAAGTTACTTGCTTTTGAGCAGAATTTTTTTTTTCTTCGTTGCACTTAGCAAGATTTTTTATGTCACGTGGTAAATCATCCGGTTGCTGCTGAATATAGCTATAGCGAAAAACATCTAATGCTGCCATGGCTTCTGCAATGCGAAATTATCTTCTCTAATTTATTGTTTAAAACTTGAATTTAAAAAATATCAGTTTTGTAATAACATGACTCAGAGAGTCGGATTAGCTGAATTCTACTTTATATTATTCAATTTAAAATTGAACGTAAAAAATGTTAGTATTTAATTTATTATTTTTCCTTTTTGCTACGCGTTTGAAATATTTTTTTAACCCATTCGTGCCCACCACCTTTTACGCAAATTTTATTCGGTTGACACCACTATTTTTAAAAGAATTAAGTTTAGTTAATTAATTACGAAAATGTTTCAATTAAATACAATAAAGATTGCTGTTCTTTTTTACCGGTGTCAAAAACAGTGCTACATGCACCTTATGAAGCGTTCCTAAAATGGGATGCTAGGCACTAATGGGTTAAAATAAATATAGCAGTAGAAAATTATCACAATACAATTTTTTTCAAGAAAAGTAACAATCAATAATATTTTTATGCCGCTTTCCACGCTTACATGTAAAGTTGAAATGTAGTGCTTTATATATAGTACTAACTTTAGAAATACGAATATTATCAGAAAAAAAATTAGTGATTGAAAAATTTCATATGTTTTTCTAAAACATAGGCAAATTGCTTATTTAATTTAAAACATGCCTTTTGATAAAAATTCTTTTTATTATTATTCGTTTGAGTTATATTTTAAGCAGAAAATGTCAAAACTGTCTAGACATGCAGGAATTTTAGTTTATAAATATGTAATGAAATAAGCAAGATGCATTATAAACATGAGTTACTGTTTTTATTTAATGCAGTTTATGTTTTTACGGGAAGCTTAAATTTTTAATCTACTTCATGTTTTAAATTAAAATGTCCAAAAATGGAATACTTACATAATCTCGAAAAGTTGACTTTTTTATGTATATTTCAGTAGATGTATATGTTTAGACAAATATTTGAAGGACTTCTAATAACAAATTCAAATTTTTATTGATAATGCGAATAGTTTAGTTTGTATATATTGAAAAGTTCAGTAAATATTTGCATTATTTTGAAATTTCCCAGTGCAGTTGAGAAATGTTTGCAACGTCGCACATAGGAACGAAGCGTTTCTTTTATGCAGATATTTACGAAGTAGATTTCAGTGTTTATCGAGTTGCTGCATGATTTTTCTTGATTTAGTACAAAATATAACTTTAAGCATTTTAAATGAGAAGTTTCGAATTTTCATTAATATAAGCAAAAATGTGTCTCTTTTTAACACTAAACAAACAATGCTAACGCAATGATGCATCATACTTAAAACTATCCTTTAGAAAATGTAATTTAATCCCAGAAAGTTTTAATAGTCATTTTCGAGTATTTTCATTATAGGGTCACCGTAAGAAAATAAGATTCTTGTATGAACATAAAATTCCTAAACAAAAAATAAACAACTTGGAAATTGCACGTGAAGCTTAGCAAATGAGGTGCGTTCGTATGATAACGAAGTTTTAAAAATATCACTCGCATATATCAATCTCATAAAACAGTAAATAATTACAATTAAAATGCGCACCAAACAATGTTCTCCCTATACCATTATGCAATGGATGCGTTTTGTGTGGCCTTGTAAATCAATAACAAATATTTTTGCACCACAGATTATGCAAAATGTATATTATAATATGTACTTTGCATATCAATTTTATTACGTTCGAATGAGTGTAACACCATTAAAATGCATTTGAAACATTTTTCCCCATTAACCGTAATGTAACGGAATACTTTTGATTGTCCCTGTAATTGAACTATGCATCCGATTTTGGTAAAATTTGAAATAACTTGACAAAATTATGTAATAGTTATGTATTTAAATTTTCAAACGATTAAAATGCATTTGAAACTTTTTCCCCATTGACCGTAATACAATGGAATACTTTTGATTGTCCCTGTAATTGATCTATGTATCCGATTTTCAGAAAATTTGAAATGACTCGACAAAATTATGTAATAATTATGCATTTTAAATTTCAAACGATTCAGTTGGGTAGTTTTATTGTTGTTATATGCGGACGGACAGACAGGCGGACGGACTGAACGACGACAATAGGTGCTACGTATAATTACGAATGCACCTAAAAACGACAGATTTGAAAATATAGCTTGCAGCCTAGATAGTTTTAACCCTTTATCTACCGACGGTACTTATGAGTACCATAAAAATACTTATTATAAATTTTTTTTAATACGTCAATTAGTTGTAATACTGTTTAGATTGAGTTACAGATACATTACTTTATTTTGTTCCAAAAGCATTATTGGTTACACAAAACAAAAATATTTTAAAATTTTGAAAATTTCCCCTGTTAGTCGTAAATTTTATACCAAAAGCATCGTAAATTTTTGTGACTGATGCTATTCTTTGACTGTCACTATATGGCGTCTAAGTGCTTAATTGCCTTCTTTTGTCTAAAGTATTTGTGAGTTATTTATCACTCTGTTTACATACATATACAATCTTATAAAATTTGTAATTATTGGCTTTAATACAAAAAAAAAAAAAAAAACTGGATATTTGTAAACTTTATATTTTTTCAAGCAAAACGATACCAAAAAACACATATATTTATTTGTTCATCTACCCATTATCATTATAAATTTTAATAAGTAAAAGTTATTGATATTTTCCCCAAAGAATTTAGTTCATTTATTTCGTAAAGAAATATTTTCAAATATTAAATTAATTTCTTTATAAATTGGATTGTGCTGATTTGTTTAATTATTTTGAAATTGATTAACAAGCAGTCCTATAGTTATCTGTGCGACAGGCATTTTACGAAGTTGTGAGATATTGCTCATTCAAAATAAAGCTTTTTTAATAATTTCGATATTTTAATTACGTTCTATTGCAAAAAATTAATTACGAAAATAAAAAACAACGAAGTAAAAAATACGTTAAAGAATAACACTCCTTAAAAATTGTTACATACGCAAACACACACATTTTTATCTCTCTGTAATGCTACTGGTAAATATCTAGTTTATATACTCAATTAACATTTTCATCCCGGTCATTGTTATTTTCATTATATGCGAAGCAATGGAAAGCGAAAAACTATAAATTTCGTTACGGAGCATTCCGCAAATTAACATTTTGGCAATCTAATAGTAAGTTATGTTGTCTCTTATCTCATTTGTTGTTTTCAAAGCTAGTCGAGAAAATCATTAGAACAAAGATAAATTTTATTTAAGAACTTTTTTGATCGCACTGAGTAAGGATTTTAGAAAGTTATAAGATATTACTCTTTCGAAATAAAGCTTTTTTAATAACTTCGATCGTTTAATTATTTTTTTCTTATAAAAAATTACGAAAATAAAAAACAGAAAATAAAAAAAAAATATTTTAAAGGCATCATTTTATGAAAAGGTGTCTTCAGGTATCTTCACGGATATATATAAGTATGGCCTTTTTTTACGAATTGATTATTTCCAGTGAGCGAAAAAATTGCCCAGGCCGGGAATCGAACCCGGATACTTGGCTTACGAGGCCAATGCTTTACCTGTTAAGCTATCTGGGCGATAGGCGGCTGGGATTTTTCGCTCAAATAAGCTTATTGGTCGTAACGCCTGGTCTGTTATTTGAAACAGCTCGCAGAATAAACCGCAGGTAATGGAACTCCATATAACGATGGATACGTATATATACTATTATTTTTAACACAATCAAACTGATTAGTAAAGTTATCATACGAATTGATTATTTCCTGCTGAGCGAAAATAGGTGAAAATAAACTCAGCTGGAAATAATCAATTCGTATGATAACTTTACCAATCAGTTTGATTGTGTTAAAAATAATAGTATATATACGTATCCATCGTTATATGGAGTTCCATTACCTGTAGTTTATTCTGCTAGCTGTTTCATATAACAGACCAGATGTTACGACCAATAAGGTTATCTGAGCGAAAAATCCCACCCGGCTATCGCCCATATAGCTTAACAGGTAAAGCATTGGCCTCGTAAGCCAAGTATCCGGGTTCGATTCCCGGCCTGGGCAATTTTTTCGATCAGCTGGAAATAATCAATTCGTATGATAATTTTACCAATCAGTTTGATTGTGTTAAAAATAATAGTATATGGCCTTTTTTATCTCTTTGTAATTCTACTGTAAACAGAGAGTTTCTAATACTCAATTTAACATTTTCATCCTGGTCACTATTATTTTCATAATTTATGGTGCAATGGAATGCGGAAAACTATAAATTTCTTTACCAAGCGTTCCGCAAATTAATTACAGCATTTCGGCAATCTAATAGTGAGTGATGCTGTCTCCTATCTGATTTGTTAGTTTTAAAGCTAGTCGAAAAAATCTTTAGAACAAAGATAAATTTTGCTTAGGAACTTTTTTAGACTGCAATAAGGAAGGATTTTGGGATGATGTAAGATATAACACATTCAAAATAAGGTTTTTTAATAACTTCGATAATTTAATTTTTTTCTTATAAAAAATTACTTACGAAAAAAAAAACAGCAAGGTAAAAAATGCGTTAAAGGAATAGCTCTTCTTAAAAATAGGTAATTACACACAGATATTATATATATATATATATATATAACTTTTTTTATGTCACTGTAATTCTACTGGTAAATATCTAATTTTTAATACCCAATTTAACAATTTCGTCCTCGTCATTGTTATTTTGATGATTTAAAGTGCAATGGTATGCGGAAAACTGTAAATTTCTTTACCAATCTTTCAGAAAATTAACTCTAGCACTTTGACTATCTAATAGTGAGTTATGTTTTCTTCTACCTCATTGTTTTCCGCCTACCATTGCACTTTAAATCATGAAAATAACAATGACGAGGACGAAATTGTTAAATTGAGTATTAAAAATTAGATATTTACCAGTAGAATTACAGTGACATAAAAAAAGTTATTGTTATATATATATATATATATAATATCTGTGTGTAATTACCTATTTTTTAACAAGAGCTATTCCTTTAACGCATTTTTTACCTTGCTGTTTTTTTATTTTAAAGCCAGCCGAGAAAGTCTTTAAAACAGATATAAATTTTATTTAGGAACGTTTTTAGATAGCATTAAGGAAGGTTTTTTGGAAGTTGTAAGATATTACTCTTTCAAAATAAAGCTTTTTTAATAATTACGATATTTTAATTATTTTTTCTTGAAAAAAAATATTTATGAAAGTAAAAAACGGCAAAGTAAAAAATATGTTAAAGGCTAGCACTTCTTAAAAAATAGGTATACACACACATATATATGTAGTTTTTTCTCTGTAATTCTACTGGTAAATATCCAGTTTGTAATACTCAATTTAACATTTCCGTCCTGGTCATTGTTATTTTCATGATTTAAGGTGCATTGGTATGCGGAAAACTGTAAATTTCTTTACCAATCTTTCAGTAAATTAACTCTAGCACTTTGACAATCTAACAGTGAGTTATGTTTTTCCTAACACATTTTTGCTTTTAAAGCTAGCCGGGAAAATCTTTAACCCCTTGAGGGGCGGTAGTTTCATACATATACCACTTAATTTTACTTCCCAAACGCCACATTCGGACCAGAATTTTGTTAAGCAAAATTACGGTTTATAGAATGCGTGAAGTAGAGCGTTTTCTTATTTACAAATAAAGTTGTTTTCAAATTCCGGTGTCAGTCATTAATTTCAATACTTAAGCAATGAATTTGCCCTGCCCCGCAAAGGGTTAAAACAGAGATAAATTTTATTTACGAATTTTTTTTAGATTGCATTAACAAGGGTTTTAGGAAATTGTGAGATATTACTCTTTCAAAATAAAGCTTATTTTAATAATTACAATATTATTAGGGATGAGATTTTTCGCGTCTTTGCACTCCAGTATTTTGTTAGATAATATATTATTTCATGTAATCTGAACATTTTTGCTATTTAAGAAAACAACATTTTCTTTAACAAAATACTGGTTAGAAATAACGCGGAAATCTCATCCCTAGATATTTTAATTACTTTTTTGTTTTAGAAAATTATGAAAATAAAAAACAGCAAAATAAAAATACTTTAAAGGATTGCACTTCTCAAAATATTGGTACATATACACACACATATATATAAGGTATATTTTTTTATCTGTCTGTAATTCTGCTGGTAAATAACAAGTTTGTAATACTCAATTTAGCATTTTCATCCTGGTCATTGTTATTTTCATGATTTACGGTGCAATGGAATGCGGAAAACTATACATTTCTTTACCGAACATTCCGCAAATTAACTCCAACATTTTGGCAATCTAATAGTGAGTTATGTTGCCTCCATTCTCATTTGTTACTTTTAAAGCTAGTCAAGAAAATCTTTAGTACAGAGATAAATTTCATTCAGGAACTTTTTTAGATTGCATTAAGGAAAGATTTTAAGAAGTTATAAAACATTACTCATTTAAAATAAATCATTTTTTTTTTTACAAATTAAAAATTTTGAAAGTACTTTTTATGCAATATGTATGTATTGTAAATAAAACTTTATTATAGAGGAAAGATTGGGTTGCTAAAGAATATACATTTTGCAAATTGAAAAATCATAGATTATGAAAAAAATATTTTAAATGTTATTGTGCTCCAGATATAAATCCTAATAAAAATCTGTCGGCTATTGCTCTTGTATTAAATATGTATAATGTTATTTTACATGCATTATTTAAAACCAATGCAATTTATTTAGATAAATGACTCCCGTGGTTTAATTATCGTACTAATCACTTCACTTTTCTTTATTTTTGTATTAAAGACTGTTACGTCGAAGATGTTGAATATATAACTTATATCTCTATAAGTAATTCCATTGCTTTTGTAACCATCATTAGTTCCAATTAAGGGAATTCTTTCAGAGTGGATTTGTATTTTTGAGAACTTAGCCAAAAACTAAATTAGCCCCTTCGCGACGGGAACTTTTTGCGAAAATTTTGGTGTATTGTCACAGGGTTTTAAAAAGAAAAATTTGTTCCTTATTAAATCCAGAAAATGCTCCGATTAAATAAGGCAAGCTTTAAAAATTTTACTGCTGCGGATAAACAAGGATTCTCAAGCCTTTTTGTGGCTCGTATAGGTGTCGCTCGTCTCCAAGGGGTTAATGTATTTTATTGTAAAAAAAAACTCTGTCTTGTTTTCTTTAATTGTTTTTATCTTTCTCAATCTGTAACTGATGGATTTTTTAATAAATATTATACATTTCACTATGCTACAGATACCGTTTAATATATCAGCTTTATTGAAAAACACCGTAATCACTGGCGATAAATTGATAAATAAGCTAAATAACTTTGTAAAATCACCATAAAAAGAAAATTAATCATGACGAGTTTCGAGCTTCAAAAATAAGAGCTCGTCATCAGCTAATCCAAACACGTGTCACAAGGGACAGAGTCGAGATAAAGATTTTACACACTTACAAAAGTGTAAACCAACTAAAAAAATTGTAAAAACAAAGCAAACGGAAATGAAAATATCAATGAAATTATCAATAGGGAGCCCTCTTGCTTCCAACTGAGCGGCGCGGTATTTCCCTAAAGCGTCTGTGCATATGAAAACTATGTGATTCTGCACATTGTACAGCACGGCATTTCACCTCATGTTACCCTATAATGTATACTTAACAAAGAATATTTATAGGGTTCGTATGCATCCAAAGATTAAGGGTATTTTTGGTGTTCTGTCACTATAAACTTCAGAAAGTACTAATTGCTATATCCAAGACAAAATCTTATTTTCATTAAATAAGAGAAATATTTCTTTTCGTATTTCTGCTGCAATTTCCAGTCCTTGAATTTTCTTGAAGCGCTCGAAACTTGTATTATAAATATTTTAAATTTATAAAAAATATATTTTATTTATAATTATCACTTCTTTTGCACATAGACATTTAATACACAAGATCTCGCAGAAAGAATGAAACAAGGTTTATTTTTTTTACATATTGGAGATACATAAGGATTATAAATTTCTAAAGTGTTCAACATAAAGTAAAAATTAATATGCTGCTAAAAAAGACCTACTTTGAAAGTTACAGTAGTCTATAAAAATCAACTTTTTTAGCACTACCCTAAAAAGTTGAAAGGAGTTTATGTATTTGGATTGCCTGTCCGTCTGTCTGTCCATGCTCTAACTCACATCACTTGTCTCAGATTTTAATGTAACTGTATATGTTAAAAATGTTTATTATGACATGTTCGGTATCGAATGTGAATATGCGTTGCATTAATAGTTCATTTACGTAAAAAAGTAAATTTATTTACATTATAGTCAATGAGAAAAATGGTATCGTGTATTTTAATAACGTCACGTAATTTTAACTCGTATTAAAATTGATATACATACCTGAACTTCACTACAAAAGTATTAATATAGATTATGGTATTCATAAAATTGTTCTTTTGTTTACAGGGACATTGAAAATAAATCGGTTACCGTATTGTCATCGTACAATAAATTCTGAACGTTTATTTTCAATTTCATTATGCACTTAAAAGTTAACTTCTAATCTTTCTTCTTTCACTTCTAATCTTTTGGATGTTCTTGTTATGTATAAATTCTGTACCTCGTCAGGGTTCGGACAGCTCTACCACTAAATTTTAATAATATTTTCAAAGTGTTTCACTGCAGAAAAATATCGTAAAATCTGTTAATGAAGATGGAGATTTCGAATGTTGGGTTTAAAAATTAAATGTAAATTATCCTATTTTTAATAGTGGTGCCAGAGTCCTTGGAAATTCCAAGGCGTGTGCGAACCTTGTTCGTATACAGGGCTACACAAAATAAATCACGTACCATTTGCTTAATATTGGAAATTAACAGTAATTTTCAACTGTGTTATGCATTTTCTGACTGATTTATAAATTTGCTTACATGCAGTTTATTGATGCAAATCTATATATCATATACAAGTATGCTCAAATAATTCATAGTAATACGCAAATTGTGATTAAAATATTTTATTGCTCTTGGAAAAATAAAAGATATACATACATATATAGTTCTAAATAATTAACATTCTTATAAATGGCCCCCAAAACACATTTTTCATATGCTAACAAAATTAAACCCTTTTCAACGTATAACATGTTACTACGTTTAAACCACTAAAATTGTAAATAAAAAAATCGTTGTGGATTTCTTCGACTTTTATGAAGCCAATACGAAAACATTGCTTTTAATAACTTAAAAATGTTTATTTCAATACCGTAAAATGGGGTGAATCGGAACACTTTTCAATTTTAACGTTAAATAAAAGCAACAACTGATTTTTGAATATTTTTATTTTTCTACTAGAAACTTCGGTATTGTTTTGTTCTTTACATTTTAAGCAAAAACAAAACATTTTTTCTGTTTATATATACATTATTTATTTTTTTAATGGTGTTCCGATTCACCCCGCAGATAGGGGTGAATCGGAACAAATGCTATAATCTTTATTTATTCTGATTCAAACTTTAATAGGGTTAATAAAAACATGTAATAATGATAAGGGAGGAATAGGAACACATAGTTACTGTGAAACCAAGCTTTTATTTTATATACAAGTAAAGATATGCCTTTTTTAAAAATTAGAAAACGACTTTTAAATCAAGAAAAATTGAAATTTATTTTAAGAAATTATATTCGAATTGCAGAAGTAGAATTTAATACAAATTTAACCCTGCTCTGCGTTATCCTTTACTAGTAGTCATTGGCTAAGTGAATTTATTGAGTAGCCCCAATTGCTGCATGTATTAATACGATCTAATAATACGCCCTCATCCCCAGCCCTTAGTACTGTTTGCATTCCTCTCTTTTTTAATTGGTTTTTCATTTTGAGATGTTTGTGTAACATTGTGGATGTCAGAGAATAATTCTGTGCAGTTTTTCTAACTAATTTGCTATTTTTAAATTCTTTTATTGTGTGTTCCATGTCTGTTGGATTAAGCGTTGACTTTTTTGTTTAACCAAGTAATTTCTTGGCACCTTTAAACTCTTTAAGTAATTAGAATAAACAAACTATTGTTACAATACATATGTTTTCATATATTACATGAAACTATTATTTTATAGAAAAATAAACCATGAGGGAAAACGTGTTCCGATTCACCACGTAAATCTTAAACCTCTGATCGTACAAGCCATTTTTCATTTTTTCATTATGTAGTATAGAAATAAGTAGAATTTAATACAGCATATCTTTAAAAGGTCTATCATTAATTAAAAATCCCCTCTCTTAGGTTTAGAATACGAAAAATACTGTACTTACATACAAAGTTTTGAAGACGTTGAAAAAATGAGGTTTTTGATGATCCTCTTGAAGTTTTTTATATACCCCAGTAGCTGTGCAAACATGTCAAAATTGAATCTCCCAACTCTTAATGTTATTAACTTCTTATAAAAAAAATTGGCAACTAAAAATATCATCACATATGTTTATAATGAATTTATTTGTGTGACCGGGAAGTTTCGTTCCTATTCACCCCGCTTTTCTGATTCACCCCATTTTACGGTACGCAATGACTATTTTTCTTATGAAAATAATTCTTTTTTGGCAGAATTCTACAGTGTTTCCCAGAACTTCGTGTACAAACTTTGAGGAGTGGTAGAGAACATCGTTTGGAACCACAATTACATAGGAACACATGGGCGGAAACGTCATCCTCACACGCTAACCCTTTCACATACAATGGTATGTCTATGAAATTGCAAAATTTTTAATACAAAATGACACCAGAGTTTTAATATGATTTTCCCAATTAATATCTATGTGAAATATTTATTTATTTATTTTTATTTATTTATTTATTTATTTATTTATTTATTTATTTATCTATTTATTTGCAAATACATTTTTTTGTGATTTTTGATGTCATTCATATTTTTCCACATTTTAACTATTTCTAATAGCTACTAAGATATTTGACTTTAAAGAAACGTAATTTTAAATTTAATTTAAATTTCTTGTACTTTTAACTGTGTAATAAAGCGTTCTACACTGCTTTCCGCATTGTGTCATAACTGTGTTTTTGTTTTTCTTTGAGCTTTTCACGGACAAAGCACTTCCATTGGTAAAATATGGAAAAAATAGGAATGACATCAGAAACTGCTGAAAAATGTATTTGCAAAGGAGAAAAAACCAGACATTTCACATACTTAATAAATGAAAAAATCTTATTAAAATTCTGGTGTCAATGTTCATTTTGTATCAAAAATTTTGTAGTTTCATATACAAACCTCTGTCTGTGAAAGGGTTAACAAGACGTTTCAGCCCACGCTTTCCTGTTTAATTGTGGATCCAAACAATACTCTCTACCTCCCCTCAAAGTTTGTATACGAAGTTCTGGGACACCCCTATACAACAATTTTATTAATAATGAAAAAATCTATTAAAATTTTCAAATAAAAAAAATGGTGTCTACCGATATTCTGTAACAGGCGAAGCCCGGGTTCACATTGTTTTAAGCGATTCTCCTGAATAGATTATTCCATATCATGGACTTAGGTTTTCTATAGATAACATTATTATTATTTAAAAATAAATATAACCACTATGTATTGAAAATTAAACTCTGACGCTATTTACAAAAATGTTGTTCTTAATTCTTTTCTTAAATATACAGGAAAAAACTTCCAATTTAAATTTGTAATTAAGGATAAACTATAATTTTAATTCAAATATGCTGATAAATTTTCTAAACAAACTTCAAGAGTTACTATGCAAATATTTATTTTACATGTTAAACATCAAGCATTTTTTTTGGCTTTCTAAAGAGAAATAAAATAAGCTAAACAACGTCTTAAAACTAAATATATAATCTTTCATGATTACAAAAATAAATTGTAATATTTAAATAAAAGAATAAGAATAGGATGTGTGTATATAAACATGTAATACTAACATATTTTAAAATATCCCCTTTTTAGCATTTTCCAACAAAGTTGAAAAGTGCTTATGAGTTCGGTTTGTCTCTCCGTCTGTCCGTCTGTCCGCGCTGTAACTCACGTAAATATACTCGGATTTCCATGAAATTTTAGGACGTTATTGACGTTTACCCAAGCACGAGCCTTATTGAAAATGAAGTGTTTACCATGATTAGTTTATCTACAGGGAGAGTCAAACGTTTCCCATTACATTACGGCCTATGGTGAAAAATCGTTTCAAAGGAATTTTAAAGATGTTATACCCTGTCAAACATATTAAAATTCATATGCATTTACAAGGTGCATTAAAATATGCATTCTATAAAATATTAGGTAAAAATATAGCTATTATTCATTTACAGGGCCACACAAAAGAATTCCATTAGATATGGTTAAACGGGGAATTGTGTGTAACATATTTTAAATATATTAAACTGTTTCATGCATTATAAAATTGATGTATATCAATTAGGCTTCGTATAAATTATACGATACTGCCTTCCCTACATAGCATTTACAGGGACACACAAAAGATTTCGAATAGTACATTCTTTTCGAAGTACTTCATATGTATCCGATGATGGCTGATGGATGGATGAAATGCATTTTAAGTATGATATGCGCGTATAAGTTTCACTAAATTTATGCATATTATGTGGTGTGTATAAATGCTATAGTTATTATACAGGGCTACCCAAAAGAGCTCGTCAACGTTACTGAATATGAGCATAAATTATTAAAAAAGTGATTCTTAAATAAATTATGCAATATTACGCTGAACTGCATTAAATTTACTAAGAAATGTTTGCAGAATATAAATAAAATGAATACAGGGCCACGCAAAGAATTGAGCACATGGAGCCTATGAACGATAATTTATCAGAAAGTGATTTCAGTTGTTTTAAGAGTGTTTTAAAATAAATTTTAGCTCAACACTGATGTATAATAGAGGTACCAGGCAAACTAAAAGGCTGAACAAAGTATTCAAGTATGTTTCCATCTATTAGTATAAATTGCTGAAAGAGAAATTCCAAGCTACTGGGCATTTTTTTTTTTTTTTTTTTTTTTTTTTTTTTTGCTAAACTAAGTTTTCCCATTGTATAGTATGTATATTAGCTGACACATCAAATACAGGGCTTTTCAATAGTACTGGAATAAATATTTGGCTATATTTGGATTTATATCCTTACCTAAATAACGAAGTTTTGTTAAGGATTTCACGAAGCGCTGGAAAGTGCTTTATAATCTATGCTTAACGCATGATTTTTCTTACTTGTTAAATATAAATTCCGAAATTATTATTTTTTATTATTATTTATATTAAAGAGTTCTGTATATGACCGAATGTTAAAAATAATGATTAGGTAAATGATGAAATTTCAAAATAACCTAGTTTTTAACATACAGTGTCTCACAAAAGTGATGGGACACTTGTGCTTTATAAAAAGAAACTGCAATAAAATAAATAAACAAACATGTGCAAAAATTTTTTGGGTGTGTTTCATACTTAAAGTTAGTAACAATTATTACATAACATACATTTTGTCAAAATATTAAAATATTAATTTAGTAAAAATCCAATTGTTCAGAACGGAGCAAAAAATGTCTCACATAAGTGATGGGACACTTACTTTTCCATCAAATATTTATCCAAAAATTTTACTTTTTAAAAGGTTTTAATATTTTGTTGGATTTCCTTTTACTTTTAAAACATGATTTAATCTTTTTGGGATGGATTCGACTAATTTTTTGTGATTTCTGGAGTGATTTCACCCCATTCTTCTTGAAGCACCGATTTTAGTTGTTGTTTTGAAGAAATGGTGTGTTTGCGAATTCTTGATTCCAATTCTTGCCAAATATTCTCTATGGGATTTAAGTCTGGAGATTGTGATGGTGTTTTTATTATTTCAGGACAGTTTTATAGCAGCCAGTGTCTAACGTTCAGAGCAGTGTGCTTGGGGTCATTGTCCTGGTAGAATTTAAAATCGTTATGAAGGTTCAATTTTCGTGCTGAAGATTTCAAATTTTGCTTTAAAATATTAATATACATGTACTGATCCATTATACTGTCAATAAAAACAAGATTACCAACTCCAGCGGACGACATACACCCCCATACCATAACTCCTCCTCCACCATGTTTTACTGTTGGTACCAAGTTCTGTTTGCGAAATTCTTCCCTGGGTTTTCTCTACACCAAGATTCTACCGTCAGAACCAGATATATTAATTTTACTCTCATCAGCAAATATAACTTTATTCCAGTAATCAGAATTCTTATTTATGTTGGATTTTGCGAAAGCTAGTCTGAGTTTTCTATTCTTTTCACTTACGAAGAATTTTTTCCTGGCTACTCTACCGTGATATCCAGCAGATCGAATTACCCTTCTAATAGTCTCAGAATTAACAATTATTCCATATAATGCTTGTAAATCAGCAGAAACTTTTGAAGCACTATTTCTTGGATTTTTTTTTAATATTTCGAACGATAATTCGCTTTATTCCATTGGATAGCTTTGATGGTCGGCCAGGTCTTCTTTCATCCTGAATCATATGATTCTTTTTATATCGTTTAATGATATTGAAAACTGTTGAACGACTCAAGTTAACTGTTTCAGCAGTTTTTCTAATAGATTTTCCACGTTCAATATGCAAATTAATAACTAATTTTCGAATTTCAGGCGAAGTTTCTTTTCGTTTAGCATTCATGGCTACACAGAGCTAAAAACACAAAAATTCCAAAACAAACTGGTGAGAAATACAGCAGACGATTTTATAAATTATTGCCAATTGCTTTTAAGTAAAAATAAAACCCCAAAAAATATTTTTATTGCTTATTTCAGACGATTTTTGTTGTATATATAATGGTGTCCCATCACTTATGTAAGCTATTTTTTGCTCCATTCTAAACATTTGTATTTTAATTAAATTAATATTTTAATATTTTGACAAAATGTATGTTATGTAATAATCTTTACTAAATTTAAGTATGAAACACACCCACAAAAAATGTGTACATGTTTTTTAATTTATTTGATTAGTTTCCTTTTGTAAAGCACAAGTGTCCCATCACTTATGTGAGACACTGTATATGTTTGTCATTGTTGTGTATATGACACATATGTCATATGTTTAATATGACATAAAAAGGATGAAATCTTTATGTTTCTCTAATTACAGATTCTACTTAGTGAACGAAACATAATTTCTAAACTAAATAAAGAAATGTAATAAAAACTGTGTATAAATTTTTAAACTAATCTTTCGGAAAGCTTCATCATATGCACCTTGAAAAATGTGAAAAATAATTGCTAAACAGTTTTCAAAACTAAAATACACGCTTTTATATAAGGTCGAACTAAAAATTTTAAAATGTTTTGTCGGTTGCATAGTTACGTTTTTTATATGTATTTCAGTGATTTTCATGTGTCTAGGGCGTCAGGTGACTGTTAATTTTTAATTGCTTTTGATCCGTTTATCCGGCTTTTTTATTTTGATCTTTTTAAGCGACGACTTTTTAAATTATTGAATTGTCATTGGTTTTCAATAAGTGTGCAAAATTTCAATTTAATCTTATATCTTAAAGTGGGTGAAAATAACGTTCAAAGATTCCATTACATACATACATACAGGTGAAGCTAATAAAAGCGTGTTAATTTTTCTCTATTTGCCATATTCATACGCACATTTTCTTAAACTACTTTATCGCTTAATTGATTTTACTATCGGCATAAAATCAAATTATTTTTCTCTAGTTTTTAAGCTTTGAACTCAAAGTAAAATGCGAAGTCTTCTCTTCATTAATCTCCTTATAACTTAACTTTAGATCAGATAATTTCTTTCGATAACAGTAATTATTTAGTTATAGGCGAAGCTTTATATGATTTAATTAAGAGAAGACGACGTTTTGCAAAATGCCATTACGTGCACTAAAGAAACCACAAAATTATTGAAGATAAATAAAAGGTTTACTTTTTGGGAAACCTAAGCGTAATATAAAATTATTATGCTTTTGATTATTTTCCTTAGTCTTAATAACTTTCACGTATGCAGGATGTTTGGTCATCATAGAATATCATTTGCATTTTCATTTGAATGTCAATATAAAATATTTCAGATACACTAAAATTTAGTAAAGAACAAAGTTTTACTATAATGTAGACAAATTTTGCTATGATATATAACTTTACTATAATATAATGAAGCGAAACTTTAGTCGGCACTGTCTTTATGTACAAGCTTCCTTCATGAAAATTATGCTACTTTCTATAAATTGTATCTGTAAACACATCTACTAGGTCTCTACATACAAATTACGCTACCTTCCAAATACACTATATGGCCATTGATTATTGGACACTTGCGATTTTAGACATTTTGTTAAATATTTAGAAACATACATGAGGAATCATCTCGAAACTCTTAGTGTGTATATATAATAGTATAAGTCATACATCTCCGTGAAGATTTTTTCCCGAAACTCTATAGGGGACCATCAACAAATTAAAAAAGAATGAATATCTTTTGAATAACCCTGTCAAATCTAATGTAGCAAAAGCGCTCAAACGATAGATTATGATTGAATGCCTTATTGTAATACGCCTTGTTCATTTTTATGCAAATAGCATGCATACTCGCAGAGTAATTAAGGTTTTTATAAAAATGGTCCCAAATTTTTCCAAGTTTTTTCCTTATAATTTTCAGAGTTCTTAATATAAATTAATATTTTTTTTCAGAAAATATGACAAACAACATTGCACACAGTACGCTGTAATCAGATTTAAAAAATAAGGAAATTGTACACAAAATGAGTTGGTTTACTAAATAATTTTTTACTGCGCATGCGTGAACGATATCAAAAATTCATTTGCATATTATGTTAGCTAAATGTATAGAGCAACTTTTGTGAAAGTCACAAAGTCATAACTTGAAAATTCTGAAAATAATCGTCAATTGAATAAGTTGAAAATCCGTTATTCTCAAAATGAAGCAAAAACAAGAGGGGTTGTATCCATACATTCATTGATTAGTGTCAATATAGAATACACAGTACGGGATGTACTTCTACATTTGGATAAAATCCCTCATTTTTTTGCTTCATTTTGGAAACAACGGATTTTGTCCTTTTTCTATAGACGATTACTTTCAGAATTTTCAAGCTATGATATTGAGACTTTTACAAAAGTTGCTCTGTACATTTAGCTAACATAATATGCAAATGAAATTTTGATATCTTTGACGCATGCGCAGTAAAAAAGTATTTAGTAAACCTACTCATTTTTCATATAATTTTTATTATTTTTTAATTCTGATTACAGGGTACTGTGTGCAATGTTGTTTGTCATATTTTCTGAAAAAAAAATATTATTTTATATTAAGAACTCTGAAAATTATAAGGGAAAAACTTGGAACCATTTGGGACCATTTTTATAAAAACCTTAATTACTCTGCGAGTATGCATGCTATTTGCATAAAAATGAACACAGTGTATTACAAACGGCATTCAATCATAATCTAGAATTTGAGCGCTTTTGTTACATTAGTTTTGACAGGGTTATTCAAAAGATATTCATTCTTTTTTAATTTGTTGACGGTCCCCTATGGAGTTTCGGTACAAAATCTTCACGGAGATGTATGACGTATACTATTATATTTATACACTAAGAGTTTCGAGATGATTCCTCATGTATTTTTCTAAATATTTAGTAAAATGTCTAAAATTGCAAGCGTCCAATAATCAATGGCAATATAGTGTATACTTTCTTTTTAGACATTTCGAGTTCGTACGGATTCTTATATTTTTAGACTCATTTTTATATTTCATACCAATATTTCTATAAAGAAGATTATGGTACATGTCAACAGATATTACATTGAAGAAAAAACGCTATATAAAAGTATTGTAGTTTAAAGGGAAAAAATAAATATATCGTTGCAGCTTATATAGGGTTCTTTTGATCTTATGGTTAGACAACTTCAAACTCTTGCTTATAGAAAAGTAGAAAATAATTTATTTACAGAACTTCAGAGCAACAGAGTCTTCGAAACTCACAAATATTTCTAGATATTCAAAAATAATTGTTCAAATCTATCGTATAAGTGCAGATATAGATTCCAGAGACTCTTTATACAACGTCTCAACACTAAATCACATTCAAAATAACGTAAATAAGACTCAAGCAAACTTGCTTAACAAACGCGTTGTTCACTCAATGACTGACTGGTAAATAATAATAATAGCTCGCATCGCTTCTCTTCTTATATAGGCTCGCAGCATGTACGGGAAATTTCTAGAACCATCTCGAAAAATCCACGGAACAACAAACAATGTATCAGTATATCTAAGGGGGGTTACCATAGAGAGGAAAGGGTTATCATCGCCAACAATCGCCAAGTTTGTCGCCAACTTGGCGATATATCGCCAAATTTGGCGACCAAAATTAGTCGCCAAAAGTGACGCCAACTTGGATATATCGTTATTATTTCGCCAATCTGCCTTAGACATACACTGAAAATAATGGACAAGTTTGCTTGATGACAGAGACAATGTAAAAAAAACTAATATTAGTAAAGGAATGGAGCTTAATAAGATTATTTACATTATTTTACAGTACAAACACTAACTATTTACAAAATTCGTAACACTACCCCCTCCTCAAAGACTGCACGTCCCGGGTAGTGCAATCCTTGAGTTAGAGGAAAACACTTAAAATAAATAAACAAACAAATAAATAAATAATAATAACAATAATAATAAAATTTACATAAATAAGAACTAATTACTATTTACATATTTACAAAAAGTTACTTTCATGACCATGGTCTGAAATTCAAGTTTCGAATTTCTAATCACTTTGGCCAAAATAAGGGGCTAGCCGGTTATAGTGTACGACCTTGAGTTTGGCGTGTGGCGATTTTTGTATACGTACGACGACGTCATTCAGCCTGTTGATGACTGTGTAAGGACCGTCCTAGTTTCTTTGTAATTTTGGCGACAGTCCCTTACGACGTATGGGATTCCACAACCAAACTTTGTCACCTTCGTTGAACTCATGTCCAGTTGCCTTTGTGTCGTACCGTGTCTTCATCTTTTCCGTTGCCAGTCCAATTCGGTTCCTCGCTAGACAATGAATCTCCTCAATCCGCGCCTGGAGTTCACCGACATATTCCTCAGGCGATGAAGGAGCATCAGGAGGACGGCCAAACAAAAGATCCGCAGGCAGACGAAGATCACGACCATAGAGCATTTGAGAAGGGGAGTAACCAGTGGCCTCATGAGTGGCACTCCTGTAGGCAAGCAGGAAAAGAGGCAATTTCTTGTCCCAGTCCTGTTGGTCTCTAGACACCAGGAGAGAGAGGCTATTTAGGATGGTACGATTGAAACGCTCCACCATGCCGTCCGATTGAGGATGTAGGGGTGTAGTTCGAGTTTTGTCCATGCCGAGTAGGCCACACATTTCCTTAAACACAGTCAAATCGAAGTTTCTTCCTTGATCGGAATGGATTTGAAGAGGAACTCCATATCTGGAAACCCAGTGTTGAACTAGTATGTCTGCTACTGTTACCGCCTCTTGATTAGGAATGGCGTAGGCTTCAGGCCACTTAGTGAAGTAGTCCATGGCAACGAGGATGTACTTATTGCCATCAGATGTTCTAGGAAGAGGACCCAGGATGTCTAGTGCAATTCGTTCGAAAGGAGCTCCTACATTATAACGCTGCAGTCGCCCACGGGTGCGCCTCTTTGGACCTTTACGTGCTACACAGGTGTCACAAGTTCGACACCACTTCTCTACATCACTGCGAACATTATTCCAGTAGAAACGCTCTCGAACCTTTTGCAGGGTCTTCATTACACCAAAATGACCTCCTGTGGGACTGCCATGCAGTTCTTAAAGGACCATAGAAATTCTCGACTTAGGGAGTTGTAGTTGCCATCTACATGTCTTTCCATCGTCAGACTCCCATTTTCGGTACAAAATACCGTTCTTCAAATGTAGGGAATCCCAGAGGGCCCAATAACGTTTAGTCGTAGGATGGTAATGGGCCATGTCTTGCCAGCTGGACTTCCTGTTGGACTCCTCTTTCAGCTCTAGAATTGGCTTAATTTCAGGATCAGCAAGTTGATCTTTACGCAGGCTCTCGTCACTCCACGGATCGTGCGATGATGTAGACCCAGATGTAAATTGTCTTACTATAGGATCTTTGACATTAAATTTCTTCTCAACCCGGTCGCAGTATCTACAATTCTCTGAGCAGGGTCTTCTTGAGAGAGCATCTGCATTTCCATGTGATGAGCCTTTTCGATCGCGTATCTCCATATCGTATTCTTGAAGCTTTTGCATCCACATGGCTAACTGGCCTTCAGGGTTCTTAAAATTCAATAGCCAAGTTAGAGAAGCATGATCAGTTCGGATCAGGAATTTTCGACCGTAAAGATAGTGATGAAAATGGTCTATGGCTTTCACTACAGCAAGAAGCTCTTTTCTTGTTACGCAGTAGTTTCGCTCTGCCTTTGATAAGCACTTGCTGAAATAGGCGATAACACGCTCTTGGCGGTCGATTTCCTGGGACAGTACAGCGCCAATGCTTTCGTTACTTGCATCCGTATCAAGTATAAACTCTTTATCGATTTGAGGATATGACAGAATTGGAGTGGATGTTAAGGCCTCCTTAAGCTTTTCGAAAGCAGCGTCACATTCCTGTGTCCACATAAATTTTTGATTGGCTTCTGTTAATTTATGAAGTGGTCTTGCAATCATCGAGAAGCCTTTGACAAATTTTCTGTAATAGGTGCATAATCCTAGAAAGCTCCGAAGCTGGTGAACATCTGTTGGACGATTCCAATTTTTCACAGCCGATATCTTTTCTGGATCGGTCCTAACTCCTTCCGCCGAAATGATGTGTCCAAGGAAGGCGACTTCATTTCGAAACAAACTGCACTTCGAAGGGCTTAACTTCAAATTAGCTTCCTTTAATTTTTGTAGCACCCGCCTGAGGTTGTTCAGGTGTTCATCAAAAGATTTTCCTATGATTATGATATCATCTAAATAAACAAGACATGCTTCATATGACAGCCCCCGGAGAACCGTTTCCATAAGCCGTTCGAAAGTTGCAGGTGCGTTACATAGACCAAAAGGCATTACCTTGAACTGCCATAATCCTTGTCCCGTTGTAAAGGCAGTCTTCTCGCGGTCGTCCGGATGGATCTCTACCTGCCAGTAACCACTCTTCAGATCCAGAGTCGAGAACCAAGTGTTGCCCGCAAGTGTGTCGAGAGTGTCGTCGATCCTTGGCAGAGGGTAACTATCCTTTTTAGTGACGTCATTCAGTCGGCGGTAGTCTACACAAAATCTTGTAGAACCATCCTTCTTTCTTACTAATACAATGGGAGACGCCCATGGACTTGTCGATGGTTCGATGACGTCATTTTCTTCCATATCCTTAATTAAATTCTGCACCTCTTCTTGCTTGGCAAAAGGTAATCGTCTAGGGTGCTGTTTAATAGGAGAGTGATCTCCCGTGTCAATTCGGTGTTGTGCCATTTTAGTTCGTCCAAAGTCTTCAGATGTTTGGGAAAATAAACTTTGGAATTCTCTAATTAAATTTTCCGCAGCTTCCATCTGTTTTGGATCTAAGTCTTTATTTTGTAACAAATCCTTGACTAAATTATCTGAAGATTTCTCAGAGTGACTGGAATTTTGACTTATGCACGTCACAGGAGCACATGACGCTATCACCTCTCCTTTCTTGATAGTCCGTCTTATCACTGATGTTAGCAATTCTGACTGGAATGGTCTTCTTCGAGAGGTCCACCACAGATGAAACCACCAATACTCCTGCTTGTTTACTATTGTCCTCGGGATAATCTATATGGCCAAATCGATAATTAGTTTCATTGTTAATTACAGCTGGAACTAAAAATTCTGTTCTTGGACCTAGATTGATGTCTTCTTTGGCTATTACTGTTTGTTTATATTCAATTTCGTTATTTAATCCAAAAAGGCTTATTTCTTCAAATTTAGATAGCATTTCATTGTTTTTAAAATCAAGTTTGAAGCCAAACTTCTTCAGAAAATCTAGCCCGATTATGCAAGGATCTGTTATGTCAGCCACATAAGCCGTATGATAATATTTTCTTCCTCCAAAGTTGATGGTTAATTTGGCCTTTCCATACATGCCTATCTTGTCGCCCGTCACAGTTTGCAGGGTAACGCAGGGTGGAGTCCAGATGAGTTTACATTTCAGTTTTCGAGCCAAATCTTCTCTTATTATTGTTACATTGGCTCCTGTATCGACAATCATACGGCACGGAATTCCGTTAATATGATCTATCACATATAACTCATTATCACCGCCACTCATTTTTGATATCTGGAGGATCTTTAGGTGGGGCTTTTCATTCTCTGGCAACCTCCGCCCCGCGAGATGGCCAAAATTTAGTTTCCCTGCTGACTGTTTGAATTTATCTCATGTTCGTGGATTTTGGGGAAATTTCTTCGGAGATGTCCTGTATCACCGCATCCCCAGCACGTGAGATTCTGTCTTCTTGAGCTTGTTCTTCCATATTTTAAAGCTTCAATCTCTTGATTTAATTTCCTAATTTCTTTCAAGACGTCGCTCTCAGTGTCTGAGCTTTTGTTCACCGTTGCCCCTCGGACTGAATGACGATCTTTTCGGCTGGCTTGTGTAGCTGCTTCCAACTTTAAGGCATATAGTAATGCAGCCTTTAAATCCTGCACATCTGCCATTCGTACCGCTCTCTGCACTTCTGGATCTTTTATTCCGTCTACAAAATATTGCAGTGAGAGCATTTCCCGTACATTTGTTGGACAGTCAATGAATGCTAAATTTGCAAGCCGTTCAATTTCCGAGGCAAACTCTTGAAGGGTTTCACTCGATTTTTGATGGCGGCTCTTCATTTGTATTCTCGTATAATCCTTGAAGATTTTTTCTCCGAATCTCATTTCAAGTGCACAACTTAGAATGTCAAAGTTGAGTTGCGTCATATCGGGCAATGTTTGCAGCACGTCGGCGGCTTCTCCTCTCAAAGACGCTGCCAGTTGACAAGCTTTCACCTCTTCACTCCATTTGTTCGCTTCAGCTACAATGGTCAATTGGGTCTTGTAAACTTGCCAGGAACTCTTTCCGTCGTATGTCGACAACTTGATGTGCACGGGAGAAGCAGTCGGATTCCTAAATTCTTCATAATTACCACTGGACGCTGAAAGTTTCTTCTCAAGATCTTGTACTTTTTTATTTAGCTTTTCATCTACTTCACCTAGTATTTTCTCTTCTATTCCGCCATTTTCCTTTCCATTTTCTGTTCAACATTACTAACTTCATTCTGAATTTTCTCTTCTACTTCCTCTATTTTCTCTTCTACTGAGCCTATTCTTCTCTCTACCGACGAGAACTTTTCTTCTAAAGTTTTCTTCATTTCTTCTTGGCCTTTATTAATCTTTTCAGTCACATGTTCTTGGCATTTGTCAATTTTATTTGTCAACTGTTCCATTCTTTCTTCGTTTTTATTCATTTTTTCCGCCAACTCTTCTTGGCCTTTATTAATCTTTTCAGTCACATCTTCTTGGCATTTGTCAATTTTGTTTGTCAACTGTTCCATTCTTTCTTCGTTTTTGTTCATTTTTTCCGCCAACTCTTCTTGGCCTTTATTCATCTTTTCCGCCAACTCTTCTTGGCCTTTATTCATCTTTTCCGCCAACTCCTCTTGGCCTTTATCCATTTTATTTGATAATCCATTAATAGCTTTCAACAACTCATTCAGTTGCTCTTCCGTTGGTCTCGTTTTCGCCATAAGATCCCAAATTCTGACACCAAATGTTGCAGCTTATATAGGGTTCTTTTGATCTTATGGTTAGACAACTTCAAACTCTTGCTTATAGAAAAGTAGAAAAAAATTTATTTACAGAACTTCAGAGCAACAGTCTTCGAAACTCACAAATATTTCTAGATATTCAAAAATAATTGTTCAAATCTATCGTATAAGTGCAGATATAGATTCCAGAGACTCTTTATACAACGTCTCAACACTAAATCACATTCAAAATAACGTAAATAAGACTCAAGCAAACTTGCTTAACAAACGCGTTGTTCACTCAATGACTGACTGGTAATTAATAATAATAGCTCGCATCGCTTCACTTCTTATATAGGCTCGCAGCATGTGCGGGAAATTTCTAGAACCATCTCGAAAAATCCACGGAACAACAAACAATGTATCAGTATATCTAAGGGGGGTTACCATAGAGAGGAAAGGGTCACCATCGCCAACAATCGCCAAGTTTGTCGCCAACTTGGCGATATCTTTATTATTTCGCCAATCTGCCGTAGACATACACTGAAAATAATGGACAAGTTTGCTTGATGACAGAGACAATGTAACAAAAACTAATATTAGTAAAGGAATGGAGCTTAATAAGATTATTTACATTATTTTACAGTACAAACACTAACTATTTACAAAATTCGTAACAATATAAACACTTCTGCGAACCGTAGACATGCAAAACCCCAAAATCCAATTTCAAAGATAATTTTTGATGGAAATCATATGTTAGTTTTTCTCTATTCGCCATTTTCATGGCACATTTTGTTAAAATATTTTATTGCTTGATTGATTTTATTATCGGCAGAAAATTAAGTTATTTTCCTCTAGTTTAGAAGATTTGAACTCAAAAGCCAATGTGAACACTTCTCTTCATTAATCTTCTTATAAATTAACTTTGAATCGGATAATTGACTTTCAATAACAGTAATTATTTGTTTACAGGCGAAGCTTCATAATTTAATTAACAGAACACGGCGATCTGCAAAACGTCATTATGTGCACTAAGAAGCCGCAAAATTAATTAATATAAGTAGCAAGTTCATTTATTGAGAAACCTAAGCATACTGTAAATTTATTATGCTCTTGATATTTTTCTTTAGGCCCAATAACTTTTACATAAGGATAGAGTTAAGCATTATGGAATATCATTTACATTTTCATTTGAATGTCAACATAAAAATTTTGAAATACACTAAAAGTTAGTCAAGATTAAACTTTGACTATACAGCATAGCAGCCAACTGTTATTCATTTTGCCTACCACAAAAATTTTATAATAAATATTGTCTTTTTTAATCGTCGAAATCTTATGATTAAACAAATTAAATTCTCTGTACAATTTTAGTGATAGGAAATGCGTAAAAGTTGGCAACTATGCTATACAGGGTATTTCAGAATTTGGTGTACAAACTTAAAGTTGACGTAGAGAACATCGATAAGAACTACTATTACAAAGGAAAGTATAGATAGAAACGTCGCCTTTACTTGTTAACTCTTACACGGACACCGGTGTGTCTATGTCTATAGTGTTCATGATTTTTATTTATTATGCATGAGAAATATTGTTGTTTCTCGTTCGCAAATAAATTCGTCTGTAATCTCTGGTGTTATTCATATTTTTCTACATTTTAGAAATGGAACTACTTTGTCCGCGAAAAGTTTAAAGAGACACAAAGATGCAATTAGGCCACAAGGCAGGAAGCAGTGTAAAACGCCTTGAATTAGAGTGTAACAGAAACTGTTCCAAATTGCTTCGATTGGTACTGATGCATGGACAGGTGTTTAGTGGTTAGCTGTTAAGCAAATATCGCTATTTGGATATTAGAACAACATAAGATGCTTGACGAAATTGTTGCCTATTTATATGAAGTTACAGTGTAAAGTAAAATCTAAGAAATATTTTAATCTTGCATTCAATGAATAGAAAAGTAATAGTGTAAATTTAATTAAAATATACGTAATTAAATTGACAGAGTTTCCATGACGAAATGTAGGCTTTTATCTAATAACTCACTTTATTAAAGTTCATCAAATTTCAAAACATCTTTGCATAATGCTGTGTTTAATTTAAAAATTCTAATTCGTGAAACCTTACGAGATTTTTATATGCATAGAAACATTTTTGTAATATAAAATAAATGAAAAATAAATAAATTGTGGACTCTAAGATGTTAAATGTTATAAAAAATGATAATAAAAAATAAACGACTTGTAGAATTGGCTTTGTGGCTCCTAATATGCAGGTGTAGTAGTCACAGAAAAAGTAGTGTAATCGCCCGTCCTAGGATGCTGCATAAATATTGTGGTATTTCTTAACCCTTTCCGGCACACTGTGAACGGTCTGGGATACCTAATTTTAATTCCAAACTTGCAAACGGCACCAGTAATATTTTAGTAAGATTTTGCTTTTTCAATAAAAGCTTAAACTAAGGATTTCAAAATATTTAAAAAATTCGTTTGTGAATTCCGGTGTCAGTCGATATTTTCTCATTTTAGTACAGATTTTGCCCGTGCTGGAAAGAATTAAAATTTGAAATAACTGATAAAAATAATCATATACTGTTATTCTGTTATCGAACTCTGATTTAAAAATCTTAAAAAGTCAGTAAATTAAAACACAGTTTTCAAACATTTAACATTTGAATACTCTTTCTGTTTACCGATATGAAATTTAAAATTATGCCATCTTGAGAAGTAATTTAGTTTGAAGAAAAGATGAAAAAAGATTAATGATTTATCAAATCAATTTTTCCTCATTAATTTAAACATATAAATCTAAAACAGATAACCTAATTACTAGATTAATTACGTAATACTCGGAAAATAGAGTATTTTTATGTTAGCTTGGCAATGTGAAAAATCGCCAAATAATGTTTCCATCGACATAATTCATATTACATTAATTTTGCTTAAAATATTAACTTCAATCCATTTCATCTAAAAAGGCATCAGGTTTATTTAAAATATAAACATTGAAATTACATATATTGCATATATTTAAAGCATATGCCTTCAATTTGTTTCCTTTTAAATATATAACAATAAATACCATTTCATTTTATTTTAACTTCAAAACTTTTTTGTAAATCACACACATATAAACTAACTGCTACTACAGAAAGGAAAACCCGTTATTCTTGATATTTGCCCTCAGATAACATAAAATGACCAAAAATAGAGTTGAGTTTTTTAAAACATTGCTTTTATATTATAAAACAGTTTACATTGTTCATAGGCGGATGACGTCAAGAAACGCATTAAAATTACAAGAGTTAAAGTATTCGGAGAGTGAAAGCTTTAAAATTTTTATCAATGAATTTTTAAATGTAAACAACTTTCTACACATTGTTTACATTTGTAGAATTAATCACAATTTCTGAAATATTCATTTCTTTATTTCGGCAATCTGTTGTAGGTATATGATTATTTTAATTTAGAACAAACAATATTATGATTGTGTTGTTTTTGAAGGTTTTTTTTGGGGGGGGATGAAGTAGAATAGATGTGATATAACACAGATTATTTCCAAAGGTCGAACAAGTTCCCACCGGAAATGGGAGGAACATATAGACACTTTGATTTTATATAAACAGATACTAGTTCTTTTCGGAAGTGTTTAATACGAGCTGACCCAAGCAGGCCACATAGGCAAATTTCAGAGATTTTAATAAAGCTAAGAAAAATTTTAGTTTGACACACATAGTAAAAAACCAAAATCATCGTGAGAGACATATGAAAAACGAAAGTAATATTGAAAGGCAAACTGTTTAAAAATATGCATCTATTTCTATGAGAGCTGAAGATAGGCGACTTCCACAATCGTCGATATAAACAGAAGCAATTCATTGTTCTGTGATGCAACAAAATGAATAAAATGAGTTGTTCATTCCCGCAACACAATCAACTAACTGTGTGAGTCATAAGCTCTTATCCAATCAGGTACCAAACAGATAGCAATGACTTTTTTCTCAATATGATGTTAGACATTAACAACTGGTTGTTTCCGATGCAACCGCCTATACAAGACTGCCATAAGTGACTGTTTTTGCATTCTGTTCGCACCATAATTTTTATAGTGTAAATTTTTAAATATATTTCTTTTTTTTTCCTTTTTTTTCTAATGGCACGAATTAGAATTGAAAAATAGTCGCCTGTAGCATCCCTGCCTATACGATCAAAGTCTGGCTAGGTGTTACGCAAATATATTGCTTAACTTCAACCATAAAAATTTTGTAAGTTTCTAAATGTCTTTCGCAACAGGATCAATCCGGATTATTATGAGGTAAAATCTAAATTGGCATATTCACATCAGATCGATTAACTCCAGGTTTGAGATGAAAAATGCTTTAACCACTTGATAGGTATTTTTAATTTATTTATTTATTTATTTATTTTAAGCAATAAATTGAAAGTATGGGTTAAACGCCCCTATTTTAAGTTAAAAAAAACTCGCAATATTAATTCTAAACATTTCTGCTATTCAATAGCATGAAATTGTAATTAAAAAATAATGGAATATTAGGTATTTAAAACGCATTAAACGATAGATCAAGCAAAATCTTCTTGCCCTGTATAACGTATTTGGGCAAATCCGTTAAGTGATTAATCTGTATTTTTGTTTAGTTTATCTGTTTAGGAATATAAAATATTGGACGTCATAACAGTAAATAAATATATAAATATATAAATAAATAAAACATGCTCCGTATTAATCCCGCGTAATGTGTCAGGGTAACATAGGGTTTATAAGTCGTTTTCTATGAATTTATAATGATAAAATATACAATTTCAAACCAGAAGTAAACCTAAAAAAACTGTTTTTGGATTTTATTCGAATTAATATTTAATGCATTAAAATACTAAAAGGTATTAGTATAGCATTAGTTGCGGATTAAAAGGGAATTTTTAAATATAATTTTGTGGAATGGATCATGATAAATTATGAAAAGGAAACATATTTAAAGCATTAATGTAATTATAATTAGTACGATGAATTGAAAATACACTGAAGACATTAATGCATAACTATTCAAAAACCGGAAACATTAAAAATTAAAAAAAAATTTCCTTTGACATATTACACAATTTGTTTTAAACAATGATGAATTGATGAATAATTTCAATCGTTATGACTAAGAACATTAAGTGCAGTTTTTGGAATAAAATATTTGAAATTTAAAAGTAGCTCATAAATTTCCATTCATCTTTGGTGAATTACACTTATTTTTATTGAGCAATTTTAAAATAGTTTTATGGTATTTCTTTTAATTACACATGGAAGCAGGCATTAAGGATGTAAAAATATTTCCGCAAATAAAATATTCCATGAGAATTCATTCATAGAATTTATTCATGTTTTCTTTAATATCTTCAATCAGATACTTTGGCGTTATCTGCATAAGGGTAATTAATCCTTGAATATGGGTTGCAGATGAATGGACAACCCAATTATATAAGGATATGCTTTGAATTCAACTAACATTTTATTTAATAATTTAACTGAATTTTTTTTTAAATATTTCAAAATTACTCTCATGATTAATTTTTAATTTCAAGATAATCAAATAAAATAAAGTAAGTTATTTTAGTATAAGTAATATGAGGCTGAGCACAAGGCATAAAGCTAGAGCTGGCTCCGGAAAGCTCCGGATTATTAGGAGATATAATTTCTAAACTTTTTTAATCACTTTAGATCGATTGATTCCATGTGTAAAATTATAAATGTTTTAATATGTATTTGTGTTGTTCGTCATAAAAGTATGTAAAAAATAGATAAAACCATGCCTCGTATTATTATTGACTGGTAAAAGAATAGGAGGGACAGGATTTATAACTCTCTACGCATGAATATATACTGATAAAATATACAATTCCAAACCAAATCTAGAAAAAACTATTTTTCCATTTTATTCAAATTAATATTTAATATATGAAAATATTAAAAAGTATCAGGAAAGCACCAGTTGCACATTAAACGGGATATTTAAATGTAATTTTGTGGAAGACATCATAATAAATCGTGAAAAGAAAAAAAAAATTGAAGCATTCATACAATTATAATTTGTACGATGATTTGAAAATACACTGGAAACATTAATACACAAATATTCAAAATCCGAAAATATTAAAAATTAAATACGTTTTCTTTGACATATTAAATAATTTGTTTTAACCCTTTCCGGAGCAAGGTACTTGTTTTCGTAGAATTTTGAAATAATTGATTGACACCAGTATTTACACGAAATTTTATTTTTAAACTAATAAATGTGTATTTATTGGGTATTTTTAAAAAGTGAAATTTGCCTAGAAAATTTCTAGTGCCATTGTGGCAATTTGGAATTAAGATTAGGTGTTGTCATTTGCCAACACTGCCCTTCAAAGGCTTTCACATTGATGATTTAATGAATAATTTCAACCATGATGGTTAACATTATAACATTATAACATTAA
The DNA here is from genome assembly GCA_964019185.1 of Maratus speculifer. Classification (NCBI taxonomy): domain Eukaryota; kingdom Metazoa; phylum Arthropoda; class Arachnida; order Araneae; family Salticidae; genus Maratus; species Maratus speculifer. The sequence goes on from OZ025300.1 coordinate 63,665,391, forward strand.
GTGCAGTTTTTGGAATAACAGATTTTAAATGTGAAAGTAGCTCATAAAATTTCAATCCCACTTTTGGGAATTGCACTTATTTTTATTGAGCAATTTTATGATAGTTTTGTGATATTTCTTTTAATTGCAGATGGAAGCATAGATGAAAGATGAAAAAATATTTATGCAAATAAAATATCGGACAAGACAAACTGTTTTAAAATTTGCATATACAGGGGTAATTCCATAAGCACATGTCGTATAAGTCACATAGTAAAATTTTGAATACCAGTATTTTAGAACGGGAAAATGCGACTTGTTTTATCAGAAATATTTGATTAATTGAATAAGATCATGCAAACCTTTCGAAAATAACGGTGGCCAACAATTTAACATTTACTAAAAATATGACTTACACGACAATTGCTCATGGAAATACCCACAGTAGAAGCCCAATGTAACGCAGTTGTTGGGTGACATGTTTCACACCCGTTTTAAAACGTAACCGCTGTTTATCGGAAGGATGTCAAAGAAATGCTACAAAATGATGAAATTACTAACCCACTTTGGGAAAAGTAATTAAATTTGTCATTCACTGAACATAGATATTACAAATTTTAATTTTTTTCGCCAAAACTAACCTTTACACTATATTAATTTCCTTATAATAATACTCCGTACTTACTTCAACTTTTTAAATTAAAATCTTGTTTCTAGATCTAATCTGTTAATCTTTATGGAAACGATATAAATTCTTAATTCGCCTTAAAAAACATTTATTCCAGTATGCGTATATTTAAAAAGATGGCTCTAAATTAAAAATATTCTTAATTAAACTTTATTTCTTATATTCCAAATAAAACTCGTTTTTTCTATGTTTTTATCAACCCTTTTTAAGAAAGTCTTGTTAAATTTATTCCAAAACCATACCTTTCAAAAATATTATTATTTTTTTTATCTATTTGTTGATTTTCCCTCGTTCAACATTTGATATTGTGCAAATCAATAAATTCATTTCTTTTCTTTTCTCTTAAAATTAATCGTCTATAAAAAATCGTCTGTCTAAGATATTTGAAAATTCTGAGTCGATTATAAATTGGTTAAATAATATTTTTTTAAATAAAATTGTCGTCTGCCGAATACTAATCTCGGCTCTGGGCATGAATTATGTTTACATAAAAGAATAATGGTTTGAGAGTAAAGAATGTTCTAGAATTTTCTTTTTAGATTTAAAAGAAGACGCCTCGAGAGATGGTAAGAAAGATTCTTGGGTTCTCTCTTCCATGAGTACGGCTGGTTGTAGTAAATGATGGAACATTTTTTTGGATATTTCGGTAAAAGATCATCTGCAAAAGGAGCTTTTCTCTCTATTATAACTACAGTTTAATAAAATGAACTTGCAGCAGCCAAGGAGTGATTTATTGGATCTTCTACATTTATTCATTTTTTTTTTCTCGCTGGCCATGACTTCTGTGCGGAGAGAGGGAAACCCGGCCATGATGTTTCTGGCCCCTAACTTGAAAATGTCACATAGATTTAATCTTACACTACATTAAATGTCCATAAATATTGTTTGACGAACTCAGGCGTTTCGTTTCTTTATGGTATATTGTTTGACACTATCAAAATGTAGTATATAAACACAATCTGAACCGTTTTGCCTCTCAATCCACAAATTACCTTCGTTAAGTATGGAATGTTTTCATTAACATCTGGAACGTCGTCTTTTATTGTCACATCTTTTCAACTTCATCATCATCATCGTGCGCACTGTAATTGTTATGCGTAGCAGTATCCTGATCTTTATGACGTCTGAAGTTGGTTTGCTGTTGTCAATTTCTATCAAGCTATTTAAATCAACAACAGAGATGTCGAGATACATATCACTAAAACACCGCGCCGATTACGGGTCTCATGGAATTTCACTGAAATTTTAAACGCAAAATTTATCCTAAAATTTATATTTTGTTTTTTTTGGTGGGGAACATACTTTTTCCCGCATTAAATCAGAATTCACAGTACATCGGACCGCGTTATTTCGGGCTTCTACTGTATTTCTATGAGATGTCTTCAGCTGAAGATAGGCGAATTCCAGGATCAGCAAAGTAACAAGAAGTTTGTAATTCAACATTGTTTTGTAATTCAACAAAATAACGAACATGAAAAAAAAAATGAGTTGTTCTTACTCACTCAGATTTCAAAACAGCAGCAATCAAGGCCTGATTAATATCTGGGCACACTTACTTCAATAAAATTTATTAAAAATTGTCGTGTTATGTAAATATTGTATTTATGGAGAATTTCAGCCATGAATGAGCCGAAATTTTCTCTTCTTTTTAGTGATGGAAAAGAGCCCCTTTGATAATCCGGCACTGCCAGCAGAGACTTTTTTCTTAAATTTATTTTAGAAATTGATATCAGTCAGTTTTCAATGCAACTTCCTACACGATCAAAGTCTTGCTAATGTGTTAAGCAAATATTTTGCTTTAATTCAACCATTCAAATTATTTAAGTTACTAAATGTTTTTTCATCAGGGTCAATCCGGATTATTATGAGGTGAAACTCTAAACTTTCCTAAACACTTTAGATCGATTCACTCCAATTATGAAATGGTAAGTGTTTGAATCTGTTTTGGTTTCGTTTACCTGTTTAGGGATTTAAAATATTGTACGTCATAAAAGTAAATAAAGAAAAAAAAACATACTCTAAATATAAAATAAGAACATACCTCGCAACGGTGCAGGGTAAGATAGGGTTTGTAATTCGCTTCGTTTGAATTTAAATCATACAATATACATTTTCAAACCAGAAATAAATCTAAAAAACAATTTTTCTATTATATTCAAATTAAATACAGTCGAGTCTCTATATAACGAAATCCACCGTTCCAGTAAAAAATTCGTTATATAGAGAAATTCGATGTATAGAGAATGATGTTAAAAATCGTATTTAATGTGTGAAATTTGAACAAATATTATTTTTGATCTTTTGAATTAAGAATTTGAAATATTTAAAAGTAAATATTAACCAAACATTTTATTTCTTAATTATTTAAGTTGTTTCAAAAAAGAGAACAGACATTTATTTGAAAGCTTAATGAAAATCAAATGAGGAAGACTTGCATTAATTTCAGACGAAGAAATCTGTAATTTTTTGTTGTTTTGATTTTAAAATTGTAATGCTGTCAAAAAAAGGCTAAAATTTTAACAAGGAATGAAAAATTGTAGTTAACATTTTTCTCCATTTGAACGCCTTTCTTATGTGCCTATTCTCATTGATTCCTCTCTTGCGTGTGTATCAATCCAATTGACTCTGTTTTGAGAAGGATGTAAAAAGGTGTGTGAGAGATGGGATGAATTCATTGGATTTAAAAAACAAGGAGAGAAATAATAATAATAAACTCAGCACTGACGATAAATCAAAAATAAGTGATGGAAAATTGATTACATATGATTTCGAAGCTTTTTAAAACTGAATAAATTAAGACCAATTTATGAAAAAATTCGTTATATGGAGATAGATATTTCGCTATATAGAGACTATTTTTAATGTAATCATGCGAAAAGGGGACAGTTCCTACTAAAATTTCGTTATGTAGAGAAATTCGATGTATGGAGTTTCGTTATAAAGAGACTTGACTGTATTTAATATATTAGAATACAAGGCAAATAATGCCATTTTGGCGCCGGTGAGATACCTCGATGAGTATGTGACCAAATCTGTGACAAAATTTCCATATTTGGAAAAAAATTTAATCGGTATTTATACTGCATTTTCCCTACTTATGTATAGTGAAAAAACTTTGACACAGATGTCATGTATGCACCACATTGGCGCAATTTTTTTCTGGCGCCAATTTGGAGAAAACTTGGTTTTTAATTACCAATTTCATAAATATTTTTTAATTATTTTCTATTATTGGAAAAAAAATTAATAAATAAAAAAGTTTAATTAAAAGCTATAGAACAAAATGATTTATATTATTTTAAACAACAAAATGAAAGTTAATAAACAGTTTATTAATAAATAAACAACCATAGTCGGTTTACCATGTGAGGCATAAAATCGCCATTTTGTTGCAATCGTGCGAATGTGGTGCGTATATGACATCTGCGCCAAAACTTTAAAGAATTGCAATTAAATTATTTTACAGTTTGGATGAGGAAGACATTTATACTAAAATTTAAACATTTTACGTTTTTTTTTTTTTTTTTTTTTTTTTTTTTTTTGCTATAACTGCTTTTTATATATTTACAATTTAACATAAAAAATATACTAAAAATGCTCTCACACATTTAAAAGAGAGTGAGAGAATTTAGTAATTGCTAACATCGCTCCGACTTATGCCTTCTTGGTATAAAATCGCATTGTTTGGTGACAAAAGTAAATTCAAACACCTAAATAAACAAATAACATACAATTAACAGATAAATCCATTTTTAAAAGTAATTCTGCTATTTTGTCCTGTAAGACACATAATAGTAGAATTAGATTTTAAAAATACTTGAAAAAAAAAATAGAAACATGTTATTTACATTTTATCTGATAAAATATTTAAAATATATTTTTTTTATAAATATATACAGGACAGTTGCACCATAAAATTTAACTAATATATACTAATATAGGGCCCGGTATGTCGGGCCAGCCTTTAAATAACTCTTAAACATCGGCTTTCTAAAACAATCTTAAATTGAAAATAGAGTAGTGGAAGCATAAGGCAAAAAAAAAAAAAAATGAAATGGCAGAATGACAGTGTGTAATAACAGACAGAAACGTAATTAAGTTTTACAATAAACTAACGTTTATTAAAAACAAAGAACACAGTTAAAAGAAAAACAATAATTAAATAAATTTAAATAACACATAACTTAGAAAAATAACTCACTATCTATACATTTCATCTTCTAGTTAATAAATTAATAAGAACACCGGCTTTGGCAAAAATATAACAGGTAGCTTAAATGTACTTTCATCATAATACTATTCTTAAACTTCCAGTGTTAACAGGACATACTTTTAATCATTTTTATAAAAACTATTTCTACTTTATATTCACCCTGCATAACGGCAGGTGTTTCATGAAAGATATATCTTCCCGAAACCACAACGACATACTCCAAAGAAAAACAACAACCCACTACTAACACAGTTTTCCAAAAAGAATTGCTGATATCTCTCTCCAATCAGAATCATCTGGTTCCATAAATTTGCATACAATGTTCTCTTATTCTTCTCAGAAAAGCAGACGATCTTTGAAAAAAGAAAAACCACGGACGTTTGCCGGTATGACGTCACTTTGGAATGAAATGATGTAATAGAAACAGTATGACGTAATACTGTACTTTGACCGTTCAGAATGAAAAAAAAAACGGAGTGAATCAGATGGGTAGATTGGAAAAGAGATAAACAATATGTTGTTTTGATTTGCGGTTGGGAAGGAAAGTTTAAATTAAAGAAATGAATAACAACAGAATAAATGAATAGTGTATAAGTGTCAAGGGAGGTTTATTTATGCTGACAGTACAATTAAAATAAAATAAAACTATCAACGTTTCGCCCCGTCTTCTGCGGGCGTCTTCAGGAAAATATGATAACGGAAGGACTAAGTTTGCATCTTGATCGAGAGATAATATTCCTAATAAATTAAAATTTAAATGAATTAATTTTTTATGACATATTTTTTTTAGCCTGCGCAAAAGAGAATAGCGAAATATTGATTGAAGAAATATTGAAGAGGAAATGGTTAATTAAAAAAGACTTGTAAATTTTATTCAGCGGGAATTTTTTATTTCAAAATGTTGAATTTATCTATAGTAATAACGCATAAATTTCCTTGGAATTGCAAAATTTTTCCTTCAGTACTACGTGGTTATACCGTCGACCAATTTCGCCAAATTATACAAATCGCCAAACTATTAGCCAGATTATATAGATTAGCATAAATTTTCATTTAAATAACGGAAAACAAGTTAGCAGAGCATATATAAAAGTAGAAATAAAATGTTGAATTAAGAATCACTTGATGACATAATTAATATTTATATTATGCTTAATGTCAAGTGAATGTGACAATTATGATCATCCATTATTGACATTTAATCTTGGAATTTGGCGGTAGATTTTTAATCGACGGGATAATCTTTCCTTCCTCAGTTTCTAAATTTTAAAAATGTAATTTTAGCTGTAAGTGAAATTGACGAAATGGCGCAAGAAAAATTAAATTAACAACAAAAAACATTTGCAAAAAGAAATAAAAGGATTATATTCGTTGATCACATTCTTCAAAATTACGGTGAAAAACAAAAGTATGACATTATTTTACAATAGATATGTGTGGCAAAAATTCATACTAAAGCTAAAATTTAAATATTTAATTCAAATTTTTTAAATATTAACTCATATCTATATGATTTACGATTGAATATTAAAATATACTCCAAAAATTATCTTCACTTGAAAAAATCAACATTATTGCGACCATTAAGAACCTAAGTCAGTCATTAAGTCAGTAGTGCATTTTCGGCTTGAAAACACATTACTTGGCGACAAAAGCAAAATGAAAATCACATAGAAACGAATATATAACTGACAACTTACAGTGTCTTTTACAATCAGATCTGCTTTTTTCTGCTGTAAGTTATATTATAAGGAAATTCGATAAAAAAGAGAAAGAAAATAACAAAAAAAGGAAAATAACAATCATTCAAAATTCATTTAATCAAATTTTCAAATTCATGTTTTCATTCTAACACCAGGGATAAGTCGCCAAAAGTTGATCCAATTGTTATATTTCGCGTTAATTTATTTTTTAAGCAATACAAATATTTTTTTTATTTTCAAGATACTAGGGGGGCCCCGCCCCCCTGCTCGCTATGCTCGCCAATCCCCCGCGTGATCGCTTCGCGATTCCAAATTATTGGCTACCCCTGCTTGCTGCGCTCGCCAATATCCCATGGTATGAATAAGCAGTTGCAGACCTTTCAAATGATGTGTCACACGACTGATGTTGTAAAGAAATTAAAAATGTGCCCCCCTGGGGGCAGAGGGGGAGGCGACACAAAAGACATCCATAATATGAATAAGCAGCTGCAGACCTCTCAAATGATGTCACACGACTGGTGATGTAAAGAAATTAAAAATGTGCCCCCCTGGGGGGCAGAGTGGGGGTGACACACAAGACATCCATAAAATGAATAAACAGTTGCAGACCTTTCAAATGATGTGTCACACAATTGGTGTTGTAAAGAAATTACAAAATGCGCCCCCTCTGAGGGCAGAGGGGGGGGGGGGGGTTACACACAAGATATCCATAATATGAATAAGCAGTTGCAGACCTCTCAAATGATGTGTCACACAATTGGTGTTGTAAAGAAATTAAAAATGTGCCCCCCTGGGGGAAAGAGTGGGGGATGACACACAACACATCCATAATATGAATAAGCAGTTGCAGACCTTTTAAAAGATGTGTTACACAACTGGTGTTGTAAAGAAATTAAAAATGTGACCCCCCCCTGGGGGAGAGCAGAGTGTGGGGGTGACACACAAGACATCCATAATATGAATAAGCAGTTGCAGACCTTTCAAATCTTGTGTAACACGACTGGTGTTGTAAAGAAATTAAAAATGTGTCCCCCCTGGGGAGCAGAATGGGGGATAACACACAAGACATCCTTTAAATGAATAAGCAGTTGCAAACCTCTCAAATGATGTATCAAACGACTGATGTTGTAAAGAAATTAAAAATTTGGCGAAATATTACAGTTATCGCCAAGTTGGCATCACTTTTGACAACTAATTTTGGTCGCCAAATTTGGCGATATATCGCCAAGTTGGCGACAAACTTGGCGATGGTAACCTTTCCTCTCTTTATGGTAACCCATATGGCGATGCATAGACGGAGCCCTTTCCTGATTGGTCTATTCGACTCATGGAAGGAATGGACAACCCGGATTCGTTAGTTCCGGAAATCTTCCACATCAGCATCATTCCAGGAGTCATTCCTTTTAAGGCTAGTTTTTTTTTACTATAGAAGGAAATACATTTTTGTAATATTACGCCTCATTTAAGCGATCTTTCTTTATTATTATTAATATTATCAGTATTTTTTTCTGCTATTATTTGCAAGATATTTGTAATATTTCTAATAGATATAGCGATTTTCATTCTTTTAGCAATTATAATTTTCGCCAAAAACAGCTACTGTCAACCCTTTTGTCAAAAAATAACCGAAAAATACGAAATTTACTACGAAAAATCAGAGTTATCCCTGTAAATTTGAATCACAAACCTTCGGAAAAATATTTCCTATCGAATGATACAATCAGCAAAAAAATCCATCGGGTAGTTTTTTTAAAACACTCGTTTGGAAGTTTCAGAACTTCTGCTTTATAATATATATGATTAAGAACTATCTCTAAAGCACTAGTTGCAGATTGAATGGGATACTTCAATATAATTTTGTGGAAAGGATCAAAATAAATTTTGAAAAGAAAACATTTTAAAAGCATTCTTACAATTAATATGATTTGAAAATGCACTGGAGACATTAATACATTCCTATTCAATTACCGAAAATATTAAAAATTAAATAAGTTTTCTTTAACATATTAAATAATTTGATTTAAACAATGATGAATTGATGAATAATTTCTATCAACATGGTTAATCACATTAAATGAAGTTTTTGGAATAAAAGATTTAAATGTAAAAGTAGCTCATAAATTTTCAATTACTCTTATTTTTATTGAACAATTTTAACTGTATTTCTTTTAATTACAGATGGAAGCATGCATTAAAGATGTAAAAATATTTCTGCAAACAAAATGTCGGATGAGTATTTATTCAGAGAATTTATTCATGTTTAATTTAATGTCTTCAATGAGATACTTTGGTAATCATTTGCTTAAAGATAATTCATATTTGTATATGGATTACAGATGATAAATTGACTACCTAATTATATAATGACATGCTTTAAATTCAACTTACATTTTATTAAATAATTTAAATGTAATTTTATTAAAACATCTCAAAATTACATTCATGATTAATTTTTAATTTCAAGTAAATGAAATAAAATAAAGTAAGTTATTTGAGTAAAAATGATATTTAAAGAAATGAACACAGGTATAAAGCTAGAGTTAGAGATGTAATATATAGACAAAAGTATCATTAACCAATCATACGTATAGAGATTATATCGAAATTATAGAGATTATATTTACAATTTAAATCACAATAGAAAAAACATCATGCGTCATGCATACATTATGAAGCACTTTTCAACACATTTAAAATAAGGTAACAAAAATAGATCGATTAAAAATTAAAATATTATGTCTCATTTCACCATATGGAAATGCTTAACGCATTTCAAGCTGAGTTTCAGCTGTTCTTATCTCCAATCGGAAAGATATCTGAAACTTTTAGCACCCTTGTATATGATAGAGAGTTTTGTATCTATTAATAATATGTATTCCAAAATTTAGCTCATTTAAGAGATACATATATTTTAACTGAAAATTCCCCTAATAAGGAGAATGGATATGAGTACTTTTGTGCAGCCCTGTGTATAAGGTATAGAATTTATATGCAAAGAGTAATATATGCAAAAATATAATTAAATTTAAAAGCGCATACAGAATTTTTAAACGTATCTTCAGCAATTATTATGCAAAGACAGTACTGTAAGCGATTTATTTTGTGGGCTCCTGTAAATTATTAAAAACTGCTATGAATACTGTGTTTTAACGAGATCGTAGGGAAATTTAGTGCTTTATATCAGTTTCAATACATTTGAAATAGCGTAGTGTCATAATATATACTCTCCAATAAGTTTGTCTCCATATACCATAATGTAATCAAATTCTTCTGAGTGTTCCTGTAAATGACCTATTAATCGAACATACTTGATATGTAATACCAAACATACTTTCGTGACACTGAATAAGCTTTATCAATTGCAAGAAAATCCGAGTATATTTACGAAAATTAAATCCTGGACCGATGATGAAACGGACAAAAAAACCGAATGCATAAGCACTTTTCATCTGTCTTGAAAAATGCTAAAAAGAAGTTAACTTAAAACCCTCTAAGCGTTTGGCCGTAAAATTCCGTACACTAGGCTGCAGGTTTCACTGCAATATAAGCAATGTTTAAGATATTATAATTCTATAAATTTAATAAATTTTCAAAGCATTGAAGAATGATTAAGACTCTCAAAGATTACATTTCTATTCCTAAATAAGATTTGTTATGTAATATTGAAAGAATCATATTTTATTAGCATTTAAAACAAAAAGCAAAGAAAACAACGTTACAATTTTACCCATTTGCAAGACGCTTGGAGGGTTAAAAGAAAATAATTTTTATATGAATTTTATATGCATATATCTAGAAATTAAACCATGTTTTAAAAAAAGTAATTGCACTTTTACATCTTAAAAATGTATTAAATGTACTTTTTCATTCTTGCAGTATAAATTCCTCCACAATAACGAAGTTAAATAACAAGAGAATGTCTTTTGTCTCTTCTACTGTTAATTTTGAGGAAGTAGACATACACTAGGCAAGTATCGTAATATTTATTGAATATCAAATGTAATAAAACTATTAAAAATCTCCGTGAATATTTTAAATAATCTATTTTTAATAATATTAAATTGAAAAATAATATGAATTATTATGCTCATAATAATTGAATATGGATTTTGGAAGTAATTATGCTTAGCAAACGATCCAAACATTTCAATCATTCTTTAAAAAACAGTTCCATTCATTATTGCAGAACAGATTTTTAATTTGCTTGATATCTTTTTCCATTCAATGCATATGAATTGAGCAGAGAGTGAAAGCAAATAGAGGAAAAATTAGATGTTGCGTATATAGTTTTTGTATGATCAAAATAGCAATATAAATTTAATAACCTGCCTACTAAAAATATTAAAAGAGTTAATTTGTACGAAAACAGACCTAACACCAAAAGAAGTATCAGCTGATGTATATATTATTCTTTGAGAAATTGATTAATGAAATACATAGAAATAACAAAAAGAAAACACAAATAAAGTAGTAATAACATAAAGCAGATATAAAATTTTGTTGTCAATCCACATCTTTCTCTGTCTGGTTTATGTTTTCATTATATAATAGATTTTTGTCACGTAAAAAAAATGTATCTCAAACATCTAATTATTATGCATCTACTATCAGAGAATCTATAGAAATGTTCTATGTAAAGAATCAATAATGTAAAGAGGACCTATCGTACAATATAACCTTGAGTGGCTGTGGATATATTTTATCCTACTTAATTCAAACGAGATTATCAACGAAACTTTTAACGAAATTTTATATTTTTAACTTTGGCGGCAAAATGTTGAAAACCAGCCTTTTCTTATTTTAAAATAAAATGTTTCGATTTTTCCGATGAAAATCGATATTACTGACACATTATTGCTGGCCTTCCAGGAAATATACGGTTAACACGTTGAATACCACGACAATTTTCAGAAATCTGGCCTAAAATGACAATTTAATTTAATCATGTTATATTATTAAAAATTCCCAACAGTATTTTTCTAATATAAATACTAAAGTTTATTTCACTTGCAAATGTTGTTAAAGGATGTGTTAAGCATTTCAGTTCTTTAAACGTGGTGCTGATTAGAAAAAATAGCATTAACACATTGACTATCGACCACAGTGTTCTCGCTGGCATTTGACCAACGTTAGTAATTTGGCTAATTAAAAATCAAAGACATTCGCCAAATGAAAAAATTATTCGCAAAATGTTCGCCGTGTAGGAAAAAAAAAAAAAACTTTAACCCTTTAATGTATTTTCCTTTTTTCAATATGTTCTAAAATAACCCAAGTTTTTATAACTGCGAGAACTATTGTTATTAATCTAATTTGTACTATCTGCTACAAATATATTAAAATATGTATACATGAAAAATCTGTATATATGCATATGTATGAAAAACGAAAAAGAAAGAAAGAGCAAAAATTGAGCACGAGCAATTTGACGAATCCAATCGCTTGTTTACTAGCCAAATGAAGACTTTAGTCCTAATTTGGCGCAAAGGCGAGCGACAGCGAGAACACTGCTGTCGACTACGAGATAACTCGTAGTTGGCTTTGTAGGAAACCTACGAGTTATGATAGTCCCTAAAAATAAATCACGAAAACGTGAGCAAAATGACGTGTTAAAATTTCTGGTTCGGCAATTAAATATTTTATTCTACTCAAATTTAATCTGAAACACTGCTACTTCGAATTGCGTAGGTACTTATTTAAAATGAAAGAGACGAATGAGTACAAAATAATTCAATATAAGAAATGGAGTTGTAGTTGACGTATATTTTCTCTACTTAAATTCAACTCAAGTAGTAAATACCAGTGCTAGAAAATCTTTTTCTACTAGTTTTCCTACTTTTACTCTCATTTCTAATAATAATTGTCTCTCGCTTATTTCAAAACGAAATGTCTTATTTGTATGAATAGATAGCAATTAGCTATTAACATACGCTCTGATGAATGGCCTGGGAAATGCAGCCCGAAAGTACTAAGAAGTTTTAAATAAAACATATATTTTTAACTTCCAACATCTTTTTAGGAACGTTCGTAAATATGTGAATAAGTAATATCCATAGTCGTCATACAGTCCACCCGCCTGTATGTCTATCCGTCCGTCTGTCTGCATATAACAGAGATAAAACTACAAAATCGAATCGTTTAAAATATATAATTGTTACATAATTTTCTCAAGTCATTTCAATTTTTTTATATGTAGCTTGGAGAGCTTTGGATATATAGCTTAATAACAGAGAAAATCAAAGGTCTTCCATTATATTAAGGTCAGAGAAAGAAATATTTTCAAGTATTTCTTAATGGTGTAATTTTTTCTGAATGGTCGTAAAATCATCATTGTTTTTGTTATGTGACAATTCCCTACTTTTTTAATTCTATGTATCGCTTTTTCTCAGCTTCATGTTTTATCTATACAATTACTTAATCCGGGAGAACACACGCTTACCCAGGGTAGAAATGGTTTTAATTTTGTCACCAATAAAATCAAATTATGACCGACATTTTATTTAGGCGGAGACAATCCTTACAAATTTTGCGATAAAATAAGTTGAAGGTTACTTTTAAAAAATAAGTGGTTACAATTGCAAAAATAAAACGCACTCCGGGTCAAAAAAGTGCCCAGCGCGTGTACTCCCGGATTAAAAGATACATACATAAATTTAATTTACAATTATTTTTACATAAACCCCACTAAGTTTCAGTAATATATATATATATTTAACTTAGATTATCATTAACACTAGAACCGCGGAAATTTTTTCTCGAGATTCCTAAAATAATTCACACCAGAATTTTCATATTAAAATAAATCACTTATTTATTTAAATTATTTTTCTCCATCTTATTTATAAATTTTTTTTATAAAGAATTTTCTGGTTAGAATCGACATCTATTCATTTGGTCCGGGTCAAACTGACCCGGTTCCGCGGTTCTAGTGTTAACAACATTTGAAATACATTTATACTAAAAGTCCATTTTTAGTTAAAATAAAATGGATACCTTCCTTTACTTAACCCATTTTAGGCCAAGCACAGAAATTTTATAAAATGTAGCGTTATTTTTATTGAAATATGCTTAAATTACATACATTAAGACACAAAAAAAGATTCGTGCATGAAAAATAATATTTTATATAATAATATAAAATATTATTTATTATAATGAATAATATGAATATGAATAATATTTTTATGACTTTTGTTTTATTCTTATTTCATATACAGAATTTACAACTTTAATCTATTTTAAAAACATATAATTCATTTCAATTGGAATAATAATATATTTTTAAAAAGTCGAATTTGTCAAAGGCGTTTCAAATTAAAACTCTAGCGTATTTTGAAAATTTTTTAAGAGAAAGTGTTTACTCCAATTGAATTACTAATATTTTATGGATGTCTTCAAAAGCCTTAAAAAATAGAAGAAAAATAAAATTCTTGAAAAAAATGTGTCAGAATGTTAAAAAAAAATATTTATCGAAATGTTTCGTATACGAACCTTTGGACGAAAATGGGTTTAAGCAAATACATCTTTAAGAAAATCAGTCCATTATTACTGGAATTTTTTTTTTTTTATATTTTGAATGACTATTTTTAATGAACATAAGTCTATCCAGAGATATGTTTTGAGTATATTTCAAAATGAACATAATGATAAATGATTCTCCCCTCGGAAATCATATTTATATTTGGAATATATAGCTTCTTTTTTCTTTGCCTTAAAAAACACTTTCAGTATTTTAGTGGACATAAATAAATATTCATTCGAAACCATTTTCATAGCTGATGTTAAGGTATATATTTCAATTCGCAAGGGAGCACAGAAAGTGGATTTAATGAAACCGATAATTACACGAAGAGAATTTATATAAAATAAGTGTATTTATCATGTGCTTTATATAAAGCAACATTCAACGTAAAATATCACTTTAAATCAAATATTGCTTTATGTGATAAAACAGTTAATAACTAATTTATGTCTATAATCTGAAATTAGGAATAAAAATTTTCCGAATTTATAAAAACGCTTTTATTAAATGTTAATTACAAGTAACATCGAATAAAGTGGTGCTTGCTTGCTTTAAAAGACACTAGTAGTAGTTTAGTGCACATAAATGAATATTCATCCCAAATGATTTTTATTGCTGATGTTAGGAGGGTATATATTTCAATTCACAAGACAGTTACTAAGAGTGGATTTAAGAAAATGAAACGATTTCAATGAGAGAATTTGAGTAAATAAATGTACTTAATGTGTGTAATATATACAGTGTTATTCAATTGAAAATACCATTTGAAATAAATATCACTTTATGCGTAAAACAGTTGAAGTACATTTTACGACAAAGATTTGAAATAAGTAATACTCACCTGGCCAAAACTAAAGAGATTTTTATCAAATCGTAATTCTAAGAGACATACAATAAACTTTTGATGTTTATATCATAAAATGTATGCAAATAAAATTTTTAAAAATTACGTAACGCATACGTAATTTTGCAAATGGCAACACTTTCCCATGTAATTTTGGTTTTGCAACTTTCGCTTCCGCAAATTTCACACTTTAAAATATCATATATTTTAAATTTTTAAATCGTCGTACAGAGAAAAAATTGTACTTTTAAATGTAATTTCTTTCAAAACTGTATCTTAATTTATTTTTGAGATATTATTTTTTTATATAATTTTTAACAGAAATTTTGTAACTGTGGCAACAGAATTACAATAGAAATAGAAATTAAAATTCATTAGTATATTATGTCAAATATATCGTCTGTGATCGTGTCAGTTTGGAATATATTTCCCAAATTCGCATTTGTAACAAATATAAGAGCCTTAATTGATAACTTCATCGTGATAACTTATCTTTATTACAATTTGATTACACAAGCAATTAAAGTTTAATTTTAATAATTTGGACGAGTTTATTAGAAAAAGTCTTTTGTTAAATTTAGATTAAAATAATAATTGTTTGACTGACTGATTTTGAGAGTTTGACTGACCAATACGTAAGAAGCATTTTTTATTATAACTAATTTTGTAGATTTATTATAAATCAATGAAACAGTTCCTTTTTAAGCATTTTATTTCGATGGGCTCCACCTCGTTTATTTAAAAACCACTCACATAAATTTTATTTACATAATTTTTTACTTAAATCCCACTATGTTTTAGTAATAATGATGCATACATTTTTTTTACACCAAGATTATCACTAAAATCATTTCAAAAATATTTGTACAGAAAATTCATTTTTAGTTAAAATACAAATCGATAGCTTCTTTTTTTTTTAAGAAAAAAAAAATCTTTAAGAAAATTAGACAATCATTACGGGAATTTTTTTTAATACACTGAATGATTATTTTTAATGAACAGAAGTATGTCTCGACATATTTTAAAGTATAGTATAGAGTATATTTCAAAACGAAAATAACGATAAAATGTTTCCTATCTGGAATCATGTTTACATCTAAAATGTACACATTTTTGCGCCTCAAAGAATAATACCGTAATTTCCGGCGTATAATCCGCGGATGAAACAATCTTTTTCGACCCAGGAATATTTGAAAATTAAATGTAACTATTTTGATCGCGGTAAATATTTGACTTCGATTACAAAATAAAATTTCTGGGTCAAAAAAGAATTGTTTGATCCGCGGATTATACGCAGGAAATTACTGTAGCAGTATTTTATGGTCTATACATAAATGCCAACCTGACATCGATTATCCGTAATACATGCGTTAATTTGATCCTGGTTTAATGAGTTTCGAACCAGAATTTTTTCAATGAAATGAAACTATGTTCCAGTAACAATCCTGAAATTAAATGAATAAATATTCATGAAAGATATTTTCTGGTTTGAAATGACGTTAACCTGAATCAAACTAATCCAGGTATTACGGAAGATTAGTTGAAAGTTGGCAGATATGTCTATAAATGAATATTTATTACAATAGATTTTTATAGCTTATGTTAGGGTAAACATTTCAATTCACAAGAGAGTTGCTTAATATTTATTTAAGGAAATATTATAGTTTCAAATGGAGAATTTATGTGAATAAAAGTATTCACTATGTGCATTATATAAACGGATATTCAATTGAAAATATCACTTTAAATCAAATATTGCTTTATGCGGTAAAATGGTTTGAATTCAGTTTAAGTCAAAGTTCTGAAATTAGCAGCGAGTTTGGTCAAAATTATAAAAGCACTTTTTTAAAATCATAATTACAAGAAACATGGGATAAAGTTGTGCGGTTTATATAGTAAAATTTATTCAAGTAAAATTAAAAAATATATACAAAAGCAAGCTGTAGAGGTATGTATATCTACATGATTAGAAAGAGATTATAATCTTAACAAGATTAAAATCCATAACTGCAAGTATATACGATATTTTTTAATCACAAATTCAGAATATCTTTGGGACCTAAATTTACATGTTACTGAAGATAGACCCAAGAACATAGACAAAATCTGACCTTGATGTAAACGTGTCCGTAAAGAGGGTATTTGATATACATAGAAATTAGCTCCGAAAAATTTTATTTTGTCTTTTAAACGGAATATTTCCTGGAATTTATTACTGGAGCTCTAATTTTTTTTTATTTCATTATTATCATTATTTTTTTTTACTATATGAAAAATAATTTTGTCCTGGGTAGAGAATTGGAAAATCTAAAATATATCTGAATGTTTTCATTGGTTGAATTCCGCAACTTATTTAATTTTTTTTTTTTTTTCATTTTATTCGTTTTCTGATTGTTCCATTCTTAGTGTCTAGAGATGAAATACGGCTGTTGACACGATGACAAAAAGGTATTAAAAACTAAAAAACAAATTAATAACTCAATGACAAATTTAGATACAAGTTTCAAACAAGCTGCACTTAAAAGTAAATTTTTTTCCCGTATATGATGGTGTAAAAATTAAAAATGTGCAATGTTTAAAATTTAAAATTTTGCATTACCGAAAATTGTTAAACTGAAATTTCATTTAACATTTGTTTATAACTGGCCCAGAAATATTACCGTGACTCTAAATGTCCAGGCATATTAATATAACTGTTATTACGTAAGCTACGTTGTGATCATCGTAAAAATAATGTTATTATTAATTTTTGAAATGTAGAAATCATTTATAAGTCTAAAATATAGTCTTTGAAAATTTTATTTTCCAAATAGTTGTAATAATTTTTTAAACTATAATTTTTTTGAATGGCTATTTTTAGAAACCTATTTTTTATTTATTAACCCTTTCATGGGCAAGGTACATGTCTTCACAAAATGTTGAAATAATTCATTGACACCAGTATTTACAAGAAGAATTATTTGCTAACTAGTAAAAGTGTATTTTCGCTCATTTAGCAAATGTGATTTTTCTCAAAAAAATTCGGGTGCCAATGTGGCATTCAGGGATTAAAGTTACGTGATGCCGTGGCGGCATCACCGCCCTTCAAGGGGTTAACTCTTTCGAATATTTTTTTAATTAATTATTTTATTGTAACTCGTAGTATACGCATGCGTTTAACTATTCCTATACAGCAGAACACAAAAATTCGAGTCAGTGAAAAATCACCATCGCTTTTTTTCTTTAAACAACTCATTGCATATTTTCATTACTTTGGTCACTGTATCTCTGCTTATGTATTGTCAAATCATTTATTAACTCTTTTCACTCCGCGTTGTTTTTTAAATTTTATTCGAATTTTAGTCCGTCTGCAGCACTTTTTTTTGTACTTTCCATTTTCCAAGATAAATATCTTCAAAAAAAAAAAAAAAAAAAAAAAAAATCAGGCCATTATGACTAAAAATCTTCTAAAAACCTGAATGATTACTTTTAATGAACATAAATCTGTCTAGAAATGTTTTTAGTATTCATTTCAAAATGAAAAAATATGATAAAAGATTCCCCTGCCGGGAATCAAATTTACTTTTTGAATACATAGCTTCTTTTTCTTTGCCTTAAAGAATATTAGCATGATTTTAATCAACATAAATGAATATTTACTCCATATAATTTCTACAGAATACGTTAGTGTGTGCATTTAATTTTAAAGAGATGTGCTGAAAGTGGTTTGAAGAAAACGAGATAATTTCATTTAATTTCACAAGAGGGTTGTTGAATATAATTTTAAGGAAACGGGATAGTTTCGGTAAAAGAGTATATGTAAATAAATGTATTCACTGTATGCATTGTATAGTAAGATAGATATTCAATTGAAAAATATCACTTTAAATCAAATAATGCTTTAGCAAAAAAAAAGAAAAAAAAACACTTGAAGTACAATTTGCATTAAATCTCTATAACTAGTAATGCACTCCTGGAAAAAGTTATAACCACTTTTGTTAACCACTAATAAAACCACTTTTGTTAAATGGCCATTACAAAAAACATAGAATGAAATTGCCTGACTATACAGGTTGGTTTTTTTTGTCCAATGACCTGAAATTTTACAAATTTTTACTCTGGCTGCTGTATCTCAGACAATGTATTACCAAAACATTTATTTAAATGTTACCTACACTACAAACGCTACATTTCGTTAACAAACATGCATGTTTTTCTTTTTGCCAGATCACTTCAATTATATCATTTCAAAAATATTTGTACAGAAAATCCAATTTTAGTCAAAATACAAATCAATGCTTTCCATTTCTTAAGAAAAATATCTTACAACAAAATCAGGCCATCATTACAGAAAATCTTTTAAAACCCAGAAAGATCATTTTTAATGAACAGAAATCTGTCACGAAATATTTTTAGAGTATATTTCAAAATGACAATAATGACAAAAGATTCTTCTATTGGGAATCGTATTTACATTTGGAATGCATAGCTTCTTATTTCTTTGCCTTTAAGAATGCTAGAAATATTTAATGCACAAAAATGAATATTCATTCCAGATGATTTTCATATCATATGTTAGGGTGTATATTTCAATTCAAAAGAAAGTCACTGAGAGTGGTTTAAAAAAGAGATGATTTCATTTCAATTCACAAGGGAATGTAGTTTTAAAGAAACGGGATGGTATCAATAAGAGAGTTTATGTAAAAAAAAAAATACATTTACTCTGTGCAAAAATAAAGGGGTATTTAATTGAAAATATAACTTTATTTCAAATTTTGCTTTATACAGAAAAAACCGTTGAAGTACAATATACACCAAAGCTCTGTAATTAGCCATGCACTTCTGGACAAAATTACCCTAATTTCCGGCGTATAATCCGTGGATCAGACAATTCTTTTTGGACCAAAAAATTTTATTTAGTGTTTGAAGACAATTACTTACGGCGATCTAGCAAGCTGCATTTTTCTTTAAAAAATTTCTGGGTCGAAAAATGATTATTTGATCCGCGGATTATACGCCGAAAATTACGGTATGAAGGCACTTTTAATTAACACTAGAACCGCTGGGTGTTTTACTCAAGTTTTACAAAAAGTGTTTCTCACCAGAATTTTGATTTTAAGTTATTTAATTCATTTAATTAGCCTATTTCTCTGCTGCACGTATTTAACATATCTTATGAAGAAAATTCTGGTTCGAATCGACTATTAGCAATCTGGCAGGGATCATTTTGACCCCTAATGGCGGTTCTAGTGTTAAATGGTAATTACAATAAATATAATATAAAATTGCCTCACAGTACAGGTTGATTTTTTTTTGTCCAATTAAGTGAAATTTCAAATCATTTTTCTGGACGCTGTATTTCGACGAATGTTTTATTAATACATTTATTTAAACATTACCTACACTACCTACACCACGTTTCAGTAACAAAAATAAATACTTTTTTTTTAAGCCAGATTACTTCATTTATATCATTTCAAAAATATTTATGCAGAAAATTCAATTTAAAATACATATTAATATTTTCCATTTTCAAAGAAGAATATCTTCCAAGAAAATCAGGACATCATTACTGAAAATCTTTTAAATCCCAGATTGATTATTGATCCCTGATTTGATGAACACAAGTCTGTCTAGAGATAATTTTAGAAAACATGTCAAAATGAAAATAATGAATGAAGATTCTCCTATTGGTAATCATATTTACATTTCGAATACATAGCTTCTTTTTTTTTCTTTACATCAAATATTATTAGCATTATTTTAATACACATATATTAATATTCATTACAAATGATTTTTATAGCATACTTTAGGGTATGCATTATAATTCAAAAGAAAGTTGCTGAAAGTGGCTTTAATTAAACGAGATGATTTTATTTAAACTCACAAGAGAGTTGCTCAATGTGGATTTAAGGAAACTGTATAGCTTCAATAAGAGAATTTATGCAAATAAATTTATTTATTGTGTAATTATATAAATGGATTTTCAATTGAAATTATCACTTTAAATTAAATAATGCTTTAGCAGAAAAATACCTAAAGTATAGTTTACATCAAAGCTGTATAATTGGTAATGCAATTCTGGCCAAAATTGTAAAGCCACTTTTATTAAATGGTAATTACAATAAGCAGAGAATGAAATTGCTTGATGATAGGAGTTATCAGCCTTTTGAACGTGGGTGCCCAGATTTTTTTTTCACCCGGACCTGCTGAGTACAAACGATATCTTATATAAAAAACCTGTTAAAACGGTACCTCATGAGACTGCTCGAATTTCCGTTTTAAGCAAGTTTTTATCTAAGAAGGAATAATTGTGTGGTATTTTTTTAAAACGGGCCCAAACACAATTTTGTGTTTGTGAGAAATATTAGAAGAAATTCAAAACTAAGTCAAATGGTAAAAAACAATAAAATATTTGTTATAGTATGAACGCACCTCATTTGCTTCGCTTGGTATTCAATTTCCGACTTGTTTAACTAAAGATTGTTTTTGCTCAAAATGTTATGCGATTTGTTGTCATATTTCTTATATTTTGAACCATAAATTTTGAACAAAAACAACTTTTCCTAAAAAAGATATAAACAATTAAATTCGGATCATACTGAGCAAAAAAGAACATGAGGGTTAAGAAAATGTTAAAAAAAAGAACAACAATGTAAGAATATAAGCATAACTAATGAAAACTGATCTATACCGTAGTTTAAGGGGCTCTATTCATGTGACGAAAAAACTCCACTACTTCATTTTTTTAGTATTTAGTCAATTTAAACCACTTGAAAAGAATAAATTTACCCCCCCCCCCTTGCAAAAAAGCACATATTAAAATTTAAGGGAGCAATAGCCCTACCTCTCTTTGTCGCCTCCATTGTAACTTTATTCTAAAGTATGACTAATAACAGAAAAATCTGGAATATTTGCTTCCTCTTCACGAAAAGAAATAATTTTTATTCTCTAGAATAAAATGACAAAATTTCTATACAAAATGGAGTTATTAGACTTCCTACAATTATTTATAGTTATACATATATTCATGATTTTTTGTTGTTGTTGTTGTTAAAATTGTAAAAGTTGCCAGTAAAACATTTTTACAATAAAAAAATACTCGCAAAATTATTATTTTTTTTCAAATGTTTTATATAAAAAATATAAAATTTATTTATAAATTCTGAAGATTATTGTTTATTCCTTTTTGTGTGAGCATGTGTACTCAAAAATGATAAAAAAAAAAAAAACTGTTGTTCTGTCAGAAGATATATTAATTTTAAAACAAAAATTTTAAATGTAGGTTAGCTAAAATTAGTTTTAAAACATTGTATTTTAATTGTTTAAATTTAGATTCGAAAAATATGTAAATTTAGAAAATAATAATAAAACATATTTATAAATAACATAGACATGCATATAAATTTATCACAGACCACCTTAACTTAAATTATTGAATTGAAAATTTTCTTTTTTTTTATTTTTCAAAATTCCTTTTAAGTTTTTCACAAATCCAAAGCGGTTACTTTCTGACATATTTTTAAATTATTTTTTTGTTGGAAAATGCATTGACATATTTTTTAATTCTCTTTTCTTAGAAAAGTTGTAAACCGGCAGGTGTTGTTATTTCATTCAAAAACTTGTAATCGAAAGACGTTTTCCATATTTTTGTAAACGCAATTTTCATGAAATATTATCAAAATTAATATTTTGAAAAAAAAAAAAACCCGGGTGTGAAAACGAGAGAAAGGAGAAAACCTGCCGTCATGTACAAGAGTCACTTAAACTCGATAACTTTTAATTTATCAAAAAAATAGAATACGCAATTTGATTCCAAATCGCTTCAATAAGACAAGTCTATTGAAATCCAATCTTGTGTCTTAAGTTTGAGCCTTTATGTTAAAAAAAATATCATAAAATATGTCAGAAAGTTTCGCGTTTGTTAAGCACGGATTTCAGAACCGCTTTAACCCCTTGCGGGGCGGTGGTTTCATAGATATACCACTTAATTTTAATTCCCAAACACCACATTCGCACCGGAATTTTGTTAAAGAAAATTCCGGTTTATCAAATGCGCAATTTTGCATTTTTACAAATAAAGTTGTTTTCAATCTCCGGTGTCAGTTAAATTTCAATAGTTAAGCAATAAATTTGCCCTGCCCCGCAAAGGGATAAGAGAGTATAATAAACTATTCTTACTTTCTTTGATTATTGTGGTTTCTGGAGATTTAATATGTTGTACAGTTACTTTTTCTTAAAAATATCCTGAATTTTCTTGCAGATTTTTCTAAAGCTAGTTTTCTCTGTTCTGGTTGTCTCATATTTTGTAAATACGCGTGGCAAAGTGCGAAATATATTTACAAATTAAGTATGTATTTTTTTGGCCCATTTCAGAAGGATACAAGCCAAGAGAATGAAAACTGAATAAACAGATTTTTATTTTCTCGAAAACCCTATACTGTCATTGGCAGGTGTATTGAATTTTTATTATTATTATTGTTATTTAAAAGAAAGAAATTATTAAGCATAGCTTCTATATCTATATGCAAATGTTTTTGTTTTTCTCAAATACCCTCATTGGGGGGAGGGGGGGTGAAGTATATTGTCAGTGTGAACATGTAATGTAAAGGGGCCTTGCAAACGTTAGATTAACGACGTGTCAGTAGTGTCTGGCGCCTGCTTACCGAACATTTGGAAACCTAAAATACTCTACTCTGTGAAATATGGATAAATGAGTACAAATGTAATGTGAAATATTAAATATCAATTGTTGCATCATGATACTTGAAAAATTATTGTGTTCTACAGAAGTGATATATGGAGAGGATATGAAAAGAAATATGAAAAATAAAAATAGTTAATTGTTTTTTCTTACATTGCTTTCAATTATTATTTTTTTTTTGTATGAATGCTGATTATTTTACTCCGGTTTAAAATCCTTCTTGTGTCTGTGTGAGCGGGGGTGGGGGTGCCCGGGCACTGTGTGATTATATATAATGTTTTTTTTTTCGTTCAGTGACCTGAAATATCTGAAATCATTACTCTAGCCGCTATATCTTAGCTAATGTTATATCAATACATTTATTTAATCCCTTGGGGACGAGCGACAGGTATACGTGCTGCAAAAAGACTCAAGAAACCTTGTTTATCCCCAACAGTAAAATCTTACTATGAAATTTGTCTTATTTAAGCGGTGAATTTTCTCGATTCAATAAGACACAAGTTTCTGTTTTTTAAAACCGGTGACAAAACATTAAAAATTTCGTAAAAGGTTCCCATCGCTAAGGGGTTAAAAGTAACTTACACTATTTACATTACGTTTCATTAACAAATATACATGATTATCTTTTAGCTAGCTTATCATTTATGTCATTTCAGAAATATTTATGCAGAAAATTCAATTTTAGTTAAAATTCAAATCAATATTTTACATTTTTTAAGAAATATATCTTCTAAGAAAATCAGGTCACCAGTGCTGAAAATCTTTTAAAACCCTGAATGAATATTTTTAATGAACAAAAGTATGTCTAGAGATATTTTTAGAGTACATTTCATAATGAAAATGATGATAAAAGATTTTCCTGGGAATCATATTTACCTTTAAAATATATAACTTCAATTTTTTTTTTTTTTTTTTTTTTTTTTTTTTTTTTTTTTTTTTGCTTTAAAGAATATAAACAGTAATTTAATGCGTATAAGGGAATATTCATTACAAATGATTTTTATAGCATATGTTAAGGTATATATTTCAATTCAAAAGGGAGTTGCTGAAAATGGTTTTAAGAAAACGAGATGATTTTATTTAATTCACAGGAGAGTTACTGAGTGTGAATTTAAGGAAACGGGTTGGTTTCAATAAGAGAGTTTATGTAAATAAATGTATTTATTGTGTGCATTATACGTATAAACGAATTTTCAATTGCATTTATCATTTTAAATCAAATAATACTTTAGCAGAAAAATAGTTGATATACAGTTTAAATCAAAGCTCTATAATTAGTAATGCACTCCTGGCAAAAATTGTAAAACCACTTTTATTAAATGGTAATTACACTGTTAAAAATAATGGTGACACATTGCACCTTTTAAGGGTGAAAGGCTTGTCTCACTGGTGATACCCCCTAAAGGAGCCAAAATAGTACCTTTAATCAGGGTGAAAAGATGGCACCCTTAATCCAGAGTGCCCAATGATAAAAAATTAAAAAATATACTAACCGACTTTCGGCCCTCGATGGATTCGAACGCAGAACGTCTGATTACAAGCTCAGCGCCCTATCCACTCGGCCATCAAGCTCACCTTCGAAGTCTCCCTGAAATGTTCATACATCCTGAAATTCAAAGGTTGCTTTATATAAAAAAGCTCGTCAAAATTTAGCCATCCTAAGTTTTAAACAAAATTGGGATAGCGTATAGCGGTGATAGTCATCGTAGGAAAAAAATTGCTGTGTTGATCCACCAGTGACAGCGAGTTGAAGTGCAAGGATACACGTTACAGAGCATGTGCAAATGACTAAGGGGTGAAAATCTTCCAACGGTATACATTGTGCGGCATCCTAATTAGCGTGAAACACCCAATGGCACCCCAAACACATTTTGAAGGCCGCTGGTGCCAAGTGATTCAACCTTTTCACCCCTGGGCGTCAAACGCAACCAGTTCGTCACCTTTATTTTTAACAGTGTACAATAAACAGAGAATGAAATTGCCTGATGGGTTTTATTTTTTTTCGTCCAATGACCGGAAATTTCTGATATCATTACTCTAGCCGCTGTATCTCGGCTAATGTTATATCAATACATTTATTTAAAGTAACTTACACTCTCTACATTACGCTTCAGTAACAAAGATACATACTTATCTTTTAGTCAGATGATCATTTATATCATTTCAAAAATATTTATGCAGAATATTCAATTTTAGTTAAAATTTAAATCGATATTTTACATTTTTAAAGAAAAATGTCCTCTAAGAAAATCCGGCTATTATTACTGAAAATCTTTTAAAACCCTGAATGATTATTTTTAATGAACAAAAATCCTGTCTAGAGATATTTTTAGAGTACCTTTCAAAATGAAAATAATGATAAAAGTTTGCCCAGTTGGGAATCATATTTACATTTGGAATATATATCTCATTTTTTCTTTGCCTTACTGATAATAATAACATTTTAATGCATATAGTAAATGAATGTACATTCCAAATGATTTTTGTAGCATAGTTACATAGTTTTGTAGCATTAGTGTGCATATTTCGATTCAAAAGACAGTTAATAAAAGTGGTTTTAAGAAAATAAGATGAATGCTTTTCAATTCACAAGAAAGTCGCTGAATTTAGATTTAAGGAAATGTAATGGTTTTAATAAGAAAATTTTATGTAAATAAACGTATTTATTGTGTGCATTATGCAAAGGGATATTCAATTGAAAATATCACTTTTAATCAAATATTGTTTTATGCCGTAAAACGGATGAGAAACAACTTACGTTAACGTTTTGAAATTTGTTGTGAAAATTGGCCAAATTATAAAAACACTTTTATTAAATGACAATTGCAAGAAACATAGAACAAAGCTGTGCTGTGTATACAATAAAATTTATGCAAATAAAATTAAAAAATACATACTAATGTAATCTGTTTGGATATATGTTTCCTTCAGAATTACCAACATTTACTATTTTTTTATTATCAAAGATTCAGAATAGCCTCGAAACCTGAATTTGCATTATTGAGAAACACCGAAAACTGGCGATAAATATATAGTGAAGATAAAAAAATAGACAAATTCTGATTTCCATATAAACATGTTCCTAAAGCGTATATTTCATATACATGTGAATTTGTTTGTCTAAAGTTATATTTTCTTTTATTGGAAATTATTAAATGAGAAGATATGAAATATGAAAAAAAAGAGACATTTTTCTGGAATTTAATACTGGCGATTTAATTGCCAGTACAACTTCTTGATTTTAACTATTATTATTTTTATTTATATTATTATTATTATTTTTATTATTATTATTATTGTACAGTGTATGCTAGCAATTAATAAAATATTTGACCGAGAGCGTTTCTGTTTTCATATAAATAAGACATTAAAGTATCGTTTAAAAGATACATACATTTTCATCATTATTACTTTCAAATAACTTTTTATAGCTATTTTATTTTACTGCAGTACACAGAGTATACACACGTTTAAGTAGTATTTTTTTATCATTCTTAAAATATAACACAGAAATTCGAGTCAATGGAAAAACATCATTGTTTTTTTTCATTAAACAACACATTATATATTTTCATTACTCTAGGCGCTGTATTTCGTATAGATGCCAACTTCTCTTAATTATTCCGGCGTCTGATCCAAAATTTGCATTATAAAACCGGAAAAAATATATAAGAAAATATGTCTTCTTTGTGTGAGGTACATATTTGATACCGTTTTGAAACTTTTGGTTAAATAAAATTTCCGGTTGTAAATATGTTCCTTTTGGATCAGACTCCGGATTAAGGGATGTTGGCAGATATGTATTTCGTCTAATGTTTTCTCAATACATCTATATTATAAAGGCCAAACGTATCTGTGCGTAACACATACGTCATTTTGCGAATGGCAACACTTCCAATGCAACTTCGATTTTTCAATTTTTGCTACTGCAAATTTTATATTTTTAAACATCGCACATTTTAAACTTTTACACCGTCGTATAGAGAAAAAAATATACTTTTAAATGCAATTTGTTTCAAAGCTGTATCTCAATTTATTTTTGAGATATTAATTTTTGTAATAGTTTTTAGTACCAATTTTGTAGCTGTGGCAACAGAATCACTCCATTTTCTCTTAAAATTGAAAAACAAAAATAGAAATTATAAAATGCGTATATTATGCCGATAATATATCGTCTGTGATCGTGTCAATTTGGATTTTTTTCTTTTCATTCACATTTGTACCAAGAATAAATTTATAACTTCATCATAATAACTGATCTTTATAATAATTAACTGATTACATATGCAATTAAAGTTTAATTTTAATAATTTGGACAACTGCATTTTATAGAAATAGTATTTTGTTAATTTTAGCTTAAAATAACATTTGTTTGAGAGTTAGTCTGACCAATATAAGATGCATTTTTTACTGTAACTAACTTCGTAGATTTATTATAAATCAATGAAACAGTTACTTTTTAAACATTTACTTGCGTCGAATTTCGACGGGTTCCTCCTCGTTTATTTTAAAGTTATCTACATTAATTTTATTTACAATAACTTTCAAATACAAGTAATAAAAATATATACTTTTATTTTACCCATATTACTTCATTTACAGAGTGATTTAAAAAATATTTTGCAGAAAATTCCGTTTTACGTAAAATAAAAATATGTTTTTTTTTCATTTCATAAAAAAAATATCTTCCAAGAAAATCAAGCCATCATTAATGAAAATCTTTTAAAACACTGACTGATTATTTTTAACGAACCGAAGTCTGTCTAGAGATATTTTAGGTAGATTTCGTATGAAATACTACCTATTGCATTGTCTCCCATGTTGGAATTTCTGAAAAATTTTTGCGGATCTACACGAATCATGACTCCTAGACCCCAAAACCACCATCAGTAAAAAAGTTTATATATATATCTATCTATCTATCTATCTATCTATCTATCGGTGTATATCACTTTCTTCTAGACACGATAACTTCCATAATTATGCTCAGATCTTCATCAAACTTTTACATAAAATCAAGGGGCATAAAATCTCGGTTAAGTTCGTTAATGGGCAAAATCGGACCAAGGGGGTGGAAGTTAGAAGGGTTTTTGTGAAAACAGAAAAAATGCGATAACTTCTTAATTAAAATAGATATCGAATCAGTTTAAAGTTTATATTACTTCTAAACAATGGGCAAAAAGTTTATGCATGACAGATTTTTGATAAAGTCAAAAATGGGCTCAAGGGGCGAAAAAAACATGGTTTTTGGGAGAAAAAAATTCATAACTTCGTCAGTTCTCAAGATATCAAATCCAACTAAATTTTATATAAATGTACTCAATATTATCTAAAACTTTTGTATTTACAAGTTTTTGATAGCATCAATTTTTACCGATGAAAAAAATTAAAAACGAAAAGAAAAAGGGGGGAGGAAAAAGAAAAAAACCCATAACTTACTCAATTCTTAAGCAATTAAATCTAATTAAATTTATTTTACATCTTCACAATAATATCTACAACTTTTATATTGACAAGTTTTTCATAGAACCAATTCTTATAGCAAAAATAAATAAAACAAAAATAGGAGTTGGAGAAAAAACCTCAAGTCCAAACTGGTTATATTTTGACTCATTTTAAAATTCATTTTTGATTTTAAACGCATCCAAATGACAGATCCTCTTATTTAGCAACTATATAATGCGACGTATTGGCCAATTTTTTGATAAAGGCAGAATATATTTTTAAAAAGGCTGCCAAAAAAGGTATTTTAAACAGATTTCCCGAAGTTTTCATTATTAAAAAATTCATTAAGTATAACAAATTGCGTTTTTTATGAGTCATTTTTAAATTCATTTTTGTTCTCAAACCCATCCAATTTACAGGTCCTATTATTTAGGAACTATATAACTTCACGTACTGGCCAGTTTTTTGATAAAGGCAGAATATATTTTTTAAAAGGCTGCCAAAAAGGGTATTTTGAACAGAATTTCACGAAGTTATCGTGATTAAAATTTGAGGAAATTTAAGAAATTGCGTTTTTACCGAGTCATTTTTAAATCTTTTTTTGTTCTCAAACGCATCCAATTTACAGGTTCTCTTATTTAGGAACTATATAATGTGACGGAGTGGCCAGTTTTTTGATAAAGGCAGAATATATTTTTAAAAAAGGCTGCCAAAATGGGCACTTCGCACAAAATTTCCCAAAGCGAGATGATTAATGAACTGTGGGTATTCAAATAACAAATTGGTTATTTTATGACTCATTTTTAAATCTAATTTTGCTCTGACACGCATTCAATTGACAGTTTTTTGTTACTTAGGAACTATATAATGTGCGTATTCGTCGATTTTTTGATAAAGGGTGAATATATATATTTTGAAAGCTGTCAAAGTAAGCACTTCGCAAAAAAATTTCCCAAAGCGATCATGATAAAAGAATTGAGGTTGTATTCAAATAACAAATTGTTTATTTTATGACTCATTTTTAAATTCAATTTTGCTCTCAAACGCATTCAATTGACAGTTATTTGTTATTTAGGAACTCTGTAATGTGCCGTATTGGTCAGATTTTTGATAAAGGCTAAATATATATTTAAAAAAATCTGTCAAAGTGGGCACTTCGCACAAAATATCTCAAAGCGATCTTGATTAAAGAATTGTGGATGTATTAAAATAATAAATTGGTCATTTTATGACTCATTTTTAAATTCAATTTTGCTGTCAAACGAATTTAATTAACAGTTTTTTGTTATTTAAGAAATATATAATGAGCATATTGGTCAATTTTTTAAATAAAGTAAGAATATAATTCAAAATATATTGCCAAAATGGGCATTTAAGTAGAGATAGGCATTTTTTTTTTTTTTTTTTTTTTTTTTTTTTTTTTTTTGAGATGAAAACTTTTCGAAATCTACCTCCGCCTATAGGCCATGCCGAAAGGGATTTTTAGAATATGTTTCAAAACGAAAATAATGATAGAATATTCTCCGACTGGGAATCATATTTACATTTGTAATATATTGCTTCTTTTTTTTCTTTGCCGTAAAGAATGTTAGCATTATTTTAATGCATCTAAGTGAATATTCATTACAGATGATTTTTATAGCATATGTTAGGGTAAATTCAAAATTTTCAATTCAAAAGAGAGTTGCTGAAAGTGGCTTTAAGAAACCAAGATGATTTGATTTCAACACACAAGAGAGTTACTGAGTGTGGATTTAATTAAATGGGATGATTTCAATAAGAGTGTTTATGTAAATAAATCTATTTACTGAACACATTATATAGTGGGATTTTTAATTTGAAAATATCACTTTAAATCAAGTATCGCATTATCAGAAAAGAAACATTCAACTTACATCAAAACTCTGTTATTAGCAATGCACTCCTGGCCGAAATTATAAAGCAACTTTTACTAAATGGTAATTAAACGTAGAATAAAATTGCCTGGCATGATATACAGTTCTTTTTTCGGCGAATTACCTGAAAATTTACAAATCATTACACTGGCAGCTGTATACCTGCTAGTTTTTTATCAGTACATTAATTTAATCGTTACCTACACTACCAACGCTACGTTTCAGTAACAAAGATGAATACTTTTTTTTAGCCAGATTACTTCAGTTACATCATTTCAAAAATATGTATGCAGGAAATTCAAATTTAGTTAAAATCAAATTGATACTTTCCTGTTCTTAAGAAAAATATCTTCCAAGAAAATCAAACCATCCTTACTGAAAATCTTTTAAAACACTAAATGATTACTTTTATCGAACAGAAGTCTGTTTAGGGATATTTTTAGACTGCATTTCAAAACGAAAATAATGATAAAAGATTCTCCTATAGGGAAACATATTTACATTTGGAATATATAGCTTCTTTTTTCTTTTCCTTAAAAAAAAATATAAACTGTATTTTAATGCACATAAATGAATTCCAAATGATTTTTACAGCGTATATTAGGGAATATATTTCAATTCAAAAGACGATTAAGAAAACGATATGATTTTATTTCATTCACAGGATAGTTACTGAGTGTGGATTTAAGGAAACGGGTTGATTTCAATAAGAGAGTTTATGTAAATAAATGTATTTACTGAGTTCATTATATAGAGGGTTTTTCAATTGAAAAGATCATTCTAAATCAAATATTGCTTCATCAGAAAAAAAAATTAACTTTCATCAAAGTTCTGTAATCAGCAACGTACTTCTGGCCGAAATTAAAAGCAACTTTGATTAAATGAGTACTTACAGTAAACATAGAATAAAATTACCTGACAGGCAATACAGGATTTTTTTTCGGTAAATTACCTGAAATTTCACAAACATTACTCTGGTCGCTGTATCTCCGCTAATGTTTTACCAATGCATTTATTTAAACGTTACCTCCACTACCAACACTATATTTCAGTAATAAAGATAAATACTTTTTTATAACCTGATAACGTCATTTATATCATTTCAAAAATATTTATGCAGGAAATTTCAAATTTAATTAACAATCGAATCGATACTTTCCTATTCATAAGAAAAAAATCTTACAAGAAAATCTGGCCATCCTTACTGAAAATCTTTAAACCCCTGATTGATTATTTTTAGTGAATTGAAATATGCCTAGTGATATCAATAGAGTACATTTCAAAATGAAAACAATAAGAGATTCTAGATAATAAACTCGATAGCGATATAAATGTGAAGTATGCATGGCTCGTGTTCATTATTCAACAGTTATCTCCGCCATTGACGCTAAAAACGGTTGTACAGTACATTGAAAATGTCGTAATTCCTAGTTCGTCGAAAATATTCATATTAAAAAAAGGAGGATCATTTGGGAATATGCTTAGGGGTCTGAATTTTGACATGAAATATACTCACCACAATTTTGGAATACTTATATTTTGTCAACGTCGCACCTATTGTTGGAAGGCATTTCCCAGTATATAGCTTATAAAACCAATATTGCTGCAATGTTCACATTTTCCTATTTTTTTCTGATGTATAAGCAATATTAAATTGATATTTATATTAGATTCGAAATATCTAAAAGCAATTCAATATTGGCGAAATATTAGACAATATTATTAGTTTGTGACCAGAAAACTTGGATTCAGATTGTCTAACATAGAAAATAGGGAGGGAATGTTTCAACATAACCTTTCGGGTCTAGTGTACCGTTAATAATACATATCTTTTCATGAAGTATTATTTTGTTTTAACAAACATCATTGCAATTATTTACATGTAATAATGTTAGTATAGGTCTACGCATTTACTATATGACTTCATTTATGTTTAGCCAATTAGTTATAATAATAATTATTAGTATTATTTGCTTCATTTCATTTACTCCGTTTGCGATTCTTTTATTTTAAACATATATTTCACGCTTTAAATTTAAAATAAAAGTTACTTTCCTGAAAAAATCATGTGTAATAAAGCTCAAAAAGTATAAGAAAGTTGTAATACAAGACAAATCTTGTTATAATACAATATTTTCTAAACATCTGCAAAAATTATTCATTAGCCTATTGCCATATGAATATTAATTAAATAGTCTGCAAAACAGCAACATTCGTTATCTTTTAGACAATGAAACACTCGTTAAATACTAATTAATCTATTTGGAAAGCTAATGTTAATGTTATTAACGTAAAAGTGATTTTTTCTAAAAACTGAAAAAAAAAATTCGGACCCGAAAGAGTTAAATTGAAACTGAATCTTACTACAAATCTTGAAAGCAAGCATTGACCTAATATTTCTTGAAAACTGCTTCTGTCATAAATATTACAAATGCAATGTAAATATTAGCTATATGTGCTTTTACATTTACATAGATGCCAATTTGTACGGATTTTTCCTTATTCTAAAATTTAACAAAAGTTTGTGTATTATTTCATCGTCGAAAATATGTCAGATTTCAGTGTTTGTTTTTGATAAAATTTTCTGTTAATTTTTAGTGGTGCGAAAAATTTGTACAAGTGGGGAGCTATGCTTTTGCATTAACCATTTAATCATCGCACCCGAACATTCACGGGCTGCAAACTTCACTGCTTTTATTCAAAATTGTTTGATTCCTACCAGTTTTATAAAAAAGTGTAATTGGTTTTATTATGGTAACAATTTACTTGCCATTAAATCAGATGAATATTTTTTTTTCAAAAAAGTGGTGGCAATAATGAATTTGAATTTTGAAACCGTAATTTAATGCGACTATTAAGGTGTTAATTTTGATGATCTAACATTTCTTTGTTTCTAAATGTTTCCTTAAAAATAAATAAGAGCAAAATTATATAATATGAGTATAAAGTACGTGGATACATTACTGTTGATATTATACACGGATAATCTAATTTATTGACATTTTCTTATAACATAAATCTTTCATTAGTGACATTTTATTATTACATAAAAATTTCATTACTGACATTTATATATTACATATTTTTTTCCATTAAAAAAGATTTCCTTTTTCTAAATGTTTTCCTTTAAAAAATGAATGAGAGCAAAATTATATAATATGAGAATAAAATACATGGATATATTACTGTTGATATTATACAATATAATCAAATATAATCAAATATAATCAAATATAATCAAATTTATTGACATTTTATTATTACATAAGCATTTCATAATTGAGATTTACATATTACATAAATTTCCTCAATGCAGTTTCTGCGTTTCCTACTTTTATAGCAATTAGATTCCTCTTAGGAATTCCTTTCAGAAGAAAAGAAATTCCATTAATGTTATATGTTAAATATTTCTGTTTCTTAATCTGATATTTTCTTTACAGTAGATATTTAACGAGTTTCTCTAATGTGATTACAAGTACTTAGAAAGAATTGCACCAGTATTTATATTTAAGGTTATTAATATAAATGTGTGTGTATGCATGGCCCTCTATTTAAATCCTTAATACGGAAAAAAACATTATGTTAATTTTGTTGTTATCTTATCACTCTAACTCTTTTTAAATTCCATGAAATTTTTTAAACTCATAATTTTTGAAGAATACTTTTTAAATTAATAAATTATTATAGAATGATATAAAAAAAAGTTTTTTTTAGGGCAGAACATATTAATTAATTAGAGTATTATTTAAGAAGTTCAGATGCTAAACGCGGTATGTGATAAAAAAAATGAATTTGTCATATGACTAAAGATATCGAATGGTCGAGTACCATATGTTACTGTATTTTTCCCAACGTATAAGAAATATTAAACTGATATTTGTATTACATTCGAAATATCTAAAAGCAATTCAATATTTGCGAAATATTAGACAATATTATTAGTTTGTGGCAGGGAATGTTTGATTCAGATCGTCTAACATAGAAAATAGCAAAGGGATGTTTCAACTTAACCTTCCTACCCTGTTCAAATTTGACTCAATCTTGATAAAAAAATATTTCACACCAGAATTGTTTTTGAAACATTTTAATATATTAAATTGACTCTAACCTCTCGATCTATTTCTCAACTTTCTTTATAAAAAAAGTTCTGGTTCGAATCGTAAAAAACAAATTATAGTTATGGGTCGATTAGATCCAATCAGGGTAGGAAGGTTAAATCGAAACCTACAGTCACTACCTTTATTGAAAACAATCATTTACCCAATATTTCTTCAAAAATGCTTCCGTCATAAATACATCAAATGCAATGTAAACATTAGCTAAAGGTGCTTTTACATTTACATAGCTGCAGCTTCTAAGTATTTTTCCTATCTCTATAATTTAACAAAATATTTGTATTATTTCATCGTCAAAGCAACACAGAATTAAGCGTTTGTTTTTGATAAAAAAATTTTCTTTTAAATTTTAGTGGTGCGAAACATCATTACAAATAAGTAGCTATGCATTTGCATTAATGTTGATGATCTAACGAGTTTTTTCTTCTAAATCTTTTCCTCAAAAATAAATGAGAACAAAATTATATAATAGGAGGATAAAATACGTGGATACATTAGTGTTGATATTATACACGGATAATCAGATTTATTGGCATTTTATTATTACATAAACATTTCATTATCGACATTTTATTACTACATAAACCTTTCATTATTGACATTTTATTATAACATAAAATTTCTTTATTGACATTTACATATTACATAAATTTCCTCAAAGCAGTTTCTGCGTTTTCTACTTTCAGCAATTAGATTCCTCTTAGGAATTCCTATCAGAAGAAAAGAAATTCCATTAATGTTATACGTTAAATATTTCTGTTTCTTAATCTGATATTTTCTTTAACTCTATAGATATTTAACCAGTTTCTCTAATTTGATTACAAGCGCTTAAGAAGAATTGCAGCAGTATTTCTATTTAGGGTTATTTATATAAATGTGTGTGTGTGTGCATGGCTCTATATTTAAATCCTTAATAGGGAAAAGCATTATTTTAATTTTATTATTATCTTATCACTGTAACTCTTTGTTAAATTCCATGAAATTATTTGATATTCATAATTATTGAAAAATACTTTTTAAATTAATATATTGTAATAGAATGATATTAACCCTTTATCTACCGAATTATAATTTCATGAAAATTTTACATTCTAAAGTATTTTACGTACATTGTTTGAACTAAATTGAAAGATTTACATAGTAATTTAATAAATTTTTGAAGGGTTTTAGAAGGATTGAAGGATTTAGAAGAATTTTTTAAACATGAAGTTACAGGGATTTTGTGCAACATTTATAACCCTACTCATATCTTTTGTTTTAAATTGTTTTCTGTACAAATATGATATTCTTGCAATATAAATATAGAAATATTCTGAATTAAAAATCCCTTTCCTCCTCCCTCAGCGCCAAGAAAGCTGAAAAGATACAAAGACAGAAGAAATCATCCTTTAAAAAATATTTTTGTTTTGTGTAACCAATAATGCTTTTTGAACAAATTAAAATAATGTATATGTAACACATTCCAAACAACATTAGAACTAATTGACGTATTAAAAGAATTTTATAATAAATAATTTTAATGGTACTTATAAGTATCGTCGGTAGGTAAAGGATTAAAGAAAGTTTTGTTTAGGTCAGAGCATATTAATTAATTTTGAGTATTATTTAAGAAGTTCAGATGCTAAACGTGGTATGTGACAAAAAAAAATGAATTTATAATATGACTAAAAATCCATTACCATCTGTTACATTACTCTGAAAAAAAAAAAAAAAAAAAAAAAAAAAAAAACCTAGTACTTACAAAAATGTAACATTTAACGAATTACTGCCGCCATATAATTGGGATCCGCATCCTTAACAAAATGTATTCGCTTTAAATCACTGCTTTTATAAAAAACCCTTTTTCTCGAAATTCAATAAAATGTGCAAGAGTAACTTACAAAAAAATTACTTTTAAAATATAGTGTCGTGAATAGAATATAAAACAAAATCATGTACTTAAAACTACCATCCGTTAACCCTTTTCGGCACACTGTGCCCGACCTGGATTCCAATTTTAATTCAAATTTGCAAGCGGCACCAATTATTTTAGTAAAATTTTGCTTTTACAATGAAAGCTTAAATTAAGGAATTCAAAATATCTAAAAAAGTTATTTGCAAATTCCGGTGGCTGTCGATAATTACTCATTTTACTAAGAAATATTGCCCGTGATGGAAAGGGTTAAGGGTTAACCGTCTCCCTGTTTTTGCCCGTATGTCGTACGGGCAAGGTGTTTTTGCCAATCGTGATTTGCCCGTACCACATACCCGCATCTATACTCCAATCATAATTTATTATTTTCACCAGTAAAATTTCATCGTAAATTTTGAATTATTTAATCTGTCCTTTTTTCTCATTTAATTAAGCAAAAATTTCTCTTTTGGAAAACCAGTGATAAAAGATAAAAATTCTATATAAGACATAAAAAAATAGACATTATTTGAAAGTTTTTTTTTTTTTTCAAAAATATTGATCAGTTATGTGGTTTATTAATAAAGAGGGATATTACAATAAATGCAAGCAGGTATACGGAACTTTACAGTTAATGTTCACAAAATAATGACTTTATCACTTGCTACTTTTACCATTTTTATTTCTTTATTTGGAAACATAAGTGTGGCAACAATACGGACTATGTTATTTCCTTTTTCAGAGTGACTATTTCGGCTTCAGTTGCGTAGACTAATGCAAAATGTCCGATTTTGAAAAACTGTAAAAAAGGACTTTAACATAGATGTGGAATAACTATGTATTGTTACATAGATTTGAAGTATATTCCTGCTTACAAACTTATTTCATTAATACCATATACGTTAGGATGTTTTATACTTGCCAACTTTGGATTCAACTTTCGTAAAATCTGAGTTAATTTAAATCAGTTTAATCAGATTTATAACTATAAAATAGTTTAGTAGTATCATTAGCTATTTAGTTTCCCGTTTCCACGTGAAACTTGTCTGATATCATTTATTAAAAAATGGTTAAAAATATGTTTAACCTGGTTTAAATTAACCCATATTTTACCAAAGTTAAGCATGAATTGGCAAGTATGAAGTACCGATGTTGTCAAGTATATTATATACATATAGATAGATAGATAGATAACAATTTATGAAAAAGTTAAAAGCGTTAAGAAAATTATTCATTCTCAATAAATAAATTTTTATGTTCTTTTTTAAGATACTTTATAAACTGTAATTCAAATTTGAAATTTAATGGATCTATGTAAAAAAATACTATTTTGGTAGTAAAATTTTACAAGTAAAAAACTATGATTATTTACGCTTTTGAAATTTTTTTTCCGAGGATCTTTCTGGAAAAGGAGGAAAGAGTACAGTACTGGGTATTTCTACTACCCCCCCCCCCTCCCTCGTAGTCAATTTTTATTCATATTATAAATAATGAGCTATATTTTAAAGATATTTATAGCCTCTCCCCCTCTCTGGGGCTAATGGTCTGACAGAAATATTGTGCCTTGACATGCCGTTCAAAACGCCCCCCTTTTTTAATATATGAATACTTAACCCTTTTAGGGGCAAAGTACTTCCATTCTCTAAATACAGACATGATTCATTGATACCGTATTTTATAAACAATTTTATTAGTAAATAAATAAAAGGCCATTTATTCACATGCTTAACTTCTTAACTGATTTGCCCGTTCGCTGTTGGGGCAAGACGAAATTGCTTAATTCATTATTTAAAGCTTTTGACACCAAAATTTTTTAAAAAAATAATTTCATGCTATTTAAAGGCGCAAATATTTAGATTAAATGTTAAGAATATTTTATTTAAAAAATTGTGGTGAGAATCTGTTATTTTCAATTTATTGAACGGGAAAAAAGTGACAGTTAACACCAGAACCGCCATTAGGGGTCAAAATGACCCCTGTCAGATTGATAATAATCGATTCGAACCAGTATTTTCTTTATAAAATATGTTAAATCTACGCAGCAGAAAAATAGACTAATTAAATAAGTTAAATAGTTTAAAATTAAAATTCTGGTAGCGAAAAACTTTTTATAAAACGTGAGTAAAACACCCGGCGGTTCTAGTGTTAAGGAGTTAATAAAAATGAAATTTTTCGATTCAAAATTTTGGTGTCAATGTGCCATTTGGGGATTAGAATTAGATAGTTCAGAAATGAACCACTGCCTTTGAAGGGGTTAAGAAGAAACATGAGCTTATGAATTAAAGCTAATTATGACAGCTTAATATTTACAATTAAAACTTTGTCCTCGTATGTCCGATCTGGCTGGTCATCATCTTTCTCTGGAAAAATCTGTTTATGGCTCCAGTAATAAAGAAAAATAAACATGCTACATTGAATAACAATATTTTTGATATTGTATCATTGAAGTACCTTCTTTTGAAAAAGTGGTGCCGGCAGAATAAAATTTATGAAAGAGATGCCGGAGTCGAGAGGGATATTAATCTATCCCCATGGATCATTCATTTATTTATTTATCAAGCGTCGGTATTAAATTATTGGCTAAAAGAAAAAGTTTACATAAATCCCCAATGTGTTTTTATTATTATTTATTTACGCCATTGATCTTCAATATCCAATAAGAATTTATGTATTTTAAAATTAGTTTTTTTTAACTGCACATTAACCTCCTGAGTTGCGAGCAAAATAAAATGCATATATTTTTCTAAACATTGTTTTTCTCTATAAATATGCTTTAAAAATTATGTTTTTGCAAATTTTAATAAATTTCGATTTTTTAATTTTAAGCGCAGCACATACATTTAAATTGATGTTTATATTATTTCGCTTTAAAATAACTACAAATTGCTAAAAGTATGGAAAAGAATAGTATTTATTATAAAAAAACATAAGACAAATGTTAACATCTGCTATGAAAATAGCAAAAAAAAAAAAAAAAAAATAGTTGAAACAAATTAAAATAATATAAAAAACGAAACTTAATCAGTTTAGCGCCGATTTCCAACTTGACTCACTCATTGCACCTTTTTCTAAACAGTTTAGTGACTATTGCCAAATCTAAAAGCTTAAAATTGAATGATTTTTGATTCATACATCATAATGCCAAACGGGTTGTAAGATTGCTACAATGAAATTTATCGCAATAGAAAGTGAAAGCATTACATCCATATTAATAGATGCCAGGTTTCAGAAGGTTAATGACAAAAATTACGATTGATCTGTGTATTATTTAACTTATAAAGATATCTAATATGAATGTAGATCCACTGATTTTTCTTCTAAGCAACTTCGCTTACCAAAATATAAGACAATATTCTTAAATTACCAATGTAGATTATGTATATTCTCATATATGAAATAATGGATTTTGACAGATGGAATAAATGAGAGAAAAGGTTGATCAAAATAAAGGAAAAGAAAGAAAGTTTTAGGGAATGGAAAAAATGCCCAAATTAGGCTGACTGGTAGTCAGATGAAACTTTTCCAGCATTCAGAATAAGATTTATAATGACAGAAGAACAAATTATGTTGTAAATAAAAATAAAAACATATGACGGAACGCAATTGTCACCTTGTTCTTGACACAAAATGCATAATATGAATTTTAAAATTTTCAGGTTTACTTAAAACGCGATTAAAATAATCAAATAGAGATATTAATAGTTAATTTTATTTAACCCATAACTACTGTTAGCGGTCTCAGAGACCGCTGCGTTTTTCAAGTTTTTCATTTTACTCGTAATTTTTAGTTTAACTATAGATAGGGGGAACTGGGGCACATTGATACATGGGGCACACTGATACACCCCCTGTACTGCACGCAGGATCATTACAGGAAGTTTCACAACAGCTCCAAACGGTGATACTAGTGCACTCAAGTACATACAGAAAGTCTTGAAATAATTCAGTCGTTTGATGAAATGGGAAGGGTGATTTATTGTTTTTGTAGGTCAAAAGTAAATTTGAGTTGTACAATTGAAATGGTATTATACAACTGTTCCAGTATTTCCAACCGAAAAGAATACTCTCCTTGGCAAGTAAAGCTACTATTTATCAGTTCCTCATTCTTTATTTTTAGATAAAATATGAACTGTTGGATTTGAGACTCATTTTATTCAAAATGGCTGTATGGGGCACATTGATACAGTCTATGCCGGGGCACACTGATGCAAACTAAATCCTTTTCTAGTTCAGATTTTCATTACATTTTATTATTTTTTTACCATACACACCTTAATACAAACATTTTTCGCCAAAAATTCTAGTATTAGTTTTTTTTAAAAGTGAAATAGCTCTAATTTATTTATATTAGAACATTTTATAGTATTTTTGCAAACAGAAGACGTACGAACTTACATAACATCTAGTGCTAGTAGAATTAACAAAAGAAAAGGATGGCAGCCTGGAAAATCTCAGATTCATATCGATTTTCCAAAGAAAAAATTATTTTCGAACTGAGAAAT
The DNA here is from genome assembly GCA_964019185.1 of Maratus speculifer. Taxonomy (NCBI): domain Eukaryota; kingdom Metazoa; phylum Arthropoda; class Arachnida; order Araneae; family Salticidae; genus Maratus; species Maratus speculifer. The sequence continues at coordinate 63,706,871 of OZ025300.1, forward strand.
ATTAAGTAAGAGAAACAAGGTGCAGAATAGCACAGGATAATTATATTATAAACAGAATTTTTAATATAACTATTCTTTATTTTCTGTTTATAAACCGATTTATAAACAGAAAACAGGTAATTTTTTTCGCCTTTCCTAATAAAGAAGATAATGCTGGGGTTGAAGTGCCAGATATGATAAAGTTACCACAGCCAACAATCAGACAAGTAACAGCCAGAACATCAGGTCATTATACATTTCATTTTGATTGCTTCAATATTGCTTACAAATAAATTGCGGGCGATTTGAATTTCTATAAATAAATATAAAATGGTTTGCTAACTATTTTTCTATGAAAAATATGCACTGATGTTATTTTGTCTCCATTTTCCCAATATATAAAAATGTCCCATGAGGTGTATCAATCTGCCCCGGGGATGGGGCACATTGATACAAATGGCTTTTTTCGATTTTTTAAAAATTACATGCAAAATTAATATGTAAAACAACAATTGTACATTTTTATAACACACTACACAAGTTTTGTTGTCACTCGGTGGAGAAATAACTTGACATTTCTACTATCTAGACACCAAAAAATATCTTAGAATAAAGCTATATCAAAGTGCCCCAGTTTCATTTACAGATCAAATTTTGTTTTGTTTGGAGCCTTATTGATATTTCTAGAGACTTTTGAACAACTGGATTTTATTTATAATAGTCTGGTATATAAAGTTGAATACTTAAATAGTATTCTGAGAGTGAATGTTTATTCATCTTTAAATTAAGCGGTTTGACAGATTGCTCACAGTAGTTATTTGACAATTTTTGTCACATCAGTTAGGGGTTATCTTAGTACTTTTAGGCTTTAATCAGGCTCTTCCTTCGTAAATGTATTTGTTTATTTATACAAATACGTCATTTCGTTTTCAAAATGAGTGAATTAGTAATTCATAGAGGCTATTTCCATGAGTACTTGTAGTGTAAGTCACAGGCTACGATTTTTGGCTACCAGTATTATAGAACGAAAAAAAATGTGATTAATTTTATTGGCACATTCTCATTAATTGAATAAGGCCAAGCAGACTTTTCGAAAATAACGGGGGCTAACAAGTATAGCAATTAATAAGTTATGTGACTTACACTACAGAACCCATGGAATTAGCCATAGAACTAATAGAATTATTGACTCGTCTATTTTCAAAACAAATTTTGAAAGCCGAAATTTTGCCGATCGCCTCTCAAACTTTGAAAAAAAATACCCTAAAAAGATTGATCCGGATTAACGGGGTCCGAATTAGCGGGGTTCTACTGTATTTGTATAAGTAAATAAAAATATTCTCTGAGGAAGAGCCTGATTAAGACCTATGACTGATATAGGATTATGACTGTATATGAATCACAAAGTGTAAAGGAAGTAATAATTATTCTACGATATTTTTTAAAAATAAAAAAGCTGCGTATCTGTGCCTGTACTTCTTTACCGTGCTTAACAGCGTAATTACTTTAAGGGGTTTTCTAGTAGACGTTAATTTTATGCCCCATTCTTCTGATAGATGTGCATTAAGTATTCTATAACAGAAACTACTTTTAGAAGTTTCCAGTACATGCATTAACAATTTTCTGAGAGGTTGTGCTCTCGAAGCTGGTAGACGGCTGGTGCTGGGTTCGAACCTAATCGAGCCCGTCGGTCTAACCCCACGACGTTTTCCGTGGTTTTCGTCGAAAATTGGGTAACCTTTCATAAATACGGGTTAGGGTCCCTCAGAAAGACCCCGGGAAGAGCATTCTTCCTAGGGGCTATGGTCGTCTTAACCCCTTAACTGGTTATTTCCTTTCCATTCAATAAATTGAAAATAGCGGATTCACACCACTATTATTTAAATAGAATATTCTTAAAATTTTGTCTAAACATTTCCGCCTCTCAATAGTATGAAAATTTTCTTAAAAATAATAGTGGAGTCAAAAAGCCTTAAATGATGCAATAAGCAAATTCGTCTTGCCCGAACGGCGTTCGGACAAACCAGTTAAGGGGTTAAATATCACACAAACACATACACACGCATTAACAATTTTTGTTGCGGAGTTAACCTATTTGGATGGAGCGCCTTTTACAAAATGTCCAGTCGTTTATCACCGATTTTCTATAGCAAAAATTTTTGCCTAATTGAATCGCGAAAATGCGCAGATTGAATTTTACAATACAATTTTACTAAAAATAATCAAGGATTCTGTACTCATTTTGTGGAACGTATACCGTTCGCTCTTCGATATAGAGTTAAAGAAATAATTGTAGAAATATTTTATTCAATCACACTAAGAACTTCTTGTTCATTATAACAGAATTGTAAGAAGTTTAACTTAACTGTATCTATTTGAAGTTTAAATTGAATATTTAAACCGATAAGGCAGGAATGAAGCGTGAAAATAAAGCGTCTAAGAACTTTTCTGTTTTATCTATATCTATTACTACTGCCACTAATTTTGATACCAAAATGTTATAACTTAACCGGAATGCTCGACCAAATTTATTTGAAAAAGTTTTAGCCCTTTGACGTTCACTGGTTTCTCTACGAAACCCTAAAAAATTAATTCCGATATGCAACAACAACACAGGAAATTTTAATTTTAAAAAGTCAATTTTATTACGTAAGTTGAAAAATCACTTTTTCTTATTTACAAATATATTTGTTCGTAATAACCGTTGTCATTCATTTATTTTAACATCTTATAAACGAAAATGCTTTGTCCCTTAAGGGTTAATGCATTTATGAATGTTTATCGTTATCCGATTTTTTTCTTTGCAAGATACTGGTGCGAATACGACATTTGGAATTTTGCAACAAATTTACAACCACAGTTCAAAGAGTTAACAGTGTAGTCCATAGCTGCCAACATCTTCCGCTTTTTTGGCCCGGAAAAATTTTATAGTAAATTTTACCATTTCAAATCGCCGTAGTCGGCTAATTAAATAAGGCAAAAATTTCTATAAAAATTTTTCGGCCCAAAAAGTCGGAAGAGTTGGCAGTTACGGTGTAGTCCCTTTAACGCCTTAACTGGTTAATTATTTTCCCTTCAATAAATTAAAAATTGCAGATTCACACCATTTAAGAGGTTAAAAAGCTCTTGATATGACGTCATTTTTACGCCCGGCCTACGGATTAAAGTACACAAAGTATATATAATTAAAACAACTTTTAAAAGTTTCCGGTGTTTCCAATATCAATTTTTATTTTTTAATTAAAGAAATATTATAATTGTATACAAACATTATAAAAATTTTATTCAATCACACTAAGAACTAAAAAAAAAATGCTTTTTCTTTTTGAAGTTTGAAGGCTTTTTATAAAACTTGAATTGAATATTTAAACTGATAAGGCAGGAATGAAGCGTGAAAATAAAAGCGTCTAAGAACTTTTCTGTTTTATCTATATCTACTACTACTGTCACGGATCATGCTGCTCAAGTGTGCCGGATATTCCACCAAAAAGAAGTTTATCGTAAGATATAAAAAAGGTGATTGATCATTCAGAGCCTTACACTTGAATTTGAGCGAAAAGTGGTTTTACCTATAAAATATCCTAGGGTTTTAACAAAAATATTTCTGTTTTTCTATCAAAAGATTTTAACAAATTTGAATTTTATAAAACTTTTATTTACTGAATCTTATTTTTTAAATGAAATATTTTATTGTGAATAAAATAATAGCAGTCCGCCGAAAAATTACTAAGAAAATAATGGGTCCAAAATAGTAGCATGAATGTCGCTAAATATGGTAAAATTTTTCTTCCGAGATTTTTAGTTTATACCAGATTTTTTTTTTTAAATAGTAATTGATTTTTATAAATGAAACGTAGACGTAACCACCGGCTTATATCGCCACTTTTTTATTGTTACCATCTAAATTCAGCTAAGAACATTTTCCTCGTTTTAATTGCTAGGCTGATGTAGGAGACTATATTTATATTCAATTCAGACCAGTATTTACTAATCGAAAATTTTGTAATATATATCTCTTGCAATAGTTGTTAAAATATGTGTTAATTTTATCTGATTAAAGAAAATGGTGCAAGTTAGAATTATAAAATAATGTATGATTGTCCTGCAATTGTTACATTTGCGCAAATGTTTTAAGCAAATTTTACTGGGGAAAAAATCTGTACAAGTCAGCAAATATCTGTATACACTATATTGCCAGTGATTATTGGACACTTGCGATTTTAGACATTTTACTAAATATCTAGAAAAATACATGAGGAATCATTTCGAAACTCTTAGTGTATAAATATAATAGTATACGCCATACATCGCCGTGAATGTTTTTTACCGAAACTCCATAGGGGACCGTCAACAAATTAAAAAAGAATGAATATCTTTTGAATAACCCTGTCAAAACTAATGTAGCAAAAGCGCTCAAACTCTAGATTATGATTGAATGTCTTATTGTAATATGCCTTGTTCATTTTTATGCAAATAGCATGCATACTCGCAGAGTAATTAAGGTTTTTATAAAAATGGTCCCAAATTTTTCCAAGTTTTTTCCTTATAATTTTCAGAGTTCTTAATATAAAATAATATTTTTTTCAGAAAATATGACAAACAACATTGCACACAGTACCTTGTAATCAGAATTAAAAAATAATGAAAATTTTGTACAAAATGAGTAGGTTTACTAAATAATTTTTTACTGCGCATGCGTCAACGATATCAAACTTTCATTTGCATTTTATGTTAGTTAAATGTATACAGCAACTTTTGTGAAAGTCACAAGATCATAACTTGAAAATTCTGAAAATAATCGTCAATTGAATTAGTTGAAAATCCGTTATTCTCAAAATGAAGCAAAAACAAGAGGGGTTGTATCCATATATTCATTGATTAGTGTCAATATAGAATACACAATACGGGATGTTTGGATAAAATCCCTCATTTTTTTGCTTCATTTTGGAAACAACGGATTTTGTCCTTTTTCTATAGACGATTACTTTCAGAATTTTCAAGCTATGATTTTGAGACTTTTACAAAAGTTGCTCTATACATTTAGCTAACATAATATGCAAATGAAATTTTGATATCTTTGACGCATGCGCAGTAAAGAATTATTTAGTAAACCTACTCATTTTTCATACAATTTTTATTATTTTTTAATTCTGATTACAGGGTACTGTCTGCAATGTTGTTTGTCCTATTTTCTGAAAAAAATATTATTTTATATTAAGAACTCTGAAAATTGTAAGGAAAAAAAAACTTGGAAAAATTTGGGACCATTTTTATAAAAACCTTAATTACTCTGCGAGTATGCATGCTATTTGCATAAAAATGAACATAGTGTATTACAATAAGGCATTCAATCATAATCTAGAGTTTGAGCACTTTTGCTACTTTAGTTTCGACAGGGTTATTCAAAAGATATTCATTCTTTTTTAATTTATTGACGGTCCCCTATGGCGTTTCGGTAAAAAATCTTCACGGCGATGTATGGCGTATACAATTATATTTATACACTAAGAGTTTCGAGATGATTCCTCATGTATTTTTCTAGATATTTAGTAAAATGTCTAAAATCGCAAGTGTCCAATAATCAATGGCAATATAGTGTATCTATATCATATATTGCAAACATAACTCTGTGTAACGCATACATCATTCTGCGAATAGCAACACTTTCCGATGCAATTTGGGTTTTGCGATTTCCGCTATTGCAAATTTTTATACTTATTAACACCGCACATTTTCAATTTTTACACCATCTGATAGAGAAAAAAATGTACTTTCGAATACATTGTTTTCGAAACCTATAGTATAATTCATTTTTTAGGTATTAATTTTTTAATAGTGTTTAGAGCCAATTTTATGATTGTAGCATCTGAAGTACTCTATCATAGCTGCCAAGTTTCAACTAACCTTCCGTAATATCTGGATGAGTTTGATCCAGGTTAACGTCATTTCAAACCAGTAATTATATTTCACGAATCTTTATTTATTTAATTTCAGGACTGTTGGTGAAACATACTTAAATTCAATTCTTTGAAAAAATTCTGGTTCGAAACTCATTAAACCAGGGTTAAATTAACACACGTATTGCGGATAATCGATGTCAGGTTGGCAGCTATGCTCTATTTTTAATAAAATGTTTTATTTAGGCAAACAATAATGTAATTTTTAAAATAATACCTACTTATTTCTCCGTATTGTTATGCTCTTTCAAGAAATGAAAAAAAATCGGTTCGCCAAACTTATTATTCCTAAAAATTTTCAAACCTAACTTTATTTTTTATTCTCAAAGATTTTTGTGGGTGAAAGATAAATAACCCAATCAAGAGCAATTTGACTTAATTTAGTGCCATGTAGTTTGATGTTAAATTAATTTTACTTTCTGTCTAACTCTGGTGAATTAATCTGGTGAGTTTAATCACATACAATAGACAGAATAAAGCATTGAATTCTTATTAAAAAGCGGCATATAATGTGTTATTTTAACAATGATAAATTTAAGGAAATTTTTCACTATTGAGAAAGTCAAGATTTTATAGTTTCATTTTAGCACTATTGTAATAACCCGACGATAACTTTGAACAGAATTTTATAGTAGCCTGAGGAAAAAGGAAGAAGTTTTATTTAAAGTTCTGGATTCATATCATGTAAAATACAAATTTAAAAAACGTGACCTCAAATTGCTCTGAAGATTTAGAAAAGGAAATGATGTTTTTAAACCTATTCGCATATTGAATACATAAAGAAGTAATGTTTCGACAATGATCAACTGAAACGGAACTTTTTAGATTTTCTACAGAAAAAATACTGTTCTACCAAAACAAATAGAAAATTTAAAACTCGTGTGTTGTTCGAGATATACAAGAAATATTACAACTACTTGAACTAGAAATAGATTAAGAAACGCTTTTCAAAACTATTACAATATTGTTACAAAATTTTGATTTTTTTAATAATAGGTAAAGTAATAGATCGAATTCTTATTAAAAATCGGGGTATAATGTGTTATTTTAACATAGATAAAATTGAAGAAATTTTTCACCATTGACAACGTATAGACTTAATACTTTCATGCCTTCACTGTTGTAATAACCTGACGAAACTTTGAACAGAATTTTAAGTTAATCTAAGAGAAAAGTAAAAAGTTTTATCTCAAGTTCTAGATTCATATCATGTAGAATACATATTTTAAAAAACGTGAACTATGGTTGCTCCAAAGCATTGGAATAGGAAATGGAGATTTTAAATCAATGCGCGTTTGGAATACATAAAGAATTGATAGTTCAATAATGATAAACCAAAACGGAACTTTCTAGATTTTCTACAAAAAAAAAGTTTATTCTAAAAATAATAGAAAATTTAAAACGCATATGCTGTTAGAGAGAAATTGAAAAAAAACATGAAAATTACTTATTTAAAATTAATTAAAATAAATAACAAGAATGCAAAATCGTGCACCTGGAATAAATAAGAAGCACTTTCCAACATTATTAGAATGATGTTATAAAATTTCCTCTTTTTCTTTTTCGTGCATTAAAATTAAGTATTAGGGTCATTTTCAAAAAACTTGTACATTCTATGTCCCCCAACTTTAAGAAGTTTTAATAACTAAAATAAAGTTTTAAAAATAAAATCTAAGCATTTACATTACTTGTCTGACTGTTTAGAGTAAATGTGGGCTAAATATTATCAGAAATTAAAAATAATATTAGTGTAGTTATGGTTTCAATGTGTCAGCTATAGCTAAAATGCTATGTCCCCTCTTCCCTTTTTACTTTTTCAACTGCTATAAAATTATAAATCAGTTGTCAAAACTGTTAATTTTTTCAGTTGTGACAATTTTTGCATGTCTTATCTGTAGTATAGACCATATAAAATATTTCTTAAAACTTGTTTTTTTTATATATATATATAAAAATGGAACAATTTATTGTTGTCCCCAGATTTTTCCCCCTCTGTTACTTCCACTCTGTTACCATACTTATTGTAATAAATTATTACTACTAAGTGTTCAACACAAGATTCTGCAGTTCTTCGAACAGTCTATTTTTAGAAGAGGCCTCCATTTTTTAAATTATTAAGTTATATTCACCGTGGTGTTGAACTAAAGCATTTACAAGATAAGGATGTTTTATTCAGTTTCCCCTCTGTTACCAGCCTATTTATGTGAATTTTTTTTTTTTTATACTTTTATAAAATTTTAACCATAAGATTAAATGGTGCTTCTTAAATAAATAGGCTTAGTTTTTCTAGTTTTTAATTCACTTTGTGCTGATAAAATTATTTGTATTTTTTTTCCCCTCTGTTACCATGCTTATGGTAACAGAGTGGAACAAAGTGTAACAGAGTAAGAAACTACTAAAAAAACAAGTTTATTTAAACATTGTGCTTGAAGGCTGCACATTCTCGTTTCATGTTCTTAGAACAGAATTAAAAATATGCATTTTTCTTTTTAAATATAAAATAGTAGTTTTTGTGGTGAGCTAGTTGCCTTAAACATTAGGTTTTAATTTTTTCAAGCAAAATGCTTCTTTAATTGTAGTCATTTATATTTATGAATCAATACTACTTATTTATGAAAAAATAATGCAGCGTGAAACACCACTATTTTCGAATATTAATTTTTGTAAAAGCTTTTAATTCTTGCTTGGTCTGTTTCAAATTTTAGGATATCTTATAACACATGATAAAAATGTATTAAAGAAGAAAAGATCATTATTTAAGTAGAAAAGAATTTATAAAAAAGATATACCGCGTCAAATACTACTATTTTCAAATAGTAATTTGTCTCTTAGTAATCTGTAAAAATCGTTATTTCTTGGGTTAAAGCGTCATCCAATTGGCACGCGAATTTGTTAGAATTTTAAAATCTAAGGCGAGCTGTCAGAAATTGAAACACAGATTATAACATATGATAAAAATTTATAAGAACAATGCCACGTGAAATACCAGTATTTTCGAATAGTAGTTTTTTGCAAATAGCTTAAATTCTGCTTTGATCTGTTTGAAACATCGAAACTTCATGAAAGCTTATAATGCATAATAAAAAGTTACATAAAAATTGCCTGGTCTAATCCCACTATTTTTTAATATAGTATTTTTTGAAAAAATCTTAAATTCTTCCTTTAAAGCACCATTACCTCGACTAATATATAATGAGGTTTTTTTTTTTTTTTTTTTTTTTTTTTTTTTTTTTTTTTTAACTAAGCAGTGCGTTTGTCATAGCACATAATATAAATTTACAAAAGAGAATGCCCCGCCAAATACCACTATTTTCCAATAGTAATTTTTGTAAAAATCTTAAATTCTTGCTGGATATGTTGGAAACATTAAGATCGTATACAATACATGATATAAACTTATAAAAAAATATGCCACATCAAATATCACTCCACTATCAATCAGCTTTCCCTTCGGTTACTTTTTTACCACTCTGTTACCGTCAATTTAAGCTGGTTTATTTCACTAAAAAATTTATCAATCATCATTTTGAATAATTAATTGTGTAACTTTAACTAATATTTTATTTATGTAATATTTTTTTATAATTTAACTGAAAAAATGTGAATGCACATTTAATTAAAACTTATGATTTTTCCAAAAAAGTAACAGAGAGGAAATACTTTGTATTTTACAAAAATAAAAATAATCATAACAAAACAACAGTTATAATTTTCTGAAAGTAGCAATCATGTAATTAAAGGAAATATGATATTTACTGTTTTAGGTGTTTTATTTTTTTAAATAAAAATTTTTGACTGTTGGTAACAGAGGGGAACATTTTACTGTTGCAAGTTCATACTTTATTTTTTATTTGACGTTCCAAATCAAAAAGTGAACTGCTGTTTTCAGTTTTATATACAAGAAATGTTATAGTATCATCTAATATTTTTATAAGTTGCATTAATTTTTTTTTATTTGTGAAAAATTTCCCAAATGTACAAGTTTTTTGAAAATGACCCATTAATCAATTTTCACTTTAAGTTGTTTTTGAAAGATGGATAAATGCGGGCATACTACTTTAAGTTACCTTACATAAAATTGAAGATATTTTTCACTGTTCACAATATCTAGATTTAATACTTTTATGTTATCACTCTTTTTAAAACCAGGTACAGATTTTGAGCAGAATTTTACTCTGTTCTCAGTTCTAGTTGTGTATCATTTAACCTCTGTGCTGTCCTTTGTCATAATAAAAATAATAATACGAGGGCAATTCGGAAAGTAACCTCCGTTTATGAATTTAAAGAAAAAACTAATAAAAGAAAACATGTTTTATTACTTACGTATGAAAGACGCGTTTTTCAGCTCCTTTCAACATAATTGCCGTATTAATTAAAACAATTATCATAACGGTAAATCAGCTTTAAAATTCCATCGTCACAGACTTCTTTGCCGCCCCATTCAATTGCGATTATTTTTTAATTCAACTCGCACCACTCTTTCAATCCAAAGAATTTTAACATATTTTTCTATATAATTTGCTGATAAAAGTACTTCTAAAAATGTTTAAAAAAATAGTGGATGAAATAAAATATTACGAGTGCAATTCGTAATTTGTGAATATGAATAAAAGAATGTGTTAAAATTCTTTGGATTGAAAGAGTGGTGCAAGTTGAATTTAAAAGTAATCGCAGTTGAATAGTCCGGCGGCAGAAGTCTGTGACGAAGGAATTTCAAAGCTGATTTACTGTAATGATAATTGTTTTAATTAATACGGCAATTTATGTTGAGAAGTAGTCGAAGAACGTGTCTTTCATACGTAAGTAATAAAACATGTTTCCTTTCTTTATTTTAATTTTAATTCATAAACGGAGGTTACTTTCCGAATTGCCCTCGTACAATCATTTATGTAAACAGCTGCACAAGGTATAGCCAACTCTGCCATGCAGGATACATCTACTGTTTTAAGTAAATGTCCGAAATCTTGAATCGCCGAGATTCGATGATTGGTAAGACAAAATTTACTATAAAATTTTAGTGGTGTCTAGCATAGAACAGTTGGCCGCCCACAGTCTGCGCAGCGACTTTAATAACATAAAATATAGCATTGCCTCGAATTCTTACTAAAAAGCGGTGAATAATGAGTTAAATTAACATTCATAAATCTGATGGAATTTTTTACTATTCACAACATCTAAGTTTAATAATTACATATTATCTAGCTTATTAAAATCTGAGGCAAACTTTGAACAAAATTTTATTTTGTGCTCATACTTCGTTTTATTTTTCTTTAATTCTTTCCGGCACACTGTGTCCAGTCCGGAATATATAATTTCAATTCCAAACTTGCAAACCGCACCAATAATATTTTAATAAAATTTTGATTTTACCGTAAAAACTTAATTAAAAGCTTCTTAATTCCTTAAAAAGTTGTTTTTAAATTCCGATGTCAATCGATAATTCTCCATTTTACTAAAAAAATTTAACGTGCAAGAAACGGTTACTCTCTATGATGCCAATAACTACTTCAAAATTATATGCAAACATTTATACAAGGAGATAAGCAGCATAAAACAGACATTGCCTCAAAATCTTATTAATATTTTACATAAAAAAGACAAAATTGAAAAACATCTTCACTACTGGCAACATAGAGATTTAACACTTTCATATTATCACTGTTGAAATAACCCGACAATAACTTTGAACAAAATTTTCTAGTAATCTAAGAGAAAAGTAAAAAGTTTTATTTGAAGTTCTAGATTCATGTCATGTGGAATATAGATTTAAAAAAAAAGTGACATGTGGTTGCTCCGAAGCATTAGAAAAGGAAATAGTGTCTTAAAATCTATACGCATTTGAAATACATTAAGAAGTAATAGTTCGATAATGATTACCAAAAGCAGAACTTTCTAGATTTCTACAAGAAAACAACAACAACAACAACAACAAAAGAAAAAAAAAGAGTGTTATTCCAAAAATAATAGAAAATTTAAAACTCATATGCTGTTCGGGAGAAACTGTCAGAAATATAAGAACAACTTATTTAAGGTAAATATAAATTAATAACTAGAACAAAAAATCATTTATTAGGGATAGATTAAGAAACACTTTCAAAACTATTATAATATTGTTACAAAATTTTGATTATTTCTATAATAGAAAAAGTCTTATCAAAAGTCATCGATGTCTTACTAAAAATCGGCGAATAATGTGTTATTTGAACATAGATAAAACTGAAGAAAGTTTTCATTATTGACAAAGTCTAGATTTTATACTTTCATGTTATCACTATACTGTAATAACCCGCCGACAACTTTGAACAGAATTTTATTGTAATCTAAGAGAAAAATATGAAGTTTTATTTAAAGTTCTAGATTTATGTCATTTAGAATACATTTTTTAAAAACGTCACTATGTAATTTTATGTAATCTAAGAGAAAAAATATGAAGTTTTATTTAGTGTTCTGAAGTGACCCGAGGTTGCTCTGAAGCAATAGAAAAGGAAATTGTGTTTTTAAATCAATACGCATTTGGAATACATAAAGAAGTAATGTTTCGACAATGATCAACCGAAACGGAACATTTTAGATTTTCTACAGAAAAAATACTGTTCTACCAAAAGAACTATAAAATTTAAAACTCATATGCTGTTCCAGATATAAAACAAATATTATAACTACTTATTTAAAATAAATATAAATAAATAACGAGAACGAAAAACCATTCATTAGGGATAGATTAAGAAACGCTTTCCAAAACTATTACAATATTGAAATGAAAAAAACTTCTTTAAACACCATAAAATAAGTTAACTGCGCAAGGCCTTTCGAAAGAACTTAGTCTTTCTTCGTCAGGCACAAAAAAGACGTGCGTCCACAATGAATGTAGCGGCACGACTGAAGGGGAATGCGGGAGGGAGAGGGAGCAAGCAGAAGGAACAGCCAATAGGAAAGAAGAAGGCAACAGCCAATCATGGAAGAGCATAAACAAAACTAGATAGACAAAGAAGGAGAGGAAAGGAAGAAGGGGGGAAAGGGAAATGGGAAAAAAGCGGGGTAAATTAAAAAATTAACTAAAAGGAGAGATTAAAATGAAATAAAATGTACGCAAAAAATATATAAATTAGTAAAAAAAAAAATAAATAAATAAAATAAAATAAAATAAAATAAAATAAAATAATTTTTTTTTTTTTTTTTACTAATTTATATATTTTTTGCGTACATTTTATTTCATTTTAATCTCTCCTTTTAGTTAATTTTTTAATTTACCCCGCTTTTTTCCCATTTCCCTTTCCCCCCTTCTTCCTTTCCTTTTTTTTTTTTTTTTTTTTTTTTTTACTAATTTATATATTTTTTGCGTACATTTTATTTCATTTTAATCTCTCCTTTTAGTTAATTTTTTAATTTACCCCGCTTTTTTCCCATTTCCCTTTCCCCCCTTCTTCCTTTCCTTTTTTTTTTTTTTTTTTTTTTTTTTTTTTTTTTTTTTTTTTTTTTTTTTTTACTAATTTATATATTTTTTGCGTACATTTTATTTCATTTTAATCTCTCCTTTTAGTTAATTTTTTAATTTACCCCGCTTTTTTCCCATTTCCCTTTCCCCCCTTCTTCCTTTCCTTTTTTTTTTTTTTTTTTTTTTTTTTTTTTTTTTTTTTTTTTTTTTTACTAATTTATATATTTTTTGCGTACATTTTATTTCATTTTAATCTCTCCTTTTAGTTAATTTTTTAATTTACCCCGCTTTTTTCCCATTTCCCTTTCCCCCCTTCTTCCTTTCCTCTCCTTCTTTGTCTATCTAGTTTTGTTTATGCTCTTCCATGATTGGCTGTTGCCTTCTTCTTTCCTATTGGCTGTTCCTTCTGCTTGCTCCCTCTCCCTCCCGCATTCCCCTTCAGTCGTGCCGCTACATTCATTGTGGACGCACGTCTTTTTTGCGCCTGACGAAGAAAGACTAAGTTCTTTCGAAAGGCCTTGCGCAGTTAACTTATTTTATGGTGTTTAAAGAAGTTTTTTTCATTTCAATTGTGTATAACACCAGTTTCAATTTTATATATTACAATATTGTTGCAAAACTTTGATTATTTTTACAACAGGCAAAATAATAGATCGAATTCTTATTAACCCCTTAACTGGTTCGCCCGAACTGCATTCGGGCAAGAAGAATTTGCTTATTGCATCATTTAAAGCTTTGACATCACTATTATTTTTAAGAAAATTTTCATGGAAGAGAAAGGCGAAAATGTTTAGAATAAATTTTATTCAAATAATAGTGATGTGAATCCGCTATTTTCAATTTATTGAACGGAAAAGAATTAACCAGTTTAGGCGCAACACTAGGCACAATAAAAGACCTGGGTGATAATATAAAGTCTTTGGTGGCGTTCGTTTCAAATATTTTGCTCAAATTTTAATATTTTTACAGTTTTTTTGCACAAGATAGCTGAGAACGATTCACAACCGGCCTAGTTTTTACTTTTTCAGTTTTGGTTTTAGATTTTTTCAAAAAAAAAAATTACTTTTACTTTCAAAACCGGTTTAAACCGGTTCTAAAATTGAAACTATCGTAATATAAAAAATATATAAGCAAAATCAAAAAGATAAAAACTAGGCTGGTTGTAGATCGTCCTCAACTATCCTATGCAAAAAAACATGCAAAAATATTAAAATTTGAGCGAGATATTTGAAAAGAACGCTCCCATAGACTTTGCATTATCATCCGGGTCTTTTTCTGTGCTTAGTGTGGGGCCTTAATAAGTTAAATAGCGGGGTATAATGTGTTATTTTAACATAGATAAAACTGAAGAAATTTTTCACCATTGACAACCTCTAGACTTAAAACTTTCATGCCATCACTGTTGTAATAACCTGACGATAACTTTGAACAGAATTTTATAATAATCTGAGAAAAAAGTAAGAAGTTTTATTTAAAATTCTAGATGCATGTCAAGTAGAATACAGATTTAGAAAAACGTGACGTGTGGTTGCTTCGAAGCATTAGAAAAGAAAATAATGTTTTTAAATCTATACGCATTTGGAATACGTAAACAGGTGATGTTTTGATAATTATCACCCAAAACGAAACTTTCTAGATTTTCTACAAGAAAAACATGAAAACTTCAAAAAATTTTACTAGATTTTCTACTACTTTTATTCCAAAATAAACAGAAAAATTTAAACTCATATTGCGTTCGAAAGAAAACGAAAGAAACATTATTTAAAAGGAATATAAATAATAAGCAAATCATGCATTGTCCATAAATTAAGAGACACCTTTCAACACTATTGCAATATTGTTAAGAACTATTAATTTTATTCCAATGTATTAAAATGAAATAATGTAACAATAATTTTTGTTTTATTTCATTTTTTTATTCAAATACTTATTTGAACAAATCAGGTTCAAACCTTAATTTCGCACAAAACATTTTCAACATCTTTCAAACATTTTTTCGCATCCATTGTATATAAAATATTTTAATAATTTTAATGTATTTATTTAACACAATGTAATTTATTCCTGGGCTTGATTATTCGCTTTATATTCAAAAAACAATCAAAAACATTAAAATTAAATTTATAGATTAAGAAAACCCTGTAATTTTTCGATATTATTTACTTGAATGTTTTGCGCATCCAAGGTTTTTGTGTCATTATCAGTATTTTCATGTAAAATATTCTTCATTAAAAAGAGCGAAATTTCGTGTATTTAACGCAAATTTATATTTCAGTAAAAATATATTCATACTTTTTCCAGTAAGTATCCTAGCGTACGAACCCTATGAATAATTTGATATAGAGCAAATACTGCAATATTTTTTTTTTCAATTTTGAAGGGCAAGCAATAATATCTCTGTAATACTAAATTATCACTAGAATAATCAAAATTATTTATTTTAAATTAATAAAAAGTGATTTAACAACAATTTTTCCCTAAAATTAAAATTAAAAACTTTAGTTAAATGATTTTCGTGCTAATCTTGTTTAAATTAGGTAGGATGAAATATAACCCAAAGCCCCTCCATGGGTTAAAAAGTGATTTAACAACAATTTTTCCCTAAAATTAAAATTAAAAACTTTTGTTAAATGATTTTCGTGCGAATCTTGTTTAAATTAGGTAGGATGAAATATAACCCAAAGCCCCTCCATGGGTTAAAAAGTGATTTAACAACAATTTTTCCCTAAAATTAAAATGAAAAACTTTAGTTAAATGATTTTCGTGCGAATCTTGTTTAAATTAGGTAGGATGAAGGGTTTAACCCTTTAACGTTCATTGCATAGCTGTCAACTTTTACGCATTTTTGCTACCACTAAAATTTTACAGAGATTTTCCGTTTGCTTAACCATACGATTTTGACGATTAAATAAGACAATATTCACTATAGAATTTTTGTGGTAGGAAGAATGCGTAAACTTTGGCAGCTATGTCATTGGTTTTTCTACGAAACCATAAATTTTTAATTCCGATATTCAACAGCGACACCGAAATTTTAATTTTAAAAAATTCATTTCATTATGCATATGAAAAGTCACTTTTTTCTTATTAAGAAGTGTATCTGTTCGCAATTACCGGTGTCAGTCTTTTATTTAAACATCTTAGCAATGAAAATGCTTTGTCCTTTAAAGGGTTAAATAAGCAAATATATAATTAATTGGTTTTTTGGTTTATGTTTCAAGTTCATACAATTTTGATTCAAGAGGAAATTTCTAATTCAATAAAAATATTGTTATATGAAGAATCACTATTATACTTATACGCATCCACATTTTACATGAGGTCTCAAAAAGTTAGAATGCGCTTAAACCCTTTGCGGCGCAGTGGTTTAGTAGATAAACCACTTAATTTTAATTCCCAAACGCCACATTCGCACCGGAATTTTTTTTTTTAAATTACGGTTTTTTGAATGCGTGAAATACAGCGTTTTCTTATTTACAAATAAAGTTGTTTTCAAATTCCGGTGTCAGCCATTAATTTCAAAACCTAAGGAATTAATTTGCCCTGCGCCGCAAAGGGTTAACTTTTCGCATCTTAGAGAAAAATAGGCAATTTAATTAGTCTGAGGACTATTGAAGCTTCAAAATTTCGAAAATTTAATCATTTATGCGTTAAATAAAATTAAATTTATGCGTTCTGTAAATTTTTATGTAATTCTTTCCTTGAAATTCTCATGAAAACAGATGTTATCACCTTTGAGAATTATGCCCGCTGAATAGCTGGAGCAGCATATCCAAAACATTCTCCAACTGATGTTTTTTGGCCATAACGGGCAAGATATCTCAAAGCACCGGAATATTTTTTCAGCAAAATTTTCAAAATGTATGTGTCATATTAATTCGTATAAATTGAACTTAAAATTCCCTTAATACAGGACTGCCACAGGCTACTACTTTTTACTCGTAATTCTGACTAGCATCAGTTTCTTTAAAAAAATCCTTAAGACTCACTTTGATAATATTTGAAAGAAAAACATACTTCAAAGTTTTTATTGGAAAAATATTCGTGAGAACAGAATATCAACATAATCGCCTGTGGCATTCCTGTTAATATTGTTCAAAAAGATATGTTTTTTAACTCTTTAATTGATTCTTTTTTTTATATACAATAAATTGAAAATGTGGTTTAACACCACTTTTTTATGCTAAAATATTCATAATATTTAGTCTAAACATTTCTGTCATAACATAATATAAAATTGTATTTAAAAAAATTAGTGGTATGAAAAAGCTTTAAATGATGAATGAAGAAAATTCGTCTTCCCCGAACGCCGTACGGGCAAATCATTTAAGAAGCTAATATACCGTTGAAATTTTGAAAATTATGTATTAATTAAATACAACTTTTAGACCGGAAGACCGCAGCCCAGTCAATCACGTCATCGAATTCACGGATGAAAATATAGGATTAGTTAAATTTATATCCGAATATTAAAACACAATCGGTTTGTCAGGTCATATCTTGATGGAAAACACCTAGAAACACGTTTATAGTGGTTGACTCATAGGTTTACCATAATGTTTTCCTTATCCCAATCCTCTATGTTTTCATGCTTCTGAGTGCAGGAAAGCACAATGGTAAACCTGCGAAACAACGTTAAAACCGGGATTTTGGATGTTTTCCACGGACATGTGTTTTGGCATACCGATAGTGTTTTAATATGTGAATCGAGATTTAACTAATCCTATATTTTCATACGTGAACACGATGAGGTGATTGTCAGTGCTACTGCCTCCCGGTCTATTTGTTTTAAAAATATAAAAATTATTTAAATGCAAATTTATTTAGGTTGAAGGTAATTATTATAATGCGAAATATAATTAAGCTGAAAAAATGTCATTTTATTATTAAAATTTATCTTGTAGTCTTGCCCGTAAGTTGTTATATAACTTTTTTTGCTCATAATTTGCAGAATTCTTAGTATAAAAATTATTCATTTCCGAAATATGACAAATAAAGTAGTACATAAAACTATGGAATTAGAATTAAAACGTAATAAAAATTGCGTGAAAAATGAGCAGATTTATTAAATATTGATTTACTGAGCATGCGTGAACGAACTTAAAATAAAATTTGCATAGTGTATTATCTAATTGTATAGAGCAACTTTGGTAAAAGTCTCAATAACGTAGCTTGAAAATTCTGAAAATTTCCATTGATAGAATATTGTCAAAATTCGTTGTTTCCAAAAGGAAGCAAAAAGATGAGGGTCTATAATCAAATATAGTTCGTTCACATATGCGCAGTAAAACTGCTCATTTTTCATACAATTTCATAACGTTTTAATTCTGATTACAGGGCATTATGTACAAAGATGTTTATCATATTTTCTGAAAAGAACATTATTTTACATTAAGAATTCTTCAAAATATAAGAAAAAAAATCTTGGCACAATTTGGAACTGTTTTTTTTAAATCCTAAATTCTGTTATACATGTTATCCTCGTAACAATGAACAGTTTATCATAATTTGAAGTTTATACGCTTTTGTTCATTAGTTCTGACAGGGTTATTCAAAAGATCTTTTTTTTTTCAATTTGTTGATAACCCCCTACGGGATTTCTGATAAAAATCTTCATGAAAAGATATGAGCTGTACTATTTTGTTTTTGCGCCTAGAATTTCAGGATAATCCCTCATGTATTTTTATAGATATTCAAGAAAACGTCTACAATCACAGGTGTCCAGTCATTAATGGAAATATAGTGTATATTTGTGCGTATTAGTTTTTTATGAAAATCGCTGACATATTACCGCAATAGCTCTTTCTCAAGAACTAATGCACATATTTTTATCCAACTTCAGATTCAGATAGTCCATGACATGAACTGACATTTTCCACATTTTAAATCAAATCGATCAATAGATAGCGCTGCTATGCCGCATTTATCAGGATTTTTGTAATAGCACTATCTCAAGAACCAATGCATGGATTTCAGGCAACTTCAGATTCCATTAATCTAGACGTAAATCGCCATTTACTGTATTTTTGTGTAAATCGCTTAACAGGTGACAGCATTTATCACGATTTTCGCAATAGTGCTATCTCAAAAATTAATGAACAAATTTTCATCAAACTTCAGATTCAGTTGATTTATGACATAACTATAATAGCCGACATTTGGATATAAATGGCTTAACAGGTGACGCTGCGATACAGTATTCTTAATGGTTTTCGAAATAGCTCAATCTCGAAAACAAATGTGTAGATTTTCATCAAACTTCAGACTTTGTTATTCTTTGACATGAATTTACGTTTCCTATCTTTTTTTGTATATCTGTTCTACAGATGGTGCTGCTATGCTGCATTTTTTGCAAATACAACGCAATTTTCAACTCCGGCCTCTTTTCGATCGATTATCTTTAAATCTTTTTTTAGCTTTAATTAATAATTTTGGATTTAATAAATCTCTTGATTATAAATCTATATTTCGTGATAATGTAAGTAAAAATTCTCCTTTCAAAATTTCTATATTAAAGGAATAAAATCAATCGCGAACCCTAACGTACAATTAAACGCCTACAATTTTCCATTAAAGATACTTCGCAATCCCTTTCGGATTAGCCATTTCTTGAGCTAAACGAAAAAACCAACAGTGTTAACAGCTGGATGTAATGTGAAATTTTATTAAATTAAATTTATTAATAAAAGTGGTTTTAGTTATTTACTTTAAAAGCTTCATTAAGTAGCAAAACTGCTATGAAGTATTTTTTATGACATTAAAAATTTTCGTTTATGTTTCATCTTTTTTTTTTCATTTCTTATTGTGCTGTAAAAAGTCTTTTAGCGTATAAATGTTCCTAGAATGCAAAGATAAAAATAAATTACAATAAGAAAATAATTTTATAATAATATTTCTTTTCTGTGTTTATAATAATCCTTTATAATAATCCTTTTTTCATAAACATCTCCATATAAGTATTTTCATCATAATTAAATTGTGAGAAAAACATTACAACTACTAAAACACATTATAAATATTATAGAAAAAGCAGTTTCAGAAATAAACTAAACACCTTAACCTCTTGAGGATGTGCGACTGATATACACTGGTGTGCAAAATAAGGACGAGTCCCAAAATGCAAATTTTCAAGGAATTTTCTAGCGATAATTTTCACGCGAATATTCAAATGGAAGTAATATAATTCGAATAATTACAATTCCTGCATAACAGCATAACCATATAACATTTTATTCAGGTCAGATATGGTCACAAGAGTCACAGTCACTATGGCGAAACAAAAAAATAGAAAATTTCATACGTCTCTTTTATGAGTCTCAAATGACTAATATATGTGACTCCACTGACAGGTCACTGCGACTGCTGCTTTGTGTCAAGTCACCAGGTGACTTTGCAATGTCGTTTTATTGACTCTCGTGTGACTTTCATTTGGAGACTCAATTTCAAAGTCATTGTGAATGTTGCATTATGAGAAATCACCAAATAATGTCATATTAAAGTCACATGGTGACTTTCTGTCACAAGACTTTATTAAATAATGGCAAAGAACCTACTGTGAAGTACACACTCTGAAAAGTGTGAATAGTCACAATGTGACTTTAATGGAACATTATTTGGTAAGTTAACATAATGCAACGTTTACAATGACTTTGAAATTGAGTCTCCAGATGAAAGTCACACGACAGTCTCAATGAAACGATATTGTAAAGTCACCTGGTGACTCGCCAGAAAGCAGCTGTCACAATGACCTGTCAGTGGAGTCACATATATTTGTCATTTGAGACTCATAAAAGACATGTATGGAATTTCCTATTTTTTGTTTCGCCGTAGTTACTGTTACTCTTGTTGACCATGCGTGACCTGAATATGATGTTATATGGACTAGCTGTTATGCAGGGATAGTAATTATTCGAATTATATTACTTCCTTTTGAATAGCCGCGAGAGAATTATCACTTGAAAATCCCTTGCAAATTGGCATTTTAGGGACTCGTACTTAAATTTTGCACACCAGTGTACGTGCCGCATGAAGCGTTCAGAATCCTTGTTTAATACAAGTAAAAATTTTCGCTAAAATTTGGCTTATTTAATCAGAGCATTTTCTCGACTCAATAAAGCTAAAATTTCTGTAAAAAAAAAAAAAAAAAAAAAAAAAAAAAAAAAAAAAACAGGTAAAAAAGATTAAAAATTTTGTAAAAGGGTTACGGGTTCGTACAAGGTTTGTGCTCTTCGATTACTTTCAAGCACCATTTATCAGAATTTTCGTTAAGTAGCATTTGCCTTATTTAATGAAAAACAAGTTGGAAATTGCACGTGAAGCGTGGCAAATGAGGTGCGTTCATACGATAACGAAGTTTTAAAAATATCGCTCTCATATATCAATATCATAAAATTGCAAATAGTTAATTGCAATTAAAATGCGCACCAAACAATGTTCTCCCTATACCATTATGTAGTGGAATACTTTTGTGTGATCTTATAAATCAATAACTAACGTTCTTTGAACCAGAGATTATGCAAAATGTGTATTATAATATTTGCTTTATAGATGCATATCAATTTTATTATGAACGAACGTGTGTAACACCATTAAAATGCATTTGGAAAATTTTTCCCTATTCAAACGGAATAATTTTGATTGTCCCTGTAATTGAACTATGCATCCGATTTCCATAAAATGTAAAATGACCGGACAAAATTATGTAATAATTACACATTTTAAATTTAAAACGATTTGGTTGGGTAGTTTTTGCGTTGTTAAATGCGGACAGACAGACAGACGGACGGACGGTCGGACTGAACGACAACTATAGGTGCTACGTATTTATATAACTACGAACGCACCTAAAAAAGGTACTTATTCATTTATATCGACTAGTATTTTGCGAAATTTCTGTACTAAAACAGCTAAAATCACCTGAATTCCTTGATGTGTACGAATCCTGTTAATACGTTTTTTTTTTATTTTAATTCTTAAGAGTGAGGTATATTTTGTTTCATAACTCAGAATTTTGAGTAGAAAATCTTCGTAAAATCGTGCACACTCGCATACCAGTAGAAAAGTGCAGATGATATACCATTCACAGCATTTGATTTTGTATGCGTATGGGTGGAATTTTACAAAAAAAGGAACCTTCAGGCCACATAACATCCATTTTAAGACGTTTGCGAATTAACACAGCTTAAAGTCAATTTCTCTTATTATTCTAAAACAAGAAATTACTATATATAAACTGAATATTTGATTTTTATGACTGCATATTTTTTATTAAGTCTTTTCGCTTGTGTATCCTGTTTGTCTGAATATTTTTTTTTTTTCTATTTTTCTTTTCTTTTGGCACCGTTAATAAAGGTAAATAAAATTTGTGTTATTTAATTAAAACATTTTTGAAATTGTGTATTTAAAGAAAACTACATTTAAAAAAGTAGTGTAAATCGAATAAAATTTGCATAGAATCCGCCTAACTCGAAAGGGTTAATATTTGTATGAAGAAAACAGAATGTTTCTTATAATACACTTACTTTTTTTTTAAGCTGGTTGAATTTAAAGGAGATGAAATAAATTGCCATGACCCAAAAATGCGTGTATTTATTTAACCTACAAATTTATTTTTAGCAGATTTAAAAAAAAAATACCGAGTATAAAAAGGAATTGCAATTTACATAATATTATAACTCTCTTAAAGCTAAAACCATTATCTATTATCAAGAAAACTACGATTTACAAATGATTTGCTTTCATCAGTTTAGTATGCATTTAAAATCCATTAAGTAACTCCATTAATTAATCAATGTGGATTTTCTTTTTAAAGTGACGTCAGTGGCAAGATAATGCTTTGGTAATACTTATGGGTCTAATACTTCAGAAAATAGTTCCTTATTCATTTATAAAAGTCATCGATGTCCTTTTTTGTAAATAAATAAATGTTCTTGTGATTTGAAGTATTTTTAAAGTTTACTCTAATATAAACTATTCACATTTATTTTAATAATAATGAAAGGGTATTTTATGAAGAAATGGAAACTAAAAATTTGCATTTTAATATTGTACTCAGATTTATTTTAAATACAGGATGTTCCAAAATTAGAGGCAACCAGAATAAAAAGATTTCGGATAAGAATGTGGGCGCAGAAATGTAGAGTTGAGAAAATAGATGGCGTTGTTAAATTCGACGGAAGAAACCGCTTCGCTGCTTAAAATCGTCACTCTTTCACGGTTTTCGAGCAATTTACATCGTTACACGAATACAGAGCTTGTCTACATGCATTGCATATATGGGGTTAAGAAAGGGAATGAAACACTTTCAGCACACATCCAATATGGAACTATTAACACATTATACCCGACTGGGAAGAATATTTTCCATGTAATACGAACAAAACTTTTAAATTTGAATAACAGTATTCTATTTAGGAAATTTTCACATTATTTAATCTCATATTTTGATCGATTAATACAAAATTGCCATGTGAAAAAAACGATGGTAATTCGTTTGCGACGGGAGCCTTTTACGAAATTTTTAATGTTTTGTCACCGGTTTTTAAAAACAGAAATTTGTGCCTTATTAAATCAAGAAAATGCTCCGATTGAATAAGGGAAATATCACCATAATATTTTACTGGTGGGGTTAAACAAGAATTCTTACGCCTTCTTGTGGCAAGAATGTATGTCTTTCGTCCCCAAGAGGTTAAAGAATTTAAAAAAAAGTGTAAAAGAGATTGGGTGATAATGAGTTAAGAAAGAGGAACTGACGTATACTTAAAATAGTGAAGCTTTAGCTGTAAACGTTTTCGTAGCGATTAATAAACGCAGCGAAAAACTTCTACCAGTCAATTTAAATACAAAATTACTTTTTATTTAAGCGTCTCATTGATGAAAAATTTCATTAAAAAATAATTGAAAAAAAAAATCCTTTTTACTAATAGAAGTTTATTCCGGCCGCTGTAGCTTCGACACATTGTGATAAACAAGACACCCTACTGTCTGCATCTATAAAAAGATTATAATAACTAGCCAAACTAACACCAGTAAAAAGAAACAGAATTTTTTTGCCATATTTGAGAGAAAAATTCCTCTTCTGTTATTTACATAAATAAGACAAAATTTTCTATTCGAGTTTGCTAGCCGAAGTTTCCGCCGGTGGTAATCGGAAACTATGGATACGATTAAGAGAAATAGCCGTCATCTTGTGAAAACTTCTTCAATTACATCACTAGCAACTGCTAGACTATACGTTATCTGACTCCCCCTCTTTTTTCTTAACTCCATTATGTCCACGATTCTCTCGAGTTTGTGAGAGTTCTATTTTCTTCTGTATGTAATATTGCTTCTTCTACTTCAGTGTTTCTGTGATACCTTACTGTGCCCATATTATTCTTACAAGGAAGGTCTCCGTATGGGCATACTCAGAAAAATTTGAACAAATTACCCAATATTCTTCTCATGAGGATATGTACGTATATAAAAAAAGCAGTGGAACTTCCATAAAGTGTCCGTAAAAAATAATGAAAATTTCGTTATTTGGTGACTTTTCATCGGTTGGCGATGGAATGCAATTTCAAGAAATAGTTTTTTGTGTCAAATACACTTTAAGTAAAGAAAAAAAAAAAAAAAAAAAAAGAAAATCATGTTGAAATTGATTAAATAAATTTAATTTATTTAACTTTAGTTTTGTCAATTTTAGTTTGTTTAAAATATAATTTTGTTACATCGATATTTATGTTTATTTATATTCAAATTTAACCATCAAAATTTCCGATTGTAAACGAAATTCATAATTCAAATTAATTAAACTTGTTTCAATCTCTAAGTCCAATTGAGCACTGTCGATTCGATTTTGTTTTTGTAGAAACATCTGGTTTTTATTTTTGAATAAGCTTAAATGTATGAAAATAACTTCTTTCAAAATGAAGTTTTTTATACATGAAAATATTTTTTCCAGCTATAAATTAAATAATTAAGCTACAAGTGATACATATATAAGTAATACAATATATATATATATACTTTTATAAATATAGCCAAAGTTATTCAGACAATACCATTAAATAAACCAATGAAACCAGTATTTTTACAGTCATATTATTAAAAACAGTTGAAGTTTGAAACCGAGTGTCCCAAAAATGACTGATGGATTTTAAAATTCAATAACTTGCAAACGGTAACAGCTATTTAAAAAATTTTTGCCGGAGCGTTATGTATAATGTCAGTTATTTTACCGTATTTTTTATTTTAGTTCGCATCTCAATCAATAGGTGGCGCTGACGACGATTGAAGGCCAGGTTATCAGTGCTGAGTGAAGCGTCGACCTGGCCTACAATCGCCGTCAGCGCCACCTATTGTTTGAGATGCGAACTAAAATAAAAATTACAGTAAAAAAACTCCTGACATTATACATAACCTTCCTGCAAAATTTTTTTAAATAGCTGTCACTGTTTGCAAGTTATTGAATTTTAAATCCATTAGTCATTTTTGGGACACACGGTATATACATAATAGTAAGCTGTCTCGATATTTATTTTTAAATTCATTAAATATCATTTACACCCATTTTAAAAATACACCAGTCTACAGTTGCATTAAAATATTTTGCTTTTAGCGAGGAAAATTGATGCTCACCAAATCGCGTGATGTCTTTCGTCTTTTCACGCCAAACATTCGAAAGTATTATATTTTTTTTGCAGACCTTCCTTATCCCCTTGGGGACAAGCGACACGTATATGGGTCGCAAAATGGCTTAAGCATCCCCGTTATCCCCGTTTATCCCCACCAGTAAAATTATACTGTAAAATATGGCTTATCTAATCGGAACATTTTCTCGATTCAACATGGCACAAATTTCTGTTTTATAAAACCGGTGGCAAAACATAAAAAATTTCGTAAAAGACTCTCGTCGCCAAGGGGTTATTAGAACCATAAAAAGATCCATTTGCCCACAAATCGCAATGAAGAAGTTCACATACTCAGGGATTTGGCAGAATAAATCGTTTGAGCAGACAATCCATTACATCCTGCAACGAACACTTGAAGTGCATTTTTGAAAATTTTTCGTTGGTATAATAATGCATGTTGCTCAAAATCAGTTCGAGTAAACCACTCGACAATGCCTTCTACTAAGGGGCAGAAGATTTCTGTTCGTAAAAAGATGAAAAAACTGATCTACACCAGAATACTCAGATTTCTCTAGAAAAAATGTTCTTTCAATACAAAAACAAAATTCTATTAAAATATTCTTGATGAAATTTGTTAATTTTGAAATTAAAATTAGGAGGCTAGACCATCTTGTCACCACCATCTTGAAAGAGTTAACGGTGGACAGTGACCACGGGGCGAGTGGTAACTAAATTTTTTGTTTTCGCGACTAACTTTTCGAGTCTAAGTTGTCATGCTTTTTACAGGTATACCCCCCTTTTCGACGAATGATTTTCTGATTATTTTTTCCCCTATCAATCGCGAGATTATGTGTAACAAAACATAGACTAAATATATCAAATGTGTACATTCAATTTAATCATAAATTATTTTAATTTGGGTATAAATTAAGTATAATATTAATTTTAAACAATGTACCATTCAAAATATAAAGCGGGCAAGATACATGTTAAAAAAATATAGATAAGCTAAGCAACGAGAGTAGTTGAGAACATTAAGAACACAATATTTCTTATTTTCATTTTGTCCTCCAACAGTAAAGATAAAAAATAAATGAGAATGTGTGCCTGAAAAACAGACAAGAAAAATTATTTTTAAAATATTATTTTGGGGATTTTTTGTGAGTTTGAGGGAGTTATTCTAAAAAAGTAACATACAACTATTAACGAAATAATTTGCTGATATTTCTTATTTAAATTATTTTAAATAATATAAAAAGAACTTTCTAAAAACGATAGTCTAAATATCTTTTATTAAAACCGCAAGACATCTGTTCATAAGTTAATGACACTAAGTGTGAAATTACCTAGAAATAAAATCATTTTTATCTTCTCGCTAGATTTCAGCACCTACGCATAAGTTCTTTCAAAGTATAATTTATTTTTAGCACTTACGATTGTGCTCGCTGAACGGTTTTGAAATAATTGTTTCAATGTAATTAATGTTGCGTGATGACTTGCGTAAACGTCTGAAAACCCAATAAACATTTTAAAAATAGTTCATTTACTTTTTTCCTGGTGGAATAAATGTTTATATGGCATGACTAATATTTTGAAAGTTCAAATTGCTAAGATAAAAACTTTAAAAAATAATCTAATGGAAAATCAATGATCCTCCTTGTGATATTAATAAACAATTTATTTAAATCACGGAACAAACATTTTTCGTGGAGTATATCAGATATTATTTGTATTAAGAATTCACAAAAGTTCCAAGATTAAATGAACATAAGTAAAAATCAATTTTTATATATTTATTTATTTATTTATTGAATATCCTAACTATATACTACAGTACATCCTATAAAAGTATTATAATACTATACTGAAATAATTTGCTGATATTTCTTAATTAAATTATTTTAAATAATAATTTTTTTTAAATAATGGGGTTCTAAAAACAGAACATTTTTTTTTATCTAAATATTTTTTTTTATTAAAACCGCAAGACAACTGTTGATAAGTTAATAACACTAAGTGTGAAAATTCGTAGAAATAAAACCATTTTTTATCTTCTTGCAAGATTTCAGCGCCTACGCTTAAGTTCTTTCAAAGCATAATTTATTTTATAGCACTTACGTTTGTGTTCGCTGAACGGTTTTGAAATAATGACTTCAAAGTAATCAATGCTGCGTGATGATTTACATTTACCAACGAAAATCCAATAAACATTTTAAGAGTTGCTCGTTTACTTGTTTCCGGGTGGAATACATATTTATGTGGCATGACAAATATTTTGAAAGCTGAAGATAAAAACTTTTAAAGAAATTTAATGGACGATCAAGGCTCAGCATTGTGATTTTTAAAAAAAATATCAATAGGCTATTTATTGAAGTCAACGAATAAACAATTTTTGTGGAGTACATTAGATATTATTTGTACTGGGAAATTCACCACAAATTCCAAGACAAACAAAACATAAATAAAAATCTCTTTTTTTTCTTTTTTATTTACTCAAAAATTCTAAGGCTTTTTTACAGTCGACACTATACATAACGTAATTTTATTCAAGTTTCTTTCGAAAAAAAAAATATATATATATATATACCAGAATTTTATTTGCAACTCTTTAATTTCTTGATTTACTTCTTGTTGGCCGTGAAGTTGTTATTCAACTAGGTAACCCCTCAAAGCTGTTCTACTGTTCATCTCTGTTTCGCCAAATTCATTTCATTTTTAAACCTTACTTTTTAGGTATGTTCATAATTATGTAAAAGCGTAGCACTTATAGGCTAGGGGACCAGATTAGGCCTCTTTTTTAAATCTGAAATTTTAAGTTCACATCAGAAATTTTTCATGGATTTGTTTTCTTAAATGAATGACAGACGTTTTGCGATTACCTAAAGTAAATTTTTTTCTTTCAGAATTTCTGATGTGAATTCGAAGTTTTAAACTGAAAGTAGAAGCCAAATTGGCAACCCAGCTTATAGAACTGGTTGTCGGTCAGTCTTTTTGTCTATCCGCATATAACAAAGCTAAATCTACCCAACTGAATCATTTGAAATTTAAAATGTATAACTGTTGCTTAATTTTGTCGAGTCATTTCATATTTTATGAAAATTGTTTTCACTGTTCCGTCAAATTTATTTTAATTTCAAACATTACCTTTTTAGGTATGTTCGTAATTATGTAAATACGTAGCATTAATAATCGTCATTCAGTCTTTTCGTCTGTCCACATATCAATCATAGCAAAAACTATCCGACCGAAAAATTTGAAATTTAAAATACATGATTGTTGTATATTTTTGTCGAGTCATTTCAGATTTTAGGAAAATCGGATGCATAGTTTAATTACAGGGACAATGAAAAATATTCCATTACATTACAGCTAATGGAAAAAAAGATTCAGGAAACTTTTAATGGTGTTACACTCTTTCGAACATAATAAAATTGATATGTATCTATGAAATATATACTAAAATATACATTCTGTACAATCTGCGGTGTAAAGAATTTTTTTATTAATTTACAAGACAACACAAATGTATTCCTTTACATAATGGTATAGGGGAAAACATTGCTTTGGACGCGTTTTATTAATATTAAATTATTTCACATTTTATGAAATCGATATACGTTGCTGAAGTTTAATTTAACCCTTTGAGCTCTGATGGTTGAATTTTCTACCACTTAATTTTAATTCCGAAATGTCACAATGGCGCCAGAAAATTCGACCAAATTCATCTAAAAAAGGTTTAATGCATTTTTTTTTTCGTGTATATTGTTAAACGATTCTTTTCTGTGCAAAATACTGGCGCCAATGGGACATCTGGAATTTTGAATAAATTTACCCGACAGAGCTCAAAGGGTTAAGTAATTTCCTATATAATAGAAAGCAGAGAGTACTTACAGAATGCACAAAAAGTTTTCAGATACGCTATTGTATCCGAAGTATTACCAGAGCTGCCAACTTCTACGCCTTTTTAAATAAAATAAACGTGTTTCAAACCAGAAAATTTATTAAATAGTATACTGCTTGATTTATTTCATGATATGTAGTACTGCTTACTTTTTAACTTGTTAAATAGAATTTCTGGTTCGAATTTGTTTGTTTGGCTGTAAAAAGGCGTAGAAGTTGGCAGCCATGTATTGCATATTATTATACCATACTCTGAATATTTTTAAAACTTCTGTGAAGTACGAACGCACCTCATTTGATACGCTTGAAGTGAAATTTCAAACTTGCATTTCGTTGTTGTTGTTGTTATTATTCGAAAAAGTAATGTAAGTTAAATGCCAAAGTTTCGGATTCTTTTAAGGGGAGATTTTATATGAGAAAATACTGCTGCGAAGGTGATTCTGGCCTGCTGAATTGCGCGGAGCGTACGAACCCTGTTATAGTAGCTTAATGTTATTACAGTAGAACCCCGATAATACGGATTAATTGGGACCAGGCCCAATCCGGATTGTCGAAAATCCGGATTATCCGGAGAATATGAACAAATGAAAAAAATTAATGTATAATATTCAAAGAAAATCACTTTTATATTGAACATAATCAATATTTACAGACAGTAAAAATTTTTACTTTGTAATTATAAAATTTGTCATATTCTACCATTTTTGAGGGCCGCATGGTCACGCATTCTCTTGAGCATTCTTCCTCCTTTTATTTCAGTTTTCCGCAAGTGATTTGTAAAAGGGTTTTCACACGAAGATAAGGAAACAGTCTCAAGAAGATTGTTTCCAAGAGTAGTTGATAGATAGAGGTCCTATGGGCTGGTTGACAAAGACCGGATCACGGTCCTTATCAGTCAGTGTGTCTATAAGGACTATTTTACTTTGTTTTCTTGCAGGGTTGGGTTTTTGACGTCAAAAAGGGTTTTTTGACATGACGACGGTTTAAACCGGATTAAACCGTCAAAAACCTGTCGAAAACCCATAGAGTTACAATCTGCTGTGATGCACTAGAGTTTGTTGTTAAATTTTTAAATTAGCAACAGTTGCCATACAATATGCTGAAATTTAATTATATTGTGGGTAATTAGCAGGTCTTTAAATATTTCTAATTAATAAAAATTAAGGTAAAAATGATAGATTTCAAATCTCAGAAATTTATCTTGAAATGGGCATGCAGAAATATTTGCACAAAATTTATGTTTAAATATCTCGTTTATTTATTATTATTTTAATATTTTAAAAATCTAAAGTTACTTAGTATGCATTTTGTCATAGTTAGTATTTACAAATGTTAACAAGTTAAGTGTTATAAATGCAGGATTTTCAAAAGTGTAAAACGATACATGTGTTTAATTTTTTTAATTTTTTTTATGCTATACACATTATATACAGAAGCGTGTGTGTAAAGAGAAAATTGTGACAGGGGCAAAGTTAGAATTTGGTGCCCCTCTACCCAACTTTTTCTTGTGACAGGCCAAAAGATAACGTTTTTAATATAAATTTGGATAGTGCCCCCTAAATTTCCATGCACGGGGCAACTGCCCCCTCCCCTTCTCAAAGAGCTGATTATATACATAATATCTAAAAAGTTAATTTGAATTTAAATATAATACATATAATTTATTATATGTATGATTATTACACATTATAAACCATTTTTATCTCTACCCCACCCCACAACACACACACTAATAGTATTAAGATTTTTCAGCATAGTAAATAAATAGGCTGAATATTGTTAATAGATACTCAGATGTTTCTTATTATCTTTATGTTAGTTATAAATTCAAAAAATGACTGATAATTTAAAATTCAGAATTACTGATTTTTTTTTTGAAAAACTAACTAACAATTGTAAAAGTCAAAATAGAAAAAATCTACAAAATACTTCTAAAACACAAAATATTATGTAGTTTTTTTTTATCTTATAAAACACATAATTTTAAAAAATAAAACATTCATTAAATATTTCCAATTAATTTGATTACATAATCTAAATCAATCCAAATGAAATTATCAAAGTAGAAATTTAATTCAATATTGCAATTCATTTGCTCCACGTAGCACATAACCAGTTTTGAACAATTTTCTGTTTCTAATCAATTACGGAACTTGTCTAATCTTTTATATTATTTTAAACTATACACTAAGTTTGGTTATAAATAAATTTCTTCATAATATAATCCCTGCATATTTTGAATAACATATTAAAATTTAATAAATAATATTACAAAAGATAAGTTTTCCAAAGTCTGAGATTTTGTTTACTATTCAAAATATATTTTTCAAAAATTTAAATTTATTTTTCCTACAACATATTTAGAAACATTTTCCTTATTAAAAGCAAATAAATTTTACTTATTAAATATAAATATAGGTAGATATATATATATGTAAATAAATATTTTTATTTACATATAAATATAGGTTTTTGACAGTTTTAGACATTTTTGACAAAGAGGTTTTTGACATGACGGTTTAAACCATGGTTAAAACCGTCAAAAACTGTCGCATGTCAAAAACTTGCCAACCCTGCTTTCTTGCAATGCTCTGAGTAAAACTTCATTAAGCAGTGAGCTTAAGATGACATTTCCAAATGGATTAGATAGAAAAGTGTGAAAATTGGAATTGGCAAAGCTTAAATGATGTATAGTTGTTCCTTTCATAGATAACATTAAAGAGGTTAAATAAGAAAGCTTGAGGTATTCTTCCGAAAAAATTTTAGAAACAAGTTGAATGTAGCTTCTGCGATTGCAGAATTCAGTTTCGCCTCCGATTAGGGAGAAAAAAAAAAAAAAGATAGAGATTTTTTAGAAAGGCGACCCCGTTTATATTGCAATGAACTAACTTCATTTTTCTTGTGTTTATCAATATAATAGCAAACAGAACGGCGTGAAATACCTAATTGAGTAGCAATTTCTCTCTGAGACATTGGAATTGCAGAATAATAAAGAGATACAATTTGACGTGCTACTTCTTCATTGACTAGATTCATCAAAAACGGATTTTTTTCTTTAGTTTAAACGCTTTTTTATAGTCTCTGAGTAAAAGGAAATGCAATTTAACAATAAAACGAGTGGAATCCCGTCGAATTCGACGAATGAAATGTTTAAAAGACCCGATCGATTTGGTTTTAAAAAAAGCAAAAGTAATTACATTATTGAATCAATAGGTATATAATAAATATATTTCCAAACTTAATGCCAAGTTTTCCAGTTACAATTTTGCATGCAAATATTTGCATACCTTCAGTTAAAATTGTAATCTGAGTGCCGGCGAAATCCAGAAATTTTATTTTATATGCACTACAGAAAAATAAATTTATTTAAAAAGAAAAAAAAACAACCAAAAAAAAAACTAATTTTATTTTTACTATGACATTATTTTCACTAATTGAAGTCATCTGAAAGTAAAATGTCAATCTCAGTGCCCATAATGAGAAGAAATATTAAAATGTAATATCATTATGAGTAAAAATGCGATGTTTTAAATAGTGACGTCATTTTCTCTTCAAATGTTTTTTAAAAGTTACTGTTATTAGTAATATGAAAAAGGCGTCAGTAATAATATTGTAAATTTATTTTATCTGGTTGCTGAATGCCATCATTTTCCTCATTTGAAATATTTCTTAATTTGCTTTAGACATTAATTTTTATCATAAATTATTTTTTGTTATTTTATTTACATTATTAATATTATTTCTCAGTAAATATATTTTTTTACCTCAATTAGTGCATAATTATATGCAATCATTTTATTGTGGTTAAATTTTACGAAAACAATTAACTTTTTTCTTTTAAATGCGAGGACATGTTCACTGATGAAATAAAGTTTCTGACTTGTGGAAAGTAATAATGGAAAATAAATTTTTATTATCGAGAGAAAAGCTAAACTATGTTGCCACCATTTTGAAGAAATATCGTAAAAAAGCATTTAAAATTAAAAATAAAATATAAAAATGGAAATAAATAAAAAAATAGCTAAATTGGGCACAACTACAAATAAATAGCTTTCATTTAAAAAAATAATTATCAAAATCGGTTCAGTAGAAAATTCAGGGCTGATGACACGACATTTTTAGCTTGTCTGAAAGAAATAGCATCGGATGCTAAAATACTTATTTATTCAGAATATGAGGTCGAAATAAATTTATGTTATGGAAATTTGCCGATTACTTCTCAAACTTGAAAAAAAAGATTCCACCAAATCGATCCGGATTATCCGGAGATCCGGATTAACGGGGTCCGTATTTGCGGGGTTCTACTGTACTTTTAAAACAGGTTGCAGAAACACGGTTAATTTTGAAAAATAATCAAAATGTTACACTACGGAATGTTTCACAAAAGTTACATGCTACTATTAACCAAGCAATATACTGATGTTTCAAATTTAAATTATTTTATATTTTTTAAAAATATATATTTTTTGACGTACTAAAAACGGTAGTCAAAGTATTTTTATTGAAATCGCAAGACATCTGTTGTAAGATAATGACAGTAAGAGTGAAATTACCTAGAAATACAATCATTTTTATCTTCTCACCAGATTGCTAGCGCATACACTTAAATTCTTTCGAAGCATAAAATTTACTATATAACCTTATAGTACTGGCTAAACGGTTTTGAAATAATGATTTCAAAGTAAACAATGTTGAGTGTTATAACAGGAGTAATTTATTCCATTTTTCATTATTGGGTGAAAAAAGTCCTTGCCAGGATTCGAACCAGGGTTGTATTGGCTAAAGCCGCCAATTCTCTACCAACTGGGCTATCCCGGACACGAATACTGGACTATTTCACCCAATCGTGTTTAAAAATTAATCTAATGTTGAGTGTTGATTTACACGATATAAACGAATCTAATAAACATTTTAAAAGTAGTTCATTTACTTTTTCCGGAGAGAATAAATGCTTATATGAGATGAAAAATATTTTGAAAGTTCAAATTGATGAGATAGAAACTTTTAAAGAAATGTTACGGAAAATCAATGCTGAGATTTGTGATTTTCTAATAAATATTTATATCAATAGGATATTTATTTAAACCTTTTCCGGCACACTGTGCCTGGTCTGGGATACCTAATTTTAATTCCAAACTTGCAACGGCACAAATTAGTTAGCGACCTTGAACAGACAGCGCTTAGCCGCCCCCCACAGTATTTGGCTTTAACGCAAATCCGTGACATTTGAAACTTATCTTTCGCGGCGAGTTTACTGCTATTTCTTTGTTCTGTAAGAATTTTTATTTAAATTTTGATTAAAATGATCCTACTTTCCCCTAAAATATGTGAAAAATGTCTAGAGAATGCGTTAATGAACATGATTTTTTTTGAGATTTTGTGGGGGACCTAACTTCGAAAAAACATAGATGCGCTTTCACGCCGCTAATAAAGACTGTCTATCACATGTACTTTGGATGTAAAGTAGGTAAACAAGATAAGAAAAATGCACCTCATTTTTGTTGTACACGATATGTTATAAATCTCCTGGCGTGGATGAAAGGTACAAGAAAGAGTGTATACCCTTTGGTATACCCATGATATGGCACGAGATAAAGGATCATATAATTGACTGCTACTTTTGTATTACAAAAATTTAAGGATTCTGTGCAAGAAGTAAACATAATATTAAGTACCTGAACTTAGATTCAGCAATGCGACCAGTATTACATAAAGATGATTTACCAATACCGAAACCTCCAGAGAATTTTATGTATGACGATACAACAGTAGAAATGGAAAGTGATGAAACTGAAACTTCCTCTACTTCTGATATAAACTATTCTCCTGGCAGAACCACACTTTATTATTTAAGAAGAATTGAATGATCTTGTGAATGACTTAAATTTATAAACGAAAAACTCAGAATTACTTGGATCAAGATTGCAAGGTCGGAATCTGATAAACAATACAAAGATATCTATTTATCGAGGTTGGCATAAGAAATATTCGACTTTTTTTTTTCAAGAAAAGATGATTTATGCTATTCTAATGATATAAGTGGCTTAATGTCTGCTTTAAATTGTGAATATAACTGGGAACAATGGCCTATAAGAGAGCAGCCACAAATAAGACATTTACCGCTACATAAAGTATGAAATTTATTATTAATATCATTTCTTTTTACAAAAATTCTTCTATATTTTATTGAAACTTTATAAATACTGCATACTTTCAGTGTTTTAAATATTAATTTTATACTTTATAAGTGTTTATTTAAAAGTTTGGCATTACTAAAATATCAAATGATAAATTTCATAAGGTATATGTGTTGAATAAATACTACAAAATTCAGATTTTCAAGATTTTGAATTTTTAAAAATCTGTGGGTGATGGAACCTTTTTAATGGCATATTCTTTCACAGCATCACTTAAAGTATAAAAGTCACCACATACTTGTTTAGAAACAGAAACCTTGTTTATCAGTGTTATTGGAGTTATGCTGCAATTCAAGAACTCATCTAGCGTTGCTAAACCACTTGAATAATACCATAAAGTAAAATGTATTCAGATTAGTGGTGTGAATTGCTTATTTTAAACGTTTTTGTAATTCAACAAAATTTTAGTAAAGTATTATTCATTAATAAAAGCACTAAACGTTTTTTATTCACGATGAAACTTATTTCTCTGTAAAGGGTCACAAAAGGGTTCTTAAAGAAATATCCACACCACACCACAAAAATCTTCTGTTTAACGAAGTGTAACATAACTTAAAGTTAATTTCTCTTATTATTCTAATAACAGAAATTACTGCACATAAACTGAATATTTAATTGTAACGATTGCATATTTTTTATTAAGCCTTTTCACACGTTAATCCTCTCTGTCTGAACATCCTGTTTCTTTGCATTTTCTTTTCTTCTGGCACTGATAATAAAGGAAAATAAAATTTGTGTTATCTAATTAAAACATTTTTTGAAATTGTGTACTTGATGAAAACTGCTTTTAAAAAAGTTGTGTCAGCCAAATAAAATTTGTATAAAAGACGCCTAAGTCAAAAGGGTTAATATTTGTATAAAGAAAACGGAATTTTACTTATAATACACTTATTTTTTTTTAAGCTGGTTGAATTTAAAGGAGTTAAAATGAGATAAATTGCCATAACTTAAAAATGAGTGTATTTATTTAACATACAAATTTATTTTCTGCACATTTAAAAAACGTCTATTATAAAAAGGAAGCACAATTTGCATAATATTAGAACGCCCTTAAAACTAAAACCATTAATTATTATCAAGAAAACTACGATTTATAAATGATTTGCTTTCATCACTTTAGTATGCATTTGAAATCCATTGAGTAACTCCATTAATTAATCAATGTGGATTTTCTATTTAAAGTGACGTCAATGGCAAGACAATGCTTTATATTATCGATACTTATGGGCCTATTACTTCAGAAAATAGTTCTTTACTCATTTATAAAAGTCATCGATGTCCTTTTTTGTGAATAAATAAATGTTCATAAGAATTAAAGTATTTTTAAACTCTAATAAAATATAAACTATTGACATTTATTTTTAAAATACTGAAAGGGTATTTTATCAATAAATGGAAACTAAATATTTGCGTTTAAATATTTTAAATACAGGATGCTCCAAAATTAGAGGCGACCTGAATAAATAGATTTCGTATAAGAATGTGGGCGCAGAAATGGAGAGTTCAGAAAGTAGATGGCGCTGTTAAATTTGGAAGAAGAAACCGCTTCACTGCCTAAAATCGTCATTCCCTCACGGTTTCGAGCACCATACATCGTTACACGAATACATGTCTACATGCATTGCATATATGGGATTAAGCAAGGGAATGAAACACTTTCAGCACATGTCCAACAGGGAGATATAAACCCTTTCAGGCGCAGTGTCTCCACTCCGGGTACACTTAATTTTAATTCCAAACTTACCATTGGCACCTAGAATATTTTAAGGAAATTTCGCCTTCACAATGAAAGCGTGAATTTAGGAATTCTTAATTTCTGTAAAAGTCATTTTTAAATTCCGGTGTCAATCAATAATTTCTCATTTTATGAGCAGAATTTGTCCGCGCCAAAAAGGGTTAACGTATTATAGCCGACTGGGAAGAAATTTTTTTATGTAACACGAACAAAATTTTTAAATTTGAATAACACTATTTGTGTTAGGAAATTCTCACATTATTTAATCTGATATTTTGAGCGATTAATTAATACAAAATTACCATAAGAAAAAAACTGATGTTAAAGTATTAAAAAAAAGTGTAAAAGAGGCTTGGTGTAATTAGTTAAGAAAGAGGAACTGACATATTCTTAAAACAGTGAAGCTTCGGCTGTAAATGCTTTCGCAGGGATTAATTAACACAGCGAAAAACTTCTACCAGTCAATTTAAATACAAAAGTTACTTTTTATTTAAATGTCTCATTGATGGAAAATTTCCTTGAAAAATAATCGCAAAAAAATTATATTCATTTTTACTGATATAAGTTTATTCGCCTTTACAATGATGAGTTTATTAGCCGTAATTGCTTCGCCATATTGTGATAACTAAGACAACCTACTGTCTGCATCAATGAAAAGATTATAATACCTGGCAAACTAGCACCAGTACAAAGAAATAGAATTTTTTTGCCATATTTGTGAGAAAAGCTGAGGTTTCCACCGGTGATAATCGGAAACTATTGATACGACTAAAAAAAACGGCTGGCATCTTGCGACAACCACCTCAGTTACTTCACTACATAGCTGCCAATATTTACGCATTTTTTCTACCACTAAAATTGCACAGAGATTTTCCATTTGTTTAACCCGTCAGTAGTCGCGTTTCGATCTTTTCGCCGCCCGTATAACTTATCTTCCCCTAACTTGTATCAGATTACAAATACAACGGAGATCTACTATGTAGCTGACTTTGAAGTTTTCTTGAACACCTTAGTGAAGTAACAGGACACCTCTGTTTTTCTTTCAGGTACATTTCTAGAAACAAAGTTGAAATTGGCAAAAAAGTCTACGTAACAATCACTAATGTCAGTCCATTTTTACTTTTTCAAATTACTCCATATCTCATGAATAAAATGCATAATTTAAGAAAACTGCAAATTTATATATTCATTGAAATGTTATCTTCATATATTAGGTGAAAAATGTTTCTTATTTTACATATTTGGTATGCGGGGGGCCAGCGGCGAAAAGACCGAGCGCGACTAATGACGTTGTGGAAAAAGTCGCGACTACTCGCGGGTTAATCATAAGATTTTGACCATGAAATAAGACAATATTTACTATAAAATTTTTGTGGTAAGAAAAATGCTTAAAAATTGGTAGCTATGCTTCACTAGCGACTGCTTAGCAATTCACTATATATCCCCTCCTCTTTATTTTTAACAAGAGCTCTCGAGTTTATGAGAGGTCTATTCTCTCCTGTGCATAATACTGCTTCTTCCACTTCAGTGTTTCTGTGATATCTTACAATGCCCATATTATGGTTAGAACCATAAAACGATTCACTCGCCCACAAATCCCAATGAAGAAGCTCACATACTCGGGGATTCCGCAGAATAAATCATTTGAGCAGACAATCCAGTGTCTCGAGCAACGAACACTTGAAGTGCATTTAAAAAAACTTTTCGTTGGTATGTTGCTAAAAATCAGTTCGAGTAAACCACTCAACAATGCCCTCTACTAAGGTGCAGATTAACCCTTTAACCCTTTCGTAAGCCTTTTATGAAATTTTTAATGTTTTGTCACCAGTTCTAAAAACAGAAATTTGTGCATTATTAAATCGGGAAAATGCTTCATTTACATAACACAAAATTTACAGTATAATTTTACTGGTGGCGATAAACACAGATTCTTAAGCTTATTTGCGGCACGTATACGTGTCGCTCGTCCCCAAGGGGTTAAGGGGCAGAAGATTTCTGTTCTTAAAATGATGAAATAATTAATCGACACTAGAAGCAGAGATGGGATTTCCGCTTTCTTGAACACCAGTAAAATTTTAGAGAAAATGCCTTATTATTTAATCGGAACATTTTTACGATTTAACTAAACAACATTTTCTCTAAGATTGTACTGGTATGCAAAAAAGCGGAAATCTCATCCCTGTGACCAGGACACTCATATGAATTTTTTCCAAGTAAAAATGTTCTTTCAATACAAAAGCAAAACTTTATTAAAATATTCTTGATGAAATTTGTTATTTTCGAAATTAGAATTAGGAGGCTAAACCATCTTGCCATCACGCTTGAAAGAATTAACGGTGGACAGTAACCACGTGGCGAGTGGTAACTAATTTTTTTGTTTTGGCGACTAACTTTTCGAGTCTAAATTGTCATGCTTTTTACAGGTATGCCCCCCTTTTCGACGAATGATTTTCTGATTATTTTTCCCTTATCAATCGCATGATTATGTGTAACAAAACATAGACTAAGTATATCAAATGTGTACATCTAATTTAATTATAAAATTATTTTAATTTGGGTATAAATTAAGTAAAATATTAATTTTAAACTATGTACATTTCAGAATATAAAGTGGACAACATATATGTTAAAAAATATTGATAAGTTAAGCAATTAGAGTAGTAGAGAACATTAGGAACACAATATTTCTTATTTTCATTTTATCCTCCAACAGTACAGATAAAAAAGGAGAATGTGTGAGTAATTATTTTGCATAAAAATCAATATAAAATTCAAATATTTGTGCATGAAAAACACAAGAAAAATTATTTTTAGAATATCTTTTTGCGCATTTTGCAAATTTGAGGGAGTCTACTGTACTACTGTACATTCTAAATAAGTAACATACAACTATTAACGAAATAATTTACTGATATTCCTTATTTAAATTATTTTAAATAATAAAAAAATAACGTTCTAAAAGCGATCGTTTAAATATATTTATTTAACCTTCCGTCTACCAGACAAAACACCCATTTATCTACGGCAACACCTAATTTTAATTCCAAACTTGCAAATGGCACCAGTAATATTTTAATATAATTTTGCTTTTACAATGAAAGCTTAAATTAAAGAATTCGATATGTCTAAACAAGTCCTTTATAAATTCCGGTGTCAATCGACAATTTCTCATTTTACCATTGACACCAGAAATATTGCTGTCGGGTCCAATGGACCCGTCTGGTAGACGGAAGGTTAAAAGCGCAAGACAACTGTTGATAAGTTAATAGCACTAAGTGTGAAATTACCTAGAAATAAAATCACTTTTTATCTTCTCGCCAGATTTTCA
Organism: Maratus speculifer; assembly: GCA_964019185.1. NCBI lineage: Eukaryota > Metazoa > Arthropoda > Arachnida > Araneae > Salticidae > Maratus > Maratus speculifer. Next base: position 63,748,013 of record OZ025300.1, read on the forward strand.
GCGCCTACGTCAGTTCTTTCAAAGCATAATTTATTTTATAGCACTTACGATTGTGTTCGCTGAACGGTTTTGAAATAATGATTTCAAAGTAATCAATGTTGCGTGATGATTTACATTTACTAACGCCAATCCAATAAACATTTTAAGAGTTGCTCATTTACTTGTTTCCGGGTAGAATAAATATTTATTTGGCATGACAAATATTTTTAAAGCTGATATTGAGAAGATAATACTTTTAAAGAAACGTAATGGAAGATAAAGGATCAGGATTGTGATAAAAAAAAATATATTAATAGGCTATTGAAGTCAGTGAATAAAAACTTTTTGTGGAGTACATTAGATATTATTTGTACTGGGAAATTCACCACAAGTTCCAAGACTGGCAAAACATAAATAGAAACCTTTTTTTTACTTAAAATTCCTAAGTTTTTTTTAGTTGATACTAAAATTCAGGCAATTTTATTCAAGTGTCATAAAGAAAAAAAAAAAAAAAAAAAAACGAATTTTAATTGCAACTGTTTAATTTCTCGATTTACTTTTCGTTGGGTGTGAAGTTGTTATCAGTTAGGTAGCCCCTCAAAACTGCTCTACTGTTCAGCTCTGTTCCGCCAAATGCATTTCATTTTTAAACCTTACCTTTTTAAATATATTCATTATTATGTAAATGCGTAGCACCTATGGACTTATAGTCGTCGTTTAATTACAGGGACAATCAAAAGTGTTACATAACATTACAGCCAACGGGAAAAATAGATTCAGGAGCCTTTTAATGATATTACATTCTTTCGAACATAACAAAATTAATATGCATCTATGAAATACATACTAAAATATGCATTCTGTGCAGTTTGTGGTGCAAAGATTACTTTTTATTAATTTACGAGACTACACAAAAGTATTCCTTTAGAAGACAATTGCAAGACAATTGTTGATAAGATAATATCAGTAAGTGTGAAATTACCTAGAAATAAAATCATTTTTACCAGATTTCCAGTGCATATTTTATTATATAGCATTTATAGTGTTGGCTGAACGGTTTTGAGATAACGATTTCAGAGTAAGAATGTTGAGTGATGATCTGCTTTATTCAACAAAATCCAATAAACATTTAAAAACTAGCTCATTTACTTTTTTCCGGGTGGAATAAATGTTTATATGAGATGAAAAATAGTTTGAAAGTTCAAATTGCTGAGATAAATTTTTTTAAAGAAATGTATTAGAAAATCACCTGTTATTTTCTAAAAAATATTTATATGAATAGGTTATTTATTTAAGTCAAGAAAGAAATATTTTTCTTGGAATAAATTAGATATTATATGTACTAGGAAATTCACTACAACTTGTAGGACTAACAAACGTATCAAAAACCAATTTTTACCAACTTGGAAGTTTTTTCTTTTTCACTCTACACTAAACATTAGAAAATTTTATTCAGGATTCATAAAATAAAAACAAAAAAATCACACCAGTATTTTTAGTTACAACTATTTTGTTTGATGACTTAATTCGTGTTTACCAAAATTATTGTATTTCTTGCCGCTTCTCTGATTTGCCCGTATGTCATACGAGGACCATGTATTTGCCAATCATCTTTTACCCGTACCACGTGCGGGCATCCATGTTCCATTCATAATTTATTAATCTCACCAGTAAGTTTTTATTGTAAGTCTTGCATTATTCAGTTTGAACATTTTTCTGATTAAATTAGGCAGAAATTTCTGTATTGAAAAATCGCTGATAAAATATTAAAAATTCTGTGAAAGACATGAAAAACATTCATTATTCGAAAGTTTTTTCAAACATTGATAAGTTGTGGTTAAAATTTACCTTTTTTTCGTATAAATTTAAGAATTGTGATTATCAATTTTATTGTGATCGCATTTTATTTATGTACTACATTTTTTATATAGTGTCAATTTTTAATTTAAATTTAAAATCTTTACGTAGTTTACGTACTATTTACACGTTCACAGATCGCCACCTGAGTTATATAATGTTACAAATAGATAACCGAAGCGTTATGAGATCGATTTCACATGACTTTTTGCGAATTATCCGCAATATTCAGAGCTGAAAATTACCCAGACCAATATCCACAATACCTACAGCATCAGATCACGTTCTTGGGAAGGGTATTTTTTTTCCCTTTCCCATTTTATAGTTTGACTGTTATCCGGAATGTAACCATATCGCATTCCTTTTCGGAACAGCGATTTCTAGAGTTATGCTGCAAATCAAGAACCCATCTAGCGATTTTTAACCAGTTGAATAACATCTTAAAGTAAAATGTATTCAGATTAGTGGTGTGAATTGCATATTTTAAACGTTTTTGTAATTCAAAAAGAAAGATTTAGTAAAGCATTTTTAACTAATAAAAACACTAAAAGTTTTTTATTCATGATGAAACTTATTTTCTGCAAAGGGTCACATGTAACTTTGTATGAGGATAAAGTTCAATTGCATTATTCGGAAAATCTTCGACATTAATCCTTCTGGATAAAATATAGCAGTTACTTTATTTTTATAAGAATATTCTTATAAGTATGGTTACGACAATCTAAAAGATAAAGGTTACTTTTTCATATATGTATTATTTAAATATTTCTTCCCCCAAATCATTTTCTGTGCAATTAAAAGTAATATACCGTCTAAAAAGTTATTTCAGACTCTCCAATGCTATGTGATTCCAAATAGTCTTGTAGCTTCGCCTCTCTCGCAAGTTTCTTTCCCTCATACTGAAACTTAAAAAAAAAAAATTGCTGAATCTTGAAACAAATATTATATGATTTCTTTAAATATTAATTCTTTTCCACAATATTTTCATTATTCTGTGTTAAATTAAAGTCTGCCTGTCCATTTGTATTTCAAAGATCTCATAATATGAAACGTTGCTCAATCAAATTATGATCAGTTATCTATCAGGACCAGATGACGTCATATATGGTCACAGAATTTCAAAATTTGCATGAGATTTCGATATGTTCATTCATTGTTCTAACTTTTCATGATATTTCAGCAATGATGGCAATCAAATAACCCCATTTTTGCAATTAGACACTAGAAACGGAAAAACAATAGGAATATTCCACTTTTTTATGTCATTTTTAAATTCTTGGGACTTACTGTGAACAATATTGTGATAAAATTACATATTTGAAGAAATAGAAACTTATTTTTCACTTTTTTAAGCTTTGTGCCATCTTTTAATTTAGAAAGCAAAAAATGATTTGTCTAAAAAAATAATTATAATAAAAATAAATAAAATACTAATAATAAAAAAATACTTTAATCATAACTGTTTAAAGTATTATATTCAACTAACGATGTTTGAAAAAGGAATAACAAAGTGATTCAGCCCCTATTTACTCGAAATATATCAAAAGAGGAAATGCAGATTTAAAATAATTATTTTATAAAAGTGGATTTTGAAACAAAAGATTTAGCGTGAATTTCTTTTTAGCATTTCATATTATATTTTTAATCCACAACAATTTTGCATAACTTCTCTCAATGGCATTTATATTGTGAAAGCAAAAAAGATTACCCCTTATTTATTGATGCAACATTTTCATTAAAATTTCAAAGAACAACATTTTAATAAAAATATAGTCATTTTCGTTAGTTTTTAAGTTCTAATAATAATTTTATTAATTAAAAAATAATGCTTTAGAATCTTTTTACAATCTGATAATTTCTAAAGTTAAAGTTATGAAATCAATTAGTGATAGATCACTAATTAATTAGTGATATCAAAAAGCTTTTAGTAAAGAAACAAGCAAAGTATTTTTGCACGAAAAACTTGCTAATCCACCAATGGCTTGTACCTCAGATAGATTAAAATGTACGAAAATAATCCGATAAATGTCTAACGATGCTAATCAATAAATGACGATTATTGCGACATCTGTTAGTTCTCCATCTTCTGATACTTTTCTTCAATTCTCTTCTAAACTCCTTGGGGACGATCAACCGATATACTTGCTGCGTAAAATGTTCAGAAACTTTGTATGTCCCACCAGTAAAATTTGACACTAAAATTTTTCTTGTTTAATCCATTCGTGCCCAGCATCTTTTGCGTAAATTTTATTTGGTTGGCACCACTATTTTTAGAAGATTTAAGTTTAGTTCATTAATCACGAAAATGCATCATTTAAATAAAATAATTATTGCTTTTCTTTTTTACCGGTATCAAAAACAGTGCTGAATGCAACTTTTGAAGCGTCCCTAATAAGGGACGCTAGGTACTAATGGGTTAATCGAAGCGTATCCCCAGTTCAATGATATACTAATTTCTATTTTTAAAATTCGATGACAAACGATTAAAAATTTTATAAAAGGCTCCCGTCGAAAAAGGATTAATGAATGTTTACATTATAGCCATCAGCAGGGGTGCAAAAATCTAGGCGCCAGCAGGCAGTTTCTCACCAGAAAATTTATTTCGTTTTTCTTCGTCTAATATTTCGTGTAAAATTCCTGCTAGAATGCTATTAAATTTTGAGCGAAAAGAACTTTAAAATTTTAGTGGTGAGAGACTACCCTCTGGCGCCTAGATTTTTGCACCCCTGGCCATCAGAATGCAAGTCAAGGCTTTTTCACTAATCTAGGGGGCGTTGGTTTAACTGAACAACTACAGCTCATATTCAAAATATTAGAATAATTGAGAAAAAGTTATAAGAAAAAATTATTTGTCATTTATTTATTTTTTATACTAAGTAAATGCAACTAAATTTCTTATAAATTAAATCTGGAATGTTTAGATAAGATTTTAACATTTATAAAATATAAAATATAGCACAATAAATTAGGTATACAGCTTCCTTAAACACACCAGAATATTAGAATAAAATTTAGATTGGTTCAAAATATTAGAATATTTTATTTTACGCAACAATATTACCTTATGAATATGAAGTAAATGGCAGTTAATATTTTGTAGCATCCCCTTTAGCTTTCATAACAGCGTACAATCGATCTTGCATACTATATGCAAGGTGTTTACAAACATTTCTATCAATATTAGCCCAAATAGACTTTATACGTGCCACTAACTCAGTTTTACTTGAAGGAGGATTTTTTTGGAGTTTTTTCTTCATTATTCACCATAAGTTTTCGATGGGATTAAGATCTGGTGAATTTGGTGGCCAAGGAAGTACCTTAATGTTGCGTTGGCGGAACCAATTCTTAGTTGACACCGAGGTATGCGGGGACGCTAAATCTTGTTGGAAGATGAAATCATCTTCAAATAAATCTTCTGATGATGGAATCATGTAATATTCTAAAATTTCTTGATATATCAGAGAGTTAATCTTTTCGTAGACGATGCATAACTTTCCAGGTCCTTCTGCACTCATACAACCCCAAACCATGACACTAGCAGCAAATTTTACGGAACGTTTAAGGCATTCTTTATCAAATGCTTCTTGCTTCATTCTCCAAACTCGAATACCTTGATTACCATATGAAACACAAAACATACTTTCATCACTAAATAATATATTTTTCATATCTTCATTGCTCCATAAACGTCTTGATTTACACCAATTCAATTTTATACGCTTTTGTCTTGCAGTCATGAGAGGTTTTGTTTTCGGTACACGAGATTCAAATTTAAATTTATGGAGACGTCTTAATGTTGTCGATGTAGAAACTTCAACTCCTTCTTCTGTCCATTTTCGGTGCAAGAATCGCACACTTTTAAAACGGTTTTTTTTAACTATACGCTTCAGTTTCCTGTCATCTCTAGCAGATGTTTTTGGTTTTCGGCCACCATTTCGGCGATTATTTTGAAATTTTCCAATTTTTGAATATTGTGTTAGTATTTTACTAACGCTCGATTGCGAACAATGTAAATAATTCGCTATAAAACATTGATTTTTACCGTGCCGATACAAATCAACCATACGAAGTTTAGTAGATTCAGGAATATCACTCACACGGCCCATTTTAAGACGAAAAAGAAACAAGCTGCAAAAAAGAATACTGATTTTAAATAAAATAGTCTGAATTTAATCAATGATGCCACCAGTTAAGAATTGGTAATAATTAAAGGAGAATTAATGTGAAATATTCTAATATTTTGAACCACTTGAATAAATATTCTAATATTTTGACTTTTCAAAATAATTTTTTTTGCAATTAATCTTTTCAAAAATGATATTAAATTTAAGATAACAAGTAAGTTTAATCAACAATAAGTTCTTAATAAAAATATCGTTTGCATATTTTCTTTAAAAGACATTAAATTACCAAACGATATTTTCAATTTCTATAAAAAAGGTAATTATTCTAACATTTTGAATATGAGCTGTATTGCTCATTTTTGAAAGTTATCAAAAGAAGAAACATAGTTTTACAATATATTTTTGCCTAAATTGGATTTTTTCTTTTTCCGAAAAGAATCGGAAGTTTTACTGAAATACTAAAGTAACATATGTTGCCATGAGACTGTACTTACATGTGTTATTTCATAATCATAATGAAAACCCCTAGACATGGTCCAAAAAAGCGACATTGCAATAAAATCTTTAGATTAACGAAGGTGAGCGACCGGCATCCGTGAGACAAAAGGGGCTAAGAAATCTTGATTTTTCTCGCCGGTAAAATTTTTTCTTTATTAATCAAACCATTTACCGATTCAATTAGGTAAAAAATTCCGTTAAAAAAACGGTAATTTAAAGATTAAAAATTATGTAAAAGACGCTCGTCCGGAAGGAGTTAAGGAAACATCAAACCTAATTTTATTTTTGATAAAAGGAAATGCATAATAATAATCATTTTAATTAATGAATCGATTAGAAAATAAAATCATTTCAAGTAAATGGATGATTTTAAAATTATGAACATTATAATGTATTATTAATATGACTATGCTCTTAAAATAATGTGAATAAATAAAACTTAAAACGCAACTAAAAACATAAAAAAAGGCGTAAGAGAAAATATATTTTATCCTTCGATACCTCTAATATTTACATACATTGTGCCATTTATATATACTTGCTGTAAAATTACAATTTTAAAATTAAAATATTAGTATTAAATACTAGTATATAAAGTATTTACTATGTAAATATCTTTTCAGAAACATCGTATTTCACAAAGAATTAATAAGTTTTTCTTTTTTTAAGCTGAAGTTTATTATGGATATAAAGTTAATGGAATAAGGGCAATTTAAAACTTAATTGATCGTTAAAAGCTTTAATATTATTACAGTTGAAACCTTTAAGCTAAAACGTCTTGATGAAATTGGTTCGTATATACTTTATTTCAGAATCCTTTGCCTTTGGAAATTAATATCCTCAAGCGGTCTTAAAAATTTAGGTGAAACATTTTCGTGCTAAATAGTTTCAAAAGCTAACTAAATGAACATATATTTTTATACTTTATTTATCAACCTGACAACAACTTTAATATTCCCACTCCCTGACTTCTCATTGTCAGATTTAAGCTGTATGCAGCTATACAATTTACACAGCAAGAAAGCAGATAGCCTCCCCTTCCATCCCAACTCTAATTGTAGTTCTGGATTTTAGCTCCTCACCACCTCACTCAATTGAAGCGTGGCATTGTCATGACAAAAATATTTTGGTTGTACCTCATACAAACGTCAGAAATTTTCCCTGTCCTACCCAACACTAACCGGAATACTTCAGTTTTTATACGAATTGAATATTTCCAGCTGAGCGAAAAATTCTTCTGTTCTCCACTTGTTTTGTTGATAAAAAATTCTATATGCCCCTCCACCCCTTCTCTGATCGTGGCAAGTGCAATAAGATTTTATTACTGTCGAATGCATTATGCAACAAAATGCAACTTTAAAACATTTTTAAATGATACCAATTTCTTTTAAGTGTTATTTGAAAAATGTAATATTTTATTGACGTCTGTTAATTTGAATCAGTAAAGTACGCGTAAAACAAATTTAACCACTTTTGTAATATACACCGAACAGAAGAACTGAATTCTAAAGATATTTTTTTTTACACATTGATAACGATATCATTAACGGAGCGGGGGGAGGGGTCGCGGGATGATAATGTATGATATCAAAAGGGGAGGAGGCCCAAAAGGTTGCTAAAGTTATATTTGCCTAGCCCCTAATATTATAAGGTTTTCTTCTCCTTTATTCGCATCAGAGAATTTTCTGGCTAGATAAAACGAACAGAACTTTAAAAAATTACCGGTATACAGAATACTTGGGCACCCATTCTGGTTAACACTAGAACTGCGGGAAATTTTACTCAAGTTTAATAAAAAAATATTTCACATCAGAATTTTATTTAAAATTATTTAACTTATTTATAAGTTAAATAATTTTTGCATAGCTTATATTTATTGTTTTTGTTAAAGAGTTTCCGGCTCGAATCGACTTCTAGTGATTTGGTGCGGGTCAAAATGACCCGTTTCCGCTGTTCTAGTGTTAAGCTACTCAAGATTAAATCAATAATTATACTGTCAAATTAAAAAAAAAAGAAAAAGGGTTATCCTTTTGTATTTTTAGGTAAGAATTTTTTTGGGTGTAAAATTCACAAAATGGTTCACTTCATGCTATTGTTTCTTAGACAACAGCTTAGGCTATTTTGTTTAACCCTTTAAGGGGCAAAGTATTTCTGCTCCAAAAATGTTCAAATAACTTATTCACACCCAATTTACAAACAAACTTCTTTGAAAATAATTACGAGCTAATTTTCACGTGTATTATAAGATTAAAATTGTACTAAAAATGCACTGGTGTCAGTTCGCCATTGGAACAGCAAAATTAACCGCTTACAGACTGCAAACGGCGTTCCTGAAAGGGTTAAATATTTTATTCACACAGGCCTCTTATGAGGATAAATAAGTATTGCCCTATAAAGAAAAAAAATCTTCAGCATTCATTTATTGTGATGTAATTTGTGGACAGATAATAGCTAGCATGCAGCACAAAAAATAAAACTATTTTATAATAGGGTATCGTTTATCGAAAAAAAAAATTTTTTTGAATAATGAAAAGAAAAATATATGCATAAAAGTATGGTTGCCAACATCTCCCGCTTTTTTGCTCCGGAAAAATTTTAACGCAGTAATAAATTAATATTGAATAAAGTAATTTGTAAATTACTAACAAATATTTGCACCACACATTGCACAGAATGTAATTTCAGTATCTATTTTATAAATGCATATCAATTTTATCATGTTTGAAAAAGTGAAGCATCATTAAAATGCACTTTGCATCATCATGCAAATGCATTCCTTAAAATGCAATATTATTTTCTCCCATTAACGATAAAGTATAGGAATATTTTTAATTGACCCTGTAATTGAATTATTCATCCTATTTTTATAAGATCTTGACAAAATTAATTAACAATTATATATTTTACATTTCAAACGATTCCGTTCGGTGGTTTTTGCATTGTTATTGTCAGACAGAGGAACGGACAGACAGACGGAGTGAATGACGACTATAGGTGCTGCGTATATCCCATAATTACGAACGCACCTAAAAAGAGGAACTGAAAGATGAATTTCGAAACAAAATACGGTCAAAAAAGTATAATTTTAAAGTTTTGGTAGAGATCAGAGAGCTATTGCAAATTTCAAATATACTTTGAAAAATATATAAAAGAATCGTCAGCCATACACTAGGCAGTGGTGCTTGCATGTGTCAATTAAAATTTATTTTTTAACAAATACCATTTTAAACCAATACTCTATTTAACCTCTTTATGGGCAGTGGTATATATATTTATGCCACATTCGATTAATGAAGATTTGAACCGGAAAAAATTTATTTGATTTTATTTTTCTATCTTTGATAGAAAACATGCGTAAACTTACTTTTTCTTATTTTAAAGCATTTTATTTTCATTTTCCAGTGGGAGTTCGGATTTATACACATGGAATCGCTTGCTCCTTAAAGAGTTAAATAAAAATATTCACCTTGCGTAAATGCAGAACTGTGCTATTTACCAGAATACCGAATTTTCCTTTAAAATTTCTAGTATCTAAACCTAACTATATAAGAATAAAAATTCACATATTTCAAACTAAAAGAGAAAAAAAACGTACAATGCACAGTTATATCAAATTATTACGCAGTATTGAGTTCACCGTACAGACATTTGAAATTTTTCTATTATACAATCATATTCAGATATTTCTGTGTGTATTTTAATCAGTTATTGTCTTTCTTTTTTGAGTTGTTTGCTAGTTTGGACAGATTTTGGAGAATGATAAGAAATTTAGATTAACTATCTTATTTTTCACAATTGATATGTGATATATGGAATACATTAAAAAGAAAAAACAATCTCATTGAATATCTTGCTACTCATTCCTTTTAAATGTTTTAATGATTTAACACTGTCCGGCGCAATGTTCCCACTCCCGGGCACGCCTAATTTTAATTCCAAATTTGCAAACGGCACCAATAATATTTTATAAAAATTTTGTAATTTCTTAATGTTTTTGAATACCTTTTTACTATTGTTTACAATATTTATCTATTTCTATTCACATAAATAAAGGAAAAGAAATAAAACCTTCCCTTTATAACCATATCTATTTTCTGAATATCTCACTCATGAAGTAGTACTATAAATTTTTTATACTTTCCCTGCTTAGATCCAGAAGTATTTTTTTACGATTCCTGACATCGTAAAAGTCATTCTTAGCATTCATTGAAATAGTTGATATTCTCTCTTAGTTGCGTCTGTAATTTACGATATCTGCATATTGTTTTGTTTTCGGGTCACAGTTAGCAGTTAACGGGAATTTTTATCTTCAATATACTAAGACTTAAATCATTCAACCAATCATAAGTTTTCTTTTATTTCATACAGAAAAAATCGAGCAAATTGAAACACTTTTGGTGGATGTGTCTTGTTTTAAACGGTTTTTCTAATATAAAACAGTCAATAAACTTTTTTTTTTCTCTTTAAATTTTTAGACATTCGGTTTTGAAATTTAAAGTCACTTGAAAATTTTAATATAATGGAAACGTATTTATGTCTGTTTATAGAAAATAATTAGTTTTTTTTTTTTTTTTTTTTTATAAATATTCAATCTATTGAAATGTACAAGTTATTTATAGTATATTTAATAACTTATATAACGTGTTAGTAGAATATATTTATAATTTTAGACACTTAAAAATTATTATTGTTAACTGATTTTAAAGTAAGATAACTAATACATGTGAGTCACACTTTATCGAATACCTGAATTTAAAAATTACCCCGAACAATTTATACTTCGAATATGTGGTAAATCCAAAAGGATAAAATTTCGCATGTGACCATCTCTTTAAATGTTTCAGATAATTAGTAATAACCCTTACCACTAGAGAGGTCAAGTTCACTCGTTAATTGGGATGCCAAATGCTTTGACACCACAAACAATTCCGCCTTTCAATAGTATGAAAATTTTCTTTAAAATAATAGTGGTGTCAAAAAGGTTTAAATGATGCAATAAGCAAATTCGTCTTGCTCGAACGACGTTCAGGAAAACCAGTTAAGGGGTTAATCGACCATTAGATAAGGTGAAGGAAATTATTTTAATACCAGCTGACCCGCCCGGCGTTGCACGGTTCCGAGATAATAATATTAAAGGAACATGAAATTTGTGATTTTATCTCTAACTCGAAATATGTGAGATTACGTTGTCTGAAATGCACGGCCACTGACTGTGTAAAAAATTGGTTTAAAAAATGAACAAATAATATTCAGTGGTAAAAATTTTCAAAAGGACTGCAATGGGAAACGGGAGAGTTACTCAAGTAATAATTAGAATTTTGAAAATCTCAATATCAGATGCATCAGGAGAGACGTTGGGGTACTTTCAAGAAAGTTTTGAGATAGCCATAGATTTTGCTAGCCATCGCAAGAAAACAGATATTGCGTTTAGTTATTTTATTAGTGTACGTTACTGTGGCTATTCGAAATAATTCCTTTACTGCTAATTTTTGCATTTTTTTACATGCAACTTAAAAATAAATAAGACTATGATGCGTACAAAAATCTGTAATATTGACAAAATTGACAAAAAAAGATGCTAAACGCACAAAAATCGTTTAAATTCACGTCGAAAACCGCATTGAAAATCGCATTAAAAATCACTCAAATGGAAAATCAAAGCAGACAAAATTTCGTTCATTAGGCTGAAATTTTGAATCGATATTGTTTTTACCATTGTCAAAAAAATAGCCGCAAAATGCGAAAAAACACTAAAAATCGCATTAAAATATTCGCTAAAAATTCAAAATTCATCGCACAAATTCCGAATAAACTTTATTGAAAAGAGAAAAAAATTACAATATTGAGTGAAAAGAATGAATCCGTATTCCTTTCACTAATATGGGAAAATCGCTTCGAAACATAAAATGAGCGCTAAAAATCGCCTAAAAAATTAAATAAAAAAATTTTAATAAAAAAATCAAAAATCGGGCTTCGAGGTGCAAAACTACATGTATAGAGGTACCTTTCCTCCAAATTTGGTAACTCTACATGCAGCGGTCTCTTCAGAACAGCGGTGACAGACAAACATACTTGTCTCGTTATTATTAGAGAAGATGATAATGCCATCAAAAGCATTTGGAGCGCCCATTACGCGGTACACTACCGATCAATGAGTATTACATCTCGAGTGCGAAGAGTTAGTAAAATTTAATCATTAATCGCTTCTTTGTTTTGCCCCAACATCTTATGGGCGTCGTGTTTTTGCCAGTCATGATTTATCCGTACATGGTACGGTCATCCATACTCCATTCATAAATTGTTATTCTCACCAGTAAAATTTTATTGTAAATTTTTGATTATTTAACCCGAGCATTTTTTCTATTTAATTAGGTAACTATTTCTCTTTTGAAGAACCGGTGTTTAAAAAAAAAAAAACACGAAGAATGGACATTATTTGAAATTTTTTCAGTAATATTGTTCTGTTAATTGGTTAAGAATCCCAAACAAATTATCTGGAAGAAAAGCAGTAAACAATATCTCCTGTGAAACCGAAGAACAGAAGGTTTTACAAAAGTTTTATAATAGTATTTTATCACGGAAGTTTTATTTAACGCTACAAATGCAGGGAATTTTACTGAAGTTTTATATAGAAAATATTTTAGAGCAGGACTTTTATTTAAAACTGTTTAACTTATTAATTTAACTCTGTTTGTTGTCGTTGTTTGTATCCTTTATTTTATTTGATAAAAAAAATTCTGTTTCGAATTCAAATATGAACATTAACGGTGTTTCTTGTGTTAAAATAATTTGACTTATTCTTATGTGATTTATGTATAGATGCATATAACTGCTTATTACTTTTACATATTTAAAGCTTCTAGTAATCAATTTCCTTTAAACTTTTTTCAGTTTGCACTACATACAAATTTAGAATATTAATTACAATAAATATAAATTATGACATGAATAATAATAACAATAATATAACAGGAATAGTTTTGTAACCTATAAAAGTTGCACCAGAAATCTATTTCGAGGAGTTTCAACAAATCAAATCCAAAGTCACAGCTAAATGCAATGAATTACATTAGAGTAAACAGGATGTAACGGATATTCTTTATATATATATATATATATATATATATATATATATATATATATATATATATATATATATATATATATATATATGTATATACAGGGTGATTCCAAATTTTTTTACAATAAAAGAGGGGTGATAGTACACATCAAGACAAACAATATTAAATAGGAGACGAAGGGTCCAAAACGTTTTCCTAAGGAAATAGCCGCCATTAAAGTTTGGGGAACAAAATTTCAAATAAACATAAAAAACGGAAAAATCGGTCGATTGATTTGCGGTTTTCACTAAAATTATTCTTTATGTCAACATATTCTTGAAATTAAATTATAAAGATAAATTTCAAAAAATGCCGATAGAGGGAGCTTTAGACTTTGGAGTAACGAACAACTATTTTTTGCCGGTATTTATTGGATCTCTTTAAATGTTTTCGTAAGCTTAGACTCAAACTTAAATTTTGAGCTCAAAATCTGTAGTTGGGAGTGGTTAAGTAACACAAACTGAGCTGTGTTCAGAGGGTTCAAATTTCAATCGATTATAAAAAACTGAAAAATTGGTCGATTGATTTGCGGTTTTCACTAAAACTATTCTTCATTTAGGTATTTTCGTGAAAATAAATTATAAAGATAATTTTCAAAAAATGCCGATAGAGGACGCTTTAGACTTTGGAGTAACGAAACACTCTTTTTTGGCGTTATTTTTTGCATCTTATTAAATGCTTTCGTAAGCTTAGACTTGAACTTAAATTTTGAGCTCAAAATCTGAATAGCTGGGAGTCGTTAAGTAGACAAACTTAGCTGTGTTCAGAGGGTTCAAATTTCAAATAATTGTAAAAAACGGAAAACAATTGGTCGATTCGTTTGCGGTTTTTTCTAAAACTAAATTTTAAATCAGCAGTTTTCTTGATCAATCAGTGTTTTCTTGAAAATAATTTTTAAAGATAAATTTCAAAAAATGCCTATAGAGGGCGCCTTAGACTTTGGAGTAGCGTACAACTATTTTAACTGTTATTTTTTAATCTCATTAAATGCTTTCAAATGCATAGACTTGAATTTTGGGCTGAAATTTTGAATCGTTGGGAGTGTTTTAGTAGCGAAAAATTGAATTGTGTTCGAGGAGGAAAGAGGGTTAAATTTCAACTCCTGAACACACTTCATTTTGCGCTTCTTAACTCCGCATAACGATTCAGGATTTGAGCTCAAAATTTAAGTTTAAATCTATGCTTCCGATAACATTTAAAATGCTTTTGCAAGCATTTAATTAGAACCAAAAAATAATGGTTAAAATGAATTGTTGGTTACTCTGAAGTTTAAGGCGCCCTCTGACGGAATTTTTTGAGATTTATCTTTAAAAATTATTTTCAAGAAGATACTGACTTAAAGAATAGTTTTATTTTAAACCGCAAACGGATCGACCAATTTTTCCATTTTCTATAATTACTTTAAATATGAACCTCCCCCTCCCCCTTGAACACAGTTCAGTTTGTGCTACTTAACAACTCCCTACTATTCAGATTTTGAGCTCAAAATTCAAGTTTAAGTCTAAGCTTCCGAAATCATATAAATAGATGCAAACATTTCGGCAAAAAATAGCTGTTCGTTACTCCAAAGTCTAAAGCGCCCTCTATCGGTATTTTTTGAAATTTATCTTTATAATGTATTTTCACGAAAATACCTAAATAAAAAATAGTTTTAGTGAAAACCGCAAATCAATCGACCGATTTTTCCGTTTTTTTTTTTAATCATTTGAAATTTGAGCCCTCTGAACACAGCTCAGTTTGTGTTACTTAACCACTCCCAACTACAGATTTTGAGCTCAAAATTTAAGTTTGAGTGTAAACTTACGAAAACATTTAATGAGATGCAAAACATACTGGCAAAAAATAGTTGTTCGTTACTCCAAAGTCTAAAGCGCCCTCTATCGGCATTTTTTGAAATTTATCTTTATAATTTAATTTCAAGAAAATGCCGACATAAAGAATAATTTTAGTGAAAACCGCAAATCAATCGACTGATTTTTCCGTTTTTTATGTTTATTTGAAATTTTGGTCCCTAAACTTTAATGGCGGCTATCTCCTTAAGAAAACGTTTTGGACCCTTGGTCTCCTATTTAATATTGTTTGTCTTGATGTGTACTATCACCCCTCTTTTATTGTAAAAAAAATTTGGAGTCACCCTGTATATATATATATATATATATATATTAACCCATTAGTGCCTAGCGTACCTTTTTAGGGACGACAATAAAAAAAGCAATAAAGCACTTTTCACACCAGTAAATAGAAATATAAATAAACATTATTTTTCACAAGACAAATTTCTCAATAAATTAAGATAAAAGTTATTCGTCTATTAAAAGTGGTGGGAAACCCAAAATTTTATTTTTAACGAAGAAACTAGTTTGGGCATTAATGGGTTAACGACTATAGATCCAATTTCTGTTTTTCATACTTTACTGAGAGCGTGAGAAAAAGTATATGCGTCGTAAAAGAAGGTTATTCAATTTCTGGTCCCAGTTCTCATATGTATCTGTCAATTGCTTTTTATTATTAATTTTGCAAATCAGTACTAATTAAAATTATACTTAATATAACTAATCCCAATAATTAAAATTAGGTATTTTAGAAGACTTATGGTATTTTAAGTGCGAATTTTAGGAAATTTAGTGCCGAAACGACATTTGGCGCAATGGTAAGCAAAACTCGCGATACAAAATAATGACAAATACTATACTATCTATAAACTTATCTCTAACTATTGCGATATGAAGATTACTCCTATACAGTGTATGCCTCATACTACTATTTTTTTTTATTCTATCGTCACTACTATTATAAAAAAGTAAAAAGTACATTTTATAATATATTTCGCTTGCTAATGTTTTCAAACAGTATATGAAAGATTTTTATTTTTAGAAAGTGGTGTGAGGCAGAATAAAAAAAAAAAAAAAAAAAAAAAAAAAAGATGCTTGTGGTAGCTTTGCTATACAATAATACAAGAAATTTGACTTGGGGTACTAATACATAGTTGCTAAATCTTACGCTTTTTTGTATCAGAAAAATATTATGGAATGTTTTATTTATAGAAATCTCTTTCATCTGATGATTAAATAAAGCAAAATTTTTATTAGGTTTTTGTGGTATAAGCGTAAGTGTTTTCAGCTATGCTAACAGACCTTTTTTGTACTGCAACTTCCTTACTCTTAAAAATTGTTGTAATTTATTGATAAGTATTTTTTAAATTTTACGTCCTATCAACTTTATAAAAATATTATTCTAAAGAAAGAGTTCGTGTATTTGAATGTAAACAAGTAAAGTGTAAAACAAAACTGAACAGTTACTCGGAGAATGTTTAAGAAAGAATATCGAGTTATCTGATAAAAAAAGAAAATGTACAAGCACTAATTGCGTGTTATAATAGAAAATCTCATATACAAGTATTCCAAAAGAGATTTAAATAAATTTTAGACAAGCAGATTCCAAGCTATAATTAATTGACTTAAAATACCGAAATTATCTGAACTGCCGCTAATCTCGATTGACACCCGCAGTACCGATCAGCACTATTTTTTATTAGCTATACCAACTCGTCTGCCCCTTCCTGGTAAATTCTGTGTCTTGAAAATTTAACGCAGCCACATTATATAAGTTTAACTCTGTCTCCCGCAAAATATTCGTAAATTGATCATTTCGCATACCTTTTGCGCCATCCGAAATTGAGGCCTTTTCTTATTCTTTAATTAGTATTTATAAGTTTTGTAATGTTACATTGACATTGCTCTTCCCACCAGTTAAAAAAGAAGTAACGGTAACATTACTTTAAACGAAAAACTCATGCAATAAAATTTCTAAATAACGGAGACCTCGAATGCGCGGAAACTGTTCGCTATTCGGAGGTGTCCACAGTTGGAAGAACCTTAAAGATTAAAAAATTACTAAGAAATGCTTAGTTCTTCATTAATTGGCTTTTATATGTTCTAAAACATCTATTGTATGAATAATCAGGAACTAAACTTTTTGTTTTAAGCAATAAAATTAAATTACAAATCAGAGGATCAAAAGTTTTGTACTTCTAGACATTGATGAGCAGAAAATCCCAAATCTTTCAAAAAGAATGTTTTCTTTCTCGGATGTGGACAGAGTTGAATTCAGACATTTTTCTCCCGGAGGGATTTCTGTGGCTCCGGGGGGACCTTGTAGAGTTCCATGGAGGGATTGCACTTTTTGACCATTAAAAGCACAAAACCTCAAATCGTCCAGAAAACATTGCAATGCTTCAGGGAGAGGGAATATTCAATCCATAACCACCCCCTTATTTCAACACTAGACGTGGGAGACAGGATTTTCCCCCAGACTACTCCTTGCATTTATTTTTCATCACGGAATTTGTGACACACAGCCCTGATGAGTTTAGAGTCTTTTCGCTTTTTTCCCTTTTATTTATCCTTAAAAAATAATTCTTTCATTTTTTTATCGTCAAAATTACTGTTTGCTATTCAGAATGTCCGTTATTTAGAGGTTAAACATACGAAAATTTAGATTTTCGCACTCAGGATTAAAAAACACTTCTTTAAACAGAGTGTGTACGTTTTAGAGATTTTAAGTTAGTATGTAATTATTTGATATCATTCATAGAGTTCATTTTGCATATACATAACATATTAAAAGTATAATATTTGTTGCAGAAAGCTGAAACTCGAAATTCTATAAACAAAGAAAAATATTCGTTTGGTTTTCTATATTTTACTATTCTTCGTATGAATGTTATATTTCCTAAGAAAAATACTTCTGATTAAAACAATAATTCCATTCTGATCTCATATTTTGTTTATAATAGTTAGTTATTCATTATGTTATTTTGCTTTGGAACAAGCAATGTTTGAATAATAAACATAAGAATACTTCATTTGCATAAATTATATTAGAAACTTGAGCTTTAAAATAAAATTCTTTCGTTATTTATGCATAAGAAATATTTCTTATATTTTTACTGTTTGTTTCAATATTTGATAAAGTTGATGAAGAATTTAAAAAGTATAATTTCTGGATTTTTATCGAATAACTTCTATCTTCATATAGAAATAATATATCACCATTCACAATAACTTGCAATAGTTGAATTTCCTTTTATATCATTTTTTTTCTTTCTCTTTTGAAAATACTAAAATTACTCAGAGTAGTACTCAGATACTCAATATTCATATAAAAAGCTATTCTAGATGTATAAATATGCATTAAAATTAGTTTTAAATTTGATATATATATATATATATATATATATGTACCTTTCGTAATGTATCCTTATCAACACATTTTTAAATTAACTGTCTTATTTACGATTTTATCTGAAATGTAGACATTACATTACAAAATTTTATTCAGAACTTTAATTAGAAAATATATCTAAATCATATATTTTGAACACAGCAGGCATAGCTAATATATTTTTTAATGTATTCGTGTTCGCCTTTTGTCCATGTTGTGATTCTTATACTCGTATTGACAAGTAATTTTTATGTGATAATGAGGTTCATTGTAGAATGTGAATTACTGAAAATGAATAGTGTAGCATTAATAATTCGTTCACTCAGACACATAAAACGTTTTTAAGGTCTACGGGGAAACATCATTTTAGGTGCATTATACTTAAAATGGTCATTTCGTTGCATCACAAACTAAAAATTACTATTAATATTCACTTAGCGTTGGAAAGTGTTTTATACTGTATGCCATATTCATCATTTTTTGTGCTTGATTGTATATTATGTGTGGCATGTACATGAATCTTGAAATGGAAATGTTGCAACAGTGAAAATGATGGCGTTTCAAATCATTTGTTACCCTAAGCGTTGCGCACGATAAATAAAAGAAATTTTTATGAAAATTCAGATTCTTTGATAGCCACCACTCTTTTAAGGTATAAATCTGTACCTTGAAACAAAAAAGGCCAATGGCAAAATTGAGAAATTTGAGTTAAGTGCACGAATGAATTCAGGATGCGTTGTAAAGTAATTGTTAAAAGGGCCAAATTTCTCTCGATATTATATATTTGAAAACTAAATATTTTGTCAAGGCCATTGTTATTTACTGTTAATGTAAAAGTAGCCAACGTCACTTCTAAAAATAAAATAAAATAAATCAATGTAACATTAGATTGTAGTGGAAAAAACATTACAACATTGAAAGATACAACTTTGAAAAATAATAGTGCAGAATACGTAGCAAGGTTTTAAAAATTCCTCAAACTTAAATTGGGTTTCCTGCCATTTGAGAAAAATGGGCATTGGCGTTTTTTGTTCCATGGTACAGAAATATTCCTCTTGTTTAATGGCACACACAATTATTTAATAATAAAGCTAAATACACTAATTTTAAACATTGTTATCTATCAACAATCCGAAAAAAAAAGTGAACAGCACAGTTCGCATTTTTGCCAATCCCACCGAAACTAGCATAGGGAAGTAAATACGATCTTCTGATTGGTTGAATAATTTAAAAGAGTAATTGTTGTTTGCCAATAAATTGTTCTGAATGCGAATGTACGTATTAGGAGTGTATATGGGTATATAATGTTAAAATAATAATAGTAATAAATGGCAATTTTTTAAAATAACATAGAATTACAATTGGGTTTGTAAATATTGCTTAATTGACGCCGTAAAAAACAAATGCGATTGTTTGTAAGTAAATTACTCTGAATGTTAATGCATGTATTAGAGGCATAGATGTGCATATACTGTTAAATATTAAGAAGAAATGGCAATTTTATCTTTATTATTTTCTAAAATACAGAACAATTGAGAAACATCGTGATTAACTTCTTTAATTATAATTCCAGAAACTATTTATATATCTATTAATAAATATGTAAAATCAAAAGGACACTTTTCGAAATTCATTTTTCAAAAGGTTTTCAAATAGAAATATATGATTAAGATGATAAACTCAAAAATGAGCTAAAGAAAAATGCTTTTTAAGCTAATAAACCAATCAGAAGCCCATATATTCTTCCCTATGCTAGCTTCGGTAGGATCAGCAAAAATGCGCACAGTTCGTGTAAGCCACGGAACGGATTCGAGAATTAACCCGGAAGTGCTCACGCATATTTAGTGTACAAATGGTTTTAAATTTGTCACCAATAAATACAAATAAAAACCGTCATTTTGTTTAGTCGGAGACATTTTTTTAAAATTCTGCGATAAAAAAAGTTGACGATAAACTTCTAAAAAATAATGGCGACAATTGCAAAAAACTTATGCAATCTGTGTCTATTAAAGCCGGCGCGCGTCCACCCGGGTTAAGGGGTTAACTGTTTGCACTCTAGACTCTTTCTCATCTCTAGTGTTGTCAAATGTCTGTCGTATATCGCGACGTGAAATGCGTTTGCCACCTCTAATATTTTACATTTTATTTCGGCATGTTTTATCACAGACTATTCGGCCATTACATATGGCGAAAAAGATTACTTTAAAATGCTGGTGTCTAGAGCTTTTGGAGTCCCCTTTCTTGCAGAGAAAAACGATCGATTGCAAAAGGCTAAAATTATAAAAAATAATAAATTCAAGAATTACAAGAAATGCAAACAAAACAATAATACATAAACTATCAAACTGTTTATGAAAATAAAGCATTTATGCCACTCTAGTCGTCAGTTCTACTCAAATTACTTTCCCATCACTATACAGGTTTCTTCTGACTCAAAGACTTTTAACCCTTTGCGGCGCAAAGCAATTCCACTGCAAAAGTGTTGAAATCAATGAATAAACTAGAATTTGCAAACAAATTTATTTGTAAATAAAATCAAACTATCTTTTATCAAAGTTCTGTGCCAATGTGGTCTTCAGGAATTAAAATCTCGCATGGCGTTAAGGATCTGTTACCGGAGTTTTAGTGAAGTAATATTTGCCTTACTTAATGAAAATATAAATGTCTATCTTTAAATATAAAGACAAATACTACTTTAGAAAATTTCCAATGCTAAAACATATAATATTCTCTGAAGCTCTTGGAGCATACGATCCCAACATAAATATGCTCGCTTAAAATTATATTAAAGAAGAATACATTAATTTCAATAAATTTTCATTACTATTTTTTACAAAAAAGAAAAAAAGAACACGTTAGATTTACGGTTGCAGACTTCAAAGAAGTTTTTTAGCATTACTTTCTGCGGTAAAATTACAGTGGAGCATCGTTTATACGACGCCAAAGGGACCACCGAAAAACGTCGTATAAACGATAACGTCGTATAATCGATTTTCACTTCCAAAAATAGAATTAATTTTGTTTTCACTTAATTTTAATGTTTAACGCGATGATATGCATGAATTTGTAAATTAAACTAACCAAAATAAACAAATAACGAAAAAAACGGTGGGGGGTATTAGTAAGCAATTTAAATATGCATACCTTTATTTATGTTTCACCGAATGTTTCGTCATTTGCAGTACATCATTTCCTTTCCATTTAAATTCAAAGATCAAAAACTCCGCGTGGCCAACTAAAAGTCGCCAATACAGATAATAGTTAGAAGGATAGTCTATTTGCAACTTAAAACAGGTCGGGAAAGCTGACCAACCCCGAAAAAAGAATGACCCTTCCCAGTGTAATCTGTTACATGTAAGCTGATTTTTCAGACTAATCGAACACCAGCCCATATTTTAATAATATGGAGTGCATTTAAACACGCTCTTTGGTGTCATTCATAGCTGCCAACTTCCGATTGTTCGTAAAACATACAAGAAAAATAAACAAAAATAAGCCTATACAAAATCAAAAAATCGACGTATAAACGATTTTGGGCGTCGTATAAAAGATATATTTTTACATTAAAATGAACAGGAATGAATCGGGACCGCATTAAAACGTCGTATAAATGTAAACGTCGTATAAGTGATCGTCGTATAAACGATGCCTTACTGTACTTTAAAAATCTTGATGAAGTTTCTAAAAATGCATTTCCATTTTGATATATAAATCTATTCAAACTAATCTGCAGAAAAGAAAAAAAAACAATGGTTTATAATTCCGCCATATTTTTCAACTTATTCCAAAAATAGACAGGGAATTTTCTGCTTGAATAAGCATGCTACTATTTTTTTTTTTTTTTTTTTTTTTTTTTTTTGCTTTTCATTAAAATATTGGACACAATTTGTATGAATATCAAATTTTTATTTATTACCGTGCTGTTATGACTTTTGATATTCAAAAATTTTAAGCTCTTTTTAAAATCAAATATTTTTCTTATATTTGTATGATACATTATTTCATATTAAGAATCACGTAATTTTCTTAATTAAAACATTTTTAACAACTTTAAAGATTACTTATTAGCTCTTTTTCTTTTAATAAATGAACTATTTATTTTTAAAACTTCATAGCCGAGTTTTAAAATAGAAAAGTATATATTTGGAGTTACGTAAATACAATTTCATTCTTCTATTAAAAATTGAGTGGCAATATTTACAGATCTCCGTATTTAATAATAATAATAATAATAATAATAATAATAATAATAATAATAATAATAATAATAATAATAATAATAATAATAATAAAATTAATAATAATAATAAAGCACGCACCTTCCTTCCTTTATATGTAAAATACATAAAGTTGCATAGTTGAATTTTTCTATTCAATCTACTCTAGAAACTGCACATCTACCATATTTTTCTCAATATCGTTAAAAATAAATATTTCTTTTTTGCATGAAATGATACAACTTAACTCCTTGCGGGGCGGTGCACAGTGGGGCAAAATCCCGAAAAGCTGGCCAAAATATGAAAATGTTATTCAAATTGTACAAAAATTCGTATACAGGTGTTTTTGAGGATGCTAAGTACGAATACAAAATTAAAATTGAAAAAAAAATGGCGGATACAATATAGCCGAATAAAAATTTAAATGTCTCGAAAGTTATTCAATTTATATGCAATTTCGTAAACTTTTCAGGATGCTAATTAGGATTCAAAAGTTAAATTTTAAAAATAAATAAATAAGTAAAATTACAGGTTAAGAGTAAAAACAATAAAATTTAAATAAAATTTAAAATCTTGAGGTAAACTTAAAAGGGAGTTTTCAAAAAACCAAGACATATTTAAACGAAATTTAAGTACGTTAATGGAAAGTAAAACATTAGACATATATTATATTACAGAAATTAACCTTTAGAATCTTTTGTACTTTCAAATCTGGGATTTAGTTTCTCGACGAGAAGTCTTGATTGTAAACGAAATATTTTTTGCATATTTTATTTTGCAATTTCAGTGTTTTTCTTTTCATACAGAGTACGAGCTTTTCATTTTTTCTATCCAGTTGTCTGCCAGGTGTAAGGCCTCTCTAAACATCTTTGCATGTAACTTAGATATTCTAAATTCTAAATTATCTTAATCCACTTTTAATAAAAAATGTCAGATCGGTAAGATGCCGTTTTGATGCTGTCTGACATAGGTAGCAACGTTGAGTATTACACTAATTCGTTTTAAACGACTTTTTCTTTTGTATCAATGATTGTATTAAACGAAATAAGTTGATTCTGCTAGTATTTAATGCAATCCCATTCATTGACAGTTGCTTCCGTATTTCTTGAAAATTTAAACTGGATTTTTTAGATATATTTACTAGTTATTAAACATTTGAATGAAAATTTCGTAATGTAATGTCCACATCTCAGATAAAATGGTCAAATAAGACAGTTAATTATATATATATCTTTATATATAAAAATCTTCTGTGCGTGTGTATGTAATTGAACTCCTCCTAAACGACTGGACCGATTTTGATGAAATTTTGTGTGTGCGTTCCGGTAGATTCGAGAATGGTTTAGATTCACATTTCGTCGAAATTGATTCAGTACTTTTTTAGTAATTAGGCAAAAACTAATAGTTAGTGATTTTTCGCTAATTAAAAGTGCTATATATATTAATGAAAGTCAGGATTTCGTATTAATCATAGCACAAAAAAATCTACCATACCAAAAATCTTGAAAATTGGGGTAAAAATACTTCTTATAACATCGAGTGCCGCTAAAAATGGATTTTCGAAAATTCCACCCCTACGATGAGTAGAAAAAAGAACGAACTTTTAAAAAATTCCTTAAAAATCGGCTTCTGTAGTTATTTTTCATCTGATAGCATATTTTAGTATATTTTTTCATGCTGAATCGAATGGTACCAAGCAAATTCTTTTAAGTTCAGTAGTTCGCGAGATACTTCACATTTTCCTGATTTGGCGGCGTCTTCGGCGCAAAAAACCTGAAATTTTCAATCCTTATCTATATATATAAAAGAAAGTTTGGATTTCGTATTAATCACAGCACAAAAAAATCTGCCGAACCTATAATCTTGAAAATTGGGGTAAAAATACTTCTGATAACATCGAGTGCCGCTAAGAAGGGATTTTCGAAAATTCCACCCCTAAAGGGGTTAAAAAAAAAGGAACGAACTTTTAAAAAATTCCTTAAAAATCGGCTTTTGTAGTTATTTTTTAACTGATAACATATTTTAGTGTATTTTTTCATGCTGAATCGAACGGTACTAAGCAAATTTGTTTAAGTCCAGTAGTTCGTGAGATAATTCACATTTTCCTAATTTGGCGATGTCTTCGGCGCAAAAACCTGAAATTTTCAATGCTCATCTTTATATATAAAAATCTTCTGTGCGTGTGTATGTAATTGAACTCCTCCTAAACGACTGGACAGATTTTGATGAAATTTTGTGTGTGCGTTCTGGTAGATTCGAGAATGGTTTAGATTCACATTTCGTCGAAATTGATTCAGTACTTTTTTAGTAATTAGGCAAAACCTAATAGTTAGTGATTTTTTTGTTAATTAAAAGTGTTGAATAATTTCGATAAATAGCGTACGGACGGAATGTCCGAGCGGTCAAAGGCGCCAGATTTAAGCTCAACTTCTCGAAGAAAGAGATCGCGTGTTCGAACCCCGCTCCTGTCACAAGTGTGTGCTTTACAGTAATATAGCCTGTATTATAATTTTGATTAACTGACTTCAGAAAATCGTTAACTTTTAACAAAAAAGAGAAAAATAAACTTTTCTATCAAAAATTGAACCGACTTCAAAAAATACTGAAGAGTGAAAAATAATTTCCTTACATAATTGTAATAAGAAATTAAATTAAGAGCGTAGTGTTTATCGTGCGTATCACTATATTTAAGTACATTTTTTTGATTTTCTGGTGTCGGTGCCAGGAAGGACAACGTCTGTCGGTGACAGGACAACGTCTGTCGGGTCCGCTAGTATATATATATATATATATATATATATATATATATATATATATATGTTTGTAATAAAAATAAAAATTTTGCGCTATTTTGTTCTCTCTGAGCTTTTAATTCTAAAATTGTGGAACATATTTTTAATCTTAGTTTCGTAATGTATTAATATTTTAACAACTAAAGTCCTTTTTCTTTTTTTATTTAACTTATTAATAATTTATTGCTTGTTTCTCAAAAAGTTCGGGAAACGATTTCGTAACCTTTTTCCTTTTTAGAATATGGAAAATTTAAACTTTTTGATGTTTAAAATAAAAAAAAAATAAAAAAAAAATTCTAAAATTTTTTATCAAAAATGACAATGAATTTATTAATTTTTACGTGCTTAATATAAATTTTATAATGCATGCAAATAAAGTACATAATATAATAGTGTGAATCCATTTCAAATTATTAAAATCGGATAATATTATAAAAAATAGCACGCGTTTAGAGGAACCGTTGTTTTGCTGTTTTTGTTCGCTCTAAATGATACTTCTTCAAGCATCATTTTTTAAATGATGCTGCTTGTAAGGACAAAGCAAAAATCTTTTTTTAAATACAAATTCCGACTCTCCAAACATTATTCTAGCCAACTGTACAATCGAAATTCCCTAAATCGTAACTTCATTTTTGGACTTTTGGCCAGGTTTTTGGGTTTTTGCCTCACTGTGCGGTGGTTTCATAGATATACCACTTAATTTTAATTCCCAAACTCCACATTCGCACCGGAATTTTGTTAAAGAAAATTACGGTTTATTGAATGCGCGAAGTATAGCGTTTTCTTATTTACAAATAATAAAACAATAAGTTTTCAAATTCCGGTTTCAGTCATTAATTTCAATACTTAAGCAATGAATTTGCCCTGCCCCGCAAAGGGTTAATCATAATCAAGACATTTTTCATAATTAGTAATAATTTTAATCCTTTAAACGAGGCAGCAGGGGTGCAAAAATCTAGGCGCCAGAGGGTAGTCTCTCACCAGTAAAATTTTAAAGTTTTTTTCGCTCAAAATTTAATAGCATTCTAGCAGGAATTTTACACGAAATATTAGACGAAGAAAAACGAAATAAATTTTGTGGTGAGAAACTGCCTGCTGGCGCCTAGATTTTTGAACCCCTGCGCGGCAGTACATCTTGGGATGGGTCCACTAGCTCGCTCGGGCATTGTAGTCAAATATGTTCCGTGTTCAAAGGGTCAATAAAATTAAATATAAAAGCGTACAATAATCAGTGCTCGAAGCGTTCCTAAATTTGTAAACATTTACTATTACTATTTCAAACGAAAAATCTACGTGGCAGATTTCTATGATACTTGCAATAGAAGTTTACAATAAATATCATCATATTAAAGTTTAGTAGTAGAAAAGTGTTAAGCTTTTAAGAACGCTGCAAGATCTGAATAATGATCTAAATTTTTCTTATTATAAAAGTAATCGCTAATCCTAACCGTTTTTTAAATATCATATTTCAAAGAATATCTTCTTTAGACGAAATTTACCTGGGAAGCTTTTGATTTCTAGAAGCTTTCTAAAAATTTGCCACAGAAATATTTCGGGAAGAATTACAAGTGTTCAAAAAATGGACTGATGAGAGTCCTGTGTTACAGAAAAAAAAAATAATCAGCTTCTATATTACAGCTCCAAATGTTTTAATTTATGCATACAAATTTAGAAAGTAATAAAAAAAATATTTCAACAGTTTTTTTTTTTTTTTTTTTTTTTTTTTTTTTGTCTGTTTCTATTTTAGTGTTCGCATTTTGGAGCATGGTTATTGATTGACAACCTATACAAATATAACAAATTATTTTCAGCTATATGCTATTGTACATTGTTCTTTAATATTTTTTTTAAATTCCAAAAACATTTAGATTCATATCAGTACAATGTAAGTAATATAGAGAAAGCGATAAATACAAATAATATATTTTTATGCAAATTAACGAATTTACATTTTCATTATAGATGTGATAAATGGTTAAACATGATTTTTTTTTCAAAAGAGCAAATCAACCTTCTATTTTATAGGAAAAATAAGGACATACTTATTATGTTGGAAAATATATGTTTTGTACAGGGTTCGCACTGTTCTACCACTAAATTTTAACAATATCTTCAAAGTGTTTCAATGCAGAAAAATATCGTAAAATCTGTAAATGAAGGTGGGGATTACGAATGGTGTGGTTTAAAAATTAAATGTAAATGTTCTTATTTCTAATAGTTGTGCCAGAGTCCTTGGAAATTCCAAGGAGTGTGCGAACCTTGGTTTTGTATTACAAATAATGCAATGTTCCCATTTGAGAACATTGGCGGTTAAACTGTTAAATTGTGCAGTTTTGTTATATTATTCTTAATGCGTTGGTAAGTGTTTTATAATCTATGCTTGATGGAAGATTTTTTTCTTGTATTATACATTTTGCCACAGATCGTTACTGTCATTTTTTGGATAGTATTGCTTGATATAATATTAAAATTTCAATAAATGGAAATAATTTGATAAAGATCAATTCACTTATACTCTATTAAAGCACTTATCAGAATTGATTTAATCCAAGAGTAGCGTGAAAGAAACTATCATGCGCCATTATCCTTAAATAGGACGCAATCGACGAGTCTTTTACCGATTAATTTTTTGCCGTATTTTATTTCCATAATCTTTTCATACCCGAAAGTAAATTAACATGGCCTTCCATTTTGATTCCAAATTTTGACAAACCAGAAATGTTAAAGGATAACTTGTTTTTTTTTATTATTTAATGACATGATTTTATAATTAACGAAAATAATAGTAATTCTTTTGAAGTCTCTTGTAAGAATTTAGAACTTCTGAATATAATTTCTTAGCTTTAGAAGTGTCACGTGTGATAGATACTTCAGAAGAGAGGAAGTTAAAACTGGCTGTCTGTTAACCCTTTGTGGACATATGACTGGTATACGTGTTGTATAAGGTGCTCAGAATACTTAATTGTTCTAACCAATAAATTTTTGCTGTAGGTTTAGTTTTATTTAATTCGAGCATTTTCTAGATTCAATAAGGCAAATATTTCTGGCTAGAAAAACCGGTACAAGGAATAAAAGTTCTTTAAAAACGCTTGTCCCGAAGGGGCTAAATCCTTGAGGAGAGGTGGGATTATATACCACCTAAGTTTAATTAAGATTTGCACCAGAAAATTTTAATTAAATTCTAGTTTAATAACTTTGGAAGATATCAGGTTAAATATTTATTTTCTTAATGTTGAAATAAAGGTTTTCTAAATTCCCAGTGTGAATTCAGCGTAACACAAATACAATTGCTTGCTCCTCAAATGGTTAAAGCAGTCCGTAAGGCAATCTGATTGCATTCAGCAAGTCACAATTTTCTAAAAAGGCTTTGTAATGACATATATTAAAAAATCTCCCTATAATCGTTCCAAACAATCATTTTCAAAGAAAGAAAATCACCATCGTTTGCAAATTTTATTACCATTAAATCCACATATCTACCCGGTATTTCCATGAACACTTGTGAGCTCGCCAGCTCCCGTCCAAACACAACAGTGTTAAAGAACACAGTAGTTTGCTCTTTTTAAAAAATATTACCCATTTATTGGGTTGTTCAGAAAGTCGTTTCCGTTTCGGGAAATCATTTTGAACCGCAAAAGTCTGCTCATTATTTACTAAACATCAGATATCGGAAACAATAAGTAATAGTTAAATTATAGAATTTTTTGGTACGAATTGATTTTCCCAAACGGAAAGGACTTTCTGAACAACCCAATATGAAGTATAAAATAATTTTACTACGACTATCAGCGGCGATCTTTTGTAATCAAATTTCGTACATTTCTTTATGAAGGTAACACACAAGATTTTAAGGGAAAGTAGTGTCGAAGGATACATCCGTAACAACTGAAAGCTGTTTTCATGACTTATTAGGAATAATCAATTTTACTTTTCTAATTAAGCTTATATCAAAGGATTGAATAGAGAAATATGTCGCCCTGGACTATTATAAATTTTGTAATTTTTTTCAAACTGCTACACAACAATCCTTTTTAATATGAAATTTTAAAGTTTTAAATATGAGGTTATGGACTAAGAGGTTTTAAATGTCACGTATTTTTAACGATTAAATAAGCTTTTTACCAGGAATATTTTTTTTCATGTTTTTTTCTTTTTTAGTATTTCTGTGTAAATATATACATCTATAATAATAAAGAAAAAAGTTTTTGAGTGTGTCCGCGCTGTTCTGAAGACACCGCTGAACATAGATTTACAAATTTTGGAGGGAAGGTACCTCTATATATGAAGATTTGCACCTCGAAGCCCACTTTTAGATTTTTTTGAAAATATTTTTTAATTTTTTAGTTGATTTTTAACTTTCTTGAGGTGATTTTTCGACATTAGTGAAAGGAACACGGTTTCATTCTTTTAACACAGTACAGTAAATTTAGTTTTCTTATCAACACAGCTTATTTGGAATTCGTGCAACTATTTTTGAATTTTTAATGAATTTTTGAATGCGATTTCTAGTATTCTTTCACATTTCAAGATTATTTTTGACATTGATAAAAAAATTGTTTCAAACTCTTAGCCTGATTTACTAAATTTTTTCTGCCACGATTTTTTAATTTCATCGATTTTCAATGCAATTTTCTTTGCAATTTTCGAAGTAATTTTTTAAGATTTTTCGAGTTTTTGTGCTTTTAAAATCTTTTTTTTTTCATTTTTGTGAATTTTATGTGAATTTTTATGCATCCTGTTTATCACGGACCTGTTCAACAGCTGACGGGTCAGCTAGTATATATATTTCAATTAAAAATAAGTGTTTCGAAAATGGGTTCAGATTATCAGCTAAAGTACTTCCACCAGTAAATTTAAATATATTTATGGATTATCAGCTAAAGTACTTCCACCAGTAAATTTAAATATATTTATGGATTATCAGCTAAAATACTTCCACCAGTAAATTTAAATATATTTATGGATTATTTAAAAGCGTTGTTTTAAAATTTTTTTAAAAAATAGGTAGAAAAAATTTATTAGTTGAAGTTTGCCTGGCGTCGGTAATCAGGCACTGCTAGGAAATGCTGCATAAAAATGTTTTAGCCCTTAATTGTTTGTTTATTTTATTCTATTTGTTTCTATTTGACAATATTATTTTCCATATTAAAATATGTTTCTTACTTAATTAAAAATATATCTGACAGTTAATACAGATAGATTTAGAATAACAAGTTAGTGGGTATGAAAAAGCTTTTAGTAACGAAGCAAGCAAAGGGTTATTGCCAGAATCCAGTTGTGGTAACACAGTTAAGGGATTAATTGAGAATCATGTATCTTCAATTGTGCAAATTTGATATGTTTACATTCGCGTAGAAGCCAATTTCCTTTTCATTCAATATAATTAACATAAATACATATTTTTGAAACTTTTTGTTGAAGACTTTCATTAATAATGATTGTTTTTTAAAGATTGTTCGCCACTTTTTATGAATAGAGTATATAAAATTAACCAATATGCATATATTACTTACTTTTCGAATATGAAAACTAAATATTGTTTAATATTTAACATAAAAAACATTTATATTTTAGTTTAATAATAAATATAACACTACATTTTCCTATTGGCCAAGCAACCCCATTATTTTTTCCCTTAAAAGACCAAAAATGTTTTCAGAATGATAAAATTTATTTGTAAGCTTTCAGCATTTGCTTAAAAAATATACATAGAATTTTTAAATGATAAATGCCTCTATTTATAGTCCTATATATCATATTTTATAAACATATTTTTCAAAACTATACAATAGTTACGATAAGATGAATTTACCACTGTCTAAATGAATTATTCGAAAAATATAGTAATGTGATAAAAATATGTAGAATTGAAAAAGTCTCATAAATTTAAACATTGCATTAAAAGCTTTTAGTATTTGAAAAAGTAGGGTTTTATCTAGAAAATTCTCTCTTTTCAAAAATAAATTAATGAATTCGCTGAACCATATAATTAATTTCATAACCAGGATATACACGTTTCAGAGAATTGAATACCACATTATTCGTAAAGTAATGACTGGCGTAATGAAATACAGCTTTTCCTAATAAAATAAGGCAAATATTATCTTATGAAAAATCTGCCATTTGCATCCCCTGACGTACTGAAAGTATCTTAAACTCAAACGGATTAAGGATGAGAGTAAATATGCTTATAATTTCAGTCTGTGCATTAATATAATAAAAAGGTAAAAATATCATACGATTTGAATGTTCAAACTGGGCGAAAAAATGGCCAGGTCGGTAATCGAATAGAGATCCTCACTTACAAGAACAATGTTTTACCTTTTAACCCTTTGCGGCGTGTTGTTATATCTATGAAACCACTAAATTTTAATTCCTAAACGCCACATTGGCACAAGAATTTTGATATAAAAATTTACGCTTTTCATGATTGCGTGAAATGTACCTTTTTCTTACATAGAAATAAAATTGTTTTCAAATTCCGATATCAGTCATTAATTTCAACACTTAAGCAATGAACTTGCCCTGCGCCGCAAAGAATTAATCTAACTAGGCCGACAATCAGCGTATATTTTACGCGCAGAAAACCTTATTGTTAATAACAACTTGTCTGTCATTTAGCCAGCTCAACAAAATAAACCGCAATAAAAGGAACTCCATATAAACGATGGGTACGCAAATATACCATTATTTTAACACAATCAAGCTCATTCGTAAAGTTATCATACGAAATTAACATTACAACTGAGCGAAAAATTGCCCAGGCCGGGAACTGAACCCATATCCTTGGATTACAAGGGCAATGGTTTATCGTTTAAGCTAACTGTGTAGACAACCAGCAGCAGTTTTCACTTAGATGGAGTTTCTTTACCTACGGTTTATTCTGTTGTTAACGTAAGACTGAAGAGCAAGATGTGTTCCTGGAGCTTCCATTTGGATTTCACCCAGACGGTTGGAAGTCAGGCTTCTGCAGAAGAAAAAGTTATTCGGCAAAGATGACAATAGATAGCAGCAGCAACAGAAGGCCATCACCTCAATTTCGATATGTCTCTGACGGGAGGGAAAGGTTTCTCCAGAGACCTGTAACCATGGTAATTGCTAACACTGAACATAGGATTTTGAGAACCACTTTATATAAAGTGCGTACACTGCAAACACTTGGTGGTTCCTTACTAATGTATAGTATTGAATCAAAGACCTTTCTGTCCGGCGTTCCGCACTATGACCACTAGGCTACTACGGTCATGGTATAATCTGTTGAGCTGTCTAAATGACAGACTAGACGTTATTACCAAGAAGTTTTTTTAGCAAACAATGCTCACCAATTGTCAGCCCGGTTAGCTTAAACCTTTCCGGCGCACTACTCTTTAAAGTTGGAATTAAAAAAATAGGCAATCTATTTAGGCCTAGAGGAGTACACAGGTATAATTTTGTAAAGATTGCACAAACAATTTTAATAATACAGTTATTGCCGAAGTGGTAACACCGTGCAAGTACAGCATTGATAAGCGCAGTGAGAAGAGCATTGCAGTAAAGTACGTATTATAGTTAAATATTTTACCAATTATTTAAAAACAGTAGAATTTGATCTCAGTGGTGCTGTCATCTGGAACTTTTAAGAAAGATTTAAAGTAGCCATTAGAGTAGTTTTTGAAATATTCACAGAGTTTTTGGGTCTCTAAATAGGGGGAACTTTAGGTGTTGTCGACCCGGCAACACTGAGCCGGAAAAGGTTAAACTGTAAAGCAGTGTAAGCCAAGGCCCTGTAAGCCAAGAATCAGAGACCTTTCAGTCCGGCGTTCCGCACTATGACCACTAGGCTACCACGGTCATGGTTTATTCGGTTGAGCTGTCTAAATGAGAGACTAGACGTTCTTACCGATAAGTTTTCTCAGAAAACAATGCTCGGCAATTGTCAGTCCGGTTAGCTTAAACAATAAATCATTGGCCCTTGTAAGCCAAGGATCTGCGTTTGATTCCTGGCCTGGGCGATTTTCGCTCAGTTGGAATATTCAATTCGTATGATAACTTTACCAATAAGTTTCATAGTGTTAACCCTTCGCGGCGCAGAGCGAACTCATTGCTTAAGTGTTGAAAGTAATGTCTGACACCAGAATTTGAAAACAACTTTATTTGTAAATAAGAGAAAGCTTTATTTCGAGTATTCAATAAACCGAATATTTCTTTACCTAAATTCCGTTGCCAATGTGGTGTTTGGGAATTAAAATTAAGTGGTTTCATAGATATACCATTGCGCCGCAAGTGGTTAAAATAATAGAAAAAGGAAACAAGTAAGAAAAATCATGCGTTAAGCATAGATTATGAAGCACTTTCCAACACTCAATGAAATCTTTAACAAAACTTTGTTATTTCGGGAAATAATAGTGTATAGCCAAATATACCCAAATATGTATTCCAGTACATTAGAACAACCCTGTATTTCATATGTCAGTTCATATAATGGGAAAATTTAGCCTAGCAAGAAAATACCCAGTAGCTTGAAATTTCTTTTTCAGCAATTCATACTATTAGATGGAAACATATTTGAATACTTTTGTTCAGCCCTGTAGTTTACATTGTACCTTTATTACACGTCAGCATTAGGCTAAAAGTTATTGTAAACTAAAACACTTTTAAAACAACTGAAATCACATTCTCATAAATCATCATTCATAGGCGTCCATGTACCGAATTCTTTGCGTGGCCCTGTATATCCTTTTATCTATATTCTGCAATCATTTCTCAGTAAATTGAATGCAGCTCAACGTAAAAATGCATAGCTTATTTAAGAACCACGTTTAAATAATTTACGCTCATATTCAGTAATGTTGGTGAGCTCTTTTGGGTAGTCCTGTATATAAACTATAACATTTATACACACCATATAATGTGCATATATTTAGCGAAATATAAACGCGAATATCATAATTAAAATGCATTTCATCCCTCCATCAGACATCATCGGACACATATACGGTACTTCGGAAAGAATATACTATTTGAAATCTTTTGTATGGCCCTGTAAATGTAAATGCTATGTACTTCATATTATGCAAGATAGTAGCGTATAATTTATGTTAAGCTTCAGTGACATATATCAATTTTATTATACATGAAAAAGCTTAATATATTTAAAATATGTCACACACAATTCCCCCTTTTACCATTATCTAATGGAATTCTTTTGTGTGGCCCTGTAAATGAATAATAGCTACATTTTCACCTTATATTTTATAGAATGCATATTTTAATATGTTTGACAGGGTATAACATCTTTAAAATTCCTTTGAAACGATTTTTCCTCATAGGCCGTAATGTAATGAGAAACTTTTGATTCGCCCTGTAGATAAACTAATCATGGTAGAAATTTCATTTTCGATAGGACTTGTGCTAGGGTAAACGTCAATAACGTCCTAAAATTTCATGTCAATCCGAGTATATTAACGATTTTTCCCCATAGGCCGTAATGTAATGGGAAACTTTTGATTCTCTCTGTAGATAAACTAATCATGGTAGATACTTCATTTTCAGTAGAGTTTGTGCTAGGATAAACCTCAATAACGTCCTAAAATTTCATGGCGATCCGAGTATAATAACGGTTTTTCCCCATAGGCCGTAATGCAATGGGAAACTTTTGATTCTCTCTGTAGATAAACTAATCATGGTAGATACTTCATTTTCAATAGAGTTCGTGCTAGGGTAAACTTCAATAACGTATAAAAATTTCATAGCAATCCGAGTATATTTACGGGAGTTAGAGCGCGGACAGACGGACAGACGGACAGACGGCCAAACAAACCGAATGCATAAGCACTTTTCAACTTTGTTGGAAAGTGCTAAAAAGCCTATATAATAAATGTACTTATTTTATTTAGCACTTTATTCCGTTCAAAACTTTCAAATATATTCGTATGCATTTGTTTTTATTTCTAATGCGAGCGTTATTTTAAGAATTTAAGAGTAATGTCATAAAAATGTGAATATAATAAAAATAATAAAAAAAAAGAAAAAACATGCGTCTAGCATAGATTATGAAAAGCTTCCCAACACTACCGGAATAATTTAACTTAACTTTTTCGTCTAACAAAATGTGCGGTGTCGGTGGCTTTCTTTGATTCTGACTCTGACTCCATGATATGCTAACGGCGCTGACTCCTATTCCGACTGCAGGTTGGCTAAAGTACTATGTCGGTATCGTTCCCATTTGGTCAAAATAATGAGGAAATATAAGAAAAAAAAGCTAAAATCTCACTATTTCGACATTGATTCTCTTTTAAGTGTTTCAAATATATATATAGATATATATACTGGGTGATTATAAACACGTGATACAAACTTTAACGTACAGTTCACTGTTATAATTATTTATTGTGTATGATTGCATGGGCGCAAGTGATGTGTTGAGGTACAAACACCATGGAGCCAATCTGGCCCTTTTTATGTGCATTCGTAATTACGTAAATGCGTCGCACCTATAGTTGTCGTTCAGTCCGTCCGTCTGTCCGTTTCTTCGCACATAACAACTCAAAAACTACCCAACCGAATCGTTTGAAACTGAAAATGTATAATTTTTAGATAATTTTATCGAGTCTGTGGTATTTTATACTTTTACTTTTCAGGTAACACTGTAGATGGCGCCATTTGTCCATTCCATGGAATTATGTAAGGAACATAATGTATCTGAGTTCCAGATTAATTGTTCTGTGTTTACAATATGTGTATGTCGTGTGTAGTGAATCCTGTGTATTAAATGTTTCGTCCTTAAGTTTCGTCCACCTCCAATCATTGAGTACTGTTTTATATCTTAAGTTAAGATGTTTAAAGATAGTACAATTGGCGACGTATGGATAAAACTTTATACCGCAAAAATATTAAAAGAATAACGGCGGGCCAAATAGAAATGGCTCCTTCTTTCGTTTTTGAGTTCGACGACTATTCAAGGTAACAGCAGCTTTCCAGAATATATCAGCAGCTATAAAACAAGGGGGTGGTAAGTACATTGAATTTTAAAGTACTTTTTTTTCCTGTCTTATTGCATAAAAAATACGATGTTCTCATTTAAAGAATATGATGATAAAGTTGAAACATTTCAGGCTTATATTAAACGCCTGGAGCAGAATTTTATTCTGAATGAATTAAAAGAGGAAAAAAAAGTTGCGGCCCTTTTATCTTGCATGGGCCCTAAGCTTTATAATTTACTGAGTAATTTATGTTTCCCGAAACAATGTGAAACATTAAAATATTCTGAGATTGTTGACATATTGATAAAGCATCTAAGCCCCGCCCCCAACAAATTTATTGAAAGAATAAAATTTCGTAAGTGTTACCAAAATGAGTCGGAATCAGTTCAAGATTTTGCTGCTAGATTAAAGAAAAATACAACTTTTTGTTGTTTTACGGGTGATACATTAAATGAAAATTTACTTGAACAATTTTTACGCGGTTTGAAAAGCGAAAGCATTCAAAATAAATTGATTACGCAAGTAGACGATTTAACTTTTGAGAAAGCAGTTGAGAAAGCTTTATCCTTACACAATGTAGATATTGAAATTTCTGAAATTAAAAATAAAAATTTCAGTATTAATAAAATTTCAAGTTCAAAGAATGTACACCCAAAGAAATTTTCTAACGACTGTCAGAAGTCAAATGTCAACAATCATATAAATAATACAATTCCTGAAGCAAATAAAAGTAAATTAAAATGTTATAGATGCGGAAATACTTCCCATCTAGCCAATTCATGTAGATTTATTAATGCTACTTGTAAAATATGTAAGAAAAAAGGCCATATTGGAAAAGTATGTAGAAGTAAAACTTTCCAAAAACACGTAAATTCGGTAGATACAGTAAATGTATTAACTATAAAAAATACAGGTGCAAATCCTATTAAATTATCTGTGTTAATTGAAAATAAAGCACGAGCTGACATGGAGTTGGACACAGGTTCGGGAATTTCTGCTGTTCCTTTAAAAAGATTTCGCAGAATTTTTCCTGATTATAAAATATTCCCCCCAGATGTTCAGTTAAAAACTGCAACTGGTGAAATTTTTAAACCTGTAGGTTATGTTGAAGTAAATGTTACTTATGAAAATAAAACAGAAAAGTTAAAATTATATTTGATGGAAGAAGATACTTTTCCATTATTATTTGGCCGGGATTGGGCCTCTGCATTCGATATTTTTCCACATAATTT
This sequence comes from Maratus speculifer, assembly GCA_964019185.1. Classification (NCBI taxonomy): domain Eukaryota; kingdom Metazoa; phylum Arthropoda; class Arachnida; order Araneae; family Salticidae; genus Maratus; species Maratus speculifer. The sequence continues at coordinate 63,786,017 of OZ025300.1, forward strand.
AAGATCTGTTTATGTTAATGAGACTGTAAATTATTCTGATAAATTACAAGAATTGTTAAATGATTTTTCTGATTTATTTTCTGATAAAGTAGGGGAAATTAAAGGGTTAAAGGCAGAGCTTTACCTTGAAAAGGATGCTACACCCATATTTTGTAAAGCTAGGACTGTTACTTATGCACTACGTGCTGCAGTCAATGAGGAATTACAAAGATTACAAGAAGCAGATATAATTAAACCAGTTACAAATAGCAAGTGGGCAACCCCGATTGTTCCAGTGGTAAAATCTAATGGTAAAATACGCTTATGCGGAGACTTTAAAGTCACATTAAATAAATATCTGAAAGTAGAAAAATATCCCTTGCCTAAAATAGAAGATATGTTAGCTATTTTAAGTGGTGGTGTTCATTTTACAAAAATTGATTTGAATCAAGCATACCTCCAATTGCCCGTTGATGAGGAATCCCAGGAATTATTAACTATTAATACACCTAAAGGATTATTTCAGTTTCTTAAATTACCAATGGGTCTTAGTAGTTCTCCTGCTATATGGCAAAGAAAAATCGAACAAATTTTAAGTGGAATTGAGGGAATTACAATTTTTATTGATGATATAGGAATAACTGGGGAAACGGACGAAATTCATTTGCAAAGGTTAAAGCAAGTATTAGAAAGGTTGAGGAATTATAATATTCGGATAAATAAGGAAAAATCATTCTTCATGGCAGATGAAATTACTTATTGTGGGTATAAAGTGGATAAACATGGTATTCATAAAACACCAGATAAAATAGAAGCAATTGTAAATGCTCCTAAGCCAGAAAATGTTTCCCAGGTAAAAGCATTTCTTGGTCTTGTAACTTATTATGCAAAATTTGTACCGAATTTATCGACAATTGCACATCCTTTGAATAATTTGCTTAAAAAAGAATGTGAAGTTTAACTGGTCTTACAAATGTGATCAAGCGTTTAAAAAAATAAAAAGAGAAATTACTTCGGACAGAGTGCTGACGCATTTCAATCCGAAATTACCTTCAATCTTAGCTACTGATGCTTCTCCATATGGTATCTCTGCAGTTCTTTCGCATGTGATGCCAGACAAGACTGAAAAGCCTATTGGATTTGTATCCAGAACCTTGAATAATGCTGAAAAACGGTATAGTCAAGTAGATAAGGAGGCATTAGCAATAATATTTGGTGTTAAGAAATTTTTTCAATATTTGTACGGTAACAGATTCACTTTGTTTACTGATAGTAAACCACTAGTTTCAATTTTTTCACCTTCTAAAAGTATTCCTGTTTTATCAGCTGCTAGAATGCAAAGATATGCCATATATTTACAAACGTTCCAGTATGACATTCGCTATAAGAAAACTACTGAACACGGTAATGTCGATGCACTCTCACGTCTTCCATTACGTAGTGAAGATTTACCCCACGAATATAATTCAAATGAGGGACTTGATGAATCGGAAATCATTCAAAAAAATCAACTTTCTGTTTTACCTTTAAATGCTATTGCTTCAGCTACAAAAATCGATCCTCTTTTGGGACAAATTTTTCATCACCTCATTTCTGGTTCAGAAATTCCTAAGAATTTACTTTTTGGTGGTAAACAAGAAGAATTTACTCTTCAGCATGGTTGTATTATAAAAGGTTGTAGGGTAGTTATCCCAGAAATTCATCGACAACAAATATTAAAGGAATTACATTTTGGTCATTTTGGTATAGTGAAAATGAAATCTTTAGCCCGTAGTTTTGTATGGTGGCCAGGAATAGACCATGATATTGAAGATATTGCAAAAAATTGCTCTATTTGTGTAAATTTGAAAAATAACCCTCCCAAAGTTGATACACATCATTGGGAATGGCCTACTGCTCCATGGCAGAGAATTCATATTGATTATTTTGGTCCTGTTAACGGTAAAATGCTTTTGTTAGTGGTTGATGCTTATAGTAAATGGCCAGAAGTATTTATAGTTCCTAGTACAACTTCAGAAAATACAATTATTTGTCTTTCTTCTCTCTTTGCACGATACGGTTTTCCTATTTCTTTGGTATCAGATAATGCTAGGCAGTTTACATCTGAAGAATTTAAAATATTCTTAAAAAGTCATGGTGTAAAACATAAGTTTAGTGCACCGTACCATCCATCTACAAATGGACAGGCTGAGAGATATGTGCAAACGGTCAAACGTGGATTAAAAGCCTTAGCGTCTGAACCAGGTACTTTACAAATGAAGCTGATAACTTTCTTATGCAGTACAGGAAGATGCCACATGTTACAACGGGGGAAAGTCCTGCATCTTTATTTCTAAAGCGTCACATAAGAACAAACATAGTTTTGATCGGGCCGAATGTTGCAAATTTTGTTCATGAAAAGCAAACTGCAAGGAAATCTAAAGTTAAAGTAAAAGAATTTGAAATCAACCAGAAAGTAGCGGTAAGAAATTATACGCCAGAAGCCAAATGGAAAACTGGTCGAATCGTAGCAAGAGAAGGGAAATTACATTACAGAGTTCAAGTTGGTTCAAATATTTGGAAAAGGCATGTGGATCAAATAGCTAATGTAGGGGAAGATATTTCTTTAACTAATGATCCAAATTCAGAAGAAAATGTCACAGAAAATTTGAGAAGAGAAAATGCAAAGGTGAAGCAAGATGATTTTCCACCCTTACAGTCAAGTTTCACAGATCTGCAACCAGTTGACCCTCATGTTCCAGTTGCTCCAGATCCTACGCCAACTGACTTTCATAATCCTGATTCTTCGAGTTCTAATTCAGCTAACTCTGATAATATTCTCCAAAAACCGTCGGTTCCTACTAGTGCTACAGTTGATGCTCCTGAACATGTAAAAACTAATTCTTCTTCTTCTCCACAGGTACTTAGAAGGTCCAGAAGACATCGAAGAGCTCCTGACCGACTTCATTACTAAGTGGGGAAGAGCTGTGGTATTTTATACTTTTACTTTTCAGGTAACACTGTAGATGGCGCCCCTTGTCCATTCCATGGAATTATGTAAGGAACATAATGTATCTGAGTTCCAGATTAATTGTTCTGTGTTTACAATATGTGTATGTCGTGTGTAGTGAATCCTGTGTATTAAATACGTTTCGTCCTTAAGTTTCGTCCACCTCCAATCATTGAGTACTGTTTTATATCTTAAGTTAAGATGTTTAAAGATAGTACAGAGTCATTTCAAAATTTTATGAAAATCGTATGAGTAGTTCAATTACACGGACAATCAGAAGGATTCCGATACATTATGGTCAATGTTGAAAAAAATTTCAAGTGCATTTTAATGGCCTTACCCTCTTTCGAAAGATAATAAAGTTAATATGCATCTATGAAGTATACACTATAATATACATTCTGTACAATATGTGGGGTAAATAATATATCTTACTGATTTAGTGGGCCACACAAAAGTATTCCATTGCATAATTATATACTAAACCATTGTTTGGTACGCATTTTAATGGTATTAAACTATTTAATATTTTATGAAATTGATATACCAAGTTTCGCACACTCCTTGGAATTTCCAAGGATTCTAGCACCACTATTAAAAATAAGAAAATGTACATTTAATTTTTAAACCACAACATTTATAATCCCCACCTTCATTGACTGATTTTGCGATTTTTTACTCAGTGAAACACTTTTAAAATATTATTAAAACTTGGTGGTAGAAGTGTACGAACTCTGTATACGTTGCACAGGATTACACCAAGTTATAGTCATCTTTCAGTCAGTCTGTCTGTCAACATATAACAGAGCAAAAAATACCCAGTCAAATAGTTTGAGGTATAAAATATGTAATTGTTGCATAACTTTGTCGAGCCAGTTAAAATTTTATGAAAATCCGATGAATAGTTTAATTACAGGGACAATCAAAACTATTCCATCACATTACGGTCAATAAGAAAAATAGTTTCAAGTACATTTAAATGATGTTACGCTTTTTCGAATATAATAGAATTGACATGAATCTATGAAGCAGATACTAAAATATACATTCTGTACAATTTATGATACAAAGAATATTTACTATTATTTTACAGGGTTACTCAAAGGTATAACACTGCATTATGGTGTACGGGGAAATATTGTTTGGGGATTGTTTTAATGATATTAAACTATTTCATATTTTATGAAATTGATATATGTTGCTGTGGTTTAACACAAGTTTCTACCTGTGTAATAAAAAAATTGATAGTTTTTACAGGAACACACAAAATGTTTCGACCATTATACTGTATCCGAACTACTGTATACTATAACAGCAAGATCTGAATTTTTTTAATTTCGTTGAAATACGAACGCACCTCATTTGCCGCGCTTCACGTGCAACTTACAACTTTTTTATCTCAAAACTTCTCATTCATGCCAGAAAATTCTTATATTATTCTTTTCTTTATTTAAGACAAACATTTCATTATTACTTAACCCTTTCCGGCACGGGCAAAATCTGTACTAAAATGAGAAATTATCCACTTACACCGGAATTCACAAACGAATTTTTTAAATATCTTGAATTCCTTAATTTAAGCTTATATTGTAAAAGCAAAATTTTACTAAAATATTACTGGTGCCGTTCGCAAGTTTGGAAATAAAATTAGACTATCCCAGACCGGGCACAGTGTGTCGGAAAGGGTTAAAGGAAAAATATACTTTGAAAATTTTCGGCATAAAAATTCCTGTCTTAAATAAAAAAAGAATAATATAGGAATTTCCTCCTACGAATGAGAAATTTTTTTGAAGCAAAAAGAGGGCCATTTTGGCCTCCTGGTGTTTGTACCTCAACCCATCAATTGCGGCTCTACATTACTTTACAGAAAATGATTGTTACAACTTTACATTATCGCGCTCGCAAACGCGAAAAATCCATCTATCAAAGCATAAAAAAACGCAAATTCGCAATTTTACTGGCTGAAAAGGAAAGACGAAATAGTTACATTCAGTTGTTATTTTGCTAAGATGAAGTACTTAATTACTAAATGTAAAATACAGTGAAAAGTCTAAATAAGGGACACTCCGAATATGGAACATCTCTATTTAAGGGACAAAAGTTTTGGTCCTAGTCCCTTAGTATCGGACCTGTAATGTGTTTACCTCTGAATAAAGGACACTCGATTTAAGAGACACCTGAAAATGAAATTAAAGAAGCTGGTTTTTGCTTTTCAGATAGTGAAGTAATCTATGGTGAAGATTTTGTGAAATTATCTTTGAGACAGGCAGTCATGTTGATAGAGAGGCATACAGCACAATTGAGGAGCATTTATTCACCCATGATTAAAATGAAAATATCATTGCGTTTACCCCTATTGCTGAAAATTGTGGGGATGGCTATAAAGGAGAAGAAATGAAATTTGTGAGATAAAGAACTTTAAAGATGTTTTAAGATACACGAAACAGTTGAATATTTTTTTCGTAAATACTGCTCATAATGAAAGACTAAAATTGTTAAGTATGGTAAATGAACACTTGAGAGGTTTATAGTGAAAAATTGATTCTTTTTTCACTATAAACTTGTGTCTGATTAAGGTAATTAATAGCCTTTGGGTACACTCAAACTTCAGTTTTAATGTTTGGTTATTTTTCATTTTTAAACGATTAATTTTAAAAAAGTAAAAATAAGGGGCACCTCTATTTAAGGGAAAAAAATTCCGATCCCATGGGTGCCCCTTATTTGCAGGTTTCACTGTATTACCAGAGTTATGATTTCTGTCAGTTTTCATCAACTCTCTACACTGGTACGCTCTCTACACTCACTCTGCACCTACTCCTGTAAATCTGTCATATTTAACTCAATAATATGTTAATACATGCACTTAATAGTCTATAAATAACAATAATAATTCATTTTGTAGATATTGCATGAACATCTGAGCATTTATAAAACATCGTAATAGTACGAAAGCAACTGATTTGACACGTTTAAGGTACAATTTTTCGACTTTTTTTTAATATTATTTTTAAATATAATGAAATTACGTTTAAATAAATTTTGATAGATATATGCAACATCAAACTTTCAATCCAAATTTCGTATGAGATACTAGAACATTAATTATTTAAACTATCGCCATTTTCGTACAGGAAATCTCCCTTTTTCCAATCCTGAGATTACATAAGTTGAGTTTTTCTACTCAAAAATACTGAATGAAGTAATATTCGATGAATGTGTAGAAACACTGTAGAGGACGTTAATAAAAAAAAGTAGGAGAAACACAGTAAAAGTAACCTCTAACAATCATGGATTCATAGCGTCTCTACTTATTGTCGGATTACATTGTATATTTTTATTTTGTAAAGTTAGTTGCAAACAAGTATTTTAAGGTTAAAAAAATCAGGGTTTCAGTACTGAATAATTCTTATTTTTACAGAGACTTATTCTGTCAAAAGTTAGATATGTGTAAATTCAATGATACGTTTTGTTAATACTGTTTTTTTGTGTATGTGTGCGTGAAGAGGGTGGGGTCATTTAGTTTGTTTTACTGTATCATTTTTTTAACTAGCATAATTCAGTATATTTTTTTCATTTAATCTCCCATCAACCACTTAACTAATAAATATTTTTGAGAAAAAACTTTCAAATGCCTATTTTTTCATGCCTTTTACAGAATATTTATTCTTTTCATCACCGGTTTTTCAAAATTGTACATTTAGTCTAATTGAATCAGAAAAATGCAAAATTTACAATAAAAAATTGTGGGATTAATAAATCATGATTGAAATATAGATGTCCGTGGGGCACGGGCAAATCATGGTTGCCATTCTGACGTACACACATTGCCGGTCTGAGGGCGAAATTTTAAAATGGAGGGCCAAAATCACAGTCCGGTGAAATCCAAACACCTCATTGGTCATTAAGTCGCGTCCTTTTCAGAGAACAATCTCTTAGCGTTAGGGGAAATGTCGCCTTACTCCTTTTTTTATAAAAAAATCGTAGCGGCAATTTTGATGTAAATCTTATCTGTTTTCATTTATAATCTATTTTTCACTCTCATTTTATATAATGTTATCCAAATATCTTAATTTAGTTAATTTCGATGGTTTATCGTAAATAAGAACAGACGATAACAATTGCTTCAAAATTACTTTACCCCTCATTCTTTTCCTAATGGAGAAACACGTTCGTGATTTTCATCCATACCACACGACCAATGAGGTCGCTGGATCACACCTGACTGTGATTTTTGCCCTCCATTTTAGAATTTCGCGGTCTGACGTACGGTCAAATCAGGGAAGCGGTTAAATAAGGTTAATATTTCTAGTTCAAAAAAGTTGTGAAAAACAAGTAATCTGCATTTAAAAATAGTTGCGAACTCTAAGTGGTCCTGGTGTTAATGATTCTGAAACAACAAATGCACCATATTTATGTACTTGAAGAATATTTTATGCAAATGAAATAAGTTACTTAGGTACAGGACTTACTTTTATTCAAAGATATTCACTCTATCACCAACCAATTACACATTTTTGCTAAAACACATAGCCGTTGTGACGTACGGGCAAATCACGGAAGTGGTTAAATAAGGCTAATATTTCGAGTTCAAAAAAAAAAAAAAAAAAAAAAAAAAAAAAAAAAATAAGACCCTTTGGACTCCGGTGCCTCATACATAAATTTTATTTGATTAGCACCACTTTTTTAAAAAGAACTTTCCTTGAAGTAGACAATTTCAAAAATTATCTGATTAAATAAGGGAATTTTTTTCCCTTATTATTGGTGCCAAAAACAAATTTTGGAAGGAAAAATGATGTCTCCGTAGCGGAGACAACGGAGTACCAAGGATTAAAAGAAAGTTGCGAACTCTCAGTGATCCTGGTGTTAATGATTCTGAAACAACAAGTGTACCATATTGATGTACTTGAAGAATATTTTATGTAAATGAAATAAGTTATTTGGGTACAGAACTTACTTTTATCCAAAGATACCCACACTATCACCAATTACACATTTTTGCTTTAACCCCTTCGCGACGGAAGCATTTTACAAAATTTTTAATGTTTTGTCAACGGTTTTAAAAAACAGAAATTTCTTTCTTATTGAATTGAGAAAATGGCCCGATTATATAACGCAAATTTTACGGTAAAATTTTACTGGTGGGGATAAACGATGATTCTTAAGCCTTTTTGCGGCACGTATACGTGTCGCTCGTCCCCAAGGAGTTAACTCCCACTCTGTCTAAACTTCTCATCAATAATTACCCTTCACGCAAAAGCGAGCTTAGATGCTAGCCAGCTTTTTCACGTGAACGTAAAAGAAGCCGTAATAAACAGATATCAAGCATTAATCAAGAATCCTTTCAAATTTTTCTATTAGTTTTTAGTGATTTCTACTATTTTATTTATTTAAAAAATAGATAAACATTTTATTAAATGATGATAAATAAACTAATTATAATTCGGATTACATATGCATCTAGCTTTCATAGATAAATATAATCGGTACATTTATAACTCTATAAGTATCACTATAATAATAATATAAGAACGTAAATGGTATAAACATTATAACGCATTTCTTGATATTTTGATCGCTTATCATTGATAAAATTTGTTATGTTATAACAGAATATGTTAGACGCAGAACTATTAAAGATCAACGTATGTTAAGAATTAAAAAGTTACCATTATTTGAAAAAAAAGAACTTTAGTTACACTTGTACTTTTAAAGTACTTTTTAATTTTTATAATAATTTATTTGATTACTTTATTATAAAAGACATTTGGAAAACTCAGAAAACTACATTATATACGTATAAAAAGGTTATCAGCGGGTATTGAGTCTTAAAACTTAAATGAAACATTACTACAATCTAATTTTAAATCACAGGTCATCAAAGCCTGAGGACTAATGTATCCGCAAGTCTGTAGACACATACGTATATATATATAGGTTTAGCTTGTAGTCTGATTCACGTCGGACTATTACATGGAGAGCGCCAGGCACCCGTTACCACCAAGACAACATCATTGAACGACATCTTTAAGGCAGTGCAGGATTGCTCGTTTGGGGTGGAATTATACTGGACTCTAGATCAGATATTCATATTCATAATGGAAGCATGACAGGCCACATTTATCGGGACATCATTCTGGAACAACATGTACGTTTGTTTAGGTGTGCCATGGACTCATAATTTGTGTTTATGGATGATAACGCCCGTCCCCACCGAGCAAACATTGTAAATGAATGCCTTCGAGCTGAGGATATCACCCGCATTGGTCATATGGCCAGCATTTTCGCCTCACTTGAATCCAATAGAGCTTCTATGAGATATGCTTGACTGACGGGTTGCAGCCCATCAACCACCTTCTACATCTGTGCCGGAACTTCGGAGAGCATTGCTTGCTGAGTGGAGTAATCTTCCCCAAGAGCAACTTGATAATTTGATACTCAGCATGCCTAGGCGTTGTGCGGACTGTATTTCATCGTCTGGGAGATATACAATTTATAACCAATCATATCTACCATATAATGTTAAGTTTTTTTAAGGGGGAAAATTTTTGTAATTGCTCGAGGGAGCAACAATTGTAGATTTTTTTAATTTTATCATACATATACCATCTTTTTTGTTCATTTTCTTTTGTTTAATAAATGTTCTTGACGAATAAGTCACGTTTGTTTTGTTTCCGTACCTTTATTTGCTGGAGCTGGCATTATCCTTAATTTATGGACATGAGTGTGTATCAACTCATAGATGCAGGCATCTCTTGCTTTTCCCGGTGTCCGATCCAAGAAGAATATGCTTCCAACTGGAAATTTTATCTCACGAAATTTTTTTAAATGAAATTTAAATGTTAGTCACCGGAATAATTAAGACACGTTCGCATGTATGATTAACCTTTTCGATTCCAGCATCTCATGCACATATTTTATTCAATTTAAACTCTTCCCTGATTTGTTCGTACGTCATACGGGCAACGTGTTTTTGACAATTATGATTTGCCTGTACCCAGGGCCTGATTATCAACGGGGCACTCTCCCACCAGAAAAAGTAAATAGAAATTTTTTCCTTATTCATGATAGTAATTTTCACTGAAAAGGGCGTTTAAACAAGGCGAAAATTTCTATGTAATTTTACTGGGGAGAGAGTGCCCCGTTAGTAATCAGGCTCTGCCTGTACCACGTAGGGGAGAGTGGGGATACTTGATCATAGGGGATACTTGAGCCACCCGTATTATCTCTACAGTTGGTCAATTTTTCTTTCTAAAACTGGCAACGTGGTAACATATTTATAGTTCTGAACATGTGAAAAAGAAATCACATACCTTGGAACCATTTTGAAAGTATGGTGATTAACCCTTTGAGCTCTGCTGGTAGAATTTTCTACCACACAATTTTAATTCTGAAATGTCACAACGACACCAGAAAATTCAACCAAATTTATTTGAAAAAGGTTTAATGCATTTTTTCGCGTATATTGTAAATCGTTTTTTTTCTTTGCTAAATACTGGTGCGAATGTAACATCTGTCTCAAGTATCCCCTCCATGGGGATACTTGAGCCACGATGTAAAAGTAAAAGTAAAAATTTATTAGACATAGAAAAATAGTTCAAAATTAATTGAAAGTGGATTTCGATTGAAGAAAAAGTATCATTTTCAATATTTTATTTTGTTCTAAGAAATTACAAAAAATAAAAAAAATTTAAATTTAAAAAATGGCTCAAGTATCCCCATCTTCCCCTACTGGCATCTATATTCCAGTCGTGATTTACTATTCTCACCAGTAAATTTTCATTGTAAATTTTGTAATATTTAATCCAAGCAATTTTCTAACTCAATTAGGCAAAAAAATCAGTTTTGAAAACAGCCCTGTGATAAAGGAATAAAAATTCTGTGAAAGACATGAAAAAAGTAGCCATTATTTGAAAGTTTTTTTTTTCAAAAATACTGTTGGTTAATTAGTTAATTGGTTAAAAGAAGTTTCCTTCAAATAAACAAATGTAAAAATGCTCTAGTTAAATAAGACAAAATTTATTTTCCTTTATTACTCGTGTCATTTTTTTATGCCCAGTCAGGGTATATATGTGAGTACAAAGGGTTAAAATACCGTATTTATTCGTGTATAACGCCCACTTTTTGTTCAAAAAATTACAGCAATACTCCTAGGTGCGTGCTATCTACGTAATAATTTTTTACTGCTGGATGTAATCATACGATATACGTATAAATCAAGAAATGTATTCAAAGAAGAGATAAAACTCGGAAAATCTAATTGAAGTTGAACTATTTCTGCATCTTTATTTCACTCCTTGCAAATTTTTATACATTAACATTATTTGAACTCTAATAAGCAAGTCTCACTGCCCTCACTCTCTCCTACCCCCCGTCATTTACTCCCTACCCGAAGTCCAAAAATGTGTTTTCGCTTTCTTTTTGCCATGATGTAATGTTTGCTTCGACTTTCTTTACTGAAATTCATTTAGTCATTCATTCATTAGCATGTCAAATTTATGGTGCGTGTTATATACGAGATTTTAAAAAAGCACCATTTTTTTGCATAGTAGGAGGTGCGCGTTATACACGAGTAAATACGTTAACTATTTAATTTTTAACTCAAACAAATCACTTTAAATAATGTGCACAACATTTTAAATCAATATTTAAATACAATGTTTCAAACATCTATTATTTAAAAATATTTACAAAGCGTCCCTGTAGATGTATTTGAAATCCCTATGAAATATTTTATATGGATATAAAGATATGAAATCATTTTTAGATTCACCGACTTATTTTAAAACAGCTTTAGTATAAATAGACTGTCGAAAATTCAATGAATTGAAACGCACATGTCCATAATTTTAAATGTCAGTTTAGATATGTCTATATATGAAATAAAATTTATTTCACTGAAAGGATTTCATATTTAAATCTGTTATAGATAGGAATTGCATAAATTATAAATGTTTTTAAGGCAAGATGTTCATTCTCTGATGCGTTCTATTTATGTATATTTTTGAAATGACCGATTAATTTTTGATAAAAACTGAAAAATACAATAAATTTATTTTGAATTTTTCTTTTACACATACATACTTTCGTACACGTATACGTTATGCTTATTAATCCTTAACTATTTTTCATTAAAATTTCGAGCGCGTTCAAGAAACCTAACAAAAGCGACCAGTGTAACCGGTTACATGACATCACGGCAAGTCACCGATTTCTAACCGATTAAAAGATTCACTAAATTCCATTGGTATTGTTTACTAGTAGCGTCATCTGTATTGCGTTGTTGTAATTATTATTTTATTCTTATTCTCATAAATATTCATGTAACCAATCGCGTGATCAAACTAACCGAGATTTTTTTCGATCCCTTAACTGTCACTTTGGTGACTTCCGCTAATTGACATTGGTTATGTATCGGTCAGCAGCATTGAACGCTTTGGTATTTAACCACTTAATGGTCGCATTAAATTACGGTTTAAAAATCCAAATTCATTATTCCCACCATTTTTTTGAAATAAACAATATTCATCTTATTTAATGACAAGTAAAATGATACAAGAATAAAACCAATTTCACTATTTAATAAAACTGGTGCGAATCAAACAATTCTGAATAAAAGCCGTGAAACTTGCAACCCGTGAATGTCTCGGGCGCGACGATTAAGTGGTTAATCGATTCTACTGGTGCTTAACTGGTGACACCGCTGAACGCGCCCTTGGTAAATGTGGAGAGAAATACTTCCCTTCATTTTATACAGAAATGATTGAATGGCACCAGGATTTTTAAAACAAACTTATTTCAAAATAAGTAAATTTCTTTTTTTTTTTTCTTTGCGTATCAAAAGAAACTTTTCATTTCCAAAATTCTTGTGTCAAGGTATCATTAAGGACTTAAAATCGGATGGTGAAAAGAAATTACTGCCCTTCAAAGAGTTTAGTTGTACGAAGTTAAGGACGTGTAGAATCAGGAATTTATTTGATTTGTGTTTATTTAATAAATTTATCAAACATTGAAACATTAATGGCTCTATGATTGTATTCCTAATTTCAGTGCTACGATATTATTAGAAGATATGTTAGCAAATTGGCGAAATATTAAGGAGCCCATGACAACTTAATTTTAATTCCTGTAAAAAGTGCAGGAAAATAATTAATTCAGGAATTAAAATTTAAAAAAAAACTTTAAAATTAACAGAAAGATGCAAAAAACGTAGAGAAAATAAAGAAATTAATAAAAATTAAATTAAAAGGACAAAAAATCCGAATAAACTAAAAAATGTTCCATTTGTGACTACCATACAAAACATATATAGATAAAAACCAATTGGCGACACTAATTAATTTCACTTCAAACTTTTTTAAACTGTTTGGTCTCATCAAAGAAAAAAAATCAATTTTTTAAAATGGCAAAAAAAATCTATATTAACCCCTAAGCGAGGGGAGCCTTTTACGAAATTTTTAATGTTTTGTCGCCGGCTTTTAAAAACAGAAATTTGTGGCATTCCAAATCGAGAAAATTCTCAGATTAAAGAAGGCAAATTTTACAGTAAAATTTCACTGGTGGGGATAAAAAAGGATTCTTAAGCCTTTATGCGGCACATACACGTTTCGCTCGTCCCCAAAGGGTTAAATTTCTCCCTTCCTGCAGATTTTTTTTTTTATTTATAAAGAACAATGCTTGTCAAAATGCATTGTCAAAAACATACATCAAAGTTTGTTTAACACTATGCATAACTTCATACGCTTTTTGATGGTTCAATAAGGAAAATGGCACAGACATAGCTATTAAAGCACCCCCTTCTGTTTCAATAGTTTCAAGTTGATGTAGGACTTAACCCTTTCGGGCACACTGTGTCCGGTCTGGGATACCTAATTTTAATTGTAAACTTGCAAACGGCACCAGTTATATTTTAGTAAAATTTTACTTTTAGAATAAAAGCTTAAATTAACGAATTCAAATTGTCTAAAAAATTTTTTTGTCAATTCCGGTTTCAATAGATAATTTCTCATATTACTAACAGATTTTGCCCGTGCCGGAAAGGATTAATTACCATAGCCAAAACATACACAAAAAATAGTTCAATTCTATATGTAACTTCTTATATTTTTCGATGGTACAATAATGAAATACTTCAAAATCGCTATTTCAGCACCCCTTTCCAGCAGATTTTTTTTTCAAATTCAGATAGAAGTTTCTTTTTTATATCCAAAAACATACTTAAAAGATTTGGTTCAATTCCATGAATAAGTTCATGCACTTTCGATAATACAATAATGAAAATGGCACAGACATCGGAATTATAGTGTCTTCAAATTGATGGAGGACCTACTGGCCATAACGAAAATTATGGACAAACTATCCGGATGTAGCAATTTCAAGACATTTTTCTACCTCATCCATTGAATATTTCAAAATTCGCAATCACAATGCCAAAATTAACCCTTCGGACTCCGGTGTTTCTTACAGAAATTTTATTTGATTAGCACCACTTTTTAAAAAGAACTTTCCTTGAAGTAGACAATTTCAAACATTCCGTGATTAAATAGGGAAAATTTTATTTTCCTTTATTACTGGTGCCAAAAACAAATTTTGGACGGAAAGATAATGTTTATGCAGCGGAGCCAACGGAGTGCCAAGGGTAATCTATGCCATCATAAGAATTCTAATAATATAATTTTCTGTGCATTAGTTTTAAGATATGACTTTCGTTAAAGTACCGTAAATCATGCAAAGTGCAGCATAGCAACGCCACTTGTTCGTTAATTTACGTTTAAACCTAACTTACAACAATTTATATCAACATCTAAATGAATCTAAAGTTTTATGAAAATCCGTGTACTTAGTTCATGATGCGGCTACAGTAGAAATAGTGAAAAATGCAGAATAGCAGCTCAATATGTTGGGAAATTTACACAAAATTGTAAACACCAAGTTATATTAAGGAATAACTGAATATGAATTTTTATGAAAATCCGTGCAACATTTCTAAAGAGTGCGTTTTTACGGAAATCACAAAAAATTCAGCATAGCAGCGTCATCTGTTGAGCGATTTACATAAAAATATCAAAAATGTCAATTTACGTTAAGGACTTACTGAATCTGAAGTTTAATGAAAATCCATGTATTAGTTCTCGAAATTGAGGTATTACGGATATCGTGAAAAATGCTGCATAGCAGTGCCACCGGTTGAACAATTGACAAATAAAACTAATGGCCATGTATTTATATGAGGGACCAACTGGTTGTATTTTTTTAAAATTAAATTACGTGCATTAATTCTTGAGATAGAGCGCCCACAAAATTTGTATCACCCATAGACAGTCACAGTTTCACAGACAGACATTTTTTAAAAATCTGTTTTTACTGTATCTGGCCCTTAAAACGTGTAAATCCGTCGAAAACCGAAAGTCGCAAAATTTTTACTGATCCAATACTTTCTTGTAAAGATAGTAAAAAAAGTAAAAAATTGGTTCATTTCTATGCATAACTTCATAAATTTTTTGATGGTACAATGGCGACACACGGAGAGACTGACATTTTGTATAAACATGTCTTTCCGGATCTCTGACCCCTAAAACGTGTAAATCATTCGAAAACTAGAAATCGAAAAAATTTTGATTGCAATACTTTCTACTACTGAAGATAGAAGAAAGTAAAATCCAACAAAATATTATAACATACGTTTCGTACGTCATTGTTTAAAATACCATGATGTACATGATGTACATGCAGGGTTGGGTATCTGACGTCAAAAACTGGTTTTTGACATGACAAGTATCAAAATTAGTTTAAACCGTCAAAAACTGGTTTAAACTGTCAAAAACTGGCTTAAACCGTCAAAAACATGTAATGTGCTTTAAAACATTTTTAAAAACAAAAGAGAAACACTGAATAAGTCTTAATGATTTAAGTATTTTTTTATTTAAAATTAATTACTGTAATTTCATAATTGCAAAAAAATTAAGTTACTTTAATTGCAATAAAACATTTTTGTTTTTTAGAATATCAAAACAGAAGGAAATGCTTTTGTATAGAATAATCTGTATCAATTTTCCCTGCAGCATCCTATAGCCCATAACCAATTTAGCACATTTATTTACACTCAACCGATTTCTGAGTTTAGAGTGTATAGAAGAGAGAAAATAATGTGTATATGAGAGAAAATACTCTCTCAGTTGATGCTGAGCTAGCAGGGCTTGATAGCAGAAGCATTGCTAGTAAAGCAAGTTTTCAGGCAGGCCAATTTTTCAAATTTATGGCCGATTTTTTTTCCCGAAAATGATAACATACAATACAGTAATACTGAATTTTAATATTACATCTAATGTTGTATGTTTCTGACGAGGTTTTTGATGAGAGATTTTTGACATGACGATTTAAACCGGATAAAACCACATACTCTCAAAAACGGCCAACCCTGTGTACATGATACCATGATACCATAATGTTGGAAATACCATGATATTGAAATACCATGATGTACACTGGAAGGAGGTGCAAGAGGCATGAATAAACATACTTGTATTTTTTTAATGAGAAATGGGATTGTTATACTGAATTTTCATAAAAATTATTTTGGTTATAGAATGATGTGTATCTTAATGTCTATCAATTCCTTTTTAAACTTCATCATGTTAAAAAATATATTTTGTCTATTATTATATGTAAAAGAGCTCATGATTCACCGGAGTTAAAATTTTAAATAATGTATAATTTATTAGGTACTATATTTAAAGTATATTTCATTTAGAGATATCTATGTTTCCAACCAATAAATTTATGATCCCATCAAAGTATTTTATTTGCCTATAATTATATACTAGAATTTTTGCTTGCGAAGACTAGCTTTTGAAACAATTTCGTATAAATATACTAAAATATTCTACGAAATGAAACGTACAAGTCAAAAGCGCGATTTAAATGTCAGTATTAATAGTATATAAAGTGAAAAAAATAATCTAAAAGTGTTTGATTTTAAATCCATCACATATAAAAAAAGAAAATCAATAAATTACGAATATTTTCAGCAAGAAAATTTTTCCGTGATGCATTCAGTTTATGAATGTTTTTCAAATATCTTTTGCGATTTGAACAAACATAATAATGTTTATTTTAGCATTTTAGGGGTGCACACACATATACAAGAACGTATTCTTACCTTAATATGATTCAGATTAGCCTGATTTATATGATGAAAATATATGTTACGAAAAAAAATAGTTATGGAATTGTTTATTTATTAAAGCTGCATACATATCAAACATACAAACATAATGCTGGAATAATTGTCATAGCTGCGCCAGCTAATGACCTGGGTGATAGTGCAAATACACAGGTTTTTGGTATGACGTCACATTTGTTTAGATAACATTTATCTGGATATCTCTTTTGCATAACTTCTGAATTTCCACTCAATCATGATAGATGAATATTGTTTACCAAATGTATTGCAAAAAATCTTTCTTACAGTTTATTTGGATAAAATTATGTACATTTAAAAAAAATAGCCACAATATCATTTTAATTTTTTAAGAAAAAGCGCTAATGCTACAAGAACATATTAACTTTTGACCTGAAATTAAAATGACAATGCGACTTTTTTTTACTATACATATTTTTATTTAAAAAAAACTGTAACAAAATATTTTGTTACATTAAGTCTCGTTAACAATATTCACCTTCTATGAAAGAATAACTTAAAATTTAAGATTTTTAAATAGGAATTCTCTAAATAGCGTTGTTTCTTTAAAAAAAAAAAAAAAAACTACGATTTTAGGGAAATTATTGTCTAAAATCGCAAAATATTTAAACAAATAAATGAACAATATTTGTTTGTTTAATAATAGATCATTTAATGCATGCATTTAAAATTAAAGTTATTCCAAATGTATAGTTTTAACCCTTTGACGGTTAAAGCACTTCTATTCATAAAATACTAAAATGATTGAATGACACCGGAATTTAAAAACAAATTTATTTCATAATATATAAATGTTTTTTTTTTCCGTTCTTTGTAAAATTAAAATTTTCATTTAAAAATTCCGGTGTCAGTATGGCATTTCGCAATTCAAATTAAGTGGTATTCTGGGCGCGTATACGCGCTTATAACCACGAAAGGGTTAAATTAACCCTTTCCGGCACGGGCGAATCTGTTCGGAAAATGAGAAATTATCGACTGACACTGGCATTCACAAATGAAGCTTTTAGATATTTAGAAAGCCTTAATTTAAGCTTTCATTGAAAAGCAAAATTTTTCTAAAGTATTATTGGTGCCGCTTGCAAGTTTGGAATTAAAACTAGGTATCCCAGACAGGGCACAGTGTGCCAGAAAGGGTTTTAAAAGAATGAAATATCTGTAAGTTAAGTAACTGCAATGTCCAGGGTCTCTACCGCGTGAAGATACATAGCCATGTGGACAAGGATACTCCTACGCAAACTTAAAAGCTCCGGAGGCTCAGATTTTTATTTTTTTGGTAAATAATCGAGATACTAGTTTAACTGATAATTAACAGAAGATTAACGGAAGAACTGATAATTTTTCTAATTAACTGAAGAAATTATAGCCATATTTTCTTAAATGAAATTATTAAACAACATCTTAAACTTTTAACTCTTTCAGAGGCATTGTACTTTTGTTGGTTAGATTTTCAAATTTTTAAGTGATATCGAAATTCGTAAGCAAATTTATGTAAAAATATGAAATAAAAATTAACGTAACTTATACAATTTTTTTATTACTCTGATGCCATTCTGATATTTCGGGATTAAAATTACGTGGGATATATCTGTAGCTTCCGGTAATAACCATGTAAGGCACATTTTTAATCTTTTGAGTAATTATCAATTACAATTTTCAAATGTCTTTTTATCATTACTTTTATAAAATAGGTAAGAACTTAATAATTTTCACTACATTCAATTAGTATATAAGAACCTCTTTTCTTGTTAAAATAGTTATACAAAAATAGCTTTTATTAATTGAGAACCAATTAAAAATGTTTTCAATTTTTAAATGAACATTTATAGTCGCCCTATGACGGGAAGTATTCGATTTTCATTTTTCAGTACTATGACAGATGAAAGTACTCTTTTAAAGCTACATTTTTCCAAATTATCTCAATTTTTTCAAAAATGTGCCTTTCCTGGTTATTAAAGGAAACCACAGATATAAGATACTACCGTTGTTCAAGGGGTGATAGTCTTTATCTAGTATCCTTTTCATCCAGGCTTTCATGAAACAATCGACAAAAATAATGATTTTATGAGCGATGTTTTTTTTTCTTATTTGATACTCTATAACTGTGATGACAAAACCTGCATTTTATAAACGGTACATTTTATCTGAAAATCCATTAAATTTATTAGTTATTTCAATGTTTATTTTCTGGTTTGGATAATGTTATGAAAGAGGGTAAAAAAGAAAAATATATACTTTATTTTTCAAAAAAGAAAGAAGACGAGGGAGTGGGGGGAGAAACAAGTTCTAGGTAAAATATCCGAACTACGGAGATAATCACATTAAAATATCAATATGTTCAATAAAGAAGTCGATTTTTAAATAGGTTATATTTTTTATCGAATGAAAAGTTTTCTATCGGTTTTAGAGTACCTTGTAAACACAAATATATGAAATCGACTTTATTTATCAAGGGAATTACTGATAAAATTATGAAATTATTATAAGACTTATTTGATAAATCTAAGAACAATTAGAAGAATATGAGCATGCATTTTGCACATTGCATGTGAAAATTTCCAAGAAATATTTTCAGTAGATTGTGTAGATTGTGTAGAAAGATTGTGTAGATGGTGAACGGGAAGTGTTGGACTGAAACCCGATCACGCCCGTCGGCCGAAATGTTTCGACGTTTTTCATGTTTTTGTTTCGAAGATGCGTAAATAAAGGTTATGTTACGTTAATAAAAAGAATGCTGCCCAGTTAAACTGATGGCATAGAGCTCACAGGCTATGCAGACTAATTGTATATTATAGCCTGATACAATAATACCTTTCGAAAAAAATAAGAAAGGAAGTATCCTCCCCATTTCCTTTCTTTATACTTAAACATTGAAGCCCCAAAGCTAATCAGGGATACGCCTTATCATATAATATACCTGTATCCAAAATTAGAAGCAAGTCGAATAATTCTGCATAAAAACCCATTTCAGGGGTCACAGCGTCCCTACAATTTTCGCTATTTTCTACCAGTATTTTAAATAGAATATCTTCCATTGATATTCCTTTATGATCTACAATGAAATCGTAGAATAAATATTATCGTTCAAAAATTGTGGTAGGAAAGTGTGAAAATTTTCGGGACGCTGCGACCTTTGCCATTTATGTAATTTAAGAAACGTTGTTCCCTTTTCCCTTCTTTATAATTAACCATTAAACCTACAAAACTGTTCAGAAATTCAATTTATCAAAAGAACCTACATCCAAATTTTAAAGCAAATCGGATAACTCTGCATAAAACTCTATTTAGCTAACTTAAGGGGGATGTAATTTTTCGTACCTCCCTTTATAATTAACAAAAGAAAATACCCCAACAAATGAGCGAAGCTTCTTATTACTATGAACCTGTATCTAAAAATTGAAACAAACCGCTTAATTCTGGATCAAAAACCATTTACATGAATTATGATGGGTGGTTTCCCCTATCCTTCCTTTATACTTATCTAGTGAATTCCAAAAACAAATCATGGGAGCCCCTCCTCAGAATAAACCTATATACAAAGTTTGAAACAAATCTGTAAATTTTGCATGAAAAACCTAAATTAAGACAGGGGGATTACGCCCCATTCCCCCTCTTTAAACTTATCCAATGAACACCCAATACTAATCATGGAGGCACCTACCGTAATTTCCTGCGTATAATCCGCAGATCAAGCAATTCTTTTTCGACCCAGAAATTTTATTTTGTAATTGAAGACAAATATTTACGGTGATCTAAAAAGTTATATTTTATTTAATAAAATTTCTGGGTCGAAAAATGATTGTTTTGATTGTTTTGTGTGTTGATAGAATGATCCTACATCTAAGATTTGAACGAAATCTACTAATTCTGCATGAAAAACCGATTTATATAAATTACGGGGAGGGGCAATAGCCCCCGTTCCCCTTCTTATACTTATCGAATGAACTCTGAAAACTAATCAGGGAAGTGTCTTACCATAATAAGTCTATGTCCAAAATTTCATGTAAATTGAATATTTTTATCGTGAGTTATAGCGTTACGTACGTACGAACGTACGCACGTACATACATACAGAACGGGCGGGCACATAAGCTCTCAGGCTTTGATAGCCTGTGAGCTAAAAAGAACCATGCGGATAGCATTTCCTCTAAGACCTTTATGTCTTCTGCAGACACCGGCCTATAAAAACGACACGTATATCCAATACAATATTTTAGTGGTGAAAATTTTGCTGAAAATTTTATAAATATAGAAATTTACATGTCATTTATAAAGTTTCAGATTCATTAGCACATAAAAATAATATAAAAAATCGAAATACGAATAATGCAAACATTAAATATTACTTTATTATCAGTAGACTATATTTCGTGTAAGTCTTTTTATGCTTTTTAGCCTCCGATGCTATTTCTTTCAGACAAGCTAAAAAATGTCGTGTCATCAGCCCTGAATTTTCTACACAACTGATTTTGATAATTATTTTTTTAAATGAAAGCTATTTATTTGTAGTTGTGCCTATTTTAGCTATTTTTTAATTTATTTCCATTTTTATATTTTATTTTTAATTTTAAATGCTTTTTACGATATTTCTTCGAAATGGTGGCAACACAGTTTAGCCTTTCTCTCGATAATAAAAATTTATTTTCTAAAATGATTGTGTATAATTATGCACTTGAAAGAGAATTGAGGTAAAAAAATATATTTACTGAGAAATAATATTAATAATGTAAAGAAAATAACAGAAAAAAATTTATGATAAAAATTAATGTTTAAAGCAAAATAAGAAAAATTTCAAATGAGGAAAATTATGTCATTCAGCAACCAGATAAATGGGAATTACAGTATTATTACGGATGCCTTTTTCATATTACTAATAACAGTAACTTTTAAAAAACATTTGAAGAGAAAATGACGTCACTATTTAAAACATCGCATTTTTACTCATAACGATATTACATTTCAATATTTCTTTTCATTATGAACACTGTGATTGAGATTTTACTTTCAGATGACTTCAGTTAGTGAAAATAATGGCACAGTAAAAATGAAATTAGTTTTTTCTTTTTTTAATAAAACTATTTTTCTGTGAGTGCATACAAAATAAAATTTCTGGATTTCGCCGGCACTCAGATTACAATTTTAACTGAAGGTGTGCAAATATTGTAACTGGCAAACTTGACATTAAGTTTGGAAATATATTTATTATATATTGACGCAATAATGTAATTACTTTTGCTTTTTTTTTTAACCAAATCGATCGGGTCTTTTAAACTTTTCATTCGTCGAATTCGACGGGATTCTACTCGTTTTATTGTTAAAATGCATTTCCCTTTTCTCAGAGTCTATAAAAAAGCGTTTAAACTAAAGGAAAAAATCCTTTTTTGATAAATCTAGTCAATGAAGAAGCAGCACGTCGAATTGCATCTCTTTATTATTCCGCAATTCCAATGTGTCAGAGAGAAATTGCTAATCAATTGGGTATTTCACCCCGTTCTGTTTGCTATTATATTGATAAACACAACAAAAATGAAGTTAGTTCGTTCTAAACGGCATTCTAAACGGGGTCGCCCTTCTAAAAAACCTCTATCGATTTTTTTTCCTAATCGGAGGCGAAACTGAATTCTGCAATGGTAGAATCTACATTGAACTTGTTTAAAATAGTTAAATTTTAAAGACTAATGCTGAGAATTTAATAAAATTTTTTATACTGTTGCAATTGCACATAAATAGATCCGTATTAGATTTGAATATATACTGATGAACAGGTGTCGCGTTTGTGCTCTGAGGGAGTAGAATTTTGATTGCAGACATCTCAGAGGTTACGTGCCGAAATTCAACGATTTCATTGGAAAATGCGATAATTATCAGTGGCGTAATCAAGGTGGATGCCCAAGTGCTCCGAACACCGATATATTTTTTAAGTTCTGTTCACCTTAGACCAGAAAATTTTCTGCTATGAATAAAGCAGAAATTATCCATTTCCCCTTCACACAAACATATAATTTTATATTTTGAAAGATGTATGCATTCTCCGTTTACATGAGGCAGTATCCTCTACTATCAAAATAATAAACTATTTTTTCATACTTACAAAATCACGTATAATCGTGTCCTTTACTGTTGGGAGTACGATTGAACTAATTATGTGTCTATGCACGTATATCACATTTGATTTCGATAGCATGTATTTTTAAGTACTTTAACCCTTTAACGATCAAAGGATTTTCATTGCTAAGATGTAGAAATAAATAAAAGACACCGGTAGTTGTGAACAGATATATTTGTAAATATGAAAAAACGATTTTTCGTGTATTCAATAAAATGGATTTTTTAAAATTTAAATTCCGGCGCCATTGTTGCATATCGGAATTAAAATTTTGTTCTTTCCTAGAGAAACAAATGAACGTTAGAGGGTTAAAATATAAGTTCTTAACCCATCCGTGCCCAGCATCTTTTGCGTAAATTTTATTTGGTTGGCACCACTATTTTTAGAAGATTTAAGTTTAGTTCATTAATCACGAAAATGCATCATTTAAATAAAACAATTATTGCTTTTCTTTTCTACCGGTGTCAAAAACAGTGCTGAATGCACCTTTTGAACCGTCCCTAAAAAAGGACGCTAGGCACTAATGGGTTAACCCTTTGAGGGGCAAGCACTCATGTCGCTCTAACATTGAATCCTCACCGGAAAAATCGAAAAACTTTATTTTAAAATACGAAAATGCAGTTTTTTTAGCATTTTGCCGCCAAAGTTAAAAATAAAAAATTTCGTTAAAAGTTTCTGGTGATAAACTCGTTCAAATTTGGTGGGAGAAAATATATCCCACCGCCCCTCAACGGATTAAGGCAATACTACTACAATAAGTAACTGAAAACAAGGCCTTTCCCAATTTTTATTAGAATATAATTTAAGAAAACTGATAAAGTTTGAATTATTTATTAATCAGTTTCTTAAAAGGAATTGTAGAAATATTCTTTTGATCCTATCCTTATCTTTAATTCCTAATTTTACTATAGTACCTTCTATTATCATCTTTGAATGAAAATGCTAATTATTTTCCAATTAAATAAATTTTAAGATAAAAATTCTAGATAAGCTATAAATGTATTATTGATTGGGCTTAATTAAACAGTAGAATATTTAATTAACTAGATATTGTTGCAAAGAATTCCCTAAGTGTTTATAATTAAGATCTATCGTCCAAAAAATATCGAATATCTAGCATCAAACGTTTCTGGAAAAATTCAAGAAAGTCCATTTAATTATATAGAGTGCTCTCAAAGTCTTTCTACAAATACAAATGAAAAGATATATAAAGTACAAAAAGTGGCCAAATATTAGAAGTATATATGTTAAAGTTTTTGTTTAATACATTTTAGGTGCGTTTTTAATTATGTAAATACGTAGCACCCAGTGTTCTCGCTGTCGCTCGCCAATGCGCCAAATTGCGACTAAATACTTCATTTGGCGAGTAAACAAGCGATTATATTCGCCAAATTGCTAGTGTTCAATTTTTGCTTTTTCTTTTTAGTTTTTCATACATATGCATATATATTTAACCCTTTGAGGGGCAAGCAATTGCGTTCATGTAATTCTGAACTCCCACCGGAAATTTGTGAAAAAGTTATATCAAATACAGGATAAGCATTTTCACGACTGTTTCCCACCAAAGTTAGAAAAGGGAAATTTAATGTCATTTTTCTGGTGTAAATCTTCATCAATCGTAGGTGGTATATAATATATACCGCCGCCCCTCAAGGGGTTAATCTATGCATATTTTTTTTATATTTGTAGCGGATAGTTGAAATTAGATTAATAATAATTGCTGTCACAGTTATAAAAACTTAGGTTATTTTAGAACATATTGAAAAAAAAAAAAAGAAAATACATTAAAGGATTAAAGTTTTTTTTCTTTGTGCTACACGGAGAATTTATTTTGCTAATATTTTTTTTCATTTGGCGAATGTTTTTTATTTTTAATTTGCCAAATTACTAACGTTGGTCAAATGCCAGCGAGAACACTGGTAGCACCTATATTTGTCTTCAGTCTGTCCGTAACTTTGTCTGTCCGCATATAACAGAGCAAAAACTACTTAGATTAATCTTTTGAAATTTAAAATATGTAATTATTGCATAATTTTGCTGAGTCATTTCAAATTTTATGAAAATCCGATACGCAGTTTTA
Organism: Maratus speculifer; assembly: GCA_964019185.1. Classification (NCBI taxonomy): domain Eukaryota; kingdom Metazoa; phylum Arthropoda; class Arachnida; order Araneae; family Salticidae; genus Maratus; species Maratus speculifer. The sequence goes on from OZ025300.1 coordinate 63,811,365, forward strand.
TTACAAGGACAATCAAAAGTATTCCGTTATATTACAGCCAATCGGAGAAAATAGTTTCAAGTAAAATTTATTGGTGTTACATGCTTTCGAACCTAATACAATTGATATGTATCTATAAAAAATATACTAAAATATACATTCAGTACAATTTGTGGTGCAAAGAATATTTGTTGTTAATTTAAAGGCCACGCAAAAGTATTCCAGTACCCAATGGTATAGGGGGAAACAATGTTAGAAGCGCGTTTTAATTACATTAAAGTAATTCATTATTTATGAAATTGATATACATTACTAAGGTTTACTACAAGTTACTTTTTGTAAATTAGAAAGCAGACAGTATTTGCAGGAAGATATAAAAGACTTTTGCCACTATACTGTATCCGAATTACTGGAACTATCACACCAAGATCTGGATATCTTTAAAATTTGGATGTAGTACAAACGCATCTCACTGGCTAAGCTTGATGTGGAAATTGTGATTTTTTTTTTTGTTTTTGTTGTTTTTGCATCAATCAATAAATCTTTCGCTCACTTCTAAAATGTTTCTGGATAAATTAACAAACGGATGTATGCAAAGTGATGAAATATTAACAGCATATATTTAACATTTTTGTATCAATTAACACTAGAATACATAGGGATTTTGTGCAAGATTTATAAAACTGTTTCACACCAAAGTTTTTATTTAAATCTATATAATTTGTTATCTAACTTATTTTTGTGTAGTTTATAATTAACTTATTTTATGTAGAAATTTTAGGTTCTAATCGACTTTTAAACATTTGGCTGAAGTCAAATCCACTTCGGCTGCGCTTTTTAGTGTTATTAAACCCCTACAGCAGGATTCGTATACTTCAAGGACTTTAAAGCACTTTTTATCAGAATTTTCGTAAAATATTATTTACCTTATTTAAAGGAAAACAATCTGTCTTCAGATATAGCAAACAGTATTTAATAAAATTCTTTGTACTAAAATATCTAAAATTTTCTGAACCTTCAGAAGCATATGAACCTTGTATATATCCTTCAATCAGTTGTACGGAACTGTCGATGTTCGTTTTCAGCTGATATTTTTTTTCGTTCACTCCGAAAGCTTTTTTGAATAAATTATTGGATCAATTAATAAACTTCTACACGTTTAACGTTGATTGTACGAAACACATCAAGGTAAGAATCGTCAAAATTTTTTTACATTCATTTTCATTTAATCCTTTCTTTTCAGTTTTTCTTTTCTTTTCATTTATTCCATGCTAATACACAAATGTGCTGTTCTGAAGTCGATCATACATAATGTAATGAACGTTTGTGTACAATTAGTACTGGCGTAGCAGCAGGCAGTGTTGCCAGATGGGCTACTTTTTTTAATATCAGATTCTAGATTGGCACCACTTTTTTACAAATGATAAAATGTGCTTTTTTCAATGACAAAAATTTAAGGCGAAAACAAAATGTAATTTACGGTGTCAAAAAAGTGGTGTCAATCAAGAATTTGAATTTTCAAAAAGTAGCCTACTGGCAACACTGGCAGCAGGGGGTAGGGGATCCTATTATTACTATCAATATTATACAAAAAACTTGATTTTGTTTAATGAATTAAATGTTATGCGATTAAACAAAGATAAATTTAGCATACAATATTACTTGTAATAAAATCACTCATCACCTCCCTCCGGACATTACGCCATAGATTAATGTAGTGTAGTTAGTATTTAAATATATAAAAGCTATTAAACGAAATACTCTAGTGGGTGTACATTAATTTATATAATGAGATAAATATACTCATGTGACAGGCGGCTCAGCGGCGTAGCTGGTAGCGCGATGAATTCGATAAGTTTAGAAAAGCGGTGTGCATCTTGTCGAGGACATATAACTTTTAGTCGAGGTCATTGCCGTAGTCATTTACTATCTGATAAATTGGGCATCACATTCTAACGTATCTCATAATCTGTGATTGGTGAACGGTGTCAGAATATGTCAGCTAAAACGACATGTGTGCGAGATAGTAAGTGATGATGTGTTGAAAACTGCTGTGAACAAGGCAACAGAGTGTAACATGGATAAAAAACAATGTTTTTGAAGAAAAGCTTGTTTTAAAATATATTACAGCTAAACAAAGAGTGGCCAGCTATGACACACTGGACATCACTAAAATTTCATAGTAATCATTGTTTTTTCTGTTCTTCGAATATTTGCAATTCAAGAAGTGCGTTATTCCTTTAGAAAATTACTGGTATCTGTTTGTGCCACTGTTAACCATTCCTAGCTAAACAGTTGTTACTTTGTATAAATCAAATTCAAAATATTATCTTCGTAAGCTCTGTTAAAATACTATATAAATAAATAAATTGTGAAAAATAAGTTGTGAATAATAATAAGAAAGTAATTGAAATAAATAAATAAGTTGTCAAAATATGTGAAAATAAACATGTTTGCGCACCAGAAGGTATGTTTATTAATTGCAATGAACCTAAATATTACACAATTCTGATTAGATATTTACAAATATTACAATGCAATAAATTAGATGAAATTTCCATTTTCACTTTTAAAAGGCACCACTTTCATGTAATAATTTTCTTATCGACTATATCCCTTTCCTCTTCAATTTCATCTTTTTTGTGATATCCTTTGGCTCTACTCCAATTTCCAAAATGATGATGGGTCCATTTTATAAATGTTAAATTGATATGAGACTATACTATTCCGTCGCTTTCGTTTTATAATAAGTATGTAACGCTACTTATAAGCGTTACTGGATTTAGCAATATATTTATTTAATGTGGCTTTCCTCTTTCATTTCGTTTATCTGGTTATTTCTCAAAAGTTGAATAGCAATAAGCAACTATCGCTCTTGAAATGGTAATGAATGATGTTTAGCTTCTATAGGTAATATAAATGAAAAATACATTTACGGATAATAGAAATATGGATTTCTTTTTTTTTTCTTTTTTTTTCTATGTATGCATGCATACATGCATTCATACATATATATATATATATATATATATACATACATATATATATGTATATATATATGAGTTACTTTGGTTTTATTTCTAAATTTATTGCCGAAACGTCAGTGAAGCCTTACTTTGGAAACACGAAATTTTTTGGTTTCTGTCTGTCAGTCTGTCAGTCTGTCTGTTCCGCGATAACTAACGCAAAAAACATCCGATTGACTTGAAATTAAGTGGGTATGTTAGTGAGGCACTGGGATTAAGCTGTATAGTTTTTTGTTAGATTTGATTCATTCGTTCGTAAAATATAGAATATTTTATTTTGCGCAATAATGCTTTTCTAAGGCAAATCCAATAATTTAAAAAAAAATTTTTCCTTGAGAGAAAATGACACATTTCATTAATGGAATTCAATGATAAATGGACACTGAAATTTACCAGTTAAATTATTCATATTGTTTTGAAATTTTGTCTATGCATTTGTCAGATTTTTAAAGCTATTACTGTAAATTTTGGAGATTTTTTATAAATGTGTTCCAATAATATAAACTAATTTGTTTTAGAGATTTACTTATTTAAAATGTATTTATTTAATTTCTTTATTTTCTCTTAATGGTTGCTAAGCAACCATTCATCCTAATCCTTATTATATTTTAATGCTATAAATTTGAAAGCAAATACGAAAACTTAAATGAAGTCAACGTCAAAACTGATGAATTAATGTCTTTGTATCTTTGCGGATAAATATAACATAGCCCAGAAAAAAATATAGGCTATGTTTTATTAATTTTATTCAAATATTTTCCTTAATAATTCAAAATTTCTTCTTTTTCATACAGAATCAAGAGCGATTTTTTAGATAAAATTTAACCGATTTCCTTTATCGTTGCCAAAAAAAAAAAATCTGCAATAATTTTTTAACGGCAATAAGTTTCAATTGAGCAATTTCCATTCGAAAAATTAAACTAAGAAAAAATAAATATGACGTCAGAATTAAAATAAAAATAAAAATAGTACTTTGTTAAATATTAAACACGGAAATTTGTTTCGTTAATATGAATTTTTCTGACAAAAATGAGGGCATAATTAGAAGTAAAAGAAATAAAAAATAATTATATTTTTAACAAATATTTCAATTGATAAAATTTGACGTCATAATTGAAATAAAACAGGTATTTTATAGTTGTCGTTAAAAATACAAGAAACATGGACAGCAATAACTCATGAATAATGATGTCATTGCCGAAACTTCGGCGAAGGATTATTTTTGCGACGCAAAATTTATTGTTTTCCATCTCTGTCTGTTCTTCTGTCTATCTGTCAGTCCCCGATAACTGCCACAAAATGAAATCAAAACTTCTTTTTTTCGTAAAAAAAATTGTAAAATCCTAGATTACTGAGTTTACACTTTCAAAAGTTCCTGATACATCAGATTTAGGTGTTTTTTGTGGGCAGGTATCTAGAAGTATGAGGATAATGAAAAATGCTTATTAAAACTGTCACTTATCCTTATAAATCAAAATGTAGAAAAAAATACAAGATATACGATAACCATTAGCAGATAGATAGAAAGTTAGAAATTTAAATTTAATGATACTAAGGGGGGGGGGGGTTCAGGGGGGCGGAGCCCCCCCTGAAGAAATCTACTGTGGTATAATAAAAAGAGAAAAATAATAGATCATGAATTTTTCGGAATATCCTAACATAACTAAATCTTTAATTTAACGGCTTTTGATGGCTTCAAATTTCTTATTCTTATTTTATTCTTATAAATAATTACGTAATTCGAAAATTTTAAATTACAGTTTCCAGGAAGTTGAATATTACGCTAAGTGTGTTTAAAAAAAAAGAAGTGAAAAGCTGGCGTTGAGGCTTTTGATCTGCAGATTTACTAGTTTATATACAGGGTGTTCCGTTAAAGGGGTCCAATATTAATAGGGGTAATAGAGGAGATCACACGGAGCATAAATCAGTACATAATGCCTGGCCGGATCTCAATAATTTTCAAGTTACAGCAAATAGAATGAAAAATCGGAAATTTGTAAAAAAACCCTCATTGCTAAACTATCGATAATGCTACATAAAAACGAAGCACATATTTAGAAAGAGCAGAAAAAATCCTACGAAATGACATAAGTTGTTTTAGAATATTGAGAATTAATGGCGAGTTACAAGCTCTGAAATAGTGAAAAAATACAAAATGAAATATTTAGCAAAATAGTTAATCGTTAATTCCAAAAATGCAACTCTACCTACATCAAGGAAAATGTTATAAAATTTGGTGCATTCCGAAAGCTTTCGAAGAAGCTTACAATAAACCATATCAGTTTAATTGTATGGGAGAAATCAAGCAGTTCCCTAGTTACAACTCTGTACTGTTGCACGCTCGGAAAGGGCGAAACTCCGCCCATGACGATTGTAAACACCCCGTTTTAATATCTTTCAATTATACATTTCTGATCAACCTCTATCAATACCCTTTCATTATTCAGTCTGGTCACGTGAATGACATATTGTGCAGCTCTCGCCTTGTCTTAAAGCAAACTCCGTGGCTGCTGCGTTTCCTCCATGAACTTTCAGGATGATGAAGAAGAAGTACTTTTTATGCAAATTTTCTACGTGTATAGGAAGAAAAGTGTACTAATAAAACAGCAGTCATCAGTGGGCGTTATGTTAAAGGGAGGCTGTTGTAAGTGGGATTGTAGAAAGTTGATGTATAATAATTATGCCGGAATACTCTAACGAAGAATATGCGGACATGCATCTGATGTACGGGCAAGCTCATGGAAATGCATGTCTAGCACAGCGCATGTACCGTGAGTAATTTCCAAGGAGACGTTGCCCAAGTTCGAAACTCTTCATAAAAATCGATAGACGATTACGGGAGACTGGATCGTTTAATACAGCAAGCATTGATGCAGGGAAACCTCGACATGTACGAACACCTGCAATGGAAGAAGATGTACTGAATATTTTTAAAGATAACCCCTCCACGAGTACACAAGCTGCTGCGTCTGAAGTTGGTGTTTCTCACCAAAGTGTGTGGCGTGTTCTGCGTGCAGAAAACATGCACCCCTTTCATGTGCAGCGGGTACAACTGTTATCAGTAACAGATTGTGCTCAGCGGACAGATTTCGTACGCTGGTTGCTTAATGTAACAGAAAATAATCCACAATTTCTGGAAAATATTTTATTTACTGATGAAGCAACATTTACGAGAGAGGGCGTGGTAAACACGCACAATATGCACACATGGTCATATACAAATCCGCACACTGTTTTCCCGTCGAACGCACAACAAAAGTTCAGTGTGAACATATGGGCAGGTGTCCTCGGCGATTATCTCATAGGACCATACTTACTCCCAGATGTACTCAATGGCAGTAAGTACTGGGTTTTCCTACGGGATATCTTACCGCAGTTACTGCAAAATGTGCCAGCAACATTGCGCCACAATATGTGGTTTATGCACGATGGCGCACCGGCACATTTTTTCATAGGTGTTCGCAATCACCTCAATTCAACATATCCTGGGAAATGGATTGGACGCAGTGGACCTGTTGCTTGGCCTGCACGCTCTCCAGACCTCAATCCGTTAGACTTTTTTGTTTGGGGACACCTTAAATCGCTGGTGTGTGAAACGCCTGTGGATACACCGGAGGATTTATTAGCGCGAATCGTTGTCGCTGCAGGAGACATTCCCAACTCCGCCGGAGTTTTTCGGCGTGTTCGCCAATCTTTACGACGTCGCTGTCGGCTGTGCGATTCTGTTAATGGGCGCAACTTCGAACACCTATTATAATAATGTCCGTTCGTCTGCCTTCCGACATTGAACTATGCAGCGCAGACCAGAAGACTATGCTTCACATATGTCATAAAGTACGTGGAATGTACTTCTTTATTTGTCATTTTTCTTTTATTTTCAACACTTTTTGGCACAGTATTTTGTAAGTCACAGACTGTGGTGTACTCAAATTGTAAATTACAAAGTTTGTATGAATTAATTTAAAATTTAGTGTCTTTTTTAAATTTATAATTAATAAAATTATTATGCTATTTGTTATTATTATTTCCTATCATAAATTATGATGCACATATACATACAATAATTGTCCATGTAAAACATGAACTGAAACTTCTTGCATAGTTAAAAATCGCAATATTGTTAATTTTTTCCGAATTTTCACCACCAGTTTAATTTTAAAGAATTTAACTTAAGCTTTATATCAATAAAATACCACTTTAAAATGTAGACTATTATTGTAAAGTTATTCTGGTTCATTCAACTCTTGAATAATTAAAAATGTTGCATCTCAGAAGAAGCATGATCGAAAATGTATAGTTGAGAGTAATTAAAAAGGCGGTGTTTCCAATCGTGATGGGAGGAGTTTAACCTTTGCTAGTGTCAAAGAAAGCGGAGTTGTAACTAAGAAACTGATTAATTTCTCTCACACAATTAAACCGGTATGGTTCATTGTAAGCTTTTTCGAAAGCTTTCGGAATGGACCAAATTTTACTACATTTTCCTTGTTGTAGCTAGAGGTTGTCTATTTGGAATTAACGATTAACTATTTTGATGTATATTGGATTTCGTACTTTTTTCACTGTTTCAGGGCTTGTAACTCGTCAATAAATATTGCTATTTTAATACAATTGATGTCATTTTGTAGGTTTTTTTCTGCTCTTTCTAAATATGTGCTTTGTTTTTATGTAGCATTATCGATAGTTTAGCAATGAGGGTTCTTTTACAGTTTTCCGAATTTTCATTCTATTTGCTGAAACTTGAAAACTATTGAGATCCGACCAGGCTTTATATACTGATTTATACTCCATGTGATCTCCTCTATTACCCCTATTAATATTGGACCCCTTTAACGGAACACCCTGTATATATATATATATAATACCATTAAAATAGACAATATTCACAAATTGATTTTATCAATAAACCACACCGAATAATCGGAATTGAATTAAAAAACCTATTGAAACGAGGAAATCTAAATAAATAAAATGAATACAAATGAAATTTGTAGAACCGAAGCAGATTCGTCTGGCTCCAAATGCTTTGGAAGTACAAATGAAGTGTGTGGTTTCATCTACGTATTAGCCATGAAAAAGCAAAATAATTCAAATTTGGGGCTACCAACTCACAAAAAACCATAATACTTTACACACATACATACATACACTGGTTTTAAGCATAATTGGTAATTAAGTAATTATTTTTAAGTAATGAAAGAAATATGAATCGGAATGTGCTGAAACTCCAGGTGTGTAAACAAAATAGTACGCGTCACATATATTCGCGAAGGGTTTTCCCCGAAATCGAACAGGGGACCGTCAACAAATTGAAAAAGAACGAAGATCTTTTGGATAACCCTGTCAAAACTAACGTAGAAAAAGCGTTCAAACTGCACATTATGATTAATTGGCTTATTGTAATGTACTGTGTTAATTTTTACAAGGATAGCATGTATACTCGTAGAGAAATTAAGGTTTTTATAAAAACAGTCCTAAATTTTTCCAAGTTTTTTGCTTATAATTTGCAGAGTTCTTATTATAAAATAATGTTCTTTTCTGAAAATATGACAAATATCATTGTACACAATACCCTGTCATCAGAATTTAAAAATAATAAAAATTGTATGAAAAATGAGTATGTTTAGTAAATAATTTTTCATTGCGCATGCGTCAACGATATCAAAATGTCATTTGCTTATTGTGTTAGTTAAATGTTCAGAGAAAATTCTGTTAATGTTTCAAAAACATAGCTTGAAAATTCTGAAAATGGGAGCCTATAGAATCAACTCAAAATCCGTTATACTTAAAGGAAGCAAAAAAATCAAGGGTTTTACCTAAATATAGTTGTACGTGTAGGTACTAAACAATGGAATATGGATACAGCCCCTCATCTTTTTGCTTCATTTAGGGAATAAAGGATTTTGATCTCATTCTATCAACGATAATTTTCAGAATTTTTAAGCTATGTTTTTGAGACTTTCACAAAAGTTGCTCTATACATTTAACAATATAATATGCAAATGAAATTTTAATAGCGTTCACGCATGCGCAGTAAAAAATTATTTAGTAAACCTGCTCATTTGTCATACAATTTTTATTATTTTTTAATTCTGATGACAGGGTATTGTGTACAATGATGTTTGTCATTTTTTCAAAAAAGAACACTATTTTATATTAAGAACTCTGCAAATTATAAGCAAAAAACTTAGGACTGTTTTTATAAAAACCTTAATTTCTCTACGAGTATACATGCTATCCTTGTAAAAATTAACACAGTACATTACAATAAGCTAATTAATCATAATGTGCAGTTTGAACGCTTTTTCTACGTTAGTTTTGACAGGGTTATCCAAAAGATCTTCGTTCTTTTTCAATTTGTTGACGGTCCCCTGTTCGATTTCGGGGAAAACTCTTCGCGAAAATATGTGACGAGTACTATTTTGTTTACACACCTGGAGTTTCAGCACATTCCGATTCATATTTCTTTCATTATTTAAAAATAATTACTTAATTACCAATTGTGCTTAAATTTTGGACACCAGTGTACATACATATATATATACCGGGTGTCCCAAAAATGACTGATGGATTTTAAAATTGAATAACCTGCAAACGGTGACAGCGATTTAAAAATTTTTTGCGGGAGGGTTATGTATAATGTCAAATATTTTTTCCGTAATTTTTAATTTTAGTTCGAATTTCAAACATGAGGTGGCGCTGACGGCGATTGAAGGCCAGGTCGACGCTTCACTCAGACCTGATCACCTGGCCTTCAATCGCCGTCAGCGCCACCTATTGTTTGAAATTCGAACTAAAATAACAATTTACGGTAAAAAAAATCTCCTGACATTATACATAACCCTCCTGCAAAAATGTTTTAAATAGCTGTCACCGTTTGCAAGTTATTGAATTTTAAAATCCATAAGTCATTTTTGGGACACCCGGTATATATATATGTATGTATGTATGTGTGTGCGCGTGTAGATTTCTACTTGTAGTTTTCTGATACCTCTTCCATAGAAAATTCCATTGCAATAACCACCTAACTATATCACATTTTGGTTCTATGTGTGTTTTTAATCTTATATTCATATTATTTTGGTTTTCATGACTAATGCAAAGATGAATTTGTAGTTGTATAATAATTGGGACTCTGACGAGTCTACTATTGTTTTGCAAATTTCAAATATTCATTTTAATACATTTTTTTGTTCATATATATTATTTGAAAATTAATGGTAATAATGCCACGTAAAGGTTCTACCAATTTTACCGGCTTAGTTTTAGATTGTATTTTTCAAACAAATGAAGGATTTTACACCGCATATCATCGACTATCTATATATAAAAAATAATTTCACAGATATGTATTCATAAAATGTAACGGCGTGATTTCCGGACCTATGCTATTTGGCGTTATTACCCACCTATATGGGTAATAAAGCCATGCAAACAAAACTACAAAAAAAAGAGCAAATAATCCTATGTGCCCAATTCTAAAAATATAAACTGTACAACTTTAGAAATAGTCGAATTGTATTCGAAGCGATAGAAAATGTTATTTTTTTGTGAAAGTGTAAGAAAAAGAAATTTGGGGGGGGGGGGGCAAAATAATATTAGATCCTGAGCTTCTTTTTTTGCTGAAAAAATGACCACTTGGATAAAATTATTATTAACATTGCACGGTTTTAACTGTGTTTATCTAAATCAGTATTTATTTTTCCTTATATGCATTCTATACGATAAAAAATATTTAATTTTTTGCGAAAGTAAAAGAAAAAGGAGATTAAGGAAGTATCTACAGTATATAACACCCTTAGATTCTCCTTGCTTAAACAATCCAGCTTAAATATAATTATAAAAAACATTGCACAGTTTTAACTATATTCAATGTAATATTTTTATCATGGGAAATTTTTTAATAAACTAGATTTATGTGTTATAAATATTTTTGTTAACACCGTTATAGAAGTTTTGTAAATATTTTTTAACCCGTAAATTCTACACTAATGCGTATTCGCACAAACCTAAAGTTAAAATGCCGGCGTTATATAAAATATGCTTTAATAAATTTGTATTTTAAATTAAATAAGATTTTTGATAAAAATCAATATACCTGTGAGATTCCTTATTACTTTCTATGCATAAACATGTGGTTATATTTTATTATCTATATATAAGCAACAAAATTAATCTTTAACTGCTGTTAACAATCTAACTGAACTCTGATTTTTGTCAAATTTCAGAATTTAACTTTTAAATTTCCAGTTTAACTATAGGTACAATTGAAATTCTCTTTTTTTTGGAGTCCTTGTACTATTGTTAGAAATGTTTAAACAGATTAAATTAGATTTAATCTTGTACAAAAAGTCTAATGCAGAAATAGTATATGAGATTTAATCATAGATCGCATTTTAACATTTAACTAATGTTACCGGTCTCATAGACCATCTCTTTTTTCAATTTATATAGTTTAACTTGCAATTTTCAGTTTAACTACACACTACAGAAATTTCGTTTCATTTGGAACTTCAGTACTAGCACTAAATAGTTTTAAATATATGAATGCTAATTATAATAGTCTTGTACAAAACTTTAGTTCAAAAACACCATCCTACGAGTTAATCATTTATTTTAATCACCTTTTGATCTTTCGGTCTCATAGACCTCTTCACACTAGTTATGTTACAATTTCTATCACATCAGTTAAGGGTTAAATTTGTAAAATTTTGAAAAGCAGAACGCTGAGAAAGCGGATAGTTAAAATTTAGAATTCAATTGAACAATCAAGTGGGAATTTAATAGAAACCTGATTTTGAAAATGTTGGAATTGGAACATCAAATACATTTTGATATCGTTTTAAGAGTATTAAATTGTTTTTACATTAACATTAAAAAAATAAAAAAAAAAAAAAAAAAAAAAAAAAAAATCCTTTTTGGGTAGCTGACACCCCTTAATCTAACAATTTCTACAATAACAATAATACTCTCTCATACATAAAGTAAAAAAAATACCCCTTTCGGATGTAGTTCCGTCATTGTAAGGAATCAAGCAATAACGCCAAGGAATGGCGTTATTACCCCCACATACTCAGGGCCTGATTATCAACGGGGCACTCTCCCACCAGAAAAAAAAATAGAATTTTTTTCCTTATTCGTGATAGTAATTTTGACTGAAAAAGAGCATTTAAACAAGGCGAAAATTTCTATGTAATTTTACTGGGGAGGGAGTGCCCCGTTAGTAATCAGGCTCTGCACATACTTACTGCGCATGATATTTTAAACTACAAACTATCCCGCGAACATATCCAAAATCTTCTACAACATTTTGAAAGTACATAAAATGCACTACAAATTTATATAGTAAACAAAGTATTTCCTGATAAATATATAGTCTTCACATTACAGAACTTACCTCGCAAATTTTAGATCAAGCGTTAACTTTAGTTGCTTCTAAAAGCGAAAAGACCTGCAAATGGCACAAATTGTGTTTAAGCTGTTGTTTGTGTTTTATATGATTCAGACCCCTTTTGCGAAAAGCCCATATGTGCCATTTAGCGAATTATTTCATAATTATGTATAATATGAGCACTTGGCGTTATTACCCCACCTGGCGTTATTACAGCAGAATACCTTATGTATACATTTACTAACTAAATAAAGAAATGAAGTGCATATAAATAATTCTGAAATCCAATAAAATCATCTTTCTTTATGATGGATTTTTTTGAAATGCGTGCCACTTTTACGCGAAAAGGTTCACAATATTTCCTGCTGTGCTGATTTAAAAATTAATAAAAATAAAAAATAAACAAAAAATGTTCTTTTTCACCTGGATCTATGTAACATTTAATTAAAATTTCCATACGCTATTCTGAAAAAATCTTAGAGATTAATTTTAGTTTCTTTCATTAGCGCGAAACAAAGTTCAGTCATTGACAAGAAATAATAAGCCAACGCAAGTGTTACAAATTTCCTGTAAGACATTATCATGTGCACCTTAATAAAAACCCAGTGTGACGGTATTAATTCTATAATTAAATTTTTCTCATTCATAATGATAAAAACCGAAATAAGAAAATGGAACAATGAAATTTATTAAAATTCATACAGAAATTTTGTGTAACTTATTTCAGTGCAATAATAAATAATAAAATTAATTATTTGCTTATATATTTTTTTTCAAAAATATGAGTCTAGTGCCTATGAACAAGTTTTAAACTTATTTGTTTGAAATGTATTTATATCAATTAATTTAAATTTATTTTATTATTTTATGATGTGCGTTTGTAAATATGTAAATCCATATCACCTATAGACGCCTTCTGGTCCGTCTGTCTGTCTGTTTGTCCACATATAACATCGCAAAAATTACCCAACTGAATGGTTTATTCAAAACATTTATTTTATTTTTCATTTTATTTATTAAAAATAATTATTATACACTCTTAAAACGAAAGAGCCGATTTGGCTTCTCATGAAAGAGCTGTAATTTTTTCGATCATAAAAGAGTTGTTTTTCAAACGATTAAATCTTCTTGATCTAAATTGGTTATTTAAATAGCTCAACTTCATTTAAATTGGGCAAAACTCGAGTTATTTCAACTCTTTTTTGAGAAGCTGCCTTTCAACACTGAGATGAGTGGATTTCAGCTCAACTTGAGCTATTTTGTGGCTGACTTTTTAAGAGAGTATTTTTTACAAAAAAGTCGACTTTTGGTTTTGATGGATTTGTACGTTTTAGAAGTTCCGAAAAATGATTTGATGGTTTTCAGAAAATGTCTGTTACACAGTTTATATGTAGTTTCAAAGTATTTGTGATCAGGGAGATTCTTCTTTGGTTCTACAAATTTCGATTATATTCATTTTAATTTATTTTTTCCCTATTTCATTGTGGTAATTTTGTATTAAATTTAATGGCTTATATAGATATATATATATGTATATATATATGGACCCAGATGAATCTACTACGATTATTTAAATTTCGAATACATTTTTTAAATTCTTTTTTCATGTTTTGTTAACATATATTGTTTTACAACTAATTGTTATATATTTTAAATAATAATAGGGTAAACTATGGTGTATGGAATTTTTCTTTTATTACATTATTCTGCTTTTAATTAACTTATTAATTTAATATTATGGTGTGTATAATAAGTCGTTTTTTGTTTTTATTAGTTTATTATCCCCATTTTTCTGTCATATGATATATGAATACTTCATGTTTTAATTTACCGCGTGCGATATCAGGGTTAAGGTAGTGCATTTGTGATTCATTCTACTTTATAGCTCATAACTGTTTTATTTTCTCCATATTCGCTAAAGTTTACTTGGTTTTTCTTTAATTAAGTTTGTTTTTATGTGTGTTGGTAGTCCCAAATTCGTATTGTTTTGCTTTTTCATGGCAAATACGAAGATGAAACCACACACTCCATTAGTAGTTCCAATGTATTTAGGACCTGATGATTCTGTTTGGTTCTACAAATTCCATTTGTATTCATATTGTTCTTCTTCCCTTCCTTATTCAATGTGCTATAAGTTATTAAATTTAATGGTTAATTTCAAATAGTTAATATTGTTTACTATTAATGGTCTTATATATATATATATGCATATAAATATATGTATGTATGCGTGTGTGTAATTACAAATTAAAGAAAGAAATTAAATCTATATAAATAATTTTGAAAGCCAATAAAAATCATCTACCTTTGTATTTTGACTTTTTTGAAATGCGTGCCAATTTTACGCGAAACGGTTCATAAAATTTCCACCTATAGTAATTAATAATAATAATAATAATAATAATAATAATAATAATAATAATAATAATAATCCTTTTCAAATAACCTAAGTAACGTTTAATTAAAATTTCAATACGCTATTCTAAGAAAAATCTTTAAAATTAATTTTAGTTTCTTTTATTAGCGTAGAACAAAGTTCAGTCATTGACAAGATATAATAAGCCAACACAAGTGATACAAATTTCCTCTTAGACATTATCATGGGCTCCTTAATTAAAACCAGTGTGACGCATTAATTTGATAATTAAAATTTTCTCATTCATAATGATAAAAACAGAGATAAGAAAACAGCATAATGGAATTTATTAAAGTTCATATAAAAATCTTGCGTTATTTTATTTCAATGTTATAACAAATAATAAAATTAATTAATCGCTTACATTTTTTTTCAAAAATATATGAGTTTTTTGAGTAAGTACCAACTTTAAATTTTTTGTTTGAAATGTATTTATTTCGTTTAATTTAAACATATTTTGTTTTTTTTTTAGATGAGTTCTTCATTATATAAATCCGCATTACTTAAAGACGTCATTTGATTTGTCTGCTTCTTTATATTTCCGTTTGTACACATATAACACAGCAAAAACTACCAAACCGAAATATTTTGAATTTCAATTATTTTAGGAATTTTTTCAGTATAGCGAATGTGATCAGTTCTTTCCGAAATTAAATTGTAACGAGATTCTATATTTTAAATATCTTAACCTATGAAATTATACATTAACAACCATGTTTCCAAAATGTATTTCAATAAAATTGTGCATTAGATAAACCGCTGAATTGTGACCAGAATGTCCAGCGAAAATAAATATTCAAAAGCAAGAAAACATAATATATTTAAGAAGCATTCGTAATTATACAGGATTATTCTGAATGATAAATTCATTTTCAAAAAATTGCATTGATTAAAGTACAAGTCCAAAATGAACAATCTTTATACCAATGAAGAGAGGAAGTTACAAAGGTTTTTTTTAATACATTTTAAGGCGCAACACTAGTCACAGAAAAAGACCCGGGTGATAATGTAAAGTCTATGGGAGCATTCTTTTCGAATATCTTGCTCTTGTAATATTTTTACTTTTTTTGCACAATCCATATTCGGCCTATTTTTTAATTTTCAATTTTCGTTTCAATTTTTTTAAATACTTTAAATTTCAAAACCGGTTTAAACCAGTTCTGAAATTGAAACTATCATAACACAAAAAAATATATATAAGCAAAATCGAAAAAGTAAAAATTAGGCCGGTTGTAAATCATCCTCAGCTATCCTATGAAAAAAAAATATCATGTAAAAATATTAAAATTTGAGCGAGATATTCGAATACAACGCTCCCATAGACTTTACATTATCATCCGTGTCTTTTACTGTGACTATTGCTGCGTCCTAAATGCACAATGTGTCCACCGTTAACTGCATGGAAAACAATCGTGACCTATTGAGACGTGATTTCTGCCGTTTCTGAAACCAGCATCGCACTAAAGGCCGTGCACTCTGTAACAGCAGATTCGCTTTTTAGTGCGTGGGACGAGTTTGGCTATTGCGTAGATGTTTGCTGTGCAGAAAACGGTGTGAATATTGAACATTTCTAATGTCTTAAAATAAAAACTTTGAAACTTCCTCATTTCATTGATATAAAGATTGTTCATTTTGGATGTGTACTTTGATAAATACAATTTTTTGAAAATGAATCCAACATTTAGGGCAATTTGTTTATGTAGCACTTATAGTTGTCAGTTTTTTCTGTCCATTTGTTCGTCCAAATATAACATCGCAAAATCAACTTAACCGAATGGTTTGTAATTTTATACGCATAATCGCGCAGAATGTTGTCGAGACTTTTGAAATGTTGTGAAAATCGAATAAAAATTAGAAAGATGTTAAAACAATTTTTCTTCTTTCTACTAAATGCTATCATACGTAACAAATTCACTGACATCCCATAATAAATAATGATTCTAAGACGCCATGGTGATTATTGTATTAAATCTTATCATGGTGTAGTTAACCCTTTCCGGCATGGGCAAATTTTGAAGTAAAATGAGTAATTATCAATTGCCACCGGAATTTTTTTTAGATATTTTGAATTCCTTAATTTAAGCTTTCATTGTAAAAGCAAAATTTTACTAAAATATTATTGGTGCCGATAACAAGTTCGGAATTAAAATTAGGTATTCCGGACCGGGCACAGTGTGCAGCAAAGGGTTAACTCAGTGATATCAGACGATAGGTAATGACTATAGTTTGCGATGGTTATTAAGTTTTACTAGTATAAGGTAACAAGATATATCTGCAAAGCTTTTGCTATAATAAAAAATTTAAGATAAAAAGAAAAATTTGGGGAAATGAGATCAAAATCTAGTCTATTTTATTTACATATATCACACCCGAAGCACTCGACGTCTCTTATATGGATAAATGTGTACATGGGATTTTACAAACAAGATCTTTATAAGCGACATCCCAAAACAATAGACGGACTCTGAAAGATTGTGGGTCGAGAAGTGAAACAGAATCAATTTTGATATTTTAAGAAAGCTGTTTTATGTTTAAAATCATGATTGCGACGAAGAAAAGCTGTAAAAACAAATTAAACATAGTAATATATATATATATATATATATATATATATATATATATATATATATATATCTTTATTTATATATTTATATTTCAAAATCTAAATAAAAACTTTTAATCACCCTACCTAACAATGTGTTTTAAGAAAACTCATACTGTACAAGAAAAAGATACTTATCGTACCTAGTTTTTACTTTTTCAATTTTGGTTTCAGATTTAAAAAAAAATACTTTAAATTTCAAAACCGGTTTAAACCGGTTCTGAAATTGAAACTATCATAATATAGAAAAAATATATAAGCAAATTCGAAAAAGTAAAACCTAGGCCGGTTATAGATCGTCCTCAGCTATCCTATGGAAAAAAAATCAGGTAAAAAAATAAAAAATTGAGCGAAATATTCGAAAAAAATGCTCCCATAGACTCTACATTATCACCCGGGTCTTTTTCAGTGACTATTGTGGGGCCTTAATAGCTCATACTAGTCACTCATACCGGGTGTCCCAAAAATGACTGATCGATTTTAAAATTCAATAACTTGCAAACGATGACAGCTATTTAAAAAAAAATTGCAGGAGGGTTATGTATAATGTCAGGAGTTTTTTTAACCATAATTTTTTATTTTAGTTCGAATTTCAAACAATAGGTGGCGCTGAAGGCGATTGAAGGCCAGGTCGACACTTCACTCAGCCCTGATCACCTGGCCTTCAATTTCCGTCAGCGCCACCTATTATTTGAAATTCGAACTAAAATAAAAAGTTACGGTAAAAAAACTCCTGACATTGTACATAACCCTCCTGCAAAAAATTTTTAAATAGTGTTTGCAAGTTATTGAATTTTAAAATCCATCAGTCATTTTTGGGACACCCGGTAAATACCCGAATGATAATGTAGAGTCTTTGGTGGCGTTCTTTGACATATATCGCTCAAATTTTAATATTTTCCCATGACTTTTGTTGCATATGACAACTGAGGATGATCTGCAACCGGGCGAGTTTTTACTTTTTTTATTTTGGTTTCAAGCGTTTCTTTTAAAAATATTTTAAATTTCGGAACCGGTTCGAACCAGTTCTGAAATTGAAACCATTATAATTTAAAAATATGTAACCAAAATCAAAAAGGTAAAAACTAGACAGGTTGCAGATCGTCCTCAGCTATTCTCCGCAAAAAAAATCATGTAAAAGTACCAAAATTTGAGCAAGATAATTGAAAATAATGCCCCCATATAGTTAACACTATCATCTAGGTCTTTTTGAGTAACTCAAGTTGCTTCTTAATTACCACATCAGTCACCGGTTACTACCGCTGAACTTACCGTTTCGGTCACTTCAGTCATCGGTGGCTGACAGTCAAAAATATGATATACAATTTTAAAAATAATATGTTGATTTAAGAAATTAGTATTAGTGAAAATTTATTTAAAAATTAATTAACATTTATTTGTTACAGGATTATTCTTTCTTAATAATTGCTTAAAACAAGATGTACTTTTTAATTTTATAACATATTTTACACTGTCAGTCATTGGTGACTGACGTGACGTAAATGGAAAATTCAGTGTCAGCCATCGTAGCACGTAATGTGTCAAAGAATGTGCAATTTAATTTTATATAAATATTTTACAATATTCTCTTAAAAATCTTAGGATAATCTTTCTAATGTTGATACATAATATTTAATGTTATCATGAAACAACGTTCTAATATAGTAGATTTTGTATAATAATACTAAGAATTAAGATGGATATTGTCTGCTATGTTTCTGATCGTAAACAACGTCCAATATGATACTCGTTATTGCATACATATGACAGTTATGATAGATGAGGTCCTAAGATGATACGGAAGATGGAGCGTGATAAATAACTCGTTTGACTCAAAAATAGGACATTGTCAGTTGTGTGTGAAGTTTACCCTTCGTAGGTGTTGTTTTAAAATAAAATTTTATTTCTAAGGATTTTTAAAATATTTTTTAGATGAATAGAAATGAAGAATTGAGTAAAAATTCTATGATTTGAGTTTTAATTTTTATGTAAATATGATTAGAAAAACTTATTCTGGTTCGAAAACTGATTGGAAAAGTAATATTTTACAATGTAATATACCCAATAAAGCGTGTAAGACGTTTATTTAGTTGAATGAAAAGTAATTTTTATATTTTCAGCAGTAATATCCAATTAGAAAAAAAATGCTTTAATTTTATTTCTAAATATCAACACAAATACAATTTTTACTAAAGCTTATCCATATTTATAACTATATTATAAAGCGATAATGTTTATTTCTTTGCTTATACCTATATTAAAAAGAACTAAAGTTTGTTTCTTTGTTGGGCGGGGGGGGGGGGGGTAATCTCTGGAACTACCGAACCCATTTTTAAAAAGTAATGGAATCAAAATGATGGTATTCGCTCCTGTTCAAACATAGGCTATATCTTATGAATGCCACTAGACAATGAGGGTGTAGGAGTAAAAAACTTCCTAAAAATGCGATATTTGTGTTACTGAAGAGCCTAGAAACATGACATTTTATGTAAATGGTCTCTAAGAACATTTCCTAAATAACTCGAAATTTAAAATGTGCGAAAAGCGTTGTAAATACGATCTATATTACGACTTTTAAGCAATATCAGGAAGTAACGAACCGGTTTAACCCTTTAAGGATCAAAGCATTTTCATTGCTAAGATGTTGAAATAAATGAGTGACACCGGTAATTGTGAACAAATATATTTGAAAATAAGAAAAAGTGATTTTTCACATACGGAATAACATGGATTTTTTAAAATTAAAATTCCGGTGTCATTGTTGCATATCGGAATTAAAATTTTGTGGTTTCGTAGAGAAATCAATGAACGTTGAAGGGTTAAAATATAATGACAAGGCTCCCAAATGGTTCGCAAGCTGAACACCAATATGTTTTAATAGAAAAATTCACAGTGGGTTTCTAAGGCATTTGTGAGAAAACTATCCTCCGAAGGCGGTTTTTGCGCAATTTGCAAGAAAAATATAAAACAAAAATCTTTCTGAGAAAATATTGATGTTCAGTTGACGGAACATTTGGGGTCCCTGTAATGATGTCAAAATGATAATGGTAATCCTTGCTTCAACATAGGCTATATCTTATTAAGGTTTAACCCTTAAATGCATAGGATAGAACGCGTTCAAAACAATGCGCAATTCAAAGAATTAGAATTCATACCAGAAAAATCTAAATAGTAAATTTTTCTTTATTTAATTACGAATGGTCTGTCATTAAGTAAACTGAAAATTGCTCTTTTAAATTTCTGTTGAGAATACGGAATATGTGAATAAAACTCCCAATAAATCGAGAACACTTATGGTATCGAAAATGATACAATATGCATTTAAGGGTTAAGTATTTCAAAGGGGTTGGGAGAGTAAAAACATTCTAAACAAAGAATGTATGTAATACTGAAAGAACTAGATATGCAATATATATTTATTACAGTATTATACTTTCTTAATGATTCTTTAAATAAATGCAATTTTTTTAGTTTATGTCCTATTTTACAATGTCAGTCACCGGTGACTGATGGTGTTTCTGGTGTTGATACACAGGGCTTCCACCGTTCCTAAAATTTTCACACGTTGCTAACAGTATTTTAAATCAAAAATCTTTATGGAAGGTCCATTCAGTGATGGTAACCTCGTCATTGAAATTTTCACACGTTGCTAACAGTATTTTGAATCAAAAATCTTTATGGAAGGTCCATGGTCCATTGAACATCTACAATAGAATTATACAATAAATATTACCGTTTAAACATTGTGGTAGGAAAGTACGGAAATTTTAGGAACAGTGCGAACCCTGGATACATAATATATTATGTTATCATGAAACAATGTTCTAATATAGTAGATTTTGTATAATGATACAAAAGAATTAAGATGGATATTTGTTTGCCATGTTTCCATAGTTTATGTCATATTATACACTGTCAGTCACCGTTGCCTGACCATCTTTCTTGTGCTGATACATAATATTTTCTGTTATCATCATAAAACGTTCTAATATAGAAGATTTTGCATAATAATACTAAGAATTAAGATGGATATTGACTGCTATGTTTCTGATTGTAAACAATGTCCTGTGTGATACTCGTTATTGCACACAAATGACAGTTATGATAGATGAGATCCTAGGATGATACAGAAAATGGGGTGTGACAAATAACTCTTTTGTCTCAAAAGTAGGACATTCTGAGTTGCGTATAAAGTTTACACTTCATAGGGTTTGTTGTAAAACAAAATGTTATTTTTATGGATTTCTAAACTATATTTTAGACGAAGAGAAAGGAAGAATTAATTGAACACACTACGTTTTAGGCTGTTATTTTTTTTCGTAAATGTGATTAGAAGAAATTTATTCTTATTAGAAAACTGATTAGAAAACTAATACTTTACAATAAAATATACCTAATGAAATCTGCAGATCGTTTACATAGTAGAATGAAAAGTAATTTTTACAGCCAGTTCAGAGAAATATTTTAATTCTATCTTTAAATATTAACACAAATACAATTTTCACTAAAGGTAATCCATATCCATGCCTTTATTATAAGGAGGTAATGTTTCTTTCTTTATCCATACCTATATTAAAAAGAGATAAAGTTATAGTTTCTTTGTAGGGGGCGGGGTGGTAATCTCTGGAACTACCAAACCCATTTCAAAAGTAATGGCACCAAAATGATGGTATTCGCTCTTGTTCAAACATAGGCAATATCTTATGTATGTCACCAGACAAAGAGGGTGTAAGAGCAAAAAACTTCCTGAAAATACGATATTTGTGTTACTGAAGAACCTAGAAACAGGAAATTTGTCATTTTAATTACTTATGTAAATTTTCCCTAAGAATATTTCCTAAATAACATGAAATTTAAAATGCCGAAAAGCGTTCTAAAAACGATCAGCGATTTTTAAGCAATATCGGGAAGTAACAAACCGGTTTAAAATATAATAATGTCAAAATGATACTGGCAGACCTTTCTCCAACATAGTCTATATCTTATTACGGTGTCAAAGTGGTTGCAGAAGCAAAAACATTCTAAAAATATGACGAATGTATTACTGAAGGAAATCGATATGTAAAATTTATTTATTACAGGATCATATTTTCTTAATGATTGTTTAAAACAATTTTTTTTAAGTTTATATCATATTTTACACTGTCAGTCACCGGTGGCTGGTCGTTCATACATAATATAATATGTTACCATCAAACAACGTTCTAATATAGTAGATTTTGTATAATAATACTAAGAATTAAGATGGATATTATTTGCTATGTTTCTGATCGTAAACAACGTACAATGTGATACTCGTTATTGCATGCACATGACACTTATGATAGTTGAGGTCCTAGGATGATATAGAAAATGGGTGTGACAAATAACTCTTTTGTCTCAAAAGTAGGACATTCTGAGGTGCGTATGAAGTTTACAGTTCATAGGGTTTGTTGTAAAATAAAATGTTATTTTTATGGATTTTTAAACTAAAATTTAGACGAAGAGAAAGGAAGAATTAATTGAACACACTGCGTTTTATTATGTTAATTTTTTGAAATTATGATTAGAAAAAATTTGTTCTTATTAGAAAACGGATTAGAAAACTAATACTTTACAATGAAATGCACCTAATGAAATCTGCAGATCGTTTACATAGTAGCATGAAAAAAAAATACAGTCAATTCAGAGAAATATTTTAATTCTTTATTTAAATATCAACACAAATACAATTTTAACGATATCTAATCCATATCCATATCCATATATTATAAAGAGGTAATGCTTATTTCTTGTCCATACTTATATTAAAAATAGGTAAAGTTTATTTCTTTGTAGGGAGAGAGGACGTAATCTCTGGAACTAAAACCATTTCAAAAGTAATGTCGCCAAAATGATGGTGTTCGCTTCTCTTCATACATAGACAATAAATTATGTTGATGCCACAAATCCAAAGGGGGTGCAGGATTAAAAAACTTTCTAAAAAAGCGATTTTTGTGTTACTGAAAAGCCTAGAATCATGCTGATTTTCATTTTAATTACTTATGTAAATGATCTCTAAGTAAATATCCTAAATAATACGAAATTTAAAATGCGTGAAAAGCGTTTTTTAACTTTAAAATTTTTAAGCAATATCGGGAAGTAACGAACCGGTTTAAAACATAATGATGTCAAAATGATACTGGTAATCCTTGCTCCAACAGAAGCTATATCTTATTACAATGTCAGTATTTCAAAGGGGTTCGAGGAATAAAAATATTCTAAACATACGACGTATGTATTACTGAAGGAACTAGATATATAACTATTAATTATTACAGGATTACTCTTTCTTAATGATCTTTTAAAACAATGTAATTTTTTTAAAAGTTTATATCATATTTTACACTGCTAGTCGCCGATGACTAATTGTCTTTCTGGTGTTGATACATAATATATTATGTTACCATCAAACAACGTTCTAATATAATAGATTTTGTACAAGAATACTAAGAATTAAGATGGATATTGTCTGCTATGTTTCTGATCGCAAACAACGTCCAATGTGACACCGGTTATTGGATACATATGAGAGATATGATAGATCAGGTACTAGAATGATACGGAGAATTGAGTGCGATAAATATCTCGTTTGTCTCAAAAGTAGAACATTCTGAGTTGCGTATGAAGTTTACAGTTCATAGGATTTGTTGTAAAATAAAATGTAATTTTTATGGATTTTTAAACTATATTTTAGGCAAAGAGAAAGGAAGAATTAATTGAACACACTGCGTTTTAGGCTGTTAATTTTTTGTAAATATGATTAAAATAAATTTATTCTTATTAGAAAACCGATTAAAAAACTAGTACTTTATAATAAAATGCACCTAATGAAATCTGCAGATCGTTTACATCGTAGATTGAAAAGTAAATTTTTACAGCCAATTCAGAGAAATATTTTCATTCTATGTTTAAATATGAACACAAATACAATTTTCACTAAAGGTAATCCATATCCATGCCTTTATTATAAGGAGGTAATGTTTTTTTCTTTATCCATACCTATATTAAAAAGAGGTAAAGTTTGCTTCTTTGTAGGGGTGGGGGGATAATCTCTGAAACTACCAAACCCTTTGAAAAAGTAATGCATTAAAAATGATGGTGTTTGCTCCTGTTGAAACATAGGCTATACCTTATGTATGCCACCAGACAAAGAACAAAAAACTTCCTAAAAATACGATATTTGTGTTACTGAAGAACCTAGAAACAGGAAGTTTGCCATTTTAATTACTTATGTAAATTTTCCTTGAATATCTCCTAAATAAACATGAAATTTAAAATGCCGAAAAGCATTCTAAAAACAATCAGCATTAAGATTTTTAAGCAATATCGGGAAGTAACAAACCGGTTTAAAATATAATAATGTCAAAATGATACTGACAGACCTTGCTCCAACATAGGCTATATCTTATTACGGTGTCAAGTGGTTTCAGAAGAAAAAACATTCTAAAAATATGACGAATGTATTACTGAAGGAAATCGATATGTAAAATTTACACTGACGGAAAAAAAAATCCTAACACCAAGAAAAACTTATTGTAGAGTAATGAAATTTGGACAGTGCATTTGTCTAGTTAACATGTTTAATTGATTAGATTTTCGAGATCACAGATTAATTTAAGGTCAATAAAATGCATGTCAAAGGTGAAATGCCGTTACATTTATAGTCGCTATAACCTCCAGAATTTCGAATGCAAGCCTGCACACGTGCATGCATTGTGACATACAGGTGCCGAATGTCACTTTGTGGTATGGAGTTCCATGCTTGTTGTACTTGCTGTGTCAATACGTGATGTTCAATGCTGACTGGGGATGACACTGGAGTTCTCATTTAATGATATCGCATACGCGCTCAATGGGAGACAGATCTGGTGATCTCGCTGGCCAAGGTAACATGTTAGCACTCTGTAGTGCGTGTTGCGTTACAACAGCGGAATGAGGGCGAGCGTTATCCTGCTGAAAACCCCTCTTGAATGCTTTTCTTGAATGGCAGCACTACAGGCTGAATTACCAGACTGACGTACACATTTGCAGTCAGTGTGCCTGGGATAACCACGAGAGTGCTTCTGCTGTCATAGGAAATTGCTCCCTAGACCATGACCCCAGATTGTAGGTCCAGTGTGTTTAGGCCGCAGACAGTTTGGTTGCAGACGCTCCCATGGCCTCCTTCTGACCAGCACATGGCCGTCATTGGCACCAAGGCAGAACCTGCTTTTATCAGAAAACACGACAAATCTCTACTCCATCCTCCATTGAGCTTTGGCTTGACACCATTGACGTCGCAAACGGCAATGACTTAGAGTCAGTGGAATACATGCCTTGCATCGAGCTGTCCTTGAAGTAACCGATTTCCAACAGTTCGTTGTGTCACTGTGGTACCAACTGCAGCTCGAATTTCTGTCGCAGACGCAGTTTGATGCGCCACAGCCGTACGCCGAATACGACGGTTTTCTCTCTCAGTAGTGTCACGTGTTCACCCGGAACCTGATCTTCTTGTGGCAGTACCAACCCTTGACCACTACTCCCAACAATCATGCACAGTGGATACATTCCGTCCAAGTCTTTCTGCAAAATCGCGGAAAGAAAATCCACATTCTTGTAGCCCTACTTTACAACCTCTTTCCAACTCGGGAGCTGATGATAATAGCTTCTTCGTCTTCTTAAAGGCATTCATGATCAACCTCAACTCAATTCGTCAAATTTTGAAGATAAATAATGCTCACGAACTTTACAGCATGCTTTTAAAGCAAACCTGATTATGAAGTTGTGAGTGGCGCTACTAGCGCCACACTTACGTGCGAAGCATGAAATTTAAATCAATGTCATCTTTCATATGTATAAGCACGCCTACAAAATTTCGTTTAGCTAACACAAGTCTTTCTTGGTGTTGGGATTTTTTTTTCCGTCAGTGTAATTAATTGAGAATTAATTGAGCGCACTGCGTTTTAGGCTGTTAATTTTTTTGTAAATATGATTTGAAGAAACTTTTACTTATTAGAAAACTGATTTGAAAACTAATACCATACCATGAAATACCCCTAATGAAACCTGCAGATCGTTTGCATAGTAGAATGAAAAGTAATTTTTACAGCCAATTCAGAGAAATATTTTAATTCTATATTTAAGTATCAACACAAATACAATTTTCACTAAAGGTAATCCATATCCATGCCTTTATTATAAGGAGGTAATGTTTCTTTCTTTGTCCATACATATATTAAAAAGAGATAAAGTTAGTTTCTTTGTAGGGGGCGCGGTGGTAATCTCTGGAATTACCGAATCCATTTCAAAAGTAATGGCACCAAAAATGACGGTGTTCGCTCCTGTTCATACATAGGCTATATCTCATGTATGCTACCAGACAAAGAGGGTGTAGGAGCAAAAAAACATCCTATAAAGGCGATATTTATGTTACTGAAAGGCCTAGAGACATGAAATTTGGCATGTTAATTACTTATGTAAATGATCTCTAAGAGCATTTCTTAAATAATACCAAATTTAAATTGCGCGAAAAACGTTCTGAAAACGATCAATATTACGATTTTTAAGCAATTTCGGGAAGTAACGTACCGGTTAAAGTATAATAAAGTCAAAATGGTACTGGCAAACCTTGCTCCAATATAGGCTATATCTTATTACGATGTCAAAGGGGCTGCAGGAGCAAAAACATTCTAAAAATATTACGAATGTGTTACTGAAGGAACTAGATACACAGGGTGATTCATAAAAGATGGGCAGAACTTTAAGGGGTTATAGTACACTTAAAGACAAATAATATTAAATAGGAGACTAAGGGTCCCAGACGTATTCCCAAGGAGATAGGGGGCATTAAAGTTTAGAGTCCGAAATTTCAAATGATTATAAAAAATGGAAAAATTGGTCGATTCGTTTGCGGTTTTTGCAAAAAATTTTCTTTATGCCAGTATTTTCTTGAAATAAAATTTTAAAGTTCAATTTCAAAAAATGCCGATAGGGGGCGCTTTACACTTTGGAGTAACAAACAACTATTTTTTAACGTTATTTTTTGTATTTCTTTAAATGATTTCGAAAGCTTAGACTTAAACTTAAATTTTGATCTAAAAATCTGAGTCCTAACGAGTAGTTAAGTAGCGTAAACTGAAATTTGAAATTTGAAACCCTTCTCCCCCCCAGAATAAAAATCAGTTATTCCCGATCTTTGTGTCGTAGATTAGGCTCTAACTACTGCCGCGTTTTGCTAAAATTATTCTTTACGTCAGTATTTTCTTGAAAATAAATTTTAAAGAAAAGTTTCAAAAAATTCCGATAGAGGGCGCTTTAGACTTTGGAGTAACGAACAACTATTTTATACCGTTATTTTTTGTGTCTCATTAAATGCTTTCTAAAGCTTAGACTTAAACTTAAATTTTCAGCTCAAAATCTGAATCGCTGAGCGTGGTTCAGTAGCGAGGGGAGGGGGTTCAAATTTCAACTTCTGAACATAGTTCAGTTTGCACTACTTAACCATGCCCAACGATTCTGTGCTGTGATACGAGGCAAAAATACAACTTTCGTCAAGGACTGCATAGTCGGAATTCACTCATAAAGGCACTGGCACAGTTGAAAACGTTGCTCATGCAAACGTTAAAGCTCCATTCCTGACGCTAGTCACCGGGTGAAGAAGGAGACAGAAAGTATGCAAATGTCAAATGGGGAAGAAGAAGAACACGTATGCAAAATTTCGACACGATTCAGGCATAAAAACCACTGAACGGTGAGTCAAGTGTAAGTCGCTGTAGTAATGAATCGGAAGATGGTTCCCTTCACGAATAAGGAAAAGGCTGAGATGCATTTAATTTACGGAGCGGCAGATGGAAATGGTGCAGAGGCACAATGAATGTACGGAGAGCGATTTCCCAACAGGCGGTTGCCTAACCGCAAAACTTTCGAGCCCTTGCACAGACAGTTGTGTGAGACGGAATCATTTCTCGCTTCCCGGTCGAATGCAGGTCGGGCAAAAAAGGACGAATCAGTAGTTGTTGCAGAAGCCATTCTGGATGTAGTAGCGGCGCAGCCAAGTACAAGTACACGAACAGTGGCTAGGCAGGTGGATACCTCACAGTCCATGACTTGGAGGGTACTGAAGGATGAACATTTGCTCCCGTTTCATGTGCAACGAGTCCAGAAACTGTCTCCAGGGGATTATCCAAATCGTATTGAATTCGCCCGCTGGTTTCTGCAGCAGAACGCGCTAAATCCACATTTTGGACGAACTCTGCTTTTCACCGATGAATGTACCTTCACACATGAAGGTACATTTAACACACACAATGCACATGTATGGGCGGATGTCAATCCACATGCTACGTATCCACATGCTCATCAGAGACGCTTTTCCATCAATGTTTGGGCAGGAATCCTCGGAGACCACCTAATCGGACCGTACCTTCTTCCTGAACGCCTCAACGGTAAAACATACCTCACATTTCTGCAACATGTGCTGCTAGACCTGTTAAACGTTGTTCCTCCACGCATCCGGCGGGTCATGTGGTTCCAGCAAGATGGAGCGCCAGCCTATTACGTACGAGACGTCCGCAACTATCTGGACATCACATTTCCGAACAGATGGATTGGTCGAGGTGGTCCTGTTGCTTGGCCTGCTCGCTCGCCAGATCTTTCACCCCTCGATTTCTTTTTTTGGGGACAATTGAAGGCTCTTATGTATGAGACACCCATTGAATCCCCCGAGGAACTGGTCGCCAGACTTTCCGCCGCTGTAGGGGAAGTGCTCGAAAAGCCTGATGTTTTCGCGAATGTTCGCCGTTCTATTCTTCGCCGTTGTTCTGCGTGCATAACCTCTGGTGGTCACAATTTTGAACATTTATTGTAATTACATGTTAATAAATATGCTTTGGTAACATAATCCTAATTTGTGTCTTTTTACCTCGTATCACAGCTCACAATGTGTGGACATGGTAAACTGAACTGTGCTCAGGAGTAGAAATTTCAAACCCCTCTCCCCAGAAACTTAACCACGTCTAACGATTCACATTTTGGGCTGAAAATTTAAGTCTAAGCTTTAGAAAGCATTTAATGAGACACAAAAAATAACGGTATAAAATAGTTGTTCGTTACTCCTAAGTCTAAAGTGCCCTCTATCGTAATTTTTTGAAAATTTTCTTTAAAATTTATTTTTAAGAAAATACTGACATAAAGAATAATTTTAGCAAAACGCGGCAGTAGTTAGAGCCTAATCTACGACACAAAGATCGGGAATAACTGATTTTTGTTCTGGGGGGAGAAGAGTTTCAAATTTCAAATTTCAGTTTACGGTACTTAACTACTCGTTAGGACTGAGATTTTTAGATCAAAATTTAAGTTTAAGTCTAAGCTTTCGAAATCATTTAAAGAAATACAAAAAATAACGTTAAAAAATAGTTGTTTGTTACTCCAAAGTCTAAAGCGCCCCCTATCGGCATTTTTTGAAATTGAACTTTAAAATTTTATTTCAAGAAAATACTGGCATAAAGAAAATTTTTTGCAAAAACCGCAAACGAATCGACCAATTTTTCCATTTTTTATAATCATTTGAAATTTCGGACCCTAAACTTTAATGCCCCCTATCTCCTTGGGAATACGTCAGGGACCCTTAGTCTCCTATTTAATATTATTTGTCTTTAAGTGTACTATAACCCCTTAAAGTTCTGCCCATCTTTTATGAATCACCCTGTATAACATTTATTTATTACAGGATTATATTTTTTTAATGATTGTTTAAAATAATGCAATTTATTGTAGTTTATATAATATTTTAAACTGTCAGTAGCTGGTTACTGATGGTCTTTCTGGTGTTGATACACAATATAATATGTTACCATCAAACAACGTTCTAATATAGTAGATTTTCTATAATAATACTAAGAATTAAGTTGGATATTGTCTGCCATGTTTCTGATCGTAAACATCGTCCACTGTGATACTCGTTATTGCATACATATGACAGTTATGATAGATGAGATCCTAGGATGATGCGGGAGATGGAGTCTGATAAATAACCCATTTGTCTCAAAAATAGGACATTCTGAGTTGCGTATCAAGTTTACACTTCATAGGGGTTGTTATAAATAAAATTGTGGATTTGTGAATTTTTAAACTATATTAGACGAAGAGAAAGGAAGAATTAATTAAAAACTTATTAAATGAACACTGCTAATTTTCTTGTAAATATGATAAGAAAAATTGTATATTGTTTAGAACTTATACTGTATACTAATACTTTACGATGAATTAAATATATCGTTTAAGTATTAAAATGAAAAGTATTTTTTTAATTTTTAGCAGTAACACCAAGTTGAAAAAAATAGATTAACTCCGTATCAAATCATTCACTGCACAATTTTTTCTATTTTAATTTTAGAAAATTGAAATTTTTATATTAAAATATTTGAAATTTATGTTTGAAATTATGTATTATGTAATATATTAATGGAAAATATAGTAAAGAAAAACAAACAAAAAATATATAATAAATAATTAGAAATTTTCACCTAAAATTTGATAATTTATGGCGTATACCATATGTAGACAAATAGAGTTATAAAATATTACAATGCTACAATTTGTTGCTAAATGAAATGAAATTAATTAATTTTATCTCCTTAATACTCCACAATATTTTTCATGTTAATATTTTTAAGTACTCAGTAAAGATAACGAAAGAAAATCTTAAATTAATAACTTTATCGATTTCATTCCTTTTCTTTTTTTTCTTTGTCTTTCTTTCTTTTTTCTTTTCTTTTTTTATAAATCTGTTACTGGAGGACCTAGAAACATGAAATTTGGCATTTTAATTACTTATAAGATGTAAACGATATATAATAATTATTATATATCGATATACAATAATAACGATATATATAATTCCTAAAAAATAGGAATTTTAAAAGGAGTAAAAATGCGCGAAAAGCGCTCTTAAAAATGTTCTTAATTGCAATTTTTAAAGAAATCTTGGGATGCAGCGAACCGATTTAAAAAATACTGTTGTCTAAATGATAATGACAATCCTTGTTCCAACATAGGGTTCTAATAACGTTCTAAATTTTGGTTTTTATGTTACGAACTTAGAAACATGAAACTTAGAATGGTAGTTACTTATGAAGTATAAAAGACCTTTAAAAACATTTCATCAAAAAATTGAAATCTAAAAGGCAGGAAAATAGCTGACTGCGTTCAAAAAACGTTCTAAATTGCGATTCCTATGCAATCTCATCAGCTACTAAACAAATTTCAAATCTAATGGATAGAAATAGATGGTCATAAGTTTTTCTTCAACATACACTGTATTTAGTATCGGTATCACTGCCATCCTGCAGGAGAAAAAACGTTCTAAATTGCAATTTTTGTGAAACTATAGGGGCTAAAAACTTGAGATTTGGAATGGTAATTACTTATAAGACGAAAACGATCTTCATGGAAAATTTAGAAGAAATTCCAAATTTAAATGGAGTTAAAATTACCGAAAAGTATTAAAAATGATCTAAATTGCGATTTCTACGAAATTTCAGGAAATATCAAACAAATTTTAAAAGTGATGTAGATGGATGATGACTGTCTTTGTTCCAACATAGGCTATATTTTATGTTGTTGTCACTGCCACCGGGGGATACTAGAGCAACAAATGTTCTCTAGTTTTTTGTACAACTGAGAGGTCTATCATTTTGAAATTTGATATGGTAATTACTTAAAAGATATAAATGTCGAAAGAACTGTCAAAAGGAAATTTAAAAAAAATGAAGTGAGCGGAAAGCGTTTTTAAAAACATTTTAAATTACTGCAATTTCGGATGTATAAGCCGCTGATCAAACAATTCTTTTTGGACCCAGAAATCTTATTTAGTGATTTAAGACAAATATTTACGGCGATCTATCTAGTTATATTTGCTTCTTAAAACATTCTGGGTCGAAAAAGAATTGTTTGATCTGCGGCTTATACACCCGAAATTACGGTATAATTTTTATATAATCTCTTGAAATAACAAACCAATTTAACCCTTGCCATTCCGTTGTCTTCGCTGTGAAGACATCATCTTTCATTCCAAAAATTTTTTTTGGCACCAGTAATTTTCCTTATTTAATCAGAGAATTTTGAAATTGTCTACTTCAAGGAAATTTCATTTATAAAAATGGTGCTAAACGAGTTAAATTTGTGTAAGAGGCACTGGAGTCCAAAAGGTTAAAATACCGGGTGATCAAAAAGTCAGGACGAACTTTAAAAATGAATAACTCGAAAACGAATCAAGATACAAAGATACGGTTTGCACCAAATGGATGGAAAAGAAACCGGATTTTGTGTGACAACAAAAAAATATTGTTCTATTGGCGACCAACGGCATCACTAGCAGCATTGAAAGATGCCATCCGCCAAAACGTGTCAGCCATAAAGCAAGAAATGCTACTAAATGCTGTGAACGGTGTAGTGCCTAGTCTCACAGCTGCACTTATGAATGAGGGACAGCACATTGAACATTTTCTGTTGTACTAATTAACTGTAACTAAGCTGACTTGGAAATTGTCAACATTTTTTCATTTGCAAATCATCTTTTGGTGCAAAAAACACTACCGTGTCATTTTTTGGATGTCAACGGCAAACTATTTTTTTCGTTGTCACACAAAATCCGGTTTCTTTTCCATCCATTTGGTGCAAACCGTATCTTTGTATCTTGATTCGTTTTCGAGTTATTCATTTTTAAAGTTCGTCCTGACTTTTGGATCACCCGGTATAATGGTTGCAATTTTGCGATGATGGAGCATAAGCTATATTTTATTTTGGTGCCTGTACCACCAGAAGGTTGCAAGAGCAAAAACATTCTGAATAAAACTTTCTTACGGATATCTGTGATACTAAAGAGGCTAGAAACTTTATATACGGCATAGTATGTACTCAAATATAAATGCCTTCTAAGTACAGTCGAATATAAAACCGAAATTTATAAGGGGCAAAGGGAAGAAACGAAAACTAGTCTAAAACTGTTCTAAATTACGTTTTCATTCAAATTTCAGGAGATAATAAATCTCAGAAAATCTATTATAAAAGTAATGGTTTCGAATCAATGATGACAGTCTCTCATGCTACACTGGTATATTTTATACTTTTATCATTAAAACCTGAGATTGCCAGAAAGAAGAAATGTTCTAAAAAATGCTTTAAAAGCTTTTGAAATTCCATTTTTATGGAATCTTAGGTAATACCAAACCAATTTCAAAATTATCGTTGGCAAATTAGTGATGACAGTCCTTGTTTCGACATAGCTATTGTATGTTTGTTCTACTAGAGAGAGATGGTAGACCATTAAACAAGAACCTTGGAATTCGACGGGATGTTTCATTTTACGATGTAAATGCGTACTAAGGAGATGGTCTCTAAAAAATTCAAAATTTCAAATGAATAGTGAAATGAGTATATGAATCGAGTATTAAAGTTTCAAAATATTTTCTAAATTAACATTTATCAAGGATTAGTTTTAATTCTTCTCATTAAATTAAGTATTATCAAATCGTAATGCAAGGTTAAATTGAAATTTAGTCAGACAGTGGCTAAAATAGTAATTTTTGTATTATTTTAAATGTTTTAATTTCAACTGCAATAATTTCTCATGGAAAACCTGCAATTCAAACAATTCTGTTTTGACCCAGAAATTCCATTCAATATTTTGAGATAAATGTATACCGCTGAAAACTTCCGGGTCGATACAGAATTCTTTGAACTGAGGGTTATCTCTGAGAAATTACGGTAATAAAAAGGGTATGGCCGGGTTTCTTAGTAAAATATGCCCTTGAGTCAATCACGTCGTGTTCTACATGAATCGATATATCATAAAAAGCGATTCATTTCTCTCCAGTTTCAAGTTTGTGTCGCAAGACCACGTGTGTAATGACCACAAATGCCTGTTTTGAAAAAGAGCGCATTGTGACGAAACTACTTAGCGGATGTCAATGAAAAAAATAACGGATGTATAAAAACCACCGTACGAATGTTTGACAATTTTTTTCAAATTGCTGTAAACAACAGAACAATTTTTCTAACATTTTTCTCTTTTTTAAATGAACATTTCAATTCAAAATCAATTGAAATTTCTGAGTGACCACCTTAATTTTTTTGCATGAAATACTATGACATATGATGCATATTCACTATAAATTTCAACTTTCTACGTAGGGTGCATCATATTAAAAAAAGACAAAATCATATTCCGGCGGGGATGGTGCACGTGTCTCTCACAAATTTCACATATTAGTTCGAACGGTAATTTAAAAAGAAGGCGTGAAATAACATTATACGACAGAAGTTTTTGGTAGACCTAATAAACCCGGCTATACCCTATGACATACAAATATCATTTAACATGTTTCAACTATGACGTGAGCAAAGCCACATGGTTTGCTAGTTACTTTTAAATAGAATTGGGTATTAAACAATTGAACATCTGATGATATAATTTTTTTTTATATATAATCTTGTCGTCACTTTTACTCATAAGAGTAACGTTTATAAAATTCTAAAAATAGAAATCTTTACTTTTTAGTGATTGTTATTTTACAATAAGTATATATGAATTACGAAATTAACATTAAATAAAATCCATGAACTAGAAACTGTAAAACTGTTCATGGCGTCACATTTTCATTACTAATAAAATCCATAATTTTACAGAATTTTAAGAAAAAGTTTAAAAAAGCTTTATTCAAAAGATTTCTTTATCTCCATAAATTCAAAATGCTTTATAGCGTACAGGCTATCAAAGACTGAGATAATGTGCCCGCAGATGCTATATGTACGAATATATGTACATAACGCAATAACTCATGATAAAAATATCCGATTTTCTTAAAATTTCGGATATAGGGTTATTCTGAAAAGATTATTCCTTCAGTTATTTTGAGAGCTCACTGGATAAATATAAAGGGGGGGGGGGTGACAAGGATCTAGACGCCCTTCGTTAATTTAAATACGTGGGTTTTTCATACAGAGTTATCCAATTTCATTAAAATTTTAGATTTAGGATCATTCTGATAAGACGCCTCCTAGATTAGTTTTGGGAGATCATTGGTTAAGTATAAAAAGGGGAACAGTGAACTACGTCCCTTAAATTAGGTAAATGGAATTTTTCATGCAGAATTAACCGATTTGTTTCAAATTTTGGATATAGGTTCATTCTGATAAAGAGCTTCCATGATTGCTTTTGTTAAGTAAAACGGGGGGAGATAGGCGATTCCTCCTTGAATTAGATAATGGGATTTTATGCAGAATAATCTGATTAGCTTCAAATTTAGGATATATATATATATTCTGACAAGGCAAATACCTGAATAATTTTCGATATAAAAAGGGAAGTGGAATTAGTCCCCCCCCCCCCCCCTAGGTAAGTTGGTTTTTATGTAGTATTATCCGGTGTGTTTCAAGTTATGAATACAGGTTTATTCTGATAAAGCGTAATTCTGGTTTGCTTTGGAAGATTCCATGGTTAAGTATAAAACGGTGAAATAGGGAGCTAATCCCCCCTCCCTTAATTTGTTTTTGGAGGAGCATTATTCTTTGAAAAAATAAGGTTAATTACTTGCTACGTTCTAGAGATCGACCACTTTTGTCGAATAATTAATGTTTAATTGTCATTGATTATAAAATTTTATATTGATTTTTATTAGTTTTTATATAAATTTTAATAGTGATATATAAAAATATTGATTAATTTCAATTGATTGACAATGTTGATTAATTATAAAATTAAAGAAAATTATGCTCTACTTCTTTATTCTAAGAGTTCAAAAGCTACTGTGAAACAAGCAGCGATTTCCCTTTTCAATTCAGTAAAGTATTATTGATGTTCAAAAACGTTAATTATCTTTGAACTCAATTAATTCTAAATGGAATTTCTGTAGCTTGTACCCCCTGGCTTCTGAGGTTCTGATATTTAAATGGATAACAAAATTCCATTGCGTTATTTTTCCTTTTTTTAAAATTTAATTCAGACCTTTCCGACATTCATCCTTTAATCAGGAAAATTTCGTAATCTGGCATTTTTCTCGTTCCGAGCGTAGCGGATTAGAGTAAATTACATTGTTTCCATATACAGTGTTTATATTGATTCAATATACAGTCAACTCTTGTTCATTTTAAATCGGATAAATCGAATTTCGCTTTATTCGAACGAAACATGAAGACCCGAAATTTTCAAGGTAGAATAGCGTTAAAATTTTTCATTTATTCGAACTGATTTTCTCTTGACTTCGTTGGATTTGAACTAAAGAGAATTCCAATTTTTCATTTTTCTTTACTTCCTTACGGACTTTATATCCTTAAAATAACTTTACTTTTTAAAATTTTTGTCGGATTTGTTTTGAAACTAATATACATATAAACCCATTCATTTGAAACCCGCTTTATTAATGCCCCATCTGTCCATCAATGACATCTCCAGCCCTTATGCCATAGTCCTTATTCTTAATCTATTAATTAGTTTATGTATTTATATCTTTTAATATAATATTAAGTCATATTCTGATGATAACGACCAAAATAAATGAAAAAAAGTTGAACTTTGTATAATTCATACATTTCTTGTGGTCCCGAAGAGTTCGAATTAATGAGAGCCGACTACATTTAAAAACGTGAAGAAGAATTTCTTGCGTTAATTTAACAGCACATAATATGCATTGTAATCCAACACCACATATTAAAATAATTTGCAACTTTTAGTAAACAATTCTGCATATATATTCACGACATTATTCATACATTCTCATACACAAAAAAATACTTTCATTTTGCTGAGAAAAGATTATTTACATACATATTACAGCGTAATTCTTAATATTGGGTCTTACTTCTTTTTCCATACATTGTATATTTTATGTATTTTTCTCTATTTTATATTATTCCCACATACGTCTTCATGGTTGCATATACATTTTAGATCTAGTAAAATTTTTAAGCATTAGACAAAGCCCAAACAAAATCATGTTTTTCTAAACATAAAGAAGTAGTTGTAATATAACATAGAATATGTTATGATGTAAATTTAGATTTCAGAACTGTTTGCAAATATACATCGAAATAAATATTAATGCCAACGTAGCAGAGTATATAAAGTAAAATATTGTCATAATAGAGGAAAATCTTTTTTCTTAATATAAACAAGTAAGAAAAATCATGCGTTAAGCATAGATTATGAAGCA
Organism: Maratus speculifer; assembly: GCA_964019185.1. NCBI lineage: Eukaryota > Metazoa > Arthropoda > Arachnida > Araneae > Salticidae > Maratus > Maratus speculifer. The sequence continues at coordinate 63,848,983 of OZ025300.1, forward strand.
CTTTCCAACACTTAATGAAATCTTGTAAGGGAAATAATAGTGTATCGCCAAATATACCCAAATATGTATTCCAGTACATTAGAACAGCCCTGTATTTCATATGTCAGTTCATATAATGGGCAAATTTAGCTCAGCAAGAAAATCCCAGTAGCTTGAAATTTCTTTTTCAGCAATTGATACTATTAGATGGAAATATACTTGAATACTTTTATTCAGCCCTGTAGTTTACATTGTACCTTTATTACACGTCAGCATTAGGCTAAAATTTATTGTAAACTAAAACACTTTTAAATAACTGAAATCACATTCTCATAAATCATCATTCATAGGCGTCCATGTAGCGAATTCTTTGCGTGGCCCTGTATATCCCTTTATCTATATCCTGTAAACATTTCTCAGTAAATTGAATGCAGCTCAGCGTAAAAATGCATAGCTTATTTAAGAACCACGTTTAAACAATTTACGCTCATATTCAGTAACGTTGGTGAGCTCTTTTGGGTAGCCCTGTATATCAACTATAACATTTATACACACCATATAATGTGCATATATTTAGCGAAATATAAACGCGAATATCATAATTAAAATGCAATTCATCCTTCCATCAGCCATCATCGGACACATATACTGTACTTCGGAAAGAATATACTATTTGAAATCTTTTGTATGGCCCTGTAAATGCTATGTACTTCATATTATGCAAGACAGTAGTGTATAATTTATATTAAGCTTCAGTGGCATATATCAATTTTATTATACATGAAAAAGCTTAATATATTTAAAATATGTCACACACAATTCCCCCTTTTACCATTATCTAATGGAATTCTTTTGTGTGGCCCTGTAAACGAATAATAGCTACATTTTCACCTTATATTTTATAGAATGCATATTTTAATATGTTTGACAGGGTATAACATCTTTAAAATTCCTTTTAAACGATTTTTCCATATAGGCCGTAATGTAATGGGAAACTTTTGATTCGCCCTGTAGATAAACTAATCATGGTAGAAACTTCATTTTCGGTAGGACTTGTGCTAGGATAAACGTCAATAATGTCCTAAAATTTCATGGCAATCCGAGTATATTAACGATTTTTCCCCATGGGCCTTAATGTAATGGAAAACTTTTGATTCGCCCTGTAGATAAACTAATCATTGTAGAAACTTCATTTTCAATAGGACTTGTGCTAGGGTAAACGTCAATAACGTCCTAAAATTTCATGGCGATCCGAGTATATTAACGATTTTTCCCCATAGGCCGTAATGTAATGGGAAACTTTTGATTCTCTCTGTAGATAAACTAAT